>JAECWR010000199.1:0-1365000 GCA_018150935.1 Drosophila pruinosa | reverse complement strand
ATAATAAATAATAAATAATAAATAATAAATAATAAATAATAAATAATAAATAATAAATAATAAATAATAAATAATAAATAATAAGTAATAAATAATAAATAATAAATAATAAATAATAAATAATAAATAATGAATAATAAATAATAAATAATAAATAATAAATAATGAATAATAAATAATAAATATTAAATAATAAATAATAAATAATAAATAATAAAAAATAAATAATAAATAATAAATAATAAATAATAAATAATAAATAATAAATAATAAATAATAAATAATAAATAATAAATAATAAATAATAAATAATAAATAATAAATAATAAATAATAAATAATAAATAATAAATAATAAATAATAAATAATAAATAATAAATAATAAATAATAAATAATAAATAATAAATAATAAATAATAAATAATAAATAATTGGACAGTATAAATAAAAGAATAAAGAATACTGCGAACAAGTCTATTATGCGCAGACTCTGTTGAACATTGATAGCTGCTTTGTGTTGTTTAACCTGCAGTTAAAGCTGCACATGTGGCAGCTGCATCAGCGCGCTGGCAACGCAACATTTCAATTTGCTGCAACAAATGCTCATAATTTATAAATTTTAAATCTATTTTTGGGCAAACGAGCTGCGCGCTTCGTTTTGCGGCATGCCACGCAGCCAGCAGCCAGCAGGGAAGTGGTTGGAAATTGGGGAATGCTTTGTTGTTGATTTATTGAAGTTGCTGCTGTTGTTGTTGCTGTTGTTGTTGCCACTGCGTTTGCCATTGTCTGCGTTTTTGGCACTGTTAACCCGATTTTGCACTTTTCATGCGGCAACGTGAATGGCTGGCTGTGCGGCATGCATGATGATCATGTTTACGTTGCAACCCCACAGCTGCCATCTCTTGCCCCCCGCTGCCATCCTAGTGGCTGCAGATGCAGTAGATGTCACTAATGGGGCGCACGTTCAAGTCGAGTCACGTCACCTTCTGGCTGTGCGACTTCGAGCAGAGTCTTGACTTGCTCTGCTTGTGGATGCCACCAAGGCAGCTATTGGCATTGGCAGAACGCATTGGGAAACGAGATCACGTAATGCGCCGCGAGATTTTTGCAATTTCATGTGCCTTGCTATCGGAAAACTATCTTTCAATTAAATTCCATGCGAACTAGAGCTCCACACACTGTCTTGCCTTGCTTCCATTTCAATCAGCATCATATTTCTGGCAGCATAGAATGCGATGCCAGCTGATTGTTTTAAATAATAAGCGCGAAAAGCAAAATATTATCACAGGCTTTGTGCAAATTTGCAACATTAATTTGATGGTGCAATTGCAATAAAAATATTTTTATTGCATTTTTGGGGTTGGCCGCGTATCATGCTAAGCTATTTTCCAGGCGCTTTTCCGCAATATACAAATATTTTTGGGTCATGGGCCAATGATGAAATTTATCACAAGCGGATATTAGGCGAAAGGGGTGCGGTTCGGTGTTGAGGGGAGCGAGGCTGGCAGTTTTCAACTTCATTTAATTTAATTTATTTTTCAGCAGTGACAAAATTTATGTAACAACTTTGGCCTTGTCGTTGTCCTTGTTGTCCTTGTTGCTGTTGTTGTTATTTGAAACTAATTTGCATAAAATGCGCGTCGAGTGTTATTTGGTTACCTGCCACATAAAAGGCACACGCAAACACACACACACATACAAACAAATAAACAGATACTGCGACTCGCACATATGTCCTGTTGTCCTGTTGTCCCTGAAGCGGTCAAGTCGCCATAAATTGCCTCCTGATGACTCCTTTAAAAGCGGCGCAAAAGCAGCGTCTGCAATTCGATTTCGTTTTTATGGCGCATAAATTATTCAGAGTTTGTCTATAGTCTATAAAATGTTGAGGGTCGTTAAGTCAGCTCACAAGCTGACTTGTTGTAGTCGTTGTCGTTGGCCATGTTGTTATTGTAGTTGCTGCCTTTACCCGCAGGACGTGCGCTGACCTTGTATCCCTTTTTCTAAATAGACAATTTGCCCCTGTCTTACGCACTATTGCTGCGGCCCCAACCCCCGCTTGACCAGTCGTCCAGTTGTCCAGTTGTCCTTTTGCCGTGGCATAAAAATCAGTTTAAGCTTGCGCCACAACGCCTGGATTTATGCTACAGTTTTTGCCATTGTTTCTCTCTTTTTATACCCGCCTACCCAAAGGGTAGAAGGGTATTATGGCTTTGTGCCGACCGAAAATGTATGTAACAGGCAGAAGGAAGCATCTCCGACCCCATAAAGTATATATATTCTTGATCAGCCTGCGAATTTGGTTACAATCGGATAAAAAACACAGAAGTTATTAAGATATTACTTTTATAAGGCGTTACCACGTGCAACTGCACCTAGTTAGTTGCTATGACACTCCGCGACATAGTTAATTGCTATGACACTCCGCGACATAATAATGGTGTTCAATAAACCAACTAAAGTGCCGCCAAGCTAATAATTTCGAACAGAGAAAATGTTGATATATTATTTTGGTATTTTTTAGTATATTTTTTAGTATATTTTTTGGTATTTTTTCAGTATATTTTGAAAAATATAATATTTGGATGGTAAAATTGGGTGGCGGGTATCTCACAGTCGAGCAAACTCGACTGTAGCTTTCTTACTTGTTTCTCTAGGTTCTGTCAACAATTTTACGAGTAAATTGAGAGCCACAATCGTTACGGCAAATCACTTTTAGCTTAGAGACTATCCAACAGCAATAAGCAGCAGCAGAACGCAAAAAAGAAGAAAACAAAAACTCTTTCGCCTTTAGAATTGTGCTCTTCGTTTTATGGCTGCGGCAAATGTTTAACTTATGCGAGCACCCTGTAGTATTTATAGAACGAAACTTATGAGCAATACTTAATAGTATTGGCAAAAATAGATCACGTTCACTGCCCTACTCATACACATACACATACACATACACATTCACATACACATTCACATACACATACACATACACATTCACATACACATACACATTTACATTCCCATTCACGTGCACGTTTTTAATATGTAATGGGGCATATGGTGGGCAGGTTATCAATATTAAATCAGGACTCTTCTTCAATGTGGACTCCGCTGTCTGAGAGTCCTATCAGGACTATCAGCGTTTTTGGGGTAAAGTGCAGCATCATTGTTTGTCCACTCGCAGTTAACGTACTCGAATGTCCTTAAGCACAATGCTGAGGGCCAAACAAATACGCATGAAGTTGCGCAAAACAATTTGCTGTTTGCTTTGCTCCAAGTCAAACGGGACAAGACGAAAGGGAAGAAGGGAGGAGGGAGGGGGGAGGAGGGAAAGAAAACAAACGGAAGTGCTGACCCAATTAGTTTAAAAGCTCTGTCATATAATCAATATTATTTCAAAAGTATTACTTATTGCTCTCCTTGGCAAAATGTTTATAATCCGTTTGTTTTTCTTTTTGTATTTCAGCAAATTGTACATTAATGCTGAGCATCAAATTCCCGGGATATTCTACTATGCCGTTTGTGGGCTGCGACACGCTTGATTTGCAAATTGCCAAGCAGACGCATTAATAAAATAAAATAATGCATGAATAAATAAAATTTAATTTTTCGTAAAAACTGACAAACAGTCCCCAGTTAGTTGGGAGCAGCAACTAACATCCCACAGCAACAACAACAACAATAGCAGCAACAATGACAATGCCAACTTGTCAGGCAAAAACATTTTTATTTTGCTTGTCGTTGTTGTTGTCGTTGTTGTTGTAGCATATTTGAGTGTATTTGCACAAAATACGTGAAATTACGCGAAAAGTTGGCTTGCGTCTGTCTGTCTGGCTAACGGACTGACTGTCTGTCTCTATGGCCCGTCTGTCTGACAGCAGTTCCAGCAACTGTTTACATCAAGACGCAGCCAAAGGCAACTGGCTCCACTGGCCAGAGGACCGTTGGGACCGAAAGGGAGCTAAGTGAATGGGGAATGTGCGAGACCGACAGAGTTTCGCTTGCTTTGGCTTGTTAGTTGGCCCGGCCTGAAACAAATGCCATTTAATTTTGATGGCAAACGGTTGTGCCACCGCTGGGACTGAAGCTACTTGTATATGGGCCACAGGGCGTATGCGCAATGTTGCCCATCCAAGTAGTTGGCACAGCATGCTGTTAGCCTTAACATGTGGTTAGCATTGCAAGCGTAGATAACTACCAATTGTACTATATATCCCAACAATCCTTACAAGCCTTTCACCTCCATTTTTAATGCACTTGATGAAAATGTGTATTCATGCTTGGTATTTGAATTGTTTCTCTCTCTCTCTCTCTGTCTGTTTATCTCCCTTGCTCTGGCGTTGTTTCAATTTCAGAGTTAAATATGTTTCACTTTATGCTTGCAATTATTAATGAGCTGCTTGGCATACAAGTTAATAAACCGTTGCGCACCAAAGCACAAATAACTACTACGTTGTGTGTGTGTGTGTGTGTGTGTGTGTGTGTGTGTGTGTGTGTGGCAGCAACTTTCGCCTGCCCGGCAACACTTTACAGCGGAAATCTCATTTGTCATTCAGCTGGCCATTTATCAGTTGGCATTTAAAAAGCCATTAAAACCGAATCCGACAAACGCCACAAAAAAAGCAGAAATCTGAGTAAAAAAAAAAAGAAATGAATTGAAAATAAAAAATAATAAAAAAAAAAACTGATTTCAGCGCTTTTGCAACTTTTGCACAGGAAGCAGCCGCAAAGGAATCGACAAACCTGGCCAGGCCAAGTTCCCGCTGCCAATTCAATTCATAATTTAAAAGCCAGAGCCGATTGCGTTTCTTGCGCCCCACCCTGCCCCCGTGCACCCCGCGGCACCCCGCGTGGCACAGCAATAAATTAATATAAAAATTCCTCACGCTCAGCCAATAAGAGCGAACATTGAAGCATTTTATCGTGGCGGCCAGACGACAGAGGACTCCCAGCTCCAATCGAGATGTCTAAGATGCCAGCACAAGCGAGCAGTTTGCTTTTGGCCCTCAGCGCCAGGCCAGGCCAGACATTTGCGGTAAGCGCGAATAGAACATAGAGCATTAAAAACTATTCAACATTTATGGCATACTTGAAGAGCCCGCAGTTAGAGACCATGTTGAGAGGCTGTCCCTCGCGATTATTGCAATACAATCGCCAGTCAATTGATTCCCAATCAAGTCTTGAGTTCTTTATCGTCGCACGAACTTGGCGTGCAACTAGACAAGTTGAACTCTAGTAGAAAACGAAAGAATGAAGCGCAGTACAGTTCTTGCCAAAGCTAATTGCAGTCGCCGTTTAAATCGTTGAGTCTATCGATTTATTTGTGAAAAGTTCTGGAGCTGCAGGCGCCCTTAGCACGCACGTGCGGAGACTTGATAGCCTTGGGCTTTGTCTCTGTGTCTGTCTCAGTTGCAGTTGCAGTTTTTTGCATCTGTCGAGATCTGAGGATCCATAAAAAGGGAAAAGTTTTGCATGTGGCAATTGGTTGACTGCTTGCTGCCAATGTTGTGGAGCAACTTTGTTAATGGTTTTGTCATAAATTTTAATTCGATTGTAGTATATTCGCAAGACGACGCGTCGGGCGGACGCATGAAAAGTGCATTAGAGAACGTTGCAAGAAACTTGGAGCAAGCATGTGGCACATAAGCGGGTTACAAGTTTTTGATAGTGCGGCTGGCCACGACATCTCGCATCCACAGGCTAGACACAAGAGCAGACAGTCTGTGTTGCTTGAGCACTCAATTAATTGATGTGGCGTGAAGTCAACTTGGCAGACTTTAAGCATTTTAAATGCAATGAGCTGCAATTTTCGCTCGGCCACAAAATGACAGAGCAAGAGGTGGCGGACTTCTTGATACGCGTAAAATGCGTGCAATTAATGAATTTTAAATGCATCGTCATTGTCACTTCCTTTACTGGCTACAGGCTACAGTTGCCATGGCACAAGCGGCGTATGCGTAATGCGCTATTTGCAAGTCAACCATCGCTCCAGCGGGGCCGAGGGGACAAAAGACATTACTTATCTTTGTGTGCGGTTGCGCAGGCTATCAGGCACAGTGGTGCCAAAACTGTGCGCCAGCTGTAAATTTATATATAAATGGCCTGCTGTCGTGATACTTCATTTGTGCCTTAGTTGCTTACACATTTGCGCTAGTTTGGTGCCAGTGTGCATTGCGTGCGTTGCCTGCGAAAAAGGCTTGTGAAATGATGCTACGACCGAGGACCGGCGACCGACTCGCATTAACTACAAGGATAATTCCGCGCGCCTGGCATGAAAAAATAACAAGAAAATGCCTGGCATCGTTCATTACCTGCCCCGGCCCTTGGCGCTGGCCCTGGCTCAGACCAAGACGAGCGACAAGACATCCGTAGTGTTTTATTGTTGTAACTGTCGCCTGGCGCCATAATATATAGTCTGTGGCACATCCTGGCGCACAGCTCTCTCTCTCGGTTCTCAGCTGACACAAATCACATGCAACCTTTTCTTCAGCCGACTGGAAGGCTGGCTGGCTGCTTGGCTGATGGGCTGGAGTCGCATTTTTGGTGCTCGTACGTGCCCGCATTGGACAGGTGTGCGGGCCTTGGGTCCAAGGTTGTTGAAGGCACAAAATTATGTAAGCTTAAAAGCGGCATTAGTGTACATCTCTTGCTGTCTACCTATCTCGCTCGCACTCGCCAGTTGTGTCGCTCTCTCTCTCACCTTTTGTCTGCGTTTGTCGTCTTCCGTTTTAACAAATGTTTTGTTAGCGCGACGCTCGCAAGTCTTCCGTTTGCGAAAATTATGCGGAAACGGAAGCGACAAAAGGAAAACCACAATTGAGTGGATGTGTGTAAGGTATGTACACTTGTTCACTTAAATGTGTGTGTGTCTGTGTGTGTGTGTGTGTGGGCGAGTGGAACTTGTGTCCATATGGCTCGACACGTGGCCCTCTTGCGACTGCTCACCTGATGCCGCTGCTGCTGCTGCTGCTGCTATTGCAGCTCCCTGTCAACGCTCAGAATTAGGACTATTCAATTTTCATTATTGAATAATGCCCGGGTATTGATAGAAGCCAACCAACAACTATTACAACACACATAGCTGATGAGGCAGCGCCGCACGTGCCGCCTGCTACGAGATGGAATGCACGTACGTCATTTAGGAGTCCCGGTCCCAGCCCCGGACCATGACAAATAGTGCGTGTCCTCAAGCAGACAGGATGCGTGAGCCTTTGGCAGAAACTGTAATTAAATTTAGCCAAAATAAAGCGTGCACTTCCTGCTCAGTCAGGCAAACAGGACATGGCGATAAATCATAACAGATTCACATAATTTTTATCGTTTTGCACAATTTTGCATATGTCGCGCACACATTTGATTGTGGGTGTGTGGGTGTGTGTGTGTGGGTGTGTGTGTGTGTGTGTGTGTGGGTGTGTGCCCCTCGTTTCAAGCTTTCAAGTTAAACGTTTCAATAAAGTCGAGCACCTGTCAATAAATCGAAATTGCCTCTCGTATTATTTTTATCGTCTACGTTTCGTTTACATTGCACAAGCTCAAGCTGCCGCATGTCAGATTGCCAGCGGCCACGCCCCTGCCCCTGCCACTTGCCACACACACGCTCCCTTGCTTCACTCGCTTCTTCGTTCGCTTGGCTTGCAACTCCAGTGACGACCTTAGATATCTCCACATCGCCATCTTGTTCCACTTGAGCGCGTCTGCGGGTTTTAGACTGCCGCCTCTTGCCTCTTGCCTCCCCCCTGCCACGTCTGGCAATCTCTCTTTTGTGGTTTCACATTTTCCATTTGAGCCGTATTTCGGTTTACGCTTTTGCGTCGTCCTTTTGTTTTAGCCGCGTTTTAATTCACTTTCACCAATCGAATTTTCGGCCAGTTTTCATGCCATTTCGTTAGCTGCAATTAAAGCGCCGTTTGAAGTTTCCTTCGTCTCCCCCCCGCTCCATCTTCATTTGCGCCTGCGTCTTCGCTTCAATTTTAATCCACTTCCGCTTAAGCAGCACCAAATGAGATCCCCATGCGCCATCCTTGTGAAAATTTAATAAGCAGCCCACCATTATCTGAGCTCCAGCCAAGTGCTTTGCCAATGATGATGAGGCTGGCAAAAGCGCGCACATGTCGTGGCAGCCACAGCAATGGCAACAGCTTCCCCTTCCAGAGAACTCGCATGTGTCATGTAAAAAGATTTTTAAGCAAGAACCAAGAAAAAGAAAAGAAACAAACTTAAAAATGAAATGCGTTTCTTGGTTTTGAGTGTCAGGTGTGTGGGAATGGGCGATTGGAACTGTGCACAGTGGGGCAAAATGAGCAAATGATTTTGGAGTTGTTATTCAATATAAATAATTTGCTGTAGTTTCGATTTATTTATTCACTTAAATGTAAACAGCTGTAGACTAATTGAAAGCAGGCTGTTCAGATATGGTATTAAAGGACTGTAATTTAATTCATAACACGAACTTAACATGATGTGTCATTTTATGCATTTGCATCCACTGTGGGCAGCTGTCCTTGTGCAAGTCGTTGCTCTCGCAGAGCAACGCAACAAACAAGCGAAATATTATTTACGAGCTGTCAAATCCCAGTTAACATGCTTTATGCAGGGACTGAGTGTGTGTGCGTGTTGTGGTCGCATAGTTGGCTAAGAGACAGCCGCAGATACAGCTACAGATACAGTTTCAGCTACAGCTACAGATACAGATACAAAGTTGCAGATACTGTTGCTGAAAGTGTGCTGTCTTGACGCACGGCCTCGACAATGTTGAATTGCATGAGGAGGCGAGACAGCAGGCAAAAGGAGCACAAGGAGCACAAGGATCAACGGCGGGCAACAGGCATAATAAAATAAAAAGCATAAATAAAAACTCAGGCGTCCAAATGAAACCACGAAAAAATAATATAAATTTATGTACTTCTGTATATTTATTTGTGCCACGCTCGCTGCTTGCAACCTCGCGACGTTTTCTTCACAAGACATTAAATTCAATTTGCATGTGTGTGCGTGAGTATGTGTGTGTGTGTGTGCCACTCGGCGTCAGTTACAGTTCACTTGGATCGAAGGCCGAGTAGGGTAGGCGACTGCAAGGGCTTTTATGGCGACCTGTTGTGTTGTTTAAGGAATTACTTAAAATGTTAAATGAATGCACATGTGTGCGTGCGCATGTGTCTGTCTGTGTGCGCATTAAGCATGCATGTGTGTGCGTGACAAATACATGAATTTTCTTATCGCCAAAGTTGCGACGTACTATTAATGAAAATGGGAAAACTACTTTGATTGAAATTGTTTGCAAATATTTTAAATTAGTAAAGACAAATGTCAGTAGAATAACTTTAAGATGAGAGTCAAGTCGCCATTCTTTACAGGGTATCCTGCCGCTTATTACTAGCTGTTTATTCAGAGTTTACAGGGTCGCAATATATTTATGCGTTGCTGCTGCTCATATGAAACACTGTCAGTGAATGAGTGCCCCTGAGTGTGTGTGTGTGTGTGTGTGTGTGGGTGAATGTACTTGACAATGCGTGCGTCAGCTCGACAAGTTTCCTCAGAAAGCGAGACAAGTGGAAATCCGTTGAAGAAATACGTGAAACAGATAAAGGAGCTGCTGTTGCTGGCACACAGCAACAACAACAACAACAACGGCTGAATGCGAGTGTGTGTGTGTGTCTTTGTGTGTGAGTGCAGAGAGATATGTCGTCGGCAGCAAATAAAAATTAATTGAAAAATGTTTATCAAGGACTTTGTGATTAAAATGCAGAAAGAAGCATAAAGCAGACTGAAAATGAAAGTAAAAGACAGCAGAAATGGAAATTATTAATAATTTGCCGTTACTTATGCGAGTACTGGCCATCAGCAAATAAATGCAGCATTCACGGATAATCCGAGTGAAGTTGCAACACTAAGCTATAAATTGCCACGTGGCATGCACTTGGCATATGCCAAGCAGCCACCCAAACACACACACACACACACACACACAGCAATAAAGCGTTGGGGCAAACATGTATTAAAATATTTTGTGGCAAATATGCGCGCAAAACTAAAAATTATGCAACGCATTAAAAATTTAACAAGCGCTTATCCGCTTAGCGCAACGCCTGGCATGCAGCATGAGTAGCGTAGCAAACTAGGAGGAGGATGGAGGGTGGGGGGAGCAAACGAATTGTCGAGCTAGAGCTCGAGTTCGTTGCCTGTTCTCTGCCACTTTTAATATTTTAATTTTGACATTTACTATGCGCAGTCAAAGAGCGAGCGAGAAGGGAACAGCTAGATGGAGACAGAGTAAGAGTGAGCTGCAGATCATTGATGCTGCATAATGCCGTCGAAATGTTGCATCAACGCAAATTGGGCAGAAGTAATATGCAAACATTAACACAAAAATCCGAATCAGAATCTGAATCAGAATCCAACCTAATTGGCAGCAGTCACAACTTTTGTCAGAGCACAGCGCACATTCGCAATTATAAATGCTCGCTGGCAAATTATATATGTACGAGTCTAGAGTGATATGTTTGCACTTGGCTAACAAGCGAGGGGGAGGTCGAAGTCGAGGGGAAGTGCTGATTAAATCAGAGCGCATTTGCAGTATCAAATATTTAATTAAATCGTGCAAATATTTTTTGATATGGCAAAACACGAATTGTTGCAAGTTTTTGCAGGTTAAAGAGCAACATTTTTAGCATTGATGAATATGCAATAAATATATATATAAATGCTGTTTTGGATGACATGTCTAATCAACTGCAAATAATTACAATAAAATAGATTATGCCGAACATAGTATTCATATTTGGCAAGGCAAACTTTGAGAAATATTGTGACAAAATAAATGTTAAATCTCAGTTTGTTGTGCATGCATTTAATAATAATAACAATAATATTATATATTATGGAATACATGCAGGAATGTTAATAATATCAACTGTACGCCATATAACTTTCACTTTATTTCACTGCTCTTCTTGCTGTCCCCCCCCCTCTTGTCGTTAAGGTTGTTGTGCTATCTAATGGTTTAGCAGTAACAATTGACACAACGAGTTGTAGCTGCTGGCAGCTTGGGGGCGGAGGGAGCTGCAGCCCCGCCCCATCCATTAGGGTGGTGTGTGTGTCTTGTGCTTAAGCCATCTTGTGGAATTAATATTTATTTGAATTTTTGCACTGCATTTAACTTTATCTGTAGTTGGCAAACCCAACAAGGCGAACAGTTCGAGCTTGCGGTTTGCTCAGCGAGAGATCGAGTGAGCATGAGAGGGGGGAGGCGTGTGTTAGTGTGTTAGTGTGAGTGTATTTTAAAATGCAACAGATGCGCCAAATGAATGCGACCATTAAATTGTATTAGCGTGTGCGAAATGTAAAACGCATTTCCCGCTCGAAACAGCAGCACAGTCCATGCAAGGGCGCAAACAGCTTGTCACTGCGAGAGTGTGTGTGTGTGTGTGTGTGTGTGTGTGTGTGTGTGAGCAGAGGGGGGTGGTGTGCGTGTGTAGCTGACTGCAAATGTATCCGGATGCGCTTTGGCAGCGCCCGCAGTTAGTGTGCGTTGCATTTGCTGCAAATTTGTGTGTGAATAAACATGAGAGTCGTTGCATTAATGCGCATACAAAAGCCAGCAGCGCACTCCCCCCCCCCCATCGTGCCAGCCACCCACAACATCGACATGGATTTAAATATCCCAGTCAGCAGACAAATGCAGCCGCTCAATGCTTAAATATCAGCAGCAGCATCAAGTTTATGTGGCATGCCACAAAACACGCACACATGCACACGCTAGCTTGCAATAAATGCATGTGTGTGTGTGTGTGTGTGTATGTGTGTGTATTTTTGCCTGTTTCGCTGCATTCTTATTAGTGCAGCTTCAACGCCAGCAACACCGCAGCACCAGCAACAGCAACAGCAACAGCAACAACAACAGCAACAACATCAGCATCGGCAATCATCAGCAATAGGAGAATTTAATATCGAGCTATACCACAGCGGGCCACTGGTATTGAGCACTTCAATGGAATGTTAGATTAAAATAATTAATTATCCTTTATCCTTTATGCTTCTTATTACAAGGCCGGCTTGCAGCACAGAGGATCAGGTTGTGGGGCATAAAAATGGCGTTAATTAGGTGCGGCTGTGCGGCGGCCATGTGTAGATATTTATTCATTAGTTGGCAGCCTAGTTGGTTGCCACGCTTTGGGGCAGCCATTTGCTGTTGCAATTACAATGCGAACAACGGCATGGGCGCTACAAAGTGCGCAACTACTCGTAATAGGCTTCTAATTGGGCGGCGGCCCGTTTTTCGTAGACTGCCAACTCGGCAGATGCATTTTCGTTAGCCCGCTGCTCCTATATGAATTTGTATTCCAATTAAAGCACATCTGTTACCGCAGGCAACTAATTTTACACATATGCATTGCAGACACTATCAACAGCAACAACAACTACAAAAGGCAGCCACAACTAGAGCTGAAGCAAAGCTAAGCCCTATTAGAATACCAATCCGAGCAGGCACATAATACTCCTATCACCATATCCATAACCAAAGCAAACTTCACCTGCTTCCTCTCTCTCTCTCTCTCTCTCTCTCTCACATTGCATTGTTAACTTGCCAAATATCTATTACTAATTGTTGGCAACGGCTGCAGCAACGGACACATGGTTAATTACAAACGCGACTGCGGCAAGGAGGCGGGAAAGTGAAGGAAAGCGGTGGGTAGGCAAATAGCAGCAGGATGTTGCAACTGCCACCTGCCACTGCAAGTGCTATTGATATGCTTCAAACAGCACAGCTCAAATGTTAACGAACAGCCGCTGAAATGCTGGAGTTCCTGATTAATTGGAGGCATAAACAGCCGGACGTTTGGCAATTCGATGGGGAAAATCGGCTGGAAAATGCTGAATGAGCAGCAGCAGCCTGTTTTGATGCTCCGATTAAGCTGGCTGACTAAAATGATCTAATAAATATGAATTAAGGACGAGGCAGCGCCCGCAGCACCAATAATTATATTAATGAACAAAGGTACTTACAGAGCATGTCGAATATAAGGTGGAGGGAAGAGGGAGGGAGGGAGGGAGAGAGGGAGACAATGCTTACCGCATATATATTTGCATAGGAATATTAATGCCATAATTATTTGCCACATGGACACAATGCTCAAATGTGTGCAATATTTAGCATGTCTGTGCATGTTGATTTGTGAGTGTATGCGTGCAAGTTGTGCTTGTGTGCGTGTGTGTGTAAGTGTGTAAGTGTATGTGCCGTTGCTACTGGTGATATTGAATTATTGCATTTGGGCATTTTGAGGCTGTGAAATATTTTGGATTCACTTAACAACGGTTGTTGTTTGATGTTGTTGTTGTTGTTTGATGTTGCTGTTGTTGTTGTTGTTGTTGTTGCTGTCATTATTGCTACTTGGTGTTGTGGGTTAGACACACAAAGCGTATAGCTCACATAATGCAACTCAATTAATTTGCAATGCCCAATTGTTATTGGGCAGCACAGGAAGAAGCTTCGCATACTTTCAGGCTGTCAGTCAATCAGGCTGTCGGTCAGTTTGTGAATTAATCAGCTTGGGGTTTGTGCCATTTCAATCAAATTGCATTGCATTCTTAAAACATTTAATGCAATTGACTCGATGGCATTAATAATGCCAGGCCAAATGCAAAAACTGAGCAAATTGATTAGAAATTAGTCGGGCATAATTTGATTAGTTATTCGCATTAATAAGTTTATTATTGTGATTGCCAGTCGGATGTCTGCCTGCCTGCTTGCTACATGCCACAAGCAATAAGCCTCGCCATGTGGCAATGAAATCGACTTAAAGCGCACGCAGCGCCACTTTGCGCATATTGAATGAATGCACATGGCTTTTATTGCTGTTGTTGTTGTTGCTGTTGTGTGGCAGCTTGGGCTAAGTGCGGATTAAAGGTGAAATAACGCAGTGCACAGCAGCCGCTGTCACCACCGCGAACTACCCCTCCAGCCACCAAGCCCGCCCACCTAAGCCAAATACCACTCAAGCCGATCCGCTGCTAGAAATAATGCCCTTGCATTAGCGTGCAATTTGCTCATTTGCAGGCAGCCAGTTTTACGAGCCACCCACCAGTCAGCATTCCCAGCGGGGGAGCAGAGTGTGAGCCACCAAGGCAGACAACATGCACGCGTACTTAGCATTAATCCAGCTCTTTTGCCCAGGCTGCATTGCATTTATTTATCAAACAATTTCAATATGCTTATACTGCATAATCTCTGCTAGCTGTACATCGTTCTCGCTCTCGCTCTCGCTCTCGCTCTCTCACTCCATCGCACTCAGTCTCTTATTGAATTGTTTGCCATCTATTGTTTTATTGCATAATGGCTCAAGTGTCTGTGTGTCTGTTTGCTTAGGATTAGAGAGCAGCAACGTCCAAGTTTAACTCGCATGTTTGCCTTTGGTTTTTGCAACCCCTGCAAGCCGCATTCGTAATAAGGGGGAGACCAGAAAGAAAGTACTTGTAGTGTGGAAGTAGGAAGCAAGTTTTTTTTTGGTGGTTGCTCGATTCTGCTGGCACACACGCTGCTGGACGACCCTTGACCCTGAGCTCTAATTTGAGTTTGACATTTATGTCAATATTTGGTCAGTCATTGTTCGCACTCGCTCTCGCACTCGCACTCGCTCTCGCTCTCGCACTTGGCTACCTCACACTCGCTGCTCTCTCCCTGTCGTCTTTATTATATTGTTACGCTTGGTGTCCTCATTTCGAGCCTGTTTGTTTGTCCTTCCCCCACCCCTTGGGCTCTGGCTTTCTTTATACTCGTTTGCCTGCGGTTCGCCTGTCTACCACATGCGGGTCAGCTCGCAGTCCAGCCAGGGGATTGGATCAGTCGGCCAGTTGGTGACACTAATAGAAATTTATTGAACATACTAAAATACAATTAAATAAATTATGAGATTTACTCAAACCCCAGACGCAGAAGCATCTCTTATAATTTCTTTCTTTTTTTTTTTTGAATAAGCCCCAGCGGATGCGACCCGCTTTGTTTGCCATGCACCCCGAGACGCTGGCTCAGGTAATTGGGGTATAGAACCAAGGGATAATCGGAGTGCGTGCCCGCGTCCAGGTGAACAAAACTGTGCAAAGGATTTCTATTAAAAGCCGCAACAAAGTAGCGTAAAGTAAGACAAAGTAGAGTCTGCGGCACTAAAAGCGCAACATGTTGCCTCAAGTAGCACAGAGAATGGCCAGAACAGAGCTCAGACATAGACATTGCCTACTTTGTCTGGTTGCTGCTCATCTACATGCCGCCCCGTAAATTATGGAGCTGTGCACGTCTGGTCATTAAGCCAAATAAAACCGGCGCAAGATTTATACACGCGCCCCTGAGCCGCAGCCACAACCAGAGGCGGGGGGAGAGGCGGAGGCAGAGAAGGCGAGAACAGGCGCACTAGAAGGCGTGCTAGCGGAAGCTCCTGTTTCTGGGTAAGTTTCAAATGGAACAAAGCAACTGAACTGAGTTGAACTTGGAGTGGGTCTAGCAGCTCGAACTGGTAGCAGACTTGCGGCTGAGACTGCGACTGGGACTGGGTGTTGACTCATACCTTGATTTTTGGGGGCAGCTTGCGTTAACTTTTTGATATAAATTTTAGTGCTGGTGGCCGGGCACTTAATTTCCTCCTGGCTGCCTCCTGACATACGTGCAATTGGAGTCCTAAAAAGGTGCAGCATTTATATGCCGCGCCACAGTTAATCTTAGTTACGATTAGTCAGGCCAAATAAACTTATATTTGGCCAACAGCAGCTCCACTTGCAGATTGCGTGTCTAGTTAATAAGATCACGTAATGAAATACATTTGCCCCGCCATGTCGTCGTAGTCTGTGCTTCCGCCTCCTGACTATATGACAGTGTCTTTAATGCCAGCTGTACTGTACTGCATACATAATAATTATAATAATAATGGAAAAGGGGCTAGTCATTAATTATAGTTATGGAAATAAGGCCAATTTTCAATATGCAAACACAGATGCAAACAATTATCAAGCAGTGGCTTTAAAGCTGTGGATTTTAAGGTGAGTTGGAAACTCTTTCAATGCAAATATTAACAAGTAAGAAAGCCACAGTCGAGTGTGCTCGACTGTGAGATACCCGCCACCCAATTTTACCATCCAAATATTATATATTTCAAAATATACTGAAAAAATACTTTAAAAAAATATACTAAAAAATACCAAAATAATATATCAACATTTTCTTTGTTCGAAATTATTAGCTTGGCGTCACTTTAGTTGGTTTATTGAACACCATTATTATGTCGCGGAGTGTCATAGCAATTAACTATGTCACGGAGTGTCATAGCAACTAACTAGGTGCAGTTGCACGTGGTAACGCCTTATAAAAGTAATTTCTTAATAACTTCTGTGTTTTTTATCCGATTGTAACCAAATCCAAATTGTAACCAAAGCCATAATACCCTTCTACCCTTTGGGTAGGCGGGTATAACAATTTTCAATGTATGAGTGTACAAGTTTCCCAAATGAAGTCATAGTTCTCAATTTTCTTCATAGTTCTAATATGGAAAAGTTGAAAACAGTGAGAAAAGCTTGCAAGATGCCATATATTATACTCGCACTATCTCAATGCCAGCTGCTGTGCTTAAGATAGTCGAAACTGCTGTTGTCGGTTTCTATGTAAATTGCAACGAGAAACAGGAATAGTTTTAGCATAATTTGTTGCTGGTTTAAATGTTGAATTACGAGTAGTTAGTGCAACTAAGTACTGAGTACAATCTCGGCATACAGCAGTCATGTAGGTGTGTGTTGTGTGTTTGTGTGTTTGTGTATTTGGGTGCGGGAGAGACAACTGTAAAGCACACATTTTGGTCTGGCAAGTCAACAAAGTGGCGCTGAAACTTTATCCAACACTCTGGGTAGTTTTTGGCCAGATATGCAAGTGGTACTCAGAATCGTGCAACTTTGAAGTACATTGCAGCTACCAACATGCGTCACGCACTGTACAACCAAAAGAATAGAATCAAAATATAGCACCAGAACTACATACATATAAAGCGAGAGAGGGAGCGAGAGAGGGAGCGAGAGGAAGGGCGACCGCCATCCCTTCTCAACACTTGGACCATTGTTTTTGAGAGACCCCAGCCGAATAATGGGCAAGTGTCTTAAAAATTCAAGGCAAGTGCAAACTTTTGGCCCAAACACTTTGCGCAGTCATAAAAAAAAACTATATCGCAGCCAGAGTCATAGTAAGAGTAGAATGCCGTCTTGGCCATAGCATAAAATAAGCAACAACTGTAAAAACCTAAACCAAACTAACTGCAAAATGGTTTACCCTACCCCACCGCAGTCCTTGGCTGCTTGGCTGCCTGGTTGCTTAGTCTTCAGTCCGCATGGACCATGGCCCAATGGCCCCAAATGCGCACTAAAAATTACTAAATTTTCGTACGCAACATTTGAGCCAGCCAAGCTTGAAAGTTGGCCCATGCTGTTGGGCCAATAAATTGCCAGGCATTCAGTTGGCTTTAAGATTTCGCCAAGCTGTTCAAAATGTTCTTGGCATGGCGTAGCGTGGCGTGGTTTGGCTTCTGCTTAAACACACAAAGGCCAAACCGAGCCACCAAGCAACCAACTATCGATTGCGGACCCTTTTTGCCACTTTTGGGCGCGAGCTGCGCCATTGTTTGGATATACCCTGTAATGCGAGCAAAGTGGTGTGATGCACAGTGCCACATTAAGTAAAGTAAGTCTTTAATTGCATACCCTGTAGTACTATAATAGTCAATATAGTTGACATTGTTAAACAACTCTTCAAATGTTTAGAGAGTTGCTCGAAAACAGTTGAGTAGAATTGAAGGGGTATTTGGCAGTCGCCAAGCATATTTTGCAGACGTTTATCTTAGCCATTTTCTTGCTCTGGCTGCTGCCGGTTTTGTTATAGTTCTATTGTTTTATTTGCTTTTAATTTTGCAAAGTAAGTTTTTAAGTGCAGCATCGAGCGTCTGTTTAGCATCGCAGACTTTGCCATTTGCCATTTGCAATTTGCAATTTGCCATGGGGCGCCATAATTATTTTGTTGCAATTAAAAGTCTTGACACTGTCGGCATTTGAATTTTCGGCTAAAGCATCGTGTAACTGTAACTGTGCAGTGCAGTGTGCTTCTTTGCCAAACGTTCAACGTCATAAAAATGGCATTGCCATTTGAGCCAAAACAAAACTTACTACTCGCAACTGCAAACTTTTCAGTGCAAACTTCATAATTATTTCCTGCATATGTGCAGCGAGTTCAGGCAGTCTACACTGCGACAATATTTGCCGCAGAGTGTGTGGCGCCGGGTCGGGTTGAAAGGTTGATGGTGCACCTTCAGTACGTTTGACTGGCAGCTTTAATAATTGTGTGACCTTCAAAGTATTTGATGTTTGCCATTTGCCGTTTGACCATTTGGCCATTTGATGGATGGCCGCAAAGGGTGATGGCCCAATCAAAAGTCAAACAGCTCCCTCTTAAAGAATGCGGCATAAATATTGCACGTAAAATACAGCCATAAAATTTCAATTTCTGCCTATTAATAACACACAATGCCAAAGCTTTTGTTGGCCAAATATAATAATTCAATGCGCCAGCTTTTGTTTCTCCCAAGATGTGGCCGGGGCAGGCAACGTCGACTCTTACCCACCCGCCATTTTGCATAGAACGAAATTAATTTTAAATTATGCATGACCAAGAGCAAGTGGAGTGACGACAAACCACCAGGGATTTCGAAATTTTCACCTGCCAACATTAACCCAGTGTAGCGGGGGTGGCCCAGAATATTGGGGATATCTGCACTGCACTGTATTAAATTTCGTTGTGGCGCAACTTAAAGACGGCTGGCTGCTCCCTCCACCCTTCCCTTTTTGGCTTTTCTCTTGCGTTGCCTGCGGGGTGAGTGGAAATGCAGTAGGTAACGGTTTTACGAGTGGCGAGTTTTTTGCATTTATTGAGTAATAAAATCGTAAATTTTCCGTGCCATGTTACAAGTGAATGCGCTGGCTTTTTCCACTTTGCCACACTCCGCTCACTTGCCACTGTCTCTCTCCCACCTTGCCCTCTTGCCACCTTGTTCAACAAGCCGCAGGCATTGCAATTGTTGGCCATTCAACAAGCGTTCGCAAAAATGCTGGCTCTGAAATCGGGCTCACTCGCTTGGGCTGGCTATGGCCACAGGTGCCACGTCCTGCTGCCTGGTTGCTTCTGGTAAGTGAGCTGGAGCTGCTTGGCTGACTGACTGACTGGCTGGCTGACTGTTTGCCACTTTCTAACGAGCCGTGGTCCCGCCTTGTTCCTACAGCTATCGCAGTGCGCGCGATTCCTTTGTGTGCCATTGTCGAAAATTGAATTTCAAATTATTTTCACAGCTCTCACTCGACTTGCTTTTGGGGGCACGCCCCCGTGCCCCCCCTCATGAGGTGGCCTGCTGCTCAAAGTCCACTTGACTGACACTGAGCCATGGGCACACGACTGTTGCTAGTCTCTCTAGTCTCGCTAGTCTCAGCTCTGCTCTGCTGTCTGTATAATCGCAGCTTTATTAATTTTTTATCGCCTACTTGTGCGGCTATTTTTTGCATTTTTATTGGAAATTAAAAATGCTAATGTCTCTAGCGTCCTCAGCCGCGTGACGGCTTTCACTTTTCAACAACTTCTGGCCCTGGACTTGGCCCTGATTCCAACTCTCTCTCTCTGTCTCTCTCTCTCTCTCTTCCTATTCTGCGCATTTAACGCTATTTTAATTTGTACTCAAAAATGTATAAAAGTTAGTTACTTCGAACGTCTCCCACTCCACTGCTTTCTATTTTTCTGGCCCTGACTGTCTGGCTTAATAAAGTCGCTGCTGCCCTGCTTTGATCTCATCTCAGTCCACTGGGACTCCATGCCTCTGCTCTTCTGCCCTGCCATGCCTTGTCATGACCATCGTCATTGCTTTTTATGCACTGAGCTGTTAATGATGTGGCAAATTATTATGGCAACTGTCGATTGCCGAATGTCGACAGTTTGAGTACAACTACTGCAAAGCCCAAGGGGAGAAGGAAAGTAAATGCATTCAAGCTGAATGGGCATTGCTTTTGCGGGCTACGAGCCTTCTTGTTTTGGCCATTTGATTGGCTTTCGTGGTCGCGTTTATTGTAAACTTTCGATTTGCTTTGCCAGGCGGTTGCCTCATTACATTTGCCGCCTCAGTCGCGGCCCTGGAGTGCATTTGTTGAGCACATAAATTTCAGACCACATGTCGCCACCATAACATTCTGTTTTGGCCAAGCAATTTGCCAAATTACCCGTATTGTACTTATTTGTATTTTTAATTTTTTTCTTTGACTTTTATAATAATATAAAACAAATAATAAAAAGCTGCACTTGAGAAATGAAGTACTCGACCTTCCTCTTACAGTATGCACTTTGTAGCTTGTCATGCTAGCCATTGTTTCAATTACGAGCATACCCAAAAGAAATTTCGTGCATTTTTGATTCGCGTGCCAAGTTCGCGGTGACGGGCTTATAATTTCTTGACAAAGGTGCATATAATTTGCGCAGCTTTTAGCTCTGGCTGAATGCTGCTAAGCGGGGCCAGTCACGTGCCACTTAGACCCAGTTTTGGCTCCCAGTCTTTGACACAGACCCAGCTCCAGTTCCAGCTGCCTGTTTTAGCCTTGAAAGAGGCTCCTAGCTCTGGGCCTGTCAGAGCTATCCAAGTCAAGGAAAAAGCAGGCGCAAAACAAAAGTCAAATGTCATGTTTATGTCATGTTACCTTCTTTCGCTTCTTCTTCTTCTGCGTCGTCCTCTGCTTCTCTTTGTGCCTTTGTTTGCCTTCCTTTTCTTATTATTATTTTTTTGTGCGTTTGCCTTTCTTTTTATTTGTTTGGAAATATTTCACTTACACTGACATTTCGCCTGCCGCTGATAAAACTTGACCAGCAAGACGCACCCCCACCCCTATCCCTGCTCCCCCCTCCTGGCCTGCCATGACCCTGACGGCTGGAACATCCTTCTGCGTTGGGTCCCACACGTCGTTTTATGACATTTACTTTTATGACAGGTATTTGTGAGCCCCCTTTCTTATGCAAGCGTGAAAACCAACTGAAATATTAATTTGCTATTTTATTGCGCATACGCCGCGTGTTGCGCTACATGATTTATGGCATTTGGTTGCCCAAATTTAACGAATATCCAAAGTATTGCAAACAGATTGAATGGGATTTAATCAATCTGAGCGTGCATTTGTCATACTAGAGAAATTCAACAGTTTTAAATGAAAAGTCAACAGAGAGGGCGGCACAAGAATGGGGAATGAAAAGATTAAACTAAACGGCTCGCTGCTCATTTTGGGCTGGAGATAAGCAGCAGCGCAGTAAAAGGAATTAATTCAGTTAAAAGTTGTACATTAAAAGCAGCAACAACAACAGAATGTGAAACAACAATCGACACAGGGAAAACAGAAACAGAAGAAAAAACGAGTAGGAAAGTTGAAAACAAAACTTTTTAAATATGCTCGTCTGCTCGTTGGCTTTGCCTTTAACTCCTTTGGCGCTGATGGTTTCCTTTTATTTCGCATCGTTCTCTCTTTTTGCATTTGTTGTTTTTGTTTTTGGCAACTGCAGCAAAACAAATTGCAAATTAAGAACTAATTGGCTTACAGAACCTAAAGCAGCCATTAAAAGGCGATGCCAAAGGTAAAAGCAACTTAAAAGCCGCTTTCACTTTAAACTTTGCCGCAACTTGAGCCAGAGATCACAGGCGAAAAAAAAGAAATACAAATAAAATGTTCTGCAAAGAAATCAAAGAAGTGAGGTGTAAGGTGTTAAGGTGCGAGGTGTAAGGAGCAAGGCGTGTGGCGTGTGGCAGCAACAACACCTAGCACCTAGCACCAAAAGCGCAAATGCATGAAGAAGCAGCACAAACAACAGATACTTCACGGTGCGTCCTGCTGTTGCTGATGTTGCTGTTGTATATAATTAAAAAGGAAACAACAAGTGAATGGCAAGGACTGTCAGCAAGGCGTTCAAGACATTTTAACTGCTGCTGGCCTTAGCTGGTTAGTCAGCTGGGTCAGCTTGCTGTATTTGCGTTTTGCGCTTCGTTTGCTCCCTTTTCGAGCATCCCTTTTCAATTATTTAGATAATTATTTGCACATTTACAGGCCCGCTTGCAGCCAAAGGGGTTTACATTTTTTTGACCTGTTAATTCGCTCTGCGCATCAGTTATCACCTGGCATTACATTACGCATACTCTGAGCACCACTTGACACGTTTTATGTGGGCAAGTGGGTGGCACAGCTCTCTGCTGCCATTTACTTAATTTATTCAATTAATTTACACTTGAGCATATCACTGACTGAGTCCCACTCGCTGACTCTTTGACCTGTCAGCACATTATGAACTCAAAATAAATAATAAAAGCCGTTAAAATGCAAGAGAGCAGCGGCCATGTCAAGCGCTGTCACCGAATTGAGCGGCGGCAATCAATGCAAACAGCGTCGTAATCGCATTGACCAGGCCAAAAGCAGCAGCAGCTGACAACAGTCAACAGCCAACAGCCAACACTTGGGGAATACTCGAATTGCCGCTGACAGCCAGAAGCAACAGCAACAACAACAGCTTTAATAACAACCGCATGCACAACAACAACAGCAACTACAATGAAATAAATAAATACAATTAAACTTCTTATTGACTCTTGTGTTAACTGCTGGCCTGTGACATTTCAAGATGAGCTTGTGGTGACAGCCAATAAACAAAAGATGCACACAAAGAAACATCATCTCAATCTTCCGATTACCTCGTGTCCCTATCATCAATTTCAGGCATGGAAAAATCGTACAATTGCAACTGTAAATATATTTGTAAATTACAGGCAATTTATCTTTACTTATTAATCTGTTTGAATTTAATTTCCAGCTCCGATAATTGTTATTTTAATTTATTTTTTGATTTCAATCATAAGTACTCTGGGGAATACTGTATTGTGATAATAGGCTAATATTAACAGTTATAATTGAAGCGAACAGCAAACATGAGAATTGAAATTATATCATAGAATAAATTGAATCGAAATAGCTAAAAGAAGAATATAAAATTGATCTTATAGTGAAAATAAAGCACAACGTCAATTGCAAAATTAATAGAAAACAAGTAAGAAAGCTACAGTCGAGTTTGCTCGACTGTGAGATACCCGCCACCCAATTTTACCATCCAAATATTATATTTTCCAAAATATACTGAAAAAATACTTTAAAAAACATACTAAAAATACCAAAATAATATATCAACATTTTCTTTGTTCGAAATTATTAGCTTGGCGGCACTTTAGTTGGTTTATTGAACACCATTATTATGTCGCGGAGTGTCATAGCAATTAACTATTTTGCGGAGTGTCATAGCAACTAGCTAGGCAGCACTAGCAGTTGCACGTGGCAACGCCTTATAAAAGTAATATCTTAATAACTTCTGTGTTTTTTATCCGATTGTAACCAAATTCGCAGAGATCATTAAGATGGTGATTAGTATTGTGCGTACCAAAATTGAACGTTCTAGGTTTAAAACGACGTTTGCAATTCAGTTTTTTTTAATTTGCATGGGCCGAAGGGGGCGTGGCAAAAATCAAAAACAAACTTGATCTGCGTGCAACAATGAGACATACTGTCGCGAAAAATTTGTTGCTCTATCTCTTATAGTCTCTGAGATCTAGGTGTTCATACGGACGGACGGACAAACGGACAGACGGACATGGCTATATCGTCTCGGCTGTTGACGCTGATCAAGAATATATATACTTTATGGGGTCGGAGATGCTTCCTTCTGCCTGTTACATACATTTTCGGTCGGCACAAAGCCATAATACCCTTCTACCCTTTGGGTAGGCGGGTATAATGAGCACAAATAATAACAAACAACTGGAAATTGAATCGTTTCCCCTGAGCAATGCCTCTTTTATCTGCGTGTTGTCTGCTTCATTGCATCACACATCTAACACATTTTTCTCTATTTTTGAAGGAATGGGGGCAGAGAAAGGGGCTTTCATTAGGTTCAATTATAGTAAGCATTTTAGATGTTGGACTGCTGACCTCTGGGGGGTTCATTGTGCCCACGCATATGGAAGCTAAGTAGCTGAGAAAGGCATTAAAATTGCAACAGTTCATGTCGAGCTATTTTGTTGAATCACTGCCAGTTGCAGCCAGTAACAAATTTGGCGCATGCAGCTGGCCAATGCCAAAGCCGAAGCTGAATCCAAAGCTGCCTCTAGAAAGGCTGGCAAAGTAATCACAGCAATGGCTTTTGTGTTATTTCATTTGCAGTGTAAAAGTTTTGCAGTTTGCAGTTTGGCTGCTGGGCAGTTTTTAAAAATTAACACAACACCAAGACTAACACACTCACATTCACACATACTCTCTCATTCACATACATACAGCATACAGAATTGTAGCGCAACAACATGTTGGCAATCACAACGAACGCTGGCAGCACTTCCGGGCTGACTGGCTTTTTGGGAGCTGCGGCTGCCTCTTTTATTATTATTATTTTCGTTTTTTCTTAACTTTTTTGTTACCATTTATACATTTTTTTTTTTTTGGCTTCTGGCTGCGCAAACATTTGAAAACTTTTCACATTTACATCCAGTGGTGCTGTTAGAGCGTTTTATTAAATTATTACACACACTCTCACACCGACTGCAACTGTAACTGGCCTTAGGTCCGAGCTACGAGTGGTTCCAAATGGGCGGCGAGTAGTCCAGTGTCCAGTCGAGTCATAAGCCGCCTCCAGTGTTTCGGCTACTGTTGGGCAGCATAAATTTCATTGCTCTGGAGTCTCGACTGCAAATGAGCCGCACGAGTCACACTTTGGGGTCAAAGGGACTGCTGCTGCCTCAGCTGACCGTTGACTGCGACACTGACCATTTGCACATTTTTAAGCGACGCTCAACTAAAAATTTGCGACCCTTCCGCGACACGCATACCAATGCGAGAAGACTTCGGTTGGTCGCCTGGCCCAGGACATCAGTCAAGCGGACTTGCTTAATTAATTATGTCGTCTTTCAGTTTAAAGGCGTTTAAGCAGGGATGGTTCTTGAAAAATGCCACTGCCGCATGCCGACAATGAAAAACGCGACCGCAGCGCCAGCAGCAACAACAGCAACAACAGCAACAATGCAGCTGACTGACTAACTGCCGCCGAGTGACCCAAATTATTCACGATGAGGCTGAGGACTGCGGGCATGCCAAGGCAGGCTGCCTCATTGTGAATAAGGGCCAAGGGGTTGACGACGACGACTACGATGATGGCTTGATGAGTTGTGAGATGGCAGCGGCAACGTCAGCGTAGTTCGCATTGTATGAATAATTTTTTACTCGTTTTTCTGACAGCCCGCAAAATGAAACAGGCGAAGAGGACAAAGGACAAAGGACGCCAGTGTTTAAGCGTATGCAAGAAATCTTTTCTACGCCGTTACGTCAAGTCATAAAACGGCATGCAAAAGAAAGCAGACATTGTGCGGCCAGTGAGGCGAAACTTTGTTAACTTTGGCAGTAAATTCATCAATAGAGTAGTTAACTTATCACGAGTTTACGCTGAATTCGTTTAGCATTAATAAAACCCAAATAAAACGCAGCACAATGTGGCGTATACTTGATATGCGCAGCAATAGCAACTTTCCCTCTCACTGCTTGTATTGGTATGTTTGTGTGTTTGTATGTTTGTATGTGGCATATGCAGCTTCAAACGGTTCACGCAAAGCATTTTTGATGAGGCGCTCTGCATGCTTTGTGTTTGACTTGGCGTATACGCAATGTGAACTTTGCCCTCAAACATGGCTTATTTAAGCGCTGCCATCAATCCTTTGCCTGCTGCTAGCTGGTTACCTGCCTCTCCCCCTCGCTTTTCCACTTGCAGGGCTTTCTTTTACGCGCTTTGACATTTTAAAAGCATTTGTGTGTTGTGTGAGCGACTTTTGTGGCTAGCATTTGCGAATGTGAATGGTTTGCCCTCTCAGAGTTCAGGCAGCTGCTTTTTGCGAGCTTTTATACAGTTTGCCTCTTTCTAAATGTTTTTTCTCTATGATGATTTTTGTTTTAATTATTTGCAGTTATTTAAACCATTTAATAGCTATTTATTTGCATGTTAATTATGCATTTTAAGGCTTGTTACACATACAAAAAAAGCGCTCAAGTTGATTATGGCGAGCTACATTAACAGCTAATTTGTAGTTGTAGTTAAATTATTAATAATATTGCATGCGATCAGAACTAATTGAAAGTGGGGATAATAACACGCATGCTATTTTTCAAACAGATTGAGTAGTGCTTATTTGTGCGGTTGCATTCAACATACCCTTGGCAACCGTCAATAGCAGCTGTAGCCACAAAGTGGTGCGAATATTGTGGTTACTAAGCAACCACATGAATATGAGCAGTAATGACTTGAAACACGATAAATATTAGTGCTTCTGTGTGTGTGTGTGTGTGTGCAATATTCATTATCATTAGGGGAAATTACAATTAAATAAATAGTAATAGGAGCGCGTAAATTCCAGTTAAATGTATTAAATTCCTAGTAATATGGCCACCTTAAAGTCTTTTGCTGTACAGCATTTTAAGCAGACTCTCAATCAAATAAAATTGCATTGAAATCATCAGAGAATTCTCTTTGCTTTTCTCTTCCACTTTCCATGGCAATTTCAAGCAATTAAAAACCCAAAAAATTAATTGATACAAAGCATACGTCTATATTATATATGTACATACATATGTATGAGGCAACTCCAATCCATTTTCTGCTCACTATGATTCTTTTTTCAGTTCAGTTTCAATCTCTTGCTCTGCTCGGAGTGTTCATCAAAATGCAAACGTCTTTCATGCCTTTATACTGCACCAGCCAGGGCCACACCCAGCTCACCATCTGAAGGCAAGGCAATCAATGGGCTACACACTGATTCCATTTCATTTTGCCCGTTTTTCTTTTCCTACTCAGCCTCCCTCGCTCTCACTCTCTTTTTCTTACTTTGTGTCTGCTTGCCAGTCTGTACGCCCTGTTTGGAAGAGCGTATGCCATTTATTAACCAACTGCTATCAGTTTCCAGTGCAAAATACTTTTCGAAACTTTTGCTAAACTAAACTAAAATGACGTCGTTGCTTGCGTTCTAGGAGTTGCTTGGTTGGCCACGGGTTGAAGTTCGGGGATCAAACTGGAGGTCAGTTGGCGTCTTGCGACTCGACTTTCGCTTGCATGCACTTTACACACTTTCCACAGAGCGTGGACTTCGCCGAGTTTCAGCGCTTGTTTGACGGTCAAAAGTCAACTCGAAGTCGAGTTCACTTCAAGTTGAATTTGTTTGCTGGGGCCAAGTGGGGCATAGGACGCAGAACGCCGCCGCACCGTGGCAACATTCGCTTGGGCTGCCTGTCTTGGTGATTCATTGCTTTGACGCTTTGACTTGTATGTTGCTGGGACTGTGTGTCCTGTGTCCTGTGTCCTAGTTGCGTGTCAGTTTTTGCTTTCATTTTCATTGCCACTGCATGTTGCTTTGCTCTTCCTCTTCCTCTTCCTGTTGCTCTTGCTCATTAAACGGACACGTCACACTCAATTCGAGCTTAAAGTTGCATTTGCAACATTCCCTCCGGCCAAATTATGACTCAATTTCTTGGCATTTTTATGCTTGTTTCATGCTCCCAGTGCCCCATTGTCAAAAGTCAGCCAACGACAACAACAAGCACTGCCCGTCACGCACAACAAAAATCCGCAAAATATGTTTTAATATAAGTTTTTGGGTAGCACAGACTGCCATCAGGCGTAGCAAAGCAAGCAGCCAACTCCGAAGGAGCCCCAAAGTTTTTAGCAACTCTAATAATATTAAGCGTATAGCATAAATATTTAAATTTCATTGTCACTCGCACTACGGCGTACCGCATTTTTATGCAAATAACGCTGCAATTTATTTGGTTTTGTCACGAATGCCGCGCCAAAGATACGGGGAAGAGCATAAAAAGACAGAAAGACAACTTTGAGCTTGGAACAAAAGCCATGGGGAGCAGCTAACTCAGACCGAGCGGAAATATTAGCAAACATAATAATATCTATACTCTGGTAAGCGAAAGATACTTTGCTACACTCGAACTCTTTAAGAACTTGACTTTAAAGGCAGTTCAAAGGGTTTTCAATTAAATGAAATCTATAAATTTACTGTTGAAACTACCAAATGACTACGGTACGAATTGGGAACCCTCTGCTCAAGAGTTTTTCCTCTAATCCCTTCTAATTTACCCTGCCAGCTACCCAAAGTGTATAAACAAACTGTAGAGCTCTTGAAATTGTAACTACATTTCAAATAGAGCACATACGCTTCGGTGTGCATTTGACTGCACCCTTCATTTGAGGCTTTTGGCAGCTATTTGGTAAAAACAAAAGGGTCCTGTCGGGCAGTGGGGGGTCGGCTCGTTGAGCGACCACAAAGTTGATGGGGCCAACCAAATGAAAACATCAAATGACTTGTTTGGCTTTAGCTTTCCCTGCGCCGTAGCCAATGCTTTTACTTTTGGCCCTCACCAGGTGGATCGCTGCTGTCGCCGCTGTCTGGCTGATAACTTGGCAACTTGTGTTTGTCTGCGGGTTCTATTCAGTTTTTCTGCTTTTTTTTCTCTCTATTTTTTTTGGGGAGCTGTTGAAATTATGCCGAGTACGACGACCGCCAAATGGCAGACAAGGCAAACACAATACAAAATAGCAAGAGAGCATGAGTGGGAAAGAGAGGGGTACTGTGGAACACGGACACGAACACGGACACGGAGTTGGACATGAACATGGACATGGACACGGACAATTGCGGAACGTGAGCGGTGCGACATGCCAAAATCGAAAGTAGGCAACATCAACATCAATTGTGGGCGGGGCACGCTGCACAACGGCGCGGCGCCAAATGGTGGCAAAAAGAAATGAACTGAAATAAATTGTACGTTTCCTGAGCAATTTCCATGCCCCACAACTGGCAACTGAGGTCTATATGGACACAGTTGGTGCGCCTGGTCGTTGTCCTTGTTGTCGTTGTCGCTGCTACAGCTGCTGTTGGCAGGGCATTAAATAAAACGTCAGCTACAACAATGCTAAAAGTGCTAGCAATCAAATAAATTCAAACGTGACCAAAAATATCCACATATTATCCACTTTTGTTGGTCGCTCCAGCCAAGTGGTTAGGCCAGAATCAGAAGCAGAACCAGAACCAGAACCAGAACCTACACCAATACCAATACCCAGAGCCACAGTCACAACCACAGTCCGAAAAGCGTCGCATTGTGCAATTACGAGTATTTTGAGCAGATTTGCGTCGCGTCATAAATTTTGTGGACTGCAGCTCAGACATCATCATCACCAACGCCATCATGAATGAGGTCTAGACGCAGTAGGTAGCCAGACCATAACAATTCATTGAGAACATAATCATAATAGAAATATGGCTGTATGCTGAGTGCCATGGCAAATTATGGTTTACTTGCCGCTCCCTCTCTCTCTCTCAAGAACTATGCAAAGTTCCTGCCAAGTATCTGACAAGACAAGACCGTAATAGATATGTGCGAAGACTGCTTCGTTATATCATAAGCGAATGCGAGTTATAATTGCGTCTGTGTGCAAAGTCACTTTAGGGTATTCACTCTTCCATTTTGTTGGCAATGCTTTCGTTGATTTTTTGGCAGTCGTAAGTTCATTTGGTTTTTCTGCTTTCTTTTTCTGTTGCAGCCACACAATAGCATTAAATTAAGCGCATAAAAACGAAACGGCATGACACATTTAATACAAGCATAAACAAATTGCTGGCAGGGCAGGCATTGCCCCTGAAAATGAAAATGCGTCGCATGCAACAGTTCAACGGTTCACAGTTCGGTTTGCTGTTTTTGGGGGTGCAACGGGGCGACTACGTGACGCATGGCAAGTATTTCGCATTTTAATTTGACAACAAACAATATTTACAGTGCTAATGGCTTCATTTCACAACAACAGTGCACACGAGCAAGAGAGAGAGAGAGATAAAGACAGAGAGGCAATGACCATGCACATGTTGGCGTAAAGTTCGCAATACTTCAAATCGGATTTATTTATTCGGCACCGACATGCCAGCATGCTCCCCGCATGTGGTATTCTCTTTAGCAGCAATAGGAAAGCAGCAGCAAGGAAGGCAACTAGAGGGGCGGAGCAGAATGCTAGACTTTGATGCGCCCTGTAGATTGCCCAGATTTGTGTATTTTACTGTCTGCAGGGAATGTGGAATTGCCATATTAAATATTATAACAAACAATAACACGATTATTAACTTAACAATTCTAAAATGCTGCTATCTGTCTGTTACGTATATTTTCTATTTTATGTTTAATATATTTTTATATGAGTAATCCCATTTACGAAGATTACAGAGTATAGAACCAACAAGGACTCCAACAGAGACTGCGACAGCGACTGCGACCAGGTTCCCAGCTGTGGTCAATCCTTGGCTGCACTCATTTCGTTGTGCCGTGATAAAAGGATTAAATGCTAAAAGCATGAATTTAAATCTCTACAAATGTCATTTCACTTTACTTCCGAGTCGCAGCTACAGCAACAGTTGCAACCTTCAGAGCACTCAAGCGGACCAAAACTTGGCTCAGAAAGTCCAATACGCCAACTGTATTCATTAGTGGCTAAAATACTGTAAATGAGAGTGAGCAGGTGGCAAGGATTGAGGGCAACTAGACAATGGCAGCCCGCAACTCGGAGTAGTACCATTTCCATTTTCACTGGAGCAAATTACATTTTGTGGCGCTGATAAAAATCATTTAATGACAAGACGCGCGCCACACAATTAAGCCATTTAATTTAAATGAGATTAATCATAATTACTAAGCAGCAAACGGTGAGAAAACCGTAGAGAGAACGAGCAGTGAAGAGAAAGCGCTGATTTTATGCCTTTACGTTTAGATTTTTGTGACAGTTTACCTTGGTAGTCATGTGGCATGAGAGTGGCCTCGTAGTGGTGTGGGTCAAAACGATTGACAGTTTGTGCGGCGAGCCATGTGTGATGGTGGTGGTGCGACTCTGTCACGCTGACCTCACTTTCTGTGCAAGGTGCAGACTTAATTTAAGCACAAGCCACAGCCACAGCCACAGCAAATTAACCTAATGTTAGTCCTGGGGCCGTGTTTCTGAATTAAAACGAAGGAACACAAATGTGAAATGAACACAGAAAGATGACAGATAAGCCAAATACCCTTTTAATTGTAGTATGTAGTCTGTAGGTAACATAAGCAATTTATTAAAGCTTTAATTGAACATGCTCTTGCAAATAAATTGCCCACATAGGGTATGCAGAAGTCGTTGCTGTTTGCTGTGCTGCTGTCACTTTAGCTGCTGCAATGCAATTTATGAAAAATAATTTAAATATCAAAAGGCTTTCGTTTTAATTACGCGCAGCAGAAAAACAAAAGCAAATACAAAGGCAAAGGCACAGAGCGACAGCAACAGGAACAGCAGAAGCAGCAGCAGCAGCAGCAGTCAAATGCTGTGGCTTCACAGCCAGGCTACCAAGTCAGATTCGGAGTCAGATGCAGAGTCAGAGTCAGGGCCCGAATGCAGGAGTAAGTGAGAGGGGCAGAGCTCGAGTGAGTGTCGAAGGAGCAGCCTGGCTTTTCAGAGGCGTAGACACTACTTTAATGCCGTAGCAGCCATTTCCATGCCCGCTGCGTTTAAATAATTAATTAAGATTGATGCAGACTCATTTGTCTTGCTGCGCCAAGGACGTGTGCGGCAAAGCGGCAAGCGGGAGCGACAGCAGCCTGGAGAAGCCAGAGCGTCGAGCAGGATATGAACCCAAGCCGGGCCAGGCCTCGCCTCACCACTCTGAGCGCGCACTTTGCATTTTGCTTTTCAATTTATTTTGTTGATGCTGCGCGTGTTGCCTTTTTGTTGTCGTTTTTGTTGTTGCCCGTGTCGTGTTTTATATCGAAAGATTTTGCATTAGTTTGCATTAAAATTTCACTTTGTTGTTTCCCACTTTAAAATCTCCCCCACCACGACTAATGCCCTGAAAATTTCGACTGTGAGCGCACTTGACGTCTGTCCGACTTTTAACCTCAGCAACTAGTCCCACTTCCCACTGTGCACTGTGCTCTCAACGCCAATGAAGCTTGGCGCATTGTTGGCTATAATTCTCATACATGTGCAGCTCACCCGCACACACAGACAAAGTTGCATTTGGTGTAATTACAATGTAATGCCATCGACCCCAACCGTGCACGGATTTGGGGAGGCACTTTACACTCAGTAGGCACGCATGAGGGGCCTTGCCAATTCACCGGATTACAATGCAAAATGAGTTTATAAACAATGCGCGCAATTGCCAGACAATGCCAATTGGCAAAGAGATAAAAAATAATTGCAATTGACTGGCCGCACAAATAGCACAAAAAACGGGACAATTTTTTCCAAGAGCTTTAAGCCGACGCAAATCTACACTGAAAATAATTCAATTTTATTGACACTTATCGGTTGCAATTTATCAATAGCTAAAATGGTGTCAAAGCAATAATTAAACAGTATCGCATAGTGGACGTAGCCGATTTGTAGGGCAACTATGTGAGCTGTTAATTGGGCGCAATGTGTTTTTATGTTATGTTGTGTATCGCTAACTTCTTGATTTTCCGCATGCATTTATTTATTTAAATAATCCCATTTGTTGACCGGCACATGGCATATCAAAATTTAAATAATAATTAGTGGGGCGCGAAAATCGCTTTAAATGAAACAACGGCGCGCAAATTGGCAAATAGCGTAAAAATAATGGCAAATGAAAACATGAAATTAAAAACAAAAGCTTTTTCTCTATTTTCATTTGCAGCGTTTGTCGTTGCTGTTGTTGTAACTGCTGGCTCTGCTGCTGCAGCTGCCGATGCTAATGAAAACGAAATTAATTAATTTAAAACAACAATTGGCTGGCTTGCCCCTCGCTACGTGAGCGGACAGTAAACGCTTGGGGCGTCCACGGCGTATGCGCAATTTCAATAGCTCACAATTGCTTTACTGCATACTGTATAATGTATACTGTGTATTGTAAAGCGCACATGTTCTCATCATATTCATTCTCATACTCATTTACTCATACATTCATATATGGGATGTGGTATATGGTGTGTATTGGTAACGCCCACGCTTTGGCTTTGGCTTTGGCTGTCATGTCATGCATATGTAATTATTCCATGGCTAGCAAAAGCGATTCGCAAAGCAAATGTCGGCCAAATGTTTGCGACGTGTAAACAAGCTTTGAGTGCTCAGATTCACCTGCTTGATGCCGGGGCTCCTCATATTAAAAACTCAACCCAGCGCCAGCGACAATCCCCAGCCCAAAACCGTTTGCAAAGTTGGGCAAACAGCGGTGTGATGGCAAAAATTGTTGCATATTTTCATTTTCATTTTCATTTTTTTCCCCCCCCCTTTTTTTTGGTTAAGGCGACACAGCAACACAACTACAAAAGCACCGACATGGCAGCTAAAAGACCAAAAAGGCCACGTACTTAGCCTGATTTACACGTTGCCATGGAAAGTCAGCACCCAACCTCGAGAGTCTCACAAATTTGCATCACAAATGTGTCTTTTTCAGGTTGCTTGACTTTGCATAACCCCTTTCAGCATGCAAACCCTCTCAAAGTAATAGGTCGAGCCAGTGCGAGAGCCAGCAACCAAGAGCTAGAGTCTCTGAGTCTGAGTCTCAGTCTCAGTCCCAGTCTGTCGGGATAGGATGGTGTGGGACGGCTTTATTTCATATTTTCTCTGGCAACATTTGCGTACGATTTGCATTACAAAGCGAACGATGCGAGTTGTGCTTTTTATTGGCATACAAAATCTAATGCCACGCCCACTACTTTTACATTTTAGCCTTGCCTTGGCACAATGTTAAGCTGCCTAATTAACAGCGAAAAAAAAACTGTCCCTTTAGACTACTTTGTCAAAAGGGCTGGCAATTTGGAAAAATCTTTCAAGTGCATCTACTTCATTAAATCAAAAAGCACAGTTTATTCTCACAGAGACAAATAAACAGATAAATGTTTTGAAGTATAGGAAATATTTATGAAAAACCTTTTGATGTCGATTTTCTGGTAAACTTGCAATTTAGTGCTGAGTTTGCTTTTCGGTTTGGCAAATGTGTTTGCTGTTTGTAAAATCAATTGCAAACTGCAGGCGGCCATCAGGCAAATAGAACAACAACGACAACAACAACCAATTCGATCAACTATAAAAGGCAACAAATAATACACTATCTATGCAAATATGCATAAACAAAAAGCCTAGCCTTTATTCGAGTGTGATTTATTAAAATGCATATTCGAAAATTCTTTTGGCAGATTGTACGCCAAACAAGAGGGCAGACACTGGACTGGAGTCTGCCCAAGTGTTTTATACTTGAAAGAGTCACAGAAAAAATCGTATAAAATGGAAAGAATTTTGTGAAAATGTATTTCAGCAATAAACTCGTAAGTTATTTATTTACCTGCTTTCTCCGATGTGTTTACGGGTAAATCTGAAAGCAAAAAAGCAGCTTTAGAGACATGTTTATTTAATGCAGATGCAAAGTGCAAATCGTCAAATTGGAGCTACGCTTTAATGAGCCATCAAATGATCAAATGAATAGTTTGTGCTCAATGGAAATTAACGAACTTGCAGCGCTTCATTAGCTCAAAGAGCGCTGACTGTTGATGTATTGGTGTCACTGTCTGTGTGTGTGTGTTGAGCTTAATTGTTAGTCAAATTATGCAAAGTATTTTACATACACATGTAGCCACGTTTGTAGCCGTCAAGTGTCGCCCCTCCGCGCCCCCCTCCGCGACGTAACTCTGCCTTTGTGTGCTTGATTGTGTACACATTATTGGCACTGAAGCGCGCACACACACACACACACTCACAGTTATACATACGAATGCAATTCAACTGGCGCTTCATTTGTTTAGACGCCGTCCAATGGTCCATGAATATATTTCAAAATGGCGTCCTGCGACTCGCCAAAAGTTTAACCCCAAATCACTGTAGAATGAGAAACAGTAAATAGTCACCCACACATACGCATGTTAGTGGATCAATACATGAGCTTATCGTGTGCATTACACAAATACTTTTGTATTTGTAAGTACACGGGATATTTACGGCATTTAAATGTCGTCTAGCGAGTCCTTTTTGCTATGCCCAACTAGACTCCTGAATTCGCTTGTATATGACATTTAATTCCAATTGCTTTTACCTACAAATTGACATTTTGTGCTACACACAAAATGGCAGCTAATATGAAAGGATTCCGCGAAACGATTTCAGCCGCATTTCACCAACTTTTATGGCACCAACTTTTATTCAAATGAAATCAAAACTAAATCCTCTAAGCACACTTTGCCCAAGAACTATCATAAAGTAGTTTGAATGCAGCGAAATTGAGATCTGGAATGCCTGCGATTGGCATCATGTCATTTGGCATATCTGATTGTGTGTCTCTCTTTCTATATGGGAAAACAAAGTAAAACTTGTTCACATGATGTGGTTGATTTTTATTTATTGTAGAGTAGTAGAGCAGAGTTTACAATTTATGTATTGCCGTTTTAATAGCTATAAAGCATTTCCATGTTGTTGAAAGCATGTCGAACTCTCACTACAACAACACTACTACATATCTCATTCTCCCCTTTTTTTTTTCTCTCTTTCCGTCTCTGTCATGTGTGTCTGTTCTGTTTATGTTCCATAGACAGGTTTATGCATTTTGAACATGCAAACTTATGGAAAAAGCCTTGTTGCTGGAATTTGAGCTGGGCTTGGGTTCGGGATTGGAAGTACTATTGGAATTGGAATTGGAAACGTGGCCTGGGTTTGGCACAGTAATTAAATGTGTCTCTGGGGCGTCATTTGGTTTCAGTTTTATTCATTGTGCGCCGACTTGAAGCCATTAGCAAGAGCGCTACCGTTAATGTTATTAGCATAATTCAGGGTGGCATAAACACATGAATTAAGTAACCTATTGATTGACTTTAGTGACTGTGGCTCAATTTAACACGCTCTGCAAGTGCACAAACATGTCATTTGTAACTGTAATGTAGCAGTAGTATTTGTATTTGTATCTGGGTAAATGGCTAACAATAAGTATAAATGTTTACAAGCAATAAAACTAGCAAAACAAATGGCATACACATAATCCACAACACACACTCGCACACTCACACACCCGCACACTCGCACACATACTGTAGAGAGGCATGCAAGCAGTGAGAGCGTCATAATGATGTATAGACCGCAAATGCTGCACACATTTACAGGCTGCACACGCAGACAATACACAAAAGCTTTAATTGTTATTTTAATGATAAAAATGGAGACAAATTACACTTGGTAGCATGCCCCAAGAGTCTGCCACAACCATAGCCACAGCCATAAAAACTAATAACCAACAATAGCAACAGTTCATTGCCATTGTCTGGCTCGCTCCGTCTCCCTGCTCGATACGAGTATCAGGCCTAAATTGTGGGTGCTCGAATCGCATGTGGGAGACGAACCTACAAATCGACTCATTCGGCAAATTTATTGGTTTGCATTAGCACAACGGAAATCAATAAAACCGTGTGCCACGATTAATGTGTGTAACGATCCGCACAAATTGAGCACACGCCAGACTCTGCTTCAGCGTGAATGAGAATGTGTGTGTGTGTTTGGCATCTTAAAGATACAAATGTATCTATTGAGTTGGCTCAACTTTAAGCAGCAGCCATAATCACGTATACGCAGTGTGTACTCAGTGTGTTAGCTGCTGCCATTGCCGCGTCTGGCCACCAGAGGGCGCCATTGCATGTCAAAGAGCAATTTGACAAAATCAAAATACTTGGAATAATTTAACTTTTAATTGGCGCTGAGCTGAAAAGTTGACGCTCGCTCGGCAAATAGTTCCACAGCCAGTTGCCAACAACCTCAGGCACGCCCACCATGTAAAATGTGCCAACAAACTACAGTTAATGTGCGGCCCATAAATAATGCAAGCGAAATAATAAATTAAATCAAAGTGCACGTATGTCAAGTTGCCGGAGAATTTAACATGGCTTAAAATCAAAATTGAATATTGACAGAATTTGTTTTTCTCTCTCTCTCTCTCTATATCTTTTGCTTTCTTCGTTACTTCGAAACTAAAATGCTGTTTTGCTGATGACTTTAATAAAAATCCCTTTAAATTCGTTGACGCAACTGGGCCAAATTCCAAGTTCCTGACACTTACGAATTCATTTCACTAGCGCACTTTATCACCAGGTACTGAGGGGGGAAAACATCTAAAAATTGAATAAAAATGCACTCAGTGTGCAATGTGCGGGCCAAAATGTTGTAGCCGTAGTTACGTATATTTCAAGTGCATATTTTGTTTGATAAATTGTTTGCCACGTTCCAAGTCGAAACAAAAAGCGGAGCTAGCTCCTCAGTCAGCTGGCTGCTGGCGTCCCCAATCCTCCAGTACCAATCCCTAGGCCAAAGCAAAGCGAAAGCTCTAACCCTTGCCGCTATTCCCGCTGTCATTCCCAAAATGTGCGCCCGGGGAGTCACAAATATGGCAGCGGCTTTGCCAGACGCCAGCAGACGAAATTTATAAACGCGCTACATATCAGCATAGCTGTGTGAGTGTGTGCGTGTGTGAGTGCTGCATGTGTGTGTGTGCGAGTAGGTAAAGTAAGTAAAAGTCTGCCCCCAGGCGGTAAACAACCTGACGACGAAATATGAAAGTGTTAAATGGCCAGGAGAGTGAAAGGCAGAGAAGGTAACGGTGACTCTGACGCTGACTAGAGCTCTTAGCCCTTAGCCTTGTGCCTAGCTGCCTATCCTACACTTACGGGTATGCCTGTCCTGGTATCTATGGCGTCTTTTGATATTCTGCTGACAGAATTGGGTCATTGCCTGCAAGCGATTAACATGCAAACCAGTCCAGGAAATGGGTCTAGGGTCGAGTTGTTGCTAGCCTGCCTGTTACTTTAATCTCGCTCAAAACTATCTTAACTAACTTAAAGTGAATTATGCGGCCAAACAGCAACAGTATATCCATATGTAACATTTTTACATGGGACCCACACATATCCTTAGATATAAATTAGTTGATAGCACATGGCTCCCAATTACGAGTATATGTTATATGGGCCAACCCAATGTTGTAAGTGTGTGTACATGAGTTTCGTGCGCAGCTGTAGAAATATTGTGGCGCAAATGCTGCTGCCAATTTGTGCTGCTTTTTTTTTTTGGTATGTGTCCAACAGCAGCGAGCAGCGAGCAGCGACATCGGCAACAGCTGCATATCAAAATATTTGCGAGGCGTGTGACAGTCGCCCACTTGGAGATTGGGCCGAATTGTGAGTGTTGATGATGTTTTTACCGCAACATGAATATCATGCGACAAACTTTTTAGACGCTATCTACTAGACATACTATCTAGTACACTGCCTCCCCCGCCTCTTCCATGCCAGGCTGTGTCTGCTGGCAGCCGCAACGAATTAGGTCAGCAGTTGCCATCGACAGCAGCACAACTGTTACTTGGGTTCTCTGGGCTTCATTTTGGGGTTCAGTTTTTAATGAGGCGCATTTCATAATCAACGCGTGCATTGCCAGCGACTGAACGGTTGCCTGCCATTGACGGCCATGTCGCTGGTAGTTGGTAGTTGGTAGTCGGCTCGCATTTCCGTGTTCGCCATAAATTCACATGCCAGACGAACATGCCTTGCCACTTGAAGGCAACTGGAGCCGCAACCGCTTCACATGAACCATGTCAGTGTATGACAACGCCAGTGCCAGTGCCAGCTCTCAGCTCTCAGCTCTGGGGGAAAACCGATGCCCACGACGATGGGCTTGAGTTGACTGCGAAGTAAGCAGAGCGGAGCCCAGGCACCTACGCTTCATATTAATAATGTGGCAAATGGCAAAAACTCGGCAATCTCGTTTACCGGCTGAAAAAACTTGTATAAAATGGTTGGCAAAACAAAAAGGCCAATGGTGAAAAAAGTAGGCAAAGAAAAGCAACATGGTCGACTGGTCGACTGCTCGATCCCCATTGCAAGCCGACTTCATTTGTAACGATTGCTTTGACAATGTTGCTGCGTCATTTGATGCCCATTTGCAACGCTGCCTGCCTGCCACAAAACAACTACAAAGATATGGCTTGCCTTTTAAAGCAGCCGGCGATAGTTGTACACACTTAGTAAGCAGGGCTATGGCAATTGGGTCACATTGATTACAATGGAACGATAAAGCAATTTAAAATTTCCAAGTTTTACAAACCTATTGCATTCATTTATAACTCAATTATCCGTAGGTTATTAGTTATGCCAAGGCATGCTTGATGTTGTTCTTTGACCCACTTTGTTGATAGTTTTGTGGCGTCGCAGGCTACGCCCACAAATCGATAGCAATCAATTGTGTTAATCACATGCAATTACCTTTCAACGCAACTGAATAACGTATAAAGAAATTATTGGGCCTCTGCTCTGTAATTTGTTCAAATTGAATATTACGCATACGCGCCGTTAGCTCTGCCAACGACACTTAAAGCTTTAGCATTAGCCGCCCTAAACCCAAAGCCAAATAACAGCCGTCGATAAGCAGCGCTTAATCAGATGCTTGCCCAAGAGCCAAACACACACATACAAATACACACTTACATGTCAAACACTTTCAATGGGTTAGCTTTGCGATTGTGTTCGCCAATGGCATTCGAAGACTCAGTGGCGCCTCACATACCTGAGGCGTATTATCCACTCTATTAACACGATTAGTTACACAAATACAAAGGCGCAAAGCAGCACACCAAACACACGCACACATACGCACACCCTCACACTCTCACGTACACAATGAGAATGAGATACACGCACACAGCCGGAACTAGGAAATGGCAAAAGGAAACAAAACATTAGCCTGACGCGCCGCCTGACAGCCAAACAGCCAAACAGCCTTGCAGTCTGCCTCTTGCCCTGTATGGATGCCTGCCTTGAGGGCAAACTTACTTAGCAAATAAACATTGATTAATTTGTTGACAATACACACAGCCAAACACTCGCACACACACACACGCAAACACTCGCACACAAAAGCAGTGTATGCGTTTATCAGTTGAAATGGCTGCTGCCTCTTTGACTATTGAATAATGGCAACGCGCTGCTCGTCGCATAACAAATAAAGCCACAGGATCTGAGACGGAGACTCAACTGGACTACGAGAGGATTGGGTCTGATATGGAGTGGTCGCCCGCCTGGGTCACTCAATAAACTTCAATAAATGTTAAAAGGTTATGCACGCATCGTTCTACAGCTTTTGACTTAATGGATTTCGCATTGACGCCCATAAATCTTCGGACAGCAAGTTCTCCTTTTGTATTGTACGTGTATGTTTGCCGGACGTTGACAGGTGTTGTCCCCCCTCTCTTTGTTCCTCACTCTCTATCCGTCTAGAGCTTATGCTGATCAACAGTTTGCCATCGACAATTACTGTTGATTGTTTGTGAGAAATAAAATGCCACTCAAATGCGTTATTGGACTGATTTGTATGGTCTTCAATTGACTGGCTGAGTTGTATGGACTGTATGGTCTGCTAGTTGGCAGAGGACAAACAGTGCGTATGATAATTGCAAAACGCTTTTCAGCTTCAAAGAGAGAGATTTGAATGCTATTTGGCATATAGACATGTGGAAACCACCAATACCTCAAGTTCATTTACTAATAGCATTTAATACACTTAATATTTCAACTAAAGAGCCATGCAGCATTGGTTATTTGCAATGCCTTTTGTTCAATTGCTGGCACCGCAAAGGGGCTCATTCAAAAGCAATTTAAATGCTCATTACGGCTTTAAACAGCAACGGAAATTAATTGAATTGCCGTTTTTTAAACCACACACATTCGCACTCACACTCGTGCACACTTATAGAGATATTCAAGCAATGGTATCCAGCTAAGCCGCAGCCGCAGCCACAACCGATACGACACTTGAACAAATACACAATCAGTCCATAATGTGCAGGGTGTAGTTGATTAAGGAGGGCGGTGGAGCTCAAACAAAAGGCCGCAAAGAAAAGAGCTTAGTTTCAGTTACAACGAGAACAGGCAAGACGAGCAGAGGAAATACAATCGATTGCTTTGCTTATTTCATTAAACAAAACTTTTGTGTGCAATGCAAATGAAACAACAAAAAGAGCAACGTAGTGTGAGCGAAAGCGCAGCAGAACGGCATGAATATTCACTCGACACTCAAAGCACACTGGTGCAACTACTCACGAATTGATCCGCTTAGTGTTGATTGCTTGCATTTCATTGAAAACAACAATAGCAACAACAACAACAACAACAACAACATGAAAAAGTGTCGCTGTATTTCATTTGGTTGTTATTTGTGTTGTAGTTATTGTTCGAGTCGTTAGTTTTGTTTGATGTATGTGGAATGAAATTTTAGAAACGAAGATTTAAGTGTTTCTGGATTAGAAGGCAAAAGCTTTTCTATTTGCATTCAGCAATAACTTCAAATACTGCACAACTGCTGTGAATTGTTTTCTCTGATAATAAAAAAGTTTCGCATTGGAATGGATTAGAATGCAATTAAGGTTGCAAAGCGACTAAGCTTGGTAGCGACTATGGTAACTACTTGGTAACTACTATACTAATTTTAAAAGACTCATCGATCAACGGATGATGCCTTAAAAATAACACAATAGTTGAACCAATTTCATATATTGTCTTATTTTGTCATTCATTAGTTTATTGTCAGCTAGTGGCGGGTAAGTAAAATAATAAATTGAGTTCTTTAATGGCTTTCTATTACTTGTAAATTCAAGCTATTAAGTTATGATTATATCATCACTTTGTTAAATCTTCGACTCTTCAAAGCAAATCTCAAACAGTGCCCATCGATTGCAATTGCATTTTTGGCTACCTCTTTGCCACCACACAAGTGGATCGCACCACTCAATTATATGGTTTCGTTTGCCTTTACTTTGATGCCACTGTCGCATTCGCAGTCGTCTTCATAGAGGCAGAGTGTGCTAAGCTTAATTTATGTACACACACTTGGAGAGAAAGAGAGAGGCAGAGAGAGAGATGGAGGGCTTTTTGGGCATCGATATGCTTCATGCGACAACTACTATAAATTTAAATGCTCATATCCTGTCGTGCAAGGACCTAACGATAAGAGCCCAAGCCCCATCGAATCCAGTTTGCAATGTGCCTCGTTGCTGCCGCTGCCTTCAGCTTTGGTTCTGCTCGGCTCTGCTCTGGTGCGCCTCATGCATGACTAAAGATGCAAACGCCGCCATTTCGGTGGCTCAAAGTGGAAATTACTTTGCATTTTGCGCAAAACCACTTGAAGCACTTGAAACGCTCGCTGCGTTTATTTAATGGCCTTCGTTTGCCATTGACTTGACGTTGGTCAGCTAACTGCTCAAAGTCACTGTCGATAGGCAAATATTTGCAGCTGCAGTTTGTGGACGCTGAGAGTTTATTTGCTCTGCCTTTGGTAGCCAATTAAAAGCGTTAACGCCACCGATATCGTACACTATGCTGTCCTGCTCTAACCCTTGCTCCTGCTACTCGCTTTCCGCTTTTGATACCCTTTGACACTTACGGCTCGGTGGGCATGGTTGAGATTTATGTTGGAAGCCACGACACTAAACAGCTTCCGCCATTAAACATGAACGCATATTTTTGGTTCGCTCATAACTCAGGCGCATATAAACAAGCCACAGTTGTTGTTCATGTTGTTGTTGTTGTTGGGTGCTCGCATGGCGACATACTAAACTTAACTTAAATATAAATTATGAGCATCTTAAAAAGCCACAGCGAAAGGATAATTTTCATAAATATTAGAGTTGCGTTGTAGCTGTTTGGCAATTGCGACGAGTGGGCATGAGCGAGAAAGGGCTGGTGGGAGGAAGGAGCAGCAATGTGGCAGCGACGCCTCGCAGCTTAGTGCAAAAACCAAATGCTGCCAACTGTGTGCTCCCTTCTGTGTGTATGTAGATGTGTGAGTGTGAGTGTGTGTGTGCAGTGGAGATATCTTTCTGTAAATCTGAGGCTTGTATGCTGCCAGCAGCAGCTGAGTACAGGCTTGGTTTTTTGGGTGAGTACTCATAACCTTTTGCACCTCCCCTTGAAGCCAAATGCCTGCGCACATAAACACACAATTAAAAATAATATTTTCAACGTGGTGGCAATTAATTAGTCGCCCACACACACACACACATGCAAACAGACAGAGCCTGGGTAATGAGAATCTGAGACTGGAGACAGGCAGCAAGCAGCAGGCAGCACATGTGCCATAGCCAGCCAGCCAGTGAGTCGAGGAGCAAGCGAGGTGCGATTATTCAGGCCGTGCAACATGCGCGCCACAATTATATTTCATTTTTTTATTCCATTTTTGGCTTTTATTAAATTTTTAGCAACGGCCTTGAGGCTACTTATGAAAACAGAAGCTATTAGCTGCGGTTTTTAAGATACTTTTTGTGCCAGACTGTAATTTGAGCTGGCCACAGTCAGAGAAAATAAGTGTTCCCATACATACTTGGTGTATGTAAAGCTGTAGTATGACATGTAGTACAAAGTATGCAGAGTAGACTACGCTAGACAAAGTTTAGTTGAATTTGTTTTCTTTAAACAGCTGGGTAAATAAGAATTAATTTGAAATACTTTTGTCACGCTCTGTGCACATTGGAAAATAACTAAATAAGTATCTGGGAAGCCGTACTATTTCTATATGTTCTGCTTCTCATCTTTATGCGATTTATTTACCAATGTATGTTTCTCTTTTTTTCTATGAAAGGACGTGGATCTTTGAGGCAGGAGGATGTACTCTGATCGGGTAAGCAACAGAAAAGTTATGCACGAAACAATTCTATACGAAAAATGTAATGAAACAAAAATATAGATAGTGTGTGTGTGTAGTATATGTTTTATATCTATATTATATTTACGTAAAAATATTTGTATAACTATCTAATCGACACAGGAGCACTCTGAACTTCCTTATTACATGTTACATGTTTAAACTGTTAAGCTCTATTCTCTAGAAGTTTGCTCTTTCTGGCATATTAAAATCTCTGTTTATTTCATTTATATTATTACAGTTATGTATTCACATGCCGGACTAGTTTCCAACTATGACTACGCAGTTGTTGCTTCTGGACACACACACATACTCATACATACAAGACACACACATATATTTAGTACTGTACTTACAGATGTATTTGTGTAGTTGCTCTCGGTTTTAGCCACTTCTCTTTGGCCCATAAATCCAAAAGCGCGAATTGTAAGCAAAAAACTTACGAATAACTGTGTATTCCCACTTTGCCCCTCCACCCTCTCTCGCTCTCTCTCTCCCAGCCTCCCTCGCAGTCCCTCTCGCGCTTTGTTTAAATGTGGGCGTTATGCTCTTATCGCGCCATGTCTGTTTGTCTGTGTTTTTTATTGTACATGTATGTGTATGTGTGTGAGTTTCTGAGTGCTTAGCTGTGATATATCGTCCACTGTTACTGTTGTTTCTCTTGTTATTCCTGTTGTTGTTGTTGTTGTTGTTGTGTATTAAAAGTTCATTGCTTGCGCATAAAGCACATGAAATGCTCCGCATTCGCACTGCTTTCTAAACAACCGCAGTTTGAGTTTTGTCGTTTGCCGCTGCAGCTATTAAATTCCCATGCCTCCTCTCCTCTCACACTTCCCACTTCTAGCAAGTCCATCTATCCGTGTAACTGTATGTGTGTATTATGCAAATTCAAATTTGGTTGTTTTGTCGCGCTACTCGTAAAAACTTTGCGCCGTCCGCACATTTTTCGCTTGGCTGCCGCTTTCGAAATGTTGTGGAATTTTGTGTCAATGCATTTAGTGTTTTAATAATGGTCAATGGATCTAGTTAAATTGCGGATAATGCTAAATTAAACTGCGTTGTTTGGGTTAATCAAATGAAATGCCCATATGCTTGCTGATTTATTGATTTTCAATTGAGCTGCGACAATTTATTCAACTTGCCCTCAACAATTCCCTTTGGCACGCTTTGCCTGCAAATATAATTAACAAATTTCATTTGCGACAACAAATGACAACGAAAAATACGCAAATGTGTAAGCCATAAATGATAACAAGCAACCGCATAAACCGCTTTACCTGACAACCTGCACCACCGGCACACACACACACCGGTCCCCGTCGAAAGGTGAACGAGTTGAAAGCCAACAAGCAACCGAAGTAGCCACAGCCCACAGCCACGTGGGCGCACGCATACATCCATATCACTGTGCCATAAAACGTGCTCGCCTCCCCTACTACCAACCCCCACGTCCACAAATTGTCCAAAGCCGCTTATAAAGGTAAACGCTGGCCAAAACACTTTTTGGGCCAAAACTAACACACAAAGTGGCGCTGCATGGACAAAAAACCCCACAAGTTGTGCACCAAAGTGAAAAAGTAGCACACGAAATTCATAAATAAAAAAAGTAAAAAAATAGAAAAAACAGTCGGGTCACGCCTCGAGCCCGTTTAAAGGATATTCTCGTAGTCCTGCCAAAAGTAGGTGGCGAGACTGCTGCTTCATATCAATTACTATAATGATGACAATATTAAAATGTGCCCCCAAAAACTTTAGCCAAAACACACTCAAACGACAGCTAATTAAAAGACCCAGAATTCTGGTGCTTTATAAATACTCCCACCAAATGGCAGACAAAAGTCCAAAGTCATGGCCAACTGGTAAAGCCCAAAATCGAGTGAGTCCACTCGGAGAGCCTGCCGTGTTGTTGATAACCCAAACAGGTCCTCGAGCACACAAATCACATAAATTCCAATTGAGTGCATACACGACAAGTGGGGCTGCCGAAAATAAATGTAAATTTAGTATGCAGTTGGTTGGCTGGCTGCTCGCTTGCCTGTCGCCCACAGGGCGTATGATTAATTCCTTTAATTTTGTATGTGAAACGTCTCGGCAATCATGCAACTTTTTTGGCGAGCTGAGATGAATGCCTATTTAAATGCTTGTAGCTCATTTATGAAATTAGTCAGCCAAGTACTACAGCAATTATTTAACTACAATTATGCCATGCAAAAATGGGTTGCTTAGCATAACTGAGCTTTGCTATGAAAATAAGCAAAGAAACTGGGCAGCAATTTATTATGGTCTCAATAGGAATTGAAGATTACATCTTTGTTATTGCAACTAAATTGCTGTCAAAGTATATATTGTACTTTATTATTCCTTCACATTAAACTAGGCTAAAAACTTTGGCAGTTCGACACGCTTCAACAACAGCAACAAATTAGAACAACATCATCATATGCCGAGTGGCATCAACAACAGCATCAGCTATTGAGTATTTCTCACAATTTTTGCTGCTGTTGCTTTGTCAACTCCGTTGAGCTTCGAGCTGCGAGCTGCGAGCTGCGAGCTGCGAGCTTTGAGCTTCGAGTGTATCCTTTGTCTTTAAGTGGCATTTAACTTCAAGTGCCTCACGCTGGCGAAAACTTTTGCCAGTCAAATTTGCGAAATTAATGCGATTTGGCCTTGTGCTTTACCATCCATTATACGCTTCAAGTTATGTGCATTGTCCTATGCTTCATAGACTCGAATTCGTTGGCGTCCTTCTGCCAAACAACGAGTGTATTGACTGTTGGCGGTGTAGCGGTTGCCCTTTAAGTTACTCAAAGTTTTGCAGATTTGCAGTTAGGCTGCTTCAGCAAGCAATGCTTTGGGCGCTGAGCCAGAATCAATGCCAGACTTACTCTACACATATGCACTACGAGTAATGTGTACATGTATGTGTGGGTGTGTCTGTGTGGCAGCCAACAAAAGCGCAGCTCATCCATTTTGGGTCGTTTATGCAGAACAAACTTATGTCATGCATGCATAAATATACAAGTATTTATAGTTAGATATTTATGCCAAGCAGAAAAATGTGCCAGGAGCTCTCAAGGAGGAGCGAGAGTGCGAGGATGAGGGGGGGGGGGGGTTGATAGGTCGCCCACAAGCGCTCACAACTGCGACCCTAAAGATTTATTGTGGTGATTTATTTGCCCTCTCTATTACTTATTTTCCCTGTAGATATAGTACATTGCTTTGGTTTGGTTTGCTTTGGCAAACGTGTCGGTCTCTTTGTCTGTCTTTCCATCAGTTTGCCATGCTCACAGCTTATTTATTTATTCATTTTCTAATTTATTGATGTTTGTCTGACCCAACAGACAGCTGAAACTGAAAGCGCTTTGCCCAATCGCCAGATGCTGTGCTGATTAGCCCTAGAGCAAAGAATGAGCACGAGAAGCGGAGAAAGTGCTCATAAAAGGCAACCCAAGTAATCGAAGATGTTCCACAAATCACTTTTTACTCATTCACAACAATTTTTGTGGCAAATAAAATTAATTTTTGCATCGCTTTCGATTTCGCTTTTCATTTCAGTTGATTTACTTGACTTTTTGCCAATAATGAATTTATTTTAATGCAGTTTGAAGAACTTTGCGAGCGATTGAGTTTTCTGAACTCACTTTGGCTTTTGGCCTTGCTTAACTTTACTTTGCTTGTTTGTGGCTCGGCAGCGAAGCGCGAAATTTGAAAACAGAAAAATAAGCGCAAAGCGCGAAAATTGCTGTTGCTTTGGGCGCTAAGGGCCCTAGATCTCTCACTCTCTCTCTCTCTGTCTCTCTTTCTCTCTTTCTCTCTAGTTCTTAGGCTTGCCTGACTAAAAGAAATTGACGCTAAACAAAAGCTAATTACGTGCTCACACCTCTGCTATAGAAACTGGTTGTCAAAGCCGCCAATGCCAGAAGCGTCATCAGTAGGCAGCTTTTTCGATAATTAACCAACATGGCGTATACGCAATTTTTTGTATTTACTGCCCTAGGCTTGGCTCAACTTAAAGTGTCATAAAAATATGAAACGAGTCGATAAGTCGATTTAAAGACATTTTAATGCAGTTTGACGGGTAAGTGAAATGTTTTCAGCCATTCATCGTAGACACAACTCACTCAGACGCAGAGAGCTGAGGTGCCCCATTTTGTTGGCAGTTGGTTGGGTTTTGTTTTCAACGCCAGCGCGTTTTTCGCCTCATCTTTTTTTGTGTGCGCGAGCATTTTTTATGCATTTGCATAAAGCGAAATGTATTTGCAGGCTGCTGGCGCTGACTCTGCTCGTTTTTATTGCATAATTCCTTTGGCTATTGCCGCACACAGTTGCATTTTAATGAGCGTCAGTCGCAGCTAGGATCCGTGTGGAAGGCAGAGGCTCAGTTGGACACCTGACACGTGTGCAGACTTCTTTCAATCAGTATCTAGCTCTGGCTGTCTGAGAGGTAGGTTGTTTGTCTGTTTATCTGTTTGCTGTTTGTCTGTTTGTCTGTTTGTTGTGCCAGCGATTTGTTTGTTTATTTGTTGACTTTCTACGCCCGATTTCCCGTCATTATAATGTGCTGGTATGGCCTGGCCTGCCCTGGCCTAGCTGGGCACTTGTTGTCCTCTGCCGTGTCTCCCCGCCAAAGCTGCTTGTCACTTAATTAAAACGTTGAAAAATCAACACAAGCCACGCGCTTGTGCCCACAGTGCAATACAACTTCAAGCCGAAGCTTCAAGCGCCTCTTTATGGCTTCGACCAACTTTGGTGGGTGTGCTAAATAAATGGAAGCGGAGAGGTCTGGAGTGTTGGCATCGCTTTTTTAGAGCTTCTGCTGCTGCGCGTCTCGAGATTTTATCGCCAGCCTTTGGCTGATTGTGCCAATTATGGAGCGAAATGCGCGAGGCGCCCTCGAGTGCTTTATGCACTTTCAAATCATAATAATAAATCCTAAAAGCGCTCTCGGCAATGGGCCACCAAACTACAACAACAACATCAACAACAGCAGCAACAACAACAATGACTACAAGCATACAACAATGCAAAATGAGAGAGGAGCGAAAATCCAAGTGCCATTTGGTTTTGCATGAACGAAATCATTTAAATTTATTGCGCGCTGCATTTCACGCCTTGCACTTTTAATCAGCCGGCACCATTTTTGGCATTATCCGTTAGTGCATGCTTCTCTTCTTCTTGGCCGCTGCGCCATGGCCAAAAGTTTTCCATTTACGGAATATTGAATTTCTATATCCAGACATGCTTAACCGACTAAAGTTTTAGCCAGCAGGCAAGTTCGTTCTCCTTTAAGTGAATAGTGGGAATAATGGCTGTCATTTTGGCTAAAAGCTGAATTTAAATGCAGCATAGCTTACTCATTGATATTTGTTTTATGGTTTTAATCATGTTTGCTTCCGCATCAAAGCTGATTAATTTTTTAAATATTTATGTTTTTTATTGTAATTGTATTTAATCATAATTTATTAAGCCGATTCTTTAAAAATATTTGAGCTTAATTAATGCAGATTAAAATGTAATTTAATTTGCAATAATATTTGCATACGCTCAACCCTCGCTTCTATATCGTCGTGTCGCCCTCTATCTGTCATGGCCTATAACTATTGTGTTGAGTTGTTTTTCAACGCATTTGGCGATGTCACACAGATGACGTGATTGATTGATTGATTGATGGTGTCACTTAAATCGGCGTGTGGCATACACTCGAAATAATAACATTAAGCCTGAGCTTGCCGAGTATAAATAAATAAATCAAATAAAAAATTATTGTATCAACAACGTAAAATAATTAAATCAACATGAATGATTTAACGCTACAAATGCAATACACAAAACTTTCACAACACCCTTTCATATCCCCTTTCTACACACACACCTCATGCGCCCCATCGAATGCAGTCGCTGCGGGGCAACATTCGGTGTTGACAAGTGTTGACAGGCAAAACGAAATATAAAAATGCGAATGTAATAATATAAAAATGTAGCACAAAGTAAAATGCAATTTAAAAAAACAAACAAATGTTTGAGTCAGAAACGACTGGCAGATATCCTTATGGAATAGATTAGAGGGAAATCGAATAGGCAACAATGAACCGTTATCTGCTTCCAATTTCTTTTGCTTAACCTAAAAAAATGTTCTTTTAACATTTTTACAATAGCATTGATGCTCATTTATAGTGTATGTAAAATTTGAATACAAGAATTATTTATAAGCAAATGTTGCCCTTTAATCAAACAACAAAATAAATCATATTTCTTACTCGAAACATTTGTTAATAAATACAACTGTCGGTTTAAAAACAACAAACAACGTTCATAATTTTACAATTTTAAGTCAAATAAAGTGAACACTACAAGCACGAGTATATATTCAAATTATAAATTGGTTTTGTGTATCAAGTCAAGCGTGGCGACTCAGCTAATTTACCCGCTCATGGCAAATATGCAAATACGAATTGAACTTGCAAAAAGAAAAAAAAAATATTGAAATACATATATTTTTCATTAGAAATATCTATGCATGGGATTGTTTTTGTGCCTCTAACCTAAAATATTAGCAATTGAATTTAATAACAAACAAAAAACTGCCTGAAATATCTTTGTGTTGTTTATTTCGTTTTTTATTTTTGTGGATAGTTTGGTTTTTGTTTTTCAATAAATAACTGGGAATTGTCAAAAACAACGCCCCGGATATTTGGTAGCCAACAAAATACATTTAACTGGTCAGAGGGACAATAAAAACGATGGGAAAGTGCGGTGGCGTATTGCGTATACGCCACATGACCCAAGTGCTGAAAATGGTTCAATGCAAACTGTAAAAAACGAAAGCGAAAAAGAAAGAGCGAAACGGCGCTACAAAAGGCTGCAACTTTAATCAATATTGAAGCAGTTTTTGAGGCCAATAAATCATTTCATAATCAATTTTGTCGCTGACATGTACCTTTCCCTTATGTGCATATATATTGCATGTGTGTGTGTGTGTGAGGGGCATACAACGATGCAGAAGCTTCTGGAAATAAAAGAAGTGAGCGCGGCACATGGACAAACACAAAAACTTTGGCCACCTTGCGCCATGTGCGCTGTGTGTGAGTGCAATAAACAAACCACACTGGCACATACAATGACACGCATACCCAGGCAGTGCAGTAGCTGTGTGCAACAACGTGAAGTGGAAGTGCAAAAAACAAGCAACGCCAAAATAATCAACAGATGTTGCGAACAACAACAAGCCGCGTCAGACTACCACGAAAAACTGCCTATCTCGCTTGTAGAGTGAGCGACTGTGCGTGTGTGTGTGTGTGTGTGTGTGTGTGCGTGTAAATGAAAAGCGGAAGTTAAAAGTTCAGCAAGACTGACAGCGTCAGGCCAGGGCGAGGTCGCCAGCGTCAACAATGACAGCAACAGCGGCGGCCCCAAAAAGAATGCTACGTTTGGCTTGCGCCACTCCTGATGCTAGTGTTGTTTGCTGTAGTTCATAGCGCCCTTGCTGTTGTTGTTGCTGTGGCTGCTGCTGGTGCATTGTGCGAACTTCAAGCGGAAATTAAGTGTGACCTCTTCGCGTGGTTGTGAACAGCGAGAGCGAGAGAAAACAACGAAAAAGTTGGCAATCCAACGTGCATATCAATGCTTGGACGGACATTCGCACACATTTGCCAAGTGCTGCTCCGACACTCCATTTGCAGCTGCAGCCGGCAAACAACAATAGCAACAACAACCAAAACAACCCCACACTTCCCCCACACTGGTGATTGTGTTTGCGTGTTGTGATGCATTCAAAATTGTATTTGCCTAGCATTGTGGATGTCGAGTGGGAGTTTGGGGTGTTGCTCCAGTTGTAGGATGTGGGCTGGCCAACAGGGCAATGTTACAGGACGCGTCGCGGATGCAGCGCCAATTGGCCTTTGGGGCACTTTGATTTTTTCATTGGATTTGATGAGTGCGTTTCGTTGCGTTGCATTTGGCTAGCGAAACGTTTTTAGTTATCAAACATTTCCAGTTGGCTAAAAGCCAACGAAACGATACGATACGACTAGCAGAGACTACGAGTTCCATATATTGCACAGTGGAAGCAATGCAATAAAGGCGCTCAGTCGTGGCCAATTGATGGGAGAGACCAGCCTCTAATCAAATTTGCAATTCCATCTAAAAATATGGCAACTGTTGATGGAGATTTAGTTAGCGAAACAGTTTTCAACTTGCGGCTAAAAACACAGCTAAAATATGATTACACTCTGTCAGCCGGAATTATAATGCATGTCTTACTTTGCTTGCCACATAAGCAGCTTTTCGATTTTGCTCTCAGTCTCGCTGTCTGGCTACCTTGTTTGGCGGCTACCTTCATATTTCCCAGCATTAAGGACAGTCATCTATCAGGCAAGCTCGCAAGTAAGCTCGGGATTAAAACATTTCACAAACAGCAACATCAACACCAGCCACAGCCACAGCCACATCCACAGCCACAGCAATAAAATTATCAGTTTTTCCTGGACAAAGATCACGCACACTTTGTTGACCGCATCCCCTTGCTGGCGTCGGAGCTGCAGGTAAAACTTGCCGTTTACACTTGTGAGAATAAAATACGGAAAATGCTATTACAGAACACAAAGTGCACTGATTAATCAGATTTATTTGTCAGTTTTATTTCGTGCTAAAAGTGTCAAAGAGAATATTTATAAAAGTTTATTAACACTAAGTACTGCGCCACACACACATCGGGTCAGAGCGAATGAGAGTGTAAGAGAGGGACGGAAGGAAGCACATTAGAAATGACCATAAAATACAAACAAAACAGTTGCCAAGAACAACAAGACACAGAGCAGAAAGTTGAATGTCCTGAAGCGCTCCCAGAAGCAAACTTCAAGAGCAGTTCGAGATGATGCAGAGGGTGGGAGGAAGAGAAAAAAACTGGCACAGCGCAAAGTGCACAAAACGTACTTAGAATCGTCTTTAAGTTCAACATAAAAAACATTGGCGCTCAGCAACTTGCCTAAAACATAAATCCCATCAACACAAACAAACGGTAAGTAACCCACACACACACACACACTCATACTCACACAGGAACATAGCAACAGCTAGCTGGAGAGCATATTAAGACTGATTTTGGCCTTAGGCAGCCGCTGGGCAGCTGGCCAGCATATTTAGGCGAATATTTATGGCCAATGGCGACAACGTCGAATCCGACACTCGGCGCGACTTGTTGGCAGTACCAAAGATACCACTGTGTGTGTGTGTGTGTGTGTGTGTGTTGGTACTTTTGTGTGGGCGACAAACAGACACAAACATGAGCAGTTCGGGCTGCTTGCAAACTTGCCAACTGTCTGCTGTTTATTGACGGCACAACAACAGCAATCTAACAAACCAAACAAGCCGGCAAAAATGACACTGAGCGACCCAAAACGCCAGCCAAGCCTGTGACTGCCAAATAGGATCTACTTACAGCGGGAGACGACCCCCAACTGAACTGGACACGTCAAGTGGCAGCAGCGGCAGTGGCAGTGGCGGCGGCAGCTCACATGTTACATAAGTGTGCCACACAGTGGAACCGAAGCAAAAATACATTTTAGGTTATTGCAAACACAACTCAACTCCAAGGGAATTGACAAAATGAAATGGAGCTGAATGAAAAATGTGACAAAAGCAATTGAAATAGGATTATTTATTATTATATTGATATATCAATAAGTGACACACCGAGACTTGGGCTTGTGAAAAATGACAAAGTTTAACAAGTTTTTCAAACAGGACTTCCATAAGGAATACAAGCATATATAGTATATTTCACAACGCAAATCACTTTAATAGAATGAGCATGAGTTGAAAAAGAATTAGCTTGAATTCTTGGAATTCTGTTGTACAGACAATTGAAGATACATTCTCGTAGATCAACTTTCAGATGTAGGCACCAATGTAGACCTAAGTTGAACCTGAACAAGGCGACTGCCTGTTTTTGTCATCCAATGGCATTTTTTCGTTTCGTTTCATTTCGTTTGGTTTTCATTTTGGGTTTTGTCATTTTGACAAACGAAAACAACATTTGATATGCCAAACACATACATATGGAGACGCCTGGGAACGCTTGGAGCTGTCACGCCCCTGCAGCTCCTCCCCAATATGATGCCGCGGCTGTCAGTTGTTTGTGGTGGCAGTGGAGCAACGATAACAACTACGACGACATCGTGGCGTATGAGTAACTTAATAAATTTGACAACAATGCCGCGCAAAGGCAAACAAATGCATCTGGCAGCCGCCAGTGTTGTCACCGTTTTTCAGGCAACTACAATTGCAACTGCAACGGCTTTTATTGCCGTTGTCACTCCTATTGTTACTTCTGCTGCTGCTGCTGCTGCTGGTCCTGCTGTGCATTTTCAATTTGTTTTCGTGGCGTGGCCTGTAAACAAAATCCGGCGGAAAATACGTAACAAGCGACGCGTCGCTTACGAAAAGCCAAATAGCCAAAAGAGTGCAAAGGAAATGCCATTTAGTCGCAACACGCACCTACTTCCCTGCCTCTAAACCACTTTTGTTGGTGTCGTTTGGCTAACGTTGACAAGGGTGTCAAGTCCGCAGCTGCCCCTTTCCGTCCACTTCCTATCTATGGCCATTTTATCAGTGTTTACAAATTGCCCAATGTTTTTTCAGTTGTTTGTTTGTTTGTGCTGTTTGTTGCTATTTGCTGTTGCTGCTGCTGCTGCCGCTGCTCCGCGTTGTGTTTTATTATCAACCATTTTTAATAAATATGCAGAGCTGACCACAAAACGCACTTTGGCTTATTGAAATTGCAACTGTTACCAAGCACACACAATGCGCCAAATGTATTTACGCTCTGAACCGAACTGAGCCGAGTCCAGTCGAGTGCATTACTGCAAATGTGTTAGAGTACTCGCCACATTTTTAGGCGATGGCACTCTTTGCTAAAATAATGTCTGAGTACTTATAATGGATACTCTAAAAGTAAGAGCTGGGAGAGAACTGAGAGGATTTAATTGTGAGTTGCCGAATTTAAGTTAGATGAAATGTAATAAAATATTAGACTAAGCAATGGATATGTTGGAGAAGTACATTCTTAGTGACGGCACTTTAAGAGCTAAAAAAGAAAGATTTAAATATTTTGCACAAATAAACGATTTGTAATTTCCTACTCTTTTATATGAGACATACAAAGATCTAGTATTTGCACTCTCTCAATGCAGTCTAATGACCTTGCCAACCACATTTCAATAAGGTTAAGCTGAATTGGCGTTAAATAATTATAAAGCCTAAACTCTAATGAACTAATCACATACTGGTACTATTTCTTTATTTATAAGCATTTTATTAAACTGAAAAAATTGAACGCTTTTAAATTGAAACGAACTCTTTCTATTATCCATTCTACTAATGTCAATATCTCTTCTGACGATTGTACACTTTCCCCTTTCTAACTAATGTGTTTCCATTTAAAATCAAAAAAGCGGCAGCTACTTTGCGCCAGTTTTTTGTGGCAGCAGCATAATCAATTTGCAATTTGCGATGAATGCTGCATTATTTTGGAGGAAAACAAGTCGTATAAAAAGCTAAAATGGTTGGTTTGGTTTCCGTTGATTTTCAGCTGGGTTCTATTTTTTTCGAGTTTTTGGGCGAAATGCTGATTTGCATTTACTGCTACTGCAAAAATTACAACTGGGGAAAAGCAGCTTAACATAAATTTCCATTGCTGCAACGAGCAGTACCGGTATCCACCTACAATTCGAATACATCTGAATGGTGGTGTGTGTGTGTGTGTGTGTGTGTGTGAGAGTGTATAACTAAACATTTACATTTCATTAAAACTAAAAACAACACACAAAAGCAGTGAGCACGACACGAAAACGAATACAAAAATGAAAACTAACCAAATACAGAGATAGACACACTCATATATACAGACAGAGAGATAGAGACACACAGACAGACAGACAGGCAGACAGACAGGTGGTACCTGCAGCTCGTAGTGGCATGTTAGCAGCATACTTTTGGGCTAGGTAAAAGGCCTTACTCTTCCACTCCCTGCACTCCCGTGCTCCCCTCTGGCGTTCTCTTGCTGCCAACTATAAGTTGTCGTGCTGTTGTCCGGGTCTCAGCTCGCGTCCTTTGCAAGGTGAGTGCCACTCGAGAAACTGCTGCCAGCGCTGAGCTGTGAACTCTCTATCTCTGTATAAGTATGTGTGTGTGTGTGTGTGTGTGGGTGTGTGTGTGTGCATCATATCGCTTTTTAAAACACACATACTTAACTCGACGTTTTGCACTCAACGAGCTTTTATACAGCGGCAACAAAGTGTAGAAGTGCAACAGCAACAACAACAATGCCACAGCTGCCTCTCATCTCTATCTCAGCAGATGTGTGTGTGTGTGTGTTGTGTTTTATTTTCATACGCAAAAAGTTGGCCAGCTTGGAATGTGGTTCATTTGGGCCACTCTATGCTGGCGTTGCTGCTGCGCGAGAGCTGTGCTGAGAGTAGCGAAATAAATAGTATATTTTGCCCGAGTGCCACTCATGGAAATTGCACAAGAAACAACAACAACAAGTCATGGCTAGACCCGGACACGACTTGTGCGGATACCGTTGCCGAGTGCCAGTCAAATATGAATTGGACGTTGCAGGCGCATGGGGCACTTACAGCATAATAACAAGAAGTAACTGTGCCCATTTGCATGCAACTGCAACAACACAAGCTGGCTGACCCAATTGGTGCTTTTGTTTCTACTACATCCAGACACTCACACACACACACACACGCACACATTCACTTGTACAAAATGCCGCCTAATTATGGCGCATGTTTAGCAGCTCTATTCAATTAGATGTAATGCACGTCCGTAGCCACAACTTAAATCTCAGCAATCAAAATGCTGCCCAACATTTCATACTCAGCAACGTGCCACACACATTTGTTGCCCACCTGCCCTGCCTGCCTACTTGCCTGACCCCTGACCCAAGTGTTTAATTAAAAAAACTAAGGCAGCTGCGCCAACAACACCAGCTTCAGTTGCCGCTGCCGCGTTTGCTGTTTACTCGTTCTGCTTTGCACTTTGCAGCTCACAGTTAGCACTTTTCAATTTCCAATTGTGCAGCATAAACGCAATTTGTATTTTTCCAACATTTTCCACAATTCCTTTTGTGTTTATTGGGGAACACACTGCAGTCGTTAAGCATTTATACTAGCTGTCAGCAGTTTTCTTTAACAAGGCACCCCAAAAAATGCACAAAAGAAAACACTTAGGATCACGAATTGGGCATACACTTTAAAACCCAAAAGAATGCCATTTATTGTATTAATTTTGAAAATCATCCGTTTTATAACATAATCGTTAGATTCTAACTATTAATAAAATCTGAATACACCTGATTCTCAAATAATAATAACTTGCTTTATTTTGAAGTAAAATATTTAAATGCAAATAAAAATTGAATTGTATAATGCAAGTTATTGGTTTTTAACTTATTTGATCTCATAACAAACACAAGTTCTATATATTTTACGTCTTGCAATTCTTGAATATTTTTAAAAACATTGAAACAACTCATTTAGTGCAATTTTAATTTATTGCAAAATAATGAAGCAAATTAAAAAAAATCATTTAAGCAAATTCGTTATGCAATAATTGACTCGTTATGTGTTAATTGCCGCACGAGCTCATTATGCTGTCTGTCTGCCTGCTAGACTCGTATCAGGGGCTGTCCAAGCTGATGATGCACTGCTAATGACTCCTCTTTGGAGAGAGTTAAGTGAAAAGTGGCAAGGCACTGGCACTTTGCAGCCAATAAATTGTAATTCGACACCAGCCAAGAAACACACGCATCGCACACTCGCACACTCGCACACACACTTGCACACACAAATTCTTTTGCCTTTGCTCGTGCTCGTGAAATGGAAAATTAATTTTCAAACGATTGCATTTTCTGTCGCTGAAGCTGCAGCTGCGCCAGCAACTTGTCGCCTTCTTGAAGCCTTTCTTAGCACTGTGCCTGTGTTATATGTCACATCCTTACCTCCCTTACACCCCCCCGCCAGTCGTACGCTGAACACTCTCAGTTTCTGCCTCGCTCTAACAGTGCGCAATTTTTATATTAGTTTCATTTATTTTGCTTGATTTCCCCCAACTCCGGCGGCCCGGCGGCTGTACGTTTTTATCACACGCCCACGTTGCCAGCATACAAGTGGCAAATAAATTCATTAGTGGCACAAATTAGTTGCATGCAACGGCAGCCGAGACCAGCATCGAGCAGCAGCCAACAGAACAGAACAGAACAGTGCCACTCGCCCAGTCCAAGCGCAGTCGAAACCGAAGCAAGACACGCCATCTCAGCTCAAGCCAAGCCAAGTCAAGGCAAGGCATGGCAAAGGACACTAAAGTGCTTTCAATTTCAATTAAATTTGCTACTCGCTGCAGTTGCACAGAGCTCACTGCTCAGTCGCTTTGCCCTGCACTTTGCAACGTCTATGTTGCCACACCCACGCTCCACTTCCCACCTCCCACGTCCCACATCCGCATGACCTCTGCTCTGCTCCCCTTTGCCGTCCACAGAGTGCGTGCTGACTCAGGGGCACACTTAAAGCTCGTTTAAGCGCTCGTTTCGTTTCATCTGCTGCCGCCAGCAGACCAACAGAAGGCAGCTTGGCCAACCCGTTTAGCCCCGGCGTGCTGATTATGTAATCAAAGTATTTGCCAGCTAATTTATCGCCGCCAGCCTTTGACCGAGCATTCGCTGCGTCTACGCAACATTAAACAGCTTAACAGTGACGTCACAGACTAACAGAGGCAGTCAGAGACACAGACAGACAGACACTCGCAGGTCTGATGGATTGAGGCAATGTATAAAATCGATGGTTGAAACATATGCAAACCGAATCGCTTCCAAGATAAACTTGAATATTTGGCTTAACCCAAACGCAGCCGTTACTCATTTGTGGCAAGCTTCTAAGAAAATAACATATATGTATATGCGCGACGCAATACGAACCGTGGCAAGTAAATTGCGGCACATTTGTCGCGCACAAGCCACATTGCTGGGATGTTCGAGCTCAGTTTTTGCCCCAAAGTCATCTATCAGGCGAACAGACAACAGACAACAGACATACAGCACCTACAGAGATGAGCGAGACAACATGCCGACAAAACAGGCAACAATCAGCAAGGAAATTACAAACATGTGTATACATTCATATGTATTTCTATGAGTACTCTTTGCTCAGCGTCTCCACTCTCTCAGCGACTCCCAGCTCATTTGTCAATACACGTAACACGTAAGGGCTGCAGCCTTCTTTCCGCTTCGTGTTATCCCTGAGTTAAGCATTCCCTGCCTTTTCTCCAGGCAAAAGCCCGCAAATGCCTCGCATTTGTAGCCACATGCAAGAAATTCCCCCTGCCCAAAATGTAAGCAGCCTGAAAGTACACGTATGTGATGATGTGAGGCAGCAGGTTGCCGCTTTTAAGTGTACTTTAAATATCACTTAACGTATTTAACGTTGATTTCCAAGCCTTGACATTTTATCTTCTTATGCCATATTTGTTTTGCATATTTATTGGGGCCCGCTGGTATTACAAATAGGGCAATACGCGCTCTGAGACTGTGTCGCTTACGGCTTTGAAGGCTATGTGCGTGAGCCATTAGTAAACTGATATTAAATTCAATTCAATTTTCCTACACACAAAATTATGCCATGCATATGCGATGAAATTAAATTTCACATTTTAATGAGCCATCAAAAAGCAAAAATATATAAAATACGAGTATATAAAAGTAAATGGAACCCACACAAAGATACAGGCAGGAAGTACGTCAGCCGTGCAGGGCGCGACTAAGACATACTCTGTAAGCTGTAGAAGTTCAAATAATTCCCATAAAAGAAAAACCTTAAGTAGTTTTCTCATTTCAATTAAAAGTATTTTGAAGCTCATACGCCCCACTGGCTGTAGGGTATGGCACAAGAAGAGATTGAAAAGCAAAGCTAACAAAGCCCCAAATGCTTAAAGTTAATTTAAATTTAATTAGGATTTTTTCGACATTGTTTTTAGGCTCCGCAGAGAGTGAGCGAAGGAAAGCGGCGGCGGATACGAACAGTTCCCAGTGGACTAACTGTAAATGAAAATTGACGCAACGCAAGTTTATTAAAATGCGATTTGCATAAGGATGTGCCACAGAAGCCGTCGACTGCCACAAAAGTCAAATGTAAGGCAGAGCGCAGAGCCAATGAATTTTAAATATTTTCACAGCTCACAGACAACGCCCCAAATGAGGCACACAATCGGACTGAAGTGAAACACAACCAGACTCACATTCGACACGGACAAGCAGACGTACAATGTCACAAATAAAAGAACAGAGAAAGAAAAAAAAAATAAAACAAAAACAAAAACAAAAGTCGGAAAAGCCAACCGAGCGCATTAATTTTCGCTTTTTCGCCTTTCGCACGCATTTGATTTGCGTTCAAAACTCAATTAAAAGTAGCCAAGGTCCTGGTCAGGAACAAGCGCACAGCCTTTGCCTTTGCCTTTGTTTGCTTGGCCCGACAGTGCTTTATTTCTCACACAATTGTTGAATATAAAACTGTTTACCTGGTCATTAAGTTGATAATGGCGTCAATAGACGCAGTCCAAGAAAAATAAGACTAATGAAAAAAGTTGCGAAAGGCGAAAAAGGAAATGAAAGCAATTCGTTTCTTCGAACTGCCATTTACCATTTGAGTGTGTTGATATAATACAGAAATGTGGGCAATATTTTATGCAAGCTTTGGCCATGCTTACTGCTAGAGTCGTCGTCATCGAAATGGCCAACTTGAGTTGAAGAACGATGCTCTTAGCTGACAATAAGCTAAGCCAAAACAAAAGGCTAAAGTTCTTCTTCACTTTTCATTCATCATTCCAGCACCTTTTTGACTGCAGCTCAGTTGATTTTAATTGAAAATTCAACAGATTTTTTACACTCGGTTTATCAAATGCAGGGCAAACGAATTTTGTATACTCTAACCAAATAAACAATAAATTACTCATATAAACTACTCAGAAACTTGACAGTCGTCCTAGTCGTGTTGCAAAGTTGTGTCAATTAAATCTTGACCAGTTTACCTGCTTGCCGTCTATGTTATTATGGGCTTCCATAGTAAAGTGTGGCCAAAATGAAATGGCGATAAAAATGAACGTCAGCAATCGATGCAACGCTGTGGCACTTTTAATTGCTTTGCATAGTTATAGATTGATAAACGCAGTTGGCGTCGCCGTCGACGTCGACGTCGCATTAAGTGGGCAACGTTGCAGCAACAATTGATGCCATTGGTCGTCAGTTTCCCGCCACAACAATGATGTGGCTTCACCTTCTGCTCTCTCTGATCGCAATCGACTTTTGTGCTGGCTTCTTGCCCCCCAAGCAGCTCTTCAATGGCACAACGGAAACTGTGCTTCAATGGGGCAATAAAAACGGAATTCACCAGGAAGGCAGCTCAAATTGAAGTTGACCGCCTGACATTAGAGCCATGCGAGCAATTGTCTGGCAACACACACACCCACACACACACACACACACACACACACACACATTCAATCACACAGTAGTGAATGTGCATTGAGCGCTTTTAATAAATAAAATAAAACTTAAATTGAAAATTGTTGTCATCGTAAATTGATAATAATTAATTTTAATTGCATGCAATGTTATTGTTGCAACTGTAGCTGTTGCTCTTGCTACTGCTCGCATTATGGCCAATGCAAATTGCATGTGAAAGGCATGTATTGAGCATCAGTAGCTGGCTAAAAAGAAGACTGCAGCCCCCACCCAGCCGCATTGTCAGCGCACATAAAAAAGCCATTAAGCAAACAACATTAAAATTAACTTAAATATTGTTCAAAAATAGCTGAAATGCAAAATACATTTGGCATATTTGCTTAATCGCATTTTCTCTCTTCCTCTGCCTCTGCCTCTGCCTCTGCCTCAAATGAAAATGCTGTTTTCAGTTTTCCGTTTTTAATTTTATTTCGTTTTTCCATTTCCATTTCGTTTCAGTTTTCAGTTTCAGCTTTGTAATTGCCAAAAAATTATTATACTACACATGCATACTATATGGATGTGACATCAATGCAATGTGTTTGAACTCCGGTATGTACAAATTAATTACAATTTGAATTAATTTTTGATATTGCCATTTTTTCCGCACACACACACACACACAGACAGTCTCTCGAATTGCAGTCCCATCTATATTGTTTATTTATCTTGATTTCTGTTTAGATAAATATTTGCTAATGTGCAAAATTAATTGGAATTGCTTGTTGTTGCAACACGAATTTCGGTTATTTGATAAGCTAAAAGCAACATCGAAAAAAGCAGAAGATTAAATGCACTAACAGCGCGGATTTCTTAGAATTTGACCAAAAAGGCGTTGATGTTTTAAAGGCGAGAATGAGTCAAAAATCAAATATTATTAGTATATAAACTAAGAAGGAAACTTGTAATATTTTGCTTTATTATTTATTTCTCTCAAGTTATAATGCATACTTGAGCTTAGTTTCCATTGAAGCATGTATATTTCTTACACTCAAAAAGGCATTCATATAACGAATCTATCCTTCGAAAGTGTATGCAAAAAAATAATGCAAGCATTGTCTATAATTGACAAGCGATATTTGCACCTACAAATTGAAATTTCAATTAAATTGTTATTTCACATTGATAAACATCCAGCCATCCAGCCATCCATCTATCTTTCTATGCATCTATTTTTCTGACTGGCTGACTAATTGTTTTGTTGGTTAGCCATAATTATGCATGCTGTTTGCATCTTACAGATACTTTTGTATCTGACAGCCTGCTGCCGACTACTTTCAGTGCACATCCACTCATAAGCTAAGCATTGCCATTAATAATTCAATTTATAGTGTTTCTTGGATTCAAAGTATTTGCCTTGTGACCAGTAATTAATGATGGCTTTTGAAAGACTCGCACGAAATTGCAAATAATTACAAATGCATTTTTGGCCTTCATCAACATTGTGCTCGAAATGGCAAATATGTTTCTGCGTGTGCAATTTGCCATGTTTTTTGGTTTGGGCTGCAAATTTAACAAATATTTGATAAATTGCCTGAAGCATTTGCGTTTGTACATCAATTGGCAGCAACAATGGCAACAGGATTACAATTCGTTGTGCCAGGTAAAACTTGTGTTGGAATTCTCTACATCCCTTTGCCGGTCTTCATGCGTATAAATTTATTGTGTCGTTTTATTTTCTCAAGGAATGTTGTGCATAAATACAATAACAAAAGCATTTAATTCAATAACAGTAAATAATAAATACCTTATGCAACAATAACAGATAGCAAATTCTTGGCAACAATGCCAACTTTCATTTGATTATGAACTAAATCACATGTGCTATTTCATTTATCAATAACTCTCTCACTCACTCCCAACATAATTCGGTCACTTACCACAGTACAAATGAAAGTTTTTAGGCCACAAAACTGCTGGATTTCTGGTAGTACACGTAGGACGTCACTTTGAATTAGTTTTTCTCACTTTTCGACCACGTCGGCAAAGTCTTTGCACCGGGCTCAATAAATTAGCAGAGGCGTCAGGCACAAATCCAGTGACAATGACTTTTAGTTCTCGTTCTACACACGCACACACACACACACACACGGACGCACGCACACAGGCACACAGGCCAGAAGCGGAAACGTGGCAGCGTATTAAAAACTCATTAAGCGGCCACAACCAGCAGACTCATGAGTGTGCAAGTGTGAGTGCGAGTGTGAGTGTTTCTATGCTATTTTTTTTTTAATTTATGCAAATATCGACCGAGTCACAACCATACACAGCTTTAGAAGCTGCCAAAAAGTATGCTACGCTTTTTGTTGGGCCAACTTGCCGCAATGCCAGCGAAAGTAAATCGAATGTCAACCGCACACACACTCTCAGACACACACACACACACACACACACGCATGTAGAGAATCGTGAGGAGCGTGAGTCTGGTACGTGACCTATGCCAAGCGGCCAACTCGCTTTGAAGAAGATGCCAAACAAATTCCTGTGTAGCTTTTCTAGAGTAAGCGATTCCGATTACGTATACGTAACGTACGCTAGAAGCAAGTCACTGTCACATACAAAGACAAGCACACACACACACACATTCACGTGTCGACCAAATCCGCTTAAGACAAACTGACGACTGATTCTGTGCCACGCAACGCGGTGCCGCAAGTTGGGGCAACTTGGCCCCAAATTGGCGTCGGCGTCAACGCCAGCGCCAGCGCCAGCGTCGTCAGTAGCCCAAACGTCATGGCTCAGCTACAGCTATAGCTACAGCTTCAGGTTCAGCTTCTGTTTCCGTTTCAGCTGCTCGGCTATCGCTGTAGCCTGTCGGCAAAACAGCCAACAGAAGCAGCCAAGCACCCGGACCTGCGACACTGTCGAAGAGCGTGAGCTGTTTAAGAGAAATCCAAAGAGAAGGCCCTAGAAAGAGAGAGGCTCTGTTTCATTTCGGCATTCCGCCTTTGCTGCTGTGGCATGTGGCGTGTGGCGTGTGGCGCAACTGGTTAGTCAGCCGCATGGAAACCAAAATGTGTGGCATTGGAAGCAACTCGCAGTGTGCCGCAACGCTCTCTCTCTCTCTCTCTCTCTCTTGTTCGCTCTCTCCCGCTGCATCTTTCACCCAGCTGGCCAGTGCATGCCGGCACTGGCGTCTGTTTTGTTTGCCCAATTAAATGCCACATATGTCATGGACTCCCTGGACCCTTCCATACTCACTACATTGCCCGTTGCAAAACCCCAACCGAGTATGCAGTTTTTTAATTAATCATTAATAGGAGCCACGCTCGGCTGGCATCCAAAGCCAAAGCCATCCCATATAAGCGCTGGCCCCAAATGATGATGCAGTTGCAGTTGCAATTGCAGCTTCAGAGCTGCTGCTCCCCCAACAGAATGCCAAATTACGTTGTCGTGCTTTTGATATGCCCCGACTCCTACTCCTACTCCGACTCTGACTCCGACTCCGACTCCAACTTCAGCCGCAATTAGTGAGCGGCAGGCAGCATTGCAACTGTTGCGCCGTTGTCGTTGACGTTGCCGTTGCCGTTGCAAAATCCCCAAGCACGTCCCAGGCAGTGTAACTGAGCCTATTTTGCTCGCTGTGCTATGCGACACACGAAACCACAGAGAAAACTAAAAAATTGACAGAATTTTGTATATGACGCAACGATGGCTGTATACACTACAATTGAACACAGTTTGACAAAGACATAGATGGACAAAGCTGTAGTTTGAGAATTGTTTATGTGTTACCCTGCACATGGCACTTTGACAGTCGCCGCTGTAAGTCAACAATTGACCCGAGGGTCATGTCTCCTACCACATCTCCGTCTGCAATTGCAGTTAAATTTCCATTCGTGCCTGCAACTCCCCAGCTGCAAGTTCCCGCTGCTGGTTGCAAATACAATTTGCTGCACTCGGTCGAACATATACCGGATTTCGCATAATTTTATTGGCTATGCTGAACTTCGACGACAGCAAACAGAATCAACAGTTACCCGAGGTCCCTAGGTCAGATCCCCAATGCATTTTTGTAGGCGCTGACTGCAACAGCAACCATATGTCAGAGTCATAGACAGAAGCATAGTGCGATCCCTTCACCGAGAGCACTTATGTTTTGCATATGCAATCGCGCAGATAATCAGGCAACTGCAACGGCAACGATACCGACCCAGGGGTCCCTATCTAGCGGTCCCCGCTGGTTGGCGGGCTTGGCGAGAGAGAGAGTTGCATATGGCAGAAATGCTAATTAGGCGTAATTCGCATAAAATTCGCAAACATTTGCCTGTCATTGGCAGAGCCAACCAACAGCCAGGAGCCAAGAGCTCAGGGCGCAGGGCCCAGCTTATGGATAACAGAGTTTTGGTTTTTTTTTTTTTTTGGTTTCGGGGGTTTGTCGCGCAAGGGCTTTTGATTTATGAGCAATGCCGCCTATCAGCAGCACATCAAGAGCGCCAATCGTCAGCTCATCCGTCATCGAAGACCACACCCGGAGTTGAAAGCTGCTGCCAGCAATGCTGATGCTGCTCCTCCCGTTCCCGTTCCCGTTCCCGCTCCCATTCCCATTTCAAGCACTGCTCTGCGGCGAGCAGCCTGATGAATTATTAAATGTTATGCTGTAAGCTGACGTGATTCTGATGCTTTGGCGGATTTGTTTTGCTTTGCTGTGATTACACACACACACACATAATCTTGCCTTCCCTTCTGCAACTCTGTTGACACGTGTATTTTGTCCAGCAGAAGTACTGAAAAATAAAGGACTTATCCTTGACCTTGTCGCAGCAGAAAAACACAAAACAAACCGACAAGAAAAGGGACAAGGACTTGTCCAAGTTGTAGCAACTGAACAACTTGTTATGTTAATTAAATAGTTAGGATGATAATCAAACTGTGCCGCGCCAGCTTCGGGCGCCAGCAGCTAAAGAAGCATTACTCAATTGAGTTTCGCATAGTTTTGCCAGCAGCTGCGACTAACGATGCGTATCAGACCGAGACCAAGGAAATGGCATGGAATGGGGCAACAACATTCACTTTGCGCAAGTACTTAGCATGTCCTGGAGGGGAGGCAGCAGCCTCCAATATACAGTGGAGGTGGGGAGACGCACAACTATTGTCAACAAGGCGTACTTTGTGCTTGGTCGTCCAGGCCGAAAATGCTGCTGTTGCTGTTGCTCTTGGTGATTCCGCCATTGTCATTTCCTGTGCGCCATCGCACGATGAAAGGATTTCAATGTCACACGGCGACTGTTTTGGCTCGCTGCTCGCAGCTCGACTGGCCAGTCCATTACATTAACCCACGAGCGCATCAAGTTTCGGCGACCACAGAAACGTCACAATGAAAATTCATGAAGATTTCTAACTCGCTTCCTCGATGGCCGGGTGCTGCTCGCTCTTAGCCACTTTTGTGGTCAATTAACGGGCCGCTTTTTGCAGGCCTTAAGTTTGCTTTTGTCTAATGAATTTAAATGACCCCCTCTCAAGAGGCAAAAAGTGTGTCTTCTGTCGCCTCAACAGGCGACACCTTAAGCCAAAGCACAACCTAACACAACACAGCTACTGGTTTGCCATTTCCCAGCTCACACATTGTGACAACACCTGTCGCCGAAAAATTTTCAACAATTTGGCTAATGACTTACATTGGGGGGCGAATGGGCAGAACTGGCAGCTGGGAAGCTGGGTTACCTAGCGGTAGTCGTGGCTAGCCAAGGCACCCGCTCAGTAAATACCAAATTAATTATATTCCATGCAGTGAAATTAATCAAGTGTTGCGTCCACACCCCCCAACGAAACCAAAATCAACTATGTACACTTTCGACCTGAACTCTATTTAACCCCAGAAACAAGCCGGAAACCTGTCTTAGCCCTCCCCTCCCCTACCAACCGCCAACCATCAAACGAAAGCGTCGCCCACTGCATCAAGTTCAGCTAAAATCGTTGCCCAGCTTGGGCCCATTTCATTAATCACACTCAACACTTAGGCTGGGGACTTGTTCTTGGGTTTGGGGGATTTTAGGGGGACACGTTGAGCTCACTTGTGGCCAATGTCAAATGGTTTCGCTTCTACTTCGAGATTATTTATTATTGTTTAGCTGCTGCACACTAACACATCCACACACACACACACACACACCTACACATCCAAGCGCGTTGCAGTAGCTGGCATGCTGTAGCAGCTGTAAGCTGCACTCAGTCAGAGCGATTGACTTTTATTGGTGGCAAGACTTGCACTTAGAGAGGAAATTAGTAAACGTGCATGTGTATTGTGCATGTGTGTTTGTGTTATTGCTTACTTCAAAAATTGTTTAGCATACTTTCGGGCTGCCATGTCAAAAAGCTACTTAGCAAAGACAACAACCGAAAATGGGCATTTTTATGGTAATCTTTTTATGGCAGATGCCTTACGATACTAAGCCAAAATGAAATGCCCAAAAGTATGCCAACAACTCTCCATAGGAAAATTCCCTACACGTAGAAGAGTATGCTATAAATAAAATTATAAGACTCTAGTTCTTATCACAGCCGCCGGGGGTGCTGTGCCATTTACCTGTAGATGCTTTATCGGTTTTACGTTTCAGTCGCGCGATCGGCCGCATACGAAACAGGTGTACAAGCAAAAGTGCATGCGAGAGTCGCGTGTGATAAGAGGAAAATAAACGGTAATTCCAATATCAATAGCAAGTCGAACGATTTATCCAACAAATGAAAATTAAGGCAATGCAAAGTGCGCAAATTAAGTAACATAATAGTCATAAACTTAATAATACAATTAAGCAATGCGTTAACAACTTCCCTCTGTATGTGTGTGCGACTTGTGTGTGTTTGTGATAAGATAGCCCAGAAACGCGACGCTTGTGATAAGAGTTGGCTAAAAGACGGCAAATGAAACAGTGTAAAACTCTAAATACTCTCGAATTAGTCACAGAGTTGTGTTGTAAATAATAATATTGACTGTAATTCTAGGCTATAATAATGTTTCTTAACTTTATGTGCAGCGCACAAATATATTATGTAGTTAATTAAATAGGAGATATGCTCATATGAGCAGCTTCCGCTCTGACTGCCTGGCCGGGCCGTTTAAGCAGCAGTGGAAAAAATTATATAAATTAGGTTATGGCTTTCAGCAGACTTATTTGTTGCTGTCATACTACTATATATCATGTACAATATTTATATTTATATATCATCGAGCTGGGGCGCTCAATCAGTTGTTGAGTTCGATGCGGCCAGCGGCGCAAAGAAATAACATAAAAACAAGCATTTGGCTTGCGGAATCGAAGCGCAGCGGCAACAACAACAACAACAACAACAACGACCACATCAAATTACACACAGCAAATATTTCGAATACAAATCGGAAATAATTACGTCGCTGTGTGTGCGCCTATGATTAACTCGCAGGGAGGCAAACGGTATATCGAATTATATATTTTCAAATTGTAGCAAAACAAAATGAAAAACTTCAAGTTGATGGCATATCAAATTCACATTTAGTCTGAAGTGACTATCTCATAGAGGAGTATTTATAGGTCTGTGCCTAGGCTGTTTATCTGACTGTGCCAGTTCCCAGTTCCACAGCAGGTTTTATGCGACAACAACAAAGCTGAAGGCAAAAGAAATTACCTCGTAAATAGCGTTACACAATCTGGAATAACATCTGCAAAGAACTCTTCTGGCCAACTTAAAACCGACCTGCAATTAGTCGGCACTTGCCAGGCCAGGTCGTTGGCCATAAAATACGCCACTGCCCTTAGACAAGCTAACGTATTTTGACGTCATATGATGACGAATGAGAGCCAAACAGCAATGAAATACATTTGATTCGTTACAGTTTTGATTTTAATTTGATCTCTTTGGTCATTAACTTGCACACATGCAACAGTTTGCATTGCCATAGTTGTTGCTATTGTGGCTACCTCCCGCTATCAGCGATGCACTTTTCACAGCTCATACTCAGTGTGCGGAAGTATTAATATTGCATTTTTAATAAATAGCAACAGCGTCCACAACAAGAGCAAAGACAACAATGGATCTCATTGAACTGCAGAGAAACAAAAACTAACATTATTTAACTATATTTAGAAGACAGTCAGGTCGAACAAGATATACACTCTATCTACAATTTAAACATATAAAACGCCTAAATAAACAAAATAAATCTTGTGCTATATTAATAGTTGCAATTGGTGTGTAATTTATAAATAGCTGACAAAATTAAAAAGACATTTTCCACAAAAAAAGTGCTTGTAACTGAACAAAGCATTGTCAATTTAATACTTAGTCATTGCTGTCTTCTCTAAGCTCTTCTCTGTTTGCCAACCAAGTACATGATAAACCGAAAATGACCATAATATGAGTGTATAGCGCATTGTTGTTGTTCTTATTGATGTCGTGTGCTGAGCGCAGCTTTTGAATGTCGCATTTGTCAAGCGCAGAGAATGAGAGAGAGAGAGAGAGAGAGAGAGAGAGATAATGGGAGAGCGGCACTTAGAGCGGAAGGTAGTAAGAGAAGGAGAGAGGCAGTTTGATCCAGGAGAGCAAGAAGCAGAGCGCTGCCAATGCGCAATGGGCTCGGCCTTCGTCACCGTCACCGCCACCGCCGCACACCTCCCCTCAAACACACACACACACACACACACCTTTGGCATTGTCGCTAGCTGGTGGGTGACGTTAGTCGCGTTCAGTTGCCGGCAACAAGAGGAACACAGCGCAGAGAATGTGATTAGAGAACTGATAAAAAAAGAAATTAAAAACAAAGCAGCAATAAACACAAGTAAAAAGTGAACTCGCAACTGTGCAAAGTGAAGCATGTAAAAAGGCCAAAAGCTAACTATGGTAAAGAGCCAGCGAGAGGAGCGAGGGAGCGAGAAGGCAACAGCCAAGTGTTAAACGGCTCACTACAAATCTATTTTAATTGCAGTTGAAATTGTGGCATACCCAAAGTGCAACCTGAATCAACGACAAGATGGCCTCCAGCAACAGCAGCATTAAGACCAAAACGACGACTAACAGCGATTTGGATAGCCAAGTGAATGTGGAGGATTTGCCCATAACCTTCAAGGTTAGTCTTGGTCTGGGTCTTGTGCCTGCACCGTGAATCAGAGCGCCTCATTTCACACCGAAATGGATATTTAAATTGTTGTGCTGCCACAACAAACAATTTGCAGAGTGTGCTGCAGTGCGTTTAGTTGAAGCAGCCTCCACTCCTACTTCCCCTGCTCCAACAATGCCCATCAATTATGTCTGAAAGGTACAGTCGAGTGTGCTTGACTGGGAGATACCTCAGTTTCTGAAATTTCAAGAGCCTTTCCAAATCAAATCAAATCTGACTATCGCCATATCAACTAGTTTCTTGATAAACCTTTCAAGTTTATTGTCCGATTGTATTTGGGCATTATGTATTCTAATGCATAACCAAAATAGATATTCTAGTCTATAGTAGAGTCTAGTTTAATAACACTTGGCATTTGATTGATAAGTCTCTGATATCTAAACGATCATACAGAGACAGACAGGCATATTCATACTCTATGGTGTCGAATTTGACGCTTCTGTTACATGCATGTTTCGAGGCTCCCACTTAGTCATTATACCTATCTACCGTCCATCTGCAATGGGTATAAACATGGCCAGACATAAAGACACGCACTCGTCGCGCTTGGCTGACTGAAGACTAACCAAAGTCACATGGGCATTTTAGTATTTCAGTATTCAGTATTTCAGCATTTCGGCTGTGTGGCTGACATCCGGTTCGCATTGCATGCAAATGAGTCGAGTGTGCGTCTAACGGGGCATGGGACAACAGTCCGGAAGTAACCAGAATTATCAGTATGTTAAACCTTTCGCCACTTGCAGGTCAAATACATTGGCTCGGAGGCTTCGCGTGGCCTTTGGGGCATCAAATACACACGTCGACCCGTCGACATTATGGTGGGCGTGGCCAAGAATCTGCCGCCCAACAAGGTGCTGCCCAACTGCGATCTCAAGGTGTCCACAACGGGTGTGCAGCTGGAGATCATATCGCCCAAGGCGAGCATCAACAACTGGAGCTATCCCATCGACACGATCTCATATGGCGTGCAGGATCTCGTCTATACGCGTGTGTTTGCCATGATTGTGGTCAAGGACGAGTCCAGTCCGCATCCCTTTGAGGTGCACGCCTTTGTCTGCGACAGTCGCGCCATGGCACGCAAGCTGACCTTTGCCCTCTCGGCCGCATTCCAGGACTACTCGCGTGTGGTGAAGGAAGCGTCTGGCGAGGATCAGCTGGATGACTCTCACAACGATCTCATCACACCCACGCGGCAAAAGTTTGCCATCGATTTGCGCACGCCCGAGGAGATTCAGGCCGGGGAGCTTGAGCAGGAAACGGAGGCATAGAGCCCTCAACCCCGCACCCCCCTCACCAACTATAGATCAACCATCAGTATACGTGTGTATATGTGTGTGCAATATTTGTATTATCTCTGGGGTCCGGAAGTCGTGTCAATTGTGATTGTGATTGTCATAGTTACTTACTATGTATTTTGTAAAGTGCAGTAGTTGCAGTTGCCTTTGTTATTGTATTGTAGTTCTCTCTCTTTCCCACTATGTCTGTTCATATCTCTCACCTGGTAGTAGCCTCATACAGCTAATTACCCAAAGCCTAAGCATAAAGCAACTGTAAACAACAATTAATCATTTACGTGAAAATAAAATTAATATACAACCAAACCAGCCAATCTTTAGCGTGTACAAATTTGCCTTTTAGCTGCCTAACTTTATTTGATTATCTACTTAGCTTATCTGTAAGTCATTGTGTCTGCAATTAATTTGTTGCTACTTCAACAACTATCAGCTTAATTGTTTTACAGATTGTAATATTTAGTCTATGTCGTTACTTTTACCAAATGACAAGAAAAGACAAATTTACTGCTAAGTATGCTTAAATGGACGATTATTTTATTAAAGATTGCAAACTTAATAATCGTTTCTCTATTTGTCGAGTCTTGTTGATTCTTAGCAAGTAGTTTTTATTGACCAGCTAATATAATTGAAGATTTAGCTAATCTTTATTCACTCACTCTAATGTTTAGTAAATGAACCTTACGTTTTTTACCTGTCCCCCTTATATACATTAAAATAATTATAAATTTGTAATATGCTGATCTTAGTTTTACAACTCATCGTTAATCTTATCGTACCGTTGTTTCATGATTTGATTATAAACTGATCCCTTCTGTATAATTACATGGATAATTCTATGTATTTGTTTAAAAGCGTTCAGTAGTTAATAATTTAATTATGTGATTAGCTAATCACTCACTACTTGGTAAACAAGCCCGTTCTTCATCAGAAGTTAATTTGATATTTTTTTCTCTATTGCAAAAATATTGTAGCCTTAACCATATCGTAAATTACTTCTTTACCTTTATTATAACTGCTAATGAAAGTTCAGCTAACCTTTTTTAAATTTAAAGCATCCGCATTGTTCATCACTATTAAATAAGAAATATTTTTAGTAAATCGATCGGTTCTAGCTTCAGAAACTGCTCATGATTCATTATCAAACATAATTCTCAGCTGATATGAGAACAAATAGTTTTAAATCTGATTTAAATCTAACTAAACTATGTATTAGTAATTAAGTTTTTTAGCATTTCCTATCAACTTATGTTGTACTTGTGTTTTTCCCTTTCGGATATTTCTAAAATCATTTACTTTGTGCTGTTTAGGTCGCTTTTCAGTTGGCCATCTCTATCGTCCAGAGGCTGAATGCCACTAGGCAAACTCAAACACTCAAACCTGTGCACGATGGAGCTGGCCAACGTGGAGGATGCCACCCGGAATATGAAGTACCTGTTGATATAATTTTTTAAGATTTTTATTTAAAGTTTTTTTCAGTTTTTTTTTGTTTTGTTTGTTTGTTTGTTTAACTCAAAAGGATACAACAATGCTAAACTTAAATTTCAACTCTCGTATGCGCTTGAATGAGAAGTGCAAAATGGCCATAAAACTAGAAAATCAAAAAATAGTCATTAAAGTTGCCTAGGTGCGAATGAGTGGGACAGCGTCGTGTGGCCAGTTGCTCCCAATTCACGATGGGATTGGGCGAGACTGGACTGGACTTCGGCTTAATGGTTTTTGCTTTTGATGTGGGCGATGTGGGCGGGTGTTTGCTTTGAGGAGAACTCACAAAGGCTTCACCTCCTAACTGGCATCGGCGCGAAACAAGAAACGACGTTTGCGTGCATCCATTTTGGACTGAGATTTGGGCTCACGCACCTCGGGAAGGGGCTGCTCTTCGGTCTCCACTTTGCTGGCAGTCACTGGCGCTGTCTGCACCTTGGACATGCTGGGCTCTGCGTTGTTGACACGCTTGTAAATGGGCACTATGACTTCCTCTTGCTCTGCAGTGGACGCAGGCTCAGGCTCGGGCTCTGCAGCGGCTGCTGGGATGACTTCAGCAGTCTCCCTGTCCTTCTCCGTCTCCTGCTTAACCTCGCTGTTGCTTTGAATTAGCGCCATGGGAGCTGCAGCACCAGGTGTGAGTATCAGTTCCATGGGCGCCAGCTGCTCGTTCTTGGGATGCTGATCCAGACGCTCCTTGACGAGCTCCACAATGTCATCAATGCTAATGGGCGGCACATAGGCAGCTGTTGCCAAACTGGGCTCCATCTCAACGGCCTCAGGCTTCAGCTCAACTTTAGGTGCAGTCTCCTTGATTGCCTCAAGCTCTGCCTCCGGCTTTGGCTCCTCGGCTGAAACCACTTGCACCGGTATCTGATAGTCGGCGGGCAGATGATTCAGCTGCATGATGTTGATGATGGGCGAGTCCTGCTGCAACTTCAACTTTGGTTGTGGCTCCGGCTCTGACTCTGTCTCCAGCAGCAGCTCCTCAACGGAAGCATTCTTGTCAATGATGTCTGGCTCTGGCAGCTTTTGCTCCTCAATGGATACGTTGTCCGTCTGCTGCTGAAGCTCAGCTACTGGCTTGGCTTCGCTCCCTTGTGTTTGTGGCTGCTGCTCAATGGTGTCGGCCATGTCCATGGCAGCGCTTGCCAACTCAGTCTCAGTCTTCTCCTCCTCATGCTTGCGAATCGTATTCAAAAACTCTTTGATCAACTGTTCCGCCTCAGCAGCCATTACAGGATCCACTGGCTTGAAGCCACCAATGGATTCCTTCATGCTGCCGCTGTTGTCCAGCATTTCCTCCACCAATGGGTTAGGTTGTGTCATTTCCGGTGTGGCGGGCAGGCTCTCGGGTGCATCAGCTGGCTTGGCTGCTTCCAAGGCTTCAATATTGGTCAGCGCCTCCTCATTAGAGCTGCTGGGTTCTGCGATAGCTGGCTCAACAGATGCTGCTTCGATCGTTGACTCCTCGACGTTGGTTAGTTGCGCTGGAATCTCAGCTTTCTGTTGCTCTGGAAGCTCTGCGGAAATCTGTGCTGGCTCCTGGGGCTGCTCAACTGGAATCTGTGATGACTCTTCCGCTGTCTGTTCCGCTGGCTGTTCTGCTGGCTGTTCTGCTATCTGCTCCTGTATCTGCTCAATTGGCTGCTCTGCTGGCTGCTCCGCTGGCTTTTGCTCTTTCAATTGCTCCGGCTGCTCAATCTCCAGTGGCTTTTGTTCCAAAGCCTCAACTATTACAGCGGGAATCTCCTCAAAGGCTTCAATGGGTTTCGCTTCATTCAGTTCCAGTTTAATGGGCGCATCCTGTTCAGCTTCTACCTCAACCTTAGCTGGCTCTAGCTTTACATCAATTTGAGCTGGCTCGGGCTCTGGCTCAACCTCTGGCACTGTTTCTGGCTGTGCAATGGCAACCACTGGCTCGGAAGCTGCTGGCACAGGCTCCTCGACTGGAGCGGTGTCCACAAACATGGTCTGTAGCTTCAATGTGGGCTGTGGATCACTTAGCTCCGCTTGAGCCACAATCGCTTCGGTGACAGCTGGTTCGCTCTCCGCCACAGGCTTTGTGCTTGTCGAACTGGGCTTGTTGAAGATGGCGGGACGTTTGCGTATGGAGTTGAAAAGCTCGTTGCGCATGGGCGTGGCAGTGGCAACTACAGCGGGCTTAAACGACTGAGGTTTCTCCTTGTTGGGTCTGACATTGAAGCGTTGTGGTTTGGGTTTGCTGGCCAGTGGAGTGGCGACAACGGCAACAGGCTCCGGCTCGGGCTCGGCTTCTTCAGCCGGTTCCAAAATGGGCGCTGTGGTGACGGCAACTGGCGCTTTCCTTTGGGGTTTGTTGTAGGTGACAGCGGGCTTGCGGCGATTTGGTTTTGGCTTGGGCTTCTGCACCTTGACAGGCTTCGCGGGCTCCACGGCTGGCTCTGGAACAACAGCAGGCTCAGCAGCAGCTGCGGGCAACTCGTTCTCCTCGGGTTGCGGCTTCTGCTGATCCACCTCGCTCTCGGCCGCTGTGGGCTGTTTCTCCTCCTCCATGGGCACACCAAAGTTGCCATTCAGCTCGTAGTATCTGTAGCTATCCTCGCACTCGATGGTCATATCCTCGCGACGCATGCAAGTGAAGGATTCCTGCATCATTAGATTAGTTATCATCTAAATAATTGATATTATTCTCTCGCCAAGCTTACCTGGCTGAAGATGGTTTCCTCGGGGCAGATGAAGCTCCAGCGGAAGGTGTTCTCCTTGCCATCGGCATACGTCACTGGCAGACAGACATGGAAGATTTGGCAATCGTTCTCCACATCGGCATAGTAGCCATACGACTTGTTGGCACACGAAAAGTTGTCGGTGATGTCCGCCCTGATTGAGGTGGCGTTGCTGGGGAGCGTCAAAGTGCCCACCAGAGGAGCTGCTTCCGCTTGCGCTGTTGCCGATTGCACTTCTGCCTCCGTCTCGGATTCCTGTGGCATGACCACGTTATCCTCGCGTGCCTTGATAGGCATATTCTTCCTCTGGATTAGCGGAAAGGGTAGAAAATGTAAAAAAGATATTATGATTAGCCAAGCAGCGGCCATTCAGCTAACGATCTACGTGCGGCGCATGCGCAAACACAACTTCAATCACAGCACGTGACATGACGTCCATATACCCGTACCCGTACCCGTACCCGTACCCGTACCCGTACCCTATCTAAGGGGGCAGCCGAATAAAATTTCACTTGTGTTCTAGTTTTTGGCGTTAAGTGAAAACTGAATTACCCAACGCCCCCTCCTAGACAGTATTGTTGCTTTTTCCCCCGCCCGCTCTCTCTCTTTCTCTCTATGCACTTCGCACCTGGCACCTGCTTAACCTTTTTGGTCAACGCTGCAATTGAATTGGACTTTCGAATGGCTCAAAATGCTTGAATGTTATCACATCATATTTTTAACCATATCGATTTGTTATTTATACATTTCAGCCATGCATTTCAATTAGTCGACCATTTTTTTGGCGGCTTTCAGTCACGCAGCCAGTGAGTTGCTTAAATTTCTGGAAAATGGTGTACAATTTAGCTATTGATCGAAAATAAATATTTTAAAATATGATCGTATATCTTTTTTTTAACTCGGCAATTTTTTAAAACCAACATCATTTTTTAAAGCAAGTTGCAATTCATTTTTTAAATGATATATATTATAAAGTATCCTTGAGCATTTTTGATGCTCACTATCGATAAAAGTAAAAATTCGAAACTATTTTGATTCTATTTGTATTCAAATTATTTTTCCATTATTATTTGTATTGTTATATGATATATGTATTCGCTAAGCAAAATCCCGATCTTTCTTCTAGAATTTTCTATATAATTTTTCTATGTTTCAAAGTTCTTAAGTGAATGAAGTTTCGTGCTGTCAACAATGTCAATCTTATTATCATTCAAACACTCCGATTTACATACAATTTTGTTGTCTTAATGAGTCTCATTGCTTTTGGCTCACACTTGTCAAAAGTGTTGCCCATCTTGGAGACAGAGAGCATGGTCTGCGCGCATCCAAAGCCGGCGAAATAGTTTGCCAACCATAAAAAGAGGTGGAAGGGAACCTGCAGCTCTCTATAAATACTCATTGCTGTGACTGGATTGACTTCTCCTCGGCTGCAGTTAGCCGTTAAAAGGCTAAGCGTTTGGCATACCAACTAAGCAAACGGAGCTAAGACAGGCTTATGCAAATGCTACAAGAAGAGGAACGAGAAGCAGACGACGACGAGTATGACTAACTCAATGAGGGGTGTCATTAAAATTTCAGACTAGGCCTCGACAAGGCAACCACATTTCATTAACAGTTTTCCGTTGACCGTTTTGATTTCCGTTAGCAAAACGGAAGTCGTCTGCAATTGCAAGCCGATTTGAATAGTTGTCCATAAGCACCCACCTGTTGGCCAACTGGTCCCGCGCTGCAGCAGGCGCTCAAGAAGATTAAGGCACAGATGTACTTCCACATGATGCTCGACTAGCACAGATTGTTCAGTTATATGTAGCGTTATATATATATGTATATGAATATCACTTGTATATCACGAGAACTCTATTTTCTTTCTTTATATTTCACATCAACTTAGTTTCTAATGCACATAATAATCCTTTGCGGTCGTTTGAAGCGTATGTTGTATTTGTATGTGTGGTAGTGGTGGGCGTATGTGTGTTAATCCAATTGGTATCCAGGCGTATGTATCACACGCGATCTGTTGATCTGTCTATAGTAAACCAAAGCTTGCACTCGCACACCTGTGAGGCACCGTTGGCTTCCAAATACGAACTGCGACCGACGAACCAATGCGACGCCCAATTTATATATTCTTCACTTTGATTTATTAAGAATGCAAAAGGTAGAGAAAACCCAACAAGCCAGCACACTCGCAAACACACGTACGCACACACGTGCAGACACACATTGTCACTTACAGGTGCGTGCGGCAAAGAAATGTAGGCGACAACAACAACGACAACTACAGTGCCAACAACGATCGCACTCACAATCACAATTACAATGGTAAATGCTCACATTGTAGTTGTTGCCTTTGCCACTTCGGCTTCTGCTTGTGCTTGTGCTGTGCAAACGTGACGTGGAATCCAGTGGAACTCAGTGGAACGCATTTGTGGAAGCCAAGCAACAAACTGAGCACCAAAGTAAAGCAGTGCAGCAAGCAGTTCAAATGATCCTATGAGAGGAACTATGTATTAATTCAAATTAATTCAAAAGGGTTAAATGCAGACACATTTAATACAAGTTCAATTAATTCATTTTGCTTATATTGTATTGTTTGCTAAGAATGTAATACAATTTTAATTTATTCTGCTAAAATTGATCAGTTTCACATCAGTAAGACTACCTGCTTTCTGTCCTCATTCTTCGCCACTTTAAGGAGTGTTGAGTCTAAAATAAAAAACTGAATCGCGTCTCATTTCAACTCAGCTGCCGCCTGCTTATTATGCCAGACGTATTTTAAAATCTCAATCTTCCCCAACAATAAGATCACGCCCAACAGATAGATGCCACTTTCAAAAGCCGCAACCTATACACAAAATGTACACGAATTTCTAGCGCCAGCAAGCTATATACTTGTAACATAAAATATCTAACAACTTTTAAACTAATTAATAAGAAATAATATAAAATGACTATTAGCTCGTTCACTTTAATGGCAACTCGCTATTTCCGATGCCATTGGCCTCTGTTAGCTTTCGCTTTTTGCTGTGTGTGCGCACTGTACGTGATTTTGATAGAACAGCAGGAGAGATGGAGGCGTCGCAGGGGGAAGAAGCACCCAGCAATATTAAATAAACTCGTTAAATTAGAAATTCATAATTGACGCGTAATACCCAGTACGTGTAGCCAAAGGCACAACCTATGTCGACCTATGCGCGAAATGGTAGCAAACCATTCTAAATTATTAATGCGCCTTAATAAGCGTCGCTTGTTTTGGGCTCTGTGTGAAAGCCACAACATGATGATATTTCATTTGTTGCATAATCCTTTCTTCACCTCTCTGCCCATGGCAATGAACCCTAACGAAGTGTTTTTTTTTTCGTTATTTTTGACCAACTTCAGGTGTGTTTGGTTAGTTCTCTAAGTGCTGCTAAAGTCCCACTTGGTACACATAAAACTGCAATCTCACGTCTTGGGCAATCTTTCAAGTGTAATCTCTGGAGAAGACTGAGAGAAACAGAGAACCAGTAAGCAGACTTGTTTATGGATAAACAATTTTCTGAGTAATCAGACTATCAACTATGCACATGAAGTTCACTGGAAGTGTCCCTAGTCAAAGGAAACACACTTGTCATGGGTGCTAAGATTTTAGTTATGACTAATTAATATAAAAATGTTACTTAATTTTTCCTTATTTTAATTCCATAATTCAAGGACTCCTTTTCAAGGAGTTCATTTTTCGTTGAACATACTTATGTGAGCTCTATTAATAAGTAGAAATATAATATTTGACTGTTTTTATTAAGTTAAATTCATAATTAAAATATATTTACATTTCATTCAATGAACTATGGCATTTCTAATTATCAGACAAGACAGTAACAATTTTACAATACTTGCATTGGCAGACCTTATAGAAAGCTTAGTATTAACTTCATCTATATTCTACTTAGGTTGCCAAGTTTTAGTCTTTATTATAACTAATGATAATTGTCGGCAACAACTTCTTGGCTTAATGCTATACCTGCACCTTCTCTATACAGTAATAATCTTTAACTATCTACCAAATATGGCCAAGGGGCAGCTAAATTGCTGTTAAATAGTTGTTAAACCCTTGAGCATGATCATTAAAATACCAACATGGATTTTTTGCGCACTTAGCAACAAAACAAAATAAGCAAAGCTGCACTTTGGGCTGAGACACAGAAGGAAAGACAGACAGGCAGACGGTAGACGGACAGAGTGTAAAACGTGCAGAGATAAAGCGATTGACAAGAGGGCGACGTGTTAAGCAGAAATTCTATATGAAGTAAAGTGAAGTGGGTTTTGCTGGAGCTGGCAAAAACATGACTGGAATTATGATAATGAAATTATGAATAGAACGGAAGGGGAGACGTTTACATATGGAGGGGGTTGGGGGTGTGGATGGAGCCCAGCATGGTCATTATGGAAACATTGTAGAAATTGCAGACTTAATTTTAGACTTTGACTTTTTCTTTTCTTTTTTCATTTAAGTTTTTTTTGGTGGTTTTTCTTATTGTATTTTAATGCAATGGGAAACACGTGTAACTTTCTAAAATGCAAATCAAAGTGCAATGGAAATATCATGAGCACTTTTCAAATTTTAAAATGTCCCATTCGCTGGACACGTGGGCGTAGATCGCCCTCAGATCCCCCTCTCATGGGGGCAGACTGCGGAGAATGTGTCGTGCAGTGCGTATACGTGATGCAGTGCTACTTTCTAGTGCAGCACTTAAATTAATTAAATGTTGATATCATTTCAATGCTGTTGTTGTTGTTGTCGTCGTCGTGTGGCGATCAAATGCCCCAACTTGATGGCACCTCTGACAGCCGCACGTCGCCGCCTGTCGTTTAGTGGAGCAAAAGCAACAAACGGGCTTAGAAAACTACTTTTATGTCTCTCTTCTTTTTTTGCACACACTGGAGCTGCCTACGTGGCGCAAGGCGAACACTTCCTTTAAGCACTGTACTTTTTTTTTTTGGCAAACTCTGCACGTTGCCCCACTGAGCCGCTGGCTTAACCGTTATTTCACCGACATCCATTTGGGCAGATTCGCCAAACAAATGTTGCACAAAGAATTTCAATTGATTTTTGGGTAGGCGAAACAAAGGGAAAGGCAGGGATTCAAGAACATATCGAAGATGGTATCTGCATGATATATGGCCATGGGCCACACCCACCCAAGACCCACAACAGGCACTGCCACAGTGCCATCACCGCCCACCGCTGGAGTTTAGAAAGTGCTGAAGTACATAAACTAAACTATTTCTCCCTCCGATGATCATCAATTACATATGTGGCACACGTTTGCAGACACCTCCGAATGCGAAGCTCCCACGCAGTTGCACGCAAGCCATCCCAAGGGGGGAGGCAATCGAATTTTTATGGCCAATTTCATTGATTTTAATTTTGCTAATGATAAACATTTCTTTGCACGAACCTCAGCGACAGAAGCAGCTCCACAGTCACAGTGAGTCTTGATTGCTGCCTCTTGATAAGAGGCATGTTGCGGCATGTCAATTCGCTTTTCTTTCGCTTGCCCCCCGCATGTTGCATGTTAATGGGCCAGGCAACACGAGCTTTTCTTTCAATTAGTGCAGTGGTCTATGTGTGCTTTAAACAAGGTCAATATCAATTCGAGTGGCAACAAGACGTGTCAGAATGCATGTGAAGTGTCGTGCGATACGAACTCGACTCGACTCGACTGGACCTTTGATCACTTTCTTTTTGCCTTTTTTGCCAGAGTCTGAGTCTGCCACAGGGAGTCAACATCAATCAATTGTACTCCCTACACATTCATGCAACCCACTCATAATCCATCAATTGGTGTCGACAATTTATTAACCATAAATTTGCCATCTTTCAGCTTGTTTTGACGTTTGTCAAACACTAAACTTAATTGCTTATTACAATTATTGCCAAACATCTTGCGCGCTCCCAAAAAAAACTCAACATTCGCATCACGCGTCGCACATGCGCAAATTGGCGAGTGAGACAATGAAACTTGAAAAGACACTATGAGATTCGGCAGACCCGGTGGAAGACTGGAGACACCCATCTGCGATTTGTCTAGCACACGTAGCACCTATTTGGTATTACGGAGCAGTTCCATTGCCCAGAATTGGGCCACAAATGAGAATCAGGCGCACGGCTGTTCAGGTGAAATTTCAAAATTCCACATAGAATTGACCGCATTTTGAAATTTTTCGCTGTTCTCGTTTTTTGCAAGTTATTATTGGATACTTTGCACGGAAGTGAAACCGACATGGAATTCGCAAAGTGAACTGAAAATCCCAAAAGTAGATGTGATATATTAAATTACGACAGTACCTCTTTGAACTGTATTTACATATGTGCCAAACTTACTATACAGAAGTGAATAAATTTCATTAGAAACTCGTTTACAGTTCTTGAAGGTTTTATTATGGTTCATAATGTGTAACATACGTTTAAAATAAATAATTCGAAAAAATAACTTAATGCTACAATTAATTGGTTCTATATTTAAAGAAAACTCATAACTGATAATTAGAGCTAATATGTTTTAATTGTTTGAACTTAGTTTCGCATTAAAGGGAACATTGCACTATATAAATCGAAATAAACTTCTACTAAGGCGGGGTTACATCTAAAATTGTTTTACTGGCATTTGAGCTAAAATTAATTTCGCATAACTAGGACTATATGGGGATTATTTAATAATCAGCGTCACGATATCGAAATAAATATGTTAAAAATTAGAATAAATAAGTTATGTTAGATTAAAGCAGAGCGCAATCACTGCCACTGGTATTGATTACGATAGGCCAGATAATGGGCATCTTGGGGCTGTTGCTGCTGCGACTGTGGCCTCAGCTGATAGCTGTCCGTAGAGGAGTCCGCATCCTCGATGGAGGGATCCGTCTGCAGGGATCGCTTCCAGTAGCTACCCTCACCGCCCCATTCATCGCCATGGTCCTCGTAGTGGTGCTGATGATGAGCATGTTCGACATAGACAACCTAGTTAGAAATAATTCAAATATGGCGTGAAGTGAGAAACACCACAGGAAGTACCAAAGAGCCCAGAGTGTAAGAGCTGTGTGTGGTTGGACATGGACACAATGGGGAATGAGCTGTATGAGATGCAATGCATGGGTATTAAATGAGTGTGTATGATCATGAGAGGGGGACAATCGGTTGCCCTTCATATCTCATTTGGGCGGGGGAAAGGGATTGGCTGACTTGAGACGGTAGGCGTTCTATGAGACACGCCCATACTTACACATTGTGGGGTACATTTTGGATACGCTACGTTTGTGTTTGAACTGATTTTAGTTTTTTTTTTTTGGGTTACATTTGATATTCTATTTACTTTTGTATTTCGAATTTGTTTACTGTTTACTGTTAATTGCTGTAGCTGTCCAAAATTAATACCATATCTGAAACCAAAGAGGTCTGAATATGTTAGCATACGGAACATTTTGAGGTCTGTAATTTGTGGAACTGTTGTGGAGAAAATTGTAAACGGAAACCGCAGCTTGAAGTGAAACAGTTAGAGCTTCTGTAACTGTGTACGAATACAAACATTATATATATGTACATGTTGGAGAGTTTTACAATAGTTAAAGAAAGGGAGAAAAGGAGAGAAAACAGTTGTCAAAGTAAACTTTGGCAAAACAAACATTTGCTGTTCTTAAGATTAGTAACAAATTTCGTATAACTGAAAAGGGTGCAGAAGATCCATTTAGAACAAGAAACATTGGTCTCATAACCGGAACATATTGTTCGTGTGTGTTCCAGAACAAAAACAAAAAACACATTAAGCAACATTAACATAAACATGACGGATGCCCATTGGGTGCCTCCCAACTCACCTTGGACGGAGTGCCGCCCCGCTTGACATCGATCCAGAAGCGCGCAATATTGATGAGCAATCCGATCAGAGCTATGGCAAAGAACTTGATCTGCAAGTGAGCGCCCAATATCTTCAGCAGCAACTCGATTTTGGCCTTCAACAGTGTTCCAATCAGGGCCAGTTTGGCGAGTGCCTTCCTCTTCTTCTTCTTCTTACCACGCGTAACTAAGAATCAAATAGTTTCGATTAGTTTATGAAAATTGCAAAATTACACTTACGGCTAAGCAAACAAAACGTAGCAAACAATATAAAAATAGTAAATTTTTCAACGATATTTATCGCTTGGGAGGGTGGTGTTTGTTAGTATGAACTGCAGTGCGCGTAAGTGCGTTAACGATAACATAACGATAACGATAACACAACAAGCATTCGAGGCAAACAGGCAGCCAATGTATATACAAAAAAATACTAAAATATTTAGGCAAGTCTATCAGCAATTTATACATAAATTTGATCAAATTGCTCATAAATTATTTGCCCACTTAAATGTAACTTACTTAAAGCGATTTGAATCTTGGAACTGCATGCCAACTGCTTGGACACGCAAGCACGCATACCGCCACCAATGTGAACTGCTTGCCAAAGCAGTGCAAAATCATGTACATGCTTCACAGCTGGGTGCTACGACATGCACAAGTTACAAGTTTAAATAGAGATCGCGATAAACGGGCGGGCAAATAAATGCGCTTGCAGAATTAAACAGAATGACGTCTAGACGTTTATATCAATCATGAGCAGACGTAAGTGCCTTCCAGCAATCGCATTGTATCTACGGCCTGCCGTAGTAGTATCTCACTCTTTATACACTAAATTTTAGAAACTAAGACTAAAGATAGGCAGGCACTAAGTTGTGCTTAGGAAACGGTGCGATAAAATCATTGAAAACCACACGCAGCAAACAACACACACCTCCGTTACTTCTACCATAATTTGTTGAGAACTTATGCTTCCGCTTTCCTCCTCCGATTCCCACTCCGCTGTCGACCAGCTCTTCCAGCAGCTCGAGACCCAGGGGATCGCTTGCGTCGTGATCTTGCACCAGCACCGTTGAACCTTGTTGACCCTTCTTCTTGCGCCTGCCACGCTTCTGCTTCCGCTTGAAAGGCTTGCCGCCTCCACCGCCTCCGCCGCCTCCACCATGGCCATGGCTAACAATTGTGGAGTCACTTTCGTGTCCCGAATCCACTTCGTGATGCTCTGGCGCTGCCTGCACCACCACCAATGTAGCTGGCTGCTGTTGCTGCCCCTTCTTCTTCTTGCGCTTGTTCTTCATCTTCTTGCGCTTGCCACCGCCGGGCTTCTTGGCAACACCAGCCGCATCCTCCTCACCCTCCTCTAGCTCGATGAACTCCACGCCACCTGACGTGTTTTCCACATTAGTGCTGAAAGCGGAGTTTTTCACATCTTCATTGGCATTGGCAACCTCAGCATTGGCCGGAGTCACAATTGGAACACTTTCATTTTCGGGCTCATCCTCTGCTTCATCCTCCTCGGTATCGCTGGTTTCCTGATCACCGCTTGCCGAAGCATCCGTCTCCTCCTCACCAGTATCCGCACTGTCTGCGGCATCGCCATCCCCTTCTGCGTCGCCGTCCCCGTCGCCTTCACCTTCCGCCTCCGTCTCATCATCGTAGTCGGCATTTTCACTATCGCTGGACGCCGCTTTCGGCGCCTGCAGATATTCATATTCGCGGCCAAGGAAACTGTGAGTAAGTGAAGAATGAAACAAACAGAAATGGAAAGATAAGAAACCTGATCTGACTGCAACAAACATTCGAAATGTTGGTCATTACCCGTCCATCGTCTCGGCCAGATACTCCTTCATGTATTTCGTGCCAATTTCAATTTTCTTCAGCAACGTCGATGGCTTCTCACCAATGGGAAACTCAGAGGCGCTGTAGCCGCGTCGCTCGATGGTTGCGTTCAGCTGTCGATCGGCTTCAACTGTGGCGAAAAAAAATAATAAAACAAACATTAATAATTTAAATGGTTTTTTGCAATTAGCAAAACTAAGGTAAGTATTTAAAAAAGTAATTTCAAGAGAAAAGAAGACGGACATTAGCTGCGATATATGTACATACAAAAATATTGTTCTCTTGATGACTGCTCTTATTTTCTCTTAGCTGTGAGTGCAAAAAGCAAATGCATTTTCTGGGTCTTTAAGTAATTTGCAAATTTCACTGACTTTGATTTTCACCCGAGTGCATAAATCATAGCTTAATGAGAGAGCGAGGTGTCGGAGGGGGGCAGACTACACAAAGCTTTTGTCTTGTTAATTATAAGTTGACAATTAACACCTCTTTCACCCGACTACGATGTTGTGGTGCCAACAACGATTCCCAATACAACTCACCTTTCAGCTTTTGCCACTGCACCGCCAGCTCAGCATCCCAGACATCCAAAATTCTCGCGGATCGTTGACGTGCACATGTCCAGGGCTCGGCACGTATGGGACACAGTGCCAGATCCAAATATGGTGAGATTTCTGAAAATGAAGACGATAAACAAGATTCAGTTTGGTTGCCGCAAAAGGCTTTAGAGTTTTGAGGAATTTGGTCTGATTTTTGGCCGGCGCTTTTCCAATTGTAAATATTTGAGTGAAAGTACGCACTGACCACTGAGCATGGTGACCAACAAAAGCAAACGCTGATAACACCTTGTGTGGCAGCCGCATCTGCAGCTGGCTGACTGCTGCCACTTGCGGCAGTGCCACATGCCATGTTCAAGCCTTGGTTTCTAATGGCCAAGCACTCTTGTGGTGCAAGTGGTGGCATCCATTTAACCATCAAGTGAAAATGTGCAACGACTAACAATTAATCGGAGTGCAGTTAATGGCACTCGGTTGCAAGTTGCAACAACTTAATGGTTGCCAATTAATTAAAATTCAATTATTTAAGCAGCCCAGTGACCGGCAGGCATTACAAGTTGTTGTTTCATAGTTTAAAATTGAGCAATTATTTTGATTGGAGCTGTCGCTTCGCTACCTTTTAATTTGTTGCATGTCGCGATTTGCACGTTGCACATTATTAGCTGCAGCTGCAGTCGTGTGTTGTGAGTTTTGGGAAACATTGCACTTTCAATGAGCTGTATGTACTTTGACCCGAGCGGCAGCTAATAGTGTCATTCAATGCCAATGCCAATGCTAAGAGAAAGCTGCGCCTCGTGCATCGTGCAACTAGGATGCGACATTCGGCATTGTGGCCTGTGAAAAATTGCCTGTTTACATTTGTTGCCGCTGCTGCCGTTGCTGCTGTTGCTGCAGCTTAGCGGATTGTCGTGGTGACATTTTACCGATAAAAATCCTTGTCTACAAAACCCACGCCAAGCGGCAACCTTGTGGCATATTTTGACATTTGTTTTCGAACTGTGCTTTGCCGCATGTCGTTGGACTGCCTGTGGATCTTTTCACTTTCCAGGGCGTGCGATCAATGTTAATGCACCCCCAACTATGCCCGGTTCCCTTCCCATCTGCTTCTCTGGCCCTTACTGCCATGACAATGCTCGAGCTACTTAATTTCATTTACAATTTGAACTTTCACTGCAATTGAAATTTATGCGTGGCCCCCCGCTTATTAAGGCATTGTATCAACTGAGTACAAGTGAGAGGAGCGACGCAGGGAGGGTGTGGTCAATGCGAACTGGACTTGATGATGGGTGACGCGTTTATTTGCATGCCACAGCAATAACAACAACTAAAGCCAGACCAAAGAACGGCTCATTGGCTGCATGTAAAACTGTAAACGCTGCTGCGGCTGCTGACCATTTGGGCCAACTGGCCGACTTGGCCGACTGGCAAACTACCATCAGACATAACTGTCCAGCCATATGCCATAAATCGCATTTACCTATAGCCAATGGCTAGGCCTAACAGTAGCTCATAAAATATTAGCATAATCACCACAAAATTCTCAACGACAGATCAAGATGAAGTTGTTAAATTTAAAGCGAACGATTTGAAAGTGAAATACATTGTGATTACTTCCAGGATTAATGTATTTAGTTAGTCTGCTGAATAATTCATGAATTCATTTTTACTGCATTCAATTCAAATCTGTGCTACGCCTGTGCTATTCGCTTGATTCAATTTCAAGTTTTGAGAACGTACAACTGTCGGCTGTCTTCAACAAAGAATTTATCAACATTTGTTGGAATAGAAAAAGAAACTTGTCCCCCCAGAAACATGCTTCACCTTACCGTTATGCCAGCGAATGTGTGAGCTTTGTTGTTGCGTCCAAAAAGAAGAAATAAAAATCAAAAACAAGCTCAATAAACTTTCACTGGTTTCGATCCATGGCATGAAGACACCCGCAGACACCAAATACAACAAGGCAGTGGAAGATCTACGCAAATCGCAAACATTTTGAGGTCGGAAAATGCTCTGGAAAAACAGCCAAAGCCATTGGCAATGTCATTTAATCCAATGTCGGCCTACACGCAAATCAACTGACAGACGTTGGAGCAGCTAGAAAAGCAGGGCGAGGGGAGCGAACATGGTATGTGTCTGACCAAACGTGGCCATGGCTTGCTGGCTTGGATGCCAGACATGCTTTAGCCGCAATTAAAAAATGAAATTTCATTTCATTTCGTGGAAAAACTCAGTCAACACTTTTAGTTTTTCCATCCAATTGTTTTTGCGCTGAAAAATGTCGCTTGGCAATCGGACATGGACGCAATTTTGTTTTCAGTTAAACATCGTACGAGTATCAAAAAGAAGCTAACCAAACCAGACAAGTTGTAACCACATTTACACACACTCACATCACATCACATCACATCACCAATGTATGACGGTTATAACCCAATTATGCACATTTTTCAGGTTGTTTTTGGTGTCGCCTCCAACTCAAACTGTGCCGACTCCACTTTATTGTGGACAAGCGAATCTGACACCACACACCAAGCACTAAACACCGCATCATGACTTGACTAAGATATCAACTTGGTCAGTTTTCTGTTTACGTTTCTCTATTGTTGTTGCTGCCTCTGTTATTGTTATACTCTTTAGAAATTGAGGTATATTTGCTGATTAATATTGGACCTTAACAAATATCTTAACCGGATTTGTTGTAGCTCCAACCTTTGTTCTGGTCAGTTATTAAATCAATAATCGATTGTATTGTCTATAAGCCAACCAAACTAAGTCAAATATATAGAATCAATAACATGCACAAAAATATCTTTCTAAACAATAGTTATATCTTGCAAATAATTAAAACAGATTTCGACCCATTTGAATTTTAACTTCTAAATTATTTAAGTAGGTTATTCACCTATTGAATTCTTTTGAATCTAATTTAATTGCATTCAGATTATGCGATTGGATGACACTAAAAAGGCTCTCCCTTTCTATTGCATTTATTCTTATGTAAATTAACTTATATTCATATTTATTAAAAAAGTGAATTAATTTTCTGATTCTTTTAAGCTGAATTAAAATTAATGCATTTTATTTGATATGTTTACTGTATGTGTTATTGTGATTCTATTACGCTTTAAAGTAATAAGAAAAAAATGCTTTTCATTTTTAATTATTATTTTAATTTATTCGATTGTAATAGCGAATTCCTTTTATTAATAAATAAGACATTAAATTAGCCTTTGTTCAGTATTATGTTTGTATTATTGAAAAACAATATATGTTTATTTTACATCCTAACTGAATGTGTCAAATTATTCCAAACATTAATAAAATCTTTGGAATGCTTTGTAAAAAGGCAACTCTGGTTTCTTGATTTTATATTTAAATAAATAAATGTGTTAACTGTTTTGTTAATGCCCCAAAAAAAAAAAAAACAAAAGGCCTTTTAATTCTGTTTTATACTAAAAAAAAAGTGTTTTTTTAAATCCACACAATAGAAAATTTTCTAAACCGAAACCGTTCTTTCGTTGACATGAAATTCGAAAACTTAATTGCCATTTGTTAAGCTCTCAATTTAGTCTTCTTACAACCTCTTAACTGTTCTACAAGCTGAAGATAAGACTGAATGAAACCAATCCGCAGATTCATCTGTATTTACCAGCGTATATAGACTTCGTTCTATTAAACACTTTTAGTTCATGTTGCTCTTTTTATGTGCGCTATTTTAACTGCGTCTTCCCTAATGACTCGACATTATGAGCAGTTGCCCCCGCACGCATCCCCCTCTTTCCCAAGCATGGTGCAAATCTGGTAACCTGTGTTAATAATCCGTCTGTGCTTAACGCTCAACAAGTTCTAGTTTAAGTTGTAAGCACTCATATAAGTATGACTCCAGTATGACCTATATTACATGTGGTTGTGCTTCGGTTCTCTGGCACCTTCGCAACAAGTGCAGGCGACCGGCTAATTGCTCGACTTGCACATCAGAACAGAACAGAACAGAACAGAACAGAAGCAAGTAGAAAAGAAAGACAATATGGTATATGGCATCTGAAATAGTGTTGCCGGTTTTGTTGACGACGTTAGCTTGGCGTAAGAGAGCATGTCACCTGCTCTAAAAAGCCTGAACCTTCTTAACCATATGAGCACTCGTATTAGCCATATACTTGTTCTGCTACGTTGGCCATGCAAGTCGTTGCTAATTAAAGGCATCAAGTGGTTTGTCTGAATTCATGTCGCCTGACAGCTGTCAATTGCCACATCGACCGATATCAGTTGATCTGCACTGAGTGAGAGAAGCAACTAGAGATGGTGCGATAGAGAGAGGGAGAGTTAGTCCAATGGCTAGTGGCAGTCGACTATGATATAATGGCTAATAAATTTCAATGCGCTCTCACATTCAACTTAATGAGCAAAAATTTCACTGCAATAAAAAAAAGTGTGTTTGATTGTGTTTCTGTATTTTGTTGCTTTCGGTCTGTATTTTTGTTTTGTTTCTTTGGCTTTGTTTACGCGCATTACATACGAGCATTTGAAATGCCAAAAAGAAATTGTACGGCCACAATGCCGCTGAGTCATCCCGAAAAATGTGGTCGGCCTAAAAGCATATCTTCGATCTGCATAAATTTATGCATCTGCATGACTTGGCAGAACGGAGAACTTACGATTTAGTTGCCGAGCAATTGGCTTGGCTGCCACAACTGGTGCCCAGGCATTCGAGGCGGCAGGTGCCGCAGTTGCAGCCAGGCTCCAGGCATGCGTCAATGTGAATGACATGAGTAAACAGCAGAGCAGCAGCTGCCCAGCGCCCGCTGAGGAACGCTGCCAATCCATATTAAGTTAGTGCAACTAACTAACGCACAGTTCCAGTAAATATTTCAAAGAAACCGAGTGGTGATGCGAATGCCGTTAAATGTTACAGAACGGTTGTAACAGAGTCTATGCACACTGTGATTTATATACACTTATCGACACGCAAAAGCACAACGGGTCTTTGTTCCATTTTTCTACACTCTTTCGTGTGTGTTGTCCAAAGAAGTCACCGAAGCCGTTCAATTAACGCACTTATAAATATTCAAATGTTCAACTGCACACCGGCGCACCGTCATCAACAAAATCCACCACAATTGATCAGGAAACTAAGCAATGTCTGTGCCACTACGATCTTAACACGACCAAGTTCAAGGTAAGATTGAGCCATGACGCGCATACGTAAGAAGTTTTATACCAAACCATCCAGCTGACGAGCTGACTGACTCTGAAAGAGCGCATTGTGAAAGCTGCTGCTGCCGTCGTGCTCTTCTGTGTGGAAAGTGAGCAGCATGTGGCCAAAAGAGCCAAAAGAGCAACCACACAACACTCACACACATTCACTATGACCATGCTCGTCGTAGGCGCTAGCTGCTTCTCCATTTGAATATGGTTTGTGAGACCCAAAACTGCGCCATACTTCAATTAAGCTGTCCTCCAAAGACATATCGAGTGTCACATTAGGTGATATACGAGTATTGTAAGAGGAATTCGCAGAACATGTAGCTTTGAGTCAGCTACAGGGATGAGAGTAGTGGGATGGAATTGCAATTGAATTTTTAATATGTGGTGGGTGTGTTAAAAAAGGCTTTTAAAACTGAAAGTCTGTAGTCCATGTACAAGCTTAAGATAAGTACTAAAATAGGACGTTTAAATGTTTTCGTTCCAATGTTTATTTTCTTTTCTTAATAATTAAAAAACAATAGTTGCTGCCAAAAGGTTAGTTAATAAATTCCAAGCACAAACTGTAAAATTAATGTGAAATTCCCTTTCTATTTCTATTTCTAGCTAGTCGCAGACATGATGCAACAGTTAATCCAAATTAATACAATTTGTGTCCAATACCTTTGCAACTTCCACCTCTCACTTAGCACCCACTTTGACTATCACACGCATTGCGTCAACTATTTGTTAATGAAATTAACAACGCGTTTGCGCAATTGAAACAGTTGCATCATTGACAAATTCTCAGACAGTTTTTTGAATTTTAATTCACAAATTTTCTCTAGCAAACGCTACAAAATGAAAGTTTTCTGAAATGCTTGTCAAACGAAATGCAGCCTGGCCCAAAGAGTCTTATTGTGCTGTTCTTTTATTGACCCTGCCAATTAGCAAGCTAATGCTATTCATATGTAGGCTTATGGGCCCAGCCCAGCCCATGGCTAGTTAAGCATATCCGTATGTTGGGGGCGCAGTCGTCAGTGTCCAGACCAGTTAGTCCAAACATAACGATTTGTAGTGCAAAGATCAATTTTTTTGTATATTGTTTGACATTTTCTACGCCTGTCACTTGCTCTGTCAATGGAGGTGACAAAAGGAAAGTTTGCAAAAATAAATTAATAATAATTTGATGGAATTGGCGAGCGGACAGCGGAAGAGTATCCAAAAAAATCAAATACCAAAAAAAGAGCGAATACCGAAGACCGAAAAGCACTCAACTCAACGGCGATCGCATTTTGTTTTTGGATTACGAAATTTCAGAAATTAACAGGCCAAGCACGTGGAGAGATAACAGCAAGTCGAGGTACGATGAGTACTCGTACGAGTCTATCAATTTCACTTTCTTTGTGGCCAAGATGAGGTGACTGCCAATTAAAAGAGAATAGGGCAAAGCTCAGACAGTTTGTCAAAGGTAAACGCTGCGAGCGAAGATCAGGCTGACATCCTCTTATGTCCATGCTCATGTCCAATTATCATGTTAGACTGAGAGTGAGAGCAGACAGCGGGTCTCCAGTTGGTTGGCCCAGTCCCAGTCCCAGTGTCACCATTGCCATCGTCGTCATCCTGTCAGCTGCAATTATCCACATTTTGCAGCAGCCAAAGACAAAAGCCGCTGCCGGCTGCCGACCGTAGCTGCTGTCTGTTCGATTGTCGATGGCACATGATTTGTTGCCAAACAAACCGCAAGTGGCTAAAAGAAAAACCTTTCTGGCGTATTTCAATAATCACATTGGCAATGCGTTAGAAAGCAGTGAAATTTGTGTGATCAGCTAAAGCAAGTCTTCTATTTGGCTGCAACAAGTTGTAATATATAGCTTGCTTGTAAAAAGGCAAGAATGCCACAACCGTTTGTATCAGCACAGCAATCATACCCTGTAATACTTAAATGGAAAAATACAACTCCACACCCAGCTATATGCAAGTCAAATTAATTTAATTTTCAAATATTACAATTCATCAATTAAAATGTCACCTTCTTCACATGAGTATACTCTTTGAGCTTCAAATGCTGGGTATTAATATGATTTGCGCCATTTCGTTTTTGTCGCTGCTACTAATTAATTGGCGCGCTTACCAGCAGCTCTACAAAAGGCATGGCGGCTGTGCTTTTTCCGATTTTAATTAAACGCCCGGACAAAGACATCACACGCCGACAACAGATCGATGGATACATCGATGGCATCAACAGTATGTCAACTGCCTGCACTCGCTGACAAGGACAGCTTCCACTTGCAACTCTTAACGATCAACTAGCATGTCTGTCGACCGCCTGGCGTTGGCGGCTCTGACAGGTCTCAATGTCTAAGGCACTCGTCTCTGGCTCGTCCCATTAAATGCCGGGCTCAGGCTCTAATTGTGTGCGCTATAGTCGATAAATATTTATCGAGCTCGCATCGAGGCATTAATTTGTTACAGTTGTCAGATGAGTTTTTATGCGCAATTTGCCTTCTGGTTTGACCACGCATTCATTTTGCTTTCCATGGTCGGCGCATGCCATACGACAAGACATTTTAATTACATTTAATTCGTGTGGCATAATTAATAACTGAAAATAAAGGCATTTCATACGCCCTGTGGTCATAAATGCTGCACTTGATGATACTTGAGCATCGAAAGACTTAAGACACGAACTTCATTGACCACTGTCTATGTAAAGTGTAGCATACTTTTAAGCAGCTTATTTAAATGCATCAAAATTCAGGTTTTAAAAACTATTGCATGCTTTTAGTGGCTCTTTTAAAGTTTGAGAGCCATTGAGACAAAAAAAGTATTAACAATAATTTGTTGGCAGCCAATTTGCTATTTGAAGCGCAGTCGTTTTAATTTGTGAATTTTTTTATGTTATCAACTGTACAACACCCTTTGGCTATACTCTATTAAATGAAGTAATCTTCCGTTGGATAAGCAATCAATAAGAAAAAATGCAATAATCAGTAACAACCCAACTAGAAACTGGTAGTGCAAAGCTCCACTTAAGTATCCAATTAACAGAATGAGCTGCGATTTATTATTCAAAAAACGCTGTCGATTTTAACTTGATTGATCTCATTCCGAGTGATCTTTCACTTTGTGCAAATATTTTGAATTTCAAATGAAATTGAAAACTTTGAAATTATGCCAACCATTAGCCGAACAAATTTTTATCGTTTATCTCGTAGAGGCCCGCAGAGACGTCGCTAATGAAACGTTAGCCCGCACAAAAGAAGCCGACCCCTCATCCGCTGTTCGTTCGTCATCCGTTGCCCAAATTGGTAATGTTATTTTCCGCTCCCCCTTTGGCCTTTTCTATGTACTCGTATCTGTCCAATGCTACTGTCGAGAGCCCAAGACGGCATTCAGAGCCATGACTTTGGACTTCCATTTCAATGTTTGCGATAATGTCGATGATTAGACGGCAAAACGTAAAGTCAGCACACGCCCATTGTTGAGCTGGGACCCCAAAGAAATCGCTGCGGTGGCACTTGTCAAAAGCCCAATTAATCACATGGTCTAAAGCTGGCATATTCGATTCCCTCAGCTCGGGGAAGAAGACTTTCTTCACACATCCATCACTAAATGAAGCCGCAGCTGTCAGGGAATGTTGCTAATTATTTCAGTACTTTTTTGGTTATGCTACGTCTTTATTATAAATAAATAAGTTACACGCATTCATCTTAGGTCTAATTATAGCGAACATAATTTAATTAACTTGTAGGTCCTATCAAAACTTTCAACTAGTTGATTTGAATTAGGTAAAGCTGCGCCCCCATGAAAAGTCGCTGACTAAATTGTTTATTCGGTGGTCGTTGGCCGCAGATCCAAGAGCCTCTTAGCGAATAAAGCTTCGCGCTGGATACTTTGTGGGCAGCAGCGCCATGGGATCCGTATTGTTGGGCACCTCGGCGGTATGTTGATCCTGATACTGCCCCGTTGGCAAGTATGCGCTATAGGGGTCAGAGCGGCTGGCCCAACCACCGGTTGACTCGTAGTTGTAGCCTTGGCTGGCAAGCTGTGCCTGGGTCTGAGCATTGCCGTGTATGTGTAAATGTATCTCCTTGCTAGGCGCATGGGGTCCTGATGGTGGTCCAACGCTACTCAGGCCAGTTGGGGCCCAAGACTCCTTGGCATGCGGATTCCAGCCGGGATAGCTGAAACTGGGTGCTGAATTCTCATACGAGCCGAAGAGACTCGTCTTCAGTGTCAAGAACTTGCCCAAAATGGCCAGAGCGTTCATTACAACGAGCACCTTGAGCAAAAAGAGCGATTTCATGCCGATGGCCACCAGGAATGCCACCATGGCCGAGAGCACACCAAACTTGAAGATGATGGGAATCAAAGCCATTTGTAGCCGACGAATCTTGCCAAACGTACGTCCCTCTGTGAAGATAAAAACAGAAGATATTATTTAAAAAGTGAAACAGTTTACGCTTTGGCAAAGTTCGTTGCCTTAATCTTTTGGTTTTCATGAAAATAGCTTATTGAATTAATATCGCTGCCAAATTAAGATTCGCTTTTATTTATCCGCCAATTACAATAATGATTGCATTAACAAACAGACCTGAACGCTGCCGAGCAATGCGAAAGTCTATTAAAAAAAAAACGCAAATAAAAACATAAATATTTTCTCAGCGTTGAAAAATGTGCGTGGCTCTTTTTCGCTTTTTGTTTTTTGATAAGTAATAATTTACGCGAGTCTAGAAAAAATGCGGAAAGTGAAATTATAAAAAGGTGTTGTTGCCATGAGAAATAATAATATAAACTCATACATCGAGTCAAGTCAGCTCATCTGAAGCGAGCGAGCTCTCTGAGGGAACAAAATGACTATATACTCAGGAGTTAACACCTCTTAAGCATCTCTTTGCTGTTTGGCTGTTTATTTACTTATGTTTTCATATCGTTTTCTTGTTTCTAACAAGTCAGGTTTCATTGAAAAACGAAAGTGAATCGAACAAAGCAACGCGACGCTATGTGGTGCGATGAGAAAAATTAAAGTTGATTAGAGAAGTCGCTAATCAGTGGCAATCGGATTGGGATTGCGTAAACGCAATCAACACCTCACTAATTGCATTGGGCATTTGTACTCGTAATTTGGAGCAGTTACCAACTGCAGCTGGCTACTCACCCACGGCCGATGCTGTGGCTGGCTTTTCATCATCATCGCCAAAGAGACTTTCACTCAGATCGCTGCGCAACCAGCTCCAGAGTGTGCGCACCATGCCCCAAACACTCAAATCTGTGGGATCAACAGCAGGCTTCACTTCGTTCTTGTGGTTTGTTGTGGCAGCTACTGCAGCATCCTTATCAGCCGGTTTCTTCTTTTCCTCCTCTTCTTCATCATCATCATCGTCATCGTCATCGTCATTGTTGTCCCCAATGGCATCCTCGTCGTCATCATCATCTTCATCGTCGTCGTCATTATCTACGGCTGCCTGGGCAGCTGCTGCTGGCTCCGTTTCGGCTTTGTCTTCATTGTTATTGGCATTAGCCGGCGGCTTTTCGACCTTTTTAGTGATTTTGGCGCCCAATGCGCTGCTCAGACAGCACAATGCCAACAGCAAGGCGAGCACTGAGCGTCGCGCACTTGAACTCTTTGTGAGAAACTGAAAGTACAAATGGGAGAAATTGTAGTATCTGCGCATGTGTGTGTGTGAGTGTGAGTGTGTGTTTAACTGCATTGTTCAGATATGACATCAAAAAGCGGCTTGAGACGCATTTCATCATACTCGTTTACGCACACGGAAATTGCGTAAACGAAAGACTTAGGAAACGAACCTGCTAACTGAGCTTAGAAAAGCCACTTGTCATGGTAATAGCACTGGTACATACCTTTCAGAATGCACTAAAGCACAGACACTTCAACGCACTCATAAAACATTTTATGACCCATTTCTTTGGCTTGCAACAATTTCCATTTGCCGCCTCTTATGAACCTCAAAACGCTGTCGACTTTTATGTAATTCCCAGTCAACTAGTTCGAATGCGACAAAAACAATAACAATGTGTCAACATTGCCAAAGCTACATATGTTTTTTTTATTTGTTTGTGGCTTAACTCTTCAAATTGTGGGCAGCAATTTATATGTAAATATTTGCTATATGTAAATGATGAACAGAAACCCGCAAGTCGTAAATCATCCAAATATTTCGCGATATTAATTAAATAGACGGATATTACACAAAGCTCTTAGCAAAAAAGTGAAATTTTAATAGCACAACACTTTGATTAAACGATAAGAACGATGAGAATTAGGTATAATATTAGTGTGAATGTATAGCAAATTGATTGTATCTCAAAGTTGTCCTAAATTGTGCTTTTGTTTTCAATAAGTTACGTCTGCTTAATTAAGTAGCTTGATATTTTTCTTTTTAATACAATTTCTGATCCAAGTAGGATCTAAAATGTGTTCTTTAGTATTTAGAAATATTAAAGCTTCTACTTATTCAAGTGCACCACAGGGAATGAATGAATTAGCTAGCCCAAAGCACATTTTTCTTCTGTCTTAAGCCTCAGCTAGAGGCGCTTAGACCCCCACAATTACTGCATAATTATTCTCATAATTTTCCTCACACAGAACTCAGGCTCAAAACTGAAAGTCATCATTAAGATGCTTTTCATTTTCAATGTTCAGAACCAATTTGAAACAAAAGACGCCTCTGCACCTGTCTATGGAAGTAGTAGACGAAAACTATTTGTGATTTCTAATTGTGTTGGCCCCAAAACAAAGATTTCCCTGGAGCGTGGCCAAGTGATATCTCAATTTAGCCAAAACAAAAGTTCTGAACGAATCGCGTAAATTATGTATAACTAACGGTTGGCTTCATTCCATGTAAACAAAAGACCAAGTTCAGTTCAGTTTTTGAAGATTAATCAAAGCTGAATTCTGAGACAGTTTAATTGGCAGAACTCTAGAGAGAGCAAAGAATTCGCATGTCAAGTGGAACCCGTTGACTTGACATAATTTCTGACCGCTTTTGGCCATTATCTAATAAGAGATTTATTTAAAATATTTCATTCTTGGGCATTGTGTGCAAATGTTTATTAATTTGTCTGCCAAAGCTATTGTGATTAATCTTTGAAGTTTTTGGCCTGTTTTATGCTCAATTTATTATTTCCTTTTATTTCATTGCAACTGTAAATGGAAATCTGCAGTTTGGCCTTGATTAAATATAATACAATAATATTGGCTTTTCATTATCTAAATCATTTAAATAACTACAGTTGCAGTCAAAGCAAATCGAAACTAAAACAAAAAGAAAGGCGAAAAAGAAATGCTTTTCACGATGATGCAACAGGCGTAGAAATTCGAGTTTAATCTGCCTTTTATTTGAATATAAACACAAGTGATAATAAACAATGTAAAAAAGAAGGCGACCATTCGATTTGGGAAAATTAACATATTTTCCGTTTGAACTGACTGATGTACGACAGATGGAAGGTAGTTTTTCCAGCTCAGTTTCACTTTGAGTCTGTTTCGAATCGCATTCAAATTAATGACTCTAGCATAATTTAATTTACATCTTATACTTTTAATGTCGTCATCCAATGTAACTGAATTTCAATATTGAAGACCCTTGGTGAAATTTTGAGACTTGCATATACTTTATTTTTATTTTTCCCCCCATTTCTTTCTGTATAAATATTTAAAGAGCTCCACCAAAATTTCGCCAGGCACATTTCGACGAATTGGTGTTAAATACTTTTATGCCAAATTTACTCTTGGGTTGGGTTAACATTTATTTAAATTTTTAGCACTTTTCGCCTAGTCGCTGATGACTCAAATTAGGGTTGCACTCTTTAAAATGGAAAGTGTTAAAGATAAACCTTTTGTTGTTATTAAATAATTCCCTTTGAATTCTAGCAATTTGACCAAGCTTAAACGATTTAACTATGGGAATTTACTTGATTTGATTTGCTTTGATTGTAAATAATTATTGTTTACAATTTGTATGAATCATTGTTTGCGTAATATAAAAAAATTAAGCTTATGAAATGATGATTATTTCAATTAAAATTATTAACCTTTTTATGGAGCAAGTATTGTAAACACTTTGTACTTTAACGAGCAAGGTTAAATTATGGAAAATATTGTAAATATTCTCAATAAATTTCCCAAGCTTTCTATTATTTATTCGATTATTTTACGAGTGGGTTGGCAGCTCACAATAAATGTTAGCAGTCGTAGTTAAATTTATATGCGTTTACAATGACACCACGCCCACAAAACGAACATAAAACCATAAATAAGCGAGCCCCTGTTGTCTTATTACCCTCTTGCTCTGCTTCATTGTGTCGTTGTGCAAGTGGTCGTAAAACTATAACAATAATCATAAAACTAATAAAATCTTGCGAGTTGTGTATATGCAATTAGGGCACGTGTTGGATACAAAACGTAAGACAGATGAATGTATGAGTAATTATGATCTGTAAGTGAGCATTATCTAATGGCAGTTAAAGTCACAGTTCATGTCACAAAATTGGAATGGAAAACACATTAGTAGACCGCTAATAATAGAGTACTTAAAACAGCTCAGCTTGCAATTGAATAAAGAAGAAAGTTGTCTTTTATTTGGCAAGATGACAAATAACAATGTACAGAATTGTGTTGACAACAAAACCAATTGACAATCGACAATCGACAATTGACAACTGACTTGGCCCTGTTATCAGCCACGACTCCTTTCAGTGGAACACAAAAACGAGGTAAGTCGGTCGCGCAGTGCGTGCCAGGTATTATAATGTACTGAGAGAGATATATGTTAAAGATACGAACGTACTCGTATCGTGTATTGTTGTCGGTGACTTACCAACATAATGATGGGTTTATTTTGTTTGGTGGCAGCTGCAGCTGGCGGGATAATGATTTTGTTTTGCTTGTGTGCGGTGTTTTCACTTGTTGTTGTGTTGTCGTCTCGTATCCTTAATTATTTCATTGAACTTGTGCTGCAAACTAAGCTAAGCAACAAACAGCATTTGTCTTGCAATGCTCGAACGACTTTCACGCAACCACCGAAATCGAAAACAATCTCAATCTCAGACAGCACAGCACACACGCAAATTGGCCGTTTTGCCTTGCTTGTTTGCCTTTTGCCAAATAAAGAGTAGTAGCTAAGGAGATGGCTCGATGTGGAAGAGATCCAAATTGTATACGCGACTGCTGTGCTTGAGATGTGCCCGTTGACTGTCAGTTGGCTACGGTCTTGGCCAACTGGTAAGGTCTAAAGACCCGAGCGCAAATCTGGCTCTCGGTCGGACCAGTCTTTGACCAGAGCTTCTTCAACGTGTTTGCTTTTAGTTGCTCTGACGACGACTCTCACACAGACAATGGGCTCTCTCAGTTACAATTTCGTTTTCAACACTTTCTTCACAATTTTCCCCTAAACGGCAGTAGACGATCTCATCGCCAGAGACGCCTCAATCTCGGTCTCAGTCTCAGTCTCAGTCTCGCACCAAAAGTGCCGACTCAATGCCCCCCGTTTGGTTCCATTGTTGACTTTATTACGAATAGTCGTGCAATGGGCCAGAGCAGCAAAAATGTTTTAGCGAACGTGACAAACCTGCTGCTGACGTCACATAGCCCCAACGAGGGGACAGTGTACTGCAGCAGGCATGCTTGACCCAAAGCCCCAACCCAAGGCATCCAATCCAACACTGGCCACTTGCATTACCAACTTGTTTGAACAGTTGTTGCTCTAATGTCTCAAGTATTTGTACTGCAATGAGTTGCACCTGCAGGGTGAGGGTATAACGAGTTGCGACTATCCTTTGTGACCCCATGAGAAATTAGTTTCCACATAATATTTTTAACTGAGCATGCTTTAAATGTTGGGCTTAGATTATATTATACAAGTGAAATACAAAACTTACAAACTAGACAGAGCATTTAGAGTTCGTTTTCGGCTCATTTGCATTTCTTGTTTTTTCCGCCTGTGTAATCCAATCATTTTTGCCGGCTGCCTTTTACCCGCGCTTTTGTGATTGTTTTTGACCCATTTCCAGCTCTAGCAGACTCTCTCGCTCTTCCTCTCTCACTCGCTCACATTCCCTCCCTCTCTCTCGCTGTGCGAGCTCTCCATTCACCGAGTTCCCTGCCACAGCAGCTGCTTTGCATGATAAAAAAGCGTGCTTATTGTGTGAGTCTGATAAGCATATTTATAGAACATTTGATATGATGCAAAGATCATTTTTAATATTGCCCATCAATCCGCATTGATCAGCATGCATAACAGCTTACAGTTACAGCAGGCTGTTTCGACTGGGCGTAGTTCCAAATACCTTTCCATTGATGGCTGCTCAATGTGGGTCATAAGTCAACCAACTGCTAATGATAATCTTGCTTTGACTGGCCCTCGATGGTGATGATGATGAAGTGCAGTTTCAAGTTCATTACTCTGCGTGCACAGCCCAAACATTTGCCAGACCCTCAGCAGTTACATAATGGCAACAAGCATGCTACACGTAACTAGCAGCCAGGTGTGAAATCCGTTAAGCAAACGTGAGTAATAAATATGTGGTAATCGCAGCGCACTTTGAGGCCTAACAACAAGAACTAACTTGGGTCTGTGGCGGCATCTTGTATGTTTTTATTTTCGACTGCTCGAAATATGTCAAAGGTGTCATAAATGGTTATGGGTTCTAAGAGTATTCCCTAACGGTTTCCACGCCCATGACATGAGGTCCGTGCCATGCTGCTTATCAAAATGACATCATTATGGATTATATCATTTGCATTTTAATGCTTACACGCTGTAACTGTAACCCAAGACTAACATATCCACTTAAATTTCTCGACGACTTTCTTAAAAACTACTTAAAACATTTTATTGAAACAACAAAAATATGTGATGACAATTAAAGTCTATGTCTATGTAGTCTATTATTTACCCCAATTGTTTTGATAGACATTGGAGTAGTAACTCTGCCAGTTGGGTGTGCTGAGCGAGGCATAAGGATTGTAGCTATTGTTGTTGTAGTACGTAGGATACAGATACTGTCCAATGACATAGGGCCAGATGCGTATCTTGGGATCATTGTAGTAGTACGGCGTGGCAGTGGGATAATAGTACGGATACGGCGTGGTGTAGTAGTAGTTATTTAGGCTGGAGAACGTTGGACTAGGTGTGTTGTAAGGATTGTATGGCGTGTAGTACTGGGCTGCGGCCAACTATTTAAATGGAAATTCAATTAATTAAAATTAGAAAAATGTGGCAGGCACTTGGAGGACTTACCGCAGACAGGGAAACCAGCAGCAGAACACAATAGAATTTCTGATATTTCATCGTGTAGTTATCCAATTAGGTTGTAGGTAGTTGAAGCTTTAGTTTGTGACTAACTGTGGCACATCCAATCGGGTTCCATTTTATAAACTGTTTGAACCAGGAAGTTGCAATTTCACGCACTGACTCCGCTTTTTTGCTGACCAATTTTCTCATGTGCCCGTCTGTTTTTCGATACCCTTTTTCATTTCGTCATTGAACTTGACTCATTGGGGTTATTTACCCACTCGGTGACTCCCACTGTGTGCAAAAAATCTATAACAATTTCAACAATTTGCTAATGGACCTAAAACATTTTGTCTCTAGAACTTATTTAAAATCATAATTATTTTTTATACAGTTGTTTGTTACAATCCATGGTTTCGATTTATTTTCATGTTGTTCAGGTTGCTTACAAACAAAGAATATTATTTGTAAATTATTCAGTAATCTGACGGCCTTGAATTGTTGTTGTTACTCATGTTGCTGCTGCTGTTGTTGTTGTGTCGATGTTATTAGTTAGTGGCCTTCTATTTACATTATTTACACGACTCTCATTCAATACAATACTCAAAATTAGACTACATACAATTGTACAAAAACGAAACTCAACAAAAATTGTCAACAAATCTCTTAAATTAGTTAACATTTTCATGGAAATTTACTCTCCATTTGGGGCTTTTGCTTTTTTTATCATTTCATTTGTTCAGTTTTTCAATGTTTCAGTTTCAGTTTTGTTGCATTTAATTTAATTTGTTTTTGCTCCTCAAAGACAATAAATATTTAGTTAATTGCATTCAGTAGTCCTCGTCATCTTCATCTGGCGGATCCGTGGCGTACGTTAACTCGTTCAGATAGAACCATTTCTGAGAGAGAACAATCAAATGTAATATTAATTGATGTATTAACGATAAACTGACTGTTCGTACCGGCGACTCTGTGCAGTTAAAATTGTAATCCCAATCACATATTCTGTATTCCTGATTAAAGCTTGTCTCATTCGCGCACAAATGTGGAATTCGATTGCCCTCCTCGTCGCACATGTGGAATATCTAAAATGGAAGTACATTTTTATAGCATACTTTCGGGCTGTACATAAAAGTAGTGGAGCAAGCAGTTGCAAAGTCGCACTGCTTGTATTTACTTGCACTTGCACTGCTTACCTGGCAATTGTACTCCATGTCCGCATAGAAGCCCACCGAACGCCGTTTGCAATCGAAGGAAAATGTTATATTATCTAAATTCGTCCATTCCTTCGTCTTGTGATTCTGAAATACTGGACTGGCTGGCTCCTGCGCCCTAATCGCAACCAACAAAAGGTGAGCTGCAAATGAAATATGATTAGGCAAGAGCTTCAAATAGGAAATGACCATCAACAAGCGACTTGAACCTCTTTAGCTTTGGCTTATGTTTGCATTTTGAAATTCTTCTCCATGCTCTACTTAGTGTGGTTGCCAACTTTGTTCGGTTTACATATATATACATATATATATTTCTTTTTATGTGGCTCACGCCTGCGATGCCTCGATGCGGCCTCAAAGCAAATCGTCTAATCGACGCACTTGGCATTTAATTTATGTGTCGAGTTTGTTTCATTTCGTTTGGTTTGTCGTGTTGTCTGGCTGTCTGGTTGTCTGGTCGCGTTATTGGGGCCACAACTCACCTAGTAAAACGCCGGAAAGCCATAAAATTCTATAACTGTAAACCATTTTTGTTGAGCTGCACATTTTGTCCTCTGTTTTGGTTGCTCGCTCGCTTCACAATCGTCGTTTGTCTTCTGGGGCTGCTCGCTCTCTTGATGTCCAAAAATGCAACACGTCTATTTCCTTTCTCTCTCGCTCGCACACTCGCTCACTCGCTCACTCTCTCACTCTGACTTTGAGTTTGCCGCGTGCTACGCGTCCATTTAGCTGGCACTTTTCAATTAGGAAGCGTGACTTTGTTTATGGCAGCAGGCACATGGCTAAAAGCAGCAAAAGCAAAAACAAAATACGTTAGCATTAAATTGTTGTGGCAGCTGCAATAAGCTGTCAGTTAATTGGTGGCCAATTTTGGTGAAATATTCATTAACTAATATTACAAAATCATCAACAACAGCAAGAGTCGTTGCAATGACAGCCTCCATTTGAGTAGAGTCGTCTTTATTTACATACATAGCGAGACTTAAGCCAAACCCGTTGAGATATCTTGTTAGGTTATTTGGCCTGAGTCATGCGCCGGATGCCGCTAATGGTAACTTTTTCCCACTCAGCTGGCTGCTGCTGTTGACGTCATAATCATCATCATACGCACCCGCACCCGCACCCGTACCCGCATCCGCAGCAGGATCTATGTCTAGACGCCAACTTGACCCACTTTTGGGCCTCAAAAGAGTCTATCAATTCTATGCTACAGCTATGCGCTGACTAATCGTCATTTATATTTGAATTTGCATTCATATTTCATAACAATCATTTCACATCAATCATCAGACTGCGGCTGCCAAATTAACACACACACTCACGCACACTCGCACAACAATAGAGTAGGAAGAAATATGGAATGTCTGAAATGCCATTAAAAGTCAATAAGTCAATGGCAGATCCAATCAGCAATAGAATTTATTTATGCAAACTGTTCGGAATTTATTTCATTCTCTTTTTTTCTTTTTTTTTTTTGGAGAGGCTTTTGTTAATCGTTTCGGTCAATCGCTGAGAAAAAAGAAAGAAACCATTTTAAAATGACCTTGCTCACGATTGTCGTTGGCTACGTTGTTGTCTTCGTTGTTGTCTGCGCTGTTGTCTGCATTGTTGCTCTTGTTGTCGGTGGCCGACTCCAATTAAAGTGTCAACCAGGTCGAACTGCAGCCACGGCCTCTAGACCTGATCTGACTAACCCGATTGAGCGATTAGTGAACCGAAGTCGCCGCTGATTGCATTTTATAGTACGACGATCTTTCTCTTTGCCAAATCCTTGACATTTTTGTTGCTTTTATTTATGGCTCCCGCCTGCGTAGACAACTGCAGCGATTAACGTGAGCTTAAGTCAGCCCTGCAGACAAATAATCGTAAATTGTTTCGAGCCAACACGCCTCCCCCGCATTCCCAACTAATTTGCCGGCAACGACAACAGGAACGACAACGCAGCGCCGTCTTCAGATTGCCAGAGCCATATAATGAATGATATGCAGATTTTTCTTTGACTGCCGCTCGTAAAGTGAAGGCGACGTTAAAGGTCATCAGCAGGCCAACAAGACAGTCAAGCAGCCATAGCAACCAACCAGCCAACCAGCCAACCAGCTAGCCAGTCAGACAGTCTGGCAAAGGACGGGAGGAGGGGCAAAGTCAGGGCTTATACCAAAAACTCATCTTCACGCAGCTGAACAAAGATGCGCCTGGAAGATGACACAGCACCCACCGTTGTCCGTCCATTTCGCTTTTTGTCTGTCACCTTTCGGTTGACCATGGCGCCTGCCGCAATTTGAGGCAGCCCCCCGCACCCTCCCCATACCCCAGCTATTGTCAGAGCCAAAGCTCTTAAGCGTGCGTCGAAATTTCCGCGAAGAAACGACGCAGCTTGCGAGAGCTATTAATAATAGGGCATTAAAGAAAGCTTAACCCATTTGCAATTAATCTTGTAACATAGCTATAGATATAGATATAGATATAGATATAGATATAGATATAGATATAGATATAGACATAGATATAGATATAGATATAGATATAGATATAGATATAGATATAGATATAGATATAGATATAGATATAGATATAGATATAGATATAGATATAGATATAGATATAGATATAGATATAGATATAGATATAGATATAGATATAGATATAGATATAGATATAGATATAGATATAGATATAGATATAGATATAGATATAGATATAGATATAGATATAGATATAGATATAGATATAGATATAGATATAGATATAGATATAGATATAGATATAGATATAGATATAGATATAGATATAGATATAGATATAGATATAGATATAGATATAGATATAGATATAGATATAGATATAGATATAGATATAGATATAGATATAGATATAGATATAGACATAGATATAGATATAGATATAGATATAGATATAGATATAGATATAGATATAGATATAGATATAGACATAGATATAGATATAGATATAGATATAGATATAGATATAGATATAGATATAGATATAGATATAGATATAGATATAGATATAGATATAGATATAGATATAGATATAGATATAGATATAGATATAGATATAGATATAGATATAGATATAGATATAGATATAGATATAGATATAGATATAGATATAGATATAGATATAGATATAGATATAGATATAGATATAGATATAGATATAGATATAGATATAGATATAGATATAGATATAGATATAGATATAGATATAGATATAGATATAGATATAGATATAGATATAGATATAGATATAGATATAGATATAGATATAGATATAGATATAGATATAGATATAGATATAGATATAGATATAGATATAGATATAGATATAGATATAGATATAGATATAGATATAGATATAGATATAGATATAGATATAGATATAGATATAGATATAGATATAGATATAGATATAGATATAGATATAGATATAGATATAGATATAGATATAGATATAGATATAGATATAGATATAGATATAGATATAGATATAGATATAGATATTGATATAGATACATATGCATCTGGCAGGGTATTCCGGATTCGACATATTCTCTTTAAGTTTCTCCTCTTTTCATGTATTTTCTCGTCTTTAATGTGCAGCGGCGTCACTTTTGACATTTTCTGACAAGCGTGAGAAGCTGCTGAGACTGCGACCAAAGCTATGGGGTCTCTGAGGAGAGTTAACCATGGCTGGGCCACCAATTTGCTGAGCGGTTCTCAACTTACATAATCTGCTAGTAAATCCCGAAACAAAAGCCCAAAGTGAGCAGCACTTTTGGCCATTTGTTTGTTGTAATCGTGTTTGGTATTTGTTGTTGCTGTTGTTGTTGCTTTTGCATTCCATGCGCATGCGCGACATATTTTTGGAAAGTTTTGTTTGTCGATTCGGAAGTTTGTTGGCGTCGATTTGCGAAACATCGCACTAATTTGTTAATTTCGACGCGTAACCGAGGGCGCAATGTTTGATGGCTTTTTTCGAGGGCCCTGTAATTTATGCAAATTGCAAATTATTTAATTTGTCGTAACACAGCAACTGCAGAGCATCATCAGCAGTAGCAGTAGCAGCAGCAGCAGGAACAACAGCAACAATACAAAATCCCCACAATTTTTGCTTAATTTGAAGTTTCGAATTTCGCTTCTTCGCTTTTCGTTAAAGAAAATGCAACGCTGAAAGGCGAATAAAATGACAACAACAAAGAGCCAACAATCGACTGAAAAAATAAGAGGAAAAGCTGAGAAAATTTTTGGTGTGTTGCTGCAGCGGAAGCGTCGCTAATTGGCGGAACTGCTCGCCAACAATAACAACAGCAAAAACAACTACAACTACAACAATACAGGTAGATAGAAAGACAGCAGAAGAAGCAGAAGAAACAAAAAATGTTGAAACGCCAGATGACGACACTTGAGACGACTTATGGCCGCCGCCCCGTTATCGGATACCACACTTACATAAGTGCAAACATGGCTTAATCGTCTCACCAAGCTTTAAAGCCTCCCAACTAGCAGCAGCTCAATTGATTGGGCCAGGCTGCAGCAGGCAGCAGGCCGCAGGCAGCTGCAGATTGAGATGAGATGGAGCTGCTATTTGTGGCGCCTCGATCGGGGCAGGCGAAGCAGTTGACACTTGGACTTTTGCACACATTTTTCAGCGCTATTAAAACACTGGCAAAAGCAACAACGACAGCTGAAATTTCATTTAATTGATCAACAGCGAGAAAACTTGTTAGCTGACCAGATTGACCAGACAGCGCCCCCTTGTCCGCGTTTGCCACCCCTCGAGTGTTGGCCTTGAAAAAACGGTACGCAGAAATGCGCTTAATACGAAAAATCAATATCGAAACACACTTACACTCACACACACACACATGCTAAAGTATAAAAAGTTGATCGCTCGCCAAAATAAAAAAAAACACACAGAAATATCAAAATATGAAGAAAAAACCTGCTCAAAGTCGGACTCGTACTAGGCGACAGATAAAAGTAAATTTAAAACGAAACAGCTACACGAAAGCGCGCTAATAAAACATAAATTTCAAATATGTACATATTTACGAGTGTGCCTGCGATGCATGCCAAAAGCTTAAACAAATAAATATTGCAAATTGAACAACCAAAAATAAAAAAAAAGGAATATAACAGGAAAAACCCCCAATGCGACTCTAGCTGATTTTAAAGATTGTTTCATACAGTTGACACATCAGTTAGACACAACTATCTATAGTATATATCAACTTGTCTTAGTTTTTAAATGCTACCATTAATAATAATTAAATGTGCTAATCTAAAGTCAAACAATGAAATTGACTAAATTGTTGATATCGATTTGCTATTAATTAAAATTGTTGATAGCAACAATAGAGAGACGAGACAGTTGCTAAAAAATGCATGTCTGAAATATAATACTAACATAATTTGCAAGGTGGGAAATTCAATACCGTTATAAAACTTAAAAATTGGGAATAATATACGTTAAAACCGAATTTAGTACGTAACATATTGCAAATTATTATTGAAATAAAATGAATTAAATAAATTAAAACGGCTTAACTTATAAAGGGTAAACGCTTAACAAAAATACTATGCTAAATAATTGTAATAGCAATAAAATGCATGAATCAATCAAATAATAGAGCTAATACAACAATTAGGTATTTAACAGTTTAAAACATAAAAGTTGTACAAATATACATATTACACTTCCTTAAAGCGATACTCTAAAAGCTTTAAAATATACAATAAATAAATACAAAAATAAATTTAAAAATACAATTGACAGCAGCAAATGCCACCCAAAAGTGATGATTACCTTAAACATTTATCACTTCCGCAGAGTTTATTTATTTTATTCATTATTTTATAAACAGTTTTTTTTTTGTTGAACAAAAGAAAAGAGTTAAATAAAAAACACGCTTTGATTGTTAACATTTGGAGCTTGTCAGCTGCAAAAGGCCGTTGAAAAACTAATAATTAATTAAGATTCCATTAAACGCAACCACATCAAGCATCAATCGATCCAGCGAACGATCGATGGACAGACTAAATGTACGATCGATCGATCGATCGATCGATGGTCTTAAATGCCAACAGTTCAGCGGACAACAACGCGACTGACAGGCAACAACAAGCAGCTAACAGGCAGACAACAGACAACAAACAACAAATAACAAACAACTGCAAATCTGCTAACCGAAATGCCGCTGACCAGCAGCATCTCCATCTCCATCTCCATCTGAATCTCAATTTTAATCTCCATATCCAGCTTCTTCGACAATTCGACATTAACATATCAGCTTTTTTCGCTCTCGATGCGTGCGTGTGAATGTAATCGTTACAAGGGCAGCAAAGAGCGTGCAGAAGTTCAGTTATCGGGACAGATAGCTATCTAAATCGTCAGGTAGATGAGTAGTATATATATACATACATATATATATACTCAGACTCATACCTATATTTAGATTTGATTACCATTACCTTGCGCAATTCGCTTTGGTAACAAACAGCCCCATTGAAGGTGCTTTGATTGATCGCCTTGATCCGAGCCGAACCAAGAGTCAAAAAGGTGCTGTGCTCCTCTCAAATGCGATGTGCGAATTTGGCCAACGGCTACCAAATTGACCAAGTGCTACTGAAGTGTCGATTAGGCAGAGTCAAACAGCCATTGACGATCACCATCATGATCAGATTTATCATTTTTTTTGTTTGTATTTCATTGGCTCTTCCGATTCTTTTGATTAGTTTAAACACTTCTTGATCGGCTGCAACTATTAATTGATTAATTCATTAAATTTGTATAAACGACTGCGTGCATTTTGCAACCGGTTAGTGCTTAGCAAATGTTAGCCGAGTTCAAGGCTCGCCACGTGGCGTATACGTGATGTGCCGGCACTAGCTGGCCAAATGGCTGAGCACGTTGCAGTCAGCGAGCAAAACGCTTTTCGCACAATTAAGCAGCAGCCACAGCAGAAACAAAAGCTGTAACAGCTACAGCACAGCATTAACTAACTGCTTTGTAATGTGGCAGCAATAAATTTTATGTAAATCGTTTTTGCTTTTAGCCATTACAGTTGATGTTGTTGTTGTTATTGTTATTGCTGTTGCCAAAGAAGAAAACGGTGCAGAGTTAAACAATGCAAATGAATTACATACCACATTGTAAAAAGCGCAACGCCAGCGGGCCAAATGATGTGCAAGCAATCGCAACCGCAGTTACACAGTTAACACACACACTCACACACACACACACACACACACACACTCGTGAGTTGTGCGACTCGAAAGATTTTCCAAGAATGCGCTGCCAGCTTCGGCTTCTGCTTCAGCTTTAGCTTCAGTTACATGCGGCGGGTGGGCTCTTTGCTGCCAGTCAAGTCTTTTCACACACAACTTAATAACACACACACACACACACACACTCAGAGACAAGCTTAGCTGCAATTACAACAAGTTTCTTGTCGAAGTTATCGATTGCATGCGCAAAACTAACTAACTTCAATCGCACTGCGCTGCTAGCCATTTTTAATCAAGCATCTAGCCATAATTTATGATCAATTTATCAACTCCAAGTTCTTCCCAGCATATCAAAACAAAAACTTCCCCCAAGACAAGTTGAGAATGGCAAAGTTTAAGCAGTTGTCCAGCAGCAACAGTTGGTCAACAAATTAAGGCCAATGCTTTCGCCTGGCAGCCCAGCCAAGCTATTGGCCTCGTCAGCTGCCATTTGAGATTTGTGATTAGACATTGAATACACGCACTCTCGCCATATCGATACCGATACTTTATTATGCGTAAAAGCCACCACAACAATACTACAGCACAATAAACAACATATGTAATATGCATGTAAAACAATTGCATAACTCGCAAATGTAGAGCAGGGCGCGACAACGTGTGGCATGCGTGCGATGCGTGCCACAATGTTGAGGATATCTCATTACCTTACCTTATTGTTGGCCAAAGGAAAGTCGTTAAAGAGTCGTTGTAGACTGCGCTGCTGCTTGCTATCCGCACTGAATTGAGTTGAATCTGCAAAAGCACTTGACGCATTTGCATGTGCTCAACTTGGTATTTAACACAATTTTGATTATGATGATGATTTATATAATGGGGAGCATTTGGTTTTTGCACTGGAAAAACTATTTCTTATGGCGCTGCTGCTGCTGCTGTTGTTTCATCGACAATTGTTGTTGGCGTTATTTCGCCACCAACAACAACATTATATATTTATTTCGTTTTTTTATAAATATTGCTCTTTCTTCACACGCACACACAGCAATCAACAGGCAGCAGTCACACACCACGCTCACACAAACACAAGCACAAGCACAAACACACTCACACACACACTGAGACACTCGGAGAGCGCACGCTCGCGTATCCGTCAGATACAAAAAGGCAAAAGACAAAGACAACCGTTCGCTGGCGCGCACGTCGAACGAATAAAACGGCAAGCGAAGCCAAGCCAAAGAAAACACTTGACGGCAAATCTTAACTTTAACTTTGGCCCGCAAACGCAAAACCAAAAACACACAAAGCAAATCAAAACCAAAACGTTACCAATTTTTGTTCGTTTTACTTGCTGCTTTTGTTTTTGACTTTGCTGTGTATTTTCGTTGCGGCTGTAACGAACTTTTGGCCAAATGCATTTGGCTCTTGGACGCTCGCGTTGTTTGGAATTGGGATGATGAAAACGTTTGCAAAGTCAGCGCTCAACTGGTTCGCCATCCGCCGCTCAAATTGGTTTTATACGCAACACACTCAGCACTCGCAGACACTCAACACTCTACACTCTAGACTCTACGCTCAAGACGGAGCGCATTCGGACTCGTTCAGTCTCCTCCTCCCCCAGCTGCCCAGTCGCTCCCCAATCTGCAGCAGCATCGACTCCATCTCTGACTCTGACTTTGCCTGCAACCTCTTCAAAAACCAAGAGCCAAACTCTGTCTTTGGGCATTGAGGTAGGTTGAGAGTCTTGCTTGCAGACTCTTGGCAGTGCTGCCAACTTGTGGCGTTATTCAAAGCGCTAGTTTTGAATACAATGCATTCAAAATTCAAATTGATATAATTTGCCATAAGGCTGATAGTCGCAAGATTTATCGCCTTAAGGTTGGGCCAAAAGTATCTCAGCTGGTTGGTAACATAAGTTGGCAACAGACCATAATAACAAGCACAATGCTTGCATAACAATTTCCGGAACTACCAGTCCACTTAGTACGTATATCTATAGATTTATTTATATATTTTTGACTGGTATTTATTTAATTTGATTGTGTGTCAAGCTGAGTTCCTGACTTATTCTCCAAGCATATATTTTTGCTCAACGTAGTGGCCAAAATATTTATAGTTGCTGTTCATTTGTTGGTGTCTTTGCTAATCGCTAACAAAATGTTTTACACTCAAATTTAAATACACTAACGAAAGGTATAATAAATTCATCAATTAAATATATGTACAAACACAACTCACCAGGACCAGCTGCTTCAATTAACTGCAAATAGCACATAACAATTAAATACCAATTCTGTTGGAAGAACTTCGAAGGAAATAACACATTATTGAGATCGAATCTCTTAATTTTTTTATACTTAAACTCATTAATTACAATTTTAATTAGTATTCAATTGCGTTATCTAAATTACTTTAATATTGCCCATTTTTATCATCCGGTTCTAATAGATGCTGCTAAATTGACATTTTAATTGAAAATTTATTTAGTCTTTCAAATTTAAAATTGCATTAGCGATTTTATTTTTTGAAAACCATTTGAGATTGTATTATAATTTTGCACATTTTGAATTTAAAATTTTATTTAATGAGCTTTCTGTTCAACTTAAAAGAACTGAAAGTAAAGGTTTGACAAATTATAAGTATGACACTAAATTATTTAATTTCAGATTCAATAAATAATAATAATAAAATTCTTTCACATATCAACTTTAAATTTTAAAGCACATAGCTTTGATTTCAATACATTTTATAGTTAAAGCTTGAACAATTGTTTACAACTCGAGCTTTACAACAATCATATATTTTATAGAGTATCTAGTGTGCTCTTTTGCAAATTGGCAGTAAGCTCCTTCAAATTGTTGTATTTTGCTAAGCAGCTGACCAGTTCTGAGCCACTTTTGCCGCATTCAACTCTGGTTTAATTAACATAATTAAATATAAATGCGAGCAAAGTCTCAAAACGTCAGCAAACGAACCCCGAAATAATAACAATAAAAATTAAAAAATAAAATAAATACATTTACATAAGAACAACTTTTGATTTTAACAAACAAAAAAACAAAAAATAAAAAGAAAAAACTGAACGAAAACAAAATGAGAAGAAGTTGCTGCTAAAATAATTTTTGTGCTCGTTGATTGCCGTTAAATCGGCATCAAGTTCATCATCAAACACGTCTCTGAATGCGAGTATGGGTCTGGTCTGGTCTGGTCTGGCCTGGGTCTGGGTCTGGCCCCAACGCCCGCTCAACTGGTTGGACATGGCTCTGACTGCGGTTGTGGCTTTGCTCATCTCAGATCTGGTCATTTGAATGCCAAAGGCATCGCATTGCTCTTTTCACATTTGGCGTTAGTTGTTGTTGTTGTTGTTGTTTTGGCACTAAAAGGCAATTTATGAAGAGCGCCGTCAGTGCCAGAAATTAAAAATTTATGACCATAGATGACGGGCGAAGAAGACGAAAACCGAACGTCAACAACAGCAGAAGCAGCAGCAGCTGAGCAGCATCGGTAGTCAACGGCCCAGCGGCAAATTCGAAACTTAAATGTCAAACTAATTTAAACAAGACGCTCCATAAAAACTGGATTAATTAAGGTGCCAGCAGCAGCAGCCGTCGACGTCGCCGTCGTCGTCGCCGTCATGCTGACGTGTTTTGGCCAAATGATTTGCAGCCCACGATTGATATCGTGTGCCCAAAGACAAATCCGTATACAATGGTCCAGCTAATGAAGGGAAGTGTTCGCTGAACTACTATTGATATACTACTTCGATTTATACATATGTATGATATATGACTGATTGATCAATTGACTGATTGGCTGTTTGTTTAATTGGCTGCAGTCAATTAACATTTTGTCAGACACGGATACTTGATTTGTACTTTGTATAATTGTGTGCTCTGTGTACAATTGAATAGTCAGACAGGGTATAACAGACTGCATGCACTACAATTGCCAAAAAGTAAAGTCAACTATTAGATCAGTTAGAAAGTCGTATATTCAGGAAGGTTTACTTCGTTTAAGTTATATTGTGAGAGCACTTCTCTTCTATTAAACTGTCCACATTATATAATATGTAAAAGGCAGTTCAAATGCTTAGATTGATTGGCAAGAATAAATACTGTTAAGATATTTTTTATATTGCTTAACTAACACCTTGTAATTATATCATTTAATTATACCTTTCTTTATAACCAAATTATCTACAGGGTACAGCAAGCCAAAAGGAGTCAAGCTCAAATAAGCGAGTCCAACTGGATTAGCTAAACATTAGCAACTATTAGTGGCTAAGTTATTGAGCTTTAGCGCTAAATATTTGTGTATATTTTATAGCAAGACCATAGCCAGTTAATTGCAGTAATAATTTAACAGTTATAGCTGCTAAATTTGGCAGATACACCATTTGGCATTTGTTCTAAATATTCCATGCTACTTTATAACTTTATGCGCATACGTCAATAGCAGAAATGGTTCCTAGAAAATATGCTCTTCAATTTTGCGTGTGAATACAGGATATTCTGCAAGTCTGGCAGTCTAACGGTTTCTTGCTGGCGCACTCTCACCTCTGTCGATTTGCGTATTGGGTGCTTAGTATGTGTGACATTTGCTTATATAATTAATTCAAAATATTTTAATTAGCAAGTGCTTGCAACTAACGGGGCGTATGCGCAATCTCTTGGCTTGTTATTACACTTATTCAATTAACTCAAGTGTCTGTCTTTGTTTCTGTAGACACCTTTTTTGTTTTGTTGGCGCCTGGCAAAAGGAAAGGTGTTGACCTTGTCCGACACGCACCGACACACACACTCGCACACACACTCGCACACTGGCACACACACGTGACCGTAACTGGGCGTTCCACTGGTTCACCTTCCGAAATTTCCAATGCATTTGCATTTGGCCATTAAGCGAAGAGCCCTTCACAAGAATCGAATTGGCTTGAGCGCAAAAAGTGAAAGCTCAGCTATCGAGCTTGGTAAACTGGTATGCTTATGGCCAACTCCTAACAGATTCCTTGCCAATTCAAGTTCAAGGCCATTCACTGGTCATTGGTATTTTTGGGCTTCAATTTCTTGCCATTTACTTTTCCATACCATATATCTTATTTATTGCTGCTGCTGCTGTAGTGTTTGTTGTTGTTGTTGCTGTTGTTGTTGTTGTTGCAACACTTGTGAACACAAATTATGTCTATAATTACGCGGCTGTTAATCGATTTTTAAGTTGTTCGAGCTCTGAGTTATACAACAAATTTTTAACACCTTGCGCACAATGGGAATTGTTGTGATTGTTATTTTTATAACTGTCGCTATTGTTGTTGCTATTATTGTTTATAGCTTTGGCATTTTGGGGCGCGCACTCGTAACTTGAACCAATTCGAAATGTATTCAACCAAAATATACTCGACTCAAGTCAATCGAAAAGTCAATAAAATATCAAGTTTTATACATATGTATATGCAACAAGCATTTCAATCTGTTGCCAAGCCACAAGCACCAATACACGCACACAGACGGTAAGTGCATGTTAGTATCTAGAGCATGAAATTCAACTGGCCGCCTGACTGGACTTGGACTCGACTTGAAACTTGGAACAAGTGGCCAGTTGATTGGCCGAGCGAATTGTGCCTAAAACCAATTGGCTAAGCCAAATCACATTTTAGCTACGCTGCAAGCAGCTCAATACCTAATAACACCAGCTTAGCCAGCAGATACCCTGCAATTCGATACAGCAATATTCCAACTGTTGAAAGTCTGCTTATATTTGAACAATGCACAGATTGCTACTCTACCTTACTCATTATTTATTGCGTACAGGGTATATAATACATATTTTAAACAAGAGTCGAAAGCTTCAAAAAGTATTTAAGTGGGTGAATTTGGGATTTGGGATTTGGGTGAATGTACTTTACGTAAATAATGACCAATGGGCAGATACCAATTGAAGCCTGCACAGCACAGAAAGCATGCCTAGCATTACATAATGGAAGTACGTTTTAATAACTTAATTTTGAAAATCAGTCAAGCAGCTGCCAAATTGAGTTGTTAAACAGTTGTCGATCTGTCGGCAATCTGTCGTCTTACCAATTGGTATACCTGCATATTTTTGATATTCCTTTAGTAAACCGCCAACAACTTAGCGCTAATCAGAATTTCTTTGCCTTGTGCTTAAAATATTTGCACACAGCCACTTAAAACTCACCACATTAAATATTGTTGTATACCTTTCAAATTCTGTCAGTGCTTGTCGGCGTTGTTGCTGTTATTGTTGTTGTTGCTGCTGCTGTGCTTGTTACCAAGACTCAAACAAGGCGAATTCATTTGATTTGAGCTCGAAAGGAAGGCAAGGCAAGGCAAGGGGCCAATTACTCAATTCGCATGCAGCGAACAATTGCAGTTTAAAGTTGAAGTTGAAATGCATTTGTGAAGTGATTGGTGCTGCCACCGCCCGAGTCCATGCGACTCCCCGATTGCCCCGCTTGTCTACTGTGCTCCACTCAAATTACCAGCTAAGACTAATTTTGATTGTGTATCCACACTCTCACACACACACACACACACAACAGAGATAAATGGACACATGCAGCTCACGTGCAGACATGCATTACAGCTTTGGGATGGTTTGACAAGGGAGGCAAGCAGGGCGCTTGGCAAGCAGTGCAGGCGCTGTCGTCACCAGAGTCGTCGCCTCGCGTTCGTTTCTTAAGTCATTCGTTTTACCTGACACTAAACTGTTGCACTAAAGTGTTTGTGTTGTTGCTGCTGCTGCTGCTGCCGCTGCTGTTGGCTGTTGACTGTTGACTATGGCTTGTTTGTTGTTGTTTGGCGCTTGTCGATTTCCAGCCGAGTTTGTTTTGTTTTTTTTTCACCGTTGAGTTTTTTCAGTGTTCAGTTTTGGGTTTTGGGTTTTGCGTTACTAGTTGGGTCAGGTTGCAGATTCGAAAGTGGGTCAATTTATTACTGCAATGCATTTTTTAACTGCTGCTGCCTGCCGCCTGCTGCCGATACCGTTTTTCCCTCACCGTCTGTTCGCGTTTGTAGGCCATTTTAATATGGGATTGGGGGGTTGCCTAAAATTAATTAACTCTGAGTTTATTTTTGGTTTTTAGGTGGGCGTGTTGTTTTTCTTCTATTAGGCGCAGCCGTCAATTTGCCTACAGTTTTAATCACATTTTGTTCGTCTTTTTCTTCTTGTTGACTTGTCTCAACTGCTGGCTGACGAAGGTCATCTGTTGGACCAGGAACTGAATGTGGGTTAAATGTTAGACACTGATGATGCGCTGCACCGCTAAAATTGCATAAGCCAAACAAAATATGTACGAATGTTTGTGTGTATGTGCTCAGCCGGCGGGCAGTCAATGCAGCTGAAAATTGGTAAATCGTAAGTTGGTAAAATGGTAGAGTGCAGGCCATAAATACAACAAGCCAAGTGCCAGGGCCTATGCCTGTGCCTGTGCCATGTTCAAGCCATTAGAGAAGACATGTCTTATGCTGCGGCTGCATTACTCTATGGCAATCGCAATCTTTTTTTGGCTAATGTTTTCGATTTAAGTTTTATGTGTGAGAAAACTCACAAACTCACAAAGCTCGGCAGTCAAGCAAACAACAACGCATTGGCCATTGAGCGTTTTTTATGGTTGTCGCTCACAAATAAACCAATGCACTGCCATCTGAGGATTGCCGTTGTGGGAGTTGCTTCAGCTGTGTGCAATTTGTACAACTCGCATGGCTCATTCATCTTCCGATCGGCCATAAAGCTACCGTGAAATTAGCCAAATGAAATAAAATTGGAGACAAAACAGAAAAAAACAACAAAAAACAAAATCAGCCGTTCAACTGCTTGCTTAGTTGCGAGTACAAGCAGTGCAACGATCGATGCTGTATCAGCCAGCAATAAAGCAAATGCAAAGAAGAGACTAACATTTTCATTGAGTTGGCAGCACTTGTAATTTAAATGTCCAGTATTAGCACCAAGCAATGAACATAACATATGTTCATTGCTTAGTGGTATTAGGGTGAAAAAACCGTTATGCATTTTTCACTTTTGATAGAAAATATGATTGACTTGAAAAGGTTAGTCAGAAAACTAAGAAACTAATTTACACCATTTTGCATGGCTTATAAAAATATACCCATATGCTTTAGGAAGTGTAACCAGCTACTTATAATATCAGTGGTAATCTTAGTATATTATTTGACGTAAAATAGTATAACCTGGAATTGAACATGTGGTCACTTTGCTGCTCAACATACTGTTGGACATTTTCAAATACCAATTCAAAAGCATTTGTTTTGCTTCTGGAAAATGTACAAATGTACATTGTTTGCCTCGATATAATAAAAATTATTTAACTAGCAGAACCTAATTCCTGTAACTTATAATTGCATAATCGGATTGACAATGCTGGTATATCACGTTCAGCTGTTCCAAGTCGTAAAACCATAGGGTTCTTTCAACTTCTATAACATCTATTCGAATTGCAAACGTCAGCGTGCTTCAATATCCATATGCACACATTATACGGTATCTATAGAAAAATGTGTTTATTATCTACAACGTGCCATATCCCACTTCACCTATTATCGCCCAAGCAGCGACAATTATGCGGTAATCCGATGCTCTAGCTAAACTGAACTCAACTGCGGGTGCTGCAACAAAAGTTACCATTTGCTCATAATATTTCCAAATATTTAAACAATAAAATAGCACAATCATCAGATATTGAAAACAGCTTTTATTGAAATATAGTTTAATGTAAACAATCAACAAATTGAACGAAAATTTATGTGGTGTGTGTAAACAGTTATAAGCATAAGCATCAGAGGGCTTCCGAGGCGTGTTCACAATTTTGACAGTTGCCTGTGAAAAAGAAAATAAAATAAGACAAGATTATGGAAATCGCCATGTTTGATATGCAAACATATACAAGCGTATAGACAAGATATAAACGCACATCGACACATATTCTTCATCAACTTGTACAGACGAACATCAGCCGTGCTTATCCATATTTTAGTCTTTCTATCGTTGCTCTCCACTTCTCTTGGTGATTTTTCTTTGTTCTTTTCATTTGCAGCTGATTTGCCTCCTTGGTACACCTAACCTCTCATAGGCTATGTCTGACTATAATTGAAATGCACAGACAAAGCCTAGTAGAGGCTAGATTTATAAGGAAATTTGTGCCACGCCCACTTGTTGAATCATTCCAATATGGGTTAATGCGTTTGGTAACAAAAATCCAGGGGTAGAGCAGCGCGCAACCACATTTCGCCAGTCCGCCGGCCGCTTTCTTCTCATTCAATTTACGTTTGCGTTTTAATTTATTAAGTCGTCGCTGTCGTTTGTTTCGTGCTTTGCGTACTCATCGGTTCATGTTTTACTTTTATATAGAAAAGCAAAAAAATGACACGGGCCAACGAGCTCTTTTCACTGTTAGCAAATACAAACTTTCACTTTTCTCGCATTTATTTTTCGCGTTTTCGTCAAATAACGAATTAATTGCAATGGTAAATCGGTAAATCGTAAATTTCAACAACGAAAAATATGTACATGCGAATCAACCGACGGCCAATGCGCGAATGACTAAAGACGGTGAGGGAGAGCGTGAAAGAGCAATAAAGTTGCGCCCGTCGCCAAATAGAACAGCAGCAGCGATAAATTCATATGAACAACAAACATCTGCCCAACATACATACATACATACATACACTCATAAGTAGTTATGCAGCCCGTTGAAGTGTGTGAGTGCATTTTAAAGTTCAAGTTCAAAGCGACGGTTTCGGCTGCTCCCGCTGATTGCGTCGTATTAGAATTTTTGCTCTCTTGCTTTTGCTCTCCAATTGTCGTCCCATACATTCTCACATACGCACACCCACACTGTCGCCCTGCCAAAGTGCACGTACACGCGAGTCGATCGTTCGTCGTCGTTGGCTCAGTCGTGTTTATCAACTAGTCGCTTTCTATTTTGGAGCTCGTCGGGCACGACATTGTCGTTGCGCTCTCTCACTTGGCGCTCATCTAGTATTATCTGTGTATGTACGTGCAAACATACATATGTACGTCATAGACAAAACTAACGTTAGTTTCTCTCTGCTTTTGTTGGCGTTATAGCTGCTGCCGCTGCGGTGTTTTTGTAGAGGCAGAAGTAATCCATGTCAGTAGAACACGAACACTTTCGATTTTTTCTAGTTGACGTTGGCGCGAGTCGCGTGGCGTCTGTTAGGCGTGCGCCTAGTTTATAAATAAATTTCTCTTTTATTACGCTCGTTAGCGTTATCAATAGTTTTTAATTTTGATATTATATTTCTTATTTATCACTTGCTTTTTGGGGCGTCGCCGTTTTTTCAAGAATTTAGATGTGCACTTTTTTTTATTTGATCAACTTTCGACTCCCAAAGATCTTGACACTCTCACAGTTTTGGTTTTAATAAACTCGAGTACGAAGTGAGTTTAAGCTTTTATACTCTCCAACAACGACGTCGTCCGCTGGCGATGGCGACGCACGCAGCGTTGCAGAAAAAAAGTTGAATTCTGCGTGTGTATGTATTGACGTTCATATGTGTGAATTTCTGTGTGTGCGTGATCGCCGTTGCTTTCATATGCTTCATTATTTTGTTGACTTTTTATATTCGAATTCTTGGCCAGTGAAATATGTATGTACATACATGCAGAAACGAAACGACGACGGAATGAACATTTTGCATCTTTCGATCGTCGTTTATATTGGCAATGGCGATGGCTCTGCTTGCGTCGACGTTGTGGTTGCTGCTGCACACACGCACACATGAATATGAGTTACTTGCGCATCATTTTGTTTTGTATTTTGGTTGCCGTTTTTGCTTCGCCTTTATTCGGCCAATTTGCTTTGCTTCTTTTTTAGGCGATTTCACACACACATACATACCGGCATATGTATGTATATGTACATACAGACTTACATATCTGTTCTTTCTGCAGCTTGCGCCGCCCACTCTCCGAACCATAGTACCCATTTGCCAGACATGACGCTGTGTTTGTAGCTTCTACTGCTGCTGCTCTCTTTCTATCTCCGTCTCGTTTCCTTCTATCTTGCTGTTTTAAGCTGCTTCTTGGTATGCTGTGCTGCTACTGCTGTTGTTGTTTTTATTATTATTATTCTTGCTGACATGCATGGGTATGGCTGTTTGGTTGTCTGACTTTTTCTGAGGGCGCAAATTAAGTTCGAGTCATTAACCCGGTCAGTTAAAGTAATGCAGCATCTGAAACTTAAGTGAAAAGCTGTTCATCAAGGAATAAACAAATTTCTTTCTTTCTGTCTTCCTTCTTCTTCTCCTTGTTTGTGGTTGCTTGAGCGTTTTGCAACTGTTTCAAACATATTGACCGACTTTGTTGTAACCCGAGCATAATACAATGAAACTTAATGCGCTTTTCGTGCATCCAAACAGAGGCGCCAGGTGACAGATGACAACCAGAAAGTCAGAAAGAATGAAAGAGACAGATAGTCAGTGTAAAAGAACTTAAACTGTAAGCCCATGCTGTAAATGTTTCTGCATGAGTTAATACTGAGATCGAAACACTGAACCATAATTCAGCACATTTCTTTATGTATAAGTACATATATAATTTGTTAACTGCTACTATTTCCATATGACAATAAGAATAGCAAGCAGTAAAGTTGATAAATCAACTTGAACTCTACATAACACTTGCATACATACATACATATGTATGTATTAACATACATTCATGTGTATTTGTGAACACGCGCTGCTTTTGATTATTTGCTATGCATATGCATGTATGGGTGTGTGTCAGTCTCGTTCCTTTTTTATACGATCGAATGCAATGAACTCAACGACTTTGCGCTTGTTTGTTTAAAAATAAAAATAAAATACAAATGTACAGAAAAATAATAAAAATAAAAACGAATCAACAAACAAAAGGAATTCTTTGTTTATGGCGCGTCCCAACCTGTGTAGAGTCTCCACTGCCATCTCTTGTTGACGCTTCAATTGAAGCGCAAATTGCAAAAACCGCAAAGGAAAACGAAACAACTAAACTGCAGCCCAAAAGCAGAGAGCGAGAACATCATTTTTTTTTTTGGGTGAAGAGTTTTAAGTATTGAGTTCATTGGCTCCATATAGAATTTATTTATCAGTTGAAATATTTTGCTAACAAATTGCAGTCAATGACATTGCTCTCTCCACACACACACACACACACACGCACACAATAACACCCAAGAATTTAGCAACGCTGCAGCGGATGTGGTGCGTGTAAGATATCCACCACCACTAACCATACAATACGATCGCGCGATTTTTTTTTTTCAAAAATTTTTCGGCTGCGGCGCTAATTTCTTTCTTATCTTCCCCCATTTTCCTCCATATCGGGTGAATTATTTTCTCACCTCCTTAACACATTAAAAAACGCTACATGTTGTATGAATGCAATATTTGGTTTGCATAAAATCGATTTTGGCCACTGTAGGAAAAAAAAAGGAGAGTGAGAGAGAACAACTAGCAGCCGGTACATACAAAAGAGAGTGAATTGCCAACAACAAAATACATGGTATTTTCCAAAACTTTAAAATTCTGTAAAAAAAAAACTACTCATTTCCGCAAGAAAAGCTTTTTGTTAAAATTCTTGATAAATCTAGCTCTATCCAGGAAAAATCAAATTTAAAAAATCAATTCACACGAATAGCTATTTAACAATTACCGCAAATAATTAGTATGAACATATTATATTTAAATTTCAGCATATTTAATTCCGAGTTATTACATATAAACATATGTATGTACATATATAAACTCGCAATAAAATATGCTGAAATTTAAATATAATATGTCTATACTTCTACATTGATAATAATAACACATAATTCAAACAAGATTGACAGGTGCCGTCGGCATACGCCAGCAAAAGTAAAAAATCAAATCAACAAAATCACTACCAGCAGCAGAATACAATACGTCACAATATGATGTTGAAGAAAACAAGGGTAAGGGGAGGGAGGGCACAAGCAAGAAACCAAAAAATACCAACAACAATTCGTGATAGTTGCAAATCGAATACACAAAATTTGCCTACAGCTCAACACAATTGCATTTTGCATAAGCAAATGTGTATTCACTAACATATTCAATGACGCAGCAGCAGTACAAGACAATCAGCAAACGTTTAGACGTTCGAATGCAACCGCTAACGGACTAAGCGCAACCGAAAATGGTATATCTACGTATTGTATGGTTAGTGCCACCACCCAATTTTACCATCAAAATATTATATTTTTCAAAAATATACTGAAAAATTACTAAAAATATCCCAAAATAATATACCAAAATTTTGTTTGTTCAAAATTATTAGCTTGGCGGCACTTTAGTTGGTTTATTGAACACCATTATTATTTCACGGAGTGTCATAGCAACTAACTAGGTGCAGCTGCACGTGGTAACGCCCTATAAAAGTAATTATACCCGCCTACCCAAAGGGCATAAGCACTAACCATATAAGAGATAGACTGGGCTTTTCATGAGAGCCTATTTGGCCACACTATTTTATTGTATTGGTTAGTGCCTCTAGTAGAGAAACGCAATTATTTTTAACGTGGTGATCTAAGTGAACGGTTGGGGTTCTTTTTGTGGCAAACGTCCGCCAGTCGACACAGCTGTTTCCAATACTATCGGAAAAAAGCGAAAACGTATACGAGATTTTCATCGTTCTGTTACTGCAACGTATCAAATCATATTGCATTTTACATAATTATTGTTTTTGAGTTTTGGATACCATGGAGGACAATAAGTATTATCGGGAGTGCTCGACCCCCACCGTGCAGTCGGAAAAGAAGGGTGACTTCAACAAGATTTACGAAAAAGTTAAAGATGCGGGTGGCGACAAGTGGCTGCAGAAATTCAGCGAATTAAAATCGAATGATGAACGAATTTCGGCTTTATTCAGCAATCCTGAAGTCTGTAAGATAGTGCTTAGTGAGCTTAGTAAGCATGTAAAGAATGACTTCAAGTCGAAGGATGTGAAGTTATCGTCGGACTATCGTGCCCAGGCTGATAAGTTTTATCGAATCAGTTGCAGTTCATTATTTCAAGGGATTATTTCAAGAGATAGACAGGAACTGCTGCAGGAAGCTTCGAAAAATTCCAATTTGGCCGTAATGTACGCACCCGCGGCTGATGAGTTTTATCGAAGGAAAAGCCAGGAACTGCTGGGGAAAGATTTCGAAATGTCTTTTAGATGGAAACTGCTGTGGAGAGCTTTTGAACATACCGATGGGGACGAACTTTCTCTTGCAATGGCCCATTACACCTGCGCCACAATTCTCATTACCATTGGCGATGGTGAGGCGGCTTTGAATGCCTTGAAGCTGGCCACCAATTCCGGACTGAAGACCAGCGCCGACTACTATTGCAAGATGGCCAATGCATATGCAGGCAAGATTCTATATCATTATTTCCCATTCATAGTATGGAACATCTCTTCGTCTTCTCAGTAATGGGTGATGCTGCTCGTGCCAAGATCTCTTTAAAGATCGCAGAGGAGCTACCAGGCGCTGACTCCGCATTGATTGCTGCCTGTCGCCAGAAGGTTGCTGCTGTGAATCCTAGTAAACGAGAGAAGCCCAAGGAAGCGAAAAATCCTGCATTAGCACATGGCGAGAACGACTCACATAGTAGCGCTGCCCTCAAGCTCGTGGAAAACAAGGAGAAGGGACGCTTCATGGTCGCGAATGAACATATAAAGACCGGTGATGTGGTACTTTGTGAGAATCCTATAGCAGCGTGTCTGCTACCTAGCTTCTTTGACACCAATTGCCACCATTGCTTCGAAAGGTGAGTTTTTGTAATGAAAATAATTAATAAACTATTTAATCTGTGATTATCCTTAGGTTACGCTCGCCAATTCCCTGTCGGGATTGTTCGGGCATTGCCTTCTGCTCCGCCCAGTGCAAGAAGGAGGCCTGCAAGACTTACCATCGTTTCGAGTGCAAGTTTATGAATTTGTTCATTGACTCCGGCATGTCCATACTCTGCTTTATTGCACTGCGCATTTTTACTCAGGCGCCCAACTTAGATGATGGTTTGACTACCGCCAATCTACTGTTTAAAAACTTGTGTTCCCATCAAGACGAGCGTCAGGCTGATGACCATCTGCAGCGCGCTTTAATGGCTGGCTTCCTAATGCGTGTGCTGCAGAAGGGCTTGTACTTTTTGCCTCGCGAGTACTTTGAGTTATTTAATCTTTCCGAGACCAAAGATTTTAATCCCACTGCGGTAGAGCTCCAAGTGGCAACAGCATTGATGGGCTTACTCCAGGTATTGCAGTATAATGCCCACGAAATCTGTCATACAAAGGGATCTCAGGTGAATTACTTGGGTGCGGGCTTGTATGGCAGCGGTTCCAAATTCAATCACGAGTGCTGTCCCAGTGTAGCTAGCTACTTTGTGGGTAAGAAGTTGGTCTTGGCAGCCACAAAGCCACATCGCCCAAATGAGACAGTCGCTTTTAACTATGGGCCCACATTCACTAATATGAACCTCAAGGACCGACAGCAATCCTTGCGTGATCGCTACGCTTTCACCTGTAAATGTATCGCCTGTCGGAAGGATTGGCCAATGCTGCAGAAGATCGATAAGCAGGTTCGATTCAGGTAAGTGAATTCATAAGTAAAACTAAGAATTATAATTATTTGCCTTCGTTTCCGCAGGTGCACCTCCGCCAATTGTCCGAATTGGCTCAGTTTCCCCAAGAATTTGGAAAATGTGCATTGCCCGCGTTGTCACAAGAAAATTTCGTTAAAAAAAAGTGTCGCGAAGCTTATAAAAATCAAAAAAATATATCGCGAGGCTGCCAAAGCAATGCAAGCTCAAAAGCGGAACGAGGCCATCGAAATCTACAGGAAAGCAATTGACTCATTTTTCCAGATCGCTGCACACCCACATAAGGACACTCTTATAGCCCAGGAATCGTTGGTCAAGTGTTTGGTCCAGACAGGCTCCACATTTGAAGAGTAATCTTAACCCTTTATTAGGCTGGGTTGCATATATGCAACATACCGATTAAAAGCCAATATTTTTCAATATATAGCGCGAAAGTGAAATATCTTTATTTAATAAATATCTGCAACAAATATTTTATTCATTTTGTAGTCCTTCCAATTGCATGCTAAAACTAGCACAGATCGATCAGATGCTATTATAATGCTGAGGCAGCATATCGAAACGTCAAACAAGGCTGAATTGTTTTGTCATTATTTTTTATCAATTAATTATACTCTTAGGAGTCTTCGATCAGTAAGACGCCTCTGTGTGCCTGCCACTAGCGGCGAGTCAGAAAGGGCATTCAGCAAAGCTGAAAAATTTTCTGACCGCAGGACTCACCTGAACCTCGACATTGTTGATAAACTTATGTTTATTAACAAAAATCATAAACTTGTGAATAATGTATAAGAACTTGATCTCATTTGCTAGTTTTTATACCCGCCTACCCAAAGGGTAGAAGGGTATTATGGCTTTGTGCCGACCGAAAATGTATGTAACAGGCAGAAGGAAGCATCTCCGACCCCATAAAGTATATATATTCTTGATCAGCGTCAACAGCCGAGACGATATAGCCATGTCCGTATGTCCGTCTGTCTGTCCGTCCGTATGAACACCTAGATCTCAGAGACTATAAGAGATAGAGCAACATATTTTTCGGGACCGTATGTCTTATTGAACAGAACAAGTTTGGTTTTGATTTTGGCCACGCCCCCTTCGGCCCATGCAAATTAAAAAAAACTGAATTGCAAACGTCGTTTTAAACCTAGAACGTTCAATTCGTTCGTGCACACAATACTAATCACCATCTTAATGATCTCTGCGAATTTGGTTACAATCGGATAAACAACACAGAAGTTATTCAGAAATTACTTTTATAAGGCGTTACCACGTGCAACTACACCTAGTTAGTTGCTATGACACTCCGCAAAATAGTTAATTGCTATGACACTCCGCGACATAATAATGGTGTTCTATAAACCAAGTGCCGCCATGCTAATAATTTCGAACAAAGAAAATTTTGGTATATTATTTTGGTATAATTTTAGTATATTTTTAAAAGTATTTTTTCAGTATATTTTTGAAAAATATAATATTTTGATGGTAAAATTGGGTGGCGGGTATCTCACAATCGAGCAAACTCGACTGTAGCTTTCTTACTTGTTTAAGTTCACGAAGTTCCGTTTTTAAGTTCATTTATTATTTTTTTAAGTTCATGAAAGAATAAATATTTGTTTCTTAATTTTTAATACAACAATAAAAGTGAATTTCACTAATTTAAAATATATTAAAAAATTGTGGAAAAAAACATCGAAAACATCGATGTCTCCATACATCGATGTTTCTGCACCTCTAACAACAGGTCACGCCAGCGTGCTAAAGTTTATTCATCTCGCCCCAAAATGCGCAGCAGCTTCAAAAATATCGACGCGAAGTCTGATTTTGAAGCGAAATCGATGAAGGAAGAAGCGATAGGAAAGAAAGAACGAAAGAGTAAGGGAAGGAAAGAACTCCAGTTTCAACTAAACACACTTGTGCAAAGCAAAGCTCACAACAGCAACACCAAGCGGAGCAACGAGCTTTTGGTTGACAAACGTGGGAAGAGAGCGAGATAACGAAGTGGGAGGCAGAAGGAACCGGCGGAACGCTGCTCTGTCTACGACAGCAGCAACAAAACGAACAACTGCCTGCAAAATTGTTTAATTATAAATTGTAGAAAAGAAAACAGTCGAGTCGAGTAAAAAAGCAAAATAAAGTAAGAAAACGCAAGTGAGAGCGAGATAGCGATAGCGTGGAGAGTGCGAGATGGAGATAAGTTTTTGTTGAAGGACACACACGGTCTTTAAAAGTGAGTAATGCACTGGAGGTTGTTGACTCCGTCTCTGACGGTTGTTGTTGTTGTTTTTGTCTGTCTTTATTTTTTTGCGTTTTGCGCTGTTGTTGTTGTTGCTACGTATAAACACACTGATGTGTGTGCATGTGGATGTGTGTAGAATCTTTTGTTATGCGTTTTTATTTTTTGGCGTTGCGTTGTCGTTGTTGTTTGATTGCTGCCTCGTCTCTCTCGCTCTCTTTCTTTTGCTGCCCGTGTATGCGTGCGCAAAGTCAAAGTGATTAAACTTTATGCGCAATTTATTTTGCATTCACATTCACTACAACAGCAACAACAACGAATAACAAAAAAGCAAAATTATTGTTTAATGTTAATTCAACGCGAACAAAATGACAAAAATAGCTGTAACAGGTTTGGGCTCACGACACGTATACGTAATTTTACGAGTTGAAATAGTTAAAGGGGCAATTGCATTTGACATTTCACCAAATTGAGAATATCTGCAAGCATATAACGTCGCTTTAGAAAGCCATACACAATGCGAAAGTTTCAACGTAACCTCGAACCGTCATAAAATAATAAACAATGTTTTTTTTTATCAATGTGTGAATTATCAAGGAAACAATTGGAATTTCAAAAAAAAAAAAAAGACTAAAGAGTTAGCAGAACAACTGCAGTCTAGGGGTCATGGCATTAACCCACAGACATCCAAATGACACAAGCCCAAAGAATTCGCATGCTTTCCGGTTCACGTTGTTCAAGTTGCTGCGAGAGTTGCAGACACAGTCGAAGTTGCAGCATGCCGCACGAGGCAGCAAACATGTGCCTCAGAATGCGGGTGTTAAATGCTGGAAGCGGTTCTGACTGACTCTGACTCACTGTTGCATTTTAGCAAGGGATGCGGTTTGCGCTACAAATTGACACCCAGCAGACGCCAGACTCCAAAGATAATTATATAGATGCTATATGCGGTTCTACAGTAGGGTCTCGCAATTGAGAGTCATTGAGGTTTTGAGTAGAGTTATATAAAATTATAAAAAAATTACAAAATATGTACATACTTCATTTTCATTTAATGATATTTTCGTTTAATATCAATTCTGAAATCCTTTGTATTCTTTTTTATTTAAATAAAAATATTTATTAAAGCTAATGCCTACATACGTGCATGCAAGGCACTAAAGTCTTTTCTTTAATTCAAAAAATGTTTTGGCTGCTTTCATTCAAAATGTTTCTTATTTTGTAAATACTTTCTTGAGTCGAGTGCTTCAAATAAAATAACAAAATTAAATAAATAATTAAAGGGAGTAAAATAAAGAAAATAAATCAAATAAGTGAAACGAATAAAAAAACCAAGTACGAATTAATAGTTGAGCATGGCAACAGACCGTGTTTTTCAAGACTCGCATTCTTGGGTATTCCCCTAATCTTGGCTAATACAAACGAAGCAGAGAAAGCAATACTTATGTATTAGTTTGTCCATTGGATTCGAATGCTTAAGCTATTCTTAGCTTGTACCAATTTGTGAGGCTCTACTGTATGCGTTATTGCTGGGTATATATACTTTGTATTGGAACAGATGCGCACAATATGGTGCATTAATTTCAGCTCCTGCCGACCGACGCCAAGACCAGGGACACTGTTGTGGTTGCTGTTGCTGTTGCTGTTGCTCTTGCTGTTTCTGTTTCTGTTTCTGGTGTTGTTAATCGTCTTGACAGGCAGCCGCATCGTGCGTGCTGCTCCCCAAGGCCAGTGCAATATTTTACACTGTAACGTCGCCTCGTCGTCAGTCGGCGGCAACTTCCGTCAGCGTTTCTCTGGCAACACCAACGCCAGCTCGGACTCTCCGCCCCTTTTCCCCGCCTCTATGAGCAGTGCGTCATCTTGCGATTGTCGTCGCTGGTGGAGCGGGAGGTGAATCAGCATGGTGAACGGGAATGGAAACGTTTTTTTTTTTTGCTGGCGCTGCACATTTCATGGCTGGCGTTTCATTTTTCGCCTTGACGATCGTATTTATATATGTACATACATATATATTTCTTTCCATTGTCATTGTCCCCGCACAACACACACGCCCACACTCAGACAGTGAGGGAGGGGGTATTCAAAAGCTGGCAAACAAGAAAAAAAACTCAGATATTGAAACTCATTTCATTATATGTATAAGCATGTAATTATAGGAGCAGATCGATTCACACTGATTGAAGCTGGGTTTAGGATTAAGCATTGCAAGCTCATTATCAATAAAAAGTTTTAGTTGTTGCAGAGAAACAGACAGAGAAAGAGAGAGAGGAAGCCAGGCTTGAGTCATTCATTAATAATATTCAGAGTGCCATCATTGTCAATTCAACATAATAATGGCCAAATCGAACAGCTCCCAGATCAAATATAAACTCACATTTTATATTGATTGATCCATAAATTATTGATAGTAAATAATTAATTCAATTGTCAACTGTTAACTTTAAACCCTCAATCCAAATGGCTCAATCCATTAAATAACACAAGGAATTGTCATATATATAAATTCCTTTGTCCTCAAACTGGAAATAATATATGTACATATAATAATAGTGATCCAAGCAACAGCTACCTTAGCGTTTACTTCAAATTCGATAACTTCAGCTTACATATAATATTAGATACCTTGGGGATCTTTTATCAAAAAGAGCTGAAAATGAAGTATGAGGAGAGCTTCTTTGTGAAGCAGTAAGTACGAGCTGTTTTACATAATCTCAAGTCCCTGATAATTAGCCAAGAGTTTCGCAGTTTCCATTGGTTGGCAACTCTGGCCATCCTTTGTACTATGATCGTCATGTTGTCGCCCAGATTACGTTGCAAAATTCGATACAACATGGTCGCAATGCATCACCAGTTCATTAACTATACGCCGATTCGTTACTTGGACGTGCTCTCGCCGGTCTCCAGGCGGCGACTGCAGCTGGTTAAACGCAAGACCTTGGTGCTGGACATGGATGATACATTGATCAAATCATGCATAGATTACCATAACCGGAGGTCAAAAAGGAACAAGCATAGCAAGATGTCTATGCCTCCTGACTTACATTTCAATATAAGGGAGAGCAATGCCTCGGTCTATGTCTACAAGCGTCCGCATGTGGATTTCTTTTTGGATTGCGTGTCCAAGTGGTACAATCTGGTGGTCTTCACGACCGCCACGGAGAACTACGCCTCCCGTGTCCTGGACTACCTGGATGCGGGACGCAACATATTGAATCGGCGCTTCTATCGTCAACACTGCATCGATATCTATGGTATTCGAGCCAAGTTAGTGTCGTTGTGTGACAGCGATCCCGCAAATGTGGTCCTTCTGGACGATTGCCGCTTGGCGAATAGCTTCAATGTGGGGAATGCGGTGCACATAAAGCCCTATAGACTGGGCAGCCAGGATGAAGGGCTGCTCCACATGCTGCCCTTTCTGGATGCCTTGCGCTTTACCCGAGATGTGCGCTCCGTGCTAGAGCGAGTTTCACGATATGAGTGCCTAACAGCGGCCTTGACCTCCCTGACCCCCCAATACTACTCGGATCAAGAGGAGACCTCGGTTTTTACCGAATACACTGACTCGACTGAGAGCTAGTTATGGCGGCAACTTAGTCATGGGCAGGGCAAGTGAATCATGCAGCCAGAGCCCTATCAGTGCCTAGACGCTGCTGTTCCACTTTATCAGAGGTTTGTGGCGACATTGAGCAATGGCCAAATTGTGACTGGAGACCGAAAATAAAAACCGGCTGCGTCAAATGTATTTCTTGATAATCTTCTCTTGGACATGCCATGGCACTGGGTGCGGCAATTAAGTCACCACACACACAGCAGCAGCAGCAGCAGCAGCAGCGCGGGATGGGGAGCGTTTCCAGTGAAGATCATTATTGTCTCGCCTCGGATGCTGTTCTGGCGGCGGCCCCAAAAAACAAAAAAAAAAAAGGAAAAAAGAAGCAGAAACAAGTTAATGAACCCGTTGCCTGCCTCGCAGCCAACGTCGCGGATCCTTGAACTCGCAGCTCGTTGCGCGAGTTGTCCAACTAGTTTGGGACGCGGCGGCTGCAGTCAGAACAAGAGCCAGAGCCAGGGGCAGAGCCAAATCTGTGGCATGAATTCTCTGGAAATGATCGAAATTTCATTTCATTGCGACGACGCGGCAGAAACTACAAAATTGAGTTCAACAGCATTCCGGTTGGCAGTCTCCCCAGTCCTCAGTCTGCAGTCTGCTCCTCCGACCAGCCCCCACAACGTCTGGTCTGACCTGGCTTAGAAGAGCCTGCCTGTTGCCTGCTGGCTGCTAGCTCGCTGAGTTAACTTTCCATTATCCTTGAGGCCCAAGTCAATGCCCTCGTCTCGCATTACACAATTGCAGCGGGCGGCTGTGGCATCTGCAGCAAGAACTGCGTGCAACTTGAGTTCGCCGCTGGCCGCTAGCCCCTTACCGGCCCCTTGCCGGTTCGCTCAAGTTACACAGAACTCCAGTGGCCTACTTCCACTTGAATGGAACAAATGGGAATGGTATGGGATGGGAATGGCCCGCCCGTCCGCTTGGAACAAAAGCTTTTGTCGCAGGCAACCCCAAAGAGCAGCGAGCCGATCCTGTGGCCAGTCAAAGACAAAGAAACTCATTTTGTCGCATGCAAAAATTAATACAAAACAAATGTGAACGAGAGAGTGAGCGCGCACACATACACACATGCTCTCACACAAACACTCTCCTACTCACACTCTCTCGCACTCACACCAACACGCGCAAATCATTTTATTTTTATAACTGACCTCGAACTTTTGTGCAATGTGATTGAACTGCCACTGCTGCTGCGATATCTGTGAGCTTGAGCCACGTTCCCCACCCCTTCCGCCCTTTCCCCTTGTCATTTGCATGCAGACTGCATGTGAGTCGGTCGGAAAGTGGCAGCGATAATGTCGCCGCTGAGCTTGGGATCGGAATCGACATCGGTATCGGGATCTGGATGCGTTGACAAACAATATGGAAATTTCGCACTGTATGGAGAGGGGGATGGGGAGGGGGACGGGGACGGGGCCTAGGCAATCATGATGATGACGCCGAATGAGTGCAGCGTCAGCGGCAGAGGGGCGACGACAACGTTAAATGCATAATAAATGCGATTTTCAAGAGCTTTGGAAAAATAAAATGCGTGCGACGACTGAAATGCACTTTCAATGAGCTAAAACAAAAAAAAAATATATTGGTTTAAACAAAACAGAAGCAGCGACAACGAGGCACAGGCGATAAGAGAGAGAGAGTGAGTGTTTGGTTCTGAATGGGCAGCGGAGGGAGAGGCAACTGTTGGAAGTCCATTGCGTTGCGTTGTGATAGCACGATAGCTGCAAAGAGGACCACGCCCATCTTACGAAATTCATTGACTTTAGTAACGCATTTAATGCTCACGTTGATAAAATAAAAGCGGCATAGCGAGTGAATGAGCGAACGAAGTACGGTACAGTTCCTTATCAGACATACTTTTCTGGGTGCTGGAGTCTCCTCTGGTCCGCTGCTGTGTAAATGTTTAATTTTTTGCAAGCCCGAAAATAAAACACAAAACAGACAAAAGCAGAGGCGCAGATAGCAAGCAAAGAGCTTTGCCTGCACCTCCCCTCACACTAAGTGACGTGCGCCCCTGACCAACAGCAACAGCCGTAGTCACAGGCCATAGCCACAGCGCGAGCACGAAAAATGTTTAGCTGACGTCATTTGTCCTTGAAATCATGTATTGCCGCAAAACAAAATTCGCAAAATTCAATGCACTTGGCAGCGACGGCAGCAGCCTCAAAAAAGCACAAGCCAAAAACAAAAAAAAAAGCGAAGCAGAGAAACATCAACAACACAATAAGATAAAATGCTGGAGCGAGAGAGTTGAGAGAGTGAAAGCGGCAAAGCACAGTTGAAACAGAAGCTGTCAGTACATACTTGCGAACGCATACATTTGTATATAGATCCAACATACACGCATCAATTTTGTGACTAGCACAGTGAATTCTAGGTATCGAGAATAGTATGGTCAAAAAGAGATATTAACGTATAAAAAGATCGCATTAATAATTATAGATTTCCCTAAGTAGTTCGTTAGATAAAGATTAAACAAAATGCTGTTTGGTTTGAGCGCTCTCAATCAATTGGATTTGAAATTTTGTTGAAGATTTTAAAAACTGCGATTTATAAATGTTAAAAAAAATGGTCGGTAATAATAAAATAAGAAAGGTTGCGTTTAAAATGAATATAAGGCATTTTCAAATTAAAATTATATGATTACACATAATAAGATCATTTTAAATGTAACGATTTTTAATATTTGTGTAATTTAACACTGTACAAGTTTTTAGGTGCAACAACAGAAACATATTTGATCAAATATGTAGATGCTGGCATAAATAATGTAATGTATTATATAATATAATATCATAAAATTATAAAATAGGTGTACCAGATCAAGTTAAAAATGACTTTAAAGATAACGGTTCGCAGCTATACCCAAAGCACCTGATAATCTAATGCTAATTGCTACGACACTCGTATACGACTGTTATCGATATTACATATGAAATATAGAAGAAATTAACGATATTCATAATTTATGATTAAACTTTTAAACATGTAAGTTAAAACAATCTTTTTTATTAATTTAATTTAAATATTACAATTTGTATTTAAATAAAGTGGCAATAAAGTTGAAAAGCATACTGAATCACCCAGTAACCATCGATAGCCCTGATGTACGCTTGCATTTGTATTCTTATCGATAACGATATAAAAATTATTAAACATTTTGTATAAAAGACTTAATTTAAGCAAAACAGCAACTGAAACGCGTACGAGAGAGCACGTGCCGCATTTGACCAGCCCGAAAAGTCAGACACAGCGTCAAAAACAAAAACAAACTAAATCTGCGAGCCCCAGGAAGAGCGAGACACAGGCACCTGCATTCGTGTTTGTGTTTTATTTATTGTAGTCGAAAAATACGTTCAGCGAGCAAAAGTTATTGATGTATTGCAGCAGCGTCAGCGCCAGGTAAGCTTAACAACCACTTAATGATACCCACTGTCATTGTTCTAAAGATTTCATTCTATTTTACGCAACTTCAGGTCTGTGTCTCATTTAGTCAAGTGTGTCAGCTAATTACGGAGCTAGTGCATGTGCTGAATACAAGTGCACATATGTAAATTGAATATTTTTGTATTGTCTGCTGTTTTTTGAGTTGAACAGAGAACCCGTCACAAGACTGTGTCGGCTGGGAGCGTCTTATCAGCATTTATCTGGTTTTGGCCTCGCTCTTTGCCCTTTGCCCACTTGCACGGTCACTCCAAAAATGGAATCAGTTTATAATCGCGAATGACACACATCTTTATATGTATATATAATATTTAATAATTATATTGTATATATATATAAATTTATACTGAAGTGCCAAAATAAGAGTATGGATAGTTAAGAACAATTGTAATCTGCACGTTTGTTTGCTTTAGGCTTATGCGGGTCATATCATTAATTTGATATAATAATCTCAGTGTACACATACACATACACGTGCAACGGTTTATCTACTTACGCATATATGTATACATGTATATACATACATAAATATCATTTACTATCAGTTTCGTAATTAACAATCTACTCTTTACTTTATATATTCGCCACAGATAAAGATACTCAACGTTAATTGATAAGCCAGTCAACAAAATGGGACAGACGCTGTCGGAGCCGGTGACCGCCAAGGAGTCGTCATATTGCCAGAACTCACAATATCGCGTTGGCAGTAGTTGTATGCAGGGATGGCGCATCAATATGGAGGATTCACACACACATATACTCTCGCTGCCGGATGATCCGGGAGCAGCATTCTTTGCGGTCTATGATGGACATGGTGGTGCCACAGTTGCCCAATATGCGGGCAAGCATTTACATAAATTTGTTATAAAGCGACCCGAATATAATGCGAATGACATTGTCAAGGCCCTGAAACAGGTGAGTAATGGTTACTCAACTATACGTAAAGATTTCGTAATTTATTACTCATTCCTATCGTCATTGCAGGCATTTCTGGATATAGATTATGAAATGCTGCATAATGAGTCATGGGGCGAACAGATGGCCGGCTCCACGGCCGTCGTCGTGTTGGTCAAGGATAACATGCTCTATTGCGCTAATGCCGGAGATTCACGTGCAATTGCCAGCGTTAATGGCCAGCTGGAGATACTCTCCATAGATCACAAGCCAAACAATGAGTCCGAGTCGAAGCGCATCATCGAAGGCGGCGGCTGGGTGGAATTTAATCGTGTTAATGGTAATCTTGCCCTCTCCCGTGCACTTGGCGACTTTGTGTTCAAGCGTGCGAACAAAAAGCCGGAAGACCAAATAGTCACAGGTAAGAACAAAGAACCAAATAGCAATTGTCATTTCATTGTTATCACCTCGTCTATGTTCTGACATTGCACAGCCTACCCGGACGTGGAGACGCGTCAAGTTATACAGGATTGGGAATTTATTTTACTGGCATGCGATGGCATTTGGGATGTGATGAGCAATGAGGAAGTGCTGGAGTTCTGTCGCACACGCATCGGTCTTGGCATGCAGCCGGAGGAAATATGTGAAGAGCTAATGAATCATTGTTTGGCGCCCGATTGCCAGATGGGCGGTTTGGGTGGTGACAACATGACCGTCGTATTGGTCTGCCTGCTACACGATAAGCCCTACAGCGATCTTGTGAAACGTTGTGCGAGCACAAATCAAACATCACACGCTCCAGATACGGAAACAGAAACTGCAGAGCCAGCATCAACAACAGCAACGCCAGCGCCCGCTGAAACGGAAACCAACAAATTGGAAGATGCTAAAGCGGCTGTAGCAACGGAACTTTAAACCTATCGCAAATCCTGTGCCGATTAGTGTAGCAATGTGCAACCGGCAAACAAATTCGCTGCTGGCAGCATACAAACAAAACCCCGTTCCTGATTGCAATTACTTTTGATATTTTTGAGAAAACCTAGTTGATTTCAGTTTACGTTGTTCATTCATTCAATTTCTTGTCCCATGTTTGAAACTATATTGAAATCTTTTTTAATGAGATCTCAAACGAAATCGTGATTCGGAACGGGTCTGATTATCTAGAGCGCCTTAAAATGCCATTCAAGGTGAACATGTGTACTTAACACACACACACTGGTACAATCCTTACCAATTTGTTACCCCGATAGGGTTTATCACTATTCTTTGTTCTGTCAGCAAAAAAAATTGTATTAATCGTTTAGTATTTATGTATTGTACCTATATTTTGACCTATTAAGCATTTTGGGATTGGTCTTTTAAATTTTAGAGAAAAAATCGATGTGGAAAAAGAGCTGAGCGTAATTGTAATAATAATAAGAATAAAATAAAAATGTTTTTGTAGTGCCCACAAATCGTATCGTTGCAAATTCCAAAAAGTATACGGTTTAACTACGGGTTCGATCCAAAGTAGTCATGCTAGAGGCCTTTTTACATCGCAATAATATATGATATGATTATAAAATGAGATTTCAAATACACACAAAACAAAACACAAAACCAAAATGACAACTTACGTATCAATTTATTGGCTTGGGATTGGAGGCAGGCAGATCAATGTTGGTTTACCCCCGTCTAGAAGCAAGATGATTTGGAATGTTGTGTACAGCATTTGCTGGTTAAATGTTTTATTGGTTGACATTTCATAATCAATTTTCGTTTATCGCTTCGATTCCATCTTTCTTTCTTCAGCTAACTACATTTAATCTACATATGCGCAATTTGTTTCTTCTGGTTTTTCTCTTTTATTTGATTCTCGTTTATATGATACATACAATAAAATAAAATATGCATTTATGATTTTCATTAGATGGTTTTCCCTTTTGCTTTAGTTCTCTTTTAGTTTTTAATTTTTTTTTTTTGTTTTCTTGTATTTTCAGCTCGTAAGTATAAATTTCTGTACTAAGACGAGCACAAAATTTCACTCTTAACTATACAGAAAAATGAAAATGTTTTTGCGGATTGGTTGTTCTTCTTTGTTGTTGTCTATCAGTGTAATGTTTTGTTTATTATAATTTATTTATACTTTTGTTTTCGATTCTTTCTGCATAGGGATATTGTTTAGTTATAGTTAGGGTTTTTCTTTTTAAGTTTATAGTTTAATCATATGCAATTCTTTAAACCATTTTTGTTGTTGTTTTGTTTTACTTTACAATTATCAATTTTGGTATAATTAATAATATTAATCATATATTCTTGATATTATTACATTGTGTGCTTTCGCGTTAACAGACATTTTCGTTTTGTTTTGTTTTTTGTTTATTGGTTTTCGTTTTTGTTCATTTGTTTTTTTTTTAGTGATAACAATGTGCGTAAGCATTTCTATGCAATTAATTTAAACAGAAAAACCAAAAAAAATATATAATAATAATAAAGTAAAAAAATGATTAAACACTTCAAACTTCATTCAAAAACAAGTAAAGTTAACTAATTTAACACCCTTCACAAGGGGCGTCTGGCAAAAACAGTGAGAGGGAACGCCAGAATATCAATAAATGGAGCGTTCGACTATAACTAAAATTGTTAATATGAAATATTAATCATGGCAGTGCCAAATGAATAAAGGAAAGAGAAAGCAGCGGGCGTAATATTATAGGTAGATATATCAGAGGGTTTTTGTTAACCTTCAGTTTTTGATATAAATATATGTATATATTATGTACAGAATTCTGTGGCAGTGCCAAATGAAATAATAGTTGGGGCATTTTCCTGCCGCCCCTTGTGAAAGGCTGAAACTCTTCCAATAATAAATACAATCAAATCAAATAAAATAATATAGTATTCATAATAATAATAATGTCTTGAAAGCTATTTGAAATGACTCTGCACGACAATTTGATTTATTTATCTATATACGTATATATTTATATATATATATATATAAATATTTATGGTACATACATAAAACAAAAAAGAAATTTCTTTAGTCCTGGCTGGTTTTTTGCTTGAGAAAGTGTGTGGTACTTATGTATTATGTGGGAGGGTGTGTGTGTATTGACGATAGTTAAATATATATGGTTTGTGTGTGTGTTTGTTTAAGGGGGAGTGTATTTTTATTATTATTGTTTCTGCTGTTGTTATCAGTATCAGTAGTTGATTTGTATAGTATATTTAACAAAGTGTCACGTGTGTCATTCGTCAGTGTCATATGCGCTGCTTAAACGTACAAAATAAATAACTTAAGAACTGAGGCTTTACAATAACAATTTAATTAATTAATTTATTTCTTTAATTTGTGTATTCTTTTGTTTTTTGTTTTGGCCTTAAAATTATTCAACATCAACAATGTTTCACTTTCATCTCCTTTATCATATAATTTTAAATCCTCTTCCATCTCCTCTTCATATCATTATCATTTCAATTATATATCATATCGTTTTTGCTAACACTATACCTCTATACTCGTCCGGGATACTTGGATAGCCTAGGTCTACACCTTTACTATCAGCCGACCTATAACTGGCATTCAATATTCCAACTTTTCGCATTTGCAATTGATTTGTTGAGGGTTGGGATTCCCCCACAATTGCATTAATATCACACATCAAAAAAAGGGTGCTGAATTGTTGACTGCCAGACGGGACGACTCCTCCTGGAACTACCCCCATCCTTTGATTCCCCCCTAGCGATGCTCCTCCCATCGTTTATAATTCATTTATAGCAGTCGCTAAACAGCTACAACTGTGTACAACATTTTGGGAGCAGGGAAAACAAACAAAATGAAAACCATTTGAGAACTTCGAAATTGAAATCGATGCAAGGATGAGAGTGTGTAGGAGTGGGCGGAAGGTAGGCAGAGCAGACCAACTATTAACTATGTATGGGTGTAGTTCTAGTGTGTGTGTGTGTGAGTGTGTGGTTGTACTGTGGCACACCACTGAGCAAGTCGGCAGTCAGACGAACAGTTGCTGCAGTTCTAGCACATCCAGGAGCAGCTAGAACTGGCACTGGACTTTTGCTACTGGCGAAACGAACAATAGACTATCAAATAACTAAAGACATTATAAGTATATAGTATATTATGGTATACAATAATGGTATTGGGTTTATGGTCTAGGGGCAGCAGTTTAATATACTTAGGAAATAACACCAAAAAACAAACAGCGACCTTGGCTCAGTGGAGCGGGCTGTACAGTTTTCCATATGTATGGTATATATATTGTACACCCATATATATATATCTATATATATATACATGTATTTAGTATAGGCACTTAGCATATTCGATTGTTTTCATAGAAACAAAATATATTTACTTTAAATAAATATACACATATATATATATACATATACATACATATTTTAGTATATAATGTAGCACTAAATATACATATATGTGTTGGAAGTCTTGCGTAGGGAGAATACAATAACAGAAGAAGAGATAGTCAGAGAGAGAAAGGGAGAGAGAGTGTGTGTGGGAGAGAAAGTGAAGGAGGGGGGGGGGTAGAGAATTCTCTTCATTTGGTATACATTAAAACAGTTGCAGAGCACTCACTCATATATGCTTGACTCTAGCCATGCTAAATTGTTCGCTAATTATTTAAAAAATAATAATTATAATAATATTATAAACAAAATAAATGAGAATATTCAAATTGTTGGTTGCTTGATTGATTGGTTTGTTAATTGGAAGTGAAAGGGCGGAGACGTACGCTTGTTCACGTGAAACATAAAACCTATGTTACAATGTGAATATTTCTCGCCTTCGCCTGTATTATGTACTCTAGATGTAAGTATATGGATTATCCTAGACGTATCACTTAATACTAGCATAGCTATAGATTTAGTATTATGTATATCGTATGCGCTTAGTCTATATTCATATATATACGTATTTATATATATGTAGTATGTATGTGGATTATTTTTCATCTACTCTTTTACTGCCAATTTGTTGTTAATGCCTTAAGATTAATTTACATGCTTAACCTCTTGAACGTCAATCGAAAACTGAAAAGTTGTGCGTACAAAACCATAATGTAAATTAAGCAAAACACCAAAAAATCAAATCAAATCAAAAGTAATAATGCAAAATAATTGGTTAAATAAATACAATACAATATCGTTTTTGTTTGGTTTTTCTTTCTTCTTTCTTGTTCTTGTTTATAGGACAACCAAAGAGAGGTGAAATTAATTTGTTACGATTATAGTGTTGAAAGATATTATATATATTTTCATATACAATATAATTTTAAATGCCTATTTGTGTTGTCCTAATCCTCATAGAATTTCATTGTGTGTGTGGTAGTGTGTATTTAGTTTATGGCACCTTTTTTGTATAGTAAGTGTGTGTGTGTGTGTGTGTGTGTGTGTGGTGTATGTGTTTGTTATGTACAGAAATACATATGTTTAATTGTTTTGTTTAACATTAGATAGTTAATTATTTGTTTGTTGTCTACGCGTTATAAATTTTTAGTTATAGCAATGCATTTAAAGTATTTTCTTTGTTTCTTGTTCTTTTTGTTGCTGTTGTAGTAGTAGTAGTAGTAGAAGTAGTAGTTCTTGTTTGTTGTTAAAATATGTGAAACCATCAAACTGAGAAAATTGCCTTTTTTTGTTTTGTATATGTGAAAGAAATGCAATTTGAAATTGTATGCAAATATTTCCATATACATATAAATATAAACTTAGTGTGTGTGAGTGTGAGAGGTGTGCCAGTCTGTCAGTGTGTATGTGTGTCTGTAGTTGTATTGTGTATGGATCCGTTATGACATGAACTAAGTACAAGAATCCCATTAAAAAAAAGGTTCTAGTCAACTTATACAAAAGACTTCAATGATCGCCTACTAAAATAGTGTGGGACTAGCGTATATAGCCGATATACTATATACTCAGTGTATGTGGCTACAATCGTTTGCAGGTTTTAGCATTTAAGAAAATGAAAATGAATACAGTAGTTAATTAACAAATGTGCTCATAATGCCGTGATTCACGTTTAGCAATGAGTAATAATGTAATGTAATGAATGAGAAATAATGCAATTTTTTGTCTGGTTGTTGCTGTTGCAATCAATTGCAATTGGCTAACATGAATCAAACAGTTCTAGAGATTAGATAAGATTAATCGCAATCGTTAACTTAACTTGGGCATATCATTCCTAACCATTCGTCTCTTCCCTTTCAACTCTCAAATGTTGCACTAAACTAAGTATGTATTGAAGTGTATGTGAGGTGTGATAGTGTGGTAGTGTATGTGTAGATTAACGTTAACTGATTATACAAATACATATACACACAAATAGTATATGCTTGTATAGAGTTGTTGTGTATTAATGTTATGCACCATTATTCCTTTGCCTACTATTTATTACTCGTAAATTATGATAACTGGTCCAAGCTGGTTCGCCTCCTTCAACTGCTGCAGTGCGACGACAACTGTTTAAAAGTGAGGGGAGTAACTAAATTAGATTATAGATAATACCGGCATATAATTTATCACTTACCTTATATATGCCTCCTTGGTTAGCTTGCTAGCTTGTAAATATCTATATAGCTCTTATAGATATATAACAAAAAATCGGTTATTTGCTTGTATTTACACATGGAATTTATGTACAGTGGGCGTGGGCTTTGGGGGCGTTGGCTGAAGAGTGCGTGGGGATGTTGTTGTTTTTGCTGTGGTGGTAGTGTTGTTCTTGCTGCTGGACATTGCACCCGCTGTGTGGGTGTGCTTGCATCCCAGCAAAGGTCTATTTCACATTTGTCGCGGATTCGGCGACCGGCTTTGCTTTTAAGAGTTGTTTGCTCTCGATTTGCGACCGCCACCGGCGCCCTGATTGGCATTCGTATTGTGATCAGTGCTTGATCCATAATGCTGTTGATGCTGATGCGTCGGTTTCTCCTTGCTCTGTTGACGCAAAGTTCCGCCAGCAATCAGCGCAGCCTTTGGACGCGATTCACGTTGCCCAGCGTCTGTTGTATAGAAAAAGGACTTTAATCATAAAACTTCCACATGAAAGTTGCAATGCTACTCACCCTTATCCTTGGCGCTGGAAACCTGACTGCCGCTGGACTGGTTGGCGTTCATTGTCTGTGTGCCGCTGGCAGCTTTACCAGTCAGTGTTGCACCTGTATTTGGCCCCGCCGCCAGACGCTTTTCTGTGCTGGCAGTCAGTGCGATTTTATCGGCTGCGGATGACGATGATGCCGATGTGTCGCCAAAGACTAGCTCCAGCTTATGGCTCCCTGTGGGTGATAGAGTGCCGTCTTTGCTCTCAACGGAGGCCTTATGATGCTGCGCCACCTGGGCATAGCTCAATTTGCTGGCCGTTGCGGCGGCAATGTTCTCCGTTGACACTGAATTGGAGGTGTTGGTGTTGGTTGTTGCTGTTGCATTCGTGTTGCTGCTCGATGTGGATGTGGCAACGCTTTTGTGTTTGCTGACATCCTTGCCGGCGCTGTTGAGCTCCTTTTTGGCGTGTTGCACACCAACCAAGGCCGGCTTCTTGTGCTGACCCTGGCCGTGACTTTGGCTCTGGCTCAGGCTCAGCTCGTTGAGGCCGGTGGTCAGCGTTGTTGTTGCCACGCTACAGGCGCCAGCGCCTGAGCATGGCATGTGCCCGGCAGCAGGCAGTGCACCAGTTGGACCGCCGCCGCCGCCACCGCGCACATAATCATTAGTTATTGGCTGCGATTGCGGCGTCTGTTGCTGCTGGGCATAGATCTGCTGCTGCTGGTGTTTGCCGCCACCGTGCATTGGATGCATGTCATCCTCAGTCTTGTTTGATTTATCCAGCTGCTGTGCAGCACCGCTAACTGCAGCTGCTGAATCCTCACCAGCTGCTGTTGACGTCGTAGTCGTCGTAGGTGTCGTCGTCGTCGCATTGTTGTTGTTATTGTTGCTCAACTTGTTGCTGGCATTGATATTTGGTGTTACACACTTTATCACATGGATCGGGTTATTACTAGAGCTCTGCTTAGTAAAGTTTTTAGTATTGTTGCCCAATGGGCGCTGCGTCTCCTCGGCGGGCACGATCACCATCATTCCTCCTGAAGTCGGACTGATAGCCAAATTGCGTTGTTGCTGCGTCTGCTGCTGATAATGTTGTGGCAAATGCTGCTGCTGCTGCTGCTGATGATGCCTGTTTTGGTGAGCAGCTGCATCCTTGCGCGCCTTGCCTTTGCCCGTGCGCACTACATCAGCCAGGCGATTCTCGCTGTTGCTGGTGCTGCTGTTGGAGGAACTGTGCGCATTGCCCTCGGCATGCTGATGATTGCTTGAACGCGGCTCCTCGCCAACAATTCCACCGCTGTTGCTCTCCACAGCAGCAGTGCTGGAGGCGACGGCAGCGGCGGCATTGCTGTGCCCCTGATGATGGGCCTGAGCTTGATTCGCTGCCTGCTTGTTGTGGGTCAAGCCCGACGTCGATGAGGAGTTGTTGCTCGTGTTGTGATTGGAAGCGTTGCTGGGATGATGTGGCGCATGTGCTGGAGCCGATGTTGCGGGCAATGGCGGGAAGGCTGCGGCCTCCAAGTCGAACTGTGGTGGCTGCACTGGAGCCGGTGGTTGCTGTTGCTGCTGTTGTTGCTGCTGCTGGAGCTGTTGCTGGTGCGCATTGTGGCCTTGATAGCCGCCAACGCCACCACCACCTCCGCCATGATGCAAGTTGCGCTCATTGTTGCTATTGCCACCACCGATGCCGCCACCAGCAACACCGCTGCTGCCTATGCTGCTTGACATGTTGTTGCTGTTGTTATTGTTGCCACCGCCGCTGCTGTTGCTGACTCCAAGACCGCCGCTATTTCCCACATTGCTACCAATGGAATTATGATGATGATGGTGATGGTAGGGATGTCCCGAGCTTTGCTGGGCAGCCGGCATGTGATGCTGCTGCTGTTGCTGCTGGGACGGCAGAGCGCTGTGGCTGTGATTGTGATGATGATGATGCATGGACTGAGCATGCTGTTGGGCATGATAGTTAGGATTATAGTTGTTGCCCTTGTAGTTGCCGCGATGCTGTGGCTGTTGCTGTGGCACACCCGCATCATGGCTGCTGCTACTGTAGTGGCTCTCGCGATGCGTTGACTGCACATTGCTAGTGGACGATGCGGACGACGATGAGAGCAACTGCTGTTGCGGCGAACCACCATAGATCTGCAGGCAATCAGAGAACAAGATGTGAGTATATCGTTGTTGGTTATCCAGTTGTCCAAATCTACTTACGTTGACACGACCGCCAGGTGAGTAATTAATGCCACCATCTTCGTCACGGCGGCGACGACGTGGACGCGTCTGCCAGGGGAGCGGTTGTGGCTGCGGCTCCTTGCCGCCGCCAATGGAAGTGGCCAACGACGAGGAGGAGCTGGCCGACATGTTGCTGCGGCTCGGCTGCATGCTGCCGGCATGTTCAACACCTACCGCCATGCTATCGCCACCAGCTGTTTCCTGTAGCTCAACAGGCTGGGCATGCACTACCAGGTGATGATGCTGCTGCTGTCCAGGCTGCTGTGGAGCCAACGTCAACGTGGCTGTATTTCCCTGGCTGCTGCTGGCATAGGTAGCATGTGTGGTGCTGGCGGCACTCGAGGAAGGCAATGAATAGTGGGTCTGTGGCTGTGTCTGATGGTGACCATGACTGCTGGGCAGGGACTGCACCTGAGTGCTGTAATGATGATGCGCCCCATAGCCCTTCTCCAGATTCTTTTGCATGCCACCCTTCCAGTTGGTTTTAATGGCATAACGTGGAGTGCTGGCCGTGTTCCCAGTGGCCATCTGCTGTTGTGGCTGCTGGGCTTGCTGCTGCTGCACTTGCTGGCCGCTGCTCGCAGGCTGTTGTTGTTGCTGTAACTGCTGGTGTTGTTGCTGTGCCACCTGCTGCTGTTGTTGCTGCTGCTGCAGCGTGGGATCCACTATGGCGGCCGGCACGACACAGCGCAGCGCAGTCGACATGATGATGTTTCCGCCCTGTATATGCGATGGCGTCTGCTGCTGTTGCGTATTACGTGGCGGTTTATTGCGCGGTTCACCACGAGGTCCGGCGCCGGCGCCACCGCCCAAATTATTGGGATTGCCGCGATGATTGCTATTGTAGCGCCCACCGCCGCCCTGCTGCTTATTGGTCACGATTTGTGCGGTGGGTGGTGGTGCGGTCGTAAAGTTGGCAGCCACTGCCGATGGTGCCATTCCATTGGCAGCGAAGATGTTGCTAATCTCATAGTAATTCTGAGCGCCAGTTGCCACCGGGGCAGCCTGCCACGGGCCTGCCGCCATCAAGCCTGTGTAGTACGGTTGCTGCTGAAAGGGCTGCAGAAGCGAGGGCAGTATGAGTTAAAAATGTCAATTATATTGTCACTTTACAGCTATGTATACTTACAATCATGATCGGATTACTGTAGGGCACTGGAGGCGGTGCTATGGTCGCACCATTAGCATAGAGGAAACGCTGCTGGGCCGGATTATAGTTGACGGCAGCAGCTGTTGCCGCAGCGCCGGCAGCAGCAGCAACCGAATCATAAACTGTGGCAGTTGGTGGCGAATTGAGACGATAACCGTTTTTAATATTTGGTACTGCAGCTATTCTATTGATAAAGGACTTGGGCTTAATGCGTGCCATAATCGGGTTGCCCTGAAACTCTTTGACTTCCTCGCGCAGATATTTGAAGGCCTTTTGCGCATCCTCATCCGACTCGAATGTGATGTACCACGACTTGTTGGCCGCAAACTCGCACGAGATGGGACGCGGGCAATTGTCGCTACTGAACAGCGCCTGGATTAATTAGAAACAAATAATGAAATGTTATTTAGGTCGATATGAGGGATGTGGTCGAGTTAACTGGCAAGTATATTGCTCTTAATTGATTGAAGGAACTGCTGTGATTCAGAAAGAGAGTATGTGATCGTCATTTGAATAATTGTGGCCAGCAATTAATGACTTTTAATAACAATCGCTATCGTCTTTAATTAGCTTTTGGTTTCTCGCTTGTTACCTTTACGTCATCCAGTGGCGTGTTGTCGGATATTTCGCGCAATATGATGATGCAACGCTTGTGGTTGGGGCGCACGCGCAGTCCCTCGTCATCGACCTGAACGTTGGGCGATTCGCGCAGCACCTCGGTAATCAAATTGATGTCCTTGGTTAGTTTCTTAACAAGATTAAAATTGGCCACTGTCTTTATGAGCACATATTGATCGCTGTCCATTTGGGACACCAGATAAGTATCGGTTGCCAGATTCTCTCTAAATATAATAAGATGCTTAATTAACATCATTCTGTATTAAGGGTGTGTCTATCTCTATATTACCTGCAAAAGTAGTAGTCAAGCTGAGTGGCTAGCATCTGCTTTAGTTTATCCAATGGCATGCCGCATTCATCGGCCGCCAGCTGCTGTTGTTGCTGCTGTGCCAGAAGCTCTGGCGGCGGCTGCTGTTCGAGAGCAACTAAATTCGTATTATTAATGCCAGGTACAAGAGCCTCTGTGGTATAGCAGACAAGGCTGCCATCCTGAGTCTGAGTAATGGCTCCATTCATGATGGCGTATTCTGTATTGTCGATTGCGTTTGCCTGAATGCTATCACCAGTGGACGGCAGCGGCAGCGGCGTTGGCGGCTGCTGTTGGCCCGGATGGCCGTACTGCAAATGCTGTTGTGCCGGATGTGGATGCAGATGCACTGGGCCCGTTGCCGGCGTTACCGCCTGCACGGTTTGGATGGTCTGCGTTGATTGCTGCTGCTGTTGTTGTTGCTGCTGGGCGGCTGCGGCGGCAACTGCCACAGCGTGGGCGTGCGAAGCGTGCGTATGCGTGATGATTTGTTGCTGCTGCTGATGTGGATGCTGTTGTTGTTGTTGCTGCTGCTGTTGTTGTTGTGGATGCTGTGCTGACTGTGCTGATTGGGGCGCTGCTGCGGCTGCTGTTGTTGTTGCTCCTGCTGCAGCTGTGATCAACGGTATATGGGTCGCTGCGGTCGGAGCTGCAATTTGGGTTGTCGTGCCAAACAAGTTGGTGGCTAACATTGCCGTTTCGACAGGAACATTCGTATAAACCGGCGGCTGAATCTTGACTGCATCTCCACTCATATACACGTAACCTCCTGGACCACAATATAAAGGTGAATTACAAAAATTAGTATTTCTAATTTATGTACATGAGTATGTATATCGCAAAATCTGAAGACGTAACCACTGCATCACTATTAGTCTTTGTAATTGGAGACAATGGCTCCAATCGGCGGCCACTGATAAAAAATCATTGGGAATTATATTGCTTGGCTGGCGAGACGACGACAAACGCGCATCCAATGGATTTCAAATGTTGCACAAACAAACAAATGAACAGTCGCCGCCAGCTAATTTGATCCTAAACATAACCACAAACGGTCGGGCACGGTTGCAGTGTGGGGAGGGGGAACGGCAAAAGTGGGGAGCTGCGACGGCTGCTGCCGCTGCAAAAACTTTGCTTTTTGGCCTCACCTTAAAGTAATGCAGGCAGCATACGCTATGCACGTACGTACGTATGTATGTGTTCTTATATACTCGCATGTATGCGTAAGTGCGGGGGCATTGTTTTGCACATGTATTTGTAAATAGTTATGTATGAACTGCATGCATGTGTATTTGTGTGTATTGTACGTATTTATTTATGTGCCCCGCATATTTTTGTTTGATTTACAAATTGAGAATTACATTTTCTACTAACCTAGGTAATATTCCATGGTAACGTATGTTGGGGAATTGTCAAGAATTCCGGACACACTCACATACACACACTTAAAGACACAACTCGTCTCTTCTTTTTTCTACTCCTCTTTCAAAACGAACACCCGACAGCCCCCAAAACTTGCACAAACGACCAACACACACACACAGCGCACACCACACACACACACACACACACAAACTTGCACTCGCTCACTCACACACACACATACACAAATCACATACGCACTCACGCACACACACACACGCGCTGCCTTGTTGCGGCGGCGGCTGCTGCTACTGCTGCTGCGGCTGCCACCCAGTTGAGACTTTTTTAATTGGAAATTTTTTGATTTTCACTTGATATATATTCTTATATCATGAAATTTGATTATAATCCGAGTAGCACACACTAATCTCTGCACCGCTGCTGCTGCTCCCTTTGCTAGCTTCCTGTATGATTTATTTATTTATACTGCTGCTCGGCTGCTACTGCTCTTGATACTGACACTAGTCACTGTCACTGTTTCTATCTCTTCTGATTCTCATCTCGGCTCGTGCCTCATGTTCTTCTAACTTCGAACGTTGTCGTCTATTTTTCCGTGTCTGTGGCTTCAATGACTTAATTTTTGTTCTCATTTATTTTTCTTTTTTCGTGGCTATTTTCGCTTTTTTTCTCTCCTTTTGTTTCTTTTTGCACACAAATATACGCAGAATAAAATTGAAATTGGCCCGAGCAGCGAACCAGCAATTGATTTTTTTTGTTTTTTTTTTTACGACCAACTTGCACCGCCGCACCCACAGAAGTCAGTCACACGAAATACTTGATCGTTGCAAATGTTTTAAACAATATTTAATGGTTGTTTTCGACAACGAACTCGTCACACGAAAATTTTTTTATAAAGCCAAAAATTTGACGTCTCATCGTTATAGAAAAACTTTCGCCCGTTCCTTTTGTCAATCGTTTCGATACACCGACATTTGCATGGTTGCATGCGGCGCAAAACACGCAAAAATCAACTGACGACAAGAAGGCAATGCCAAAAACAATGCAAGAACACGCGCACGCTTTTTGAATATTGAATGACAATGGCCACCACTTTTCTTAATTAATAACTATTTTGAATGCTGTTGCTGTTCTAAAGCCCACGTAATTTCGTGGCGCTTCATTGGAACGTTGGAAACGAAACCTGAGAATCTAATATTTTTCTGCTAATTAAACAAAATGCACACGTTCACCATTCAAATGTCCGCAAGAATGAAAGACACCAACAAAAAAATTCACTGACGCAATAATATGTACTTACCACACAGAAAATAATTTCGTTTTCCAATATATTTGCGGCAATTATTTTTGGTTGCAGCACTTTTGATACACCGTCCAAATGAATTGAAAACCACTTGTTATGTGTTCTGGCTGGGGCACTCGCAGCGATTGCGATTGTTGAACGAAACACCAAACGTTCCGCTAAATACATGTACACATAGCTGAACGCTTTTCACCAAAGTAATGAATTACACAACCTAATATGTGCACTTAATGATTAAAATAAATTTAATTGTGATTTATGAATTTCTATTTTGCTGCTGTCGTCAAAATCACACAGTGTGATTGTGGTGGTCATACGATAGGCGATGATTTGATGCAACATAATGCTAGGGATGGTTGCAACTGTCAATATATCGGTACATGGTATCAACCGGATTTGAATTTTCTTTCCAGACGTTTGTAACTTTACTATGATATTTTGTAAGCAATATTTCGAGTGTTTTCAATTTCGCCTTACCAAGAACACAATTATTAGCTTTATGTGAAATCTTACTGAAACTAGAAGGATTATATTATCAGTGTTACCAGTCAATTTTTCGTGTTATCGATAAGTTATGAAATTTATTAATATCGCTTATCATGAAATTGGTCAAATTCTTTTAATTATAAATTGAAAAATTTCAGAACTCGGTGAAAATCGTATTGTGTTTAATGTAAAGTTGTAAAAGTAGAGGTTAACTATCAAAAACACCAATATATTTATTTATACTTAATTGCATATGCCAAACCGATATTTTTTTGAAATACGTCATCAAAATGGCGGCGACGGATTACTACTGATGCGACCTTGCCATTGATGTTGACATCAATGATAGAATAACTATCAATGTCAGGACTTGGCCTTAACGTAAAACTCTGAATGGTAAATGTAAAATTAAATGCATTTATGAATATAACCCATATAATGCAAAACGCATATGTATTTAATTAAAATGAACATTTAATTTTATTTAACTTTTATGATTAACATTGTTCGCTGTTAATGGTCTATTGCTTTTGTCTTTATATAAATGTTTTTATCAAGAGGAGTTTTTAGTTAATCGGAACAAATAACTTTAGCAAGTTTGGTATATATTTGTGTTAATGTATTTGTAAGACTCGTATGAAAATCCACACTTTTGTTTTTCCCTTAGCGTCAGTTCAGAAGCCGTGAACTTTCAATTGATCAGGCTTCGCTAGTCCCACCTTAGTCAACCATTGGCAGATGTTTTCACGTTGATCGCCCTGGAGTTGCAGAACTTCACCGTACTCCGGATGCTCAATTACAGTCCCATTGCAAGCAAATTCCTAAACCAAAAGCGATCAATAATAATGACATACTTTCAAGTAATTTACATGCAGATATAGATTATCCTACTTTGGTATAACTACGTACCTTTTTACAGGAGCGGACTATTTTCTTCAAGTCATATTCTGCGGATAAGCCCTGAACAGTGGTCAATGTCTTACGACCGTTCCTCTGTTGGATTCTTATGTGCACGAGTCCGTCTTGAATATCATCATCATTGCCCTTGATTGCATCAGCAAAGGGGTCTGAAACAATAACAAATACCATTTAAAATCTATTTCCTAAAAATGCATTAAGATTTGTAATCACACCTTAGATGCATGGCTATGTCATCAATTTGACATAGATCACATCTATTTACATATGTACAAACATACACATGTATGTATGTAAAGCAATAATGACTAGACTAGCCCAAACTAGCAGCCATTTTATGTACGTATGTATGTACATTGAAATGTGCATGTGTAAATTACGATGAGCAAGTGTGTAATGTGTAAAACATGCTTTCTTACCACGAGTGTTTAAATTCTGGATGGACATACGACAATAAAAAGAAACCACAGCCTAAAATAAAAACTTTCTGAAACGTTTTGATACAATTGTATAGTTTAATTTAACTGTAATTTAACTTTTTTACGCAAAAGAGCTTCGGAAATGTGTCTGACAAGTAGACTTGCAGTGTGACCACAAATTGAATTTAAACTGTACTATTTTTATTCGAAAAATATAGCACTTCCATAATTACGAGTTTGGTTACACTTTATTAGGAATGGGACAATTGCTTTAAATGTGTATAGATCATTGTTTAACCGTTCGAACTTCATCTGCAAAAGCAATAAGATTCTCGTTAAAAATTAATCATAAAAAAATAATGTGGAAAGAAAAACGATGTGAACAAAAAAGAACGCTCTTGAAATTAGGATTAAAAAGTGACAGCAAGCTCAAAATATACCAAAAAATTTACATTACAGTATATTAGTATATTATATTATAGCGATAACAAGATCTTGCAACCCTGTGCGCTTAATCGCAGCCAACTTAATGTTTCTCTGAGGCTGCCATATTTCTTTCCTGCTTGTCTTTCAACGAGAAAAGGTGGGCATTTTGCATTTTGTCTTGATTTAGTTGAGTTATAGCTTAAACAGTGCTGTGAATGGCACAGAAACGCACCTCATTGTGGAATTGATAGATGTGCGTAAAGTGTTTAGTTCAGCCATGGCCGTAAATGTGAAATATATTGGAGGTAAAATTAGTGTGCTAACCCCACACGTGCGCTACCTCAATCTACGATCCTTTCCATGGTGAATGAATTTGGCGGAAGAGTTCTTGAAGACTATATTCATCACCCAAGACTGATTAAAAATAAAAATAGTACTACGTTACACTCTATTCGGCACTAACTAACTGGTTTATTTTATTTTATATTTCATGTATTGCGACCTTTGTTGATGCTTGTGTGGGTGCTTTTGGATAAAGGTGAGCACATGCATGAATTCCGAGGCTTGGATATTGTGCCTTCTGTGATGAACGAATTAGCAGAAGAGTTCTTGAAGACTATATTCATCACCCAAGACTGATATCATTTACAAATATAAATTTGTTTAAAATTTTTTTCGGTCAAATCTAATTGTTTCTGTTTTCTATTCCATGTTACGCCTTTTGCTGGATGCTATAATCATTTACTGAATAAAGGTAAGCATCACTAACATCTGTAGGACATTTGGTCATTGCCTAACATGATGAATGATTTGGCAGAAGAGTTCTTGAAGACTATATTCATCACCCAAGACTGATATCATGCACAAATATAAATGTGTATTATATTTTTTTTCGGTCAAATCTAACTGTTTCTGTTTTCTATTCCATGTTACGTCTTTTGCTGGCTACTATAATCATTTACTGAATAAAGGTAAGCATCACTTACATCTGTAGGGTCTTTTGTCATTGCCTAACATGACAAATGATTTGGCAGAAGAGTTCTTGAAGACTATGTTCACTGACGGAACATAGCATTCAAGGGACAATTTTATCTGTTTTGATAAATTGACACTTATAAGATCTTTTTAATATGCTTTGTAGACGTACGATGGCAACCTCTTCGCACCTCAATTGGTTGATCATTCGCAACAACAACGCTTTCTTGTTGAAGAAGCGTGATGTTAAGAAACCCTTCAGCACGGTAAGTTAAACTTCAACTCGCCTAACTCGATTTACAATTGTTCGATGATGTTTCCAACTTATATACTTTCACAATGATATTTGAATACAACATGATAGTAACTTTAATCTGACAATATTGAGCAATATGCTGAATCTATTTTATAAAGTAGTAAGTGGATTATTAATAATGTATTTTATTATCATTTGTAGGAGCCCAACAATCTGACCAATGTCAGCTCTTACCGCTACAGCGGAATTGTGCACAAAAAAACCGTTGGTGTTGTGCCAGCTGCCGATAAGAAGGGCTTCACCACCGTTCTGAAGAAGGGCAAATATGGCCAGCGTCCTGTTAAGAACACCGTGCGTGTCAACTTCAAGGCTGGTCCTCGTCGCTCCCTGAAGAAACTGAAGAACCTGCTGATTGGCTCCAAGTACCGCAAGGATCTGACCCAGGTAAGAATATAATCTTATTTGAATAGTTTTTGCTTTGACATGATGATATCCTTTATTACTACTACACCAAGATCTCAGAAATGTCTTGTTGATAATCTTCTCTGACCAACTATCTACTTTACTATTCGTTTCCATTATTTTTGGTATTAATCTATAATATTTATATTTGCTTGCAGGTAAACATGATTACAGCCTATACTACTTACTAGTGCTCTGATGATATCTTAAGTATCACCAAGATCTCCTACTAGTCCTGACGAAAATACTTAACTGAGACTAAAATTAATTGCTATTGTATATTGCCTTTAAGATAGATTATAACCAATTCTTTAATTTGTTTATAGGCTGCTCTCCGCCGCGCCTCCGCCGTTCTGCGCTCTCAATAAGATGGGTAATTGAGGAGTTGTTTTCTACTCAAAAATAAAAAAACCGTTAAAATCCAAAAAGAGCCAATTGATAGTGTTTTGTTTATGGGTTCAAATAGTAAAACAAACAATAAATTTTAATATGTATTAACAATTTAATGTTGTATTCAAAATGCTCCCAATGGTATGCGATTCTATTGCTTGCCAATTATGTTCTCAATTGTAAACAGGGTCGTTGTTTTGCATTTACTGTTGGCAGCAGGTTCTGTGGGCGTGTCGCCGCCCAGGAACTCGTGCAACCCTTTGAATGCGTCGAAAACTGGCTCTTGGCCGCGGCGTGGGAGTGGGGGCGTAAAGGCACTTGGGGAATGTAAATCTTCATGCAGTGCGATGTCCGTGGCACTCGCGGCCGTTCGACTGGAGCACGGGCTGTCGGCTGTGGCATCTTTGGCATCATTGCCAGTGGATAGATGCTGCGTGCTGCGCGAGTCTTTGTTGAACAGATTGTTGAAGCCAAAGGATACCGATAAATACTGACGATGGAGCTCTGTTATTCGATCCGAATAGTTGGGTCTGGTTGCTGCTGTGGTGTCATTGCAGAATATATCAAAGTCTGGCAGCGAATCAGTTGGTGATCTGACTTCTACATCGTTGCTCACATTTGCATCCTATGTGAAAAGATTTGTATTGTTTATACTCTCAGTTCTCAAACTCATTGATGATTCATTACATACCCGTGAAGTCGATTCGCGCTCGTATCGGTTGCCGTTGGCGCAGTGCCTCCGGCGTGTGCGTCGCCGTCGGTAATTGCCTTGCTCGAACATATCCGTTGCTGAGGCATCCAGCATCCAGTAGCTACCCTTGCCGGCACTGTCGTTGTCGTCAATGGTGTTCTTATCCCGCGCTACCTTTACAAAGCAATCGTTCAGAGAAAGATTGTGCCTGATGGAATTCTGCCAGCCTTGCTTGTTCTCACGATAGTACGGAAATCTACGATAATGATAAAGAGGGTTATCTAGAGGTATAAAGACTCTATAAGGAATATTGAACAATCTATAGTATTATTTGATTGGGGTTATGGCCCCATAATTGGAACAGAGCCAAAATCATTGGGCTAGCGTGAAAATTCTGCTGACATTTATAATTATTTATGTGTGTGATTTTAATTTGTTTTTATAAAATATTATTGGATTGTACATTTCTTAATGGGAAGTTAAATATATGAGTTGAGATTGTTTCTTGTGAATATGACTACTTGTCAGGTCCAATAAAAAATACGATATGTCTATGCACAAAGTTTTGTATTTATATATTTGTGGTTTATAGATATATAATATAAATATATATATCAAACCTTACAATCCTAGGAGGTTTTGTAATCTTTATGTAAAGCAGGGCATATTTTTGTTACTCTTAAGTTAAATAAGGAATTTTAATTATATGATCAATTGAGTTATTATACGTAATTTTGAAAAATGGTTAGGAGTAAAAGATGATTTGGTAAAAGAGTGTAAACCTTCTTAGTTGTAAAAGATCATAATGAAATAGTTAATGAGTGTTTCCAATACGGATTGGATTACTATATCATATGTTATAGAACCAATCAGTTCCTAATTAATGTTTATTTATTCTCAAACAAATGTATATAATAATTGGAAATTAGTTTTTACAGTAGGTTAAAAAAGTGTCTATCCAATCAAAACAAATTTGTATACGCTTTAAAAACGATTAAATGTCTAGTCTATTCATCAGTTATAAATATCTGATTTGAAAATCATGGATAGATAAATGAAATACTTTCTTACAAACAGGCATTTCAATTTAAGGACAAGTTTAGATTTCTTAGATCAATTAAACTTCTGAAAATCATAAACTATTATTTTCGCAACTGCCACACTTACTTATCCATTATGAATTTGTAGATACCGCTGAGAGTGAGTCTCTGGTTGGGAGCACTGCTAATAGCCATTGCAATGAGAGCTATGTAGGAAAAAGGCGGTTTCTCTGGACGATGGTTGTTGTGCAAAAAGGAAATGGGCAAATTCCAGATATTATTGTGTAGTGAGAGTAAGTTATCCATGCCCTGGTAATAGAATGCTGAGGGAAAGCCATTGCAGGCCAGCCCATCCATGCTCATAGCTCCGACGGCACCTAATGCCAATGGATTGCTGGCTCGCAAATATTCCGGACAGGCTAGTAGGCTATTGACCAGTTGCTCGTTATCCGGAAGAACTGAGGCACTCGAATAACATGAAGTGGGTAGCATTTTTATTTATTTAAATTTTATTTTATTTATTTGAACTATTTTATTAGATAAGAATTGAATGATCTCGAGCACTTTTTGGTTTTATTTGCAGTATTCTTTTGCCTTATTAGGTTTGAGGACACTACACAATACTTCACTTAAATTATTAATTCTTTTTTGATTCTGTGTTTAGTTCTTCAGTTATCTATACTGTTTTCAAGCGGGTTCTTTAACCGCACGCGTCACGAATTGTTGCGTCTTCGAAGAGATCCGATCGACAAATAAATGGATATGGATTTGTGGGTTGGCTGTGGCAGATAGAGGCACTTGCGAGTGGCATACTACGGGGTGTGCTTGAGTGTGTGTGCGTACGTGGGGAGAGCACATTGTACTATTAATACACACACATGTTCACACACTCCCACGCATCTGTGGCACAGGGAGTGCAGGGAGTAGCACTCATTGGACAGTGAGATTGAGGATGTCTTAAGAAAATAAACTATTGACCAATTTTCTGATGGTATACTGATGATGAATTATTTTATAAATATTCAAATACGTATTAGTTCTATCCTATATATCATATCAATCACGATCAGTTCAAGTGAGATCTGAGTTCCTTTATTCGGGTAAGATCATTGTAGGGTTAATGCAGTCACCTCATTGGTGTGCTCGTTTTCAAAAGAGGGCGTCGCTCTTTATATACACTCACATGTACTCTCTCACACTATACACACGCTCTCACACATACACGACATTCTCGCTCAGCTGCCTGTCACAAATCTTTTTTGTAGGCGGAGCCTAATTCTTTTCGTATGCAAGTATTCATTAAATATACATATGTACATATGCCGACAAATGGTCAACAAATGGAAATCCAGCAAGTTTGCTTATATATATGTGTTCAGCCATATATGAAGATCGGAATTTATTTGGTCTATTGTTCTTTAAACAATGTAATTGTAATGTTTATTTAAGTTTTAGTTAGAGTTAGTTAAAGATTTGTAGGGAAATGTTGTATATAAAATACCAAGAAAATTACGAATTTTAATGCGCATGTTGATTATATTAAGAAGGGGCAAGTTATTGGAGTAAGAACAAAAGATGAGATGTTGATCCCTGGAAAATAGGATTATTTTCAGTAATTATGAAAATAGGACTATTTTTTTTAGAAGAGAAACAAAGAAGAGTTTTTATCTGCTGAAAACTAGATATAAATATTATTATATATGAAGTAGATTACGAAAAACAGCTTTTTGTTGTGGAGAAAAAAAAGTCTATATAAATAAAGTAATGCAGATAAGATATGTATTTGTAATATATTAGATAAGGAAATTCTTTCAATTAAAGTATTAATGGAATATTTGCTGAGCAGTCAATTTTCTATTTTCTAAAGAAACTTTCAATTTTATAGGTTTCAGATTGAGCTCAACTTGAACTTGAAATTTAATCATACCTAAAGATGAGCTCTACACAACTTTTCTGTCTACAGAAAATTTTGATTTAAATATACGACCAAGAGCTGTTCTATCTCTAGTGAACTGTGTCGCTGGTTATCGGGAACATAATCCAATTTCCTTTCGAATTTTACGACCTTTCACAATTACAGACAGTCAGATGAGTCGTATTGTACGGTATTTCAGAGTCAAGTGCGCCATTTTTGCTAGAACTGAAGTAAAATGAAAGTCTTTAGGCATATCATAGAAAGTCGTAAAACATTGTTGTATACATTTAAAACACAGGACTATGATGATGATCTGTTTTACGATGCGATGGATGGTAGGTCTCAAGTAGAAAGCGGAGTCTCATTTGAAAGAAATAAAAACAATCAATACAAAGCAATTGAAGTTTTTGAGCACATGCAATCCACATATGTCGGGAGTCGGGGAACTGAACTGATCTATGAACTCGCAATGATACAAAGGATTTTTCACGCTCTCACTAACTGCACAACGTTCCCTCTCCCTCTCTCAATCCCACTCCCAATCCGTCTCCTTAACTCAATGTCCCGACCATTGAGAAAATTTTTACGATCGTTTTACCGCGGCCAAAAATGGGTCATAAAACAATGGGTTATCCTAGACGTAGACGTAGAACCTATAGGCAATTGAAGTTCTGTAACGGGGAGGATTACATGCCGCATCTGCATACGTGCCACATTGTTGCATGTGTCGCTCTGTGTTTTGGTTTTTGATTATTTTTAGAACTATGCCGTGAATAGTATTGGAAACAAATAGATTTTCATTTTTATTGCACAAGGTCTGAAAAAACAATGTTTTCTATTTAGTTTTGACTGATCGCTCCCGCTCAGAGATGGGAAGAAACTCTCTGCTTTGGTCACGTTAAGCCATAAAACGCCTCTCCAATTGTTTGTTTTGCCACAGTTGCCACAGACCGCAAGTTAATCGAAACCCCAAGCAAAACAATAACAATTGCAGTTATAGTTTATAGTGCGTGACATCTTGTCGATCGATGTCTGCTATCTTAGCTGATTTATGTATGTGGGGAAGATCCAAGGGATCAACACCTTGTCAAAATTTGATTTGCTCACTCGTCGGTCGTGCAACATGCAACTTGCAACTTAAATCACAAACAACAAAACATCGATCATCGCTTGTTGCTCCCAGATTTTGTGTGGGGTGATTTGTCAAAACTCCACGCACTCTGAGGACCACATTAACATCTAGTTGTTGCCTATTTATAGTAGGTCCCGTTGCCATTAAATGCAGCCCAAGCAAGCAGGGCTATTAGCTGCGTGCCGTGTTGTTTGACAACAAATACAAGGAGCTGCCTCCTCGCTCCTCCTTCCCCGCTCTCCGCATCGTCGCATTCTTCGCTCATCATCATCATCATCACGCTCGTCATCATCATCATCATTTTTGTTGTCGTTGGCGGCGACGGCGGCGTTACACATCATTGACAGCAAATTATCCACATTACCTGAATTGTCAGAGCCGGGCGGACCCCATTTAGCCATTACGTCGGTGTGAACGTGACCTTTGGTGGCCATTAAATGGCACACTTTGAGTCGTCAACGCATTTGTATGTTGCCCGGAATCGGAAATTTATGCGATTCTTGACACTAGTTGCGTAGCACCTCCCTATCTTCCCTATAACCACACATAGCTCTTCCCCCCACCCCCAAAGCATTATTTCCTACTTATATCTGGCCAAGACACTCTTTCGATAGGCTCGTTAAATCCGCATCAGAATTCTCCGTAATCCCAAGGAAAAAGAGAAGACCAAAGCTGTATTATGAGGAAGCAGGTGCTTGATGGGCACAATCCCTTTTATAACTAAGAAAATAAATGAGCTTAGTTTAAAATAAATAATCAACAATCAACGTTTAGTTGCAAATTTTAGGTACAGTTGTATATTGGTTTGAAATTTACTCTCGTATTTAAATCAATATTTTTATAACAAGTGAATTTCAAATATTAATTTTGTATAGAAAAAAATTAGTTGCTAATATTGATTTTGATTAAATAAACAAATACATTAAGTTATACTATAAATAAATAATATAAATATTAAATAATATGGAAATTTACTTCATTTCTTGAAACTTGCCATGCATTGTGTTAATGTATACAGTGGAGATTATTTATTTAATTGTTTTCGTCAGAAACCATTAATTTGTAATTGCAATGTACTCTAGGGAATAATAAAATGTCGCTAGGAAAAGACTTATTCAGGAAATTCTTTCGAAAGAATTGAACTGTGAGGAAATTACCACGTTTCAAGAAAGTAATGGTAAATAATAAAGTAATAACTTTCGGATCATATGTTGTAATCCCCATAGAAGTGATCTCTGCAATTACTACACTTTATTATTATTTACAATATAAACAAATGTTTCCTTATAATTTACAGCTCAAGTTTTGAGTTCTGCCTCATTATTATGTATTTAGCTGAATTAAAATTCCTCCTAGGAAAAGAATATTGGTAATTTAACGCGCAATTAACAGGGAATAGTTTACAGTTGAATTATCTATGGGCCGAATCAAACTGCTATGGTTGATTCACCAGGGGGGATTACACGAGATGAGATGAGGCATCGAACGAAACGGAAAACACAGCCGGAAGACTCATTCAGCATTGAGAATGAATGTGAATACAAGTGAATATGGTGAATGAATTTTGGCACGATTTGAGGCGGCAAATTAACGGGTACTCAAAACAGTTCAAAACTCAAAAGAAATGGAAATATCAAATCGTTCTGCTCAGGTTTAAAAACAATAAACGTTCAACAACAACAATCAGTCAGGCAGGTTATTTGTTGTGCGAGTGTACGAGTGTACGAGATATGCGGGTGTGTGTGTGTGTTTGTTTATTTGTTTAAATTTAGAATATCGACCACATTAAAATAGCAACAGCTTCAAACGCTTCTCAAGTGGACGGAATAGCCATTAAACAGATTTTCCAAGATGTATTATGGCCAAAGCGAGAGAAGCATTGTTAACACAGCTACAGCTACAGCCTTAGCTTGGCACACCCCCCTCAGTTGCGCCGCCCTAAAGTATCTCCAATTGTGCTTGTAGAATGCCTGGTTGACCCCGCGGGTAATTTGCACTTCAAAGAGTCCCAAGCAGAGCATGTTTATGCCATCAAGTGGGCCAGCTGGTGGGCCCAAAGATCTATGGCATTTATGAGTTACGAGGAGGGAGTAGGCAGGGTAATGAAGGGGGGAGGGGGAGGGAGGAAGCGTGCTAATGAGCTTCAGCCACTGATACAGATACACTTCAACTGCTTGGCTAATTATCAGCCAAGCTAACAATGCTGCCAAGTACGCAAAAAAAGTGAATTCGAGACTGGAGTTGAAGTTGACTTTAGTCCGACCCCCTCAACCTTCCTCTCTTTCTCGCATCGCCAGTCGCCTTACGCACCTGACGACATGCCATCATCGATCCTTGTCGTGGGGTAAAAAGCAGCTGTCAAATCTCCAGTTGACAGCCACTTTCATTTCGATGCATTATTAAAATACGGCAACATCCTGACACATTCTCAGTCAGACATCTTCTCCTCCTGCTCTTGCTCCTGCAACTCTCTCCAGGTGCACAGCGCAGACATCTTGGCGACTAACGTAGTCAGCTCGTGTTTATTTTCATGGGAAAAAGTCAGCTATTGTCGACCAGAGAGGGGAGGAGAGGAAAGAGGGGCAGGGAGGGAGTGAGTGCTGCTGCTTCTGTTGCTGCACTTGGCAATCGGCTGACTGCCTGTTTATGTGCCTTATGTGTTTGTGTGTAAATACGAGTACGCAAAACTTCATGCAGTGCCCGTGCCTGGTTCCCAGGGGTGGCAAGGGGGAGCACGGGGTGCAGAACACACGCATCGCGTCAGCGGCGCAACAAAGGCACGTGTAAACAACTCGAACTAGTTGCCCCCGATCCAGCGGCTGCATCAGCTCCCCACAATTGACGATATAACAACATTGTGCTCTTGCTCTTTCTTCTCACGCCGCACTCTCTATACGCTGCCAAAGCCAAAGTCGAATGGGGCGTGGGGTGGGCGGGGCAACTATGGCAACTTAAGTCTGCAGCTGACAGATGAGTGTCTGGGATAATATGGTAAAGCGAAGAGTTCTTTGTGCTAAAGCAACTTCTAATTGAAGTCGTCTCTTTAGTTGATTGAAGTGTGTCTGTCACCTGCTTTTAGGGCTAACACTTGTTGAAGGAAGCGCTAACTCCAAGTGCACTCCCTTTCTGTCTGTTACCAATGAATAGAATCCATTTGAGTAATTACCAACTAGCGATAGGTCAACAAAGACAGCTTGTATTTCTTCAGTTTTATAGCAGTGAAGGAAAGCATGACTTTATAATTTAGTTCCTGCTCTTTCTGCTTCCAACTCTCACTCGATTGTATAGCTACTTTAATATTGTTTTCTTTTTGAATAGTTTTTTTATGAAAATATTTTATCATCCCGGACTCTGCTATGTCCTAGTTTCATTATTCTTCTCTCGTCCTTTTGTTTTCAATACCCCTCTGTCTCTTCTTCCAAATTACTTTGTTTCTCTATTGCTTTCTCCTATGAAAATATGTCTCCCAGACTTGTCCCACCTTTTTCCATAGACTTTCCTCTTTCTTTGTGTCCAATCACGCTGGCAACCACAGCTACCTTAGCGTAAGAGTATGCTTTATAAAAAGGGCATCTATGAATTGTTGTTACATATGAATGCAGGCCGCCAAGGCGTGGCGTGGCAGACAGAGTGGCGTCAAAAGTTTGGGTCGAGTTGCGGCCCTGAGGGAGCAGAGCAGGGGGCTGAGAATTCGGCAACGGGTGTGCCACGGTGGAGCTGTTATGAAAACAAGAGGCAGCCAAAACCACTTGGCAAGGTCCGCTTCTCGTTGTACGTATGGCCAGAGCAGCAGCATTGCTAAATGGTCGACAGTTTGATATGCGGTTTGGCATCGCCAGCAAAATATCTGTTTGCCATTGCAGCAGCAGCAGCAGCACCACCACCATGAGGCGCAGGATCCGATGCAGGAGGAGCGGTGGCCGCCAGTTGCTGCTGATTTAATTTCGGTAACCAGGCCCAAAGCCGTGGCCGACTTTTTCAACTAGGGGGAGTCCACACATTGGGTGGCTTCTTTTTTACTACTCGTATATGTTTTATTTGCTTTGCTTGGCTTTACGCTTTTCGCCTTTCGCCTTTTGCCTTCTGATTTTCTCTTTTTTCGAGAAAAGAACTCGTCAAATGTTTACAAGCAAATACGCCACATCATCAAGCAAAAGCGAAGCGTCTGCAGAAGTCTCGCTGCACTGGCTGCCACAGCCCGGGGATAGCACTAGAGGTAATAATAGTTCTTAGGATTCCATTGAGTGCAGACAGAGGGCCAGCAGGCATATATCTATATCTGGGTCTAGGGCTAGGACAGGAGACACTAAAATCATAGAGTGTTGGTAATGGAGAGCGGAATGTTGTGAGTGGATTAAAACATTAGGACTAAAATCGAACCTGGATAAGTTTTAGAGAGAGGCTTAGGGAGTGTCAAGTGAGTAACAAGACTAGATGCCTAATGGGTCTTTAGTCCGTGGACGGTCAAATGAAATGGTAAGGGAGTAGACACAAACTTAGGAAGTGTAAGTGCAAGAATTAAAATACAAAGATGATAGTCCAAAGTGATTAGCTGAAGAGAAGAAAACCTCTGGGACAGAAGCTAGAGAAGCTAAAGAAATCAACGATATAAAGATAAATAAGAACTTGAAGAGCAATTCCTTTTAGGTCAGGCTGCCAAAATAAAGAAAGGCACAAGCTGTTTAACTCGACGGCTAAAGACAGCTCTGATTGTGGAGCTAAGCGTTAAAGATAAAGCCTAAACATAGGGTCAGTTTCAGTTGCAGTTCGAGTTACAGTTCCAGTTCTAGTATTGCTGGCTAGAGCTAGAGATTTATGTGAAGTTTTTGTGGCACATCTCGTTAGGCAGCAACAACTGTGTGGCATTGGGGATGTGCTTGTATGTGCTGTGTAGGGATTAAGCGGGATGGAGTCGAATGGTGAGAGGGTTAAGGCAACGAGCGGGGACAATAAGTTGGAATTGGAATTCGCTTTGATCTTTTCGCACTTTTAAATGTTTGGGAAATCTGTGTAAAAGGCATCGGAATCGGTTTTCGGAGAACCAATAAAAAATTAATGGCAGCGTTGTTGTTGCTGCCGCAGTTGCTATTGTGTTGCTGTTGTGGCTGAGGCTGTTATTTGTTTTTTAAATTTTCTGTTTGATAAAGCGCGCCACAAACAAAATGGGTGGCAAAAATAAATGCCCAATAAACGGGCACTGACGATGTGCAACTAGTTCTGGGCAACTTGCCCCCAATGCCGCAGTCAGCTCGTTGCCCGCCCCATCCAGTTGCTGCTACTGATTTACATTTGATTCGATTTCAAGCGGAAATCTTTGGCAATTGCAGATTAATGCCCTGACAGCTGCCTGGCTGGAAGCAGCTCGAGCTAAAGCTAAAACGGAAGCTGCCACTGCGATTGCCAGTGCGCCACTTGCCACTTGCCGCATGCCGCTTGCCGCTGGAGGCATCTCAGGTGTCAGGATACTTTACGCTGATTAGATAAGCATTTGGGGAAATGTGTTAAGCTTTGTTTGGCTTTTGTTTTGCGTGGCATTGGTGCCTTTAAAGCCAACTTTTCTGCGGGCTAACTGCAGAGCCCTTGGCCCAAACGAGAGGCGCGGGGGCGAGAGGCAGCGCAAATGGCATTTTTATTGAGCCATTAAAATTTTTCGGCCTCAGCTCAAGTGTCTGGCGATTGTGGTTACGGATATATACGAATACGTATACGTATTACGTATACGTATAGTAGACGTATACGGATTGTGGCCCTTACATTTTGATTAACGTTCTCTGATGCTGATGCTCTTCTCTTCGTGTTTTTTTTTCGACCACAAAATGCCACCTAAGGGGATAAAGTTGTGAAATATTTTGGGATTTGTGCGGCTTACGCAGCCCCTCCTGCCCCCCATCCGTTGCCCAGTTGCCGTCTTGGCACCAAATTGGCTTGTAGGTGATTAGGCAGCAATCCATATTTTTGCTGTAGCTGGACGATCGTCTTGGTCTAAAGATTTATGTACATATTTGTTGTTTTTGCTTGGTGCCTCATTAGCTGCATTTCAAAATGTCTCAGACATGTCCCGGCCATGTCCTGGAGGCGCAGCTGTGCGTGGCGTGGCCTTATCGCACGAATATCATTACGCACCTGGCCTCAGTCAGCCAGCAAGTTGGCCATAATTTTGATACCCCCTTTGTGTGTCACAGTCTTAACCCAAAATGTGCGAATGTGAATGGTGAATGCGAATGTGAATGTGAATACGTGAGTTCTGCAAGTTATGTGCGCGTAAGTGAATGAAATTACCGTAAGGCATTTAAGCAATGCAAGAAGCAGGCGCTGCGAATAGATACATAAATGACAATGCCAGACAGGCGACACCAGCAGCCAACCCCCTCTACATCCTTCACTCCCATTATCTCTCTTCTTCCTCCCTTTGCCCACACTCAAGTGCCTGGCAGCCACAAAACGTTTAAAGACGCAGCTCAGCACTTGGCATAAAAATCCTGTCAGTTGCCAGCCCACTCCCCGCTCTCCGCTCCCAGCTCACCTCTGCTAGATGCTGTTGCTGCTGGTGCTATTGCTACTGCTCCTGGTTGTCCTGCGAGTCCTACGTCCTGCCGTAAGGCGCGCTTATCGTTTTGACAGGAATATCTGCGCTTTCTAAATGCCAGCGCCGTCGTTTATGATGCTGCCGCTGCGCTTACGATTGAGTTCTGCCAGCTCCCAACTCCATTTGACTCCCCTTCTGTGCTTTGCCACTACCTTGAGCAAGCCCCCCTTTCAGCCCGTAAAGACTCAATGCCATGCCGTAAAAACGTGCTGTGCCTGGTTGTTACTTTAATGGCTTTTACTCCCCACGAATCCAGCGTTGTCGTCGTCAAGCGAATTATGGAAGCTGCTGCCGCGTCGGCTCGTCATCTTACTTTTCTCTCAATCTTAGCCCTCGCCCTCGCCCTAGCCCTCTGTTGGGGGCTTTGTTTTTCAGCACTTTTGCGTGCCTGCGTGTGTATTTAATAGTCTGTGGTTTGACATTGACTGCCTGGTTATACTACCTATATATATAGTAAGTATATAGTATATATCTTTTATATGGCGCATTATGCGCCTACTGTTTGTAATCTGTTGAAAGGGCTCTGCGGCTTGGCTTACCTGCTCCCCTGCTTCCCCTTCTTACGCTTGGCCATTCGATTATCGTGTCAAATTTTAATTACACAAATTACAACTCGGCTTTTAATGCCCGCGTCTTACATTCCGCGTCAAGTTGTCAACATTGTCAAAGCTCCTGGTCATTAAACATCTTCCACCTCCCTGCAGACAACAGTCGTTCTCAGGTCCCGCTTCCCCCATCCCCCACACAAAAAACACAGGCCGTGAATTTAAAGCTCTTCTTAAATAAGATAAACAATTGACCTAGTCCGTGGGAAGCTGCAAGACGTTGCCCATTTTCCTGTCTGCGGGGCCACTTTTAATTGCAAAATAATAAACAAAGTTCTAAGGCCAAGTGTTGCTGGACTTGATTTAAGTCAAAGCAGGTGTCGGATTTATACTGCAAGCATTTGCGGTTGCTTTAGATTCGTATCTCTTGATTTGTGCCATTCTTATAATCGACTTGGCAAATTTGTTAAATGTAGCTTAAGTAAGCTTTGTTTGTTTCTTATTTGATTGTTCGAGAGCTTTCAGTATGAAGTTTTCTCTAATCGCTAACTTTAATTTTCTATTAAGTTATTCGATTTAAAAAAGGTGTGGTTTGCTTTTTCAAATAGTAGTTTGATATATTTATGAATAATAGTTCATGAAGAGTTACAACTAAATGTATCAAGAAAGGACCACATACTAATTTAAGTGTACTTCAAACAGTTGTTGATATTAAATGGAATAAATAATTAAAAGGTCTTTGACGAAGATCTGTTTCTTAGTTTGACGAATATGTCTTACCTATTTATGTTTATTCATTTCAAAAATGTTACTCTCAATAAAGTAATAACTATCCTTATGCTGTGCATTACAGACATAATGACACTCATGACAATGGCAACTATTGCACTTGAATACGGACTAGGTAATTCAGGATGCCACATATTTTTTAAACCTTTCATAGATTTATATTTTCCTTGGTTATTTATTTATTTATTTTTTGCATAGCAAATCAAAAGCATTTTTTCTCCGTTTGATTTATAAGATATATAGTTAATTCTGAACTGTACAAACAACCCTTTTAAGAGTGTTTACTATACACATTTATCTCATCGATTTATTAAACGATTTGCAATGGCTGAGCTTATCTTGCTTGCTGCCAACTTTAGGCTTAAAAATTATCAATAAAAATGGTTGAGCTTAGACTGAGGCAAGGTCAGAAGGGAGGGTAAGCCGACGAGCTAATGTACTGGTCGTGGTGAGGGTGATGGTAGGGAGATTTGTTAAGATGCGTTAGTCTCTTTTAATATGCCTAGATTGACGTCGATTATGCACGCACTATTTATAACGCGCCTTTTGCGTATATCCTTGCCATGACGTCTGTATCCTAATGAACGCCTTTTTTGCCAGCATACGCTTCACGTTGTTGCCGCACAAAGATGCCACGCACCGTGCCCCAATCCAACTTCGCTGTTGAACTGAGTGGTAAAGCAGAGCCCAAGTCGCCCCTTGCCACCCATTTCGAATTTTGCGCTGACATTGATTGATTATAAATCGGCATACATTGCAAATCTAAAGCGCACACAATAACAAAACGGCTGTCGCTATTGTTGTTGCTGCTGTTCTCGTTCTCAGTTCTCAGTTGTTGTTGCTCATCCTTTGTGAATTGTTGGCGCTGCGGTTGCCTTTGTTTGGCCTGTGACAGCTTTTAATCTAGCCAAGCACGAGGCACTGCAACAACAACTAAAGTGCCCGCCCTCAACTGACAGACAGACAGACAGGCCAACTGAGCGACAGTCCGTTGGTCGCTCTGACAGACTGGCAGACAGACGTACATATTTGAAAATCACTTTAGTTCATATTCGGACAGTGCCTGAGACTTTGGCCAGTTGTCATTCACTGTAGTCCTTCCTAATGGGGCTGCGGTCCAGGGCGCTAATGATGCGGTTTACTCAGCGTTCCGTGTTGACCTCAGCTTAGTGGACACAGCGCAGGCAGACGGACCACGCTGCGTATACGCAATGCCCGATCGAAGAAATGTTGTTGAACGTTGATGGCACGTTTTTTGATTTCAATTGCTTTGGGAAAGAGTGCAGAAAAAAAGAGTGTGGTGTGCTAGATATAGATAGAGAACGAATGATATGGAAAGAGTGAGAAAGGGAGAGCGAGTTAGGCAACGGCAGCGGGCTTTATGTGCTGTGCTGTCTGGCCTATATAGGTTGCTTGGCGCCATTTTACGTAGCAAAACAAAAGTTATGGCCCAATTTTGTAGCCGCCATCCGCCTCCCACTACCGCAGAAGCAGAAGGACGAGGTGAAGAAAAAGGAGCAGAGTTCTTGTAACAAGTGGGACATTTGCCAGTTGCTGTTGCTCGCTTTGTCGTTGTTGTTGTTGCTGTTGTTCTTGGTTCTTGGTTGTTGCTGCTGGCGGCAATAAAAACAAGAAAAAATGTTTACTTCGCAAGGCGCCATCCTTTTTTTTTTTTGCTGCCGCTACTCCTGCCGCCGCTGCTGTTGTTATTATTGCTACAGCTTCTTTTTTTTTTGGTTTGCCTTTTTGCCTTTGGCTTGGACTTTTGCCTTTTGCTGGCCGTGTCCAAGTTTTATGCGTAAATCGGCAATAAGTATATGTGTACATAATGCGATACATAGTCGTGCTAGTTGGGGGATGTGACCCAACTGTTCTATGATAATTTTAAGCAACAGCAACAATGTATGGCACACAATCGACAACAACACAAGGACAACAACGACAACGGCAACGACATCAGCCAAAGTCAATTACGTGGCGCTTTCACAAATCTTTGCCACAACAATCGTGTGCGTAGGCATTTTCTAGGCTAGGAGACGGGGGACTGCTTTGCTATTTCAGCCATTGCAAATTAATAGAGAATACACACACCCACACACACTGGCACACACTCTTTGCGTATGCCTCGCATAAAATGTAATGTCATAAGTGCTGAACCTAAAACACTCCGCTTAACATTTACCACTCATATCGTTGCTGCGTACTCGTCGTAATAGAAAAGTACCTCCCCTCGCCTCCGCCCACCACTCCTTATCCTCCTCCTCCTCCTGCTTCTCTAGCAATAGCTTCTTCACTTGCTGCTTGTGTGTGTGTTTGTGAGATGCGGATTAGTTATGCTTTTGGTTCCGCCTGCCTCGAGGGGGTTGTTGTTGGTCTTGGCCTTTGTGTGTGTGCCAGGACTATGTTTAATTCCCTGGTTATGCATGTATTGTAGTTTCCTTTCTATTTAACAGCCTGCATTCATGGACGCACAAATTGGCAGACAACGCTAAAGGATTTGCAGTCGTCTACTAACTGTTGCGTCCTGCCAACAACTGCAAAGAACATTGAAGCTGGGGGCTTGCTTATTTGTTTGCGCCAAGTCAGCAACATCAACAAGCGTTTCCTGCAGCAGCAGCACCAGCAGCAGCTGCTGCTGTTGAGTGCTGAGTGAGTCTTCAGTTAATAAGTCGCAACCCCTTTTAGTGGGCGCACAACCTGTTCATGATATCACACTACACACTACATACTCTTGTAGTCGCTTATAGTAGGCGAGATTTCTGTGGAACAACTGAAGCATCTAATTGTGCATCGTCAGGTTAAACCACAAGAGCTGAGCAAATCCAACTAGCCCAACCAGTCAGCCTACTAGACGCAATTTGGCAATGGTTTCGCTCTTGTTGCTTGTTTAGAAGATTCCAGCAATGAATAGCCAGCTTAGCTGCAGTCCCACAGCCACGCCCACAGCTCCCGGGACTTCGTGTTAAAAACCGAAATTAAGGGTGGCTGGAACGGTGGCTCCATTTTTGGCTTGACAGTCGCATTAGTGTGCCCTTCTTACGCGCCATAAAATTTAAAAGCGAGCAAAGCATTTTAGCTCTGGTGCAATTTATTAGGCCGGCTCATCGCTGCGCGTAACAATTGCCTTCATCTGTTGATAAATCCTTGGCATGGCACCAAGTAAATTGAAAATATATATATTCTGTGTGTTTGCGAATGCGGGTGTAGACGACCGACCCCCCTCAAACCCAAAGGTGGACGACCACGGTTAGGCAATGAGAGTGTGCAGCCAACTGTGGCGCAGTTCTAATTATCCACGCACATGTCTCTGCCAAACGCCCGAGAAGATTTTGAGCTTGCTGGCTTTAAAGCCAGCTATAGCAAAATGCTGGCGCAACGTTAAGGACAACGGCAAGAAGGAAGAACTGCCGTTTTTGGCGACAATGGCTGGATGCTTGATGCTACTGAGGTATCGAGCGCGCTTCCGTTTCTGTCTTTTATGCAACTGCATTGGCCGCCCGCTGCTAGCGGCATTCAAAACAGACAGAAGCCAGTTTCCATCCAACCAGCCAGCCAGCCAGCCAAGCAGGCAGCTAGTCAGCAAGGCAGTCAGCTCACCAGCTGTGCAGCTGCCTCCGCATCCAAAGTGGCATGAGACTTATGAATTTTAAACATTTTGCGCCAGCAAAAAACGCCCCTGCAGCCATATCCATATATATGTATGCTGTGTCTTCACAAAACTGCAAATTTATAGCATACGAGAAACTATAACTTTGGTTTGGGTAATTTTATGGAAAAAAGTACAAAAATGTTGACAACTTTATTATTAAATTTTATGTTTGGAACTCACATGAAAAATACTTCATACATTTTCTCTTACGTTTACGTTTTACGTTTCACGCTCTGGAATCGAGTGTCAAATTTAATTGACGGTGCTTGAGGTGCGCCAGATGTCCACATCCGTTTGCAGGCATTTCCTGAATCTGTAATTGACCAGACCAATGGAATACATCGGATTGGACGCTTTGTAAAAATGAAGTCCACGTCCAACTTTGATGATATAACCGTTGCTCAAGCTGTATATATAGCATAGATATGATAAGTAAGTAGCTAATGTGAGTTAATCATGCAATGGACTTACAAAATTCTCCGATCATGTAGCGTATCCTCGTACTTGATATAACAGGCAATTTGTCGGCGTGCCAGATCCGCTTTGATCTGTCCCAAATTGGTCTTTTGCTGCTCCAAATTTTTCGGATCCTCTTTGGTAATCAAACGAAAGTATTTCAAGTTCGCACAATTTGTTACAGCCAACTCAAGGAATCTGATAAGATTTTGATACTGCCGAGAAGAATTGATCTTAGGACTTTTAGTAGTTGATAATGGGATTGGCCTCAAACCTGATAATTTTGTGTCATATAAGGCTCCTCTACTAGTATCTCAATGGTCTTATTTGTCATATATTTTCCAAATATTTCAACATAATCATAGCCCGTGTCATTCTCATCGATGGATATGTGGGACACCACCTCGCCGAGCATGAGTTTGCCATTCACCCGTGCTTTTATGGCATCCGCTCGATCCATATACTCCTTTATGCGTGTGAGAAATCCTTTTCGCTTATGTTCATCAGGCTCGCTGCTGACGAATGCCATTAGCTTAGCGATGCCATCTTGATAGAGAGTTTGCGCCTCTAGAATTCTACCGTTCTGATCGCAGTCAACGGCGCGTATCAACAGTTCCTTGGCTTCCATGGCAGCACTCATACTGAATGTTCATTTGGTGCTTTATCGCATCGGTTATATATAACAAAATTAATAATTTATTTACTAATATTAGACGAAATTGAAATTTACCGATAATTCAACAAAAGACGCTACGCTGTCTGTTAAAGCAGCTGTTTGGTGTGACCACATACTTGAAGATGCAAAATCAAGAAATACCAAACATTTATATACTCAAATATAAATTATTATTATTCAACAGGTTTCAAACTATCCAAATAGTAAAAATGTAAAATATGGTGTTTTAAGTTAAAAGATAATTATTAAAATATGTTTGTTGTTTTCAATATAAACACAAGTTGGATTGAAGTGAAATCGAGCGCACCTATATTATGAAATGGAAACTAACATTTAAATACCGGAAACGGTCACGAGTTGCTTGTGGTGCATGCGATAAACCCAGCGCTTGGAGCTGACTGTTGGCATTTGAATGTGTTTGAGTTTGGAACGTGAGTTAGCTATTAAAGTTAGCATTCCAATGTCATAAATATTCACTTTTCGTTTTATGTTTATGCCACTTACAAGCAATTACCTGAAAACGAAAGCGTTTTATCGTCAACGAACAGTCGCCCTGCCAATGGCTATCTATCCCTGTCGTCCTCTTAGTCTCCCTGGAGCTCGGGACACTGGATACTCGTAAAGAAATTGAATTTCACTAAGCCAAATATTAATTTATTTGTGTTTTCATTTCTTGCGCATTGGCAGGTGATTGACCACTAGGGGAGGCGGCGCTGTGAGCCATGCTGGGTGGCTTTGCGCATCCAATCGAAATTGAACTGGCCCTGAAAACATTTCCTGCCATTGCTGAGCGTGTTATTTTTTCTACTTCTTTCGTTATTCTTTTTATTTTGTCGGGTGACTGCCGTCCAGTATTTTTATTTATGTCATAAATTTTAAGCCATTTGGGAGCTGTGAATGTGAACGCGACGTCAGCTTTGGAGGGCGAATTTTAAATGTTTTCAAAAATATTGGTAAAACGACAATCGTAGGAGTATTGGTGCAGTAACCGGTAGGAGAATTCTATACATAGTTAACTAGACTTCCAACAACCATAACTTTGTCAAATTTTGATCGATTTCCACATGGAATGCCTCTTTGATCTGGATTTGTCCTCAGATTTATTTCATTTGTCCAAAAAAAATACTATTTGTTTGAATTTTAAATTTGCTCACTGACAAAAGCTGAGCCCTGAGGATCAATACGAAAGTATTGCCTTCTTTGGGGCTGACCAAATAAAGCAAACAAAGTGACAGTAAAATTGTTGCTTTCGCTTTCGATGAAATTTTATTTGTTTTTTGTTTATGCTCGTATAAAGAGCTACTCAATTGTCACGCTGGACTAACTTTTGTTTGGAATTAGCTGAATTGTATCTTGTAAAACACAAATTCAAGAGGGCTAAAGCCAAAGCCGTTCAAGCTTCAAGCCTAGAGCTCTTCCACATGTCACCCAATAATGCCCTGTGATGTGCGAAGCCACTTGCCCAGGGGTGGAGCGGAGGCAGGATGAAGGATGAAGGATGAAGAGCCGGCAGCTGGGGGAGGTTGGGTCTGGGCCGGGGCAGTGGTTAGCTCATATTACGGGTATCTTGGCGCCAGCTTTTTATCGACGATTATTTTCCTTATATTTGCGAATGTGTGTGTGATTGTATGTGTTTGTGTGCGTAGATGTTGTTGTTATTGTTGTGTGTTCAATATTTGCTTGCTACTGCTACAATTCTCTCATTCTGACTGTGCTTCCTTTTTTCCGCCACTTTTGCAGCCTTTCTCGTTGATTTTTATTTGTTTCTCTTTCAATTTATTTTGCCATTTCGTTTTCCTTTCTGCTGTCATTGTTGTTGTTGCCATTTTCATCGCTTTTATTACAAACATACTACACATACACATCTTAAATATATATACATATGTATACATTTTAATGTGTATGTGTGTGTGTGTATACACTGACACATGTGAGAAGCTCTAACATTGTGTGTCCTTCACAGCCGTTGTGCGTGTCGCTCTATCTATCTCTTTCTCTCGCTCGCTCACTGGGTGTGTGCGTGTGTGTTTCTAAGTGTGTGTTAGAGTGTGCGTGTGTACTTGTGTGTAGGTCTGTCTGTTTGCTGCTAAATGTGCGCTCAGTCCGCCACTCATTTATGTCGTCGATGTGCCAACGCCCCCATCCCCAAACATGGCCAACCCCTCGCTTCTTCAATCACATGCTTCACCCCCGCTGCGACTGCGACCCCCTCGCGAGTCCTTATTGTTGGCCCACAGCTACAGCTGCTTTAGCTTGTTCGTTAACGTTCAGTTTTTCCACTTGATGCTATTTATGTTTGCTTCCATTTTTCAAGAAGGATCAAAATTTATATTGGCTAAAAAGTCCCTCGAGAGCTTTCAGCTTTCCTCACACATTTACAGATGTAACAAATTGTAACACAATCGTAACTGTTTACTCTGGGGCTGACACTTTACCATCCCGCCTCCTTCTCCATTCCACAAAAAAAAATCATAACCTTCATGAACTTTCGGCCCATCCTTAAGATGAAACCCGTAAGCAAGTGTTGCCCAGCGAAACTCAGTTCAAGGTATGACGCTCGGCCTGTTATGGTCTTTGGTCCTTCGTCCTCACACTCACACTCATGTTACTCATGCCATGCGCCAAGCAATTGAATTGAGCTGCAATTGTTTTGATTTTTGGCCCCGGGGCCTTCGTTCCACACACACACACACATACACAGGCACAAACACAAACGCAGACAGAGAGACATCAACAGAGATAGAGTGAAGCTGGAACTGGTGGCTATATCCTACACGTATCCTGCCGGGCACTTTCGTATTTATCGCCGTTTGCTCGTCAAGTGTGGAAAATGTAATAAACAATTGACGCTGCTTTATGGCAGCTCCAACAGCAGCATCTCAATTTATTGTTTGGTCGCCTTTAAAGGTGATGTGCTCATACACTCCTGTGTATGTCCTGCTTCTGCTCATGGTCGTGGTCCTGGCTCTGACTTGGCCTGCGTCTTGGCCTTTGTCTCCCTTTTGTTGCGCGTCAGTTTCCAAATTAAGCACACAAATTGATGATGTTAACAATGACGATACGAAAATTGACTTGCTGCATGACTGGCAAACAAGTTTTTGGCGGCCAAGCGAAACGCACAGGGAAAATCGAGAGTAAGCTGCGGGCCATTGTGGCCAGCACAAAATGAAAATGGAAATGGAAATGGCAATTGGGTAGGGGAATGGGAATGGGAATGAGAATGAGAATGAGACTGAGAGGGAGAAGCATGAGAAGCAAGAGGGAGTGGAACTATCGCATCCATATTTCATATTTCGACCAAAATGGCTTTAATGTTTTCACATTTGCTTTGTTGGCTTTGATGGACGCGCAACCTATATGGCTGTTGCCCTAGCTCACCCTCCCTCCCCTTCTGTGTACTGTGCGAGGATGCCGCAGTCAGTGGCTCGACAAATCAATTGAAAACTGACAGTTGTGACTAAACGGCGCATATTTCCTTGACATCTGTGTGGGAGTCTGTGTCTGTCAATGTTCTCCACACACTCACACACATGCATTCCGACTCCGACTCTGTCTCCGACTCCGACTCTGAGTGTATGTATGCATGCATATTTCTGTATTGGATTTCAGTCCATTACGTTCAGAGTTTTTGATAGGAATTGGATATTGGCTTTTTATATGCGCGTGGATATATACGTGGATATGGCTGGGGCCTGTTGCCTGCTCTTCTAGCCTAATCTATGAGTATTCGAGTTCAGTTTGGTTCTATTCTGTTTGCTCGCATTAACGAAATTCACGCACGCTAGAGGCTAAGAAAATGTCAGGGGCTTGATTTATCCTGTCCAACTCTGCGTGTTTGGCCACAATCAATCGATTGCCGACCGGCTGTTTGTAACTGTCGTTCAGGGCGTGCCTAGGCTCAGGACGAACTGCCTGCACACCCAGAAAAAAGCAAAACAAACGAAATAGAAACACAAGCAGAGAAAAAAAGCGACGCAACAACAGCAACAATTACGTTACGAAGGAAAGCGATTGAAGTAGAGGACATAGGCAATACTATGTTAACTCGGGCCAGAACGGCAACAGCTGAGCGCACAGTGCGATAATTAAAATCCGTTACGCGCCCTGTAATTAGTTGCATACTCGTCTAGTATGTAACATAGTCTAAACACGGCTCCAATTCGTAGACTCCAATCACAATCCAACTAGCAACACACTTCACTCCACATGCCATATCCGGCCCATGCTATCTACTTTTATGGACATGTGCGTAAGCGATCCGTGCGAAAAATGGGCGCTTCGCGGCAATTACCTTCAATCCAAAACAGCTCGAATAGATTCATCAGTCGCGATAAGGCGTCGAACAGTCGAACAGGCGCAGTTCCAGTTCCAGGGCCCAGTCAAGTTTCTCAGTTCCGTCAGTTACCGCCTACGCACCTTTTCGCGTCATGCAAATCAGTTTTAGCCTGGCCAAGGACCTATGTATACCCATGTCCAGTCCATTTGTCCTGCCTACCCTTCAGCACACATACATGCGTAAGGTTTGCTAAATAATGTGATTTGATCTGACCAGAACAGACCAGACCTGACTAGACGTCACCCCCACTCAGATACTATTAGCGAGGGCTGTTCAAAAATAAATAAAAAAACCTTACTTAGTAGAAAATTATCTAACGGCTTAAAAACAAAATTCTAATAAAGTTATTACGTTTGCCTTAAGGTTATAAAAAAAAGAACAAATATTTTGCAATGGTATGATTAATAAGCTTTAATTATTTAATGAACTTTATAACATTTGGGGAAAGAGGGTTCACGAAGGTTTTACAAACAATCTTTCTGGCAAACTTATAATTGATTTCCGATATTCTGTAATGTAATTTTTTATAGTACATTTATTTTAATATCCGTAGTGAACCTGAAATTAAATTCAAGTCAATTTGCAACTGAAAATTAATTTCTTTGCCAATTTTTATACAATTAAAGCAACATTTTTTATTTAAATCGGTTCAGCTCCAACTTGTAAACAGGTTTATTTTGAAGATAATTAAAATTTAATTCAAGTATATTTTTAATGTTAAAGTTTCGCATTCTTTGTTGAAGGCCGAAAACTTGTGGAAGGTCCCTCGCTGTCATGAGTCCAGAGTCTAGGAGCAGCCGGAACTGGGTGAGTTTATCATTGCGTTACAAAATGTGAATCGGAACATCCGCTTCTAAATGCCAGGCATTTGCTACTGGCCACATCACACCACACACAGGACACACCACAGTCCACTGAGCACTGACCAGACCAGTGACGTCTGCTGAGCAGGGCACAGTGGGTTGGTTGGAAAGTTGAAAGTTACTAGTTGGTCGCTGATTCTTGGTTATTGGTTTCTTATGCAATGGGGTTACACTAGCAGGTCGTCATTTAGCATAGGGTAGCGTCTAAATTGAAATTGAAATTGACCAAGAATCTTTCATCTACACCCCGGTCAATCTGCAGTCCAGTCTTACCCTATTCTCATTCCACTTCCCATTCATATTCCCACTCTTAATGCCAATGCCTTCCGCAGCTTATGTAACGTTTATATAATTTTGCCGCCACTTTCGAGATTTATAAAATTGCGCTTTGCTCCCTTTGTATTTTTTTCTGCTTTTTGTTTGTCTTTTTTGTATTTTTTGGTTGCTGTTAAAGAGCGTTTGTATTAAGCCAGCTGGACGACGTTTCATTATCAGCGAGCTGATGGGGAGGTGTAGTGGGGGCGCTCGCTCAGAAGTGTGCAATGTAAATAAATGGATAGGAAGAAATCAACGTTAAAATAAATGACACTAAAACTGGAGACAGTGTTTTTGTTTTTGCTATTTTTTTTGGCTCTCCCATTGTTGTTGTTGTTGATATTGTTGCTAATGTAGTTGCCATTGCCGCTGTTGTTGTTCTTGTTTCTCTTTGCGCTGGCTTGCTCTTCAATTGGCTATTAAGCAAATTGATTCAGTTAAATTTATCTTAATGCAATCTCCGCTCGTCCAAGCGTCCCACCACTGTCGCCCCCAGCCCCAGCCGCAGCCACGGCACCAGTCCATATCCCAGCTCCCCGCTAGATAGTGCATAATTTGAAGGGCATAGTAAACAAGGCAACAATTCACGCGCAACAAAGGCAGAAGATACACGTACTTGTAGATACATCCACGTCGGCTCACAGTCCGACACATGGCAGTGCCAACAAAGACGAACACAATACAGAAACCAAAACCTACAGCCCACAGCCCACAGCTCAGAGCCCATAGCCCATAGCCCAGACCCGAACTCAGTCACAGTCATAGACACAGCCACAAAACAAAGTCCCAATGCCAATAGCAATCCCAGGACCTCAATTGAGCCTACCATTTCTGGCCGCGGGGATGACAACAACAACAACTATAGTAGCAGCAACAGCGATGGAGACGACGACGACGACGGCGACGGCGACCATAAAGCGCTCGAAGCGTGAAAAACAAGGGTGAAATGTGGAAAGTTACAGAAAAAAAGCATTAGAAAATATATCTGGCATGGCTTAAAAACGCGCGCTGTTGATTGTTTTGCTGGATAACGGGCAACAGCCAAGCAGGCCAAACCCTGTTGCCCATGTACCCCATTGATTCCCAACCCACCCGTGACAGCCACGACAACAACGACCACAGTCCCAAAAACGCCAGCGACTTGGTTGTCGCCATTCAATGACGCCGCCACCGCCACCGCCATCGCCGCCCCAAGGGTTGCTCATCTTCCCCCCAGGCGAAAGGGGCCCATGCCCGAAACTATATCGTATATCTATGAGCCAGAGTATGTGTGCCACTGGGCAATCTATATGGCCAAAAGGAATCGAGTAGTCCTGCTAAATAAGCCATCGCGTCTGTGCGACAATCTAACAACAAGCATCGCCCCTCTTTCCGCGTTCCTCCTTCCTCGTTCCACATCTTTTGCCTCGTGCCATTGATCGGGGGACATAAACAGCATTTTCTGTTGGCCATGCGATTGCCTCACATAGGCAAATCATATAAATTATGCTCAATTTTTTTTCATCTGCTGCTTCTTTTTGCCTTTTAATAAGCATAAAAACTTATGATATGTGAAAATATGCGCAACAAACAAACAAACAACAACAGCATTGACAACGACGAGAAACGAGAATGACAACAACTGAAAGCTGTAGATTTTCATGACTTTAACTGTGATCTGTAATTCAATTTCATTCCGAAAATAAAATAAAAATGTATTGTGTAAAACACAAATATCATTAATAAAATTGTTGTTGTTAAGTTTCGCTCGTTAAACTTTGCAATTAAATTTTATGCCTACTTAAAGTTTTAATCGAATTTAAATGTACACTTTAATTGCAGAGTATGGAGGAATTCATGTAGTAAAATGAGGTGTTGTTAAAATTAATGTATGAATATTCAAGTATGCTGTGGTTTTCTATTCTGCTGATTTTATTTGGAATACATGTTCTCACTTTGACATGAGGTAGTAAATAGATTGGAAAGTATGTCTATGATTACTGTATAAAATAACTGTCATATAATTGATCCAACCAAAATGTAAGCATTAACGCAACAGGTACGAAAGAAATAAACACTGTAATGTGTGATGAAGAATTGTTCTAAATTGCTTGATATAATTAACTTAATAATCTGAGTTGAAATTAAAATCAGCTGTGAATTTCGTTCACAAATAAATTGAAAATATTGTAGCACACTATTTAGGGTCAGTTGAAATTACGATCCTTGTGCATTTGCACTTTAATTTCATGTTGGTTACCCCTAAGTATACTTTAAATATGGCTAAGAAATGGAGTTAAGTACAGCTTTGCACTTACTGACAGCTGTGCGGAGAGGTAAGAGAACGAGTGCTGTAAGTGAATTTTATCTGAAGCAGCGCAAATGATAACTGTTCTCTTCGCATAGCTTCTGTTTTTCTTTTGCTTTCCTTTCTTTTAATAATTTTTATTGATTTCTCTTTGGCAGTTGAATTGCTTTCGAGCAATTTGAAATGGCTTGACGTTCACATTGACAGCTCTACTTATTGAAGTAATCTATTGGCAAAGCCCAACTGCAAATCGCCCCATTATCCCCGGCAGCTTTTCCCATTTGCTGAGTTCCGTTTTTTCTTCCCGCTGTTTTTTTGTTGTCGTTTTTTAGTCTTAAATGAAACGCACTTTGCAAAGTTTATTTTTTCAGATTTTTATTTTTATTTACTATGTTTTGTTTGTTGTTGTTTTCATTTTTTTCTCATTTACTACGCAAGTTGTTTATGCATTCGTCGCATTTTCAATTTCACTTTTTCATGTATAAATTTGTCATGTGTTATGAAAATATAATATAATATACTTATGTACGTTTATGTTTTACAGAATGCTTGGCTTTTACTCATCGTAGACTTCATCATCTTTGACTTCTCTTCCTTTTCATTTTGTTGTTCTTCAAGTAGTTAGTAACTATGCATTTAAATTTTTGCCATTGCTTTTATGTTCTTTCATGTGTGTGTTTATGTATGTGTTTATTATTTTCTGGGGGTTAATAACTATGTGCATATATGTATGTATGTATATATTGAATCTATAATGCTGGATTATAATTATACAAATCAATTCGGTTAAAGCACAAAATATATATATTGCTGTGCCTTAACCCCAATGGAAACCACGCAATGAACTGAAGACATTTTCGTGTTTTTTTGTTTTTGACTTTTCGTTTACATTTTTTGAATTTCATTTCATTAAATTCTTTTATAATTAGCGGTACAATTTCAACAACTTAGCGTTAAATACAGAAACGATTTTGTTTTACTTAAATTGAAATTGACCATTTTGAAAATTGACTTTCGAAGGCCACCGCCAGCTCATGGAAATTCAGCCTCAGCCGCCATCCACTTCTCAATTCCAAAGTAAACTTTTACTTATTGTATTTAGTATAGGCCTGTTCTTAAGAGTGGGCTTAACGGTTTTTTTGTGGAACTCGTGACTGGGATAATAGCTATTCTTAACTCTTTGATTTTCCATTGATTTAGCTGGCGTGCCAATTCAGGTGATTGACAACCTGTGCCTGGACTTATGTGTGTTGCTGTGTTTGTATGTATGTGTGGGTGCCATGTATGTACATGAATGTCATATACATAATGCCATGCCGAACGTATGTAATAATGTCGCATAATAAACGCATTTCTCTTCGTGTATATCAGTAATAATAATAATAATAATAGTTTCGTTTATGTATATGCGATTAGTTTTTCTTCCTTTTTCCTTCGTCTTATTGTTGTGATCAATACAGTTCTATGCGTGTGTCCGTGTGTGTGTCTTGTGTTTATTACCTTTTTGGTTTTATTTTTTTGTTTGTTTGTTCTAGGTACAGAATTCTTTGCTGGCTGCTCACTAAGGTGCTGTTAGTCGTACTCTAATTGTAAGCTTAAATTTAAACGCAATCGCACTCTGTTTATTTGTGTATCTTGTTCTTGTTCTTGTTGTTGTTGTTGTTCTTGTCGTTAATAATAATAATAATTAATTGCAACGCTACTTTTCTACAATGCTACATTACTTTTTGTGTGCTCTAAATACAAGTTAAAATGATTTATTTACTACGCAGTAACTCCATCAACTATCTCTTCTATGTATTGCCGTGTCTGTGTCTGTATGTATGTGTTTGTGTCTGTAGCTGTGTGTTTTGGTTCAAAATAGGTATTGCTTATTCATTTTTGTTTTGTAAATCTATCGCAACAATATGCACCTATGCAAAAACATAAGATGAGTTATCTTCAATTCTCAATTCTTCATTTTGGGTTTGGTTTTTTTTTTGGTTTTCGTTTTCGTTTTAATCTTTATTTTCGTTGTATAAAGTACATCAATTGGTCTCGTCAAAAGCAGCACAAAAGTTGCGATAACAATATGCCAAAAAACAACTCTACCGTTATATGTACTATGTATGTATATATCGATAACTAATAATCATTGAATCAATTCATTATGCAGCTAAATCCAAAAAAGTTGCTACGGCTTATTTCATTCACGTTTTGTTCGCTTTGCTTTTATACGCTTTTTGCTTTAGTTTTCTCTTGTTTTGTTGCTGGTAAACTAAAAGCTAAATTTGTATTCATATATTTATAGATATATGTATAATATATGTATAATGTATATATATGTATATATATAAGTATTTATTATGCTATACTGGGTGTGTATATAGTGCCATAAATATTTTGGTTTCGCTTACTTATCGCAATAGTTTAACGATTTCCAAATATTTACCCATAGATACATGCGCTATAATACTTTTTTGGTTACCTTAGAAGTAATGCTCTATTGCTATTGCTCTCATTGCTCATTGTTTACTATTTCGTTGCTGTTATTATTGCTTTTTGCTTTTACTGCTGCTCATCATTGTTTTTTCATTAATTATGTTTATAAGTACTCGTATCATTATACCATATACAATAGATGTAAATAAGTTTTTTCATAATAATATTCAAAGTGTTAAGTCTTTTATTTTGGTTGTTTGTTGTTACTGTACTTCTTCATCTTGTTGTTGTATTTAGAGATTTATAGTTTTATTAGTTCATTTTAATTTTTTCCTTTTTGTTTATATTTGTGTTAACGTGCTAAGTCTTTCATTTTGTTTAATCATTGCTGTTGCTCATTATTTATACAGTATTTTCATTATCTTTCATTTCATTTCCACTACGCGTTTGCTTGTTGTGTAAATACTGCGGTGTCAGATTTATTCCGAGCTCCATATTTATCTTAATTACACTAGAAAATATACATTATACTTTTTGAAGCAGCTTCTTTGTTGCGAGCTTAAACGTATACTTTGCATATATCTGTGAAATTCTTGTGAAATGGATTTCGGAATAGCCCTGCTAAAAAAAGAAATAAATCATAAAAACAATTGCAATAATAATTTTAATTATAATATGCTATATACAGACCCAATGCAAATTAAATTGTTAAGAATTTAATATTGCCACTTTTTGGTCTTGGCCAAAGGGTTGGGGAGGCTTAGACGGGAGGGGAGAGAGCCATGGTCTGGGGATGAGACACGCGCTGACGCAGTTGGCAGTTGGCGTCTCACTTTATTTTTTCTTCCTCTATTCGCTTTCTTTTTTCTGTTGTATATTCTTTATTACATTTCCCTTTGTTTGGGTGTTCCTAACGAGCGCTCGTTAAAATGCATTGACACAAAAAGGACAACATTGTCAGAGCGTAATGCGAAGTGGGGCGAGGGGGAGAGGGGGCGAGAGAGAAGACAGAGAGGGGGTAAAAGGGATAGCAACAGATAATGGAAACAATGGATCATGAACCTAATGCTACCAAATACTGAATTCAACAATTGTAAGTAGTATTTAAAGTTGCGCTGGTTCCAATGATATACAACTATATCGTTAATATGCTATGCTAAAAATTTATCAACTTTAACAATTTTTGTTTCTTTTGCTTTCGTTTTTTCTCCTTCTCATTCTAACAATAATGCCATGATCCTTATAATGCTTGGACGAACCTATAACATGTGTGCGTGGCTGTGACGAAACCTACCGAAAAACTAAATGAAAACCATAAAACGGGCACTTTTTGAAAACAAAAATGTAACCGCCGATTTCTTGTTGGAGTAAAGCTTTTCCAAATTTAATATAATATATGTATGTGTATATATATATATATTTTGTAAGTTTATATAGTTTTGTAGTATTGAAGTACTATATGTTTATATGCAATTTATTTACTACGTGTCTTTAGGTTATTTAAAAATTTAAAAATTTTAAAATATTTCATTTTTTCTTTGCTGTATACTTGAAAAGTATATCTCAAATTTATATTTGTTTTAAGATTACAGCTACGTTTTATTGCTTCTCGATACACGTTATGCTATTAATAGTTTCTGGAGCTCATTTCAAAAATATTTGCATTACATATTTTACTTTAATTTTCTTTAGTTATTCAGTTGAGCAAAATGAATAAATTATGGATATTTGTAAGCTTTATAATTGTGTGGGAATATCACAATATATGAATTGCTTTGGGTTCATCTACTCTATTGACCTGGTTTCACTAAGACAACATATTCTCCACTTAATCAAATCTAAAATTGTAAGGTAAACGAGTCCTGCTCTGGCTTATGAAACCCAAGGAATATATAAAGCAAATAATAATCAATTCAAATGTTATATGAATTTGAAATTGATGCGAAAGAGAAATTCAGAACAGCGCTAAATAAAAAGTATATAAATATTTTGTTGAAAAATAAAAACAATTGGTGTGTGTTGTATAGTGTAAGTATTTATGTATATGTTTTGTATATTTATAACTTTATAATTGTTTCATGTAATTGTTTTTGGTTTTGTTTAAATACAAGTGTGCTGTCATTACTAATTTTAAATAGTTTCAACCTTACTTTACTTACATTCTAATAAATTGATTAACCTTTATGTTATTGCTTTCATTCACATAATTAATTATGCATTTGGTTTTTTTTTTGTTTTGCTTTTTACTTTGTTTACATTGTTATACAAAATTTAATATTATTGCCGGGCTTTAATTAAAAATTATTCGTATTTTCTTTTGTAAATTTTAAATGAACTCTCATAGACAAAAACAAAAACAAACAAATTGAATTAAATATTTATATATATTTTTTTTTGCGGTAAAAATTATACAAATAATAATAATAATAAGTTGATAACTATGACTATAAGTAGAATTTGAATTTTTTGTTTAAAGTTATAATTGAATATTTGTTCGCATTGTTTGCTTTCTTATTTTGCTGTTCATTTGAGTATTGCTTTGGTACTTTAGCCGATTTCGATGACGATATTTCGATATCGATTCGATTATTCCATAAAAGATTTGCGCTTGCCATCGCTAGAGGGTTGTCACCCGCTACGAATGCGAAACGCAAAACTCTCACTTCTCGTCACGCCTTCTCCATTATTTCAACAGTATAAAAATAATTTTGTCGTGAGTATACTTACTAGTTTAACTTAGGAGTATATTGTATACTATTTCTAATTAATATATATATAGTATATATATATTGTAAATATTACGCAACTACATACGTATTCTAAATGTTGTATATATATGTGTATATGTGTATGTATGTATATAGATTCCTCTTCGCTCGCTTAGACATACCAACAACTTTCGACTGGGGTTTTTTGATCTAAACATTGCTACTCTTTAGGCTAAGTTCTCTATGACTATGGCCACAAAAGTTCGTTGCACTTTATTTGTTTATATTTTTTGAGATCGGTCGCTGAAGCTGATTTTCAATGTGAGTGATAAGTACGAGTATTTTCTTTTTTTTCTTGCCGGATTAAATACTAAGTATTTACAGGGTATTTTTTTGTTTTTTTTTTGTTTGTGCAGCGTACTCGTATTAGTATTACGTGTGGGGTGTGATTGCGAATAAATGATGAACATATGAGCTACATAATATAAGTTAAGGTTTAAGTAATATCGTACTAGGGTCGTTACGATTAAGTTCTTGAAAAGTGCAAAAGTATTTTGTTTCCTTCATTTTCTTCTTTCTGTTCTATTACGCATGGACGAAGTGTACTGTTAAATGCTTGAGACTAGATCACACTCGATAAATGTTGTATGTTTGTTCGATTCAATTCGATTCGATACATATTTGGTTTGTATCTTTTTGAGGGGGCGCGATTAATGCGATCGAATACGGATTTGAATAAGCATCAAATCATGTTGGTCTTTGTCGCTAAATTGATGTACATACTCGTAAATGGGCCACAAAAGAATGCAATGCTCTAAAACTATTCGTATTTGTAAGTATAACTGGGTCTGGGGTCTCTACAGAAGTAAACTCTGCCTTCTTCTTCTCCATCTTCTGCTTCTTTTTTTGTTTAAATAATAATGTTGCTGTTAGACAGCGACTAGATTCTTTGCCTTCTATTCGTAATAATAAATAATTTTGTTTTTATTTTCTTTGTTTTTTTTTGTTTATGTTTTTGGTAATTGCCTGGAATGCTAATTGACTATATTATAAGTTGGGTCATGCTGTTAATGCAAATGAAATGCCCAAATATGTTTTCCGATTCCCCTCCTTTCCAATGTTCCTCTAGCCTTCAAATGATAACAAAGTATTGCTCAAAACTCTACCAAAAATGTTGACGTAAAATGGTGCGAATAATGTTTGATGTTCTCTAAAATGTTATTGCTTTTCGAATTTGCTTTTCAAATTGATGTGGGGACTTATTTTTTTAATTTTGAGGGATTTTATTAATTGAATTTCGAGTGCTTTTTTCTTAATGCTTTGCTAGTGCTGTGTTTTTTATTCAGCTATGTATGTGACTTAGTTTAAGAATGTTGTGAAAAAATCGCAGCTAAATTCGCTGCTCTGTGGCGCTACTATATACTGCTTATAGATAGGCTGCCCTTACGACCTAATTCGTTGTTTGAGAAACATTGCATTTGCTTTTGTATTCGTTGCATTAATTTTAATCACTTCGTCTACGTCTTCGTCAACGTTGTTTACTTGGATTAAAGAGAATGTTTAATTTTCATTTTTGGTTTTTCGATTTTTTTCTTAGGAGTAGAGTTAGTTGTAGAGGAGAGGAGAGCTAAAGATTAAAAGTGTGTATTTTGTTTTTTTTTTGTTTTGTTTTAGATAGGCTACAGGTTATAATACATCATTATATAGTATGTAATGCATATCGTAGGATAGAGTAGATTAGATAGCGCTATTTCTAGCGATAGAATTGCTCAAGTTCAGGTTTTGGGTTTGCATTCGGTTTACACCTACTTGCAAAAGGCTTTTTCTGTGGTGTACATGTGTATGTGTGTGTGTGGAGTGTATTACTTATGGAATGCTTATGTATGGGTCTAGGAATGTTCAACTCGCTTATATGACTAAAAGAAGAACGAGATTAGGTTTACTAAGTGTAATTTTCTTTTCTTTTTTCTTCTTCACTCTTAATTTCGTTTTCTTGTATTTTTTCTTTTCTTTTTTTTTGTGGTTTTTTAATGGTATTTGCTGCCTAATGTGTCTAATGCGAATTTCTACAGTCTCTGTGTTACTCTACTACACTTGCTTTTGGACGTATTGTGATGTCAAGTATGTAATCGTATTTAGTATATATAAAAACTGTTAGCGGTTTTGATGTCGCTATCGATAACGCGGCTATCGATCGGTAACGATAACTTTTGTAACATTTGTAACGGTAAATTAACTAGGGATTTTTTTTCTCTCTTTTGTTTTTGTTATTTTGTTTTCATTTGGCATTGCCAGACATTTGCATTGCACACTTACTCAACATTTTACATGGCATAGGTGATGCCTCCACCGCCTCCTCCTGCTCCGTTGCCTGCTGTTGTGGACTCCACCTTGACACGCTCGATGAACTCATGCGGGGGTGAGGAGGCCATGCTGGCGCCGCTTTCACTATTGCTATCCGTGTGTCCGTGCAGCGACATGGCCATCATCAGCTCCTCCTCGTCCTTGAGACAGGCCGATTCCAGATGCTTGTTTAGGTACGACTTGAGCGCGAACGTCTTGTGGCATCGCTTGCATTCAAAGTTCTTGTCCACAGAGTGGGTCTGCATATGGGCCCGCAGATTTGAGCGATCCGCAAACGCTTTGCCGCAGTGCGCACAGCCATAGGGCTTCTCACCGGTGTGGGAGCGGAGGTGACCCTGCAATAGCCAGGGTCGCGAGAAGAGTTTGCCGCAGACGCCGCAGCTGTGCGATAGCTTGTGCGTCAGCACATGCATGGCAAGAGCTGGCATGGAGACATAGGCCTTGCCGCAGGTGTGACACTTTTTGGCCGATTGCGAGTCCAGGGAGCGATGTGTTTGCTTGTGGCGCGAAAGATTGCTGGAGGTCGCATATTGTTTGCCGCATTCAGAGCACGTGTACTTGGTCTTCTGTTGATCCTGTACAACAACGGCGGCTGGGTCGGCCACATGCTTGCGCTTGGAGCGCCCGTCGCTCACAAAGAAGGCCTCGTAGGTGTAGGCAACCGTTTTGGCTGGCTGCCCATTGCCATCGGCATCCACATCGCATTCCTGCGCCAGACTCAGGCCCAAGCCCAGGCCGAGGCCACTACGCAGCTGGTTGGTGTTGGTTGTGTTGCTGTTTTCGTTCTGCACGTTGCTGCCGCTGCTGCTGTTGCTGTTGCTGTGGCTGTGGCTGCTGCTGCTATTACTGCCATTGCTGCTGGCGGGGCTGCTGGGTGGCAGGTGGCTGATGCTTGCGCTGGAGGCATTGCTCAAGGGGCGTTGTTCATTTACCGCGCTCGCTGCAGCAGCCAGTTCGGCAATCGATGACGTGCTCCGCACATGCGCATGCGCCTCCAAAAGCGGCGTGGTGTGGGCGTGAGCGTGTGTGTGTGTGTGCATATGACTGGGTGCATGTGTGTGTCCATGCTGCATGTGCCCCAGCGCGTGTTGCTGTTGCTCCATCTGTTGTTGCTGTTGCAGTGGCAACTGCTGCTGATGCTGCTGCTGCTGCAATTGATGTGGCTGCGTGGGCGGGTGAAATGCTGTCGATGCACTAAGATCAAGTATGGCGTGCGCTGCATGCAAATCCTCCTCGGCGGGCACACGTCTGCGATAGCCATGCGTTGGCTTATCGTCCAGCGAGTATGGCCTATAGATGTCCTTCTTCTTAGGCGGCAGCGACAGCGTTGCGCCCGTACTGCTGAAGCACTTGCGCTCACTGGACGTCTGTCCGGATTCCATTTTGATGTGCACACTGGGACTGTAGCGATCACTGTGGGCGGCGCCACTCGGCGAACATGACGGCGACGATGTGGTGGACGAAGGCGGTGTCTGATAAGCGGCCAAATGCTGTTCGCCAGTACCACTGCTGGTGGCTGCTGCCGCCACCAGTGCAGTGGCTGCCGCACGTATAACTGTTATTTCGCTCTCCATTCTGGGCAGGTACGCGGTGTAGTGCAGCGGCGACAGCTCACGTGTGTAGCCTGCGAATGGGTCGACACAAGGGTAAGAGTAATTGGTATTAGAATCAATTGAACTTGTTGCCATGGCATGGTAGTTGAAAGCAGGTAAGCTGCCAGACACAACTATAATAAAAGCTAATAAACCGAGCTCCGTAGCTCTGAGCTTGCAGCAGTTGATAAATATTTTCAAGTAATATTCTTTTAGTAGTATTTCAATAACTGCCTGAAAGTATGCATCAAAAATTGCTATTTTGCTCAGACGCCGTATTGAAGGTATTTTTAAGCAAGCTCTTGAAAGTATGCAGAAGAAAATGTGCAACAATCGTAATATTAATTTAACAATGCAGCTTTTGGATTAAATTTTCCACAGCTTTACTATTGATTCAACTATTCACCCATTCATTCATTAACTACTCTTACTGCTACTCACCGTTGTAGACATTGTTGGCCACTCGCGTCGCTGCCTCGGGCGAATGCGGTGGCGGACTGGGCGCTGTGGTGCCCGCCGTTGGTGAGCTGGGACCCCAGCACTTGGCCGGTGTTGATGTTGTTGCTGCTGCCGTTGTTGTCGTTGTTGCTGAAGCTGTCGCTGTCGCTGACACTGTTTCTATTGTGCTGTCGTTTGTTGCATCTGCTGTGGCTGTGGCGGTGATGACGGCGGCTGTTGCTGTTCGTTGCTTTTCCGACTTGGTCAATAGCTTATCGCCAACAACATCGATCTCCTCGTCATCATCGAGTGTGGAGCGACGTGATTTGAGATTTGGCAATGGTGACAATTCATCAGTCGTCGTCGTCGTCGTCGTTGTGGTCGTGTTGTTGTTGGGGTGCTGCGCATTATCCTCGGCACGATCCAGCCAAGGATACGCCTTCCATTTCTTGGCAATTAGGCAGCGCGGCATAATGGGAAGGAACTGGAGCTTGTGGTTGGAGGTTGTGGTTGTGTGGTTTGTTCGTTGAGTGATTGAGCGGTTTAGCGGTTGTCAGTGGTCAGTAGGCAAGTTAAGTGTTAAGTGCTGAAGCGAGTGGTTTCTTTCGAACGAGCAAAGACCGTCTTAGGGGGTATCGTTTGGTGGCAAAGCGGAAAGGAAATGTTGCAGTTCTTATCTCGCAATATTTGACGCATGTGAAAAAGTAGATTTGGCTCGCCGAAATATAGTATAGAGTTTAGAGTTTACTTATAGAGTTTTTATTGCTTGGCATACTACGCATTGTTGCGCCTATCTTCCTGTGATGTTCTTATTATCATTTGATCATAATTCAAAATTCTATTTCAAATTGCATTTTATTGTTTTCTATGATGATAAATTGGTTGCTGCGGTTTTTGGTTTTTGGTTTCTGGTTGTTCGTTGTTGCTTTTCGTTTGTTGGTTTTATTGGTTTTTGGTTAGGATACTTCAAATTTCACAGCCACTTTACACATTTCTGCGCTTTATACTCATACTCAGCTCCGACCGACCGCTGCTTCAGTCTAGGAGTTCTAATTCTTCTCGAGTCTCACTGGGTTCCAACTTTAGTGTGTTTTTTGGTCAACTTTGGTCCGAACTTTGGTTTGAGTTTGGGTTTTCTTTTTTTTTTTTTGTGTATGTTTTTGGGCAGGGGTCTCTCTTTTTGTTTTTGGACTCTGGACAGGGACACGTTTTGCTGCGTTTGCGTTGGCTGCGTGTGGTTTATCGATTTTTACATTTGCGTTTACGTTTACGTTTTGTTTTTACACATCGGGGCTTAAAACATAACGGTCCGCTCAACTGGGAGGGGGGTACATTTGGTAATTGTATTGCTCCATATATCCTTTAGCTCCTTTCTCACGCTCCGCTCAGCAAGCGTTAGTTTTTGTTTTTATTTTTTAAATGATTTGTTATTATTGTTGATTGATTTGAAAATTTTGTAGAAATTTAAATTGTATTTTTTTGAAAACAATTTCAAAGAAAATATTATTGTTGTTGTTGTTGATGTGACGAGTTAAATAAGTTTTGGTTTGTTGTTGTTTGTTTGTTTGTTTGTTTATAAAATAGAAAGTATAGACTTGAGAGTTGTAAAAGTTAAGTTAGTTGACGCGAGTTTCTTGAAAAGTTGAGTTAAGTTTGAATTATTGTTGTTGTTGTTGGTAGTGAAAAAATTGATTTAGGAGAAAATATAATATTATATAAGATAGAGAAGAAATGCGAACGAACCGAACGTAAGCAACTCTTGAATGCTTATGAGAATACAACTGAACGAAACGTCGCTTATAAGGGTGGCCGAACGAAATGGAAAGGAAGAGCGAGCGACCGAAACGGACCGAAATGAGAGAGGAACGCAACAAATGGAACAGCATGGAACTCAAAACACAGCCCCTAAACAACCCCCAAAAATATAACAGCGTAGCTGTTGCGTGTCTTCAGGCCAGCTGCATACGACGCAAAGGGGAAATAGTATGCAATTTAAATATATTTCATTTTAGTTTCCACAAATGAATTCTTAATGCTGCTAATTATTTAAAACAATCTATTTTTGTTAATTACAAATTGTAATTAATTTCTATTTTTGTTATGATTGGGGCCATGTCTGATGGTGTAGAAAGGCCCAGGGAGCCAGCAATCAGGAAGTGTTCCATTGCCATGTCGTGCCAGAATTCGCAATGCCTTTTTCCTCCAATTGTTGCGTCCCTCTCTCCTCCTGGCTCTCGTACCTGAATTGGCTCATGGCTCCTTTTTGTTATTGAACAATTTTGGGGTGGATTTTTGCAACAGCGTTGCCGTCGTCGTTGTTGCTGTTGCCGTCATTGTTGTTGTTGTTGCTGTTGCTGTTGCCGACTCCGTCGAATGTGGCAGTTGTGCCGAGTTAATTGCTCTTGCTGTTGCATTGCATTTGTTGCTGAACTTTGATTTTGAACAAATTGCCAAAAATGACGGGCCAAAGGGGGAAAAGGCTAGATGGGTGCGGGGGTGCGGCTACGGGAGGCAAACAGAGAGCAACAGTCGTTGGATTGTGGCATTGTTGATTGCTACTAGCTGGTCATGCTGCCTTCAAGCCGAAGGCCTGGGGAGCAGAAATCGAGCAGGGGAAGCCAGCTAGCAATAGATTAAAGCCTTTTGCTGGGTCGTAGGTTTTCATATATCAAAGGTCAGGACATGCTGGCAATTTACGATTACAGCATATATCGCTCTCTGTACTAGGAAATTCAATTAAGAATTGAAACCGAAGTGCAGCCAAAATTCGGGGAAATCAAATAAAGATTGTGTGGAATAACTCTAACACTCTGAGATTGATTAGGAAATGTTATATTCAGATTGCAGATAGAAGAACTTACTTCTATGTCGAGATAGACTGCAAATTAAACACAAGGGATATTCATGTTGTGTCATAATAATACGACTCTAAAATTGCTTGGCAAATATTGTGCTTAATTTGGAACAGTATGCAGTATATGACAATTGCAGTTATACACAACGAATCTGTGATGCATGTTTATCATAACAATGCACCTTTGGAAACATTAAATTTAATTTATATAGGAACAGTATAAAGTTGAAGTTTAAAAAAATGATTTGTCGATTAAACATTACTCTCTGATCTCAATCCGTGAATTTTCATAAGAATATGTAAGCAAACCATAGTAGAATTGTGTAATTTTAAGAATTTCAGAAAGAAGTAAAATTCAGTGTAAGGGAATTCTAGAAAATACAATTTATTTTAAAAATACATGCAGTAAATTTAGATTAGTCGATTTCAAAACATTTTCAAATATTTGGGTACCAGTTGATTGCCCTGATATTTAATTTAATTCCTACAGCTAGTGCGAGTTCTTAAATATGCCAAGATTATTTGCTTTACCAATATTACATAAATTTGGCTTCATATTTTCCGCTTCCTCGTCAAGTCTCAGCTAATTATGGTCGACGTAAATTGCTAGAATAAACTTTGATTATTTTCTTGGCCCAACTGTCAAGTTGCATTACGCATAAGCCAAACTTTGGTAAAGTCCTAGCATGATTTGTTTGATTAGCGCTTATGTGAAAACTCGTTGTTATTTATGCTTCCCATTGAGTGAATATCCATTTCGGGTCACAATTGACTGATGAATGAAACAACAACATTTTCGTTAAGCATTTTTTGTTGTTTGACAGTTGGAAAACCCCTTCCTTTATATGGCCTCTTGAGTGCGGGGGTACTTAACGATTGTTTGTTTGTTGTTAATAAAAAAAAAATGCCAAGAAATGCCATTCACTCCATCTAGCTGTCAGACCTTAAGGACCTCTTAGCATATTCCTTCGAAAAATGTAACGTACCGACCATCTGTGGAATTCGAATGCACTAATTACAATTGGGCTTCCCGGCCTGCAGCACCTACTACTCGTATATAGTCAGTGGCAATGGAAATGGAAATGGAAGCCCTAAATATGCGCCTGCCCCCGGCTGGCATATGGGACTGGGCCAAGTCGGAGTTGAAGTCCTCTTAGTGTGAGCACTGCGGCTCTTCGTAATCTGCTTTTCCAGCTAAATGCAAACTTGTCGCGACCCTTTAGACGCCCCAAGTTGCGTTGCGTTGAAATTGTTGCGCTTCGTTAGCCGCCCTTCAAAAGGGCGGGTGGTGGCAGTGCCAGGATCGTTGCCGGTCGAATGCCATATACCAAAAATGATCGCGATCGTTGTGAGGCACGCGCAGACGCAGATGCAAGGACCATATGGTTTGCACGACTGAATATGAAATTAAAGTAGAGGCCACGCGTCACGACAGGAAACCAAATTATGCAGCGGCAGCAATGCAAGCTAGATTCGCTCAGCTGGAACTTGGACAGGACAATATGGTTAAGGCAGCGACAGCTTTTCCTGTTCTGTGCATTATTAGCGTTAGTTTAAGGGTAAAAAATAAGTACAAAAGGAGCCATAGAAGGAGGAATGAAAACAAAGGTGCACCACAGCACCGCGGCACCACATTGCTGTGGCAAACGAGGCACCGCGGCACCCATTTGCCAGGGATCCAGTTGAGCGCGTTTGCGAGCGTGCAAAAAACAGGAAATACTCTACAAGTGCAGCTGCCTTGGCACAGGCAAAAGAGTCCAGCTTGTGGCAAGGTGGTTGGGTGGTTGCCAAAACGCTTTTGGCGTTGCCTAGCAAGGCCCCCGTCACTGCAGTGGCGCCCCCGCGGCAATTGCCACACACACACACAATCACACTCAGACATGTACGACTGAGTATCGAGCGAAGTGTGACGCTCGCGTGGCACGGGCCAGGAAGTGGCAGCTGTAACAGCAGCAGCAGCAGCAGCAGCTCGTACTAAAAGCAACCCAAAAATTGTTGATCCTGCCCCGTGCAGCACCCATCGTACAGCAATCAGGCAAGGCAGGGCAGCCCAGACGCGAGCCCGAAAAACCGAACCAGGTGTCTGGCATGCTCTTTCTGTTTCTCCTTTTCAAATGATGTATTAAAGTGGAAACAAGCACGAGTTGTTCGTCCCATTCTAGATGTTGTTGTTGCAACAGCATTGTCTGTCTGTCTGTCTGCCTGTCTGTGCGCTGGCTCTCTGGACGCTAGCTGTCGAGTTTTTCCCAAATGCTATTTGTTCCTGTGTTCGGCTATAATTTCATTGTTACTCCTTTTGAAACGGCTTTGCAACCACCCCATCATCATCATCATCATCAACGGCAGCAACAGCAGCAGCAGCACAAACAGCAACAGCAGCAGCAGAGGCAGCGGCAACAACATCATCAGCAACGCCATCAACAACACCACCACCACCCAATGTACAACCCCCTCGTTGCCGCTTGCCATTTGCCGTACACATAGAAACAGCAAACAGGTAAAGCAACAACAACAACAACAATAACGAGTGAAACAACAACAATACTTACCATACAACAGCAACAGCGTTTCGTGCGCCTGTTTCATTAGCAATAAAAGCAACAACAACTTCGGCAACAATAGAAAAAAAGACAAAAGTCAGTTTACGTCATCGCCAAATTGCGCTTTATTTCTTTCGATGCGGGAGGTGGTCGGCGGGGTGCTCATTCAAAAACTGACTTATTAGCATGTCCTGCAACAGGATACAAAACTTTTGCACACTTGTGCGGATTCTTTGCTCTGCCCAACTGGACACACGTTCAGTTTTCATTCCGGTAATTTGAAACTTTTTCACCAACTGCATTTTTAATTACATTTGTTGAGCCATCTCCCTCTCTCTCTTCCCTCTCTGTCGCTTGCAATACGAATCCTCAGCGGGGCAGCTGTTGCCGCTGGAAAAATCTTCATGGATGTGTCGAGTTCAAAGACCTTATCGATGTCGATGTGTTGTTTGGGACGGGTCCAGAAATCCAGGTAGGAAAATGTTGGCTCGCCCTACGATCCTGTCGACGGGACATCATTTGACGATCTACATACAAACATCAGCAACAGCAACAACAACAACAACAATAACAGGCTTTTGGTGGTGCTGTTACCATTGATGATTGTTCATTGTGGATGCTCGGAGTGTGTTAAAAAACGCTCGGCAAAAGGGCGCTCGAGTTTGCTCTCGTCGAAGGCTATGCGCGCGCGGCTTTTCATTCGCTTTTCAGCAATTTTCCGACAGCTGTCCACGTTTGCGTTATGATTATGTGCAGCTGATTCCCTGACCCTGGGTTACTGACTGGTTCCTCAATTTCGGGTTCGAGTCCTGTGGACGACGGCTGCACTCTAAGTTCTTGTATTTCATTTCAAGCCAGGTCTTAGGTGAGTGCCCTCTGGCACATTTGTTGTGCGAGTGCGAGTGTGTGTGTTTTGTGTTTTGAATTCATCAACTAATGGCAGCCATGTGAAGAGTCAGGCATCAATTTGAATATGGCTCCTGAGCTGCATTCACAATTATTTGATCACTCAAGCAGCAGTTGATTCCATTAAACTTGTAGAACCTTTTCTTGTGGTTGCTCTTCAGGACAAATTTGACTCGGGTTCGTTATTTGGAAAGGATCCTTTTATGGCTTCTATAAGCACCAAATTGAATTATTGTGTTTTTTAGAATGAAAGGTATCTAAAAGCCAAAGAAAAGTTATGGGAAAATGCAAACAAAAAGAAGTTCTACAAGAAATTTGGGAAATTTTTGTATAAGAAAAGTACACTTCGTATAGAGTCATGAGAAGAGTTATGTACAAAATGAAAATAGTATCAGATACAATCTAAAATATACAGAAATATATAAAGTTTTTGAATACTAATTGAATAGTTATGTTATTGTATAATTATGAATTGATATTTTTTTAATTAATAACCCAGATACAATTTATTAAAAAAAACGCAGCTAACTTCAAAAAATATAAACAACTTGTGTTTCAATATTATAACGAAAGCCTTACATGATTGAAAAAGCCTCTTTTTTAATATTACAAATAATGAAATTTATTGTTCTTGAACAAGAAGCTTTAAAACGAATTCTTCAAAATAGTTTTACTTTTGAACTTCCTAATGAATTAATGTATTGCAAATGGGTTAAGTGCAGTTAAAGTAAGTGATGCCTAATTTTTAATTACATTACAGAATGATGTCTTTACTTCCGTCTCTCTACTTATTTACAATATATCTCCTTTGGTCTCTCTCGTATGATTAGCGTCCAATATGCTGGAAACTCACAGTTGTAAATGAAAGTTAGTATTTAATTATAGCAAAAAACAATTACCAACTAATCGTATCCGTTTAACACATGCTTTTCTTGCTCCTTCTCTATTTCGCATTCTTCTTCTCTCTGCCTCCGTCAAGCTAAGATAATACATGCAAGGAGATAATTGATTATAACTAAGAAGTTGAGTCAACTTGCAGTCTGCTCTTTCGCACTCGTTGTCCCCCTCTCTCTCCTCTGGCACTTGCAGAACTCTTTAAGATTCAGACTTGTGTATAAAGCATATTAAATTATGATATGTGAGCGCTTATGTGCGAGCAGTTTCTATATAATATATATGAGTATATATGAGTGTGTCTGAATATTGAAGCACTAATACTAATTACTTGTTACATTTTAGAGACTGCACACACACACACACACACACACATTCGCATAGAGCGGATGGCTCTCGATGGCAGCATGCAACAAGAGCACTTAGTAATATCCTGACAGCCTGCCACACACACGCACACATACACATACATAGATACGAGAATACGTATTTGTATGTTACATATGCATAGCATAGTTTGCGATGTCCTTTAGTGCCTGGCTACCTCCTTTTTTCGGTCGTTGTTGTTGTAGCCGCAGCGCAGTCTCTCATCTGCCACAACTGCCTCTCATCTGCCTCATCTGCTTCATCTGCCACAACGGCAACAGAGGCAGTCTCATCTGTTGGCTGCATTGAAGTAGAGTGAGAGAGAGAGAGGACGAGTCTCTTTATTCTGTGGGTCTCTTATTGAAATAAATTCTCAATGAACGCGCCCATTCGATGGGCCTTTCATTTTCATGCGTGCCATTTGCAGCAGCTGGCAAAGAGGGGTGTCCCCCCCTCTTCCGTCATCAACTGATGTTGCAGCTTGTTGCTGCCGCAGTGTTGTAAATATGAAACGTTTGCAAATCTCTGTTGTGCTCCGAGCATACATAAAATACACATTCTCGTCTATCATATTTGGGCCGCGCATTAGACAAGGCAAGGCAAGGCTAAGCACATGCTGCACACCAACACACACTCACCCACATATACACACATACACACATGCATGAAAGATAAGTACATGGATATGCGAATACATACGAGTACTCGTAAACTGGCATGTTTGAATATACATACTCATGCATGCTTTGGCATCTCTGAATGTGACTGACTGACTGGCAAACCCATTCGAGGGGGGTGAATGGTGTAGGAGGGGGGCGGTGGCGGGGTTGGGGTCGGTGGGGGACCGTAAGAAGACGTCGTCAACATCGTCCTTGTGCTTCACTCGACAAATATTCAACACGTATTCATTTCCTGCGGACGCACAGTTGCCAACTGGCAACATTCTGCAACGAGATGCTGCACAAGTGCACTCTGTTCGCGACAACGTCTGACGTCAACGTCAACGTCGACGCTGACCGCGACTGCGATGGCGACGGCGACGTCGACATGATACTCGTACTTGCTCTTGATGCCGCTCGCTGATGAAGTAGCGACAATGCGGCAATGCGTCGCAAAACTCACTTGAAGTGCTACTTGGCAGCAGCGTGACGACAGCGACAGCGTCCCCAAAATGTTGATCCTTTGACGATTGCCAGCAGCAGCATCCCCCTCACTCTCCTGTCCTCCTACCCCTTCGTAGGGGCTTCCAAGGTAGCGCACTTGGCGCGTCAAGAGACGCTCTCGATGGCGCTGGGCCAGAAGGAAGCTGTGAACGCTTTAACGCCATTCCCATGCACTCCCCGGGACACCTCTCTCCGCAACCCCGCATGACGGTCTCCCATTGCCAGACTCCTCTCGTTCCCAGTTTGCATTCAGTTCGCATTCCCCACTGAGAGCTACACGTTTTCATGAAATCATTTTTCACCACTTAGTCACGTCGCTTTGACAGGTCGATGGGTAGTCCTGTGGAGGCGGAGGCGGAGGTAGAGTAGTAGACGTCGCAGAAACTGGGAGCTGGGAACTGGGAATTGCGACAATGTGGGAATGTGGGAAATGGAAACGACAGCATCCTCTCTAGCGTTATCTGCGGTTAGTTGCTTATAATTGGCAGACATGTGAGTTGTGAGCCATGAGCCATGAGCTTTTCCCTTAACCGGATGCCAGCTTGCCAGCTTGCCAGCCTGCCAGACGGCAGACTGCAGCGAAGGTCCTGTACTAAGTATTTGGTAATTATAGCTGCGGCCAAGTGGTAGTAGTCGTCTACCTCGATATGTTTCCCACTCGCACACTTTCCCATAGCGCACAAGCGTTCCCACACAGACAGGACACGTTGCGTGCTCTGTTTATTAGTTCTTCGTGTGTACTCTGCAATTACAAAATACTCAATTGTTTTTATTGTCGATCGTGGAACTTTGTTTAGTCAGCGACGGGGTGGCAAAGCGGTTGGGGGCAGGGACATATGGCATCAATCATGTGGAAACCACAAAACTACACCTACTCCGCTGTGTAATGCTCTAAACGTGGCTTTCAAATGCGTTACCAACAGTTACCAGTTAGTTAGTCAGCAACAGCCAACTGGCAACTGGCAACTGCCAACTCCAACTGCCAACTATGAACTGCGAATTTGCAGCTGCAAATCTGTAGACACACCCCAATGCCCCTCTCCATTGTTGTTGCTACTTCCCTCCCACCCCTCAAGCAAGTGCTCTCAGTTTGGTACGTGTTATCCTGCTATTTGGTTACCTTGTATGGTTGCACTTCCTATCCTTTTGTTGCTGCTGTTGCTGTTGCCGTTGCTGTTGCCACTGTGGCACGAATCAAAGTATTGAATTTCTATATCCGTTTTTTGTATTGTGTGCTCTGTTGGTTTTTGCTCCTTGTTCAACTGCAAGGTGCGAGCTGAAGCGAAAGAGAGCACAAGATGTTTGTATAAGAAGCATAACACGGCACAGGCACACTTACACTGCGAGAAAACGTGATCGATATATTTACACTTGCCTTTAAAAAAAAGACTTTATAAACTGTGCAAATTTAGCAGAAAAGTGAACGAATATCCCAGAGATTGAACACGAATAACTCAAATTGAAAGTTTCCATTTTAATTTATTAAGAGTAGTAGTCAGAACATAAATGCCAACGATATACAACAACATTTTTGGCATTAGTTGGTTGTAGAATTTAGATTACTAATCAGTTCAGTTATCAGCAATTTGGTAAAGTTTATTTATATTTTGATAAAATAAACTTACATTACATGTTGATCACATGTAATACCTTAATTGATTTGCCTCTCAATATAATTAAAATCCTTTTTATATACGCTTTTTTTTTGGCAATGTACGGGCCGTAATAGTAGTAGTGGCAGCAGGAGTAACAGTACTTGCCAAATGAGTGCACAGGAAGTTTTGTGTTTACTGCTGTTGTTGTTGCTGTTGCTGTTGCTGTTTGTTGTTACATTGCTCACCTTGAATGGAAGTGAGTTTTGGGCAGAGAACGAGTGTAACGAGTGCGGGGCAATTAGGCGGCTGTGCTCTGAAACGGAAACTGTCGCAAGTGATCGGCGTGTTGATAAGTTCAACAACAAGAACAGCAGCAACAACAGGAAGAACAACATGGAATACAACAGCAGCAGGAACTACTTGTACTTAGGACCAAAAATTGGAGAACGCATTTGGAAATGCGACAGCCAAAGTTTTTCCAATGCCGCGTCGAGGAGGCTGACAACAACAACAACGACAACAACAAAAAAATACCATTTGTTTTTATTTTTTTGTTAAATATGGGAGGTGGAAATTGAGGAGGGAAGGGGCTTCGTATCAGCCCCCGAAACAAAGTGCTATAAAAGTCACGCCCGAGGGCCTGAAATGAGTTTCCAGTTTTGGTTTCATTCCCACTCTCTATTTGTGTTGTTGTGTTTTTCTTTTTAGCCAGCATCAGGTAACCTTTTGTGCCGCCCATTAGAAACATGCACGCAGGCGGCTTACTTAAGCATACAAATTGTGTGTGCAGATGGAGGGGTGTGGTGTGGGGTGCAGAGTGTAGAGTGTAGAGTGTACATGCAAATGTGAATGTGAATTCAGAAATGTTGAAATGTAGAAACGTGCGGGGATTTGCCACGGCTCCTGTGGCAGGGCATGGAAAACTTTGCCATGCGTGCCGCCATTTGACTTGCAAGATTGACACGCTGCTAAAACGCTTCCAGCCACAGCCACAGCCACGTGAGGGGGGCAGGGGATAGGGGAAGGAGTATGGCGAGGACGTGCACGAGCACACGGCGAGGAAGTGTCGAGAAAAACAAAAGCCGCTTGCCTGGACCAGAATCAAGACCAGGGGTAGACACACAAGACACAGCACGAGCAGGAAAAACAGTGCAGATGTGTCCAATTTAGTGGAACTGCAGATCCTGCCTGGCTGAGCTGCGCTGAGCTGAGCTGAGTTATGGCTTCAGGTACTTATGTCCTGCAATTGTTAAGATTAGAGCGCAGACTTTTCTCATTTGTTTTCAACAGCATTGGGGATGTAATAATTGCTTTAAGTGATTGTTTTTCTTTGCCCAGATTTTCAAGGATTTTTACAGCTTATTAAAGCTGCATAAAGGATATGGCAACCCCTAATGTGGTTAACGGTCAATTGTAGGTCAACCGAGTGGTCATAAATATTGGCGTATTGATGCTACCTGAAACCAATCTACAGATTCCAGCTAAAACTATCTGTCTTCTGCCTCAACTGTAGTTGTTGCTGTAGTTTGTATCTGTGTCAACAGCAGCCACAGTTGTTGCCTATGCAAAATGCCAAGTGGCCAAGTGGCCAAGTTATCAGCTCCTCTCACACTTGTTTGTCCTGCTGCCTTGTGCTTTTGCTGAATCTCAGGGGCACAAATATGCGGTTGGCATACACCACACTTTGGGTCTGGGCCTGGGTCTGGCTTCGTCTCAGTCCCTTCCTCCCAAAGCAGTCGTTGACGTTGCTGCTGGAATTTGTCGTGACAATAATCAGCAGCGTCTCTGCGTGGTGTCAAAACTGTGCTGCCTGTGCCAGCCACACCCCCTGCACGCTCCACACACAAAATGTTGTTGCTGAGGGGGGCTGGGTGGTAGTTGCCGCAAATATGAGCATTGGTTCCTGGCGAACTAACCAGCGAAATAAATTAGGCAACAAAAAATTGACATTCTCGGGGGGGTTGGAGGTTGGAGAGCTTGTTGTGTCATTAAAGCCAAGCCAATGGCAGCGAGGACAGCGCCACTGATTAGAACAATATGCGTAAATATGTAAGGACATTCTATATTGTATTTATATATCGCATTTGTTCGAGAATCGTGTCCTCATGGCCCCCGAAAAAGGATGTGCTCAAAATAAATATGCGTGCGTGTTGCTTCCTCACACTAACACCACCACTCTCTGTCTCTGTGTGTGTGTGTGTGTGTGTGTCTTTGCCTTTCGTTGACACTTTCACAATTTATGGCAAATGCTGTCTTTCACCCTGGCACAGGAAAGGCGCCAACGTCGCACCCCAAAAACTGACTTTGACTGTAATTTTGGTGTCCCACCCACCGAAAAAAAAAGAAGCCGAAACCCAAAGCGAAACCGAAACAGCAACAGAAGCGAAGAGGCAGCAAAAAGACGGGGAAAAAAGAAGAACGAGGAAAATATAATACAAACAACAACATACTGTTTACCAGTTCCGCAGTTCCGCAATTCCGTAGTCGCTGTCGCAGTTGGGAGTCGCAAAGTACAGAGGGGAAGAGGGTAGTCCCAGTTGTACACAGACTCATTTGAAATAAATATTTTTGTGTTTTTACTTCGCAGCGACAATAACGCAAAACATGAACAGCAGCAGTAGCAATAGCAGTACAACAAGACAAATGTCTGTATGTGTCACAGAGTGTATGTGTGTGTGCGATAGTGTGTGTGTGCTGTAGGCAAACCACGCGCGACGGCGCTGCGGCGTCAAAGTCGAATTACTCATACGCCATGCTCGCCAACGTCGTCCTCGTGGCTGACACAATCCGTGCCTACTATGCGGCGTTGACGTTAAAAGCTACAGAGCAATTAATCATTAGCTTTTACAGGATTTATTGCAAATACTTTTATCGGATATATTAAATGAACTCCACTCCACATGCGACAGGCAACAGCAGCGAGGCAGCGCGGCAGCTCAGCGGCTCGACAACTCGGCATTTCGACGTGGCTGTGGCAACACTGGAATTATGGCAGCATTAATCCAGTGTAGACTATCTGCTGGCAAACATCTTGTGTTAGTGCCACACCGCCAATGCTTCAAGATTTGCGTCATCATCCGCACCACCCCACCGCCCAGTGGGTCAAAATTTAACTGTGGCCTAACAGTGTGTGTGGTGTCATTTCACATATGCACACGCAATGATGATGCTGTCAGGTGGAAGGTGGAGCATGTGGAGGCTGCACATGATTGTCAATGTTTGGGGCTTAGCAACAGTTTACTAGAGCTGCTCGTTGCTCGTTGCTGTTGATTTGCTTGTGACAAAATGAGTTACAGGTTTCATTCATTGGCTCAGTCCTCCACCTTCTCTGCTCTGCTTTCCCCCGCCGACCACTCAAGCAAATGCAACTTGATAAATTGATGCGCATTAATTACGCAACGTTTTCAAAAGGCAGGCAAAGTGTACGAAAAATTGGCTACTAAGAACTTGGCTCTCTTTATATACCCGACAGTCATAGGAAACAAGGGATAGACGACTTTGGGAAGATCAATAATATGTGCAATAGGCCAAAAAAAATTGAGTCCATATTGACAGCTCTGTCTTTCCTTCAAAATTATCTCTTTTTCATTCTGTATAGCTAAATTGTTATAGGCATCTACGACACTTCCATATATTAAAACCTTTTTTAATTCCACCCTAAAAGCAGAAGAATTTTTGGAAGGATTGTTGCTTGTAAGTGGCTTTAATTACACTTCGATTTCAGGTATTATTGTACTAATTCGTTTTTATTAGATTCATATTGAATTGTAGTCATTAGAAACGTCGTGACAGGCAACGTATTACTATTTTTACTTTAAAATACACAATAGCTTTCTTCAATTATGTCTACCGCATATGTCACAGTCAATCACATTCGACTGTACTTGCTCCGCCCCTGCCCTGATTGCCATGTAAGTGCTGCTGTGTTTCATGTGCCATTAACTAGCAAGCCGTTGCGATTGATCTTGCTTGGGCACGGCGCTGCTTCTACTTAATGGTCCATTCAGCAGCTGCCCCAGCCACATCCAGTTCCAGTTCCAGTTCCTTTGCCACTTCCGGCATCCGGTTATAGCTAAAAAAGGGGGAAAATGGGAAAGTAGTGGGGGACAAGGACACTGCAAATGCACATGCAAATTTATAACAATTTTACGTTCTCACATGCGTTTGGTCGTAAATCGTCTGCTGGGGCGAAAGGTGCGAACTGGCGCTTCGAACTCTCGACTTGCCACACACGACTTTGCGAGCAAGAGGCAAGAGCCCAACGTCTTCGACTTTGCCAGCTTACCAGTTTGCCAGCTTGCCACCTCGTGCGGCAAGTGCCTGTGCATAAAAAATCGTTTATGGCTTTGCAGCGCTCAAATAGAACAAAGCATAAATCCTAATTTACTTACCGTATAACCCGGTGTGTTGCCACTGGAGGCATGTCTACTTACCACCTCGTGTGGCAAGCTATATCCCTCTACTCCATGTGAGTGTGTGTGTGTGTGTGGGTGGGTGACACAACATATATCAACAACATCTTAAACACATGACGGCAAATAAATACAAATGTTGAAAATTGTGAAAATGCTGCTCTAAATTGCTGGGGGATGATAAAAAGGCACAAAAAAGACAACAGCACAGAATAGAACACAGTAAAGGAATATAATAAAATGGATAAACCGTAGTTGAGACCAAAGGCAAACGATAAAAAGCTGCATCATCACCACCTCGACCAGGACAACATGCTGGCGACACTAAGAAATTGTGTGCCGCACAACAAGTTGCAAACTGAATTGTGCATTGTGGCAGAGCCAAAAGGAGTACGAATAAGAGATAGAGCAGGAGTGGGAGTAGGAGTAGGAGTAGGAGTAGGAGAGTAGGAATAGGAGCATGAGATTGTGTAGAAGTCGCACCGGAAACTAGCAAGTAAAACGATTTACGATTCGTTTAAAAAGTTCTGATTAGATAACTTGCCCTCAAAAGAGTAGATATATACGCTGGATTTTAAGTTGATCAAAAACAGCTTGTAACTGTTACAGTTATTGTTCAAGTAAAACAATGGAAACTAGTTCTCATTGTCGAGCGCTGGTTCTCGGTTTTTACTGTGCGATTCTCAATTCAAAAAGAGAATATGCTCGGCATTTTATTTCTCTTATATTTTCAATGATATATTTAATATTTCATATATACATTTCTTTCCATTTGAATTATTTAAATAACTTATCATTCTTATATGTTAAATTGTAAAATTATTTCTTATATATTGTTATATGTTATATTTTCTATATGTTATAAACTTCAGCATGTTATTGATAATTGTTCTGCTATCACTATTAACTATTTCTGTACTCCTTTTTTAATCCTTATTAAATGTAAACGAACAAAAGTCAATTTTTTCACAAGTTGACTGAGTGCTATTTGAAAGCTGATTATCACACGGATTTCAACTATCTGCAAAGTTATCAAGCACAACTTAATAGCTAGCTTAGAGGCTTAAGAACTTATGCATTGGCTTAACTTCGCTCACGTTACAGAAAGATGTTCACCTTAAGCTGTATTGTAATAATAGTTTATACCTGCTTTCAGGTTGCCCCACAACTTAATCTACATTAAAATGTCTTCCATCAAGAGAGCAGTCCAATAAAATATGTGTGGGACAGAAGTGCAAGTCAAGTGGTTGACAAGTCTTTATCATAATCATAACTTTAATTTGTTGAAAATGTTTGTATTGTTAAGTAGATTTAAGTGCAACTGTTGTTGTTAAAAGGTCTCTTAATGAGTTGGAATTAGTTTCGGTTGAAGCCAAAAGCGAAGCCGCAGAACCGCAAAAACCAGACCCCAACCACATCAGAGTGGTTCGCCTACAGTTTGGAATGCTTTATGTTGATCAAAATGCGAGGAAAAAACGCGGAGCAATGAGGAGTGAGGGCTGAGGGCTGAGGTGTAAAACTAGAGTTTGTTACTTGTTACATTGTTATAATTTATGGAAGCCAGTTACAAGTTCAAAACAAATAGAATTACAAATACAAATGCATAGGACATTAGCAATGTCGAGACTCGGAATTAACACGGTGCCGCAACCCCCGATGAATTGCCGAGCATATTGTGTGTGTCTGGAGAGTGTATGGTAAGCTGCTTGACTTTGCAATCCGAATGCCAGCAGCTTCCACACAAAAAAGCAGCATGTTAAGTAAAGTTTATGGCCAACAGTTCTTCTGGGCCAGGAAGAAGCGAAAGAAAATTGCGGCGCGCAAATAAAACCAGCGCAAAAGTGAGGCATCAAAAAGCAACAACAACCAGCAACAACTATAAAAACCTGCAACGATAGTAAAATGCAAATTGGGTGGTCGTTGGGCGGCATGTTGTCGGGACAGAGAGGGGGGGACAGAGCTGTTGCTGTTGTAGTTGTTATTGCTGTTTCTAGCTGACAGGCAGCAATCCCTCGGTTTGCGCTGGGTCTTCCCTGGTCCGGCTCCGACTCCGGCTCCGGCTCCGGCTCAGCGGCAAAACTTGCAAAAGAAGCAGAGAAACATGGCATTCGCATTCGCACTCGTAAAATAAAAGTAAAGTGCAACAGCAATTTGTTTGCACAATTGCTGAATGCGGCCATTGCTGTTGTAGCTGTTGCTGCTACTGCCGCCACTTCTGCCACTGCTACTGCTGTTTGTGTTGCTGTTGGCACTCGTCGCATTGTTTGCTTTGTAGCCAGTTGTTGTACATTTTTATGACAGCTCAAATTGGCCCCCGTCGCCGTTGTGGACGCGATTTGCCCGCCAGCAACACTGTCAGCATATGGCAATAAATGCGATGGACTCTCGCCAGGACTACGAGCAGCAATGGTGAGAAAGAAACGGGGAAGGGGCGGCAATGGGGGCTAGACAGATGACTGACGGCGATTGGCGTCTGATTTGTGTTTGGCCGCGCTAAGTTCACTTGATGCCTGCGATCCTATTTGTCCCTTTCTCTTGCTCTGGCCTCTGCTCCATTTAATTTTCTATTTGGCACTCTGAAATTAAAATATAAATCCTGCGCCGCTTTTGACAACTTTTTAAGCTCCATTAGTGTTGACGAAAGAAAGCATAACAAGTCGGGACTGGGCTGTGTCCAAAGGGAGCCCCAGGAGCCTGACAAAAAGGGTCAATGTAACCGCATTGGCAAACCGCAACGCGGCAGGACATCTACCCTTACCCCCAGCCTATGCTCTGCTTGCTGGTAACCTTGAGGGGTGTCCCCCCGCACCCTGCTGCTGCCTACACTCTACACTCTGCGTATTGGGGTGTTGCTTGCACTTCCGCAACGCAGAGAAAGAAGTACAAAAAACGAAAGAACAGCAACAAACATTTAACTGTTTGGTTGTTTGGCATTCATTGCGAATTTAAAGGGCGGCTTAGTGACAGGAATAATAAGGAAGCCCGCGACGGAAGCGTTGATGACAACGCCAGCCAGCCAGGCAGCCAGCCATTCGAAGAGAAAGCAGAAGAGAGGAATGGGGGACAACTTGCGTCCCAAATAAACCGCAAGGGACATTGGACTTGGGCCTCGGACGCGGCAATAACAACAGCAATGGGCCACAGGGCCACGGGCCATGATGTCCTTGTTGCTGTTGCTGTTAGTGTTGTTGCTCGTTCTCGTCCTGGTTATTGTCTCTGCCTCCTTTTGATTTGGTTTGCGCTGTGCAAACAGAACCAAAAACCAAATGAAACCAAACGAAACGAAACGTAACGTAACGAAATAAAGCCCAAAACCTCAAAATGTTAAAAAGGACAACAGGCAGTCAGCCCTGAAGGGCGTAAAGTGGTGAGAGGGAGAGAGGACTTTTCATTGTTGCCAACTGCCAACTGCTGACTGCTGGCCGGCAATGGTTAGTGCCGCTTTTTGGCCAACTTGTGTGTCAGCTTTTGGTCGAGAAAACTATGCGGCAATTGTTCGCATCCAAATGCAAAATAATCAAATTAAACGCTTTACTCAACTTGAGCAGAGGTCGAGGCATGTGTGTGGACTTTACTTCAAATCTGGCCATAATTCAGCTTAAGTTAGCACCTCCCCTCCCAACATTCCTCCCTGTGCTTGGCTTGTTGGGTTATTTTTAAACCTGGCAGGCAGGCAGCCATCCATCTACCCAGGCAGGCAGGCAGGCAGGCAGTCAGGCAGCCAAGTGGCAGACATCAAAACACAACCCCCTCGGCAGTCGATGTTCGTAGCAACCCTCGCGCTAGCCCATACCCCACTGTTGCCTGGTTGCCACCCTCTGTCCTCTCTGCTGCCTGCTGCTGTTGCTGTTGCATAATTTTCGGCAATCCACAAGTGTGTGTGCTCGCCTCCTTACTGTTGCGCCTGTATGCGTGTGTGCCTCTCGTTACATTTGTGGCAAACGCTGAGCGATTGCGCTGGCGCACTGGTTGTTGATTGTTTTTTTGGGGGTTGCTGCTGGCAGCTACGGCTGCTGCTTGGCTACTTGTTGTGTCTTTGTGTTGGTTTTGTCGTTTGCCAAAAAAAAAAAAAGAAAGTCCCACAAGAAGAACCATAAAAAAAGCGATATTAAAACGCGGCTTATCGATCTATTGCCAGGCAGCACGAATTAATCGCAACGCTTAGTAAATTAGTTGTAGCTTAAGCTGTCAGAGACGAGCAACCCTTTGGCACATTTGCCATGGTTTGGCATTAATCGACACCACCCAACAGCAGAAACAGCAACAGAATCAGAAGCAGCAGCAACAACACCACCACTACAACCACCGAAACTTTTGGCTCGCGTTGCGTTGGTGTTGTTAGATTTTGCTGCTGACCCGAAATCACGCACACTCGCTGTAAATTACACACACACACGCACATACACACAGAGGAAGATGCGAGTATATGTGTAGCACAGTCACGACGGCAACTGTGACGTGACGGTAACAGCAACTGGCAACGGCAACGGCAACAGCAACAGCAACGGCAACGGCAGAATCAACGGCTACGGCTACGGCAAAAGCTGCGAAAACGAAACGCGCAGAGTAGATGAAGGGAGTGGTACGTCAGTAACTGACGCACAGCGGCAGCAAGAGTCCATATTTTAAACAAAATTATTAATAAACAAATTGTAATATATTAAAACAAAAAGAAAGTGCAAAAACGACGCCAATTAAGAAAAAAGTGCAACAACAAATGCGAGAGCGGAAACAACAGCAAAAGGTGTGCTGTTTTCAACAGGCTAAATAAGTGTATGAAATCAGGGCGAGTGAAACTGGTAAATTGTGTTTTTCATTTCCTGCTACGTAATACGTAATACTGAAATACAAATATAAAGCAAACAGCCAAACAACCAAATTGTTCGTTGTGCGCGTTTAAACTAGAAGAAAACTCAATTTATGCATGGCTTGATTTTCCGCTCGGCGCTGCGGCAATGTTCGACTGTAAACTTTTGTTGCATGTGACGTATGCAACAAAGTGCCGTCTCTATGCGAGTGTGAGTGTGTGTGCATGTGTGTCGTATACCGTAGCAACGACAACGGCAACGACAGCGACAACGACGAAGACACTAACGACCACTCGCTGCAGAGGCGAGCGCTGCAAAGTATGCAATAAATTCTCGCATTGTTTATGTGCAACGCGCATGGTTGATGCGAGGGCGGAGGCGGAAGCGGGGACGGGGAAGGGGACGGGCAGGGTCTGGGCAACAAGCGGCATTCGGCAGATGGAAGTCGGTAGTCGCTAGTCGCTAGTTGGCGACGTGTGTGTGTGTGTGTGTGTGTGTGGGGAGGGGGGAGGCGCGCACAGTGAGGTAGGCAAAGGCAACCAACAGTTGACTATTTGTTGCATGTACTCGCCGTACTCGCTGCTCGCCATCGCCATCACTACTCGCTCAACAATGGCTCTCTCTCTCGTCACTCGACCACTCGCTTGCCCTCTCGCTTTCTCTCTCTCTCTCTCTCTTTGGCTCTCTCGTGTCGTCTCTTTCGGCGTGTGTGTTCGCGTTTCAATTCACAAAACATTCGACAAGTGCAGAGTGAAACAAGTTGTTGTTGCTGAAACACAGCGAACAACGAAGAAAATTTTCCACACAATTTTTCGCCCCGTTTCGAAACAGAAAAAATTGAAAAAAGTGCGTGCAAATAGTAAATACATAATAAATATGCCAAAATTCACATTGTGACAGTGTTTTTTGTGTGTCTCAATAACGCGAAAAGCATCAACAAGCAAATGGGCAATTGCAATCGAAAGTCTGCATTTCCTAAACAAAGCCAACGAGTCCACGGGCCATGCGCCATTTTAAAAAGTGGGATAGGGATAGATAGTTTCGTGTGCGTGCGTGCGCGCCTTCCATTGGAAGAGTACCTCAGCAGGCTCTCTGCCTCTCCACCTGCACCCAGCCCGCGGCCCACACATGTAGCGCTCCCCACTCAAGCTTCCACTTTCGGTATAATAATTAAACTGCTTCTAACATAAATGTGGCGAAAAAGTGTGAGAAAAAAGCCAATGAAATCAAAATGTGAATTCAATCGCCACAATCGCCACAAAGTGCTGTGACATGTGTTTTAGTTGTTGATTTTTATTGGAAAATCCCACTCTGCTCTATTTATTATGTGAACAGCATCTGCGAGCCACAGCAAGCACGAGCGAGCGTTAGAGAGTACAAAAGAAAGAGCGAGAGAGGGAGAGAGAGAGACAGGAAGCAAGAACCAGTGCGTGCACGAACTTGTTTACAGTTCTAAAGCAAAGACAGCGTCTAAATTATGCAATTTGAGAGACAACCAACAAATGTTTTCGGTTTAATGACAATTTAAGACCCTATATAATGCGTACAAGAAGAAGAGCACTTAAAAAATAGTGCTTGATTAAGAGTTAATGAAATGTTTGAAGGACCCCTTAGGATTTTATATACGAGCCTAAAAATAGGCAAAGGAAATTGCTAAACAGCTCGAAGCTTACATTTGAACTCTAACTTATAGACATGTAGAATTATCTGTCCAAACGCGTATTATTTTGACTTTTCCAAAAAGACTAGTCTCGACAAGACAGTTAAAAAAAGTCATATTGTAAAATTTATGCCTTTCAACATTTACTCTCATAATCATATCGCAAGAATATCAGAATATTAAATCAATCTTGATGAAACTATCTTTATGAAGCATGCTTTTGATTCTTAAGAACTTAAATCTGATTTATTAACCCGCATTATTTCACACTAATACTTATTTTGTTTTCAATTTCCAACTGTGGCTAATCTCTACATAAATCTTTCTTTCTATATCTATAAAGAACTTTGATAAATGCACGGAAACGGCAAACGCAACAACGAAAGCAATACCTTAAACAGTTTCAAAGTGATTTTGGCAAACGGCGAAAAGTGATATAAATCAAAAAACGAGAAACGAAACTGCAGATGTTATAGGGCGACTAGTTGAGGTGCCAGTTGGCAGTGCTAGGGCCAGTGCGGGAGCCTGAGCCAGAGCCAAAGCAGATACAGATACAGATACAGATACAGATACAGAGAAGAGAGACAGAGTCATAGTCAGAGCCAGAGCCAGATACAAATACAGGAGGACAGTCGATAGCTGCGAGCCAGAATCAAGATCAAGGATGCCCGCTAGCCGCAGCCGGCAAAGGAACGGGCACAATATAGCAGTAGTTGTTGGAATAGAGATTGAGTTCGTGAGAGAGATAGAGATAGAAGTAGAAGTAGAAGTTGAGGAGGAAGGATCTGCGGAAGTAGCGCTACTCACAAGGCAGCTCATGTCAAAGTCGAAGTCAAAGTCGGAGTCAAAGTGAAAGCATTTTACTGCAGACGACACTGGAGTCGATGTGAAAGAAGGTTGTGCTATATCTAAATAGTAAATAACGTAAAGTAAAGTAAAGTAAATAAATAATAAATAACAAACATAAACATAAGCATAAGCAACAAAAGCATAAATACAAATACAAATACAAATACAACAAAACAAAAAGCAAACAAAGAGCAACAAAAGCCCAAAGGGTATGATATAATATATAAACACCCACACTCTTATAAATAAGTATAAGGTCTGGCATACACTCATAAGTAGTTTATACAATTTTATCGAACGGTCCAAAACTGGCAAGTGGCAGTGTGCGTGTAGCAAGGAGACACAATGTCTGTGGACTTTATACTGCCCAATCGCAACAAGATACAAACGATTGCCTATGCGAGCAAGAAGTATGCGGCTGCTGCCACTGAGCTCCAGAGCTGGCGACGTCCCAAGCCAAAGCCAAAGGCGAAGCCCCGAGGCGGACACCAGACACCGCAGCAGCATCAGCATCAGCATCAGCATCATCTTCAGCAGCAGACAACACTGCGCAAACTGAGGCCAGCGCCCAACTGCAATTCTAACAATTCCAATCCCCATTCGAATGCGAATCCTCATGGGGACAAGTCCTCGTCCTCGGTGCTGCGGAATGCCAATAACAATAACAGTAATAGTAACTGTAACAATGGCTATAGCAAGATGACGACGCTCAAGTCTAGCCCCAAGCCGAAGGAGACCAAGCGAAACGGAAGAGCTGCGCTCAAGCGTGAGATAATCGAGCTGGACAACGACGATGATGAAGAAGATGATGAGGACAATGAAGATGATAATGACGCTGCTGTCGATGACGAGGATAATGATGATGATGTGGGCACACCACCTGACGAGCAGTTGGAATGGTCGGCAGCACAATCGCTGGTGCAAATGAACTCCAAACAGGAGAAGCAGCGACGCCTGGGAGCAGTCATTACAACAACAGCAACAGCAGCAGGAGCAGCAACAGGAGCAGCAACAACAGGAGCAACAGGAGCCGTAACAGGAGTTGGAGCAACAACCACAGCAGTATCAGCAGCCGCAGGTAGGTGCAACAGTTAACCACATTTCCGCTTTCCGTTTTGGGTTTCCCATTGGTTTCTGTCCCCACCTCTTATTTCCCATTCAGCTTGGCCCCCTCTGAGTAGAAGTTGCGTCACAACATTGTGAACAGGTGGCTGCGACAATTTGTGTACTCGTGTACTCGTATTTATTTTTAGTAGCCATTGCCCCAATGTGACGCCCACCTTTTATGGCCCGCCCACTGCGGCTCCACTAGGGCTATGGCAACGCCAACAACAGCAACAGCAAAAGCAACATCAACAACACCAACAACAACGATGTCGGCCGTTGGACGCCATTGCTCGTCCTTCGCTTTTTTCCCAGCTCCATGCGCGTGTTTGACATTGTCGCCGTTAGCTAATCTTTTTAGCGTATGTTGGCATTTTTCATGTTTGCCTTCTTGTCGATGTCGTTGTCGGTTGTTCTCACTGTTGCTGTTGCTGTTGCCGTCGCTGTCGTTGCTTGTTGCTCTTGACAAAAGGCAGAGCAGCAAATGCAAACACGAAAACCAACACGCGTCATTGTCATGGGGTCGTTGTTTGGGGGCTCTTGCTTAGCAGGGGCTGGAGGAGCCGGCAACGCAAAGAGCTTGCGCTCTTTTACTGCTTGCCACAATTGTTAGCCTTATCGATTGAGAAGGCGAAATGTAACAGGTCAGCTCTATGCCAGAAATAACGGCGTCAGTGAACAATACAAAACAGCAACAACAACAAAAACAAAATATGTATAAAAAATAGAGAATCGGCTGATTTATATAATCAGTGGGGTGACACTGGTTATGCACGACCAATCATGGTCACACTCAAAAGCATTCACATCAAAGTCTATATATAGTTAAGCAGCAAATGTGAAGGCTAATCGGATAATACACGATAAGTAAACTGATTTAAAAGTTACGTTTAAGCAAATTCAAAGATAAATTTTCAAGATTCTTAGAAATGAAATTTATCAAAACCCACTCAAGACCATTTAAGTTTTCTACAGTTGTCAAGATTTGATTGAGTATTAGAAAACTCAATTTACTAATAGCTTTAGTTAGTTTCATTAGAAATGTGTTTTATATACTTTTCACTGTAAGAGATCAATTTAAGTTATATAAATATAATAAATTCCACTTATAGGACCCATTCAGTCTTGTTTTATGGTTACGGCTTGGATTAGTTTTATAAATAATATAATACAAATAGACAGCAATGTCAAGTTCATTTAGTTAACCCAAAATTCGTGCTTTAGTTTTAAAATAAATATCGTAAAATACTGGCATTATTAATACTGACTGAACATTAAATTCATAGAAGCCAAAAATATATTTAATATTTGCAGAATATATGTCGACAAAAATCTATTTTAGAATGAGCAAGTTACTAGCCAAGGATTATGCAAATAAATTGAATAGTTTGTATAGCTTTAATATCCAATTAGTTAATATTCAAATAGACAAACTAGTTTCAAATGAAACTTTACACTTCTAATGGAATCAAATGAAATTATTTATTAGACTCTTCATATAATATTGAAAATCTGATGTAATCTTATAATCTATTACATTATTTCATCTGATACATCTTATAATCTATTTGCTTATGTGGTAGGCAACTCTATTCAGTGCCATCACCAATTAAATAAGCTCAACATTCATAAGCACCCTGTGATTTACCAGCTGGAGCAAATTGACAGTGGGAATTGACAGGCATGCGGCTTTTTCGATAATTGTTGATGTCAAAAAGAATGAATTGCTCATAATAATCGCAAAATTTTCATTATAATGGAATTTAAAATAAGAACAGAAAACTATGCAGAGGCATCCTGTGAAATGCCGCTGGATTGTCAGTGAATATTTTTGATTAATTTTCGGGTCTTGTTTTGGGGAACTTTTATGTTGCAATAATTATTTACACCTTTATTACAGTATCTGTGCGCCGTCCAGTGGCCTTTGGTCGCGCCCCAGCCGAGGATGGCAAGGTGATCTTCTATGCGCCGCCGGCAAATGCACATGGCGCTGCCAGGCAACCTCAGCCCATAGCCATCAAGCGGGAGCGGGAGCAACAGGTGGTTGCAGCTGCAGCATCATCGTCGTCGGCCATTTATAGAGGTCGCAGCGTGGAGGAGACGGAGGCGGCGCATGATCTGTTGTCATTGTCACAGAGCTTGCCTCCCCTTATTCCACCCTGTGTGGTGACCATTATGAAGCAGGAGGTGGCACACAAGTCACAGCCAGAGCATCTGCCCATCATGCAGGAGATCTCGAACACTTCCAACAAGTCCGTGGTGGCATCTCCACAGTCGCCACTGGCATTGCAATATCAGAGCAGCGGCAGCGGCAGCAGCAGCTCGAATATCAGGTTCATTGGCAGCAGTTCGTACGATATGCTGCACCATGCCCCGGAGACATCGAACAACTGCTCGCCATTGACGCCGCCCAACTCTGATCACAGCTCAGATGTGGACATCGACATGTCCTCGTCATCCGAATCCGGCCAACTGCATTGGAACAAACAGCCGCCTGCGGCGTCGCAACAACAGCGTGCCTCGGCGTTGAAGATGTGTCTCAACATGCTCGACGGCCGCACCAAAGCTAGCAAGGCCGCCAGCAAAGACAAGGAGCACCAGCAGCGACCCAAGAGCATCAGTAGCAGTAGCAGCAGCAGCAACCAGAGCAGCTCCATTGCCATCGTCAGCGAATCAGCAAGTAGTGCAATCGGCGCAATAGTTAATGTTGTCACGCCAGGTAGCAGCAATGGGGCAACTGCTGGCAGTGGAGAGAATTATGCAAAGCGCAAGCGCGGCTGCTACAAGTGCACCGAGTGTGGCAAGCAATATGCCACATCGAGCAACCTGTCTCGCCACAAGCAGACGCATCGTTCGCTCGACTCGCAGTCGGCCAAGAAGTGCACCACATGTGGCAAGGCCTACGTCTCAATGCCCGCTCTGGCGATGCATCTATTAACGCACAAACTATCGCACAGCTGCGACATCTGTGGCAAACTCTTCTCTCGCCCCTGGCTGCTGCAGGGACACCTGCGCTCCCACACCGGCGAGAAGCCCTACGCCTGCGTCCATTGCGGCAAGGCATTCGCCGATCGCTCCAATCTGCGTGCTCACATGCAAACGCATTCCGGGGACAAGAATTTCAAGTGCCATCGTTGCAACAAGACGTTTGCGCTCAAATCGTATCTGAACAAGCATCTGGAGTCGGCCTGTCTGCGGGATGCGGGTGCCATATCGATGGGCAAGAGCGTGGATGGGGATAACGACGATCAGGAGGATGAGGATGAGCTAATGAAGCACGATAACGAACAGGATGAGCTGGAGGCAGATGAGTTGGACAGTGATGAGAATAGTCAGGATATTGTGGTAGCTTAAGACATCTATATTAAACTAATATCCTAAAACTAACCTTACCTAATCTTAAACAAAACAAAACTTTAAACCAAATTCCTAGAAGCAATACTCGAGCACCCTTATCGAAACGAATTAAGAAACGTTTAAGAAAGAAATCAATTCAAATCAATGCAAAGCGGAACGAATCGAATCGAATCGAATCAGTCAACTAGCAGCTTATACGTGTAGAAAGAAGTTGAATTTTTAGGACAGACGGACGGACGTACGGACGTACGGAATGATGCCATGGATCTCAAGTCAATAGCATAATTTCAATGATAATATGATATGTACTTAACTTACTTATTATCAGTATCAGTAACAAAAACAGTATCGCGATCATTCTATTTATTATATACCTTTCTAATTATACTGAATCTATTTCCGGTTTGGGTACAATAGCCGAATGAGCAATATTCTCCAAAAGTTAGGCATTTTTATTGAATGATACAAAGAACAAAGCAAAACAAAAGGTTTAAAAGAAAATCCAAAATGTAACTTATAGTAAAAATCTGACACAACGAATATTATGGAACATAAGTAGAAATTCTATATATATATACAAATCACAGATCAAATAAGAAGCATATATACAAGACAACAGGCAGAAGCTATAGCAGAAGCAAATGCAAAGCAAATTATATATACATATAGATACATATATATACAGTATATACTTATCTATATGAATAACATTGAGTACATAGCGAGCAGAACCAATTTGCATGTTTTTTGGGTAACAAATACTTATTTTAAGGCATCGTTTTAGGGCTCTAGAGATTTATATAGGTACAGGGTGACTACATATACATACTACTTACACATTAACTAGCTAAAAACTAGACCGAGTATTACGCGAAGGATCCTTTCAACTGCCAGCCAATTGCCAATTGTCAATTGACAATTGAAGTTGAAAGCGCTAGAAAAAATGCTCGAGCTTATATAGACAAAATATAATAAATACAAATAAATGAAGAGAAAGGCTCATTTCGAATCTTAGCAACTAATCAACTAGTGGACTTTTTAGCACTTCCTGTAACTCTCTCTCGCTCTTAGTCTTTTGAATATTTACTTAAAACAAAACACAACAAGGCATCAAGTTCGGTAGGCCAACAGCAACAGATTAGCAATTGAAATTGATATTGAAATTGAATAATACTCACGCAATTTTAAACAGCAATGCAACTTTACATTCTTATCCCTATTTAAGATGAATAACTTCCATAATATGCTCTAACTTGATAAACAAAAAACTACTTCAATTACTTAGAAATGATTAAAATTAATGAGAATACAATTTAGAAACATATCACAAGGACAATACTTAAACATTAATACATTCAAATTTAAATATAAAACACAAAAAAAATCAACAACAACATAACAAAAATGGAATCAATTAAGAACATTGAACACACATTCTCATACAAAAAAGAAAACAATTTGCAATATAGTTATTTTATTATTAGACTTAGCTTATGTACATATTTAATCCAGATTATAAAATAATTTTATACAAAACAAAAAACAAATCCCAAAATTAAACCTCTAACTTTGGCAAACGTCAAGGTTCAAGATTCCGTGCAAATGTCAGATAAAAATTAGATCCATTTGCTCGGAATCAGACCCAAAGTTTTGGGTCAGGCGTCTAGAAAAGATGCGTAGAAGAAGAAGATGATGGAGGAGGAGTAGATGAAGCACTTGTAAAACAAAATGATAACTAAAAGCAATTCCAAAAGTAAGTGACATAGTTTTAAAAATCGTAACTCTATATAAAATCGAAAACGTATATATAATATATATACAACAAACATGTATTTATTTTACGCGTAGTTTTTATTCTGAAACCATAAGCAAGCAGAAGGCAAAACAAATCTAAAAAGCAAAACAATTTAATTAAATTGTCAATTACAATTATTTCATAATTTAAGAATTGAAAAGCTGACGCTGATAGAGGTTATTTTTTAATGCATATATAAATAAATATATATAATGAAGTATATATATTTAAAAAAAGAGGCAGTTTTATATCAAAATTAAGCATAATAAATGAAGAAGATAGATGGGAAAAGGAAAACAAAACACAAACAAAAACATTGAAAACAATTCGAACTTAATTATACAACGAGAAATAAAACAAAAATCATAAAAAAAGAATATATTAATTATTAACTTCGGAGGTACATGGACACATTCACACACACACCCATACAGACATGAAATTTTATAGCAATAAAAAGAAAAAAGGAATTATTATATGGTATATACATAGATACATACACATACAATTACAAATACATTTGCCATATGCCGTATTAAATAGTAAAAATGAAAAATGAGAAAAAAAATTGAGATTAGAATTTAGACCACAGTGCTATGTGCAATTGTTTATAGGGCCATAGTTCGAAATCGTGTTTATGCATGGCTTTATTGATGATTATTGATAGCGTTTTAAATAGCATTAAATGCCTATATATACATACATACATATATACATAAATAAATTAATAAATAAATAAATTCCATTGAACAGTAGTGGTAACAATTATGTGATTTGCAATTTTACATTCAAAATATATACATACATACATATATATACATATATAAACAAACAAAAAACAATTACGAACAAACAAACAAAATATATTGTATATTAAGGCAAGCGTTTAATTGATTCATTTACAAGTTAGATTTATTTATACATATTATAACAAAAAAGAAAAAAATCAAGAAAAGATACAAAAAAATGCAAACAAAATATTTTTACACAGAAGCTTTGTTTTTAGACATACATACGACAAGTTAATCCTCCCCTTAGTGTCCCAAGATTCGACCAGACACCCCCTGAAAAGTGTGCACTTATCCCGTAAACGACCCCTTATCCGACAGACAGATTGGTTGGTAATGGAAATGGAAATCCATGCAGAATGAGATCAAGTTCAATGACACCAATTAACTTTTAATTATTATACAAAATGAGATATTTTATAATGGATAAAATAAAAATGAAAACGAAAACAAAAACAAAAACAAATGAATTGTAAACAAAAGCAAACGCAACGCAAATGCAGATGCAAAAAAGAAGTGAAGGTATATAACGTAAAGATATTAATTTATATATTCATATATTAGAGATGCAAAAAGACTTGAACAGTTATATATACATTTAAATTGCAATATATTGTAAACTTCATTAAAACAGATATATACACACATACATATACTACCACTTACACATACCTACTTCTTATATAGTATATGATTATTTATACATGCTTACAGTTGATGAACAACCATAAATACATACATACTCGTATATAGCCTACCAAGCAACACATAACTACCAATTAACTAAGTCAACTAGTCAACTTTTTTCAATGAAAACGACCGACGACCGATGACAGATGACAGACAGATGGCAACCCTATAAGTTATCGCAGCTACAAATTTGTGCTGCTGCTGCTGTACTGTACTGCACTGTACTAGTATATTATAAATACTATACTTATGTAGATCCACAGCGATTTTAATGCAATGCATTTTTCTCTTACTTACGTACGTACTTAGCATTCGTTCTTGTTCGATTTATCGATTTATCGATCGACTTTTAGTTAGATAATATTTTCCTCTACAATGTGGGAATGTGCAAGCAATTAAATAGTTTCAGCTTTTTGTAGGAATTTAAAACAAAACACGTAATGAATATATACATACAAACAATTATAATACAAATTAACAAAATACTAAACGAAAATCAACATAATAATCAACACACACCCACACCCTCACACTCACGCTCACGCTCACACAACAAAATGTATCTAGATGACTCGAAATTAGCAATTGCCCCAAATATTACCCACTCTATAAACAATACACACACACAAAGTCGATCATTCTTTGGGCTTTCGTCTTATCGATATCGTACATACTCGTATACATACATAAATAACAGAGATACATACGTACATACATTTACCTACATTGCATACATAATCATACTACAATTTTTATGGCAAATATGTAGAGTATACTCGTATTACCTATTATATTCCCAGAAATGCTTATCCATTCTTAAATTTAAAATGAAAACATAAAACAAAGCAAAACAAAACCAAAAAAAAAAAAACAGAAAACTCACAGCATCCATAACGATATAATAGCATATACATACTACGAGTACATTACATACATAACATACGATACATGCATACATACGAGTATTTAGCAGAAGGAAATGCGGAAAATGCGAAATGAAAATGGCATGCAATTAAACGAATCGCAATGAAATGAAGCGAAGTAAGAAAGACAACACAAGTCAAATCCAAAAATGATAATATTAATTAGATATAGTTACTTATTATAGCTACACCTCCACATTAGTGCAGCCATGTAACTATTTTTAGAGCCTCGGAAATAAAACATACATACATAAAATACATAAACATATTAAATAAACGACAGAGAACAAACTGTAATTTCTTTTTATTCGCATGGGGAATTTTTGGTGCAAAACCACAGCATTAATGAACAAAAAGTAAGTAAATAAATAAATACTTTAATTTGAAACAGCTGAGTGCCTGGAAAATCAATGCGCCTTATACTAACTGAAAGACAAAAATATTACACATACGTTATTCAATGGATCAATATAAACGCACATAAGTTTATACGAGTATTAAGTATTTCAGATCTTCGATAAAAACTCATTAGGCAACCCGCGTAAAGTGACAAGATTCGCTTCAAGCCATATAGAATTTAAGTGCCATTTTGTGGCTCATGTCAGCTCACATTAAAAACTTAACACAAATTTCAGGTTCAGGTCACACAATCGGACAATTGGACAAGTAGACACGCAGACACATGAGCTTAGAGTCAACAATACTATGTCAGCATTTATACATATTTATCTGACATAATCGAAAATTTGTATGGCACTGCATGCACTGCTAATACATACATAAATATGAGAAGAGCAACTCAGGCTAAGAGTGTTTGAGGTGGGAGGGTGTTGAGTGTGTTTAAATGAAATTGCTTGATTCGGCATAAACATATTTACTCTGTTGAATATTTGCTCAACAATTTGATTTGAAATCTTGCGCCCTTACATGCCACTTGTACAACATATAAATGGAATTGTACCAAGGACGCGCTCAACGGAACAATCGAAGTAGGCAAACAAGAGCAATAAAACACGGCCCCCGCAACAGAGAACCCCATCAATACCGAGCCCAATCCCAATCCCAATCCCAATCCGCATCGCAATCCCTTATAGTGAATAGTCAGTGTCTCACACTGTCACTGTCGACAGTCGGCGGGTATTCAATGTACTCGTAACAGCTCTACAGATGTCAGCAATTCTCTCGATTTGAATACACTCAACAAAAACGAAAGTGGGCAAACAATTCAACAGAGAGCACAAGCAAAATGTAAAGAAAAAAATCTGGTAAATGGTAGGGGGGAAAAGATGCTGAGGAACCCGCGCAAATGGCTTCTCTAACGACCCAATTAATTTGAAACAAAAAAAAAGTTGAATAAAAAAACACGGAAAAGAAAAGAAGAACGCAACGAGCGTTTGAATTCGAAGAAGCGGCAATGGCAACTGCTTTATTGCCACAGACTGGGTAACGCCACAGGCCACTAAATGCCGTCTCCAGCTATAGCTACAGCTACAGCTTCCTCAACAGCTTCAGCAACAGCTCCGGCTCCAGCTCCAGCTCCAGCATCAGCTACTTTGGCTAAGGCAATTGTGTGAGTAGTAAAGTTGCCACAGCATACAGCTCCAAGTAGAAGTTGATGAGAAGTGTTTGCTATACCTCTGCCCCTGCCCCTACCACAGTCGCCGCGTCTGCACCCCCTCAGACCCATTGTGGCAAAAGCTGGAAAAGTTCGCCAATGCCGACAGCTTCATTACAGCCATCATCATCATCATCTACCCATGAGTAATTTGCCTCAACAAAAGTTTATTTGTTGCTGGAGCACAGCTCAAGCTGTTGATGATGCCGACAGAAGGAGAGAGGTGAGCAGAGCGCACTGAGAGGAGACAAGAGAAACGTAGATTTGAGACGAGGAGAGTCGAGGCGAATGGACGTTTAGAACAAGCAAACGATATAGGTTATAAACACAGATGCTCAACGATCACAGTTCAGTCTTCAATCTTCAGTCTCCAGTCTTCATTCAGGTTGCGCGCTTAACAAGAGAAATTTGCAAACAATTAGAGCGCAGATATAAACAATAACTTCAGACATGTTCAAGTCGGGTTGTGCTATTTTAATCGCTATGCTTATGCTTAGTCTGTGCATTTTGGCCACAGGTAAGTTTTCTTACAAATATGTGTTTTTGGCATAAATATTTTCGTATGCGAAATCAGTTTTTATTGCACATCTGTTCACGTTTTTCTATTGTTTGCTGTGTGTCGATGAGTTCAGTTCAGTTGAGGCGAGTTGAAACAGGTTTTAATTTCTATAAAACCATCTGCGTGCATGAGCGTAGCTCCAGAGGGGGGTCGGGGCGGCAAGGCAACGACAATGACAACGACAACGGCAACGGCAAGAGCTCTTCGCTCTCTCGCAGCTCGTTAGTCATAATTACGCTGTCGCTTGGAGTCGTGATTCAAGGTTTCCGGTTGTATGTCATAGAAGATTACCAGGCTGATAAGGAAAGAGCTGCGCCAGGCAATGATTTAATGGCTTGTAATTAAATTTTTCTTAGCTGCGCCCTATCAGGAGCTCGAGCCGCGTAAAGGTCATGTGCCCGTCTACATACGTCACGGGGATGAGGCTCTTACCAATATACATCCCGGTCTGGCCGAGGCCTTCCACGAGGGCAGCTCACAGTCACTCCAGGCGGAGGTAAAAACAAACCCATAAACAACAACAAACGCTTTAAAATTAAGTGAACATTTTTCTGCAAATCTCTTGCAGAATCTCGTTCAGGAAGTTCCAGCCACGAATCAACCAGCAACATCCGAGGAAAAGGCGACTACGACAGGGCATGTTGAAAGTTCAACTGTATCAGATATAGCCAGTTTTGATGCCATCAAAGCTAAGGACGAATAATGAATGCAATTCAATAAATGAGTGTAATTCGAATGTATCTATGAGATGCTTTCAAGTTTAGTTAATACTATGAAATATTCGGTTGCTTTCCTGCTACTTGCTGCTTCTCGTTAACTGCCATCTCGGGCATCTAACGTCTCCAACTCGTTGGCTTGAAATCGCCTTAGAGCTTTGCGTGTGATTTACTTGTTGTGGCCCCATTAGTGAGACAGGAACTGGCCCTGCTCTCCCTTCCACTCCCTTCCTCTCTTTCTCTATAGTTCTCTTAGAGATGCTGTCGCCGCCTGGGATGCGGCGTCGCAAACGTTTTGTAATTAATATAATGGCGACGGCTGTGCTCTGGAAATGGGAAATGACGATGGCGATGGAGATGGCAATGGCAATGGCGATTCCAAAATGGCCTACACACGTTGCGGTTCTTTTGGGGGGGCGGGCAGGTTGCAGCCACAAATTGTTGTTTCATTGTCCTTGTCTCGGGGCAGGCAATCGAGCCAACAGCACCAACAGAGGCTGCTGTCTAACGAGCAATAAAACTAAATACATACACATAAAGTTAATTATAAAAGGGCAAAAGGAAATTGAAGCTACCATCAGACTATTGAGCTGTCGATGCAAGTGACGGATTAAGCTAAAATAGTCAGAGCGAGCGAGCAACGGGCGAATGAGGGCGTGATAGCAGACGCGGGTCTTGGCCAAAAACCAAATCAGCCAAATGGAGAGCGAGAACTTTTACCAAGAGACGGCTGCAATCAAGAGGGCATTAAAAAAAGAAACAAAACCAGCGCATAAAAAAACAAGGAAGACAGCTCAAGGCGAGTGTGCTCGACTGGCAGTTATTACGGCTTACAGGGGTTGGAGAAATTCTGTTCTAAAATTGAAAGTAAAGGGACCTTGGCTTAGATTAGATAGATTAACTTCTTTATTTAATTGGCTCCAAACCTATATTGAAAGAAAGCTGATGGACTAGAACATACTGTATTTATGGAGCAACAATAGAATATACATTATGATTTTTTTACATTAGCTTCAAAATTCTATGCTCAGACTCAGAAAAAGGAAACAATTTAAATTTGGCAGACTTTTAATAAAAACGAATATTCGGATGATCATAATGCTCTCTATGTTGGAATGATTAACAAAGTAAAAAATGATTAATTTTGAGAAGATTATTTTTCAAGAATCAATGGATCATATTAAAGAACACTTGTTAATCTGATTTCAACATTCTCTTTGTATTTTAAGACAAAGTTAAAGGAAGTGAAAATTTAATTTAGATTGATAAGAATACGTAAAAGTAAGTTTCAAGTGAAGCTTTGCCTATTTGTGCCCCAAGTAGGGATGTTGATGCTCACCGTTTGTTACTCAAACAAGCAAGACTGTAGCATACTCGGTACCACTTACGCACAGTGGATGAGTACAGGGTATGGCAAAAGGAATGAAAGAAAAAACTATGCGTAGTAAAAGCGATTTTTATGGTTCTTGGCGTTTAAGAACTGCTGTTGAATTTAAATTTGCTTGCGCTCATGAGAGCGACTATTACTACTCGTATTTGCTACGCAGCCAAAGAATCGGGTAGGTAGGCGGAAGAAGGGTGTCAGCGGGCGGGAGGCGGAAGACGGGAGACGAGAGGCAGTTCAGTAAGCTCATGTACGCCAGCGTTTGTATCTCTGTGTGCGTTCGAGCGCATTCAACCTCAAAATGAATAATTGCATATGCTTCAATGATTTGCGACTTTGTTCGAATGCGCTACAAGTTCGCATCGCCTGGCTTTAAGGATGCCCCTACGAAGGATGGCCATCTCACTGTTGGGAAGCTGTTGACCAGTGTTAAAGGCAAATGGTAAATGGCAAATGGCAATAGCGATTGAGAAGTGCCTGATACTCGGTATAAATTGCTGGCTAATTTGAAAATTGCTCACTTAATTGCATTGCTGATGGCCAAAAACGAGCGCTTAAACAATAATTGAGTTAACTGTTATGTGCTGCGATTATCGAGCATTGCCAATCGCATGTTAGCCCTACTCCACTTCACTTCTGACCACACAACATTTATATTATTATTATCATTGGCCAGTGGCCATTAAAACCACAGCTGTCCCAATGCCCACAGCCCAATGAGATTCGATGGTCGCCATCTCGTTTTACTTAGCTTTTTATTACTTTAATGTGCAGTACCTTTTCTCACTCTCACTTCCACTCCCGCTCCCACTGCCACTGCCAATTTCCTCTTCTCATTCTACTTGCCAAGCAGGGTACCCAGAATGCCGCCTCCACCAGCAGAGCTGCCGCCGCCAGTTACACCGGGAATGCTTACGAGATTGCCCAGCAAATTGTTGCCATTCAGGTTGAGCAGACAGCTGTCAAAGGGCGGAGATAATGTGAAAACTAAGCTATGCTCCAAATGGAGGGTATTCCGGGATGCAGCTGCAGTAACTTACCGTAGATCCAGACGTATGACTTGCTGGCACGCCCACTCTTGCAGGCACTGTAATGCATTTGTCAAAATACTCAGCTCAGATCTAGGCATGATTTCCGATTTCCTCCACTGCACTTACCCTCAAGCTCTGCGGTGATGGACGTGGACAGCTCTCAATGCTAACACCTCCCCCCTTGCCCCCACCGCTACCGCCACCTCCGCTGCCACCACCTCCACTGCCACCACCTCCGTTGCCACCACCTCCGTTGCCACCACCTCCGCTGCCACCACCTCCACCACTTCCGCTACCTCCACCACCTTCTCCTGTACCACCTCCTCCATCGCCACCACCACCACCTCCTCCACCATCTCGGCGCTTGGGTAGAGGACGGGGCCTTGGTTTTGGCTGCTCCTCAAACTTTACCCAAAGAAACCTTTTAGCTCTTGAAGCGCAGCAGTCAAGCAATACTTACATTATGGCAGCACACCTGAAATCAATCGTATATCATCAATAAAATTGACTCCCTCATCCACCAAGAGAACCTACCAGTGTCAGCAGACCTAGCGCTACGGCAAGTAGTAAAAATGTACGCATTTCTCGAGACTCTGTTGACTCTCAGCCAAGCAATTGAGGTTTTTATAGTCACAGCTGACAATGAAAATGCACCTGACATTCATCTGTTTTATTATTACATCATATATGGGTCAACAACATGTAGGCCGATTTTCTACAAAACAATGCTAACTTTATCTGTGTACTTCTACGAAATGATGATCACTTATTATAAATAAATAAAAACAAAATTATAATATAAGCGGCTGTATTGAGCATTTAATTTGACTATAATCCATTTGGAAAGTGGTTTCAATTTTATGTACCAGACCAGGATTACGCCCAAGGGCAAGATCAACTTTTAAAATAAGCTTTGATTCGTAAAGGAATTATTTTTAGCAAATTTTAACAAATCAGAAACATACATATATAAAGTTGCTTTACCCTTTTAATCTTCTATAGGTATGCAATAAAAAAGCATTGTCGTTTTTGATAATCGTAAATATTTATTCATTTGATCATGCAAGCCATTTTACACTTACATACATAAATAGGTAGGTTCATTCTCATGACGAGTACTCATTGAATCCAGTGTGTGAGTGCGTCGAGTGTGTGTTTGGCAACTATATAGCAATTATACATATACGATATACATATGTAAGAACTAATTGTACAATAATTCATCTAATAATAAATACAATTGCATATACGATATATATTTTATTTAATATTCATTAAATGTTGTGTTCAATTTTCATTAGCTATTCTTATTCGGTTTTTTATAATTGGCATTCAAAAAAGAGCGGGCTCTAAACGGAGAGGTGGGTTGGGATGGGGGTGGGGGTGGTGTCACATTCATACGATTAATAAGCATTTAGATTCAGTTGTACAGTTAGGTGATTCTATTAATTCTAAATTCTATTACACTTTGAACTCGTAATCGGATATCGTTATCGTAATTGTAATCGAACTTGAACTTGTACTTGACTGACTTGCTGGAGATATCGATCGATGGATCGCTTGATACGGGGGACAGACAAAATCGAACAATATGTTATAAGAAATTACAACTATTTTGCCGGCTACAAACTACAACATGGTCTCATTCATCGTTCATCATTCATGCTGCTGCTGCTCGGGCTCCTCAGGCGCATTGCATCTTCTTGCAGTTGCACAGCCATTTGATAATTCTCGCATTGCGCTCCACAATCGATGGCGGCTCCGATGGTCGATAAGGTTGCGTCGTCTGCGGTTGCGTCTCGGTGCTGTCCGGCAAACGCATCGAGTCCACGGTGCTGACATCCGAAAAGAACACGGTGCTGGAGTCATCGGAATCGGTTTCGGGATTGCGTCGACGCCGCGGATGACTATAGATCTCATGGAATGCCTCGTCATTCAAGCCCAAACGATCAAAGAATTTCTCCAGCTCACTGATGCTGGCATTAAGCGCCTCTCGCTCCAAATCCAAAGCTTGACCATGTGCTTGTGTCATCGCATAGCCGTCCGCCGAGAAACCTTTGGGAAAGAACACATTCTCGTGCTCCATGTTGCGCTTGTAACCCGCCGATCCCTGGCAGCCATCAACTGCCACCGTCGTGCTTATCGGCGAGGTGCGCGGCTGGACGGGCAGCCGATTACGATTCTTAAAGCGTATGCAACGCTGCCGCTTGAACTGTATGGGCGGCGGGCTTATGTCATCGACGGAGGGCGCCGAGCCGGGACTCTGCACCAGCGAGCTTTGCGAGTGATTGATGCTCGTGTAGCCCTGCGAGCTCGTATGCAGCTGCTGGCTGGAGGAGCTCGAGTAACGGGGCGTCGTCTGCGTCTTCAGACGCGGCGATGGCGGCGTGGGCGTATAATCATCCTGGAATGCTTCCGGCACCTCAGGTGTGGGCGTAAAATTGAGCAAGTAATCGGCAGCGGCATTATCATAACCGGACATTGTCGTTGCCACTGCAGTGTCCTGTTTGCAGCGACAGTCAATGCAATCCGTGTTGCGTCCGTGCAGCGGCGGGTAATCCCCGGCCGGTGTCACATAGCCACAGTACGAGTTAGCGCTGTGCTGCGTCGAAGAGCCGCTGTCTCGTCGTGTGGCCGCCACCAGATTGCAGCAGTTCTTGATGGTGCCACTGGCAGTGCCCGCCGTCTGCGTCTCACGCTGTCGCTTGTAGCAGGGCTCGCTGCGATGCGTGTAGTGACCGGAGCTGCCGCCAGAGTCGCGATTGATGGATGACTCGCCGGCGGATTTGATAGAACGATTGCCACGACTGCAACAGCTCAAGATCTCGCTGTGCGGCGAGTGCCGGCTAATCTGGGTGTGCAGATCCGGCAGCGACTTGTGGCTGTTGATGTTGAACTCGCCGCCGGTGTAGACAGCACGCTCTTCCGGATTGGCCACCTCATGCGAGTGCGAATAGGAGCGCTGATAGTTGTATCTATTAAGGGAGCTGGGCATTAATTATGTTTGAGTATTGAGTTGCAACTTGCATTTACCTGTAGCGCTCGTTGTGCGCCTGACTCGACTTGGCCGCATACTCAGCCGGCGGACTGATGGGCCTGTAGTTCTCTGTCAGCACAAGCGGCTCATCGCCGCCACTGGTCGCCTGGTCACTGCCATAGGAAGCGTAAGCAGCTGAGGAGTCCCGGCCAAAGGCATGCGTTGGCAGATAGAGCGGCGGTGGTATCCTCAAGGCGCTGCTCTCCTCCTCGCCGTAGTCGCCGGGCAGCAGTTCGCTGGCATCGTCGTGTCGCCTCACACGCTCCTTGCTCGCCTCTGAGCCGAGCAGCATGCGCAGCTTGTGCTGCAGCAGATTGTTGTTGACCGCCGAACCTGAGCGTTCCCTGCCCAGTCCAGCATGTGATGGCGCCGATGACTGCCGATGATGATGATGCTGATGCGACTGCTGCTGATGCTGGTGATGATTATGCAGATACTGTTGCTGAAGTTGTGCCTGCTGCTGCCTGGTCAGACTCATGTAGCGCCTGTCCTCCAGCTCATCGTAGCCGGTGGTGCCACTGTAACCCCCAAGCGTCTCCTCCGGTCGCCGACCACGCTTGACGCCAGCTCCAGCGCCATTCCCAACTGCGGCTACGGCGGCAGCGGATGCTGTGCGATAACCCGACTGCTGCAGTCGCTCAAAGACCGCGTCCGATTTTATATAAAAGGGCTTCGATTCGGCCAGCAGCTCCACAGCAGACTTGCGCTTGTTGTAGTTGTAGTGCCTGCCACTGCTGTGATAGAATGAGCTGGAGCTGTGTCCCGCATGCCCTTGACTCTGGCTCCAGTAGTTGCGACAGCCGGCTGCTGTCTCTGGCAGTGCCGATGCCGATAGCGGACGTTGCGACATGTTGCCGGCGGACATGTAGAGACCACTACCATGGCCATTGTACTGGCTGTCCATGCTAGGTTGGGCTGGACCGCCAAAGACCTGCTGACTGGTGGCATACAAGGTCTGACTGGCAGCACGCGAATACTTGGGCATGGTGGTGTACATGGCGGGCGTTGAGCTGTGATGGCCGCCAGGGGAACTGCTGCCACCGTTACAGCTACGTTGGCGTGGACTGCTGCAGCCATGTGCCACTGTGGCCATGTCTGGCCAAATCGAATCGAAAGAGTTGTCCACAAAAAAAGTAGCCTTGAGTTGCGCTGTCGCTGCCGTCGTCGCTGTCACCTGCTGCTGCTTCTGCTTTGCTGCGTCTCGGCCTCGACTGGGTCGGGATTGGGGGCTGGGACATGCGCAGTTGTAGGCGTGCTGCGTATACTGAAATTACAATACAAATAATTTTCAGCTGCGCATTGCTTTTGCATACTACTTGAATTAATTTGTTTAATAGGCATTTCGCACACACCAATGCACACTTAATTAATTGATTGATTGACTGCTTGATTGATTGAGGGATTTCCACTCGAGACTCAGTGTATCACAACTACCGCCTATTTATACACTTTTTTCTATAATCTACAACATTATTCACAAATTATGAACACAAATTAAGTATACATCAAGGATAGAAATAATATTTTCATAGCAAAATAGGCGGGGAGCGGCAAGAAGGTAAGCAATATGCAACTTACCAGCAAACCAATAAAATTCCTTTAATGTGCGTTTTCCATCCAATGTGCTAGCATGTGACGGTTTGTGGGCAAGGACTACGACTACTACATTGTGCCACTTTGAATAACAGATGTTGTACCAATTCCGTATCGTTCCAGCTGCTAAAGCTTGCTCATGCGCCAGCCTAACGGTAACGGCTAAAATGTGAAAAGCACATGCAAAGCTTCTTAATTGCATTGAAATTTACAATATAATACACAATATTTTGAATATTATGTGAAACATAGTTATTACAACTTACACTACAATAAAATACATTAAATAGTTTATATTTTCAGTAGACAGTTTTTATATAGAAACTATTCTAATCGGATTCTTATAATAGAAATTTATGATTCTCCAAAGATTATGAAGCGATGTACATAAGCTGGTAATTATTTGCTATCTCCCTGAACACTCCATTCAAATTTGCATTAATGCAGTTGGATTAAAGGGTTAAAACTTAATGCATAGATTTTTTTTATTTATCACACATTTTTTGTGGAACTCACTATATTTATGTTAGAATTTAAATTATTCTTTGCATTATTTGAATCGAGCCGACCAGTGCAATCAGTTAGCTGACAAGCAAGTGAATGGCTCTAAAAAACGATTAGTTAAAAAACTTATGTTTATTTCTAAAAATTATTCGTGCTTTTTAATCTTTTTCTGCCAAAGCGACTGTATTGCTGCTTAGCCAGTTCTAATACAAAGCTTTTAAAAGCTTTCGTTGCCATGTTTAAAAGTTAAGCGCTGCTATTGAGCAACAGTTGAAATGCTGCTACTTGAGCAGGATGCAATTATATAAGGTGGTCTCGCCGGCTGAAAATGCGTTAAGCTTCGTGTCACTTATTGTTCAGTGCACGATTGCTTATTGATGAGGAAGGTTGTGCCCGGACGCTCTTTTTCGAAAATATTAACCTTTGTGTTCGCTAAAATAATGTATGGCTACTTTTGCTGCAAGCACGTAGTAGGCGAACATTTTAAAGGGCCAAGAACAAGTCCTGACAAAATACGCAAGGATATGGTTTTTTTTTTTTTTTTTTTTTTTTTTTTTTTTTTATTTAATTGAAGCGAAGAATCCTTACAATACAAAATTTGTAACATAACAACGCAAATAAACAAATAATTAATAGGACCAAACCTCAACTTAATCGTATGAGGACTAACAACTATAACTTATACTACAATACAAGGGGGACTTTATATTTGTCCAATTGTTTTGGCAAAACCTTTTCTTTTAAGCCTTCTTAGAGGCCTGGCAGGGAGTAGACATCTTGCGAGCCTGCTATGATGTCTTTTTAATCTGTCGGTATATCTGCTAGTATGTCTTGAAATTTGCTCTTCCACAGTGTGCAAATTTAGGTCATGATGAAGAGTAGTCCCACGTACATAAAAAGGGCAGTTGGTTATGGCACGCATAGCTCTATTTTGCAGTACCTGAATACGTTTGTAGTTGCTTTTAGCAGCAATACCCCATATCTGCACTCCATATAGCCAGATCGGGACTATACAGTGAGCATAGACTGCTCTTTTCACTCTGAGCGACATTGTGCTTCTTTTGTTTATTAGCCATCGCAGTTGTTGCATTCTATGACCACATCTACGAGCTATAGCTTTTAGATGTGGGCCGAAGGTCAACCGTTTGTCAAGGCTAATCCCAAGGTACTTAGCCTGCAAAGGTTGACCTAGGGTAACGCCTTCCAATTGAATAGGTGGTGTTTGCGCAATGAGCCTCTTCAGAGTGAAGCAGGGATTGGTGGTCTTCTGTGGATTTATCTTCAAATTCCACCTTTTGCACCATGCAGCTAGTGTGGTGAGGTATTCTTGGAGGCCACGTGCTGCCTCATTGCAACATTTCGCGCTATACAGCAATGCAATATCATCGGCGTACGTGGCAAGTAGGGCCTTCCTGGGAACTTCCATATGGTTTTCATTTGGGCAAGGTAAATCTGAAGTGTATATGGAATAGAGCAACGGCCCAAGGACACTGCCCTGCGGAACTCCAGCTCTCATATAGCAAGGGGTCGAGTACGTATTTCTAACCCTGACCATAAACATCCGTTCTTCCAGATACGCTTTCAGGATTCCATAAAATGGCGCTGGGAACAGGTTTTTAATTTTAAAGAGAAGGCCGTCATGCCAAACTCTGTCAAATGCTTGTTGCATGTCTATGAAGACAGCATTACAATATTCTAGGTCATCAAAGGCCTGTAGAATGTGATTGACTAGTCTGTGCACCTGTTCCACAGTACTGTGTCCCTGTCGGAATCCAAATTGGTGATCCGGAAGGATACGACGCTCCTTAATAATGTCACCTATCCTGTTAGCAATAAGCCTTTCCCATAGCTTAGATATTGAAGACAGTAGACTAATAGGCCGATACGATTCAGCATCCTCTTCAGATTTACCGGGTTTATGGATCATCAAAATTACTGCCATTTTCCACTGTTTAGGGAAGAACTGCACCCTAAATATGGCATTGAATATTAGTGCCATATATAAAATTGCTCGAATAGGTAGAGCTTTTAGAGTGGTATTACAAATATTGTCGATTCCAGGAGTCTTCTTTGACGGTAGTGATTTAATAACTTCGACAATTTCCTCAACCCTAATAGGTTTGATGGGGAGGGACATTTGCAGAGGTGTCTCTAAGCTATCAAGCGTTTCTTGATGCTGCTCCATTGTAGCGAATTGGTAATGGGTGAACCTAGCTTCCAAATGGTGTGCAAAAGAATTTGCCTGCTCCTCCTCATTTTTAGCGAGTTCGCCTCCCGGACACCTGATAGGAACCTGTCTGAACGGTTGTCTTTTAAGGGACTTAGTGCACTTCCAAAGCGAATATCCAGAATCCACTGTATAGTCCATAGAAGCCAGCTTGTGCTCAAAAAAGTTACTTCGTAATTCTCGTAAGACATTTCGTAGTTGCTTAGCAGCACGATTCCATAAAATGCGATCCCAGGGGTCTTGGGATCGGATTGCTCGCCTTCGGAGTCTCCTTTTTTGTAACAGAAGCTCTCTAGCCTCTCTGGTTAGGGCTATTCCATAGTTGGTGCCTGTCCGAGGAACAGGAGGCGTAGAGGCGATTGCAGCCCTAGAAATGCTTTGTGTAAGGTAATCAACAGCAATTTCAATTTCTTCACCAGAATTTAATGTAGTATTCAGCGGAATCAGACTCTCCAATTGTTGACTAAATACAAGTAGGTCAGTGTGTTTGGTGACTAACCGAGGGCTTGGATTGACATAACTCCTATCTGTCACAATGCTGATGATCAAAGGCAGGTGATCAGAGTCCAAGTCCCAGCTTTGTGTAATAGTTGCTAGAGAATCTGGTATACCATGATACACTGCAAAGTCTATGCAGGAAGGCGTATGACTGGGCACATATGGATATCTGGTGGGCGATCCAGTTGCAAGGATCTTAGCTCCAGTGGCAGAGATGGCTTCTGCAAGTTCACGCCCCCGAGGTGAATTGTAATTGTCGCCCCAAAGCCAATGTCGGGCATTCCAGTCACCACCAACCAGATACCTTTGACCGCAAGCACGTATTATGTCGGTAAAGTGTGTTTCCTCAATTCTGGTATTGGGAGGGCAGTAAATGGCGCTGAACTGCACATCACCCAGTCCTGTGGCTACTTTTACCGACGACATTTGTATGCTGTGTGACTCTATGACCCTTTGTGGAAAATGGCGAAGAGTTGTCCGAACGAACACCGCTGCTCCACCTACGCTAATATTATTCCGCGAAGGCCTAAATGCTGGATAGAAGGCATATCCATATATCTTTACAGTATCTCCTCTTTTAATCCTAAGTTCCGTCAGAAGAAGAATGTCTACACTGTTGTTGTGCGCAAACAGTTCAACTTCTTTAGCTTTTCTTGAAATGCCGTTAGCATTCCAAATAAGAATCTTTAGTGGATTCATTGTGAAGCTGAAACGTTGTTGTGGAACTGGGAGTTATGCTCGCTCTCAGTCCAAATCTTTAGCATGTTGGCAATTTCGAAAACCATTTCTTCAAGTTTATCAAGTCGTTGATTGGCTTGACTTTTATACTGTTGCTGTTCTTGCTGCTGCTGTTGCAACCACATAATAAACTGCTCTTGTTGTTGTTGTTGGATTTGTTGTTGCCACTCCTGAAACTGTTGTTGTTGCTGTTGTAATAATATTTGAACTTCAGATGTATTATTATGCTGAATATTCATTCGTTGCTGGTGCGAAATCTGTTGAGTTTGTGAGTTGTGCAGACGTCTCTGAGATGATCCATCCTTTAAGGGCATTATATTTGAATATTGTCTTGCTACTGTGGCATATGACGCTTTTGTGTTTCCGCCAGTGGCTATTACTGGTTGATGTTGAACTGTGTTTAGAATTCATATTGCTGGGATCAGAAAGACCTATTCTATCGGTTGACACTCAACAATAATGATGTCATGTAAGATTCCCGAAAGTTCTTAATTTTCTTTTCAAGGACGTAATATAAGAGATAACAACAAAAACGTTCTTCGACTCTAGACGCTTTGCTTAAGACATGACTCGCAAGGATACTTCGAGGTACAATCATCAAAAAACTATGTTGCGTCATCTGTGGTTGGTTACCTTAACTATGATTTAATAAAAAGTCACCATAGTTGAGTAAGCTACCCACAGATGCCGCCACAAAACGTAATCGATCATCAAAAATTATTTACCGCCATCTGTTGGTGGTCTCCTGAATTAGTTGGGCCGAAGTTATTTAAGCCGGACGCGTTTTTGGTGCAGTGACACAGTTTAGTTTAAAAAACTTACGGGCAAGTCCACAACTGTGGCACAAAGTGTAATAAACGATAACATAATCAAACTAAGTGTTGGCAGGTGAAAGTGTGGCGACTTTTACTGGCCAGCGTCGTTTTTCTTTACTTTGGTGAGGCTGGCTCAAGCCTCACTGAAAAACTTCACGAGGCGATCAGCTGTGAGAGCTTAAAGCTGTAAGAGCTTTAAGCCCCGGCTGGTTCGTGTCAACGGTACACTACTACTTACAAGGCGTGATCTTTAAGCTCTATCTGGATCGTGTCTTAGATGCTCTGCCGCTAGAACTTTAAGCTTCTAGCTGGTTCGAGTCGTCGCTAAACATTTTTTTTTTTTGAAAATGGATAACGGTCCACAGCATAAATCCATCGATTACGAGTCGATGAAGCTAATTGCTGGCGCGGGCCCAAAGGAGATACGGGAGCAAATGAAGAAGAGCTGGCAATGTGAAGTTCCAGCCTTCGCTACTACCAGTACTCCAAACACCTACTGCGGTTCGACCTTCACACTGACCTCCACCAGCTCGACTATCTCGTCTGCGTACATCTTCACTTCCTCCTTGAGCGGCAACGTATGCTCTACTGCTGCCAGTACAACCCACAACAGTGCATCTGTCAGCTCAATCGCGAAGCCTCAATCTGTCACCGGCTGGCAGGATGTCTCCTTTAAATCAAGAAATGGAGGAATCAAAAAGAGAGCAGGCGCAGTCCTCTCCCCTAAAATGATAAAAAAGGTGGCATCTGATAAGCCGGCAAAAATCTCTGCCAATCGCTTCCAAGTCCTAAGCGACGAGGAAGATATGGTCCTGGACGAAGTATCTTCGAGTGACGACGACGAGCCATGCTCCTCGAAAACCGCCCACAACCGTGCCGCAAGGAAAGCAGGACCAAAACAACAGCTGAATGGTGCTCACCAAACAGTACCAGCCGCCCCGAAACCAAATCGTCACTCTAAGGTGCCTAGAATGATGTTTCCCAATGTGGTGAACTTCACAGCTTTTCGCAGCGAACTGGACGCCCTTGTGGGAGACTCCTATACAGTCAAGGCCCTAAATTCGGGAGACTGCGCTGTTCAGTGCAACACCCCTGATAGCTACAGGCTGGTGGCCCGGCACTTTCTTGACAAAGGATCCCTATTTCATCACCATCAGCTACCGGAGGACCGACCCTACAAAATAGTCATGCGCAATATTCACCACGGAGTCCCATCGGAGGATATCATCGCAACCCTCCAGAACGAAGGACACAACGTTGTACGTATTTATACCCCGCGCAACAAGGCAACCTCTCTTCCTCTTAACATGAGGTTCATTGACCTCAAAAAGGCGGAGAACAACAACCAAGTAAAGGGCATACCGGTTGTCTGCAGGCACAGGGTAACATGGGAGAAACCCCGTAAGCAATCGGAGCCGATACAATGCCACAGGTGCCAAGGTTATGGTCATACCAAGGCATATTGTTCTCGGCACTATATATGCAGGGAATGCGGAGACAATCACCCCACTGCAGAGTGTAAGCTGGAACAGGACGACGCCAGATTCTGCTTTCACTGTGGCGGCCCCCATGCAGCCAACTTTAAAGGCTGCAAAAAGTACCTGCTAGAAGCTTCTAACCGCAAACACCAACGGAAGGTCAATGAACCCTCTGTTTCTGGTCCTGCAAGAGGAGCACATCAACCCAGTCCACCAGCCCACATGTCTGGAAAGCCTTCATTCGCAAATATTGTCAGAGGAAGTCAGCCCGTCGCCAAGCCTGCCGCTACTGTCCCCCATGCAAGCGCTAACCTAGAGTCCAAGCTGGAGCAGCTGTTTACTAGGCTTGACAGGATGATGTCACTAGTTGAAACGCTAATGCAACTTCTCCTGCAAACTCGCACTCTCCCCTCTGCTGCTCAAAATGGGTCCTCTTAAGGTAGCAGCTTGGAATGCCAATGGGGCCTCCTCGAAGACCAATGAGATTCTCGCCTTCATCGAGCTTCACGAAATTGACATTCTCCTGCTGTCGGAAACCCATTTCGTTTCCCGGTCCACCTTCAAAGTTCCTGGCTTTACCCTCCACACTGCCAACCACCCGGATGACAGCCAACGCGGAGGTGCGGCGATCCTTATCAGATCACTCATCTCCCATCAACATTTCTCCACCCTGTCGGAAAATCACATCCAGGCAGCAGTTATCCAGCTGACGGCAAGCAGGGGTACCTTTAACATTGCCTCAGTATACTGCCCTCCTAACCTCAGGTGGACGGAAGCTGACGTTGAGCTGATCATCGCTCAATTTGGCACAAAGTTCCTTGCGGCAGGTGATTGGAACGCAAAGCACAGATGGTGGGGAAACTACAGAATGTGCAGTAGAGGCAGGGTGCTGTTCTCTGCTCTGGCGGGCGAAGGTATCGACATCGTTGCAACTGGAGAAGCTACCTGCTATCCCTACAGAGCAAGTGCCACTCCAAGTGCCATCGATTTCGGGATCTCCAAAGGATTCAGACAGCAAGAAATCAACGTCCAATTACTAACAGAACTGTCTTCCGACCATCTCCCCCTACTGTTTGAGCTGGATGAAGACGCCCAGCTATTCAAAGGTGTCACAAAAATGCTGTCACCTACTGCAAATACTGTGGCCTTCAAGGAGTACATCGAGGCCACAGTAGATCTCAACATCCCCATTGACACCTGCAATAGTCTGGAAGCGTATGTAGACTACCTCGCAGCTACAATCGCGGAAGCAGCACGGAGGGCCACACCACCCCCACACCAAGCTCGTCACACGACCGCAAGGAGGGCTCCCATCTTGACCTTGGAGGCTAGGGAGCTGCTCTCCCACAAAAGGCGCCTCAGGAGACAGTACATCGCAACAGGAGATCTTAGCATCAAGCAGCTATACTCTAGCACCACCAACAGACTGCACCGTTTGTTAGCCAGGACCCGACGAGAAAATCTGGATACCCTGCTGGAGGGTACTGGCCCAGACAACAACAGCAATTTCTCGTTATGGAGGCTCACAAGAGGAATTAAGAGACAGCCGTTGTTTCAATCACCCGTCCTGAGTCACAGTGGCCTCTGGCTCAAGACGGACGATGAAAAAGCGAGGGCATTTGCTTCGCACCTGATCTCCACCTTCACGCCCTTCAACCTAACTGATGACTCAAACCGCGTAGCCATCAATAACTTCCTGGACTCTCCGACTGCACCGGCTCGCCCCATTAGGCATACCACACCGCAGGAAGTCATGATGCAGCTGAAGGCGCTGCAAATCAAGAAAACCCCTGGCTACGATGGCATCGACAACCGTGCTGCGAAGTCTCTGCCACGCAAAGGAGTCCTAGCTCTCGTAAAAATATTTAATGCCATGCTAAGACTAGGGCACTTTCCAAGGCAATGGAAGCGTGCACGTATCATCATGATACCTAAAGCCGGAAAGCCGCCAACGCAGATTGATGCATATCGCCCAATCAGTTTGCTATCTACTTTCTCCAAGATCTTTGAGAGAATACTCCTTGCCCGTCTGATGGAATTGCCGCAAGTAGTGAACCACTTACCTCGTCACCAATTTGGTTTCAGGAAGTCCCATGGCTGCCCAGAACAAATACATCGACTGGTAAACCAGGTGACGCATGGCTTCGAGCACAAACTCTACACGGTCGGCGTCTTTCTAGACGTGAAGCAAGCGTTTGACAGGGTGTGGCATGAGGGCCTTCTATTTAAGATGAAAGCTCTCCTTCCTCCTCCCTACTATGCGATCCTGAGATCCTTCACCTCTCATCGGACATTCGACGTTGCAGTGCGTGATGCTCGGTCCAGCCTGGAAGAGATACACGCTGGAGTTCCACAGGGAAGTGTTCTTGGGCCCTTCCTGTACACCCTGTACACTGCCGACTTACCATCTCCCGCCAACAACACCGAAATTCCCTCGGCTCAGTTGCTCCTGGCCACCTACGCCGATGACACCGCCATGCTAGCGTCTCATTCCTCACTGCAAACTGCCACCAATGCAGTCCAGGAATGGCTGCATGCAGTTGAAGAATGGACTGCCAAATGGAATGTGGCCATTAACTCCTCAAAGTCAGCCTGTGTAACTTTTTCCCTGCGGCCCGGAATTTGCACAGGTCTGACTTTCGATGGAAACCCTATCATCAACGTCACATCGCACTGCTACCTAGGCGTACACCTGGATCGGAGACTGACCTGGAGGGCCCACATCACGTCGGTCAAATTTAAGTCCCTGGCGAAACTAAAAAAGCTCGACTGGCTCTTCCACTCCAGTAAGCTACAAATGAGCTCTAAGTCTCTTCTAATCAGAGCCATACTTGCTCCAACGTGGAGTTATGCCATCCAGGTGTGGGGAACTGCCGCCAAATCCCAGCTCAATAGGCTCCGAGTGGTCCAGTCGAGAGCTGCACGTCACGCATCTGGGCTCCCCTGGTACGTGACGAACAAGGTCATCGAAAGAGATCTGAAAGTTACCCTTCTTGGGGATCAAATCAACTTTCATAGTAGCCGTTATGCCGACAGGCTTGTGATCCACCCTAACCGACTGGCAAACATGCTAGTTAATCCCATCTCCCTCCGAAGGCTGAAGAGGGTACACCCCAGCGATCTCCCTACCCGGAGGATTATATAATACATTACACATTAAGTAAATAATAAATAGACAAATTTCTCCTCTTGTACTAAATAATTAAGAAACTACTTGGTCTCATATACCTGTTATATACACATTAGGTTAAGTTCAGAGGTTTAAACTGAACGATTCCTTTTGGATCCAAAAATAAATAGAAATCTCATTTAAAAAAAAAAAAAAAAAAAAAAGGCCTTCGCGGAATAATATTAGCGTAGGTGGAGCAGCGGTGTTCGTTCGGACAACTCTTCGCCATTTTCCACAAAGGGTCATAGAGTCACACAGCATACAAATGTCGTCGGTAAAAGTAGCCACAGGTCTGGGTGATGTGCAGTTCAGCGCCATTTACTGCCCTCCCAATACCAGAATTGAGGAAACACACTTTACCGACATAATACGTGCTTGCGGTCAAAGGTATCTGGTTGGTGGTGACTGGAATGCCCGACATTGGCTTTGGGGCGACAATTACAATTCACCTCGGGGGCGTGAACTTGCAGAAGCCATCTCTGCCACTGGAGCTAAGATCCTTGCAACTGGATCGCCCACCAGATATCCATATGTGCCCAGTCATACGCCTTCCTGCATAGACTTCGCAGTGTATCATGGTATACCAGATTCTCTAGCAACTATTACACAAAGCTGGGACTTGGACTCTGATCACCTGCCTTTGATCATCAGCATTGTGACAGATAGGAGTTATGTCAATCCAAGCCCTCGGTTAGTCACCAAACACACTGACCTACTTGTATTTAGTCAACAATTGGAGAGTCTGATTCCGCTGAATACTACATTAAATTCTGGTGAAGAAATTGAAATTGCTGTTGATTACCTTACACAAAGCATTTCTAGGGCTGCAATCGCCTCTACGCCTCCTGTTCCTCGGACAGGCACCAACTATGGAATAGCCCTAACCAGAGAGGCTAGAGAGCTTCTGTTACAAAAAAGGAGACTCCGAAGGCGAGCAATCCGATCCCAAGACCCCTGGGATCGCATTTTATGGAATCGTGCTGCTAAGCAACTACGAAATGTCTTACGAGAATTACGAAGTAACTTTTTTGAGCACAAGCTGGCTTCTATGGACTATACAGTGGATTCTGGATATTCGCTTTGGAAGTGCACTAAGTCCCTTAAAAGACAACCGTTCAGACAGGTTCCTATCAGGTGTCCGGGAGGCGAACTCGCTAAAAATGAGGAGGAGCAGGCAAATTCTTTTGCACACCATTTGGAAGCTAGGTTCACCCATTACCAATTCGCTACAATGGAGCAGCATCAAGAAACGCTTGATAGCTTAGAGACACCTCTGCAAATGTCCCTCCCCATCAAACCTATTAGGGTTGAGGAAATTGTCGAAGTTATTAAATCACTACCGTCAAAGAAGACTCCTGGAATCGACAATATTTGTAATACCACTCTAAAAGCTCTACCTATTCGAGCAATTTTATATATGGCACTAATATTCAATGCCATATTTAGGGTGCAGTTCTTCCCTAAACAGTGGAAAATGGCAGTAATTTTGATGATCCATAAACCCGGTAAATCTGAAGAGGATGCTGAATCGTATCGGCCTATTAGTCTACTGTCTTCAATATCTAAGCTATGGGAAAGGCTTATTGCTAACAGGATAGGTGACATTATTAAGGAGCGTCGTATCCTTCCGGATCACCAATTTGGATTCCGACAGGGACACAGTACTGTGGAACAGGTGCACAGACTAGTCAATCACATTCTACAGGCCTTTGATGACCTAGAATATTGTAATGCTGTCTTCATAGACATGCAACAAGCATTTGACAGAGTTTGGCATGACGGCCTTCTCTTTAAAATTAAAAACCTGTTCCCAGCGCCATTTTATGGAATCCTGAAAGCGTATCTGGAAGAACGGATGTTTATGGTCAGGGTTAGAAATACGTACTCGACCCCTTGCTATATGAGAGCTGGAGTTCCGCAGGGCAGTGTCCTTGGGCCGTTGCTCTATTCCATATACACTTCAGATTTACCTTGCCCAAATGAAAACCATATGGAAGTTCCCAGGAAGGCCCTACTTGCCACGTACGCCGATGATATTGCATTGCTGTATAGCGCGAAATGTTGCAATGAGGCAGCACGTGGCCTCCAAGAATACCTCACCACACTAGCTGCATGGTGCAAAAGGTGGAATTTGAAGATAAATCCACAGAAGACCACCAATCCCTGCTTCACTCTGAAGAGGCTCATTGCGCAAACACCACCCATTCAATTGGAAGGCGTTACCCTAGGTCAACCTTTGCAGGCTAAGTACCTTGGGATTAGCCTTGACAAACGGTTGACCTTCGGCCCACATCTAAAAGCTATAGCTCGTAGATGTGGTCATAGAATGCAACAACTGCGATGGCTAATAAACAAAAGAAGCACAATGTCGCTCAGAGTGAAAAGAGCAGTCTATGCTCACTGTATAGTCCCGATCTGGCTATATGGAGTGCAGATATGGGGTATTGCTGCTAAAAGCAACTACAAACGTATTCAGGTACTGCAAAATAGAGCTATGCGTGCCATAACCAACTGCCCTTTCTATGTACGTGGGACTACTCTTCATCATGACCTAAATTTGCACACTGTGGAAGAGCAAATTTCAAGACATACTAGCAGATATACCGACAGATTAAAAAGACATCATAGCAGGCTCGCAAGATGTCTACTCCCTGCCAGGCCTCTAAGAAGGCTTAAAAGAAAAGGTTTTGCCAAAACAATTGGACAAATATAAAGTCCCCCTTGTATTGTAGTATAAGTTATAGTTGTTAGTCCTCATACGATTAAGTTGAGGTTTGGTCCTATTAATTATTTGTTTATTTGCGTTGTTATGTTACAAATTTTGTATTGTAAGGATTCTTCGCTTCAATTAAATAAAGATAGAAAGCAATATGAATTATTCGAAAATGCGTAAGGATATGGATTTTCCAAAAAGGACTTTCGTTATACATATATGAAAATGTTTGATGTAGTTTTTACATATTAGTTGAGACATTTACCCACAGATGGCGCCACTCAACACCTAGTACAGCCGGTGCTTTCGCGAAAAAATACAAGTGTCGGGATCCTTAGATGACCCCATATTTTTTCAATGCCAATCGATAGCGTTGGTCTTCCTGATCCTAGCAATATAAATTATTCCAAAATGTACCAAGATATGACTGAGTTATCGCTTATTTTCGAAAAAGGATATTCGTTTTTTAGCCCTAGCTTGGCCAAATCCTTAAGGATATCTTAATGATATACCTTTTTGTAATGGCAGCGATGGGAACTATTGAGTGGCATTCAAGGATTTCCAATCCTTTTCCAAAAAATAATCTTAATTTTTTTCAAGGGGTAGGTGTAGAAAATTTTTGAAAAACACCCAAAATCCGCTGTATCTTGGCCATTTGAAGGACGATCGTGATTTCCTTTGGCATAAGGATATGTCTAGGCAATATAAACTATTCGGAATACTAAAAAGGACGAATATCCTGTAAACACCCAATTTACAAGGACATTTTCGTATACAAAAAATAGCTTATATCTCGGCCAGATCCAGACGTATCCTTGCGAATCCTATGTAAATCGAATAATACCGATAAGGGCTAATATCACACGAAAGGAAATTCAGATCGTCCTTGTGGTTCTCGAGATATGAGAAAATTTCCGTCCTTGGCCTGTTGCCTTAAGCTCTCAGAGCGAAAAATTACAAGTGTCGGTGTTCTTAGATGACCCTATAATTTTTTGATGGGGATCGATAGAATTCATGTTTACAAATAGAACACAACAAGTCCTGACAAAATAGGCAAGGATATGGTTGAAATATGATAATTTTTCTAAAGTTAATATAAAGTTGTATACATATTGTTGTAGCATACTTTGGGGCTGCATTTTTATTAAATTGTAGGTAAGTCACGACAATACATGGCGCCATTAGAGTTTTATTTTGCTGATTTATTGTAGCATACCTTGGGGCTGAATTTGTATTAAATTATATGGCACTACGACATATAAATGGCGCAATTAAAGTTTTATTTGCAGGTTATATTACTGTTTCTCGAAAGACTATCGACAACGATGTCGCAGCAACGATGCGTCAATCAGCATACTAAATACGACAAATGTCCTTAAAATTGCTAAATGCAAGAGCTTTTTTGTATTTTACAAAAAAACTTTTATCGTGGCTATATTCGGTCTGATCTTTGTCAGTCGTGCTTCGAACGTAACGTCCTAATAAGGTCTATTGTTATATAAAAAGACATTTACATCGCTTTCGTGGTTATGAAGATATATGAAAATGTTTGATGTAGTTTTTACATATTAGTTGACACATCTACCCACAGATGGCGCCACACAACACCTAGTACAGCCGGTGCTTTCATGAAAAATACAAGTGTCGGGATCCTTAGATGACCCCATATTTTTTCAATGCCAATCAATAGCGTTGGTCTACCTGATCCTAGCAATATAAATTATTCCAAAATGTACCAAGATATGACTGAGTTATCGCTTATTTTCGAAAAAGGATATTCGTTTTTTAGCTCTAGCTTGGCCAAATCCTTAAGGATATCTTAATGATATACCTTTTTGTAATCGCAGCGATGGGAACTATTGAGCGGCATTCAAGGATTTCCAATCCTTTTCCAAAAAAATAATCTAAAATTTTTTCAAGGGGTAGGTGTAGAAAATTTTTGAAAAACACCCAAAAAACCGCCGTATCTTGGCCATTTGAAGGACGATCGTGATGTCCTTTGGCACAAGGATATGTCTAGGCAATACAAACTATTCGGAATACTAAAAAGGACGAATATCCTGTAAACAAACAATTTACAAGGACATTTTCGTATACAAAAAAAAGCTTATATCTCGGCCAGATCCAGACGTATCCTTGCGAATCCTGTGTCAATCGAATTACCTCGATAAGGACTACCACTATGTGAAAGGACATTCAAATCTGCCTTGTGGTTCTCGAGATATCAGTGTATTTGCATCCCAGGCCTGTTTCCTTAAGGCCCGCAATGGGAAAAAATACAAGTGTGGGGTTCCTAGATGACCCTATATTTTGTTGACGGCGATCGATAGAGTTCGTCATAACGATTCGAATGCTTCAAGTTCTGAGGAAATGCACCAGGATATAGCTGAGATATGATCATTGTTCTAAAGAAATAAAACTTAGAACTTCAATGTTGTGTTGCATACTTTGGGGGTGCACAAAATGAAGCCATAAATGCGATAACTACCCACAGACGGTGTTAATAGCAGATGTGCGAATATATATTTAAAATATACCTTATTTACCTTTTGATATTGATATCCTTTAATTTTATATTCTATATTATCCATCAGTAAAAATGTTCAAGAGGATAATTCTCATAATTGCCTAAGCCTAAGCTATTAAAAATAATATTATAATAATAAAATAACTTCTACTCGTGTTTATTATGATACGCTCATTCTAACCCCATGCACCACCTAAGGGAAAGCACAGTCTAGTGTTCTTTCACTCACACTTACTACGCACAGCCCTTTCATTCACACTCACGGATAGCATACAATAGTTGACAGCTTTTGCCGACGAGACCACCTTATATAATTGCATCATGTACTTGGGAAACTGCAACATGTCGGCATCGAAAGAGAAAGCTTCCTCTTTACGAGTTTTTGTATTTGCGAAAACGGGTACACGAAATGTGATTTTCTACGTTATGTTTTGAAAGTAACCAAAAAAACGATGAGTAATGTCCGATTGGTTCTTAACATTAAGTGAATTTATAATTACCTTTTCTAGTTAAGGCATCGCGGTTTCTGAAGGATACCACCTATTCAAAAATTAAAAGATGGCGTGAAAAAGAATTTGCGAACTAGGATCAACGAATCTAGTCTTTACTCTGCAAGGCTATTCAATTCTCAACGATAGTTTTTCTTAATAGTATTTATGTTTATTGGTTCTAAACATCACTTAATTGTTACATCGTTCGACTAAGGCCAGCACTAGCAAAAAGCATTTTCAGAACACACAGAGCTTTCAATTGCGCATATAAAAGCTAGCCAGAGGCTGCTACTGAGCAACAGTTGAAACGCAGCTGCGAGAGAATTCGCAACATGTCGGCATCAAAAGCTCCCTACGTTAAGCATAACAATGGCACACAAATTCAGACAATAGGACTGGGAACGTATACGGTAAGAGCTTAAAACAGATTTTCGATCACTTTTAATGAAAATAGAGAGCTTATCAGCCTAAACTTGTCAGAGAATGATACCTCATTATTTTGGCATGTTTATGACTTACAATTAGTGTTAATGATAACTCATTTGCAGTCTTTGGGTGGTGATTGCGAGCGGGCGACGCTGCATGCAATTGATGTGGGCTACAGGCACATAGACACCGCCTACTTCTACGAGAACGAGGGCGAGGTGGGCAGCGCAGTGCGGCAAAAAATTGCCGAAGGTGTCATCAAGCGGGAGGATATCTTCATAACCACCAAGGTGTGTATTGTCACTTAACCTTTGGACAATTAGAGGGCAAACTACAGCATTTGATTTGGATAGCTATGGTGCCACTTCCATGAGCCGGAAAGGGTCGAGGCTGCATGCCGGAAGACACTTCAGAACTTTGGCCTGGACTTTGTGGATCTCTATTTAATGCACTGGCCCTACTCCTATGTATATCGCGGCGACAATGAAATGATGCCAACTGATGCAAAGGGCGAAGTGGAGCTCAAGTAAGAATCACATAACAACCAGTTAAAACTTTCAATAATCTTCTATATCCAAAGTGATATCGATTATTTGGACACCTGGCGTTCTATGGAGAAGCTTGTCGAACTCGGATTGACAAAAAATATTGGTGTCTCCAATTTTAATTCCGAGCAATTGACTCGTCTCTTAGCCAATTGCAAGATCAAGCCCATACACAACCAGGTGACGGTCTTGCGGCTTAAATTAAATTAAACACACACATAGTGCTAAAATGTATTCCATCTTTCCCAGATCGAATGTCATCCGGCTCTGAATCAAAAGAAATTGATTGCGTTGTGCAAGCAACACGATATCGTTGTTACCGCCTACTGCCCATTGGGTCGACCAGATCCCGCCAAGAAACAGCCAAGCTTCATCTACGATGACAAGGTGCAGGCCATTGCGGACAAATATAAGAAGTCAACAGCGCAAGTGGTTTTGCGTTATCTGGTATGTGCTTATCATACACTCTTGAGACTCTTCCTCACTTTTGACTTAATTACAGATCGAAATTGGCACTGTGCCGCTGCCGAAGTCATCCAATCCCAAGCGTATTGAGGAGAATTTCAGGATCTTTGATTTCAAATTGGATACAGCCGATCACGCTGTGCTGGACACATATAATACAGGAGATCGTCTCATTAAAATGGAGCATGCTATTAAGAGCAAAAATTATCCATTCCATTTGGAATTCTAAGAAACTTGTACAGTAGAATGTACATTTACATATTTACATAACTAAAATGAGTATAATAAAAATATCGGGATGCTCACATAATACGTGCACATGTTAATAAGTATGTAAGCTGCCTTTCCCATTAGGCTTAACACATTGAGCGCGTGGGAGCTTTGAATGGAAACAACCTGTGTTATCACAAATCCCTCAAGCGCTCGCACCCACACAAACTCACGTATTTATCAAGATCACTTGAAATTATTGAGAGAGAGAGGGAGAGAGCTTTTGCCAGATTGCTCATATTTATATATGACATTTAATACGGAAAATTCCATTGCCGCTCCGACTGAAACGAGAGTCTCTCGATTAACGGATATTTGTTTCAATCGAATAGTAGATTAAAGATTTTCTAGTATTTTAAATCCAAAAAGTACATTTTAAAGTCAACTGCTGAATTTTAGGGTGACCAGCTCACATATGCTGGCGACAGCTGTGTTACGGAACAATGTTCATGAAAAATAGTGGCAGCTCTCTGCCGGCTGCCGCAGCACACTTCACGTCTTTGTGACGCAAAATCAAAACATTCTGTGGGGGTTTTTAGTTACCAAATATGCCGCTTGTTGTTGCTGGAAATGAACGAGTCAACGTAATGGTGTACGTGTACTTGCAACCCTCAAGGAGTCTCCACACTACTACTGCATTGCAGTTGTTGTTACATGCGGCAAATGTAAGCTAAAAGCACGTGAGTACCAAATTAAAAGTCACAAATTTTGCAACAAAATTGTTACATTTTTGAAACTTTACCTTGCAGATTGCAATCATTATTTTTTTAGTCTCGGTTGTGCAATATGCGTACACTTTGCTACAACAACAGCGATAAACGATACCTGAAAGTCTAACAAGCCACACCGCTTCCGTCCACAATACAAATTGCACAAAACCAAAGTGCAAAGTGCAAGGTGCAAGTTGTTAATTGGAGGTCCAATCGATGCCACACTGTCACATCATGGTCTATATGCGTATTGTGCTTACAACCTTGGTAACAATAACGTGCCTGCTCGGTGACAACTTCGTGGAGCTAACACAACACCCGCTGCTGAAGGCGCTGGCCGACAATGCAACTCATGCCGCAATTGGCGCCTTGACAGGCATCGCATTTGCAATGCAATTCTATGAGCGCACAAGCCAGCTGATGGGTTGGATATTGATTTTCAGCTGTTTTGTGGTGTCCTCGTTTATCGATCTGGATCACTTTGTTGAGGCGCGTTCCCTTTACCTTGAGGTGGGTCGCTCGTCAATGTAATTGACGATTTCCTTCCTAATGCGTCTACCGTTTGACTCTTGCAGGATGCCACCAATCTGTCGCGTCGTCCATTTTTGCATTGCTCCAGCATTATACTGGCCATGCTGCTGTTCTATATATGCACCGCGTGCCTGAATTACTTCCGTAGTAGCCTTTTAATGGGTGCACTACTCTGTGCCTTCATTACGCATCACACAAGGGATGCTGTGAGACGAGGTTACTGGTTTTGGCCATTTTATGGGCACACAGACCGCATACCGCAAGTGGCCTACATTGTGGCAACGGTACTGACGCCATATCTTTTAGGTTATCTGCATAACATTTGCCGCAGCGCTCTAGTCCTTAACTTTTTGGGTCAGTATGTAAAGCTCAGCGAATGCAACTATCGCAATGGAAATGGAGCCGGAAGTGGTGGCTCCGGTGCCAGCTACCGCTATTTGCAGGTGTAAGTTTGTGATACTAACTAATGGAATTCCTGAATATATATGCTTACTTAGGCTTCAAGCTCAATTAGATTAGCTTTAAGCAGAAAACACAAATACTTCCACATTACAGGACACAATTTTGTTATGACAAAGATAAATGATAACGATATTTATTTGATCTTATAACTATGGTAGACATATAGGAGTACCTTTAGGAATATTATCAATAATAACTAGAGTAATTTTTTACTAGAATTCAACTAGAAACACACACAGATAATATCCTGATAATGTGATATTGTAGCATAAGCATCTAGTAGTTAGATTCCAAAGCATAGCGCACAAACTAATCGATTTTCAACTTCCAATTTAAATGAAATTTATTTAAATTTTACCGTATGCAACAAAAAAAATGTATTGTTATTTATGTAATTAATCCAACAATCAATAATGTGCTAATAAATTCGCCTTGTAAACAGAGCAAAAAAAAAGAATTGCTGTTGCATCAGCTTTCAGCATAGTCGTAATCTCTATTGATTTCTTGGCCCACTCGACGTTGTCTTGTATCTTTTAGCCATGTTGTAGTTAACAGTTGGCTGTTCATTGGTTCATAGTGTTATGTGATTAATCATGATTCCAAGTATATATACCAAAATTTAATTTGTATGTTTAAATTTAAATTGTTTTCAATTGAACAAAAAAAAAAAATGTTGGCGATAATTTGAAAAATTTCATTGGAAAAATTGCGTTTGCGGCGCAATAAATAAGTGATTAAAATTGAATGTGGGAAATTATAAAGAAAAAAAATACAGATGATAAAAGAGAAAACAGTTTATAAAGCGACGAGACAAATACATAGCACACACCTTTGTGCATACACCCACGCCCACAACACACACACAACAAAAGCCGGACGGGCAGACCTCCATGCCCTCTACTGCCGCCACCGTCGCCGCCTCATCCTCAAAAACAGAGCAGAGATGTGGTTGACAAACGTTCAACGAATGTTTTGATCATTCGCGTTTGGACTGTGCTGCCGTTTGGATGATCGTCGCCTGCTCGTAGCTGTCGTTTCATTTCGATTCAGATTGCGATTAAGAAACTGTCAAAAACGTCGTGTTTTTTTCGAAACGGGGCTGTGCGTGTGCTTGGGTATATATAAGTGTGAATACATTTGCCAAATTGGCGGAACAAGAGGATAACTTTGTAAATCCGTTTGCCGTAAGTGCAGTAGCGAAAACGGAAGCGCACTTTAAGATTCAGTTAAATATATATAGTTTGTTATTGTTATGTGCACTTTAACCTTGGAACGTTTTCACGCTTCGTTTGCCCAATAATTAGTTAAATTAGCTGACTGCTCACACAAGTAAGAGTACTCGAATGTGTGTGATGATTTCATTCAACTCTCGAGAACGTGTGACACACTCACATACTATACTACTTTCATTTTTTTTGTTGAGAAACTTTGCTAAATGCTTCCCATGTTCATTTAAACGCCATCAATTTACTCGCTGTTAATTCACATTAACAACTTCCTCAGATAAGTGCCACATCCATCTCTCATATCTGCATCATATCTTCGGCAATTTCATAATATTTATCTAACGTGATCATAATGCATATATACGCGCACTTATATATATTATAGAACTCGAGCTAAAGCATGCATATCTGCGTATTGCTTTCGATTTGTAAAATGTTCAAAAATAAATGCTGTAAATATTTACATTGGAAGCATATTAGCAGCGGCGAACGAATGATCAAAATTCGAAATCTTGTTCAAAATAAATCAAATGGCAATAGGTTGAGAAACAGCCAGAAAAATCAAGTGATGAATGGAAGGTTCCCTGTAATTTAAATTGATTGCAAGCAATGTTAAACTTAATTTAATTGATTGTAGCTTAATGAGCTTAATGAACTGTTAATGTTTATTGCTTAACATTTAATATGATTTTTGCTGTCCTCAAGTTTAAATCCCTTATGAACCACAAGTTCTTCATTTCCAGAGAAGACCTTAATATTATATTATACGCTCGGTTCTTGACTATGCATAAAATGATTTTTAATAATTTGCACTAAATGCACATGCAATAAGTTCTTTTGGCACACATTCAGCAAGCGAGCGGCAACCTACGCAAAGTATACAAGTGCCAATTGCACAGTCGAATATTTAAAAAGCATGCTTCATATGTGTTTGATCTTAATGATCTGATAATGATGATGTGTCTGATGCAGCCAACTGCTACCGCTTCAATAACAAATAGATAATGGAGAACTGGACGAAACAATTTGAAGTGGAGAGCAAACATAGCTCCACAATTAGGGAAGCAAACACTTTGGACACGTGTGATGGGGCATATGATGAATGTGGACGAAGCACACATAATTTGTTGCAAAAACGAAATACTGTTAATGTTTCCAAACTCGATGTTGTATGTGCCATGTAACATTGCGTATACGTCGTGTGTTCGCACGACAGCAAACGACAGCTGCCTAATTAAAGAGATCATTCTGTTTAATATGCTTTCGTATTCGCCTTCGTGCTCGTGAACATGTTCGTTGTTTCTTTTGAATCACTAAAGATCGCCGTCTCTGCCTTCCATAGAGCAGTGTGCTTGCCAAGTTTCATGTCAAAATCATTGCCCTACCACAAAACACCCTAAATATAGCTCATACGCAGCGTGTGCAGCACTTAATATGCAGTTTCTGTCAATCTTGCCGCAGGTTGAATGACTTCTGAGTAAAATTTATATAATGTACAGTTGCTCACTATAAATAAACGATCGTCTGCTTGTTGCTTTATTTGATTTTGACTTTGCAATTTCAATAAATTGCGCTAATAAACAATCCACAAATCATTTGCGCCTTGATTCCGTGATACATAGTATAGAGAGAGATACATGTATCTATCATATACATAAAATGTGTGCTATTTGGCATAATCCGCGCCGTCATAGAAACAACATCTTTTTTGACTGTTGACAAGAAAATATAATAATAAAAAACAAAAAAAAAAAAAAATGAATAGCAAAGTAAAAATGGAAAATGAGAGAATCAAAAACTGAAAACGAAATGAAATTTAAGCAAATGCCAAAGCAACAACAACAATTGATTCCAACATTTTCGAAATTTATGAAAAAGCAACAACACATTGTCTGGCACGGCAGCTGCCGGTTTTTGCTTTTTGCAAGCTGTTTTTGTTTTCATTAAGCTTACTGTTTTCCTTTTTATTTTATTTTTAAATTTTGTTTTATTTTATTATTTGTTGGCTAGTCTCGCGCCCACTTTTGTATATTTTAGTTGTTGTTGTTGCGCCAACAATTTTCGGTTGCCTTCGCAGATCGGAATCGCTGGCAGCGCGTCAAATGCTCAATATTGTTTGGGACTTCGTTGCGAGACGATCGCCAAACAGAACACGCGCGATTTGCAAATATATTTAAAAAATACAAAATAAAACTAATATCAAAAAATAAATTTAAATAAAAATAAAAAGATTGACAATATTGCAGTGCAGTTATAAAGACTAATAAGTCATATATTATTTATAGAACTTTTAGTGGCAATTTGTCGGTTCGTCTCTGCCTTTCACTTTTGTAGCATCATTTTGTGTGATTTCTTGGTATGCTTCTTCCTACGATTTAATGGTCAATTTACTAATTGATTGCACGCGGCGCATTTAACAACATTTAAATTGTACAAACAAAAAACCAAAAGTGCTAATGAGAATAAATAACTAACAAAGCAAAACAAAAAAAAAAAAAAGAATTTGCACATTGCAAAAAGTTAAAAACACATCGTTAACGGCACTCCTTTTATAGTAAAAACCTGTTTATAATTCAATCAACAGCAAAATCAGCACCCAAAAAAACTAGGGCAAATATATAAATATTACACATACGCCACCGCACTGCTTGCGCTCTTTGTCTCTTTCCATCCGTCACACTCTCTCGCTCTCTTCACGCACTTCTATCCATATTGAATGAGCCCAATGAGTGGACTACGACATCAGCTAAAGGTGAGTATTACGCCCGAGCCCTATAACCCGCTACATTAAAGGGAGTCAACAAACTAAACCCCTGCTCTGAACTGTTATTGAACCCACAACTGAACAGAAGCGGAAGCCAAGAAACCCCAACATGGCCAACACTTGTGTCAATATTTATTAAATTAGTCTCAATGAAACAGTCTCTATTAGCTAGGTCTAAAGCTGGAAAAATGTTTCGTTTTGTTTATACTTCCATTTATTATTGATATACTATAAATAATGGTTGTTACATTTATTTTAAGGCTTGTTTAACTTAATACAATAGCGACAGCATCCATTATTTTTCCTAAACGTTTCAAAAAATACTCATAAAAAAACTGGCGACACTGCTAACTAGCTAAAATTAGCAATAATTACTTTTCTCGACAGGCATTTGTTAAGTATATTTTAAATCATGCGTTTTACTTAAAGATTTTAATTAGTTACGCCTGTCAAAAATAGACCTTGACTATGGCTGTATAGTTTCGAACAATTTGTGTAATGTTTATCTACGAAAATATTGTTTTTTACACGTCGCTGCTTTCAAGGAATGTACTTTGGATAATGATGATAAATAAGTATATTAAATAGTGTAGAGCATCTTTCTGATATGTTTATGAGAGCTGCTGAGATTTAAAGTTGAAAAACTTATAAATTTTCTATTATTCAGCAGGATTATTATACCACCTGTTGCTTCTTCATTCAATGATTTTACCCATTCGATTGATTTGAGATGAGACTGTCAAATCAGCAGGTGTCATAAGGGACCTTGAACTGGTCAAAAGTACACTTTATATTACAGTACACATATGTAAACCAGAGTCCCAATAGCGACTGCGTTTGTTAATTTCCTATATGGAATTGCAAAAACATCAACTGACAATTGTTCGAAAGTATCGCACATATAATTCTGAAATTTGGGGCAACGTTTCAGCTCATAAATATTATCTTTGTGGACAACAACATTGTATTGAAAAAAACACCAGGCACAAAACACCTAATAAAATGTAAATTGAAATTATGGTCATACACCCATTAGACGATATGCCAACCAATATGTATTTACAAATATCGTATATATTTTAACAGCTTTCTATGCAGTATACTTCTATAATGGCATCTTAATGTGCTCTTTGATGCCAGTTTGAAATTTAAGTATCATGAGACGTCGTCAGGCGGCGGCTGCTCAATGTTTTCTATGGCATTAAAAAATCAATTGTTTATACGAAATGAAAACGAAAAAAAAATACGATTTTCGCAGCGCATATAAACAAAAACGATTATTAGCTTTTGTTTCTATACAATTATTTTGGGATATTTCAGGAGAACGCTATAGAAAATATGATGTGCGAGATATGATGTAGAGGTTTGCAAATTATTAATACTCTTTTATTATAAACAATTGCTTATTAATTAAGCAAAATGAAATATTAAATTGCGCGATTAATTGCTTTTAATTCAATTCAATAACCCTGCAAGTCAAGCGTAAAAAAAAAATTACTCGTACATTATGAAAAATACACTGTATATTTGTTAAATAGTATAGATAAGTATTTTAATCACCCGAGCACAGTTTTATTATATTTTGCCGCGAACAGGGTATTAAGAGTTTGATCATTTATGAATTCAAGTCAGCTCACTCTTAAACTTAAGCTAGGCAGCCTTGTCGCTGTTTAACGATATGAAATTTATAAAGTTGACTAAATTCACAAGCATTAAAAAAGAAAATTTATGTTGTCTGTGTGAGAAATGTTTACAAAGTGCCATAAAATGTGACTTTAAGTAGGTGAAAAAATTGTCTGAAGAAATGCAATTAAATGGTTATTATTAAAACATTACATAAATTTATAAAATTACTTTTATTTTGTAGTTGCTGTTGTTATTGTATTGCGACGTGTAAATAGCACAGAGATTGGTCTGGCATAATAAATTTCATGTTTACGTCAACTAACCTGTCTCAAGGTTTTACAAGGGGCAGGGTTATTGGACGCGTGGTAGATGCCTTATGCATACTAACGAGCTGATGTGTTGTTAAATTTAAAGGATAATTTAAATAGCAAGTCGAATGCAAATTATGTAGTCTTTTCAACCAAATTAAAACGAACTTGAAGTAATTGAGAAATTTGTTTTAGTATCCATTTGAATTATGGTCAGGTTGTCAATTGTCAATTAATTGGCCCAACAATTTGTTTTAATTTTCTTGGCTATGGCTGCCTTCATTTGTGTTTGTGTTTTAAATCACATCACATCACATAACAACAACAAATGCCACAAATTCTAAACACAAAAATAAAATGAAAATAGCATTTACAACATTTACGAAAAATCACGACGTAATAAACAAAATGTCAAAAATAGATAAAAGGAAAAGGCGAAGATGGAGACGAGCAAAATACGTCAGTAGCAGTTCTATGCCAAGTAATACCCTTTTGCACTAGGTCTAATACAATTTAAATGCGAGCATTTACTTCTTTGATTAATACACTTCGCCACGCTTCGGTCTGTTGGCGGTTCAGTTTCTGGTTCTTTTTCAATGCGCTTAAAAGTATGCAACAGAGTTTGTAGCATTCCCCCTGCTGAAACAATATATCCGCGGGGGTATGAATCATGTGCTCGTTTGCTCGTTAGAAGAAAACAATTATGATTTCAATTTTTTTAAAGCACAGCACGGAATTGAATTGATATATTTGTGCATATATATTTACTTTGTTTTATTTTACTTGATTTGATTTATTTCACAGATGCTGGGAACAGCGCTGCTTGGCAAACGTGCCACAAAGGTAAATACACTAATGCACACACACACATACTCAATCACATAGAAAGAAAATACAGCAACTGCAATTTTGTTGAGTTCACAAAAGCATAAAACAAAGGCACAGCCCACATTTTTCAATTAGCTTCATATTTTTCTATTAATTTACTTTATTTGTATTTTCATTTGCGGTCATGCCACCAATGTAAACAACAACAACAATAATTGCGACGTCCAAACCAACAGGCTGTTAAAAAGAAACCATTCACAGATGTTGAAATTAAAGGTAAGTCCATGGCTGCGTTCGAATGTGAGGCTGTTGTATTAATTATACATTAAATATTATTTACCTTATTGACCTTTTGAAAAGCTTGGGAATGGAAAGCATAGAATTTACTGAAATACAAACGCATTACGTATTACGTAATTATTTCCCATTAATTGCTACTATTATTAGTTGCCAATTTTGTCGAGCAGTGCAAGCTATTAGTAGCGTTGTGTAAACTCTTAACTTTTCAAAATTACTCTGGAAAATGTGCAGCAAAGTTAGTGCTTTTATTACCAATAATTATACATAATCTGCCCAGCGCCAAAACATTGCCGCTTACAACTTTGCAGTACTTTTTTAGGCTATTTCTAGCTACCATGCACTTTTGCACTAAATGCAATTGCTAATTTTAGAATTTGGCCGCCTTTTGCGTGTCGCCAGAATGCTAAATTTAATTTCCCTCTGTCATAAAAATAAGTTAAAGAGATCATTTATTTTTGGCAGCAAAAAGCCGCACGACAGGTGCACTGACACTTAAGTTATGCGGCTCAGCGCTAAGCAATTTCGCATTTAAAACTGATGGGTGCGAAGAAGGTTGAATATGCCAGAATTATATTCGGTGTCTTTAATCTAATCATGACAGGCGCAATCAGAAATTTAATTTAATTAATTTGCCTAACTCTCTCAGTACTGATAGCGTCCAAACACTGCGAAATCACGTGACAAATCTTTGCCCAAAATTATTATCTATCTATAGTATATATAATAACAACTCTGACTTGCACAAATACAATATAATATAGACTGAGGCAAGTGGGATGATCTTTTAATCCCCAAAACAAAGCGTATTAAATCTGGGTTGACAATTGCAAAACACCTGACAGGATGTTTATGCTAACAAAAGAAAATAAAACGAGATATAGTGAAAAAATATTTAATCTAGGCAAAGTCTACTTTTTGCTATATTATGTGGGTGTTCTTTTGGGGGAAAACCTGACATCATTTTGCTGTCCAACCATAGCCAAGGCAATTGATCATCAGGGACAATGTCATCATGTCTCGCTCTTGATCAAATATTTGTCAACCTCATCGTGATGTTGATGATTCATTTACAAGCTGAGTATATTTTATACATAATATAATATTAAGGAGTGTACATAGTGTGATATCTGTAGATAAAGCAAAATTTATTAAGTATGTCTCTCCACCTTGGCTATAGCTTATCAAAACATTAAAATCAGAACATTGTCAACTCAATTAAAAGCCTGAAGTGACAACAAGCTTTTCGACTTGTTTGGTTAATAGTTAACAGCCTTTTAAGTAGCCCAACTATCATTATGTGTTCTTTGTTTGAGTATTTACTAGTTCACTACACTTAAGGATAGTTTTCAATTTTAAATATACTTACACTAATTAAAATGTATTTTTCAAAATTAATCCTAAACTAATAGAATAAATTGTAATTACTGGGTTTTTCCATAAAACTAGTATTAAATTTCAATTTTAGATAAAAAAGCACGTAACCTAAAACGATTTTTATCGTATTATATTTTTCCACATAAATTCCAAAAAATATTCAATTTTATAGCTTGAATTTTATAGTAACATTCTATTTATTGAGCTTAAACATTGTTTCTCTCCGCATAATCTTATGAGTATCTTCATATCGAGATTTTTAAAAGTTTTAATTTGTATCCTTTAGTTCTAGGAGAGTATGAGTACTCTACTAATTAATACGAAATTTATATGATGAATTCATTGTCAATTAGGGTATCTGCAAGTCAGGCTAACATAATTAACGGACTTGTTTGTTTCAAAATGTTTCTCAATCAAAGCAATTTGCTGGTAACTTTCCATTTTCTCATTAATCAATCGGAAATTAAATAAAAATAATAAAAAAGATTCCAATCTGATATAAGATCAATGTGGAATGCAATAACCGAAGCAGCCCACTCATAATTGGCTACTTTTTGGGGTATCTCATAATCTGTACAAACAAATAAAAAAGCAATAAGACACAATGATATTACGACACACCAGCATATGCACACATATGTATGTTTGTATGTAAGTGTACAATATCTCATATACTCGGATGAGTGCTCTTAGTTACTTGCATTACATTCATATATGAGTATGAGTACATTTAATGAAATCAGAGGGCTGGCCCAGCGCTCCACTCTCCTCTTACTCATGAGGGAAACTGATAAAAAGCACCTCGTTCTCGTAATACTCGTACTATTGCAGTTATCTCAACTGTCAACGAAAGGTGCCCCGGGTTGTTTTGTCGGCTATCACTAAAATGAAATATAATACAATATACCAATACTCGCACATGTCGCTCGAGACCCCAGTAGAGCGCACGGCTTGGCCAAAAGCAAAAGTTAGTCATTATCTTGGAGTTTTCGTAGATAAATCGGTTGGCAAGCAGTTCCCCATTTTGTGGTTTTCACACACATTATTTGCGCCAGTCAGTTACAGTTCCTAAACCAGTCGCATATCATCCAGGCCGTCCCGTCCTATATCATATATGTTCCGCCAAAAATAACGTAGAAAAGTGCCGCAATAGCCAATGTTTTGGTGTGAAATAACTCATGTGCCAGAAGCCAAATCGATCGATCATTTGACGGACGTGATTGAGCAATTGAGAGATTGCTGCTTAATGAGAGCGTCAATTAAACAAGTAGTGCTGATTAAATAAAATACAATCCATTAACTCATATTATTGCCAATATGAGCAAAGATGATAAGTGTGAGTATTAACTTAAAGCATTTTTCCAGCTGGACTTTGGCAGCAAGAAGCGATCACATTCTTGTGTGCTGCGTGCTTCACAATCAACTCAATGTTTGTGTTAACTTGTAAAACGCATTAAACACACCCAATGCTCAATTATTGGCAGCAATTTAGACGCTTTGATAGCATCGAGACCCGCCCACATTTGAGGCTGTTGAATACTGCATGATATATCATAGCTATTATACGAGTATACGAGTGCTTGGGTGACACGCCTGCACTTTTGATTTATGGTTACGCAACTTGCTTGCTGCGCTAAAATGTGTGGCACCCACCATTTTTAGTGGCACGTTTCGGGAGTCAACTTGAGCTGAGTTACGACTGGCAGCTCGAATTGCTGGCAAAATAATTAAAAAACCCAGTGACAAAAGTGAAAAATGAGACAGTTTTCTTTGCCTACTCCTGCATCATTGTTGTTTTTGTATACACTTGCGAAGGGCATTAAAATTGCTGAAAAACGAGACAATTCCTCTGAAAATTTCAGCCCAAAAAGCGTTGGCTTACAAAATTGCTCAAATTTATAGATAATTGCATATTTTTCATACAGGAAAAAGCATACAGCTTCCGCTTTTTTCTGCAAGACAGTTTTACATAATTTTATGAAGCCTAAATTGTGCAGCTAGTTTGAATTAAAAAACTGCTTAATAATTTAAATTCTCAATCGACTCTTAAAATTGTAACTGAGTGTATGCATTAATAGCAAATTAAAACAAATTATTAGGCTTGCTTTTTGTGTAAGGATTTGAATGAATTTTCTTAAATTTTATCATGACGTTGAATGAATTTTGATGTTGCAGTAAAAGCGCAATTTAAAATAGTACTCTTATGGTGCGATTGCTTATCCTATTGGGCGTTCAACCCTTTTATGTACCCCTTAGAGCAATATTGAACAGCTCTATGTTTAAGTGCACGTTCTGCACATTAAATATTTTGATATGATGGACAATGTCGATTGATTTTCTTTTTTCTCTGTTGAATAAACGGCTAACCCTGAACCTTTTGATGGCCAACAAAAAACAGAAAAGAGTTAACAGCAAGGGCAACGCATCATAAAGCAATATTTATGCATTGATGGCCAGCCGCAGACACAGAGCACAGAAAATGCTTCAGCTGCTTCAATCGAGTGGCTAAAAACAAAGAAGCAGCAATAACCCACACAAAAAATGAAATTTAAATGGCAAAAGGCTATCAACAAGAGGTCCCAGTTGGCCACCAAAAAAAAAAATAAACAAGAGTCACAAATTTTGTTGATTTTGTTCTGTTGGCTAAAGTCGAACTAAGCATCAGAAATCAAGGCGCATTAACAATTCGGAATAAATGTCAGGCTATAAGCATCCTCCATATACTGTAGTATAGTAGTGCGTACATGCTGCGTGGGTGGCGCCCTCTGGCGATTGGCACGTGACTTCATTTGGTTTTCACACTGCGTGACTGTCGCTTTTCGCTATTGGCCTCGTCAACTTTTGGGCTGATTTAACTTTTTGCCTATTTACTGGTCGTAATGGCATGAAGTGGCAGCTTGCCACTTTCGTACATTGCCTGAGGTTCGTTGTGCCCCAAAATATGCTGAGAATGCAATGAACTGTTCCTTAAATTATTGCAGCATACATCAAGGCGTATTCGCCTTAATGTGTACGAATATTTCGTGTGGTTCTTTTGTTGTTTCCAAATTAATATTAATTAAAAAGTTTTTCCTTTCTTATTTTTCGCATGCTGAGTCAAAAGGGTTCAGCGACCTAGTCCAACTGTGATTGTACTGAGTCCTTAATCAACGCTACGAAGCGTAGATAAAGCGAGTTACAAGCAACACCATTTGTTGACCAACAAGAAAGAAATGAAAGGATTTAGGTTTAGCTAGAGATAAATTACTGGTGCTAGCCAACATATTGTACGGTCTGCTTGCAAATTCTTTACAGAATATCTCAATTTTATTAACTGTAAACTCGCACATAACCTATAAATATCAGACAATCAATTTTCGAACATTAATTCAATGCGTATGCAGCACTGGCTCAGTTTACAGCGTCAATTTAATTGTGCATTATATAAAAAGCAACCAAATTGTTGCATAAACCCCGTTACGTGCCAGTTTCTCCACTCCAAAACAGATTCACACTTCCTTCTCTGTCTGCTGCAAATCGTTTTCCGACATTTTGTTTTGTTCCGCCCATTCGCTAAGCCAAACACATGGCTGCTTGTGAGAGCGGACAGAAAAGGAATGTGCAAATAGAGAGCGCCAACTGAGAGTGCTTTAGCTTTACCCCTGCAAGAGAACATGCACTAGCATTACGCGTGAGTGAGAGGGAGAGAGAACGAGCAACAGAGAGAGTGCGCGTTATCGCTTGCATTTCAGACTTACCATGTTGTTTTTGTTTGTTGTCGTTGCGTTTCGCGATAGCCGCTCACAAGGTCATTGGAAAGCGTCTCCTTGCAAGTGGCTGCCTAAGGGGCTTAGCCGTATACAGGGTACCTGACTGCGATTGTGAAGTAGGCCAACCTTTAAGGACAGCGTATGTAAATGTCTTAAATAGAGGACTGTTTTTGAGATTAGATTAGAACCATATTCAGGAAATTTTCAAAAATATGTAAATAAAAATAATGGGTTTTTCGAAGAGAAATTCTCTATGTAAAATGTGTTTGAATTTAGTCGAATATCTTTTCTCTTAGAAAAACTACGCTTAGAATCTTTATTTAATTTAAGACAGTTTTTAAATCGTTTGCCAACACACGCGTCTCATATTTATGTTTGTTGCTTCAAAGTTTCCTGATGGAATTGATATTATGATAAAAAGTTTCTAAGCAAAAGACAATTAAAAAGTTCATCAGCGAGCTCGGTAGAGAGCATTAAAATGCATTACGCGGCTTCATTTGCAGACAACAGAACAAACTTATCAAGTTTGAAGCACAAAAGCCCCAAAGTCCTTCACAATCAGCATGAAAAAATAAGAAAAAAAAAACACAAACAACAAAAAGAATTTATCACGTGAACGCTCAGTCAAAAACAGTATTCCATTGCGATACCCCGTCGCATCACAATCAGGAAGAGGGACAAGGGGTAGTTCCTACTGGAAGAGTGAGTAAGAGAGCGAACGAACGAACGGGCGCGCGAAATTAAAGAAGAACGTTATAAAAACAAAAGCAGCAACAAGAACAAAAACAGAAACAGAAACAAGAACAAAACAAACCGTCGATGAGGGGCAACGGCGTCGCTTGAGCATTTAAAGGGGTGCTGCGATTGCTGCTGCTGCTGTTGCCGGCGCGAAGCAATGAATGAAATAAGCCGAAGCGATGACAACGCATATCGTTCTGCCGAAGAGGCACATCGTCAAAGCCGAAGCTGCTGCCAATGGCGCCGACATGACCCACGGCAGCAGCAGAAGCAGCGACGTCAGCAGAGACAACAGCAGCATACTTTGCGCTTTGCTTCGGTTTGAATTCAGTTCAGTTTCAAAAGTCGACGCGCTTGTGAACAACATAGAACGGAGGAGTCCGGAGTCCCCAGCACGCCCCTAGCTAACTAAGCAAACAACTTAACTTACTAACAATCAACTAAACTGTCAATTCGTGCGCTATCTTTCAATCTATCGATCTATCTATCGGTCTGTCGTCTTATCGGTCCATCGGTTTATCATCCCCCCTTCAGCTTTGGCTTGGAAAAAGTGTTGCAGAGTCTTGGCAAAGCGAAGCCAAGCAGTTTTCCAATTTCGAATTTCTGGTAAACAATTGCATGTTAATTCTGTTGGCTTCATTTCAAATGCATTACAAGCAAGACGATCCGCTAACTCAATCAATTTGTCACACTTTGAACCCGCCTACTGCCAATTGGCCAAGTGACTCGAAAAGACTCCCTAGACGCGTAAGCTTTTCAATGGGCGCGCCTTTTCGAATACTTTGAACCCAACTGAACTAAGTGAACAACAACAGAAGGACTAAAGCTATTCGCCGTGTCCTTGGCGAGGCAACTCACATATCCCGACTGCAGGCAACCTGCCTTGTTGGCCTCATTGGTGGCTGCAAGCCAGTCAGCCAGCCAGCCAGCCAGCCAGCCAGCCAGCCAGCCAGCCAGCCAGCCAGCCAGCCAGCCAGCCAGCCGGCTCCTTACTCCGCACTGTCTGTTATGTCACTCGACTGTCGACTGTCGGATAGGTTTAAAATTTCTACTCACTTACGAGTATATGCTGTGGAGCGTAAAATTATGACAGACATAAGAATCCCGTTGCAGTGACAAATGTGGGGCAGGGCATCTATGAAAGGGCTTGATTAACTGATAATATGATATCATCATCGTCATCAGCGAGTCAGTAGTCAGTCAGTCGGTTAACAATTTGCCACAATTAAACGGCAGACAATTAATTTCATTCAATTAATATAAAAATTAGCAAACTGATGAAAGCGAAAGACTGCGAACTTGCCTCATAATTACGGACGGATCTGACAAGCCATAAATTGGTATAAGACGGCCGGGAGAGGCAAGACAAGGCGGGGCTTTGTCCAGCTACAGACCTTGGGCCAAAGGCCGCAAACAATTCGACTGCATACACATATGCACACTCACATATTGAGAGAAAGATTGACAGCATGTTGATGCAGCAGAGGCAATGGCAACGACGTCGCTACCCTCTGTCTCCTGTCCTGTTGGTGGCTGGCACTTTGACCTCAATTAGAACTGATTTGTGTAATTAATAGCAATTAAAATGCGTAAGGCGGCACGCAAGCGATTGCAAGGCCAACAAAGGCCGCGACATGAAAAGCGTGAAAGTTCAACAGAAATCCATGCATAATTGAGTTGATTATTTTATGATATTATTGTATACGCGAGTATTCGCATATAAGTTATAAGTTGTATATTGTTCTAGCTCAGTTGCTTCCTCCGCCAATAACAAGTCACAATAACCGCAATATTTTTTCCCCCTTGCTGCTATTTTTAAAGCAAAGCGCGTGTAAAAGGAAAACGCTGCATTACTCATACGCCTAGTTAGACAACCAACAGCAAAAAAAAAGAAAGACAAAGTAATAAGCATAAAAAATAAGAATAGCGAGAGAATTGCTGCTGCTGAGAGTGTGTGGCTATAAATACTTGCCACTGACATAAAGTACATCGAAAAGTATCTGAAGAATATATCGAAAGCATCACAAATGGATCACAACGCAATCGCAAGTGAAGTGCGAGGTGAGCTAAGTATGGACACTGTTATTAGTTTCTTTCTTAGATATTAGTTCGTTTTAAGCACAACTATTTTCAATTGCAATACATTGTTGCCAACTGACTAATCGATCTATATATACACATGTTACAAGTCGAGTGATAAAAAAAGTGCACGAGGAGTAGCAATACTTCCTCATGTATGCATATCTAATCGTGTTTGAGTTATCATTAAATGGATGTACAATGCAAGTACATTGCCAAAGAATAATATGTGTATCACATGCTATATCATTTTTATAATTTCCGTTAATTCGAGTACATAAAACAAGAATACGTTAATTGCCGGAAAACAATGTTCAACAATTTGTTTTACAATTTGCCAAAGAACTTAACAATCATCATGACAAATTATTGCATTTCAAATAGAGAACTAAAAACACATTGAGAGAGTATTGCGGTGAGCGCTGAGTCAAGTCGTCGCCCACATGAAAAACAAACAAACAACAATAATAATAATATCACACATTTAAAGGCATTTCCAATCTAATCGACACAAGCATTCTTTTATAGTATGTTTATGACTGCCCACTGGCGGCTCAATTGGAATTACCATAAAAGAAAATACACAAACAAATAATTCTTATCGTTGACTAGCGAAATTTGTGTATTCATTATTACTTTTACTTTTATCAATTCTATTTTCTACATTCTATTTGGATTATTGAGCTTTTATTATTAATATTTGGGTTTCTTGTGGTCAACATCATCTTTTACTATGACACTGTTTTGCCTTGAATTCAAATTCGGTAAATTGGCAATTATTAAAATATTAATTTTGTCAAATAAACATTTTGAGTTGGAAAATATTCAATTGATTTTATTGTAAAGGACTATATATATCCAAACATGACGATATATATCATTTTCATAGATTTGTACTGAACTTATTTATCAAGCTTAGTTATTTTCTAAAACCTTAACTATTTCTACTATTTGTGTCAACTTTAGCAATAAGCAATCAAAATATGTGACTTATGTAGATATCAGCCCCATGTCAATAGGATGCCATTAGCTTGTCGAGACAACCCACTCGCATTCAGAACAAGCACAAATAAAGTTGTCATGGCAACAACTCGCTTCCGCATCCGCTTTAATTTTGAGCACTTCAGAATTTACGCACACTTGAACTTGACACGTAGCGAGTGACAAGTGTTGGGAAACGGTAGATATTGTCAGTGTGCGCTAAAGACGGTCATGCATTTGAAATGCTAAAAAGGGAAAACTCGCATTTGAACTTGAAGTTCAATAATATTTGAAAGATGCACAAAAGCTTTCATTAGCCGTGCGTGAAAAGCGTCTGAGAAAAGCGTTTTGTATGCTGGCTGTTGACAATTTCTATGCGTTATTTACGACAAGTGCAATATATTTACAACTGGTAACAATTTGCAAGTTTCTGCAACTCAATTACAGAGGCTAGCTGCAGGCTACTGGCCTAATGGGACCCTGGGGCAATGCCTACATGCCTGAATGCCTGAATGCCATCATGCAATTATCAAGTTCGATGGCAGAGCAACAAACAAAGGAGTGAGAAAAGCTACGCAGACAACAAAGTCCTTGTGGGGGAGGGGCAAAAACTGAGGAAAGCAAACTACAAATGTTTATGTGAAAAACTTTTGCACTCCAAGGCACAGAAGGAAATTGACTTAAATTTCATGGCCCTTTGGCGTAGTGGCAAGCCATAAGTATATATGGGAATATGGAGGGGAGTAGTGGAGTGGGTGGCGCAATCTGGAACTGTTGTCAAGTGGACGTTGCAATTAGTTGCTGCGACACTTACAGATTGCCAACTTTCTGCTTGGCTGCATTTTGACTTGGCCAGCAACTTGGCCAAAAGGAAAACCGGAAGCCTCAGCAACTCAGAGAGCGAACTCAACTTTGTCTTTGTCCTGATTTAATTTTGCAATTAAAAACTTTTGCATAATTGCAAATGTCAACACTTTACGCAGCCAGTTAAGGTTGCTGGGCCAACATCCCCTCACTCATCCACTGACAGGCAGATAAACAAACTGAAGAAACAGGATATAAGCAGGTATAGTTGCAGGGCCATTGCTCATTTGCCACGATGACAGTTGACACTCGAGCGATTGACATTGCCGCTAATTAGCAAACATTTTGAAGCCGCTGCCTGCCAATTTGCCAGTTGACCAATTTATTTGTTGTCCATCAGCCATCTAATTCGACCATTACTGGTTGACGGATGTGTTTCAACTGATCCTAAAGCAAACAAGGTTAATCAGTTAATAAACATGTGGATATGATCCACAAAATGTGTTGCTGTTAACTGATTTGTTTGGCCAGCCAACAAGACAGCTTAATTAATGATTGAATTAGAAAAGTAAAACAAGTTGTTGACGACTCACGAATATGTTACAATTTTGAAGCTGTTAAGGCTTCTTAAGGATTTAAATCTCAATTTCAGAGACTATATTTGATAATACAATTAATTGATTAATATCGAAATTATCTGAATTTGGAAAATTGACATCATCTTTGCAATTAATTTGTACCCTAACTAAAAGAGTGAGAAAAGTGAACAAACTACGTAGTAGTTAGATATTATCCTAACGATATTTGCATTCGATTTGCAGTCTCCTCAAAGTTCTCTAACTAAAATAAGTATATAATCCCGACTAATATATACAAATGATTGCGCATATTGTAAGCAAGTCAAACTTCAACGGCAGTTGTAAAGTTCAAGTAGCTGATTCCTTTAGATTGTTAGCTAAAAGAGGAGATTACTTGCGTCTGGGTTAACAACATAGTTAAGCTTGTAGCACAAGGATGATAGATAAGCTAGCAGATTGCTTAAGTTTTGCGTTGTAGCTATTTTTTTCTGTGGCCATAAAAAGCAATCGACTAAGCACAGCCCTTACTGAAAGCTGGCAGTTTGATGGCTTTTTTGTTGGATTTTGATGGAAATTTGCAGCAGAAATGCCTCGTCAATTGTGGGGCAGGAGTTAACCTCAATATGTTCCTTATGTCTGGCTGAAATATTGGTGTCAATGTGTCAATATGTGAAGTATTTACACGTGCGCAATTACAAGCCATACAAAACAACCGCATGAGCTGTTCAACAAAGTGTGTGTGTGTGCATCAGTGTAAGTGTGTGTTCAACACACTGTGCTGGTAGTAACAAAGCTGCAACGGAAGTTGTGCACCCACAAGCACATATATAGCAGGAAAAGCACGCCCTTAGAGTCTTTACTCCCCATGGAAACACCATTTACATGCAATTTTCGCACACACCTCGCACACACACTCACTTGACTGACTTTTCGTATAATTTCTATGTTGCTTGCCAAATGTTCTAAAATTTTTGTTTTTCTTCGTTTGCTGCAGCTTGGAGTTGCCCCAAATCTTTTTGCTATGCAACTAAAGTCGGCTGCAAGTTTGATCGATTCGGCATTGAATTGCATTCTGCTGTAGGCTTGACAAACACAGCCACCCCCTTGTATATTCCCATACCACCACCCACATAGATTAAGGTCTTGTCTTGGCGTGCCGCATATGATGAATACGAGCAGAAGGTCGCAGTCTCAAGGCCTTAAGCTCTGCCTTAATTACTACACAAGGCTCTCATGGGTTAAGGATAATCAGGATAAGAGCGAAAACTCATTGCAAAAGCCTAACCAGACCTTAAATTTAAAGCACAGCTAGCAGAGAGCTAGCATATCAGAGAGTTGTGCTTTTCTTTGATTTACATATAACACACAGTAGTAATCATAACGCAAACAACACCAAAAACAACAACAGTATTAATAACAAGGCCAAAACGACGAATTTCGTCATACTGAGGACGGGTTTTTCTGAAAATCGTTTTTCTCATCGCTTTTTCTTTCGCTATTGCGTCGTTGTATGTGAAAATTTCCATTGAAAATCACGCACTTTCTGGTGAATCGCCTTTGATTTTTATGACAGGCTTTTGGTTTTATGAAGTCGCTGTTGTTGTTTTTGCTCTTTTTTGTCGAAATCTAGTCGAAAAGTAGGCAAAGCTGGTTGCCAATACTAAATTGTATGTATAACTAGTGAATTGCGCTGCGTTGGCGTATACGTAATATTTTGGTTTTTACTTCTTTTTCATAATAAATGGCTAAAAGTGTATGTGTTTATGAATGGGCGCCTTTAAGCTAAGGATGTCTGCTTCAGATATATAAATTATGCAGCAGCAAAAACAAATGAAAACTCAACTTGATTTATGGAGACACAGTCTTTAAGTGATTTTCGAACTTAATAGGTTGCAATTAATCTTAATTTTCTATGCTATACTTTTTTGCAGATCTACGCACAGCATTCGATCTCTTGGATAGAAATCGGGATGGACGCGTCACGGCGAATGAGTTGCAGTTCATGCTTAAGAATCTGGGCATAAATGTGCGTGATGAAATCATACATGATCTCATACGGGAGGCGAGCCATTCAGGTGAGTGCCACTTGCCGCACAACAACAACTACAACATAAGAGCTGCAACAACGAGCCACTTTAGCTTAAGTTTTGACTCAAGAAAGCCAAGAAATGCGAACACAAATGCAACAGTTTGCTGACTGCAGCAGTTCTCTGTGTGTGTGAGGTACTTTATGTGTATATGTGTGTGTATGTGTAATCGTAATCAAGTACGTGCAGCAGTCCCAGAGTAAACTTAATTAACAAACATCTCAAATATTATGTATACGCAGCAAAATTGCTTGCGATGGCTTTGTGAATAATTGAACAGTTTAATTGGTTGAAAATGCCGTAAATGCTGCTGCGCTGTTACACAATCTATTCAATCACGACCCTAACACCTTGTTTAGATCCATTGTATAATCGAATTTCAATTCAAAAGCCCCAGCCCGAGCGATGACCAACAGGCAACGACTACTGCCAATCCGCATTAAGCCAATTTGTAAAGTTTTTTCATTTAATTTACTCGTTAGCTAATGCAATTTCTATTATAGAAATTCCCAAGCGGGGCATCTTCGCAACATTCCGCTGCTTAAAGCGCATTTTATTAGTTTTATTTTACAATACAGCCATGAGGCAAGGCTCTATCGACTTCAGGCTGCTCTAGCCAGCTGGTGGATGGACTTTGTACTGCCCACTGTCCTGAGTTCTAGAATCCTGTCGGTCTCGTTCTTGCTGTCGTGTTCATGTTTTGTCGGCATTTGCCTTGTGGCCGCACATTGTTGATTAAATTTATTTGATATTATTTTGATGGGCATTTCTTGATTTTCATTTCATTTTCCACTGACAAAAACATAATAAAATGAAATTCAATTTAAATTAAATTATTGCAGCCTTGCAGAAAATGTATTTTACGATGCAAATGCAAATGTAATTTTTCTCGCACATCGTTAAGTTCGAGCAAACATGTCTTTTGTTTGACAGCAAATTGCATTGAATGCATTCATTAATTATATTATCATTTGTCTCATCATTTTCGAATATTGTTTATCAAGTGCATTAAAAGCTTATCATTTGAAGGCCAAAAAGCTGCGCGAGCCATCCAACTCATGGTTAAGCTTACAACAAAGCTGCAAATTGAAATCATAGTCACGCACCGTGCCCATTTGATATAGTACCTAACACACATGCACACACAAACACACTCCCATACTTACATGTGCCACATCGTATCGTATAACAAGCAGCAACTGTTGCTGACACGACTGGAGAGTTGTTTTGATGGCTGCCACTGTCAGACGCCGCAGGGCCGCTATATATCTACCATTAACACACATAACTGACATTTACAATATAAATGTTATTTCATTTTATAAGTGTGTGTGCGAGTCGTTGTATTTGCACATTGCCCTGCATTCATATTTCTAAACGAGACTTCAACAAACAATGTCAACGAACAACAGTCGCCGACACGTGAGAAGAACAACAAAATGCTGCGTATTTGTCAAAGTTCAACAAATTCCTTTAAAAGAATTAACTTTCTCATAATCCGCGGTGTTTTCAAACAAACGTTTGCTTCGCAATTGTATAGGGACATGATACCAAAATGCAAGCACAACAAAGTCTATTTATCATGTTCTAATGAGGATTGTATATTATATTTGATTATTATAAAGAATGTTGCATTCGTAAAATTTGATTCGATATTAATGCGATTGAAAGCCAAGCAATAAGATGAATGCTTAACATATTATATTAAATTAATAGAAAAGCTTTTGAATTTGACTTTCTTAAAATCACTTCTTTAAGCTTCTTTAAGCACACTGAGAGCTTAGAAGAAATACATATGAAGAAATTTATATTCATACACTTATAATCTTGTACATTTAGTTGACTATTGGCAAGTTTCACTGTATGAGTTCGTAATCTAGACAATTGATTTCGCAATCCGTGGCATAGCTAGAGTTCTTTAAGTAATTGTTTGAAAAGGTGCAAAGAAAATGAAGTAAAATAAGGCAGCTCAATGCTAAGCTCCATAAAGTATGCTAGACTTTTGGTATAATGGCAAATCTGGGAACAATTGACGCTTGCGAAGTGAACATTGAACAGGTCTGCATATAACGCAAGTTGGTCTCAAGTATTAAAATCTATGAACATAATTCGTACTCGAAAAAGTAAGAGTATCATCATCTATACGACCCATAAATACGCCTCGAAATGTGCGAAATTTAAATAATAAATTATAGCATTATTGATGCAATTGTTTATTTTTGTCATCTCTGCCACGTAGTGTCAATATTTTAGCAACACATCTTGAAGCTTTTGTTGTCTGCTCTTTGCGTTGCTTTCGCCACATTTTGTGGAGACTTTTTTTGTTGCTGTGCAAACACATTTCTTATCAATTTGGCAAAAGAAGAAGCAAAACTGTTGAATGCTGCGTAAAGCGCGCACTTTATGGCTTCATTTACATTCCTTGGGATTCACAGCCAGCTGCCTCCTGGTCCCCCCTCTGCCTTAGTCCTACTACAAATGGAGGCTTCCACTAACCATTGCCCAACTTATTTATGTGCGTTTTATGTGGCCACGGGGCAAAGTTAGCACACGCAAAAAGGCGCAGGAGCTCGAAGAGCTCAACCTGGGGGTCAATTGTCGCATAAGCAGCGAGCACTTGGGGAGGACTGACATTGGCTACAATGCGTATTTGCGTCGCGCTTTTAGCGCTTTGCCATTTTTCGACCACAATTAATTAAGGCTAAAATGGACACACGAAATGGCAGAAAATGTTATGGTCTTTGCACTGAAAGTGCTCTTTAAATGCATTAAAATTATTTAAATGGCTTTTGCGGCACACAGACGGCGTTTGCGTGATTTTACACGCACAACATAACACACACCCACACACACACACAACACATTGATTCAATCTGTTTCGGCCAGGCTATAAAATTGCCATTGCGTGTTTGCGACTTGTTAAGTGCCAAAAAGCCACACAGGCAACATTAAGCTGTGTGTGTGTGAATCAGAGTGTCTATGTATGATTGTACGTGTTTGTGTTTATGCCTGGCTAAATTAGTTTGCACTTTGAAACATGTTTGCAACCACATGTCAAAGACACGGCTGTCCCTACGCATTATGGCCAAATGCCACCAACAGGTTCAACCTTACCACCCCTCTGCAACTGCCACTGGCCAGTGCTCCCCTTGCCACCCACTCGACTGACTGTCCACCCAAATTGAAATTGCCTTTGTGCATTCGGTAAACTTTGAAGTCGCTATCTAATCGAATCAGCATGGAAATGCCAGCCAGCTACAACCCCCCCTCCTGCCCACCCTTTCTCTTTCTTTCGCTGCGGTTTGCGAATTTGCATAACAAATGGACTCCCGCGGGTCGACGGCAGCGGGGCGTCCACATCAAATGGCCTAAATTAAATACAGCTTAAGATGCCGAGCAAATTCTGATCAAAGCATCGAACAAAAAATGCAAATGCTTTAACGGAAATGGTGCGAAGCGGAAAGGGGAGCGAGAGGCAACTCAAATGGAATTGGCATGCAACAAAAGGAATAGAAAAATACAGAAGTATTTCAACTGTATTAGCCTAGAAAGTAAAACGGGAAAATACGTTACCAGGAAAGCAAAGGAAAATCAATCGAAGTTGAAACCAAGTCATGCGAATTACACGAATTGGTCTATCAGTTAAGTTAGTGCTTAGCAGTTTAGTTTAATGCGATTTTAAGGAAAAGTTTACAGTGAACAAAGTTCCAAAAATTAATTAAAATTTCAGAAAATTTGTAAAACTGCAAGAGAATGATGGAACAATAATACTCCTCTTAATTCACACAGTTTGTTAGTTCAGAAATTGGCAAACAAATTATACAAAAATTCACAGAAATTCCTATTTATGGTTAAAGTTTTGTTCGCAAAAATAACATGATGGAAGCATGATTAATAAAAAAGTGCTATCGCCTTAATAGTTTATTAATATGTTTAGCAATTTCCTAAAATTATAAGAATAATCTTACCAAAAAGTACATATAGCGACATAAATGGTATCTTAAGTGGAATTAAATTTAATTTAAATTTTAGTGTCCAAATATTTTATGTAAAGGAATACGTTTTTTCCTAACCAATTAAGTTGATACCTTTTAATAAAAACTTCGATAAATCATCTTTAAGATAATTTCCTTTAAAAATTACTTCAAATATTTTAATGTTTTGATATAAAAGATGTAATTCGTCGATAGTAGTTACACACACACAGCTTTGGGTGTTTGTGTTTTAAATAGGAAAGCATTAAAATAAATGCGGTTCGACATTTAATTAATGGTCAGCTGCCATGTGTGTCGTCTGAGGTAATTTATTTGACATGAAAAACAGACACACACATAGAAGGAGAGAGAGAAGGAGGGAGACATAAATACACGATAGTACATGTGCTTATTGTGCTTGTTGTTGTGTTTACTGTCATTTTGTATAGTCAAAGGCAGCGCTCAATGTTTATTGCATGTTTGACAAGCAAAATGCACTGAAATGGAGAGAGGAGTCGAAAGCGAGAGAGACAGAGAGAGAGAGAGAGAGAGATGTACTCGGAGAGGCGAAGGCAAAAGCAGAAGTAGAATCAGTGGCAGTGACAGTGGCAGTCATCGACAGCTGCAGCTAAGGGGTAACAATCAAGCACCACAAATACACCTACATGCGGCCCGAGTTCCGTTTCCGTTGCACGTTGGACGTTGCACGTTGAGGTCAACAGCAGTAGCAGCAACAGCAGGTGCATTTGCCAATAATTGATTGCGTTTTGGCATGAAGCTGTTGCCAGTTTGCCATTGACTGGCTACTACTTCACCCATTTGTTATTGGCCACACAAAAGAATGGCTTGCAACACCTACATGCGGTTTGGCTTAGCTTTGTTGAATGCAGCTTTTGAGCACTTAATTTGCCCAAGTGCCTGTCAGCAAATAACTGCAGCAATTGCAATTGCGACGGCTAAAATAATTACTACAACTAGCTGAGGGCACCACCCACCAGGCACAACTCCTGCTGTTATTTAATTGTGCCCGATGTCATTACCACAAAAGCAAAGCAAAGCGAGCACAAAGCTTATCGATCAAAGACCATAACAACATGCTGTTATCACAAGCTGCAGGCATTCATTTCATGCTCAGGCAAGCCAAGCAACCAACGCCTTTGGCTAAGAGAGCGATAGAGCGAGAGAGGCGATGCCCGAAATGTCCTTAGCGACAATGGCGAGGCACAACAATGGTAGTGAGGGTGGCGCACATTTTCATTATCCTTGGACTTGTCGTCGACAATGAGAGGCAAACATTTAGTTTTTGTATTTAAAAATGAAATGACAACAAATGCCGGAAAATCCTCTGCTTAAGCCCAAGCCCATGCCCAAGTCCAAGTCAAATTCCGAATGAGAATGCTTTTTCACAAAATGTCACCAGCACGAGACTTGGCTAAGCAAATACACAACCACACCCTCTCACACACACACATAGCTGTAGGATGACATAACATTTGCTCAGCGATAAGTCAACACTAAAAGATTCTTTGTACGACTAACTTGTCTAATTGATTCGAATGGGCATCGAGTTTTATGACTTTTGATGCATTTTTAATGGCAGCAACAACAAAGCAGGCACTTAAGTGCGCACACCCAAACACTCACGGATACAGGCACACATGGGGCCAAAAACATCGTAAACTTTTCTAGCACTTTATCAAGGTCATTTGCTTGGCAAAGAAGAGTAGACGGAGCAAGGGCATTGGGTCTGCGCTGTAATTACCAAACATATTTGCAGATTTTTCTGTTTTCTGTTGTCTTTGCAAATGAACACTTTTCGTCATATTCTTGTATCTTTATGTCCTTGGCATTGGCAATCTGAAACAAGGGAAGGCTATTGCGTGGGGTGTCAAATCAGGTGACGCCATGACTAGCCGAAAAGCGGAACAAGAGTAAGCAGCGACTGCAACAAAATGGAAACTTGGCAACTTTACAAATTTATGGAAATTACCTGACTTGAAGCTTTCTCTTTCTCTTTTCATTTTCTTTTTTTTTTTTGGCCTGCGGCTTTATAGTTATGCCATAAAGATTGGGCGACCTTGGCCCTAGGAATTTGCTATCGAATGCATATTTTGGGATCTATAAACTTGATAAAAACAAAGTTGTTCAATAAACAGCCAAGGCAACAGAAATAACTCCACCCAAAAGTGCGCTTTACATTTTTAAACGCATATACTCCATCTCAATTTATTTATGCCCTTATTTCGTATACTTTGCTCATTATTGTTGCCATGAAACAAATTAGCAATTCATATTTCCAGCCAAACAAATTGCAATTAAAAATATTTTCACTGTTTATTCACAAAAGTTGAGCGCAAGAAAAAGTTACGCAATTAAATAATGTGGGTACTGCCCGTTTGGGTTTTGGTTACCGAAATTTATGCTAGGCAAGATTATCTTTGATTTGCACTTCATTTCGTAAAGCTTTTTACCCATTACATTGGATAAGCAAGAGGAGTCATTGAGATACCCTGCTTTACTTTATTGTCAATTGCAAGTGGAACTGCTTAGATTGTGTTCTTTAGGGTATTTCATAGTCGAAAATATGCTATTTGGTTTTGGGTCTATGCTTAAGGTCAAGGCTATGGGTTTTCTTATTGCTCGCGCCATTTCCGGAAGTCGGCAAACACCAAAGCGCGAAAGGTTTTTGCTGGGTTTTATCTTTGCACTTAATTATAAAAGTTGCGCGAGCAGCGGTGCTAAGATAAGGGATTAACAGGCGTTGCTATTGCTATTGTGGTATGTTCTTTTTCAAAAAAAAAAAAAAAATGAAACAATAAGAGAACAGAAAAATAACATTGCATGTGTGTGTAGCGGTAAATGTGTTTGACACCGGCCACCTAAACTCACAAAAATAGGCACACTCGTTGCACTTGCCATTCGCTATCTGCGTACATTTGCGAATGTGTGTATGAGTGCCTATGTATGTATTTGTGTGTATGTGTGTGTGGCAATGGCAAATAACAATGACCGTTTTTCTTGATATTGTCCTCGTTGCTGCAGCTTGAAGCGTGTAAACATTTTTCAACTAGCAAAGCAACAACAATAGCAAAGCTTTCAATTACAATCCCTGCACTCTCCTACGTTCCCTCCTCCTCCCCGTGCAAATGAAATGTTGCTATGTTACTTGCAGATGTTGCACTTACTTTCAGCTGAGCTTTCACTGCTAAATCCTGCACTTACCCCCACACATAAACACCCAGACTCACGTTCTCAATCTCAACATTCAATTACAGGAAACGGTTTAATCAACGAGGCCGAGTTCCTGCAATGGGTGGGCAGAATCCAGGCGCTGCGAGACGACCAACAGCCGCATGACGATAGCGCCAGCACTGCCAGCAAGCCGGTGGATGAGGCCGATGATGTCACCGAAGACTTAATAGCCGCATTTAGGTAAGCAGACCTGTTAACCTCTTCGACACAATGTGCTTAACATAATCCACAACATCTGACAGAGTATTCGATCGCGATGGTAATGGATTTATAACTCGAGATGAGCTACAAACCGCTATGGAAATGATTGGCGAGCCCTTGAACGAGCAGCAACTGGAACAGCTGCTGATAATTGCCGATTTGGATCAGGATGGTCGCATTAATTACGAGGGTAAGTTGCATACGTGTATGGTCAGCACTACGACCGCAAGGTTAGCTCAGGGCTAGACTCAGGGTTTGGTGTGAAGGAAAACAGAAAACATGGAACCATAAAATGCTATTCCACTTGCCACAGCCATTTACTTTTCACCGTTGCTGTCTGCGCGTTAATCAAGCTGCAGCATAAAACACTCATAAACCAACACTGCCACACACACATTGACACGCGCAAGCACACACCCATAGGTGTATAACCTTGTGTCAATATTTGCAAAAGCCTCTGGAGAGAGCCTCACTCATAAATCAGCTAGACAAATACAAACACAAATACAACAAAAACAACAATCGAAAGCCCAAGTTGAATAACCTGGGCAAAAATACAAAGCGCAGCCATCGTCGCACCGGCACCCACCCCTTTCTCAAACTCCATCCTTCTCAGAAACAACGCACTTTTTTTATACGACCGCATTATTTGTTTGTTTACCCGCAACGTTGTTTTAGTGTTTGCAAATTGAGGGCATCGGGGAGGGAAGATGCAACATGCCATAAACCAAAAATTGGCTTGCTTTTGGTTAGAGTCACCACAATCGGTTTAAACTTGGCCGATTACATTGTGCTTACAGCAAAGAATATTTTATTTCAAGCGGCGCCTGCCATTGAACAGTGGAAAGTGTAAACTTTATTTAATAATGTCATGCCTTATACGAATAATATTTTGTTAGACTGCAAAGCACTATTTCTAATGGTGCTTAAAAGAATGCAATGCAATGTGAACAGCAAGATCAGAACTTTCGCTGAGGACATTTTCTATTTACTCGTACATCTTCTACATACTGGTAGCTACAAAATAAAAACAGTTGGATAAGGCCGTGCTTTGTGTGTTGTGTCCCTTGTGAGGCATTAAATTGATTTACTAAACACAAACTAATACATTCTCACACACAGCGGCGAAGATGTCCCTTGTAAACTCGAGTATCTGTTGGCCATGTCTACAAGCACATATTTGCCTTTGTGCGTGTCTCTATGGGTGAATGTCTGTGTGTGTACTTTGGCTTGGGTTTATCATTAGGTTCATATGCCGTCGCTTTGCTAGTTGATACTTTGACCTTGTAACGCATGCCCCTTTGCTGCCACTCTGCAGTGGCGTGTCCTGCCTCTCGCTTTCCCCTGCTGTTTGTTTGTTTGCTGGCATCTGCAATTTATTTATTTTACTTTATTTACTTTACACCGGCATGTACGGGCAGTAGTTGCACAACTTTCTTCCCGTTATATACCCTGTAATGCAGAAGACACACAACTCTATAAAATTGAATTTTTTGGTAAATCTTATAGAGTTTAAAAACTATATTCCTTTTGGTCTGTTTTATATCTACCATTCTCATAGCATTTTTTCACATGAATGGTATCTCTTAGTCGCATATACTCGGTTACCTCCTTTGTTTCGCTGACGTTGCATGTTGTTCGTAGGCGGTTTGTGGGCGTGGCATCGATGATTCGCTGCGCAACACGTTGAACGTGCGTCCCCCGAGGGTGTCCTTTAGGCCAAATGCCTTTCATCATTTTGCTGCCCATAAAAGTCTTTTCGCCGGCGCAAGAAAGCAAGGGAAAAGGAAGGCCATGCATTACATACTGTGTCAATTATTGCCAGTGGCTGTATATTCAGTTAATTTTGAAGAGCTTAGAACTGCAGAGTTTCAACTTTCTTCTAAAAAATTCAATTGACTTTGATTTCTTATCTTTATTTGCAGAGTTTACGAGACTTTTGCTCTAAGTCCGCAATTGAGTGCAATAACACGCAGGATGGCGAAATGTTAAACAAATTCTATCTAATTATTAAGCGATTACTAACATACTCAGACATCAAAATTAAATGAATGTTTTCTACAAGAAAGAACAGATAAGAAACACATAAATAAATATTAATAATTATGTTAAGAACTTGGAAGGAATTCAAAGGAACACAAGCACATACACACACATGCATAAACAAATCTCACTTTGAGTTGATCCTCATCACACACATACAAGATTAGTTTCTAAATCATTTGTAAAAATATGAGATTCTTGAAATTTATTTTTTGTACGAGTTAAGTTCATATGTGAAGCAACTTATAATTAATACATAAATTATATAATTCTATCATACACACAAACACACATATATACATAAATACATATATATATGCATATTCGGATAAGTCTGAGCGCGTGAGTGATATTGTGTTTAGGGTGCTGAAACAACAAAAACAGAGCATGTAAAAAATTTAATTAATGCATATATGTATAATGATTGTAAATTACTTAATATGCTTGTGTTTTAAACAATAATTACAGAAACTAGAAGAAAACAACAGAAAAAGTTTCAAATTTGCTAGCTAAAACATACTAAATAAAAGTTTAAAATTTAACTAAGATATAAAAATCAAATTATATTTACTTTTTTCATTTTGACTTAAAAAATATAAGAAAAACCAAAACAAATACACACACACATCAAGATAAGCCCCAGAATGCATAAGAGTTATATTAAATGTCGAGAACATGATTGTTAAACTATTTTAAATATATATATAAATACATCGTAAATATTTAAACTATTTATTGGAAAAGCAAACAATTATCAAAATGCAATTGAATTGCAAATCAAAGCGAAAATCTCCAACAACAAATGAATAAAAATAAACCGAATTATGGAATTTTCGATGCATATAAAAACTATATATTTTATAAATAAATTTTGATTAAAATCAAAAACCAGAAATCAAAATTTATCTTACAGTGTATTCTCTAGTCATCTGAACTTTCTTCCATATGTTTGCATCCTTTGAGTTATTTGAAAAATAAATACAACAAAAATCCAAAAATTCGAGTCCATTGTATCGCCGTCCCGATACTATTAATTTATTACAAAAATAAATAAATCGTATTGTGGTTTCAAATAAATTTTGCTATTTGAAACAATGCAGAGTAAACTCAATAATATAACATATGTATATCCATATATATTAAAGTGCTCTTGATTAATCGTCAAAATAAATACCACGTATTTAGAGAGAAGAATACTAGATGGCGCAATAATTCATCAGGTCAATGGTACAAATAATTAAATTGGAAACACAAGGAAAGCAAACCACAACATTTTTTGATGGTATTTACAAACTGGAGCAACAACAAATTTAAGAAAAGCTTTTTGAAAAGCATTGAAAAGCATTGAGAAACTGCGGGATATTTGTATTAAAATACCAAAATACAAAAAATACCAGATTACTGTTTGTTAAACGCAAAAAAAATGTACTTAACTGAAGTAGATTTTTATGACATCTAATTGTGCTTAAATTATGTATATGCAAATCTATATGCCTACTATATATAATATTTAATCTAAACATATACTGTTTTTTGTTAAAAGTAATAAAGAAATTATTTAATATTACTTACACAAATTTAAGACATTATCTATATGCCTACATACCTACTTACATAACTGTAGTTATTTTTGTTTAAGCATTAATGGTTTAATTCTTTTTAATTGTGAACAATGAACGAAATGGATATAATAAAAGATAATACACACACGCTCAACTGAATCACTTGTTTTAATTTAAATTTCTTAATTTCAAAACTTTAGAGCAGTAGGCTGAACATTTTTGTTTTGACATTAGGTAGACAAACTTCAGTCACACTTCTTACAGTACTAAGAAAACATTTAATAAGAAATATATTCGAGTTTAGTTAAACTCATCTAAATTTGACACTGTGCCGTGTATATTTTATATAAAAATAGACTGTTGAGTTTAAATTTGCATAAGAATTATGAGCGATATGGATGATAAGGTAAATGTGAAATAAAACCATAAGTAAATACACCAGTTATGCTATTTATAACGTCTGAAACATTTAAATTGTTTCATATCGATTGAAATACATCGATAAGCGATTTGACTAGTTCGCGTGTTTACATCGATAAGTTGAACTAGTTTCGACTCATTAGCCAGCCTCGCGGAGCACTCATAAAATCAATTTTTGTACAACGAAAAAACGAAAGAAAATTCAATTAAACGACAGTGAAAACTGAATTAACTGTTCATTGTATTCGTTAACGTTTTCGTGTTGTTTGTGCGACATATTTAAAGGGTTACCGTACCCAGAGAATTTACGAATAGTGTTTAAAATAAAGCCGCAAAAGTGGATACCGATAACGTAAAAATCGAGGATTTGATGGACTCTGATCCTGACATTGAGTTCATTGAAAAGGATAGTGGGATGTCGTCATTAGGTGGCAGCAAAGACGAGACGCCAGAGCGCCGCACAGTGGCCATTGTAAGTTAAAACGTGTGCTAGCCAACAGCATCGCCATCGGCTTATCGTGCTCACGTAATTGGAGAACTAGACCTCATTTACCATTACCATCTGATACTTATCATGTATAGATATCTATTGATTATTACAACGTGCATTTTTAACTTTTATTGCAGCCTGCAAATGACGAGCCACAAACGGAGGGAGACAATTATGATGATGTAAGTGGTGTGGGCGCATGTTTTATGTTTGTAAACATCGCTGCAGCATATTGTAGACACATTCTAACCTCAAACCTTGTGTGTGTATGTCTTATAGGAACCCGATGAGTCGTTTGGTGAGCGCATGTTGGGATTGACTGAAATGTTTCCGGATTCGGTGCGCAATGTGGTCGGTACTATATCCAATGCTACTGTGAAGAGCTGCCGCAGCCTGTATCAGTTCTCGTGCAGTGCATCATGGATATTCTTTACCAGCTCCGTCATACTTTTTGCTCCCGTGATCTTTGAGACCGAGCGTGCCCAAATGGAGGAGCTGCACAAGTCGCAGCAGAAACAAGTACTGCTTGGTCCTGGCAGCGCCATGGCCGCCACTGGCCCCTCACCCAGTTTACCATTGATTCGTTAATTAATCTTTGATTTATATGCATACACATACATTAGTTCTATTAACCAGCGGGACTCCAGATCAATGGAATAATGCCACATGCTAGTTTATAAGTCCAAGTCCCTGCCAGTGAATAATAAACACGCAGCAATAGCAATTCCAATAATAATACAACAATAATACACAGCATTTAAGCTGCCTTGAGGTGCATTAGGACCGGAGATCATGGAAATTAGTTGGCATAACTTCAAATAGAGCTCAGTACGAGTATTTGTAGTTGGTCGGCACACACATACACCTACTCATACACACACTAAAACAAATACTGTTTCAACAGATTAATAAATTACGTTTACTTAAGAGTTCTAAAACACAACTGCCTACGGCCCACCCAGATACTCGCGTGGTATGGGATGATCCAAAAAATATCGTCGAAATTCGCCAGCGTATTTATTGCGCAGTCCACGCTCGCCAAATTCATTGAAGCGCTGCGCCAGGAAGACGTACACATCCAGCACCTTGGCATGAGCCGATAACTGTTTAAACGACTGCGCTGAACGCTCCAAGATGTCCAGAGATTTCAAAAGCTGTGCTTTGCGTGCATCCGTATCTGTGATGGCCAGCAGGCAACGCACAAATACGAAGTCCGTCTTGGCTCGCTCATAGAGTCCCCCATTTATGTGTATGTCGTCCATGCTGCGTTTGATTGCCTGGTACGCCTTCTGCGGCATGCCTAGGAGCAATAGCACCTGCGCCAACAGCATGTCAACTAATGCCAGCTCATAATCCATTTGCGAGTCGGCCATATCCTCGGCGACGCGCAGCAATAGCGTGACTGCCTCACTGTTAAAGCGACCTTCAGCCAGGCTGCAATATGCTAAAAGCACTTGGACACGCATGCGCAAGAGGAACGGTAGCTCCTGCTTGGCGGCCAGCTTGTCAAGCAGCCGACGTGCATTAAAAAATTCGCGCTTGGCCACATAAATGGCTGCTCGTTGTTGCATGGCACCAGCGGGATCCAGTAGATGCAACTGATCGCATGCCTTAAGTGTATCATGCCAACGGCAACGATAGATGCCAGATTGGATGACCACATGGCATTGGCTAATCATCCAGCACTCGGCGCCAGGCATGCGCGGCAGCTGCTCGCGCGCTCGATGCAAAAGCACCCGTGCCAGGCGTATCTCGCCCTGCAACTGCAGCCACAATGCAAAGCTAGCTAGAGCACTGCCTGTGCCAGCGGCGCCATTGCTATTAAAGCGATCGCGTACAGACAGCAGGAGTTGTGCGTAAAGCGCTGAGAGCTCGTGCCTGCCGTAGGCGCACCAGACGGCGCTGCGTAGGGCCAACGCTTCTGAAGCATGATTGGCCAGATTGTTGCGATTGGTCAGATGATCACTGTGCTGCAGCAAGTCGAACAAGCGCAATGGTTGATAGCCTGCCACGGTGCCCAGTTTGACGGCAAAGTGTAGAGCGAGTGTGTAGTTCTGAAGAAGATTCCCATCCGCATCGCTGATGTCAGCCACGCTGCGCTGCACATAGGACAGTGTCAATTCATCCCGCAGGAGGCAGTACCAAGTGTTGGCCAAATTGAGGCTTCGTTTATCGCCGTGCTCCTGGGCGAGCATAATACTTTCGCGGAGTGCGGAGAGTGCTTCGTCACGGTGTCCAAAGGTGGCATGCAACACAGCTAGATTAATGCAAAAATACTGATAGCCCTTCTCTTGGCTCATTAGGCGAACTGGAGATCGATCGAGGGCACGATGCAAAGCCGACAGCGCGTTGTAGTAGTCTCGCACACGTAAATGATTCATATAGCCCAAAAAATATGATGTGGTGTTTAGCGGCAAATCCTGTATAATCTCCTGCACCTTACGCTCCAACTCCTTCGGTGTCAGAGCGTTGCTTTCATCATGATCCAAGAGATCAGATTGTTTGTTTATGAAAAACTTTGCCTGTTTGGGTGCCCATTTGCAAAGTGGATTGCGGTCCAGATTGCTATCAATATCCTCTTTTTTGACTTGTGTCCCGGCATCACCTGCTGCTCCAATGTTGCTCACAGTCGGCGGAGAATGTGTTCGGTGCAGCACTCCACCAGCCACCGGTTTGCGTGGACCAATGGCAAGAGCCCGTATGCCACGTTCGTAGTAGGCACAAATATTTTTATACATGCACATCATCTCGGCAAAGGTGAAGCGCTGCAGCACGACAGCAATACGTCGGACATAGACGCCAACCATGCTGAACTGACTAACGCCGAGATCCGCATTATGCAAAGTGTCCATGTTTTGCACTTCGGCGAAGTCAAACAACGCCTCGATGCTGGCCGTGCCACAAAACTCAGACATGGCCTTTTCAAATGACTCCAGCATTAAAGTGCCCAGCTTGTAGGGACGCGTGGTGAGCAAGTTGTGCAGTTTGTTATAGGGCATGTCTGCCTCCTGCACCAGCTTAAACATAAGCATGCAAAACATACGACGCGCTTGAGGACGTAATGCAATGCCCGTGTCCAGAGAATTACTTTTATCCTGCGAATAGATGGAGTCATAAAAAGCATTGTTTTATTTGAAAGCAACTTACCTTCACATACTGCTTAAGCAAAATCAATACAGCAATTTTGTGTGGGGTGGGTGTTTCTATGCGTGGCGGCACCACCTTTGAGCTTGGATCCAACGTGTCCAGTTCCTCGAAGAGATTCATTTTTGCAGCCGAATTTGTGGTTTGCCCGGCATAAGAAACTTATCAGCAGCCAACTTCACTTTGTTTTCTCAGTTCAATGAGAGCTGCCAACTCGATATAATGTTTGTGGCAATGGGTAGCCCTGATTGCGGGCAATTTAAAAAGTAGATAACAACATTTTCGATGTAGTCGAAAATCTTAAGTTCAAAGTCCGCAGAAAATCAACATGATTAACTCATTACCCAACAGGAATTTGTTTATTTGTTTGTCATGCGCAAAGTTCGAAAGTCCTCTACCCATTTATATATTTAGTGAAGCTAATTATTTCTAGTTAATAAATTGGAATATATACAGCAGTTTAGCTGTAATTTTGTTTACATTTGTTGACATTTAGAGGACAAATGGGAAAATCGCACGTCGACCCTTAGGGTAATCTTTGAATTCCTTACGGTAATTACGGTGCTTAGCAAGGGCCCACACAGTCATCTGGAATGCGCCAGCCAAAGCAAACAGATATGCTGGCAAGCAACAAGTCATAGCCGAAAAAGAAACCCAGGCCCCGATCTCGTAGGTATAATTAGGGCAAGAGACCAAACTGCAAAAAAATTAATAATTAATGTAAGAAAGATCAGATGAAGTGCTTAATTCTTACTTGAAGAGCTTTGTCAAAGGGTTGCTATCCGCCACAGGAATTTTGCGTACTTTAGTGCCAGGTGGACGCAGATTGCGTAGAGCAATGTGAATTGAGAAGTTGCCCAATTCACATAGCTATAAAATAGACAAGTTTAACATACTTTTCATTTATAGAAACTATTTGAAGACAACTTACGGCGAAAGCGGCCAGAGCAGCCCAAACAGTGCACATGCAAGGCGACGTGTACAATGGATGATTGACGTGATAAGATACGTACGCCGTGAAGCCCCAGTAGTAGCTGCAATTCTTGAAGAGATTGCGCATTGGCATCGTATTGTGAGAGAAGCGATGTACAAAGATGGTCTCCAGCAAACGCTTCACATAATGTACAGTATAACAACCAGCGGCAATACTATGTATAGTCGAAAACAGACACAAAAAACAATTCATTCAAAAACTTGTTAATAATTATGCAGTCAGGTAAAAGCGAAAAGCGAACCTAAGCTCTGATCGATGAAGCTTCGAATAAGTGCAAATTTGTTGCCCATCGGGTCAAGCGGGTCGCTATCTCTGTCGCTTCGACTGTGTGCTTAATATAATCGAACGATGTGTATTGGCGCGACTCTAGGGAAAGTCACACACATACACACACATACACTTGTGTATACTTACTGCGTGGTCAGTGAGATCGCGTTGCCAGCCGCCTTTCCATAGACCGCCTCCGGGCGGAAATAAAACATCAAGTAGACAATCAAAGGACCTGCATATTCAGCAAGGAACACTGTCTTCCACCCAATTTGGGGGCCCAAATCCTTAACGTACACTTTATCGCCATTAGCCAAATTTAGCGATTTTACTGAATCCGTATCCTTCAAGCTCTTTCCACGCTGCTCCAGACGACTTTAATAGAATTTCCAAAATTTTTATGGGTTACGAGTTTAGTATTTTATTGATGCATGCACATATGTAGGTGTGTTTGTGCACTTACAGCGATATGCGATCTGCATGAGGCGTTTGCTTGAGCGTCTTGTGAATCAGTACCCGCAAGTCACTAATTGATATAGAAGGCGAGGATACCTGCACCTTGCCGTAAGGCTTAGTAGTTTTAGCGTCAAGTACTTCTAGCTCCATATTAATTTCTTTGAATTTCCGTGAAAGTCACTGCTGCTTTCCACCGCCTAGCTAAATTTACTAACAGAGTGACCGTACGCTCAATTACAAAAAATACCGCTTTAGTAAAAAAATTAAATATTGAAAATATACCACTTCCAATATAAACATGGGCGCCTAGTTTAGTTTGTTGTCTTTCCATTGCAGCCTGATGACCTTCCATTCAAATTGTAGTCCATTTTGTGTTGTCAAAAACATCCTCAGAGCACTCACTCAGCGTAGTCCACTAATTACAAGTTTAGTTTACAAAATATATGACACAATGTGAAAAATGGTGCAATTTATTACATACACTCCTTTTGTCAAAAATTATTGGCCGTCTAGAGCAGTTTTTTAATCCATTTGGATAGCATTGTCAACCTAATTAAAATTTTAACAATAAATAAAATTTTTTTGAAAAATTCGAAAATTTAAAACGAGTGATGATATGGAGGTGAAATTAAGTTATAACCATAATGGTCACTCTGGTTATGGATATGACAATAATCGGCCACCACCACATTTATCAATCAATTATGGATTTTCCATCTTATGTTGCGCTCATTTTATGCAGCTGTTATTAGCATTACTTGGCGCCGATAAACAGCTGATTGCAATGAAATTCTCTGATTTTATCAACAGCAGACAACTTCAAATACTTTTTGTTAATTAAACTATGACTTAAATTATTTTGAATATTGAATTGAAGTAGGTATGAATTTTTTGGGAAAGTGAAATACAACCCACAAACAATATCTCACAATTACGCACTCTGTTAACAGTCGTAGGTAATGTTAAATATCTATTTCTGTTAATCAATCATTTTAAGGAAGAAGAAGAGTTATTTTTGTTTTACGGCCGTGTGTTTTTTCTATCCTTTTTTCGTGTTGCATGCTGAAAAAACGTACGGCGCATTAATAGAAAGTGGTCGAGTGTGAGAGTCGCTGCAATGTCAGCTTTCACGGAATCCGCGTTAATCAAGAAACTGGCCGAACTAAACACCAGCCAGCAGAGCATACAAACATTGTCCTTATGGCTCATCCACCATCGGAAACATCACACTGTCATAGTTCAAACCTGGCAACGGGAGCTACAGAATGGTATATAATTCGCAAAAGTTAATATTATAAAACAGAGTGATCAGTCTATTTTTACAGTGGCGGAGGCGAAGAAACTAACGTTTATGTATCTTGCCAATGATGTTATCCAGAATAGCAAGAAAAAAGGACCCGAGTACGGCAAGGAGTTCAGCAATGTGCTGCCCAAAGTATTCGGGCACATTGGGGACACCTGCAAATCGGACAAGCTGATGGGCAGTCTGGGACGCATCCTGAACATATGGCAAGAGCGCGGTGTCTACGATGCCAAGACCATTGCTGACTACCGCTCCCGCCTTCACCACGAATCGGCCACAGTTGCTGCAGCTACAGTTACCGGCAATGGTAATGGTAATGGAAGTTCCAATACCACTGGCAATGGCAACAGCAGCAGCATTAAAAGCAGCAGCGAATCCGCTGGAGGACACAAGCACAGCAAATCAGAGAAATCTGAGAAACGAGAAAAGCGCAAGCATGAGGAGCGTCAATCGAAGTCAAAGCGTATGCGTACACCACATCATCCCACAGCTGCTCCAGAACTTGCTCCCGTAGAGGAAGAAAATGGCCATACACCACCATACTTGCCGTTGGGTGAGCCACCAGAGCCAGAAGAGCTTATTAAGGCACTGACCAGCATTGAGAACTCGGCGTCGAGCGATGCGCTGGTTCGGGAACGTATTGCTAAGTTGCCGCCGGAGATATCGGAGATCAGCTGCATTACCAAACTAGAGGATAAGGAGAAGGCCAAAGTGTTGGCCATGCAGGTGGGCATATGAATGTTGCCGAAGGTTCTTTCCCCTGTCAAACTAAATCATATACATTTGGATTGCAGGTGAATGAGGCCGTTGATCTGCTGAATGACTACAATGCACGTCTCGCTGCCGAAATGGATGAGCGCACTAAGCTGGCCGCCATGCTGCGTGACTTTCAGGCCGAACAGAAGGAGTTGTTGGCCCAGGCTGAGCAGCGATTGGATGTACGTTCTCCATGTGTTTATATTGAAAAGAAATTAAACTCCTGTTTTGCTCCAAAATAATTGCATTTTCCGATCCGAATTGAGGCATCTTAGCTGCTTCTGCTTTAATGCTCGTGTGCTTTGTTCTCTTCCAGGAACACAAGAAGAAGCTGGCCAAGATGCTGGGCTTGCAAAAGGAGATCCGCGATCACCTGTCCAATCTACCCGACCTTACCCAGTTGCCGGATGTCACAGGCGGCTTGGCGCCGTTACCCTCGGCAGGGGATTTATTCAATACGCTACACTGAGTCATCCCAGGATGACTAGCAGATGAACGGATTCCCACAACTGCACACCAAGACGAATGATTACCAAGAGTCGCAAGTCCTAGATTCTTATATAACATAAATTATAAAGGGCCACTTTCAACAAAGTAAATTTGAGAAGATTAACGAGCTCGATTGTAATTAACTTTTATTGATGGATAAATAGAGCATATAATTACTTAATTGTGTGGATTATTTGTAGATGCATCCGTGCGGGCTTGGTTTTAGAGTGTCGAGTAAGCTCATTTATTTTGTTATACCGTGTTCTTTGAAAATAAGCTAAAAAAAAATGTCTGTCGATCAGTGCAAGTGAGATCTCACAGACTAAGAGGTCAACAATCCAAATTTAGTAAGACAGTTCCGGTATTCAATACATAAATATTTCAATACATTTCATGGGCACAGTGTATCCAAGTCGTGTTTTTATTAGTGCATCACGTAGTTGGCCGTGCCTTGCCACTTTTCGACGAAGGCAATGATGTCGGTGACACTGCTGCCAGGTGCCATCTTAACTGCCACCGCAAACTTACTCCACACATCGCGATTAACCTGATTGTTGGATGACTGAAAGGTCACGGGCTGGCGTCCACGCACGGGATAGCCACTGAGCAGACAGGGCACATCATTGGGGCCGAGACTAGACTCAAAGAGTCCACGATCATCATTGGGCAGCAGCTGATCCAACTGCTGATCCATGCTCACTGCCAGCACCCATTCACGCACCTCCTCGTGCAGATTGGGCTCGTTCTTCAGGTGAATGTCCTCGGGGAGCGGCACAGAGCTCGGAAAATCGGTGGCTTCCAGATCGGAATGATCTACCAGATTACCAGAGCCCTCCTCAATGGCCTCGCAGACATCAAGGTAGTGATTCAGCATTACAAAAGCCTCCGCCTCGCGTCCCGCCTGACGCAGTTCCATACCGGCCTCGTAGAATCCCTTATCCACGGGCAACACATCCGTATGCCGCAGCAGCGCCAGCGACAGACGTACTGCCACCGGCTGCAAGGATGGCACTGATCTGCAGGCAGCACGGGTGGCGTAGAAGTGGGCAATGTATAGATATTGCTCCGCATTAGCTGTAAATGGAGTCTGAGCATGCTCAGAGACGCGCAGACCCAAGATCAGGCGATGCAGAAAGTCACGTAGTCGTTGCCATAGGCTGCCACCCTCTGACTGCTCCTCTCGCAATGAGAGGCAGTCGAGGGCGATTCTCGAGTAGAGATTGAAGTGTTCCTCGATGGGAGGTGCCCCATAGCTGAGATAGACACCCAAAGCGCTAATGCAGTCACTCTCGCGGATCAACTGAGCGGCATAGGCGGCGACATACTTCTGCAGAACGGAGGGACTTAATTGTTTTGCCTTCTCGAGGCAGCGCTGCCATTGACCCTGCTCGGCCAGCATATCCAGGGCGCTGATAATATCAATGTCCGCCAGCTGCTCCACGTTGCCTTCGTGCTTGAGCCGGGACTTTTGCTGCTGCTCCACGTAGGTCAGCAATTCGGCATCGATCTCCTTGGCCAGACGACGTGCCTTAGACCATTGCTCCGCCCGTATGAAAACGTCCACCGCCTGCTTGGGCATATCGGCTGCCAGATACAGTTGTGCCGCTGGCCCGATCTGCTTGATGGCCAGCAGACGGGGCCCCAGTTGCTGAGCGAGATCTTGAGCATCCTTGCCCTCGAGAAACTGATTGACTATCTCGGCGGCACGCAGTAGTGCACGCTCCAAGGTGGCTGCATCCTCGGCATTGCTTGCATCGATCTGCATGAGGCACTCGGCTGCCTTGCGGAATTGTTCCCGCTTGGCGAACTCCGCCGCACGCTGCAGATAGGCACGGGAGTCGCTGCTGGCATTGTCGCCTTGCTGCAGACCACGCTGCTGCTGGGTATGGAGACGACGCAGATCATTTAGGGCGGAGGGGTAGTGCTCCTCGGCAATGCGCAGTGCATCTTCGTAGAGGGACTCCTGCTTGTAGTAGTCGATAATGAGATCGGGTCGCTGGGCACGCAAAAGCAGCATCTCATAGTCCTGGTAGTTGCGCGTCTCTAGCGCCGCGGACGCCTGGCCAATGAGCACCTCGTTGATGGCATCCGGCAGATGTTGCTCAGCCACATTGAGGGCTGCCTGCCAGTCTCCGGCATGCTGGTACATGAGTATGGCCTCCTTGGGCTTGTGGGCCTTGAGAAACTCGCCCTCAGCCTCCTCAAACTTGCCCTCATCCTCCAGGGACATGGCAATCTTGAGGTGCACCTCATCTGTAGGTTTGCCGGCAAAGCGACACAACTCCATTGCAAACTCGAATTGTCCGGAATCACAGGCGAAGCCTACTGCAGTGTCCAGCAGTCCCAGCTTACTGAGCAGACGCACTGCGCTCTCGAGGGGCATGGACTTAGCCCACATATAGGCTACCTGCTGGCTGGCACCCTCAGTGCCCTTCTGTTTGGCCACGCGGTAGCCATCCTCCCAGCGGGACGAGGAGCAATACATGTGCACGGCGGACTTCCAGTCGCCCGACGCGATGAAGTGCATCTCTGCATTCTTAAATTTGCCCCGCGACTCCAGCTGGCGTGCCAGGTGTAGATGAGTGCTGTCTAGCAGATCCTTGTGGTATCGTTCGACCAGACGTATCATGGAGTCGTAGAGCTCGCGACGCTTGTACATGGCTATGGCCAGGTCGGGCTCGTTGACGGCGATTAGCACCTTCTCCGCATCCCTATATTTGCCTTGTTCCTCTAGGCTGCTGCCCAGCTGGACGAACAGCTCTCGAAGCTGCTCCGCCTTAAGATACTTCTCGCCCAGCACGTAGGCGCGTTCCCACTTGCCGTGCCGATTCAGCAGCTCGATGGCATCCTTGTAGAGATTGGCGCGCACCAGCAGATCCTCAGCTCCATCCAGATCTCCGGCAAAAGCCAAGTGCTTGGACAGATCCAAAGCGTAGCGCTGAATGAGCTCCGGTTCGTCCAGTACCTTGGCTATTTGCACTGCCTTGCGCCATTGCTTGGCTCCCACAGCTGCCTCCAGAGCCTTTTGTGTGGCGCCCGCCTCAATATAGTGATTGATGGAGGCATCCAGTTGTTTGCGACTGACCAGCCAATCGCCCCACTGCTCCTCCAACGAAGTCACCTCCTGCGGCGACACCACACGCGCCAGTTCTAGAGCCCTGGCAAATGCCCCTCCCTTGCGGTAGAGCGCGAGAGCTGCTTCCGGACGAGACAGACGATGCGCAATGTCGCCGGCGAGCTCGTAGAGTTCGCAATGAACTAATCCTTCGGTTACCTGCAGCATTAGTTGCTCGTCCTGCAGTAGATTGGGGGACTTTAGGGCGAGGCGTGCAGCTCGAGCGGGCTTGTTGGCCTTAAGGAAAAGGGCCATCGCTTGTAGCAGTTCCCCCTCATCCTCGAGCACCTGGCCTGCCTTTTCCTGCTGGTCGGTCTCCAGCAAAAAGTCCATGTGCTGCTGTCGTAACTCCGGTAAGCGGACGTAGCCTCGTCTCTCGGCCAGAGCCACAGCGTCATCCCACATCCGCAGCTGCTGGTACATGCTGAGTGCTGCCTCGATGTCTCCCTGTTCCAGATAGATGCGCTCCGCTGCGCGTAGATCGGAGCCAAGTAGCGCCAGCTTGGCCCTCACCTCAGGGCAATGGACGCCGGGTGTACCAGTGACATGCTCGTAGTTGTCGGCTTCCTGAATCATCTTTGCCAGGTAGTAAGCCTTCGAGACATTGCCCAGGGCCGCATAGCAGCGTTGAGCCACCCGCAGATTACCCTCCTCCAGCGATATGATGGCGAGATTATGCCACATAGCCTTGGCCGCCGGCTTGTCCCCCAGCGACTCCAGGAAATGAACAGCTCTTCCGAAGTCGTTGTCGTTGACAGCAGTACCGAACTCAACAAGACCCTCGTCCAGCTGGTAGTTGTGCTCGCTGGGTCCGTCCTGGGAGCGCACCACAGTATGGCCCTGCATAGGAAAAAGTTATAGTAGTCGTCTAAACCGATGCAATCACTTTATACTAACGTTCTCGCGGAGCACCTCGATGGCCTCGCCCCGCATAGTCTGCATGGTCACATGCTCGGGTAGATCGATGTTGTACCAGATGGCGAGGTTGCTGTTGCTCTGGGCCACAACGACATCGCTCTGAGGCACCCACTGTACGAAGGAGATGTTGCTGAGCAGCGTTTGCTTCTTGCCATTGTAGTTATCCACAAGGATAAGGCGCAGCTTTTTGTCCCGGAAAAGCAGCTTATGCGCCGTCTCGCTTAACTCCAGCCAATCTATCTTGGTCTCATGGTTGATTTGTCCGCTGACCTGCTGACTGACCAGATCCACCACGCAGATGGTCTTGGCGTCCAGCAAAAAGGCGAGCTTCTTATTCTCCCGCCCATTGCCGCGTTCATTCAACCTCACGGAGATTACGTGAGGATTGACGAATTCGGTGCGCACAGAGCCGAGGATGCGATTGTCCCCATACTCAACCAGACTCAGTTCACCCACATTGAAGACCAGGCACACATGCGGATTCTCAAAGTAGAAGCGTTCGTGTCTCCCCGAAGCTGTCCAGGGCACCTCGCTGGCCAGGTTTCTCGTCAGATCGCATAATATAAGCGACTCCTCGGTGCGACCCACCAGGTAGTTATCCTTGCCCATTATGCGCACATCATCTATTTCTAGTCCTAGCTGTGACTCGATAGTTAGTTGCTGCGTGGGCTCTGCCAGAGATCGCACCAGAAGCTGACTAGGCGCCACAAAGATCAGCTCGAACTTGTCCTGCCAAATGGTCCGTTTTAGCACCGATTCAAATAGGAGAACAGCTCCACTCACAGATCCCAATGCCAGGCGGGCACCATCTCTGCGCCAGAGTAAGGCACTCAGAGTGTAAAGACAGCTGATCTCCTTGCTGGCACTCTCGCTCCACGCACTCTGTCGCGGACTCCAGGCAAATATTCTTATGCGATCATAACTCCCGAAAGCCACAGCCTGTCCATTCGGACTACATGCGGCCACTGTAAATTCTCGCTCCCCCTCAGTTCGTGAGTAATCGAAGCAACGTTGCTGGCGACCCTGCAAAGCCGGAACGAAGAGAAGGAGAATATAGGAACAATAAATAAATCCCTATAATCTTAATGTAAATCCACTCCCTCCAGTGATTGCCTGACAAATCCTCTCAAGTTTATCCAGCTGTCATTTACCTAATAGAGATCTCAGTTGGTAAATTGAAACAGGAAATACAGAAAGAAGGAAAGCTAAGGTCTTTCGTTAGTTCGGTCCTTCGTGGTCCTAATTGCCTGCCTTCTCATAAGTAGTTTAGGGATTCCTAGGGGGACTCGTGATTTATCCTAATATAGGAACCCATCAAGATTCTTTACCTTGATCGTTTTGATAGACTAGATTACGTTCTTAATCTTGCTTCTCCCTACTACTCACCAGGCTGTCATAAAAAATGATGCGCTGATCACAGCCTCCGGCACAGAAGCCGCCCTGGGGCCAGGCGAGTGCAAAGGGTGGCACGGGATGCTGGACAACACGACCCAGCGGCTCGCTGGCCTCCTCCGTAAGGTAATAGCGGATGATGGTGCCATCGTTGTGTCCACTGAGGAAGCCGCTGCCCTTGGTATTTGATGCTAGGGAGATGCAAATGCTGTCGCCGCCGTAGAGACTTTGCGACTTGTTGCTCTTGCAGTGCAAAGCACGGATCTTGCCATCCTCAAGTCCTAGCAGAAGCGGGAGCTAAGAATCAGCACTGAAATGATGGCATATCATAAGCTTACCCGCTATGATGGCGCCCGTGGAGAGCCAGATGAGCGCAGTGACAGCTCCCGCTTGGGGGAACTTGTTGCAGATGACCTTCTTGTCGTTCCAGGACTCGCCCAGCTTGTAGACATACACAATGCTGTCGCTCTGACCCACAGCCAGCTTGGTTGAGTCTGGGCTGAAGGCCAGCCCCCTTATAACATAGGAGTTTTTTCCATTTGCCGCATTCGCTGGCTTCGTACTGAATTTGTCCCTCCGCTCCCCCGCATCATCGTAGAGCAGTATGTGGCGATCTGCCGTAGCAATGGCCAGCTTCTGCTGATTGGGAGACCAGGCGAGTCCTGCAATGCGCTGGATGTGTTCCTGCGTAGAAATTCATGATGCACTGATAGGATTTGTTATTTAAGCGACTCTAGTCTTACCTGACCCTCAAGCAATGTGCGCAAATACTTTAATTGCATTGTTTATTCGAGACTTTTAGTATATTCTTCAATAAACTGAGAATTCAACCATAAATTTTCAGACAAAAGTTAATGTTTGTTGTGGCCACCAGTTGTTGTGGCAACCAAAAACCAACAACAAGCAAGCTACTCGTACTTGCAACCCCCTTTGGCGTGTTGTCTATTTTGTTGGTGTTTCCGTTTTACGCTGCCATTCTAAATAAATGGCTTTTGTGTTGTCTGTGCTAAAGTCAGAGACAGAGGCAGCAGCAGCAGGTGCCGGGCATGCCACAGGATGTGGCAGCGTCGATTGGCGCAATCTTTTGTTGTTGTTGTCAAAGCATTGACGCTGTCTTCCCAGCCAAAGTCGAAGCAGTTGATTGTTCTGCTCTTTTCTGCAGCCACAACGCAGCCTGTTGGCCTAGTCCTGGCAGCAGAAGCAGCAGCAGAGGAGCAACAGCTCCTGCGGCGCATGTGTGTGCGAGAGCGAGTTGAGAACGAGAGAGCCAGATTCATACAGGTGTGTTTTCGCGCACTAAATGTGAAAAAAGATGACGCCTGAGAGAGAGAAAAAGTGTTGGAGTTACTGAGAGAACTATTGAGGGAGGTTTTCTGCTTTGCCAGCTAAAGCGACACTAGCGGCAATTTTAAGGGTTTGTGTATGCACTAAGCAGTAAACTCTTATATTATATTAATGTAAGTAAATATTAAATACATTAAAATAAATGCAGTCGAATATATAAATTAACTTATAAGTGAAATTTTCAGTTTACTTATGAGCTAATTTATTAAACTGATATATTATATTAATGTTTTGTTTTGTTTTATTTTATTTGTTGATTTTCGCAAAATATTACATTTTCTTAAGCTAAATTATAACAATATATGTAAAAAGTTTAGCAATTGCTTATCAACTTCAATATTAAATATAGATTTATATTTTATTTATGTTTTAAGAGTGATGAAATTATTATTGAAGAGGAAAATGGGGAGGAAACGTTGATACCTAAAACTACAACTACTACTACTAGTACTATTTTCTACATTTTAGTAATAAGAGTAAATATGAAATACACAATTATAAATAATTTCTAAATTGTACATTTGTTGCCGAATTTTAGTCTATGTTATACGAGTGTACAGCAACTTCGCCACTTCATATAAACTGCATGCTAACCTGCCGTGCGCAGAATACTCGTATTAGACTCGAATAACTGCTTATTTCTCAATTGATAAGATATAAACGAGTATTCAGAGTAATTAAGCTAAGCCATTATTAGACTTTTATACGGGCTCACGGATATTGTCTGATAATTGTCGTATACGTTAGCAGTGAGTGCTCACTTACAACACATTGTCGTATAACAGTTGTGAGGCTTGAATAGGTGGTTTTTTGTCATGTTATAAGATGAACACGAGTATGCAGAGCAGTTGAACAGAGGCATTATTTGATTGTTATACGGCGTCACGTATAAGGCTTGTCATTGTCATTATAATTGTCATTGTGTTATAACTGCTGTATAAGTTAGCAGTGAGTGCTCATTTATAAGAGATGAGATTACCGTATAACAGTCGTTTTAGTGCTTTGCTTAATCTGCCCTGCTTGCTCAACTGCTTGCCAAACTGCAAATTACACTACCTTCCCCAATTGCAGCGTGTGCTTTTTTCGGAGTACCTGAGCTTCCATTTCCCCTGCCTAACGAGCCGCTCAATGAGTGCTCTCTCGTGTCGCGTCGTGTCGCAACATCGGCTGTCTTGACCGAGTCGGAGAGCAGTCGTAATGAAGTGGCAGAGTGTCGTTGTCGTTGCCGTCGTCGATGTGGCTATCGCTGTCTTTGCTTGAGCAGGCCAAAGTCGTGCTAGGCTAATGTATGGCAGCACGCATTGTGGCAGGTCAAAGTGCGCGCTTCTTTCTGTCTGTCTAGGCCTGCTACGGAGCCAACAGTCAGGCCGTCAGTCTGGCAGCCGCACGGCCTGGCCAGCACTTGCTCTTGCGGGCTGGAGGCTGGCATCCCTTTAATGAGTTTCATTAATTAAAGCTACTTTGTTGGCAGCGGTTGCTTGTCTGTTGTTGCTGTTGCCACAGCTGCTGCTGGTATAACAGTTGCCTGTCTATCTCTGTTCTCACTTTTTGTGCAAATGTGTGCGTGTGTGTGCATGAGTAAACATGCAACATGAATTTCGCCCTTGACTTTTAATGGGTTTATGACAAAAACGTTCCCACTGCCCAGTTCCAGTTCCACAGTGGCACAGCCAAAGCCTAAGCCGTTTGCTAATGTGCAGAGCGCACTTTGTCGCTGTCGCTTCTTCTGCACTCTCATATGTGAGTGTGTGTGTGTGCGGGTGTGTGTCGCTATGCGTGTATGTGGATAACAGAGTTGTTAAAGCGGATGTCTGCCGGAAGCTCTTGTGGGTGCCATTTTGGTTCATGTTCACGACGATGGCGACGACGATGCACGCCACCATTTTTATCTTTGGGTCGTGGCTTAAAACCTTAAACCATTGCGAGACTTTTGTCTCTAGTAAAAGTTGGTCATTCCTTTTCCGCGATTGTCTATCATTGTTTCTGTGGGTTTCCTTTTGGCTTTGCCCCTTGGCTTTGCCAGCTGCATGGCAGCATTGCATTTTCCGCTTCCTTGCGTCTTCCTTCCTTCATTCTCGCTTTCTAGCTTTTCGGCTCTCACTCGTATTTGTATTGTTTTAGTTTTGGCGACAGGCAACTTAATTTGTCCACTTAATATTTATGTGCTTTAGCCGGAGAGGTTCTTGAGACACTCCAGAGATTTGCTAGAGAGACTCTCCATTAAAATTAGTTGCGAATTATGTGCCATCCTATTGTAGAGCTGCAACTCTTATCTAATGGATTTCCACTCGTTTTTCCACATGAAAATGCAAACTACTTAAGCAAACGACGACCGCTAATGCAGCTTTAAGCAACAATCTGGTTAAAACTCACGACCAAACACAGACTCCGCGAGTTCTCGACTCCAGGACACCAGAACTCGAATGCAAAATCTGAGCAACGCAATGCAAAAGTTTTCCTTCAACTTTTACACACACTCGCACACACTCTCATGCTAAGCGGAGAAACTGCAACAAAATGTGCATAGTTAAAAAAGTGCATAGCGAATAACAAAATAAAAAAGAAAGAACATGAGAGGGATACGAATATGAAGGGGGATAGAAGGAAAATGTTGTGAAAAGTGAGGCAGGAAGTGCGCGAAAAATAACACAGCCATTGCCGAGTGCTATGCATAATGAATAACATTTTCAAATTAGTTTCCGGTCAGTGGAGATTTTAACGCGGCCTGTCGAGCGCAATGCTTGCTGCCTGCTGTTGCTTGGGGCTGAAGAGTATGTGGAGGGCAGGAAGTGTACATATGTATGTAGAGATGAGGGTCGTAGTGCGAAGCTGTGTAGCAATTTTGCAATTCAATGCAACGCCAAATGGCAAATAGCAAATGGAAAATGGAAAATGGTAAAACAAAAGGCCAACATTAACACACAAAGGGTTCGCGTTCAGATTCGCGAAGGTTGCTGTGGTGTGCCTCAAAAAGAAACAAAAAATTAATGTTTGTTCAGTAGACGACTAGCAGATACTCTGTAGCTTACTAAGTAATCTCTAAGGAAGTCAGTCCCTTAAATTACTTGCATATACAAGTAGAAACAGCTATTATACTTTGCAGTACATTAGTGTTTTAACATCTCTGTTCTGAAACGTTTGGATATTTGTATAATCTGTTGCGGCTTTTCTGGCGTAATTTTCAATAATCGATTATTGCGAGCATGTAACAATTTTCTATTAATTAATAATTTACTATTTATAATACTGTTCGTTACAAGCATTTACGTAAAGCTTATATCTCCCGACTTCAATGGGTATGGAGCAAAACAACAATATGGCGAAATGTTATAAAATTAAACGAGCCAAAAGTAAGCAAACAAACAGACACAACCGTCAGACAGATATACAGGGCGGTAGATAAACTGAAGAAGACCGCAGCAATCAAAATGATTACTTCAAGGGCAACAACAACAGCAACAGCAACAATAAGAACAGCAACAATAAGTAGGAAATCATTTGAGCAAATAGACAAAAATAGATCTTAAAATTTTGCTTTGAATAGAAAGCTGCAATACGATTTATAATGAGGGCTTGCTAGTTGGTAGCCCCTGGCAGCGAAGAGGGTCATTTTGTAAAGTATATAAATTGAATAATGAAATCAAAATATGATTCACCCACACCAATGCTTGATTTGCCATCATCAAGAGGAAGAACAGCAAAGAAATTTGCACAACAAATGCAAAATAATCACCTTGGAGAGTTGCGAAGCAGCTGGCAGTTGAGGCAAACGCGGAGTCCATGTAGTGTGTCCGTTAAAACCAACTGAGTATTCCCAATTGGTTGGTAGTTGGCTAACAGCAAACAGCATTATCTTAGCCCCTTCCTCGACTGCAGCCATGTCCAAGAAGTGATGCAATCGCTCTGACGGCTCAGCTTGGCAAACTCTCTGTTAGCTCGAGGGTATCATTTATGGTCAACACGAGCGAGCTCACTTTTAGTCAAATGAAATGTGGTACAATGAACTTCTTGCTTCTTGCAGGCTTTGGTTTTCGTTGCCTTTGGCTTAAAGTTATTTTCATAAATTTCAACTAAACCAAGTAGGCGACTTCTTTTAAAAGTTAAGCACGCTGCCACAGACACGAAATTGCCTAATTAACTAACTGCTTAAGGGACATTTTAAGCCTCCTATTGCCATCGCCATCGCCATCTCCATTTCCATTCCACAACCTCACTCTCTACGTGCGCTCTATCTTAATGGCAATACGCCAATGAGAATGGCATTAAGTGACATTTGTGCCTCTTAGTGTTCTAGATGAACAGAGAACGAGCGGAATTCCTTGTGATTATTCACCAAGATAAGCTGCCAACTTTAAAGAACTTTTCTATGTGCTTTTTATGCAGTTCAAGATTACTTAACTTTTTATTAAAATAGCTTAATAGATGGGTTGTTAAATATCAAGTGTATGGAGCACAAGTGTATTGCACTTCTGAATGTATTTAGTTTTGTGCTGAAAAATTGACAGCTTGCAACTCAGATAAGATGCAAATAATTATTCAGAATATATAACCAGACTATTGCGGTTCCTAAAATGCTCAGTTCAGAAATAGTGTTTGTCCAAATAACTGAATAGCATTGATATTATATATAGCCTTTCTTTTAGACTCTCATTTAGCGAAAGAACTTAACAACTTGCTTTTATCCAAGACAATTTGTGTTAACAATGCAAAATATTTGCGTTTCAGCGATACTCTTTGTTTTCAAATGGTAGGAGTTTAATTTAAATAATAATATGGATGAACAGCCTCAATAATACTGTAGTTGTATTGCAGATTTACGTATTTGTCGTATCTTCGGGTTTACATTAAAATTAATGTCGTTTCCAATTGGACAAATCCGATGGACAACAGCCGAAGGATCAACAAAATGGTCAAGCAACATATGCAATACAAACTCGTTAAAGGGAACCCCAAAGCGGGCCGATAACTGTTGACTTGACCACAACAATGCCAATGGTCAATGACAAATTCTTCTGCTCCCGCTGCTCTCACACACACACACACATGCACATACAGTTATACAGTTATAGCTGCGGGAGTGTTGTGTGTGTAAGGATCATTGTGAGGTTTATTGCAAGGGTTTTGGGGCAGTTATGCTTTGCTGCTTACCGCTCACTTCATCCCTTTCATACATAGACTCTCTCTTTCTCTCTGGACAAACAGTGTGGGCTATTAGCCATAAAGGCCTGCCAAATAAAAGGAAACAGTTGTTATATAAACACACATATGACTATATGTGTGTATACATTTTTATGTCGCGATGTCAGCATGAACACTTTGAGTTTCATATTTGCCGCGCCACTGAACTGGCAGCATTGATACACAGTCAGAGGCAGAAAGGAGGTGTGAGAGAGTGAGGGGAAGCGTGCGAATAAGAGAGCAAAACTCAGTCATATTTCGGCGTTTTCGTTTGCCGCTAGCCGATTTCTTTATGCAAATTAGCTTTCAGTTCAGTTTTTGCTCTTTTTTGCCTCTTTTATTTTTTGCTGCCTTTTTGCATAAATTTAGAAAAATTCATCTTTGTATTTATTTGAAGTTCTGCGCTTTGCCTGCCATGTAGCATACTTTTATGGGCTTTGCCAGTGACATATCGCTTGGTTCCCTTTCTCTCTCACACTCACGCTCTCCGCATGTATTAGTCTCATTCTCTGACTGTCAGTCTGTCGTTCTGTCTGTTCTCATTGCCCCCTTCTTATTTATGCACTAACATTAAGAATTATTAACTTTGATAACTTGACTTATTGCACCATGGTCTCTGAGTGCCGCCTTCTCTCACTTTCACTTTCACTTTTACTCTTGCTCTCATTTTCTGTCTTTCATTTCTCCCCTTTTTGTTGCTTATACTTAGTACATACGCTATAAACAGAGAGAGCCTTTCACTAACACAGCCTATTTACTTCAACATGCTACTTGACACTTTTATTTGACCAAAGTAAAAGTAAATACAGGGGAAATAGTGCAACTTGACTACTTGGAAGTGACGGCAACAATTATATACTAATAATATAATTTATAGTGTGTATAGCAATTCGTTGTCCTGAACTTGGCCATTTCATTTTTATACTCATTGTTGTTGCTTTTCATTTTGATTCCGTACATGTGCGGAAATTTTATGTGACACTTGAGAGATTTATGTGTGGGGGCAGAAGAGAGGGCAGGGTGTGGCAACTCAAGTGAAATGTGCGTAGGGGGAAGGTGGGAGTGGGATTGTTAAATTTAAAACTGTAAAGGGCATTGTTACGCCTGACTGAAATGCCAAACACGTGCGACTGGGTCACTTAAACGTCTGACCATATTAATCATACGCACCGTCGGCCGCCAGCAGATAAAACCGGCCCGAATAAAGATCAGACTCTGCCTTGCTTCGGGTATTGTTAATTAATTGTTGTCCTTTAGCGCGATTTGGCAATATTTGGCGTTTAATTTAAGCGTCAGCTAAGCTTCCCCCACACCCCGACAGACCCCTGGTGACCCCCTCAAGGGATGTCAAAACAAATGCGCAATGAAATGAAATTAATTTCGAGAATTGCTTGACACGGCGACACCTTGAAAGCGACAGCCTAATGAATGCCAAACAACACAGCAAATATAAATTACAAGGCCGGCCACGTTGAGGAGGCAGTTGGACAGACCAGGCAGTTGGCTAGGAGGCGTGTCTTGGCCAATTTGCAGTTTGCAACAAAGAACAACACAGAGCGCAAAAAACAATTATAAATTAGTTTTTGCATTGACTCATTCCTCGCGTTTATTAATTAATCTCTCTCGGCCCAGCGACAATCAATCTAAATCGCCTGTCAGCACAACCCAAAAACAGACAGCGCTGGCAATAAATTAAAATGTGTACGAGTATTGTGTGCAGCGGAGCGGCAACTTGTAACTGGCAACAAAGGCTAAGCCCCGTTGACTGACAACAATTTGGATATTTGAGAATTCCCAAAAGTTCAAAGCGTCAATTTTGTCAACCAAATTGTCAAATGTTGTGCCCCCCACAAAGCGGCTAGTTAATTAAAAATAAATTAAAATTATTAAAATGTTACGCGGATAATTATAAGCGGCCGCCTGTCCTCTCATGCCTCCCTCGTAAAACACGCATACGCCACGTGGCGCGCAATATTTTTGACACTTGACGCTTTTTGCTCAAACATTTTTCAAGCGATTTCCCTCCGCACTCCCCTCACACTTGATTGATGGCTAACCCCGATGCGTGTGTGTGCGAGTGACGGCTGCATATTTGGGCAAAGAGTCATGAATTTGTGATGCGGTCGCAAGGCCAACGAAACCAAATTGAAGTGGATTTGTGTTCAAAATGCGCGTTCACAACAATTGTGGTTGCTGTGGCAATGCCAAATGCGTTGCATATACATTCAGCCCCACTGGATACGACGACAATACTTGCTCTCGACGAGTCAGTTTGTCAAGAGCTGCGAGAGATATTGAAATGTTTGATTACGGATTACGACAGTTAACAATATTGTTTGGGGGCCTTATCTGCCTGTTGTGCTGGCTGAAAAGACTATTAGCCACTCACAATCCAGTTCCAGCTTCGGCTTCCACCTATGCTTGGGCTGAGCTTTGAGCACATCAACAGAAACATGATCTCATTAATCATACGCATGCATAATGGCTCGTGTCGTATGAACGACAGCAACAACAACGACAAGAGCAAGAGCAACCGCAACAAGAATAACTAAAGCAGGAGCAAGACATGCCCATTGGCTACAAGCAAACAAGGCAAGCTCTCCTCGTGCTCTGCCCAGCTATATGTTATAATATGTTTTGCTACAGCAGCTGGCAGGTACAAGCATGGTCTGGGATTGGGATTGGACTAGGGACTAGTCGTGCCACAGCACTTGGACAGGCCAATGCAGGTCAGGCAACTACAATAACAGCCATGTTGCCTGATAATCATGTGTCATTGTCGCAGCTGTCGCTACATGGTTGCTACCTTCATTTCGTTTGGTCTACTTTCCCAACCTAATAGGGGTTTTCCCTGGTGTTGCCGAAATGAATTTTCCACTGTGGGACGCACATTTTCTTCCGTGTTCTCGTGTGTTCTTTGCGTATAATTAAAGAGATGTCAGCTCTGGCTGTGGCTGCTCCATCATTAGCTGGCAGCAAGCCCAATTAGTTCTACAATTTAATTATGCTGCTGCCTATACCGCATCAAGGTTAAACCTTTAAAAAAGACTCCCCATTTTTTTTAAGAAGCTTGAAGTTGATGTATTTGATGCATGAATTATGTGCTTTTAATTGCTGACCCGGCACAATCGATGCATGCCTGCTGCTCCCTCCTCTGTTCACCTGGCTGTTTTGATTCATGGTAAACCGCACGACCGTTATCCTGACCCAGTGATTTATCTTCGTAGTGTCCTTCGCAGTGCAGCTATATTCGCACAGGCAACTTCATTAAAAAGTGCTCTCACTTTAAGCTCAAATGCAGCCCAAGCAGTCGAAGATCTAATCGTCCAACTGTGCAGCTTTAAGAATACCCTAGAGATAGCTTAATATACTTGCAGGTTCATAGACAGAACTTCGGTCTACTTTTAGTCTAACATACCCCACTGTTTTGGTTCTGGTTTGGGGACTGACAAATTCAAATGGCAACACGTATTTTTTACAGTTTGCCTTAAATGAAGCCCTTTAATATGTACATGGGAAAGAGCTCAGCCCTGCTGTAAATTTAAAAGCATTTTTGTGAACATTTCGCGTCCATTTCGAACATTTCAAGCACATTTCGTTGATTTCGTGTAGCTTTTTGTTGGCACTCTGTTTACCTCGGCAAAGGGTCGCAACCAAATCAGCATTCATCAATGAGGTTGGTGGAATTCGAAACCCAACAACAGTTTGGTGTCGATGATGTTGTTCGTACTCCTGTTTATTTACCTCCTCTTCGAATTCTCTCTCTGTTTGCCGCCTTTTGATGCTGTCAATTTTGTTTGGATTGCAAACTGCAAAATGCCAATAGAAATTTAAATGGCCGTTTGCTGATTTTTTCAAACATTTTTTTATTTGGTTGTCTTTTTTTTGCATGCTCACATGTTGTCGGCACGCCTCTAGTGTGTGTTTGCTTTGTGTATACGTGTATGTTTGTGCTTGTGGTCTGTGGAGATTTGCAAAAATTGTGCTGAATCTATTTTCAGATGTGTCGCTGCATTGACAGAGTCGAGTTAATCGTGAATGATGTGACAGTCGAGAAATTAAGCTATATGGATTGCACTTGCCTGGAAGGCAACTTAAATTGCCATGTCTATACGACAGATGGCAATACAACTAAAGTGAGCATGGAGGACAAGCGCGATAGGATTCCAATTGACAGGCAAGCTACATAACATACATGAATTAGCACAGCCAAGAGGTGTATTCGATAGTGACAGCTCGTTCAACTGAACTCTACAAAAGTGGCTATAGAGAATGCGAGAAAAGTAATTTATGATGTTGAGCTAGACTGGACTGGGATTGTTTTTGAAATACGTCTTGTAATAAAAAGGTAGCAATGAACTGACCATGAAGTGCAGGATTACTTGAGATTATTCGACTTGACTTAATAGTATTAACTTTTTAACGTATGTACATATGTATAAATTAAATTTATAATAAATGTGTTACTAAAATGCACTTGTATCATAGAAATTTGTACATCGTTTATTGAATGTATAATTATGGGGTCAAATATATATCTTTTTAACAGACATTTCTGGTTGTCCCTAAGTTTGACAATCAAGTTTAAGAAAGTGCTACATAAACTTACAGCTGGGAAGAGAGTGCAAGCAGAAGTTTTAGAGAATCAATATTTTGCACTTTGCAGTTTGTTTTGTTACTTTTGCTAAAACACATCTAAATTGAATCTGCTGCACATAACTCATACGCCCCCTTGTTCCATCGCTCAAAACAAGAAGCAGCGTAAAGAAACTACGATTACTCTGGTATTAATGCCACAACAGACTGCATATGCAGCCATTAAAGAAAGCTGGGAAAATGCTTTTACAGACCCTAGATAAACCGCTCGCTCTGTCTTCCCCCTTCTACCTCCTGTGCTGTGGTAGCTCAGCTCTTTCGGCATCGACTGCGGCTGTGGCTCTTGCTTTCATTTTAATAACTGCGCTGCACACTGTAAGTAGGTGTTTAGTAGCTATTATCACTGAGTGTGTGTGTGTGTGTGTGTGTTTAGGGGGTGTGTGTGTACTCAGTGTTTGTGTTTGCACATTGTGAACTCTTTAGCGTCAATAATTTATGTACTGTGCCAACAGATTATGATTTATGTTTATGTGTACAGCAGCTGGCGCTGAAATGGCTGCTGAAACTCGCTGCCTTGCTCTGCCAGTGCTCGGCCAGTGTTTAAGCATTTCAGCTCGAATACTGCTTAAACGACTCACTGAGTGTGGGAATGTGCGTTAATGTGTGTGCAAAAATGCGCCAAATATTTCTCAAGTTGTGCTAAGTAACAAGTTGAAAAATTGCGAAAAGCCGCTCGTAAATTGAGTCGGAAAATTGCGAAAGTAATAAACGGGAACATTATGAATGGGACAGCACTTGAAGGTCAGGTGGACTACTGTGCATTGAAAACACATTGCCAGCAGACAGCACTTATAACTGTGTGAGTGCGAGTGTGAGTGTCACATGTGAGAGTGTGTGTGTCAGTGTGTGGGTAGAGACATTTCAAAAGTAATTCAAGCAAGAAAAAAGTTTGGTAATTGAAAGTTTGCTCATAAAAATTTGTCTCTCCCATCGCCCCTCTCGAACTTTTCATTATGCAATCTACCAAGCCACAAGTACTTCCCCCCACCCTCTTCATTCATCTCCGCCTCGTTATCTGGAGCACTATCGAGACGCCTGGAACTAGTTGAAGTGCTTGAATTGTTTACGTTGATAAGTTTCGCATTTTTTTTGTCTGCCATTTTGCCATTTTATTGGGCCACTGCTGCTGCTGTTGGTTTTATGACTGTCCGTAATGAAATGCCAACTCGATTGCAGTTCAACTGCAGTTTAAATGGAGCAGATAGTGGGAGATGGCGAAGGCTATGCTTCATCACTTTTTGGCCACTTGAAACTGTTCAAATTTCGAAGCGAAATGATAAATGGCGCGTGCTGTGGCTATGTCTCGGCTTACAGCATATGATATGAAGACATAACAGCAAATTGGGGCTTGCCACGAGCCATGACGGCAGCAAGACTAGAGCAGAGGGCAGGGGGATTTGTCTAAAAGTCACATGAGCTCACAGCTCACTTCTCACCACTCGCAAATCTGTGGCAAGCGCCGCAAAACAAAAGCCGACTGTGGCATGCACAAGGTCTTAACACCAATGCCAATAAACCCCCGCAAGACACACACACACACAGACACACAATTGCAGGGAGGGAAACTCTATATGCTTGTTGTGTGGGTTTGCTGGTGTCGTTGCCAGTTAGGCTTTAAACTGCTTTGGCCAATGTAATAAATTAGATTTACGAAACTTGCGCGATGCCGCCAAATATTTAACAGCAATCAACGTGACACCCCCACTAGACACCACACTCCTCTGCCACTCAGCACAGCAAACAGCTTTAGTTAGCACAGCACAACCCAAGACAACAGCAGCAAGTCAATCCGCAAGAAGAAGAGTTAGCCCGACGAGCAGCTGTCTTTGAGCCAAGTTGGAACAACAGATTTGCTATTTTTAAGTTTCAAATTTAGCATTAAATGTCATTCAATCATATGTTTTTTAACTGGAGGTTTATTTGTAATATAAACAAAAAAACATTTAAATATACCTATTTATTTAATATTTTTTTAGTCTGATTTGTACTTATTAATTGAAATTGCCAACAAATTAGTAAAGTAAAGCCTGGCATACCCGATACTCTGTAGAACAGGGTAAAAAAGTAAAAACCCAAGGCAAAAGAAAACTTTGCCCTTCTGCGCTGTTTGCTGTCATTGTCGCAGTCACAGTTGGAGTTGGAGTTGGAGATGGAGATGGAGATGGAGATGGAAAAGGAGATGGAGACAGAGTCGCAGTTGCTGTCTCAAGTTTCCCGACAAGACGAAAGGTGTCAACAATGACAAACACTTTTAACTAACCAAGTTTTGCTGTTGGCTTGTTGGCCTGTCTGATTGTGCTGGGGCAGTCAATAGAGAGCATGAGCCGAACAGTAACTTTTGAAGGTTCTCATATTTGACACCGCCTTAAGGCAATGGGAGCAACAGGAAGAGCTGTCACTCGACAAAGAAGAAGAGCGCAAGGCAACAGCAAAGCAATGCAAATGGCTGTCCCTTCTCGTTGCTCTCCCCGATGCTTTTAATTCAGCTCTCTCTCTCTAGCCAAATGGGACACATCAATTTTACACCCACACACATACACATATACTTAAACACCCACAGGTAAATCAATCACTGGCATTATGCCAGTCGCCGCCGGGCGAGCCTTTTTATGCGACCCCAAAGTCGCGACGAATGTGCTTAGATCCTGTGTGCCGAGGATGTGCCGGGGATGACTTCATTTTGGGCCTGTGCAAAGCCTTTTTATGGCACACACACGCATTGTCATCGCAGATTTTTATGCCGCTGCTGCTGCTGCCGCCGCAGCCGGGCTGTTATTACTTGTAAGTGGCAGCCCACCGCGTTGCTCATACGCCACGTTGCAGCAGGCAATCAGACGACACACGACTGACAACGACAACACACTAAAGAAGGCGGAAGGCGTAAGGCCTTTTGCTCATTTAATGGCCTTGCCATACTCTGGATACTTCCGAGGGATACTCGAGTTGTTCGCACTCAGCCATAAGCTTTAATTGTATAACATAACGATCGCTCCTCGTTGATTTCAAGTAATTTGCTTGGCGTTGTCATTTCGAATGGAATGACAGTGCTTAGGCGTATTTATTAGCCTCTTGGCCAGAACGAGGCAGCTGCAGCAGCTGCTTGTTAGCAATGTGATCATCGTAATTGATAGTTTTTTTTTCATTCTCTCTGCTTGTTTCATTTTGTGCCCTTCGTTTGCTTTGTTTTCTTTTGAGCTTAAATGGCTCAGCCTGAACTGATATAACTCACGTGGGCGGCCCATAAATTTCACGGGATTTAAAAGGCTCTGGCCCAGTCCGCGTGTTTCTTTTTTTTCGTTAAATTTAAAACCAAAGAGAGGCGCACTTTTGCCCTAGTTGCAAATTAAATAAAATGCATTAATTATTGCATATTACATGAATTGCAATGCCGTTGCAGTTGCAATTGCTCGCTCTCTTTTTGGGGCGTATCTGGAACACAAAAAAACATTTTACAACTGCACAAGTAATTAAATTAAACAACAAAAAAAAAAAACAACCTGTAAATTGTTGTACAAATTTCAAATGCTTTGTTATTGTGACAAATTGTTGAAACTAAAGGGAGAACTACAACAAAAATTAACAAACAAAGCACAACTCGGAAAAAATTTAAATGAATGGTACGTTTTTTTTTGCCGCACATTGAATACCCTTATTGTAATGTTCTTTGAAGAAAGTGAAGATGTAAGAAGAGAATAAGAAAATAAAATGATTTAAGCAAAGAAAATAAATTTAAGTGTGATATTTGCTTCAGTTAACAAATAGATTTAACTAGGATATCAAGTGGGACACTTTAAATAGGAATTCATAAGGAAGATTTAATAATGAACTTGTTCTGCATGTTATTTGAAATTGAAACAATGAATTCTTATCTAACAATTATTTATGTAACACTAACATGTTTAAATATAGAGTTTTTATTCTACAATTGAGTGTTTATTTAGCGCTGCAGCTGTCATGTTAAATGCATGACACCCTTTTGCAAGTGTATAAAAAAAGGTAAAAGCTGCCTGCTCTACTCGACTTTACGCTTTCTACTCTCAACCCTGCTCCTTTTCTTGCCCTGCTCTCTCTGCTCTGCTCACTGCTCACAGCTCGCATCTCGCTGCTGATGGCAGTCATGGCTCGTGGATTTGAATAATTGTGCAGCAGTGTGTAACGGTACATGCAGCCGAGTATATTGCATTATTGTTGTCGCTGCTCCCTCTATGTGTGTGGGTGTGTGCATGTATTGGTAGTAAACTTATGCTTACATGTATGCAACATTTTATTATTGCTCTACACACACATGCACCATGCACCCATACAGCGACATCTTTTTGTTGTTCAAATTAAAAATGATTTAGATGCCAGCAAATTGAGTTCACTTTGGATTTGGTTTTATTTTTGCTGGCGTGTTATTTAATTGTCTGATACACACACAAACACTTGTACGCTTTTATTTGAACCCTGAACTCTGCTGTTATTGCTTCGTTTTTGTTTTTGATCTCACAGCAATTTCATGGCATGTTCATTTTGATTTTATTTTTGCTGGCTTCAATTTTTAATCCATACAGGATGCAAAATGTTTGTCCTGTCAAGCAACAAAGCGTTTATTTGAATGCTAATTGCTGTCATCGCCTGTGAATGGAAACACTTGCAAAAGCATTGAAGGAATCGGCACTCGAGCACTTAAAGTTCAGCATTGGGTTTGCGCTTTAAACGACCCCATAAAAGTGAAAAATTCAAGCCACACACAACACTGGAATCTGTGAAATGTACACACTCAGACACAGTTGAGCTTAAGCACCGGATGTGCCATTTTGGAATGCCGCAAGAATATGGAAAGGGGAGGGAGTTGAAAAAAGGTTCAAACTGACCACACACAGTTGGCGAGTAGGCAAGAGCGTGTTCCCATTTGCACCTCAACTTTAGTTTCGCCATTTGAATGCAGACTCTTTGCAGGCTGAGCTAAGGATAAGGCGAAGGATAATTTGGGAATGTCGACCGTCCACGCTGGCTGTTAATTTTATCAGTTTTAGAGCTTCGTGCTTAGGCTTCACTGGGCAATTTCATTTAAAGCAAAGTTGCGTCATAAAACTCGCATATTGCGAGCATCTTTTTTTTATGATTTGTCTCCCTTTTTCTTTTACCCCTCGGCCGCTACAATTGCCAAGCAATTGAATCCATTCGCAGCATTTCCGCTCGGCTGTTTCATAATCAAATACATAACTTTATTAATGGCCCGCTGGGCAAAGCAACGCAAAAAAAGTTGTAGCCAAAAATTTGCTTAGATTGGCGAAACAATAAATTCTCTATTGTCTAAGGCTTCGACAGAACCCCACCACCCGTTTCCCCCCTCGTGGACGTCACATAAAGGATGCTCCAATGCTATTTGTTGAGTGCGCGAATGTTGACGCATAAATAAAAATATAATTGAGTTAAGTCGCGTCCACATGGCCGCAAAAAAGGCGAGCAAAGGGGGGCGGGGCAGTATTGATTTTGGGTCAAGAGGCCTTCTGCTCTGCTGCACAACGAAATTAGCTGCTATTAATTGGCAAAGTGCAGACATTTTTTGGTCCTCTCAGCCAGTAGAGTGTGGCGAATGAGCTTGTGGCATGAGTCAGTGCGGCAGGACTCTGGACAAGGATTCAATTGATTAAGCAGCTCGTCGCATTTCCTGAATGCATCGCACCATTTCGATTTGTTTTCAGTTCCCGGCACCAGTTTAATTGCATTGGTAAAATTTTGTGACAAGCAACAAATTGCCAGCGCATCTGGCCTCAGCTTTTCCAATTTGTTGGGGTTCTTTTTCATTTTCTCCCTGATGTCCAACATAATTTGATTAAATCGTATAATAAAATATTCTCAAAATTAAATATAGCTCCTTTTTTTGCACGTGCATTTGCCGTTTAAATTTTAATTGAATTTGTTATTTTGATTTCGTAATTGCTAAATAAACATACCATATTTTGAGCCTGCGGGAAGAAGTACATAAGGTTTGCTTTCATTGACCAGATACATATTTGCGAATTATTAAATAAATTTGGTTCACGGATTAAAAATTGAAATGGCAAATTAGATACGCATTTATTCACTGCTTGTCTTTCACTTATTTGTCGTTTACTGATAGATAATCATGTCTGCATCCTAAGTATTTGTCTGCGGATATTTTCTGTCATTCTTGCACCCCAAAAAATATTGCCTCATTGTCGGTGATGTAATTTAAAAAAAAGATTCTAAACTGTTTTCTCTTTGTTACGTTCTTTGTCAGATTGTATTACTATTTTTGGGTGTCCTTTCTACTTTTCATCAGTAATTAGGCGACTGTGTTCTCTTGTTATATTTGTACATTTTATTCTCATTATTTTTGTAGTTTTTAAATTACATAGTTATTTTATTTTCCTCATCTACCTATTACATTGTGTACTCGTTGTCTAAGAAGTTTATATTGTCTAATGTAACCAGTTTAACTCTACTCATTGCTCAGTCCTCGCTGCACATAAATCAATGTGATTCCGTTTTATCTTAATGCACTGCCAACTATTTAACGTGCTTAATATTGGCTTTGGTTGCGGTTTCAGGCACTCGAGCAACCTGCGCATCAATCAATTTGCCACACAAAAATTCCAGAGCATACAAATCGCAATTAATTTACCTACTTGCCCGCCTCTACTCTGTTCTATGTGTCCGTCTGTCTGTCTGTCTGTCTATCCGTCCGACTGTGCTGTGAAATGTCGTGCGAATGTGTCTAGTGCTCGTTGAGTTGGTCCTGGTCTGGCTCTGACTCTATCGAAGGCCGTCTCGTCGACATGCGATTCTCTGTTTACATAGCTCAGGCTGGCTGTGCATCCTGCAGTTAAAACTGCAGCAGGATACTTGTGCTGACTGTGGATGTGGAGGAGCCTCCTGCTGTCAGTGTGTTTGCCTGCATGTCAAATTCTCATTTCATTGAAATTGACAAATATTGACTAAGAACTTGGGTGCAATCAACGCTACTCGCAGCTCAGAAATGAAGCTCACAACATTGCTGGAATGGCGGGACAGATTTGCCTGTCCATGTTTGTCAGGCGAAAGCGAAACCGATACAGACATGTGCAGTGAAAGTAAGCTAGTGTCTTTAAACGACTCTTTAAGACAGACTACAAAAAAGGTTGTCTATCTGTGGCTGCCAGGACGACAGACATCACGTGCGGAGTATTTATGATAACAAACGCCACAAATTGCTACGCAACTTTCGAGTCAATAAACAAAACTGTAAACGGCCACTCAACCCCAAGGCTAAGTCGCTAGCAAATAATCTTAATATTTAGAGCACTAGCGGGGATGAAGGGGCAAATTTTTGGCTTTTGTGCAGCACACAAAACACCTGGGGAGCAAGTCAAAAAACAATTTTCGCTCATTATCATTTCAACATGTTGTATGCCCAAGTGTTTCAGTTGAGTCAAAGTACCAGACTGAGCTAGAGAGAGTTTGAGTGAGAGCGAGAGCGAGAGGAGGGAGAGAGAGAGGGAAAGAGATATAGCGATATAAGCTGAGACTAAGAGCAGCAGCTACAACAGATTGTAACAACGCTGATGAAGAAGTTTAACAACGTTTGCTACCTTTTATAGTTGATGTTGCCAATGCTGCTGTTTCTTGATGTTGTTGTAATACCTGTTACTATAGGGTAGAAGGGTGTAATGATTCATTGCCAACTGAAAATTATGGTACAGACAACTTAAGTATCTATATAGTCACAATGTCACACCTATAGTTAATCTCAGATGATACGAGATACAGCTGTCGATTCACTTTATTTGAGAATTTGGCCAATGACAGTGTAATTCAATTTACTGACTTGTATTTAGATACACCTAATAATAATCATATACTGAAAAACTTCTCAAAATAAACTCAAATAAATATAGAACACAAATTAAAACTAGGCGCACCGTAAATGCATGTTAGCGGGTATCTCTAGGTCGAGCACATTCCAATGCAGTTGTCGCTTTGGCCTTGTTGTAGTTGCTCATAAATGCGCCATGAATAAATTAACTCGCTGAAAAGACAAAGGTAGCTAGAGCGTTTGGATTTCAGGTGAATGATAATAATAATTGAGGTAGCTGCAAACAGACACACACACACTCGCACATAGTCAACACTGAGAGAAATTTGCTTTGACTTTTAGCTCAAACAATTGGAAAGCAGCCTTAGCCTTGGCTAATTTTGTTGTGATATCTTAGCAACCGTTTGTAGCGACTGTTGCTAGACAAAAACAAACATTTGCAACATTTGTTTGCTAGCTTTGTAATTTGCCTGGATCCCTGAGCTGCTTCAAGATGACAACGTTATTGCGCGCCAGCTCGATGGCGCGGGTGCAGTACACTACCCGGCAGCCTTGCTTCACGCTGAAGCGTCCGCTGCTCTTCCAGGTGCGCAAGTCCCTCGTGGAGTATGTAGATGAGGAGCTGTTGGACATGAACACATCGGTATTCTACCAGCGCATCTTTATACTCGCCAAGAATGTGGATCGAAAGCTCGAGTCTCCGCCGTCCACTCACGAAGTGTTGGCAGCCCATGCAGCGGCAGCAGCATCGACGGGCAAGCATGCTAGCATCGAAGGGGATCCGGCTACCTTCAAAACGGCCGAGGGACTGGGTGAGGATGAGCACTACTCGCAGGTGTCGACGGTAGAGGGCGCTGTACAGTCCAAGGCCGACCCCGTTGCTGAGGATACTGAGGAACGTCCGACAGTGCGCATTATGGGTCCCACGGAAACCGAAAGGGAAACCTTAACGCGCACCTTTAACTTTGAATCGAATGAAGAAGGACAAGGCGATGCCGACGAAGAGCATGCTGAGCCAGAGACAGAGAACGTCACTGCGGCCCCCAAGGATCAGTACACGCTGTTCAGTGAGAAGCTGCTGGATCTGCAGAAAAAGTGCCGCCATCTGTCTTATTCACCCGATCCTATGAGCGGATTGCTCCTCTACATGAATGACTACACCATGCTGATGCTGGAGAGCGGCGAGGACATGATGGGAATCTTCTGCATAGAGCTGCTCAAAAACATCGATCAGTTCTGGCAGTCGAATCGCGTCGTGCTCATCGAGGATCACATACACGATGTAAGTGACTCTCAATCTATGCTCAACTGTTTACATTTGCTTCTCCCCCAGCTCTACACCAAGGAGATGCTCTTCCGCCGCATTCCAGCCGCCTTTCTTAACGAAAAGTTTCCACCCTCGACACCCACGGACGAGTATCTGATGGGCAAGCAGCATCTGATCATCAAAGAGAAGATACACACTATTTGCAAACTGATCCGCGATAGTATCGAGCCCAAGGTCTCATGTGAATTCACAAAGAGATCTACTGTTGAATCGGTCGGTGCTGCCGAAAACATATCCATATCGTCCGAAATGGAAGCTGCTACAGAGAGCAGCGAAGAGGAGCCAGCGCGGCAGTCCGCCCCTCATTCCAAGTCCCAAGGTGCGCTGTTCTCCACTGACCTTGCTCCAGGTGTCTATCGCAAGCTACTGCCCGAGATTCAGCGGATTGAGCTAGTGCTCGCCTCGACCAGGTTCTATTACACGCTCGCGGAATTTGCCGATCTCTATGGCAAGGTGCCGGTTGGACGCGACGACGATGGCTTCTACTGGCCCATACAGAACAACTATGCGCCGCCCAACATCTTCCGGCGCACGCCCTTCGACATCAATCTAACCTTTGCCGACTACTCGGCCGAGATGAATCGTCGCATGCAGGAGGAGAGTGACAAGCACAAGGCCGAGATGGAGGCAGCTGCTGCCGCCGAGGCGCAGGCATCAGAGGCAGTAAACGAGGGGCAGCAGAAGAAGCAGGTTTCACAACGCGAGGAAACTGAGCCGGAAGAGTGACTTGTCATTCCCGCTGATTGTCAACTCACTCGTCTCTCTGTTTATCTCGTTTCGTTTGTTTCGTTTTGTTCAGTGTAGCAGCTCATTGGTTGCTATCAGCCAGCAGGAGTCGTCCTTAGTCCCGTTGTCTCGCTTATCTGGGACAACTCGCACTCGCACTCGGTTACAATGTTTTCGGTTTTGTGCACATGACTGCATTCTCAGTGTGTAGGTGGTGGTTGGCCCTCCCTCCCCACCGCCCCTCTACGACGTGTCGCTTACCTCATACTTGTTTTGCGCTTGCCACTTGAATGGCTCGACTTTGTTAACATAAACATAAATTCGTGTACATCCTTAAACCAACACACTCACACACTCACAATCACATCAAGGATACGTATATAGAGCGCCAGCTGTCACTTGTAATACTGTTAGCTTGCAGCTGTCAAAAGTCGTTGCTGTCATTTTAAGTCACTTGACAGTCCAAAAGCCAAATATACACCTCACACACACACACATACACTTCAGCAGTTCTCATCAAAGCCTTCCTTTGAGTGGGAGGCAGATTTTTAATTTGAGAAACAAAATGAACTCTTTGAGGCAGCAAAGAATTTAAGTTGTAGATAAAATTAGTGCAAGTTTTACGATTGCAAATAATGCAGAAATATAAATAAAAACTAAAAAACCAAAAGCCAAAAATGTGTTTAGGAATTGAGCTGAAAAGTTAATTAAACTTTTAGGTGAGCAGAGGACAACACAACACAGCAGAACAGAGCAGAGCAGAGTCAAGCACACGCACACGAGAACAGCTGCAGGCTGCAGGACATGACTCTGACAAGGACACAATTCAATCAAGCGGCACATCAGCAACAACAGCAAAAGCAACAACAACAACGTGTGTCAGCGCAAAAACAAGGACATTGCACTCCAGGGGGTGCAGCTCAACGCGACAGCGAGCGAACCGGGAGAGAGAGACAGCGATAGAAAGAGATGTAGAGAGGGAGAGAAAAGCCAAACATTTGCCACTGCAGTTTTCATAAACTGCCAAGCAATAACAACAACAACAACAACATAGAGACAATGGCGATAAGCCGCTGCAGTGCAAGAGGAGCACGAGGAGCAGCATGTTGCCGCCGTGTGGCATACAACTTGAGGCGCAAACTCATAAATTACAAGGAGGGCAAAGCCAGAAAAAAACAGCTAAAATGACTTTTGGCTGCCTTAGCTCTTCACTCTCTTTTTCCCTGTGTGTCCAAAAGCAAAACTGTTTACTGCAGTGACTTGGGGGGCGCTTGGCAAGGGGCGTGTTCGGAGTCGAGGCCAGGGCCAGGACCTGTCGAGAGTCTGGGTCTGGCCAAAAAGGGAGCGTTGAGCCAGCACAGCATCACTCGAGCCAAACTCAATTTGTTTGTAATGTTTTAGACAACACAGAGGCAGCAAACAATAGCAACTACAACTAAATAACACATACATACACATACAATAACAATTTAGCGAAATTTTTGCAACGCGCTAAACGAATCACAAGCATTTTGTAGAAAAAAATGAAAGGCAACGACGTGAAACTGCAACAACTGCTGCTGCCACACAAAAAGAGATTATGGCAAAAAGGCAGCACAACATGCGATAAATTCCAGATTTGTGCTCCGAGAAAGACACAAAAGAATCGAGCGAAATGAGATTTGAAATCATTGGAGAATCGCTGCTGGAATGTGCTTGAAATACTCATCTGCCACATGCTGCGGTTGCAACTTGACATTGTTGAAGCTAACTGCTTGCAGAAGGTCAATTGTTTCCATGCCATTGAGTACATGCAATAGTTACTGTCTGTCTTACAAAAGAAGAGGTTTAATTGTCCAAATGGAATATCCAAAACTTCGCTAGGAAGGTCTAACAAAGGTCATTAAATTCTTTCATCTTAAAGAAAACCTTCTTTATATGTAGCTAAGTGTCACTAAAAAATCAAAGTCATAAAAACATGCGGACAAAATTCGACTTTAAGAATTTCTACAACCTTCAAATTTTAGTCCTTATCCTTGAATCAAGCAAAATACGAATGTTGATGCACAAAAAGATAAAGTCATGATTTCACTCATAAATTTAGTAAAAGTGTGTATATACTTTCGTAATTTATGTACATATCAAAATACCTTAATTAATCTGCATGCCGCCAAAAACAGAATCTATGGCAAACTTGGTTCTTAGAATCACCCTACACTTAGTAAATATATAATCACATTATGCATGATGTCAAAAACGCCTTTGTAAATGCGTTACAGATAATATTGAGTATACGCCCTGTAAAGAAGAAACAAGTTAAGAAATCAGAGTTTTAGGCTAATCAATTCTGAGAAATGTCATATAAATTAACTTAAATATGAATATAATAAATATTAAAAGTACCAATTCAGTTTTTATTCCCAATATAGACTTTTAGCAACAACAAGAACAGTGAATCCAATTAGGCAAATGGCCAACAAATCATTCAGAAATTCATGAAAAAATGGGAGAATGAATGAAAACGGAGACTCATAATTTTGAACTTCAAACCACCTCGGGGTGTGCTTTAAACTTTATGCTACTCCAAGTCAATGACTCATCTTGTTCGGAGTGTATTCATCTCATTCGCATTCAATAGTCGTTTAGGCTTTAAATCACATTAAATACAGTTCAGTTTAGCTCAGCACGACTTGGATTTGTATTTCGTATTTTGGCCCAGCAAAACATTCACAAAAACTTTGGCTATTATAAATTTGTCTAACCTCGGCTATAAATATGAAAAATTAAATTTAATAACGCACACATACATATGTGTGGGCAAACCACAAAGCAGCAACAATAATAACAACAAGGGTACAAAAACTCGAGTGAAATTAAGCGTAAAAAAGCAGTGCAAATGGTTGGAAAACAGAAAGTGAAAGCGAATAGCGACAACCACAACAACACCATAGGGATAGAGAACACACACAGGCACATACTAAGGCTCACACGTACGTACACGCACACACATACTCTCGTTGGTGGCAGACTGACAGTTTGTTGTGCCGGAACTTGTGCGTCTTTCAAATGCAGCAAATCTCTTGGACTCGCATTTAATTTCAACCATTAAGCGTGTAAGCCATGCGCGTGTGTGTGAGTGTGTGAGTGTTATGCATATATCCTTTCGCTTTATGCCTGTTTATCTTGATGCTGTCTGCTGCTGCTTTTCCTCTCTTTTCTTTACACTTTAACTCGTATTTATTATCGCGTTGGCTTTGGCTTTTTATTCCTTCACTTCGCTTCCTGCTCTAATGAAAGGCTGTCTGACAGTCTGTATTTGTGTGTGTGTGTGAGAGAGAGTATGTCCTTTTTTGTGCTCATTCCATTGTGCGCTTGTTTATTATGTGATTATGCTTGAATTTAGCGCCGGCAGCGCTGCTTTATTTTTTTGTGAGGGATTCGGATTCTACTCGCATTCTTTTCTCTCTATTTTGCGGATATTTTTGTTTGCTGGCCGGCGGCAGGATTTGGCCTTTTGCCGTTCCTGTTTGTTCCTGTATATGGTTTTTAAAGCGCTTTGTTATTGTCTCTGCCTGTTTGCCTGGTTTCCCGTCTGTCTGTCCATCTGGACTGGCAGTGACTTGTAAATTACGTGGATAAGGACCAGGCAAGGGTCAGAGGTCGCTCCAGTCTCCATCGCTGCCCCCGCCTCAGTTACAGACGCCTCCTGCACCGTCATTTCAAATTACATTGTCACAAATGTTGTTGTCGTTGTCGTTACAGGAACTGTCTGATGTTGCCGCCCTGTCACAGTTTTTGGCAAACAGTCCCACGGTTTATGCGGAACTCGACTGCAGCTGAAAACATGATAAATTGTTTGGGTTTTGGGTTTGGGTTGAGAGTCAACGCTTTAAAGCATCCGGTGACGCTTAGATTCAACTTTTGATTTAACTTTATATTATTTTTAAAGCGGGATTTGGACTGGAATTTGCTTTGATTCAGTTTCGCATAACTTGAAGAGTTAAATGGCAAGCGGACCCACGACTCGACTGTTCAATTATGTGAAATGAGGCTTAGGCTTTTATCTTCAATTGCTTTCGGCGAATGCGAATGAAAGCAGAAGAAGCATAAATAATCTTTGCTGTCAAATACACTTGAAGTGCTTCAACTAATGTTGGATTTAATTATATATTTTCCAAAGAGCTTGACAAATAAATAAACAAACCGTCAACTTACGCAACAACAACACACTCACCACTTACACTCGATTCGCTTGCTGCTGCTGTTGCTACTGTTGTGCAGCATTTGCTAAAGTAAACAACTCAAGTAGCAGTGGCAGTCGACGTTAAAAAGCATTTTCAAGTCAAGCACAGCAGGCGGGAGAGGACAAGCGATGGAAAGTGGAGAGAGGCTAGGGAGGGACTTGCTCATTTCTCATTGTTTGGCGACAAGTTTGACGCAGTTTTTGCTACGCTTACAAAACAGTGCGCGTAATTAACTGGCATGTCACATAAGCCGCATTAACACAATGTAGCAAATGTCCTTGCATCCCTTCGCCTTCACCATCGCCATCGCCATCGCCCTCCCCTTGCATTGCATGTCAGCGACATTACGTATACGCATGGTGTACATGGTCGTATTGTGCCACATGTGGCGCATTTACATATATGTATGTATGCATTACTTTCCCCGTTGGCTTATTAATTCTATTCGAGCTCGCACGTGATTCTGCTTCTGCTTTTGCTGCTGCCTTGAATTGCGTGCCCAGCTTGGCCAAAAGTTTGAATCAAATCGTGCAAAATCCTTTTTACCCAACTAAATCCCGTTATAAACAAGAGGGAGGAGAAATAAAGATTCGGGGTAGCAAATAATTGTAATAAAATGCACTCGCTTTGGTCAGCATTCTCTGCAGTTGCTGCTGTTAATTAAATCAGACTGTGAGCATCGATGAATTGAGTTAATTTACGTGCACAAATCCAATGCACGGCATTTTCAATATTTCTGTGGCCTTCATTCCCTTTTGGAGATCCCATTTTTTATTTTATCACACGCAAATTGACCAGGAAATACGAGTACGATGAAAAAAACCATATCTGCCTTTTGATTTAATTCTGCGGCTAGCGGCAGCAACAACAACTACAGCATCGACAAACGATACGGAAAAACAGGGCGAAAGAAATATTAAATTAAAATTAATGCAAATATCCGGGCATATTGTCGCACAGGGCGAATGCGTGATTGCATCCAAAGTGTAAAGTGGCGAACCGAATTGAAAGTGAGCCACACAACTTTAATTCCGACACAAATTTGCCACGGCAATATTTATTTCACTTTTAATATTATTCACATCAATACGAGTATAATATTTAATAGATTTGTTTCCATTATTGTTCGTCTGTCGTTCGCTTCCTATGCGATTGCCAATATTTATGCTTGGGTTTTCGCTACAAAATTAAAGTCGAGTGCGCATTTAATAATTTAATGCCATGTATATATTTATTATTTACTGCATTTCTTTTTGGCATAATTTCAATAATAATACGCACTTTCATTTAATTATGGTATTCATAGTATTTAAGTGAATATTAAATTTTAGAAACTATTTATACATTTAAATAACATTTTTAATTCAATATAGTTATTTGTAGTACATTTTACCTTCCAAAATCAAAATATTTCTCATTTGGCCATTATCCAAACAAATCTCCATATTTTATAATTTGATCATTTTGGTAAATTAACATTTTAAAGAAATTATTCATAGATTTTCTTGCGAGAGTTTTGCTCAATTTGAGTGCACGGTGCGTATGATTGATGCAAATAAAAGCTACTGCTTTTTTAGCTGAATTATTGTTTATTATTCCGTTTTAAAATTAATATTTTTTTTGCAGTCGTCAGTTTGCGAAAATCGTGCGATGCCTGGGAAGTTGATTTAATGTGCAAACAGAACAGGTGAAAATGCAAATGGAAAATGAATTGCCATGCCATTCCCATTGCTTCCACAATTTCCTTTTTGGGTCTGATATGAACCACAAGTTAAACTGCCAACGCACGCACACAATTATCACCTCAAAATATTGATTATTAAGCGCATTTCAAATGCCATTTAAGTGCCGTCTCCACGCCCCTAATGACGTCCCGCCCTCATGCACAGCTCCCCTTCCTTGACAGCAAAAACAAATGCCTTGTTGTAGTTTCTGTTTTTGTGTGTGCTGTTTAGCAAATTTCAGCGCAGCTGCTTTGCATAAAAAATGACAATCCTAACTGTCTGTCTCGCAGTGTGTGATTGTGAATGTGTGTGTGTAGGTGTGTGGGCGTCTGTGCAGTTGTTAGTATTTAACATGCAGGACGCCATTTGTGGCTGCTAATGAAGTAATTTCGAGGCATATCACGCATAATCCAAAGCACGTGAGCTACTTACAATGTAATTCGTTGTCTATTTGTTTGATATTGAAAAACGTACAGTTCGCCTGTCGATGATGACGGGTGATGGTGATAAGGGGGGCGTGGCTAAGCGCTTAAGCCCGCCCCCGATTGTCACACACAAACTGCTGCTGCAGACTTTCCAGGCGACCTTTTCGCTCTTCCTTTCGCAGCATTTCAAGTGCAATTCATTGTCGTTATTACGTGCCATGGCATTGACAATGTCCGCTTAAATCCCCCACAAGAGAGCGAGGAAAGAGATATCGGAAATACATCGTTGCTATCGATGCCATTGATGAGCCACAAAATGGCCTGGCCATGGGCCTGTTATTAATTGCTTACAGCATATTTCAATATGCCTTTGCCACAGCTTGAACTTGGACCGCAACCACAGCACCAGAAACAGCTACAACAAACGACAAACGGCTTAATAACTTAATGCCCCAAAAAGTTTCACACCCAGGCAGATACTACAGCCTTCCCCCCTCACGCCAGTTATTGGGGATATTGACAGTGTTGTAAGCCAATACGAGGAAAACGAGTAAGTAACGATTACAATCTCAATTACTTGCTCTGTTTCCCTGGGTCAACTGGCCGTTGTTTAGTGGTCAGTCTGTTGCCACACCCACTCATAAACACCACGCGCACACACACATACGCGCTCTCTGTGAGAAATTAACTTAAATGCCAGCAGCTCCGTTAACGGGGCCAACATCCGCCCACTGAAATAATCTTCAGGGCAGAACTTGCTCTAATTATACGCAACATAAAATTTACTCAGCACGAATAAAAGTTGCTCCGCCCCCCCTCCTCTCCCGACGCCTGCTGCCTTCATATTTATTGACTTTGGACGGGGATTAACGAACTGCTGCAGATACTCGTAATACCACCTGGAGTTGTACGCCAAAAAGGCCAACACAAAGCGCCAACAAACAAAACAAATTACTAAAGATTCGCCCCGGGCAACAGATTCTCATGCCATTTGTTTGTTTTATTTTGAGCTTCCTGCTTTTGCTCCTTCTGATGTTGCTCAGGTGATTCGCCTTCTTGTTGCTGTAAGTCGAAGTTTGCTCATTTGCAGCATATTTTTAAAAATTGATTAATTAATGAGCTGCCAACAAACTAACTAGAGCAGTCAATAAATAAACTGTAGTTTACAAGCAAAACTAACTGCAATTAGTGCAGCAGTTAAGGACTTAAACAGCAATTAAAGATTCATTTCGTGTGAGAATTGGGATCAGATTTGGCATAGTTGTGTGAACTAAAATGTAATCCATTATTGTTGAAAATAATAAAGGCGTAATTTATTGAGAGTTAGTTTCATTTGTTCTGACTTTACTACTTCCTACAGTTCTGTGAATTAAAATTCAATCTATTATTAATAAAAACATTATTATTATATGAGTGTTGAGTGCTGAGTTAAAATGTAATTTATGATTATTGCAAATAATAAAGATACAATCAGCTTATGTTAAGAAAGGAAGGTAAGTTCTGACTTTAGCATGCTCAAGTGGTGAGACTTACAGCACCATTTATTATTAATAGCATATTATATATTACTAAAATGTTTGACTTAGGTTTTTATAAGGAAGAGTTGTGTGGCTTGAAATGTAGTTCAATATTATTATAAATCAAAATGGGCGCTTTTTCTACGCTCCAATGACAGTACTCTAATAATCGATATAAAAACAATATAAAACTGACTTTGTCTTTGAGTGTCCATCAACACGTCGGTCTTTTTATAAGGACTTTATTTCAGAAGCTGAGAACACACTTGTTTTATACGTCTGGCACTTAAATTCGAGGAAACTTATACTATAGAAAAAAGTTTTGCAGACTTGTTGTCTATAGAGTGGATTTTAACTTCCAGACTTCCTATTTTATCTACATTTTTATTATTCCTTAGTGCATCTGTTTCTCTCGGGCTCTGAGCTCGACCACTATTTCTTTTGAATTTTGGCAGGTATCCAGTCCTGTCCACAGTTTTGCTGAGTTGCTCATGCAACTCTTCTCAGTTCAGCAGCTTTGTTATCTGCTTCTTTCCGCTTGCTTTGCCCCTCTGCCATTCTCCTAGCAAACTTTACTTCAGTTTGCCTTTGAAAGTGGAATATTTGCTGATTTTTGCGCAAGTAAACAACATTTGAGTCGCCTTTGTTTCAAAATGAATTCAAAGTGCACTTGACGCGCACAATTTGTTGATCTTATTAACTGACGAGTAATGCTAATCAAATTAAGAACTATTTTCCGCTTAAATCAGACCTGAGTGGCCAACTCTGCTCTAGGGAGCTTTTGTGGAGGAAATCGGCTTACATGTCATTAGGAGTAAATCATATTACGTATACGCAGCGCTTGACGTTTTTACAGTTGGTTTAAGTCGCTTTTGTTCCGGGTTTATTACATCTGTGTTTAGTGAAAGTTTAGTGTTGCAGCATCAGCAGTGATGCAACATCAAAAGCGCAGCACAAGATTGTCATAAAAATGCCAAAGTTGTTGCAGTTGTTGTTGTTGTCGTTCTTGTGGTATACTTTTGGCTGTGTCTGTTGAAGCATGCCCCACATTGCAGCAAGCGCAATTTATGGGGCGCAACGAAGTGTATGTTTATTTGGCTGCGGTCAGAGGGGAAAGGCCACCATAAAATGCGAGCAGTGTGATGATAATAACGAGTAGGGCTAATGCCGCATTTTAAGCACATTTTAAACAGTTAATAGCTTTATGCACAGCTCATAAACTGACCCGCATTAAGTATACGCATGTGTAACGAGTGTGTGCAGTGTGTAAATTCAGCTTGCAACTTAATTTGAACTTCAGCTCGTACATAAATCTGAAGTGGGCGTTGCTGTCGTTGCAATATTTCTGCACAGTTTGTCTTGCAAGGATGTGGGCTGGCTTTTAAGCCAACTTGTTGTCAACAACGTTCTTCTCGAGTCGACCCGAGTTGAGTTGAGTCCTCGGGAAAACTATGGATGGCCAAAGCGAGATAGATAGATGGATGAAGCTGTTTGCTTTGTGCAGCGAGAAGCCAATTGTTCAGCTGGTTGGTCTCTGGGACACATGTTAAAGAAATATGACAGAGACAAAGCGTAGGATATGCAGCAGGAGCAAAATGGATGTGCACATGCACAATCTGCCATTTTGATTTGAGTTTTTGTTTTGAATTTTTTATTTGACATTTAATGTTGGCATATTTTGTGCTTGACTTTGCCAATTTATTGCGTTCCATTTGCATGCCACATGCGGCTGAGGATGTGGGGATGCGAATACGGATGCCAATACGGATGCTCGTTGCAGCCACATGAGTTGCAACCTTCGCACAGCAGGCGGCAATGTTGACGCTTAATGGGACAAAGGACATGCCACAATGGCTGATGGAAATCGAGGCTATAAAAATATGCATGCATGTACAAGTAAATAAAGACGCGGCAAGTGTTGTCCTTGGCCAGGACTTTAAATAAACATTTAAGAAACGAAACACAACTCGCGCATTTGTTGGAAATTACAGCAAAAATTACGGCGAAAAGGCGAAAGCGCATTAAAACGCACTTTTAATTAAAATGAAAGCAAAGTTGTGCATTAAAAAACATGTCACGCTCTCCACGACGAGGAAAACGAGACCCATGCGACTGGGACAGCAACTGCGGCAGCAACTTAAGCTGACCGCAAAAAATTAATTAAAATTACATAAACTGGGAGCGTTGCCATTTGCGAGCATTCACATTTGGAATTTCAGTCGCAGCGACGCGTAATTCACGGCCGACTGCAGCGGAAACTCGATGCGATTCTTTGCCAACTTCATCGGCCCGTCAAAGCGAAGTAAACATACCGCTCTCTCTCCCTCTTTGGATCTCAGTGTGGGCGGGCGATTTCCAGCAAATAGTTTGCAATGCGTTTCTCAAAATGTACGTTATTTGAATTGTGCAAATCGGATTTGTACGTGACCAGGGCAAGGGGGAAGGGGACAGTGCGGGAATGCGGGCAGCATTTGCACTAATGTTTGGCCATGCGGTTGCCCGATGTGTGTATGTGTGTGTGTGTGTGTGGCTTTGTGTTAACATTTGTGCCCAGACCGTGTGCATCTTTCTATTTGCCTTTGGCTCCACGCAGTCTCTCTCTCACACACATATGTGCTTCGTTTTATTTACTTGCCTTTTTTGTTTGATTTCAAATTTAGCGCACAATTTCGTTTTTTGTTGCATACTTTGCAGCGCACACTCATGTATGTGTGTGTGAGTGAATGTGTATCGGTTTGGCAAACGTTATTTGGACCCGCCTGGCTGACTGCCACTTTGACCCATTTGGCAGCGGCCAAGTCAACGAGTAATTCAACTCACACGGCATTCGAATTTGCATTCGCCTCCATCTGAGTCTGAGTCGCAGTTCCATTTCAGCTCCGGTTTCTGGCTCAGAGAAGCTGCTGCTGCTGCTGCTGCTACTGCTGCTGCTATGGCAAATATCGCTTACAGCCATAAAAGCAAACACAAGAATGAAAACGAAAAACAACATTGCGCCATATTTACACACAGTGAGTCGTGGCAGTCTGCAAACAGTGGAAATTATATTGGTAATTGCTCGTACAATCCAGCTAATAGCTGCAAGAGCCACTTGCTTCATGCGAAATTCGATTCATTTTAGAATAATAACTGTGCCATTTGCGTGTGAAGTAATTGCAGTAATCAGTGTTGCACAACGCAAATATAATTGCACTCATTTTGCCATCAAAGTCAGACCATTTAAAACAACATTAAAGAGCTGACATTACATGTGGCTTAGCTCATTCATTGGTAATTAGAAAATGGGTATTAAGAGCAGGTAAAATGAGTACATGAAAGACTGGTTTTTCACGTTCAAAGGATTGCAGCTAAAAGCAGATCCATTTATCATAGGGAATATGATCCAATTTCATACTACTTCTTAAGTCTCTTCACATATAGCAGAGCACATTTAGAGCTCACTGTGTGTCGAACATTTACATATGCTCCTTAGCATTTTCGGTCAACAAATTTATGTGCATTTGCAGTTTATTGAGAGCTCGTTATAAACATTTTTCTGCAGGCTTCTCATTGTCTATAAATTTGTTTATCGAGAGGCTGTGCAAATGGCGCCGAGTCGACGATAGAATAAATCAATGAATGAAAAAATATTGGCCCAAGGAAAAGACTCTGTGACTATGTAGACGAGGTCAAAGATACCAAGAGCATCAATTTTACTTTAATGGAATTTCCAATTGTTTGGCAAATAACTTACAGTTAACAGTTATTAATTTTTAATTGCAAATGCCAGTGAGAGAGCATGAGTCGAGACACATTTGTTGAACTTTGATGTTTCTCTATTGACACATGACTTGGGGACTTTGCACATGCGGTTTATTTTACAGATATGTAATTACCGAGTACTTATTTATGAATGCGTGGACCTCAACAATATGTGAATGCTACCGCAAATTCCACAAAATGTGGGCGGCTGTCTGACTTTGCAATCCGATTAAAAAGCAATTTTTTATTGTCTTTGTGTAATAATAATTTATATCCTTAATATGTAATCGATAGCAACTGGTACTTGTGACGCTCGCAATGTGTTTTATTTAATTATCATTCAAATTGCTTAGCTGGCTCAACAATTACCAAAAGGCACCTCGAGGAGACGTGAAAGCGACGGAAACAGGAAACAGGAAACGGGATACCGGAAGCACAAGGCGGAGAACGAGAAGAAGTATGTGAAAAGGAGGAGGAGGAGCAAGCGGTAGCGGCTAATGGCTGTCATTTCACATATCATTCTGATGGGGTTTTTGTTTCTCTTCTCATTGTCGTTGTTGCTGTTGTATTTGGCTCAACTGAAAGCAATTCGCCTGCATTTTGCATGATTTCTATGTGTGTGTTGCGTGGGTGAGTGGAGGGTGTATGTGTGTGTTTGAGCCGCTTTGTTTATGGCAATTGCAACGCTAATTATGCAGTTTGCCCAATGACTGGCAAATGGCAATTGGCTGCAATTGCGCTGCAATGGTTGCAATTGTTACGATTTGCCATTTACCATGCTGCATTCTGCATTCCGTATTTTGTATTTCGTATTCCGTATTCAGCATGCTGCACGTTGAATGCCACAAGCCGCATGCATGTCGTCAATTAAAGACTCAATAAAATTCAATTGCTTCCCCTCTTCTCTTTCTCTTTTTCGTTAATTGAGCGACTACAACTGCAGTTTGTCCAATCTCGTCAAAAGTTTTCAGCGTTGCGGCAATTCTGTTATTCTCCATCTGCCATTGGACATTAACTGTCCTCATTTAGCTGCAAATTGCCAGTAATCCATGCGGAAACCTCCCGACTATAGTCCTGAGATCAACTTGAAATTATGACTGACTATTTGCATAGTTTATTCCGCTTAGTTATGGAATAATCCCAACCGCCAGTTATTACGTAAGCCGCGAAACACTGACTAGCAGAATGAAAATTGACGGGAGCTATGAGGGGAAGTGCTTGGCTGTTTGCAAAGCCTGTAGAATTACAACCTGTCACTTTTAACTATTTGCCTAGTATTTTTATTTATTCGACTGCTCATTAAATAAGGAACATTATATGCAATAAAATCACTGACAATTTAAAAGGCTTATATTATTTATATTAAAACATATATCAAATATCGGAAAATACCCAGAAAACCCCAATCAACTCATTTTCTATGCTTTACCCATTTCAAGTTTCAAATATCTATGCCAAATAATAATTGCTATTCAAAAATAAATTTATTATGTGGAAAATTTATGAATAATCAACAGGTAATCGGCGGTAATTATACTGAAGTTGTATATAATTGCAGTACACATTAATTTTCAATTAAAATTAACCAACTTTCATTTATTTCGAAAAACTAAGCGAACAAACAAATCGACAACATTTTCTGAGCGCAGTTAGCGTAATGAGAGCAGTTTTTCGCGGTTACGCGTCAGCGACAAATGAAAATTAGGGGAAAAGAGTGGGCAACAAGACCAGCAATAACAATAACTGTAGAAAGAGAAACGAAAACAAGGAGAACTCATTTTCGGTATCATTGCACAACAAAATGCTCTGGCAATTAATACAAATGACGCTGATGAGCAGGATAATGCTCCAGATGAAGCGGCAACACAAGAAGATGAAGCTGAAAGTTGCGAGTTGTGAGTTGAAAGCTAAAAGCCAACGCCCGAGTCGAGTGAGTCGAGCGAGGGAGCGTCGAGGGAAAAGTCAGGCCAAAGCCAAAAGGAAATGGTAACAGGGGGCAGGGTATATTGTGGGTGCGGCAGCTGCAATCTCAACTTCGCATGCATGAAAAATGCAGCTCATCTTCTTAATGCGCGCGACGTGCCGCACGGCGATGTTAGGGCTGGAGGTGGAGGTGGAGATGGAACAGAGGAGCAAAGGAGCAGGACATGGGTATCCCTGGGATGAGCTGGGAAAGCAGCTTACAAGCAAAATGAATGCTATAACCCCCACCCTTGTTTCACTCGCTGTCTGACTAGCTGGTTATCCGTCCCTTCCTCCCACTGTCTGTCCCTGTCCGTCTGCATGTTTGGCTTGTTTGTTTGTTTGTTTGTGCTGTGCTGTGCTGAGCATGCTCTTTTGGCTGCTCTGGCAAATTGCCGTTGCTAGACTAGCTGTCTCTATGTGTGCGAGAGTATATACATTTATATGTGAGTGTGTATTAACGCTTTATAAATTGTTAATTATAATGAGAGTCCAACACATGCAAGCACACAAACATTGCTGCTTAAGTCCAACAACGTCGACATGATTTACATGAGAGCTTAGCTGTTTATGCTGATGCTGATGACGAAGCTTTATAGAAGGAGCAACCCCTCTCCCTTTTTGGCCAGAGTCCAGCTATAGCGTTATTTACCAATATACTCGCAGCAATCCATGGCTATTGCTGATCAGTTTGGCAAGGAAGGGGGGAAAGAGATAGGTGTAGCTGAGCACTTTTATCGCTGTCGCTTCTGGCGCTAATCCGACTGACATTTTCATTTTACACATGAGCAACAAAACCCACACCCACACGCACACATGCACACGTTCTTGAATACACACGATGAAAAACTGTCATTGATAAAAATGAAGCACTCGCACGTTTGCACACACACGCGTACCCCCTTAGAGGGGGGAGAGAGCAGAGAGGAAGCTGCTGCTGCCTTACAAGTTGTCAGACGTGGCGTATGTGTAATATGGCGCTCGCAGCAACATAATTAGAATTACAACAATAATAATCATGATTATAATGACAGCTTGCCAGGCGTTGCCTGCCTGTGCATGTGTCTGACAGAGAGGGGACGGAAGGGAGCAGGGAGCGCATGTGGGGTGCATAATTTATATGCAACGCAAGCAGAACGCAGCTTACAACTAAAAATTTCTGTTCATTTATAATGAAAGCAGAGCGCAAAAACACTGCAAAATTTGCTGCAGCAATATCTTCAAGTGTTTCCACACACGCACACTCTCGCACTCGCACTCATACTCACACATACTCACACATGCACAGCATTGATGCCACGTGCTTAAGAAGATGATGATGATAGATTTGCTAACAATTGCCACGCTCAAGCTGAGCTCACTTGTTCTTCTCCTATTCCTCCTCCACCTCCTCCTGCTCGTTGAACAATGGCATGGAATGGAATTGAAACTGGCAAAATAGCAGTGCACTCAGAATGACAAGAAGATGCTCTTCAGCTCAAGCTGAGCTAAGAAATTCCATTGAAAGCAACTGCAACAATGTATTAATAATTCATAGCCAGGCTAAAGATGCTCCAATTATGACTACAATTAGTATAATTAATAACCATCGCAAACGATATTAATGCAAGATAAAGGAATAGCTACTAAGAATGTTTCAATTAATTTCCAAGGTATTAAGTATTACTTTGAAATTAAATTCGAATCGGATTGAAACAAGATTGACGATATCGGTCTAACTATCATTCACTACATCAACAATTATTTCAATTTATTAAATTGCACCATTATGGCCAAACCGAAGGTAAAAATAAACCACTGATGATAATATTTCAAGAAGCCGAAATTAAGTAGCCTGTAATTATACAATTTTAATTTATTAATTGAAAACTTTCCGCAAGATTACTCAAGTGTCAATTACAATATTGATCTTTAATTGTATAAAAATTATTTTATCTGCCAAAGTGCATAAATAAATCAATAGTTTAATTTTAATGCCTCAATTTATGGCATCGTTATGTGCACTCGTCTTGATTTAATTTACATTATATATTTCTTTATGCATAAATAATAATTTAACGATTATTTATTTCTTCAGTGGCATCATTGTGTGGTTTTGCTTTCCACAAACTGCATAAATAAATCAATATGCTTTCAATGGTGTTGTGCCTAGGGCATTCATGAGTTACTTCAGCAACATTGTCTCTGTTTTTGTTGCTCTGCCTCTTTAGCTGTATGTGTGTGTGTCTTTAGCTACTTTGTGATAAATTTGGCGCTATTTAATGGTGCAGCAACACCCACGCGATCAGCCGACAGTCATCGCAGGCGATGATAATTTTTCATGCAGCCGCAGCAACAGCTGGAGACGGAAACGGGGAGGGGGACAGAGACATAGTCGCAGCCTGTGGCAAGGCGAAAAATGTTGCAGATCATTTCTGTGGCAAATAGAAAAACACTCTAGAGAGCGTGAGCTGGCGAAAGGACATCAATCAAAATGCTTCAACAGAGAGTCAGGCTGAGATTTAGCTTTTATAATTTTTATTAATGGCCAAAACAGAATGCGCTTCGAAGTATTGTTATAGAATATGCTGCTGAATGCTTAGGCTCGTAATTAATGAAGACATTGGATAATTGTTGTTGGCACATGTGGTTGCGATGCTTTATTGCTTCGCTTCGCTTGCAACTGGAGGCTGCCACCTAATTGGGATTCAGCTTGAGTTCAGCGCTGGCCGCATTTAAGCGTGATTTGGTTGGAAAATTGCGCTCCTTTTTCTCCACAAAGATCTGGTAGTGGCCCTCTCCATAGCCAAAGCCGTGCATGGTCTTCCGCATGGCATCTGGAATGAGCTTGAATCCACGGCGCTCTGGTGGCGGCGAGTCCAGGCAATCCTTTTGGCCGGGTTCACACTTGCAGTCCGGCTTCTGACAGGCCTTGTTCTCGATAATGCAGAATAACTGCAAACACTTGCGCATGATATAAATCATCAGCAGGATAATCAGGTTGCTGGCAAGCAGATGCTTGCGCGGCGCCAGGAACAACATCCTGAAACTGGCTAACACTGGGCACTGGCTATCACAGTACGTGTGTGTGAATTGGTGGGTGTGAAGTAGTTGAAGAGACAATGACGACGACGACCAAATGACGACTGAGTGAAGGATGCAGCCAGCTCTCGACTATTTATAGCTCAAGAGGAGTTCTTCTTGTCTGCCTGCAGGCGCTTACTTAGGATAGGTAGTCTACCTGCAAGGACGAGGACCGTACTTGCGGCTAGGTAAGCGTCTTGCCTAGTCCTTCAGATTAGGTAATCAGCCATTGCTATACTCGTAGAGTGCGAATGTTGTTTGGCCAAATGTGTTTATGAGTTTGTGGAAAATATTAACTCGAAATTACTTTATCGACCTGGCAAGCAGCAGCAAAACATTTCCAGGGAAGTACAAAACGAGTACACTCAGCCACCCACACTCATGCTCACGCTCAGACAGACACTCACTTTGAGTGCGGGTATACGTTACATATGACGGAAAAGTGAATTTCCCGTCTCGAAAAAATGGCATAAAAATTCAGAAATTGAATATAAATAAATTTCCTGCAGCCAAAAACGAGTGCACAAAAAAAATGTCATGAGGATTCAATATATAGCACAAGATGTGCTCTGGGTGTGCCACGGCCCCACCTCCATCGTTCTCTCTCCCATCTCATCCCCTTTCCACAGTCACAATTTTCAATAAATTCAATATGAATTTAAACAGTGCTAGGCGCTTGTGGCAAAGACAGCTCGGGGACTTGGTCTTCTAACAGCGCGATTGCTCATTAGGGAAGCCAAAAAGTTGGCACCCTCCTTACCTGGTCCCAATCGGCCTTGCATCCTTTACCCGCCCACCTTTCCCCACCCTTTGTGAAACAAAAAGTTGGTCAAACTTTAAAGGAAGCGCTGCAGTTGGTGAAGCATTGGTAGCATCTGCTTTTTGCTCTCGCTTCAATGATTATTTTTTGCCATTTCTGCGCAATTTGCCAATCTATGCAACTTGTGGCAGCAACGTGCAACTTGCCGCAGCCCCAACAATTTGCCTTCATTTGTTGACTTAATCATTTGATTGCGTTTTTCTGCAATGTGCTGATTGAATTTCTGCGCCAGTTTCGTGTTCAGCCCGGGGGGAAATCGAGCTAATTAGTTTAATTGATAGTTTTGGCCAGGCTTACAACCTTTTTTGCGCTCTCCCAAACACCAATCAAACGAGAAAGTTTCGCGTCAGGATGTGCAAGGAAGCCGACACATGTTGGATGTTCACGAGTATGTGTGAGAGTCCGTCTAACATTTGTCTGGGTTAAGGCCAGTTGGGAAAACCGCTGCCAGATTCAGTAGCTGTCTTGCTAAGCAGATAATCATGTGGATATATTGAGTTTTTAGATTACATAATTAAAGTTTCGATTTAATTGAAGCACTTGAGAGAAGTAGACTTTTAAGAAAAGTACTTGTATAAAATCAATCACTTAGACTTTGGTTTCTTCTGATTAGTTTTGACAACTACTTTTATTATAACAATTTGTGAAAATATTTAAGCTTACTTTAAACTTAAATATGTGTCTTAACGTCTGCCCTTTTGTTTCTCTATTTTCTTTATTTAATATAAGTGAAATTGGGTTTATTTTTATGTTATTTGAAATGGAAAAATCGAATATGAATACCAGTAGATTTATTTGTTTAAAATTTTATAGCAAGTGCATTGCGGAAGAGTAGCGAATAGTCGACATTCCAAAGATAGTTTCTCTTTTGCTTTTAATATCAGAAATGCATATGTTCTCTGTTCTCTTGCTACTCCTTGAAGCAGCTGCAACCTGTTGGTTGATATTTTAACAGACTTTTTATAGGGGATGCTTAAGCGAAATTTCAATCTTGAATTCACTTTTACAATATGCCACATTTGATTATGATTTTATGGTTGTTCGTTTAACTGTTTTGCAAGTGGTTCATTTCGGGGCTTACCACAGCTTGTTGCAGCTTTTGTCAAGATGGGAGAATCGCAGCAATTGAATATGCTTGTATATGCAAGAAGAGGAGGAGGGGGTATGAGGAAAGAGTATATGGAATTGTGGATTTGCAGCCTAAGGCAATATTTATGTGCCGCATGTGTTGGCATTTAAGATGAGTTTTTGATGAAAGCAAATATATATTGGCTCGAATGGCGGCATATAAATCGTGGCATGCCACACGGCGCACGTGCTGAGGCAGGAAGTGGGACCCCTTCCCCAATTCCTTTCAGTTTTTTTTGGCAGCTTTCATAAATATTTATGATATGACAGCGAACCATTCCACAGCTGTCCCTCGTTATAACTGATATGTCTGAGACTGAGACTGAGACAGAAACAGAGACAAAGCGAAGACAGAGAGAAGGTGCGTTGCCTTAACCCGCCAGCACACAATCACCTTTCTGCCCCCTGCTACCTTCGACTTGTTGGCCATAAATTATGCATTAAAAAGTTCAACGTTCAACTTGATTTTGATTGTGTTTTCTAGCGTAGTAATTGCGGCGGGATAGCGCGTGCCGTCGGCGATGCCGAAGTAAGTCGCCACCTGCCGTACGCCGCATGCAACATGCCGGGGCATGCCGGAACTCTAGGATGGAATTATCTGTGTGCTACCTGTCTGTCGCCAAAGTTTGTTGTTCCAGTCGCAACGCAACGCCACGCTTTACGCTGCAGCGATACGAAAGCAGCATGAAAGCAAAGCGAACGAGACAAAATAAAATTTATTTTAATGCGATTTACATTTATTCCGCTTGGCGGCATCTTTAGACTCCACTTTGGCTGCTGGCTGGCAACAAATTGTGGCTTTAATTCCACTGGAATTGGCCAGCAGTGCAGCCAGCGCCAGTTAGGGCCATGTTGTTGGCTCTAACCATTATGCCAAAACTGTCTGCTTACTTAGCGCAGTCTGCTGCCCGTGCCCATTAGGCAGCCAGGTACGACAGGCCAGAGTAACATCAACAGTGGTCGAAAGGAGGAGCGAGGAACGGGCAGGAGCAGCTGCATCCATCAGACCAAACAATTTCCGTCAAATTTCCATGCGCTGACAAAAGCTTTTCACTTTTCACTTGAGTGCCAGGCACAAAAGCCAACGGCAGGCACAGAAGTTGCCTGAGAAATGTTGGCATTAGACGGAGTTGGGGCATTCAAGCCGAAAGCCGTATGCTCTGTTGCCGCCCCGTGCTACCAAGACCTCCTGGCAACTTGTGGATGCTGCACAAATTTCGTGGCAGCCTCTTTGTGCTACTTAAAGCCCATCGTTACGATGTCGATGTCGTTTGCTGATGTCGATGAAGACGTGCCTGCCAAGCTCTTAGTCAGGCATATTCAAAGCCATTACTTTGCATTTTACACCTGACAACAAGGTGGCAAAAGGCCTCGTCGTTGCCGGGGCAACATTGTTACCAGCCTCTTGGCACAGATCCAGCTACACAAATAAAGGTATACCTTGGCTATCAACTACTCGTCTCGTATATCCGCCTTGCTCGGTCGCGACAGAAAAGTTGGCCAATCGCTGCAATAACTGAACCGAGGCAATTGTTATCTCAGTGGCAGCCACACACAGCGACGACAGCTTTCGCTTTTGCTTTGAGCCGCAGCCGCAGTCATTAGCCAACTTTGCAGTGGCTCAGACTCAGATTGGTTGACTGGTCGACCGGTCTACTACTTTGCTACAATCCTTGTTGGCCGGCGTCATTCAAATGTCATTAGTGCGAGGCTTGGGTCAAACCATGCTGCAACTACAGCAGCTGAGCGGTGGCATGTGGCAAGTCTTGTCCGCTGTAAAATCGTGCTCTCGTAATTTCATTTCGAAACGAGCGCAAATTGCTGAATGTCCAGTGCTGACTGCGCTTTGCTCCAGCTGCGTTTGATTAAATGCTGCCGCGCACCACTGATCCCCCCTCGTTCCCCTCTCTCCACTTGCTCTGGCCACTTGTGCGAGTCTGTGGCCTTTGCGTTTTAATTGCATTGAAATTAAAACGCTTTGCATACTTCTCGGCACCAGATTTATGATTGCAATTCGTTATTTATCAGGCCCAGTTTCAGTCTCCATTTTCCATTCTCCATCCTTCTATTGGCGACCAATTTTCAATTTTCGATACCAAGAAGATTTATGTTTCTGGCATCGTTTTTTTTATGATTCCCGTTTTGTGTTCTAAACCAAACGAACACTAACCGCAGGCTTCAATTTAGCGACTGTTCATTTTTGGTCGACGAAACGAGACGCGACGCGGGATTTTCCGCGGAAAACTAACCTTGCAAACGTATTGTGTAAACTGTTGTCGATATGGCTTGGCATCGGCATTTGATGCTAATGGATTTTGGAATATGTTTATACAAGTGCCAGCTCGGCGGGAGAGCTTAATAAATATTTATTGTTATCTTTTTTGTTATTACTTTTAGTGATTTTCACATAAAAACTGCAACATGAGCAACAGCAATAGCATTTCCAATTGATTTCAATTATATTTATGGAAATGCTTTCTGCACATACCAAATATCGAATACCCATTTAACTATATTTTCAATTTTTTACAGCCTTATTCACTTGCAATAAAAATATTTATTTTGCGAATTTTGAATCCTTTTGATATAGTTTATGCATTATTTAATAGCTTAAATCTGACGGCAAAAAAACTTATCTAATTGATTTTTTGATTGTTTTTCGCCACTCTCTATAGAAAATTGTCATTTTAGGCATGACAAGCATTGGCATGGAATCATAATAGTTTATAAATAGCTTTAAATTCAACACGCGCATTTTCGTATTTGCATATTTAAACAAAGTAAAAACCTATCTGAGCGAGACTGCTCGCCTTCGAGATATGCTGGTGTTGCGGGTAGCTCATAGCCAAGTATAGTTTACGTAATTGAAAGTTAAATTTTTATTTAAGTCAAAATCAATGAGAAAGCAACTTTAAATTGATGACAATAGTTTTCCTTCCCGCTATTTTCCCCCTTATAAAAATATGAATTATTGTTTACTCAGAACTTTATGCTCTTGTGCACTTTCGCAATGTGCTCTACTTCTCGTACCCTTTATTCATATAGTAAAAACTTTTGTAAGAGGCTGAAGTATGCATTCGTGTCAAGAATTTATACACTTTATTTTAAATTTATAAAGTATGGAAAATAACACAAACACATGCGCACTGTTGTCGTTATTAGCAGACACTTTGTTTTATTTTCATATTAAACTAAATCAAACTAATACCAAATAGTTTTTTTTTAATAATATCTCTAATAATAGCTCTCTGTGTATATTTCTTCGCACTCAATAGCCAAGGTTCTCCCTCTCACAGTCTCATTACGGTAAAAGAAATGAAAGAGCGCTTTGTTTATTTTTTTAAAGCGAGCACTCTAGTCGCGCTGGAGAGCAAGCTTTGCTCTTTGCTCTCGATGATCTGTTTATGTTGGTTGCGAGATAAGTTTATGGCAGACTTCAAACTAACTATTTCTCACTTCACTGCTGACTTAGTTGGCAAGCAGACAGTTTGTAATATTTCTTTGCTTTTTTTCTTATACCCATTTCTCACAATTTGAAGTCAGACTCTCTGCAGAGCTGGCTGGCTCTTATCCCACTCCATACGACAAAGAGTTGACGGACAAGTGTTGTGTTATTGCTTTTCTCTTGCTCACTTTATTCGTTAGTTGCTTGTGTTTTTCTTGGTGTCTTGTGGCGAATTTAGTTGTTTGCCGCCAAACTGAGCTAATCAAGCGATCAGCGTGTCACTCTCTCCCTCTCTCTTTCACATAATCTCCCTGCCCGCTCTTCCACATACACACGTTAATTGGCTGATTAAAGGTCACTCTGAAACTCTCTCCGCGCTGAGCGCCAATTCGCTCACAATTTCAAGTTATTTAAACATCGCTACAAGGCGAATTGGCGTCAGTTCATCTGAAACGCTACGAGTATACGTTGCTCGTGGAGTCGCGCTGTCAATTCGCCCGGGAGAGACAGTTGTGCTAAATTAAACACATGTGAATATATTCAATATACGTATTATAGTGGGCAGTTGACGCAAGATGACAACACAAGCAACAACAACAACAACAACAACAGCGACACACACTACAATGAGTGAAAGCAAGGGAATTGAATCGGAACATGAACAGGTAATTAAGTAACAAAGTGTCGATCATAAACATTGATTAAATGTTGAGTGACAACAGTGCCGAGAGTCGCTCGCTTATCGAGTGTGATACAAACATCATGCACAGACGTGTCTCGCTTCGAATTACCTTTGAACCGGTCCAATTGCAGTGCCATTCCCAAAGGTAGTGCCGCTGGCTTATCATTGGCAATAAGTCGCAAGCGATGACTGTTGATAAGATTAATGCCACACGAATCAAAGTCAAGGCGAGTTGTACTCTAGACATGGACATCGTCAACTACTGTTTGTTGCCGTAATTCTTTAAGTTGACATTCCGATTCGAGTCAGATAAGTGGACTTGTTGCAGTTGTGGAACTTGAGACTTGAAACTTGTGACGCCTTTTCTGTTATTAAGCTCATTAGAAGTTCATCAATGTGCTGGGGAGGCAGATAAAAGTTTTGCCGGCACCCCGACACACTTGAAAGCATTTTGCGCTAATTTTCAACTTGAGCAAGTAAAACTCTTCGAAAGGCAACAACAACAATGACTCGACTAACAACAACTGTGAAAACTTTTTGTGGCGCAAAACTACGAAAATCCATTTGTCGACATTTAAAGTTTGCATGTGCTGCAGTCAATTGCAGAGAGCGAGCGAGACAGCGAGCGAACGAGAGTGAAACAGCATATGAAAACTCTCTCTTTACCACCCCAATCGATTGACGATTGACACCCGCTGCCTTTGTCCCTTCCCAGTTCAGCTAAAAAAGACAGATGATAAATTGTTGGCTGGCACCATCCCGAATGCTGCCCATCAATCTGCACCTTGTGCCGCCGCTCAGTTGTCAATTGTTTGAACTTTTTCACGTGTAAACCAAACGATTGATCAAATCAAGCGACTGCAAAACAATGACAACGAAACGCACATACCCTAATAACAGATTAGCTATCAGTTTAGTCAAAGACTATGATAAGCTCAAGTAACGTCGTCTAATCTATGGCAGAAGGTCTTCGACTTGGCCATAAAATATGTACAACAATCTCATATAGAGCATCTACTATTCGTCAGCATATACCTAGAGTTTCCGGGATTTTGGTTGGGTATTATTAACCAGAGACTGGCAGACTGTTATCCTTTGTTGAACATTTGGACCCTCAACAGCCTCGGGTTATTCCAGGCGTTCAAAGTTTGGCCTGTCAATTAGCCGCTAACAGAAACTAACCCATTCCCTCCCTCTCTCTTCCTGCCTAGCAACCCATGGATGTGCGTATCAATATGCCCTGGGGTTATGTGGTTGGACGTTGGTATGGCAATCGACAGGTACGACCCATACTGGCCCTGCACGGCTGGCTGGACAATTTGGGCACCTGGGACAAGCTGCTGCCGCTGCTGCCGAAACATCTGGGCGTGCTGTGCATTGATCTGCCAGGGCACGGCTACTCATCGAAGCTGCCGGAAGGGATTGCGTATCATTTTGTGGACTACCTGTGCGTGATACTGCGCATCATGGAGGAGTACAACTGGCCAAAGGTCTCGCTGATGGCCCACTCGATGAGTGCCATGCTCTGCTTCATCTTTGCCTCGCTCTACCCGCATCGCCTCGACATGCTGATCAGCATTGACATCGTGCGCACCCGCTACAGGAAGCCTCCCTCCCAGATTGATTATCTTCGCACCAACATTGAGCGCTACATGGTCGAGGATGAGCGCTTCGCCAATGCCAAGCGCGAGGAGCCTCCGGCGTACACGTGGCAGGACCTGGAGGTTGTGCTACACAACGGCTCTTCAAAATCGGTTGCGCTCGAGAACAGCCATCACATACTCGAACGGAATGTGGCCAAGTCCACAAAGTACCCCGACAAGTACTTCTTCTCCAGAGACGGACGCTGCAAGTATTACTTCGAGTTTCACACCAGCCCACCCTTTGCCGCCGAGCTGGCTCGCACCATTCGCAATGTGCCCTACTGCGTCATCAAGGGCTCCGAGTCAAACTTCATTGACGAGGAAAGCCAGGAGGTGATCGACATTCTGCGCTCGAATAACCCACACTTTCAGCTGCACGAGGTCGAGGGCACACATCACGTCCACCTCAACAATGCACCCGGCGTGGCAGCCATCATCAATCCCTTCATCATGCACCACAGGCCACCGCATCTCGAGACCTGGACTGTGGATGCCAATGAAGCCGACGAGCTGCCCGAGGTTGTGCAGAAGTTCGCACTCGCCGTGGACGATGCAGAGAATGTCAAGCGGAGAAAGAGAAAAAGCAACCTATAGCTGTTGCACTCATCTCTGAGAAGTCGACAGCGCGACTAGTTTAACCCAACTAACCCAACCACAAGAGGCCTAAAGGCTTTCGAGCAGCAACTTGGCTCAAAGCGGTCACAACTTAGACTAATTTTGTACAAATAAAACTGTGATTCAACAGACTTAATCCCGAGCCGGTTTTAACTTGGAACAGTGTGGAAGGTGTACTAATTACTAATTACTTTAAAATTAAAAAAATATAAGATATATATGTGTGTCTCGCTACAGAAAGAAATAACAGCATCATTTGACAAGCTCTAGTGCTTAAATAATATTTTTTGTTGCCTTGATCCAAAATCAGGTGTTTTAAAGAAAGTTTTTCTGCAGCTTAATTACTTTTTAAGTACCCAAAGTTGAACTAATCCCCACGCATTCTGGGAACGATTGCGAGGGCGACTAAATAAACTGCTATTGAGCATGTACATATGGGAGACTTGTTTCTGAGAATTCCTTTTTGGCCAAATTACGAAATGCACCTTTTTCGATCAATCAACTTTGGGGCGCCATTTAATTCGGCTTTAATCTTTGGGTCGCAGTTCATTGGCCACTTCATTAGTGATAAGGCGACTGGCAAAAGGACGGCGGGGCATGGGATGTGCGGCATCCACTTAAAAACAATGGCGTTGCAGGAAACAAAAGGGCCAAACCTGCCTCCAGAGTGTGCTCTACATGGTATCTAGGTGTGGGTGTGTGTATGTGTGTATGTGTGGGTTTGCGAGCATTTTCAATGCGCGCCTCGAGGTATGCTACACTAAGCAGAAGCAGAAGCAGAAGCAGAGGCAGAAGCAGAAACAACGACAGAGCAGAGAACAGAAAGAGCAAACGTCGAAATCGAACTGGGACCATTCAATGAGCAGCCCCAGAGCCAGCCTTGCCCCACCATCATGTCCCCCCCCCCTCACCCATCCAAGTGCCTTTGGAAAAATAAACAAATTTAACGTTTTTATTGCCATAGCACGTTGCGGCTGGGTTTCTACGTAAATTAAATTAGGTAGGAGCCGGAAAAATTGTGCCAGCCCGACGTCGACAGAGGCAGAGAATGCGAGCAGAGCGACAGCAACAGCGACAGAGGCTGCAATGCGATTACGCTTTACCGACGTTACGAAATTGATAGCGGATATAAATGTTTAATGTTTTGGCAATAAAATTGTGGCAAAAGGCTGGCAAGCCACCGAAATGTGGAGGAAGCGGTCTAACGGTAGGGGTAAGACCAGTAGCCTCTGGACGCACTGATAAACCATCTTTATGATAAATTCAGTTTGCGGTTAACGCGCAATTTAATTTGTTTAAAATCAATAAAATTCATTTATGCTGTGCTCCACATTTTCCAGAGCTGTCGCTTGACGTTTTCACATGCCAAGCAGTTATCAAAGGTGGTGAGGCAATGGAGGTTAACTCAGCCAGAAGATATTCCCTAGCAGCCAGCTCTTTGAAATGCAGATAAGAACGATTAACTGCACAGAGGGTGACTGAAGTTCATTATAGAATTAAGTCTGACCATTCATGAGGAGGATTACTTTGTGAGAAACCTGTCTATGCAAATGTGTCGGTAATGAACGGATTAATGTTATTGTTAAGAAACAAAACTTCGCTTTAGAAACCAGCATAATGAGAGCTTGACTAAAAGCCATATAATAGGAGAACCTTAGAGCATGAGGTTGACATATCAAAGAAATCTCTTGTAGTAAAGAATTAATTATATACATTTTATCCGATGCGTTTAGAAATCTTGGGATATCTGATTGGAATATTGCTATTAAATATAAGAAATCATAAATTGCAAATGCACTCTAATTTTGTTTATATTAGCCAACATTTGCTACAGCATCGAGAAATTCAATCACTAACAGAAGGCTAATGAAACTACAGAAGTATCTTTAGTTGTCAAAGTGTTTATTAAACTTGTGCTTAAATTGAAAAATAGGTAAATAAGCGCCCCGTTTGACAGTCGAGAAGTTGACAAGGCGTTGCTGATAAGAAAACGCGATAAAAGGGAAACTCGAAGCGATGGCCGATGATGAGTAATCAGAGGAAAGGAGAGGAGAGCATATTTGCTGCAGGCGGCAATCGAAGTAAAGTGGGACAAAGTGTAGTGAGGGGACTGAAAAGAGACGCTCGCTCTGTTATTAGAACTTGTCCGCTTTGGCATTGACATTCGCAGGGGTGTCGCTAATTGGATACTGCTGGAAGACGCGGCTCTTGTCCAGCTGCACAGACTGCAGCTCGTGGGGCTGCTTATCATGGGCGAGAAAGTGATTGGTGTGCCAGAACTGGGTCTGTGCAGCGGGCAGATTGAGGCGTCGAATGCCCAGCAGGCGATTGCGCACATCGACCAGACTGGCTGTGCGGGGTTGCAGCCAGAGGACAAGCATGATGGCCAGCAGGGTGATGAACAGATAGGTTAAGCTGCTGGCCAGCAGTGCTGTCCACACCTCATCCTCGGCACGCAGCTCGTACTTGCAGGCCTCCATGATGCCCAACTCCAGGGCAAAACCCACGGCCAGCGACAGCTCCGCGTAGAGGAAGGGAGAGCACTCCAGGAGCCAGTGTATGGCCTGGCTGGAGAGCACCCCTGCGCTGGGATAGATGAGGCAGAGGAAGAGGAAGCAGTGCTCTGGCTTCTCCACGTCGTAGATGCAAAGCAGCGCCACCACCAGTGTGATTTGGATGACGCCAAAGAGCAGATAGACCAGCTTGGGGGTGTAGCGGAGCAGGAGGATCGCACTCAGGCCACAACCGGCGGCATAGAGCGCAAACGGGGTATAGAGATGGGAGCGTTCCACAAACCCAATGGTGGCACTCCACATGAGTTGCAGGTGGACTGGTGAGTGGAGCAAACAGCAGCGCTGCAACAGCACCACGAAGCCACCCAGGAGCAGCACGAGCCACTGGCGACTGGGCAGCAGTTGGTAGTCAGGGCGACCCACGAACTGGGCGAGCACAGCCTGACGGGGCAAGAAGACGAGGCGCTCCTCGTTAAGCAGATTGAAGACCAGATCTCGCGACTGCTTGTAGTTGTGCGTGCCCAGATGCTGCAGCAGCTCGTTGATGCAGACGAAGAGCAGCATCAGCAGATTGACACTGAGGGTGATGAGGCCACAACGCTGTGGTTCGAACTCATTGAAGAGCACAAAGCCAGCAGTCAGACCACAGGCATGGCAGCCATTGGCCAGAGCAATGCGAGCAGGACGCAGGCCAGAGGCCTCGCTGCGCAGGCTGACGTAGCTGAAGCTGCCCACGAAGATGACGCTTAGTCCAATGAAGCTGAAGTAGTAGCTGACGGCTGAGTGGAAGTGCAAGTGGGAGATGAGTAGATTCTCTAGTGCCTGCTCGGTACAACTCACCCAACTGTTTGCTGAGCATGAAGCAGCTGCCGAGCAGCGAGCAGAGTAGCCCATAGAAGATGATGTAGTAATGATCATAGTTGTAGCGCTGCTTGCTGCGCTTGCGCAGAGTCCAGCCGAGTGCCAGGATCAGGGCCATCAATGCACCGACAAGCGCATACCAATGTGGCCAGAGATTGTCGTAGACAAAGGCCGACTTCAGGTAGTAGCCGAGCGAGAGGCCGCTGCCCCAAAGGCAGCAGAAGACTGAGAGCAGATAAATTGAAAAGATCAACTATTACGATCCATTCATTGATCCTGTGCTTACCTAGCAGATCAGGCAGTTGCAGCATCATGCGCAATCCCTGCCAAATGGAGTCAGCCATCGAGTGATTGAGTTGACATCGATCTATGCCCGTCAAGAGTTTGGTTTCAAATGAAACTATGCCAAGAACTAACCAAGACTGCAGCTGCCGCCGTCTCTTATCTGTATCTTGTTGACTGATAAGATACTACAAGCGACAACATAATTAAACTGGCTTTGAGCCCAGTTGCGACAATGCCACAATGCAGGGCAACCAAATAGTTGTCAACTCGATATTTATGCATTCATTCCACAGGCTAAAAGTCAGCTCAAGTTGTGAACTTTGGCAAATAAATCAATTGCATTATAAATTCACAATTTTCGACAAATATTTTGCCGCTTTTACTTGTCAGTACAAACTCGGGCTATGAACTCGGAAGGAAGTCAATAAATTGGGCTAACTACTTTGACAAGACAGGACAAGAGAAGAGCAGTCAAATGAGCATCATAAATCACACTCCAAAGCAAAACTTCAATTGCAGTCAATTTAAATAGTGAACCCAGAAAAGTTTGCAGTTACATTAAATGAAAAATAAACGTCTAGTTAAATTAAGCAATCATTTTAGTTTGGGAAGAACCGATATTTGAAAAGCTCAACTTATATTTATATATATATTTCTATTTTTATTGTCAACGAAAATTTGTCCTTAACTTATGAAGCGGCAAAAAGGCTGTCAAATAAAATTCTGGAAATAAATGTTTCACTTGCACTTGTAAAAGAAAAGTAAGTAGTAGTTTAAAATAATTTAAGCCTCAAACAACATCACTAAGCAAGACCTCTACTGCAGTTCATCATGTAGAAAAAAACACACATATTCTTCAAGGTGTTGAGAAACTACACACGTATATGCTCTCTATCACACACACACACACACAGTCGCACAGTGCGAGACAGTCTTGCTCGTTTAATAGCTGCAACAGCGACGTGAAGTGCTCGGTTGCATTCTAGGCGAATTCTATGCATTCGCCTAAAAGCAGGCAACGCTTTTTTGCTGGCACGCAGCTTAGCACACCAGAGCTAAGTGTGGCGAGTGAAAGCGAGAGGGGGATGTGGGGAGTGGGGAAAGGTCGAATGACTGGGTGAAGAGGCCACAGCCCTTGAGGCGAAGCACAGGCTAATTAGTTGAAGTTGTTGCCAGTGTTGCCAGTTAATTGACTTTTGACGACCCTCTGCGGTTGTTGTTGCTGTTGCCAATGCTGTTGTTGCAGTCGCAGTTGCCATTGCTTTTTATGTTTATTTTGCATTTTGCTTTTTACATTTTATTTGATGGTTTTGTTTTGTTTAGTGGGGTTATTTGCTTATGGAATTCAATGAACCGTACACTAAGCTCCTAGGCAAGAGGACAAAAAGGACACTCTCTGTGCGGCCTTTTTGGAAGGATATTGGATGAGTAGATTTTAAGCTGTAATTACGCATTAAATAACTTAGCTGAGCTGCTAAATGCAGTCTAGAAACACTGCATAAACATTGTCTTCTGCAACTTATATGCATCTTATGGCCCATAAAACTAAACACATTCTCTGGCCATAACAATAAATTGCGAGCTGAGGCAGCTGCAACAACGACAACGAGGGCAACAACAACAACGACAACGACAACGTTGTTGAGTGCATTTAATTTTGCTGAAGCGGCCACTTAGCTGCGCCTTTTTCACCATTTTCCATTTCCATTTCCTTCTGCTTCGCCAACGCCCTCGCCCTTCGACTGTTGTTGCGCATAAATTAAATTAAAGCTGCAACAACAAATCGTGACCCGGCGAAGACCAGGAGAAGGAACTGTAGCAATCCCACCGCGCAATTACTCAGTGCTTGGGGCTGGAGCCTAAATCATGTTGCAACAGAGCGAGTCCCAGCCTCTGGCCGGTCCCTTTCCCTGCCCCCGCTCTGACCTTCAGACATTTGCAAATGTGTAAACATTTTTCAGCCTTCTCCATCCTCCATCCACCCCGCTGCCCACACACACTCGCTTTGTTGTCACAGATACTTTGCACTGATTTATGCAAATTGCTTTGCATGGAAACTCATGGAAAATCATGAAAAATCGTTAATTGTGCCAAGTGCTGGACGCGCTCAGTGCTTCAGAGCTGCACGCATGTGTTGCAACAATTGCAACTCCATCTCGCCTGCTCTCCTTTTCCCTCGCTCTCTCACTCTCTCACCCTCCCACTCGCTCGCTTGCCTGACTCACAACAATTATGCAAATTTAAGAGAAAAAGTTAATGCTACTCGCTGCATGTTTGCATTATTAAATTGATGCACTTTAATGCCAGTTTTTCCTTTCCCTTTTCACCAGTTGAAAACCATTTTCCTTTATTTTCTCTGCACTTTTTGTAATGCAATATTGCGGGGTCAAAGTGCATTTTAAATGCCTCTATCCAGCAGCATCGCTGTTCGTTAATCCTTCGCGGGAGCGACTGGGATGCTAGGAGACATTTTATAGAATTTTATTGAAAATGCACTAAAGGATCTTTCTTTTAAAACTAGAATTAAATAAAGTTGAGTGGTTGTTCGCTGTTCTTTCCAAAGTTTAGCATAATCAACTTACTCGTTCTTTTCCTCATCTCTGTGGTGAAATTGCTGATGAAATTGACAAGCATTGGGGATTATAAGATCTGGCTTATGGCGTCTCTGTGGCTTTTATTGCCTTATCTATTTATGTTTTATTTGCGACTATTCAAACAAAGACAACTGGCAATTACTAAAAATTCATGGCGCACTTTTATGAAAATTATTAGGCTGCAGTTTTTATTTGGCAAACAAAGATAGCAGCATGTGTGTGTGTGCCTGAGTGTGTGTGTGTGTTTGTGTAGCTGCAGGTGTTGAAGTCGAATGACAGCTGTAAAAGTGCGAGAGGCAGAAACTACATAAAAGAAGAGGTTATGGACTTGAGTAAAAAACAACACTTCCATTTGGATACACCTCGCCATTCCGCACTTGCCCACCATGCTCTTCAATTGCCTGATCCACAAGCTGAGCCCTAAACCAAAGCAAAAACGTTGCCAGCTTTTATGTGGCGCTATAAATAAAGCAATAACATCATTTTGAAGTATCTCATTACGTGTTACGGCAGCTATGAGTATGGCAATTTTTTACGACGCACACCCCCGCCCTCTAACTTTTCCCCCTCCCCCTGCTGTTCTCACACATCGACACTCTCCTCAGTCAAACACTGCAAAAGTTTCGAGTAGTTTGGCCTAAAAGTATGCCACAAAATTGTGTATCAGTGTAAGCGTGTGTGTGTGTGGGTTTGGATGTGGATGTGTGTGTGTGTGTGTGTGTGTTGCCAAGAAGCATTTATGCAAAAGTTTTCGGTGTCTGCCCCAAACTCTGATGCTTTGGCAATTAGTTTTTTGGCAATGGCCTAGACAACGACGCACACACACATTAAACCAGTCCAATGCCACTCCATTGTGTGTGTGTGTATGCGGTAGAGGACGGGGATGGGGACGGGGACGCACTGTGGCTGGACTGTGGCTAACTGACTGAGGCCCAAAGCCATCAAAATGATGGCCAACTATCAAATGGCAAGGCACACATTTGCACAGCTGCCGCAATTAGCACGTTTCGCACATTGATTTGGACAGCAAAAGAACTTGAGAACTTGGCCAAGTTGCCCCCTCCCGCTTCCCCTTGTCCTGCCACCACCCTCCTTGCCACTCGTTGGATTATTAAAATACTTTTCGACAGCGTCAACTATCCAATTTTTGTGTAATTATTAATTATGCAATAAGTGCAAATGAATGGCACATTTGCTCAGCATAAGGATGCCATTTCTTTGGTTACAAGTGATTGGGCCACGTTAAGGGCAAGTTGAGAATTGGCCAGATGCCATAATGGTTGAACTTATAGCAATTTATTAATTGCACAGCTATCGCTCGAATTATTGAGCACCAGTTATGCAATAGAAATTTAAATTCAATAAAACAATTCAATTTTCCCCAAGTGAAATCATTGTGAAATTGCAATAGAGATGGCTATTTAACTTGTATGGTTTGAATTTATTAGAATTTAATTGGAAAAGTTTTGCAAATTCCTTAAAAATAAGTCTGTGCAACTAGAAGAATAATTCTTACTGCAAAATTGGTTGGAAATTGAATCGCAGAATATTTATTTTTCCATTGCTGAATTTCCACTTGAACATTATGAATTTTAAGCAGAACATCTTTTTTTCAGTCTGCGCATTGATTCAGTTGCCCGTGCGCACTTCCAACTCCAGTTTATCTCCATTTCCGCTGGCTTTTTTAAGGACCTTCTGCCTGTTTCGGTCGAAGCATATTTATTTGGCCCCCGTCAACAATTGGGGTCTCTCCGCTACTACCATTTGCATAAAATGTCAATTTTATGTATTTTATCGCGCAAAACGAGAAAAGAAAGCGGCAAGTTGAGGGGACACAATGAGACACAAGAAAGAGGGAAGGCTCATTTAGTTGCGCGTCAGCTTTGCTGGCGCCGCCAATTTTTCAGCTGCAATTTAAATTTTTTACATCGCGATAAGAGCTGGCAGCGGAACTCTATAACCTATCTGTCCCATTCTCTGGGCTTCTCCCAGGACATGCCTATCAAATGAGACTGAAAAATGGTTATAACAAGAGTTGGCCCATAAAAGTTGAATGCAATGCGAAGGATTGCGAGTGCATAAATATTTAGCGCACTTGCGAAGCCAATTTCAATTACAACTTTTTGGCGTCTGGCAATTATGGCGAGTGTTCGACAGGACGCAGAAGCCGTGCAGCGACACTGTCTAGACGAGGGCTTGGGAGGGGCATGCACCAGTGGCCTCGAAGTCAACACAACACATAACACACGTGCCTGACAGCGCCAGACACGAGCAATTGCCTCGCTGACTGGCTGACTGACTGACTGACTGCCTGTCAACAGCGTCAGCAACAGCAGCAGGAGCAAGCAGGACTCGCTCTTTTATAAACTGTCGCTAAAGAAATTCGAAAGTGACGACGCGACGCCTAAGCCAGGAAAAAAAATTACAAATTGAAAACAGTCTGTCAGCGCACAGCAGGCGAAGCGCAGAGGGGCGAGGAGGAAGCATTGTCCATACGCACTGCTAACAGGACAGGCAAGGATACGGGCTGACACGCGTGCAAATGTCCTGCTCGCACTCGCTCTCACTCTGGATAAGTTTGCATTAAGCACTCAAATGCTCCGACAATCAAGACAGCAACAACTTTCGAGTCGAGTTCACTGCATTTTGCTGCTGCTTTTGGGTAAATGCTTTTGGCTTCTTGCTGCGAAAGTTTGAGATGTTTGCCAAGTGACGACTGCGAAACACTCTGTCAACAATTGGCCATAAACGAGTGCAATAAAGGGTATTTCAGTTGCATCACTTTGCTTAAATTGCCCCCGATCTTGAGAGCTGCCAAGTGGCAGTCAATGGCTGCATTTTGCGTTCGCCTTTTATTTATATTTGAATTAGTTTTATTTGCGGTGCTGCTGGCAATTTCACAGCTCAATTCATGCCACAAAATGTTGGCTAAAATATTTGCCAAACAAATTAAAATTTACATTGATATCAGAAAGTTGTACTCGTAGTTGCAACAAATTACACGCCATTCGTTGCCATTGGCAAACAAGCGGAACGAGCGAACAGCCAAAAAGTGAATAAATACGAATGCAAATAAACAAAACGTAGGATGCAAATGCAAATGATGAGCGAAGTGAGGCAGAAGAGTGGCAGAGAGGGTTGGGGAGGTAGGCCCTGTACGTGCCAGCTTTCTTGTGCGCTTTTTTCGTTAACTTCTTTATGCGGCACGTCCCTGTGGCAACTGAGTCTTCGAGAGAGCCAGAAGGAGAGCGAGAATCCTTCAGCAAATGGCAATCAAATTTAATTTTTCTCTTCCCCATGCCACGCCTTTTTTGGGGACTAAACAAACTAAAAGAGCAACAAAAACAAGAGCTTATCTGGATGAGCAACTAATGTGCACATGTCAAGCTGTCTGCCAACTCACAGATATTTATCTTGATTGCCCTTTTGTGCAGTTTGCGAGACAACAGTGCGTATGATTTATTAGATAAAAAGTTTAATTGGAATTCATGCAAATGGCAAAGACGAATGCTTGCACAAGCATTTATGAATTTGTTTTTAATTAAAAGCCGGCGATTTATTTGACTTATCAGAGAGCGAGAGAGAGAGAGAGTGAAATTAATCGCATTGCTGAGAAACTCAGCAGTTTTGTGGCCACAATTGAAAGAGCAGTCACAATGCCAAATTCTAATTACTGACCCCGATGAACCATTGTGACAGTTCAGAGTTCAATTACTGGTCAAAATGCCAAAAGTTGTAACCAAACACTCACACACTGAGCGTAAATTGGCAAATACAAATCCCTAAAATTGTTTGGCCTGGCCTGGGCTCAGACTGAAATCAAAAATAAACTTTGAATAACAAACTTTTTAACTACAATTTCCAATTACAAAGGATCCCATGCAGTTGCAGCTATAGTTGCATTTTCTGGCCAATTCCAACCCTCCTCTCCTCACCCTTCTATCCACTATCCAAATTGTTGGCATTCGTTTGTACTTTTTCTCCCCTTGCCACCTCCCACAGTCTTTGGGCAAGTATCTCTCAATGGAAATTCGAAAAACTGGCAAAACACACTGGGGACTAAGTTGCAAGCAAACGTTGCAACAACAGTTAACCAAAAACGCAAATTTATGGCCACACTAAGCATCGAGCAGGCAGTAGCTGTAACTTGGAGTCTATAAACCAGATATTGGCGATTTTGGAGCAATTGTCTTGGCATTACACACGGATATGGAACTGCAGTGCGTGCCGGGCTGTGTCTGTACTGTGGGCACTCGTAAATAACGATTGGCATGCGGCTCAAGTGGCCAAAAACAGAGAACAACGTTCACAGACACAAACAGCGAAGCGTGCACAGATAACACGCGCTCCTTGTTTGCCTAGCATAAATCGAAGCATTTGAATTATGATGGGCTGTGCGAGTGTTCGCCAACTTGGTCTAGTTGTAAACAGATTTATGCCTGACAAATGCCCAAATATATATGACTCTGCGCTATGACAATGCATAAATTAGCCACATTAATTATTAACCGGCAGCCCAATAAGCCAACTAATCAACGCATAAGCCAAGCAAACAAACGAAAAAATGGAATCATAAATTGTGCGACTAATTAATTTATCGGCAATGGGATTTCCGAAATTGCCACAGAGTGTGACACGAGGCAGCGAATCGAGTATTAAGTATACGCAAAGTATGCGAAATGACAGTGAGTGAAAAATAATAGTGCATACTTTAATGCGGCAACGATAATTGCATTTTGAAACGAGCGAAAATTACCATTGCAAACTTTTATGCGCATATTAAAAATACTGGCTGATTTAATAGTTAGCGGCATTGCTTTGTTAAATACAATAAAAAAGCGGTAAACAAATGTTATTGCAGTGTAAGGATTGGCATACTTTAGTGGACAACAAGCTCATCCTTTCTTTAACGATAAATGCACATTTCAAATGAAATACTCAGCAGTAAGCGCAATTAGAATTTATAAAATAAGCATACCCTGCAGTCAGCATGGCATATGCTTGTATCCACCAATTAACCACACTTAATGCGCTCTGCGGAATGGAAGAGGACAGGTCATCAACTGAGTGCTGGTTGAAATTGTGGCTGCTGTGCGAATGCAAATTAGAAATGCAGCCAAAAATGTAAATTTGCTCGGCCTTTGTATAACTGTAATATCACGCACACACTTGTACACTGCCGTAAAGCACACACGTAAGTTGAATGCATCAGGGGAGGGGCAAAAAGAATGGCAAACCAAGCAATGAAACCACAAAACGAAACTTTTTAGCTTAAGTAATTTTCGTGTGAAAATAATTCATTAAAATTAGATTAAAACGAAAAACCCCAGAAACGAATAGCTGGTAGCGAAAAACCTAAATTATGTATGTTTGTAAAATGGGAAATGTGTAAAACTTGAAATGGAAAGAAACTCCGGACTGCAGATTTTTGCCAAATGATTTCTTAATGCAATTTCTCGTAACGTTTGTGTTTTTTGGGTCGGTTCATAGTCCGGATGCCATTGTTGCTCTTAAAGCCTCAACAAGGACAACTACACGGAAAAGCACATAAAGAATAATAGCAGAGGGTCGTTCCCCCATCCTCCTCTTCACTTCATTGTTGTTGTTTTGTTTGCGCTGATGTGCGTATCAGGCAGCCGGAGACTTCCGGTGTTTTCCTTTGTTGAGCCATCTCGGACTGAGCCGGGCTGAGCTGAGCTCGTTGTCGTCACACACATACACACACACACATACTTAGCAGACAGGTTGAACGCGTCAGTCCATGAGTCCGTCAGTTGTGAGTTCCTCGTGAAGTGCACTATATATTCTATGACAAGATACCCGAGAATTGTTTATCTAATGTTGGGCAAAATGAAAAATAAACGCTAGGAAATGGCGAGTATGCGACATGAAGAAACGATCTAGCCCAATCCAGTCGAGACACAGACCCAGACCCGAACCTGACCCGACATTAACCCTTTTGCAGCCATTGTTGCTACTATCTGCTGCCACATCATAAATATTTATCAAGCGAAATGCTTTCATGGCAGACAGGGGAGGGGGCACTTAAGGTGTCAAAAGGGACAGAGAGAGGACAATGTGCGATAGGAATAACGAATAGGGAATAAGTGTTAACCGCAAGCCAAAGTAGAGCGAATGGCAAAAAGAAAAGAATGGAAATTAATTTGCATATGTTAAGTGGCAGAAGCAATTAAAGCCTTGGCACGCAACCGAAGACTCAAAAGGAGCGAAGGCAAGTCGCTGCCAGGACCCGCTTGATTGAGATGTGAAAAGGCGCAGAAAGAACAAGAAACAGCAGAAGAGCAAGAAGCAGCCGCGTTCCCAAATGCCAACTCAAGTCTGACTACTGTGCGGAAGGGTGGGGGAAGAGATGTGGAAAATGTGAAATCATAATTGGCTTCCAAATGCTTGAACTCAATTATGTGCGCAAATTTCGGGTATGCTGTCGTTGACAGGCAAATTATGGATTCAAGGCCAGCTACAGCTCCCAGCTCCCAGCTCGCAGCGCATACTCGTTTAATATGATATGTATATAGTACTCCCATATAGGTATAAATATATATATATTGGTATGTGTATATATAGCACTTGAAGTGCGGCACAGGAGGTGGCTGGGTGGCCAGTGAAATGGCACTTTCACTTTAGGGCGTGTGCTCAAGACAATTTGCATAGCATTTGAATGGCCAACAAGGCCGTAGGGAACAAAGAGAGATGGAGGGATACCCAGTGGAATTAGGGAGATGCAGTCCGAGGGACAGAGACAGATCAGACACAGACATGATAAATTACTCAAACACGAATTAAATATAAATCATAGCTAACGCGCCTGCAATGCACAGGAAGTTTACACAATGCAATGAGTTTGAGGAGGCGTGCCAGGGGGCAGGACGGGTTTGCCCGGAACGGAGCAGCTGCAGGAGGCGTCACTCAACACAAGGTTGTTTTACTCAAAAGGTGCAGAAAGCATAATCAACAGACGACAGACAGGTGGAAACGCCTAGACAGACAGGCAGACAGACAGTCAGCCGAACAGAGCACGCAGACAAGCGGAAAAAGGATATGAGAATTGTGGAGGAAAGACAATGTGAAGTTGAAGACTCTGCTTTCCCTTTCTATCAGCTATTGGAATATAATAAAATAAAACATTTAGAGAGATAAAACTCAAGGTAAGGGCATACCATCGAACTGAGAATACTCTCAAGCTGTTTTTACTTTATTCTAGAACTAAGCCACAAACTATAAATTGCAATTCAGCTGTAGTAATTACATACATATGTAATATTACGGGAGTTGGATTCAATTATAGAAACTAATGGGGTTTTCTAGAGCGATTGTCTATCGGTAAAAGCATTTTACTATCCAAACAAATTCATAAATATATTGAAATGTAGTTTCAATTACACATTGGCATAGTGTTATCTACAACAGAAGTACTTGCTAACATAGGGTATTATTTACACCCAACAAGCACTCGAATCTGTGACATTATCAGAAGTCGAGCAAATCGCTTTACAAGCGCCACAGGGTCAGTACGAATGACAGCCTCCTCTGTGGGCCTCGACTGTCGCATCGAGGTGAATGTTGAAAAGTTAGAGCACGTGTCGCTCCGTTGGCCAAAAGGAGCTCAATGGAATGCATGGACACCGTTTGGTGGCCAGCAATGAGGTAAGTGAAGCGGAAAATTCGATTCGAAAGTCACGTGCTAATCGCAGCATTCCCAAAACCTCTCGACAGTTTATGGACTTTGACATGGGCATGAGTCCACTCTGGTGCCACTGCTGTTCCTCATTTACGCCTGGCTGGACAATGGGTCACCTAAGCGTGTGCGGTCTGCGTTCACACTATTCATCCGAATCGTATGTCGACTGTAAGATAGTGAAGGTAGACACTATTTGCCGTGTGTTGTTGCATTTCAAGTTTTACACATGTATATATTTATTTTTATTTTTTGGTTTAAATCCATTAGATATTGCGGATTGCATTAGATCCCCAGTGAAAGGCCACTGCTCTCCTTGAGTGCAACTCAAACAAGTTTCCACTCACGACCAAAGTTCACTCACTCATAACTCTCTCGCGATCGAATTGTGCTCACGAGCATCGCATAAAGCTCACTGGGAAGCTTTCGCTTGGTATAGAAAGCACAGCTGACTCAATGCTTGAATCAGTTGCCGGTCAAACGTTGGGAGAGCGAGACAGTGACACAGTGTACGTCGCGTTATCGATTATTCACACTTTGAAAACAGTCCATTCAAGAGAAAAGCAGAATTTATGTAATTAAATGTTCAGCATTAATCAAATATAGTTTAGATAATAGTCAAGCACGATTTAGATAATCGTCAGGCGCGAAAGAACCTTTGGAAGCGGCCAAAACCGCCTTCTACCACAATTACGAAGGGTCGACCAAAGTTCAGAGAGCCACAATGGCAACTTTATCATTGAGCGACGTGAGTAAGCAGTAATGAAAGCTCCACAACATGTTGTGAGCAGTGCAACAACAGCGTTTGTTTATACACTGTGCTACAAGTAATTTAATCCCATTGAAATCCACTTCCAGTACGTGGATGTGCGCATTTGGGCACCTTGGGGTCACATCTCAGGTCGCTGGTACGGCAATCGCTCGGAACGCCCCATCCTGGCCATCCATGGCTGGCTAGACAACTTGGGCACCTTTGATACACTGATACCTCTGTTGCCCGACTATCTCGGTGTGCTTTGCATCGATCTACCTGGGCATGGCTGCTCCAGCCGGCTGCCTCCGGGCATGCACTACAGTGTGGCCGACTATGTGCTTATCATAGCCAGGGTCATGAAGGAGTACAAATGGCATAAGGTGTCCCTGATGGGTCACTCTCTGGGCGGCGTGCTGGCCTACATTTACACTGCACTGGCACCGCACACCGTGGACATGGTCATCACTCTGGACATTTGTTTGCCCCCATTGGAGTCACCGCAGTATTTGTCCGCGTGGGCACCTTTCCTTGATAAGCATCTGGTCGAGGAGGAGCGTGCCGAGCAGATTGAAATGCACGAACCTCCCTCGTACACCCTCGCTCAGATGCGCAATGTCCTCAGCAAGGGCACCTTTGAGTCAGTGCCGAAGGAGTCTGCCCACCACTTGCTCTACCGCAGCGTGGCCAAGTCCCGGCTGTATCCGGAGAAGTACTTCTTCTCCAAGGATGGCCGTGTAAAGTATTACATAATCTTCCCTATGAACCCTGCCCTGGCTGCTGAGCTAGCGCGTCGCATCCAGCGGAAGCCTTACCTCATCGTCAAGGGATCCAATTCTCCCTATGTGAATTCCAGTTCCGATGAGGTCATCTCCATTCTAAGGAGTCAGAATCCCCATTTCGAATTCCATGAGGTGAAAGGAGCTCATCATGTGCATCTCATCGATCCCAAAGCTGTTGCCCAGCACTTGGTGCCATTCTTGAGGCATCACCGACCGCCCCCTGTCTCCACCTGGTCGCTAGCTGGCGAGGAAGCCAAAATTAGCCCGAAGGAAAAACGTAAAGCGCAAGAGCGTTTTTTCTCCTGGAACTTTCGTCAACGCAGCAAGCTGTAATGGTTGAATTGGCAGGAGCGGAGCGGGAAAAGCTTTGCACTTATTAATTAATAAAGAACAAACTATGATCAAATTATCTCAACAAATGGTCTCGGTCAGAGCTACTAAGTTTAGAACAATATGTGCTAATTTTCAGAGCAGATTATAGTGTGTAAACAAAATAGTTAGTCGGTCATGTTGTGCAAAGCTATGCACGTTTTATTTTACCGTTTCTTGTTCGTCGGCAATGGAGGTCGTGTTCACACAACATAGCACTACTAACAATGATAACAAAAGAACTAGAGAAGAAATTTGACCAAACCGAAATCTTGCTCATTATGAATTTAATTGCCATATCATAAGCTAAAATATATGAAATAAAAGTGAAACCTTAAAAATAAATAATACATGAAAAAACATTAATGAAAATTATAACGTTTTAACCTCACCAGGGTAATTTCTCAGAGCAAAATATAGCACATCAATTTCCCGGCTTCACCCTGGACAAACGTCTTACTTTTCAGCCACACATTCAAAAGCAATATTCATTGCGTTGTGGTAAAACGTTTCAAAGAATTGTACATAATATTGCATACTTTTAATCGGTTTAATTAAAGCAGTGCAACTGTGACTTGCGCATAAATTTATATACGACTACCCAGAGCGTAGAAGGGTATTATAATTTAGTGCCAATCTAAAATGTAAGTAAAAGGCAGAAGGTGGCATCTTTGACTCAATAGAGAATGTACATATATACTTGATTAACGTCAACAGCCAAGAAGATATAGCCATGTCTGTCTGTCCTTCTCTCTCTGACTCAAAGCGCTTACGAGCACTCCATAAAGCTCGCTGGGAAGCGATTGGATTAGAAACCACATTTGACTCAATACTTGACTCAGTTGCCGTTCACACTTTGAATACACTTCGTTCAAGAGAAATTTGATATTCATGTAAATAAAACCAAATTAGCCGTAATCGATTTTAAAATAGTTTAGATTATCATCAAACACAATCTAGTTAAGAAGGTCGGCCAAATTTCAGAGACGCAATGGCAACCTTATCATTGAGCGACGTGAGTAAGCAATAATGAAATCTCCAAACTATGTTGTGTGGAGTGCAGCAACAACGTTTGTTTATACACTGTGCTACAAGTAATTGAAGACTACTGAAATCCATCCATCCATTTGGACGTTTCCCATCAAAGGAGAGACTTACCTTATCATCAGAGGATCCAATTCTGTCAATGTGAGTTACAGTTTCGATAAGGTAATTTCCATCTGCCTCCAGTCTCCAGCTGTTCGCTGGCTGGCGAGAAAACTAAAATCCTCCTGAAAGGAGGATAGGGTAAAAAGCTTTAATCTTGTATATCAATAAAGGAAAAGTTATCATCAAATTACCTCATTGCAAGGTGAAAGTTCTGTAGATTAGCAAGTGCCTGATTATTTTGTTTACTTTGGACTAAGCTCAGGTAAATCACAAGCGTTTAAAGCTATTGGGCAAGTTTTCAATGCAGTAGTTCATAATTTGAACAGTTAGCAGTCAACTCTTTGCCAAGAAGCAGCTAATCAAGCTCTTTTCCAAAATAGAATACGATAAGTGAAAGTAATTCAAATCGATCAAGATTACCAACTTCGCAACATGGGGACCTTATCGCTGACCGATGTGAGTAAAATATTTGTAGCTATCTCGATCAGTTCACTGTCTTGAGCTTCCACAGTACGAGGATGTGAGCATCTCCATGCCCTGGGGACACCTGGCGGGACGTTGGTATGGGAACCGCAAGGAGCGACCTATTCTAGCTCTTCATGGCTGGCTGAATAATCTGGGATCCTTTGATGCACTGATACCCCTGCTGCCGGACTATCTCGGTGTGCTCTGCATCGACCTTCCTGGACATGGACTCTCCTCGCGTCTGCCGCCGGGCATTCACTACGACTACGCCGACTTCTCCTATGTCATCGGCAGAGTAATTCAGGAGTACAAGTGGTCAAAGGTCTCGTTGATGGGTCATTCAATGGGAGGCATCCTCAGTTTCATTTACACCGCTATTGCACCGCACAATGTGGACCTTATCATCGCAATTGAGGGCATATTCAACCCCCTTGGCAGGCAAGAATGGGAGTCGTGTGAATACAATATTGACAGGTATTTGGTGGAAGAGGAACGCATTGCACGTGAAGGAGCTAGCATCTACGAGGCAAACTCCTACTCATTGGAGCATTTCTGCAAGGTCCTCCACGAAGGAGCAAGCGATGTGACCATGGAGCTTGCCCCGCATCTGCTGAAGCGCAGCATATGCCGATCCCAGTTGTATCCAGATAAGTACTACACGACTATTGACAATCGCAACAAGTGCAGCAATGACCTCCAGCTAAATCTGGGACTCGCAGCAGAGATGGCTCGACGCATTCGACAGAAACCCTATCTCATAATCAAGGGGTCTGAATCACCAGTGATATGCGAAAGGGACGAAGAAGTTATCTCTATTCTAAAGGTGCAAAACCCTCAACTGGAGTTCCACGAAGTACAAGGTGGGCATTTCATGCACCTCAACAATGCAGCCGAGTGTGCCCAGCATATAGTTCCTTTCCTCCGGCGCCATCGTCCGCCCCCTGAACTGAGAAGACCACACAAGTTGTAGCCGGAAAAAGTTCCCGTAATAAAGCTGGCGAGCCACTTCAATGAAAGTAAAAGTAATACTGATATGGATATAAGCTTTCAGCGCTAGGCATTAGTTGTGTTAGTGCAAGCTTTATTTTCACACAGCTATTGCAAAAGCTCTTCACACCTGACCTATGTCTCAGCGCGATCATAGCGGTTAATTGCAGTCGCATTCAAATAGGTAAAAGCTCTTGGAGTTTTCTTCGATAGGTAATTCAAAATTGGATCAGTTTCCAGACAGTTGTTGGTGCAGATAGACATAGACAACAATTCTATTTTTAATTCGGATATACTGGCCTTAATTAAAATACGGTGCTAATCAATATCTTGCTTAGTTAAGATAGCCCCTAGGCACCTTGTGGAAGACCCACCTAGCGAGACTAGATAATAAAAAGCACACTACGCGCAACAACATTCGAAATAGTCTACCAAACAGTCTACACTAGCAAACTAAAGCCAAAGGGCGTCGTCATGGGCTATTTGTCAATAAGCGACGTAAGTACGAATGGAGCTTAGTCCAGCAATTGTTGATACACTTACACTTCAAAATAGTACGAAGACGTGTGCATTCCTACGCCCTGGGGTCGTATGATGGGGCGCTGGTATGGCAACCGGAAGGAACGACCCATTTTGGCTATTCATGGCTGGCAGGATAACCTGGGATCCTTCGATGCTCTCATACCGCTGTTGCCGGACTATCTTGGTCTGCTCTGCATCGATCTTCCTGGACACGGTTACTCTTCTGCATTGCCACCGGGCATGCACTACAGCGCGGATGATTGGGTGCTTGTCATTGGCAGGGTAATGAAGGAATACAACTGGTCAAAGGTCTCTCTGTTGGGTCACTCGCTTGGCGGCGTCTTGAGCTACATGCATGCCTCACTCGCTCCGCAGACTGTGGACCTGATCATCACACTGGACATATGCCTGCCACCCTTTGATGCTCCCGATGTCATAGATTCTATGGGCGCCTCATTGAATAAACATCTGGTAGAAGAGGAACGCAATAGGTTGGCCGAGGTGGAGGAGCCGCCTTCCTTCACAATGGATCAGCTACGAGTTATGCTCAGTCGAGGGACCTTTAACTCGGTGCCATTGGAGTTTGCCCAGCATCTGCTCAACCGGAGTGTGCAGAGATCGAAGTTGTATCCGGACAAGTTCTACTTCTCCCGAGATGGTCGCACCAAGTTTTACACATGGTTACCCATGTGCGCGGAGAAGGGTCTCGAGCTGGCCAAACGCATCAAGAACAAGCCCTATCTCATCATCAAGGGCTCGGACTCGCCCTTCATAGACTCAAGGTCCGACGAGGCGATTGCTGTGCTGGCCGCGAATAACCCGCACTTTGAGATCCACGAAGTGTCTGGACTGCATCATGTGCATCTCACGAATGCCAAAGAGTGCGCCAAGTACATTGTGCCTTTTCTGAGGCGCCATCGTCCGCCCCCCATAGGCAGCTGGTCGCTCGAGGAGCAGGAGAGTTCGACGGGCAAAGGCAAACTGTAGAGCTGAGAATAAACAATACAATTTCGGTGAAAAATACCATTCAAGTCTGTTATCCTGTACATGTACATGTGGCTGAGGCATATTTGATGTGCCCGCTGCTGTGGAATTTGAGCAAATTTAAGCTGCTTAGCTACACTTGAGCGCTTTAGAACAATTAGCTGTGGCACATGTAATGCGACTACGATTCCCATTGCGTGCTTTGACTTGGCCTTGTCGCTAATGTTAAGCAACAATCAAGGCTTACACAGTATTTCCTTCTAGTGGTTGTCAGCTTGACAACTGGCTTTTGATTTAAGCCATTGTTGCCTAGAGGAATGAAATATGAAATAATCAAAGAGCCAAAAAGTAGCTATCGAACAATTAGCTGCACACTCCATGCTACAATACATGCCAAGGCACTTAAATAATGCGAAATGTAATCAATTGTTGGCCTAAAAAGCATTTGAAAATTATTGTATTGTTGGCGTGACAACAAAGGCGTTGCCTACTTTCGGGCGTCGTAAGAAAATTAATTTTTGGCATCCGCACAAATTTCCATTGCCTACTTTTAGGTGCCTCCTAGTAACAGCAGCAAATAGCAGACAAAACGGAACGGGAAACAACGAGGCGAATACTTTATTAATTTAAGCAGTTTCCCGCTGTCGCAAATACCCTGCAAGGGCACAACTAAAGGGCATATTAGCATATTCAGTTGACGCATTAAAAGACAAGTTGAGACTTAAAAGCTTACATTGTCAATCTGATGCGAGGGTACTTGCTAGCTGTGCCTTTGACTTGCTCACGCGTCCTTGAAGCAGCTGCTGCGCTGCGTCTGCTGGCAGCTGGCGCAAAGCCGCATGCCACATGCCTCATGCCGCATGCCGCATGGTCGCATGGCCACAAATGCTGAATATCAAATATGTATTCGTATTTGCTTTGCTCGCATAATTTTCTTGTCATACATTTTGATTGCTCATATTAATATTTATGCTTAAAGTTTGTTCTCGACGGGCGCAGAATGCGAATCAATTAACGCAGCCAGCGTTGAGTTCTTGCATATTTTCATACGCTGATTAAACAACAACATTTAAACAATATCGATTTTGCAATTTAACTCGCACACAGCGCACAGAGCACAACACACACGTGGCACACATTTTGTAACCGGAGACGCCGCCAACGCCGCAGGAGGTGCCCCATGATGGGCTGGCATGAACTGATGGAAGGTGAAGCCATAAACTGAACCGGAATGTATGCCAGCGTATGCCTAGATTTTTAAATTAAAGCCAAAGCAGTAAACTTGATAACTTTTTACCACCAATTCACTTAAATTGTTGTGGCATTCTTTCAGGCGCAAGCTCACAATTAACTGCTATCAAATAGAAGTTGAATTTAAAGTGCAATTCATCAAATGGATTGCTCTTTCCTTTTTGAAGCGATTTGTGAATTGAATTAGTTTCGCAGAACGCAGAACTAAGAACTGAGCCAACGAGAAACCCTTAAGCCAAATGAATTATGCATGTTGAGCCCATCACATCTCTGGACTGCCTGCTGCCTGGCCAAGCCGCTTAATAAACTAAAACTGTTTAAAATTCTTGCTGTGCCACGCTCGGCGCTGCAATAAATCTGAAACTGCACTCAATTGCCACAGCACATGCAACATCAGGCGTCGCAGTCGCTGCCTCTGCCGCTGTCGCTGCCGCTGCCACAGTCGACATCTACGTCACTGTCGACTGCTACTAGAAACGTGCGCGCAATTTTCGCAATTTTCTAATAGCCGCTAACGCATCAGGAGAGCCAGGGAGAAAGAGAATCGGAGAGTGAGAGAGCCATTGGGTCTGTTATTAAAAAGTAAAACAAGCCAAAACACATTCCACGTACACAGGAGGAAGCAGGCAGGGGAGTGAGTTTTGTTTTTAACTTGGCCGGAAGTGCTTTCGACGCCATTTTGTGGTCGGCTTTTTATGGCCGAGCGGGACTGCTGCAATTGAGAGTGCAGCGAGCTACAAACACACGAGATCCTTGAATGCCCTTTATCAGCTGCTACGTGCTCATTGAGGCCATCACGCACTTTAACCTCCAGCACGAGTCCGAGTCCGACTCCAGTGGAAACAAAAAGTGACTGAAGGGAAAAAACGCGCCTATGCTAGAAGATTGCCAATAAATTGTTGCTAAGCAGCGAGATGGAAACACAGCACGGAGCAGCAGCCACGACGCGCTAAGGGACGAAGGAGAAATAGTCAACGTCATGGCTCGTCCTTTTGCTGCTGACACAGCACAGCATATCAGGGCAGAGTAGCGCACAGGATACGACAAGCAGACACCATGGGCAACCATTTGCATTTTCTCGCCATCCCTCGACCCACATTCCAGCTGCCCATTAAATCTGCTACAATTTACTTGTGATTGACATGTTTATAAGGGTCGCACACAGCAGGAGCTAAGGATTCTTTCATTCTCATTCGCAGTCTCCCTTGTCCCTTTTGCCCTTTTAGACGAGAAAGCGGGCGTGGCATGGCATCTATGTTGACCTCCATAACAAGTGAAGCCCAAAACTGGTTTTTCCTTCCTTTTTCAGTTTCAATAAATCTTTGATATTCGCACTGTCCGAGCATACTAAATATCCTTTTGGCATTTCAAGTGCTTTATTGAGCCAACAGCAAAACACAACTCGAATTCCTGGAATCCCATACGCACACACAATTAAAAGTTCCCACGTTGCGACAGACCCATGAATAAAGCAACATGATCAATCCAAGTTAATAACTCCATAATGACTATGGTATACTCTTTTTGGTAATTGACAGAGCTGAACAGACAAAGGCGTTTAAAAGTGTTGGCATAAAATAACAATCGGTGGAAAGGTTAGCCTTTATCCTTTATCTTCTTTAAAAGGCTTCGACTTTTTTGTGACTGAAATAATTTGCAGCGAATGAATTATTCATTGTACGAGGGTCGTTTGATAAGTCCGTGACTTTTTGAATAAAATATATTTTTTTCGTCAAAGAAGCGTTTTATTTCTCAACATAATCTCCTTTTAGCTCTATACATTTAGTCCAGCGTTTTTCCAATTTTTTTATTCCTTCCAAATAATAGGTTTTCTCAAGGCCCTCAAAATAGTCGTTTGTTTCTGTGATGACCTCTTCATTTGACCCGAATCTCTTACCGCCGAGCCATTTCTTCATGTTTGGAAACAAAAAATAGTCACAGGGGGCTAAATCTGGAGAATATGCTGGATGGGGTAGCAGTTCGTAGCCCAATTTATGAAATTTTGCCATGCTGACTACACACGTGTGCACCCGTGCATTGTCCTGATGGAACAGCACTTTTTTTTCGCCAAATGCGGTCGTTTCTGCTTCAAATCAATATCGAATCTGTCCAAAAGCTCTGAATAATATTCGCCGGTGATCGTTTTACCCTTTTCAAGGTAATCGATGTGAATGATACCTTGTGCATCCCAAAAAACTGTGGCCATGACCTTGTTGGCCGACAGACCCACCTTGGCCTTCTTTGGTGCACGTTCACCCGGAGAAACCCACTGTCTTGATTGTTCTTTGGTCTCTGGTGTGGTGTGGTGGATCCATGTTTCGTCTACGGTAACGAAACGGCGCAAAAATTCGTTTGGATTGCGGTTGAACATCGCCAAACACTCCTTTGAAATGGTCACACGGTTGCGCTTATGGTCGTGTGTGAGCAATCGCGGCACCCATCGCGCGGAAAGCTTTTTCATGTCCAAATATTCATGTAAAATGTGATGTACCCGTTCAGTTGAGATGCCTACAGCCTCAGCTACCTCACGCACTTTCATTCTCCGATCATCCAATATCATTCCATGGATTTTGTCGACGATTTCTGGCATGACGACCTCTTTTGGGCGACCTGAACGTTCGGCATCACTTGTACTGGTACGACCACAACGGAACTCAGTAAACCATTTCTTAACCATTGAAATTGATGGTGCAGAGTCCCCATAATATTTATCAAGTCTTTCCTTGGTTTCGGTGATGGATTTTTTACGCAAAAAATAATGCTTAATTAGCACACGAAATTCACTTTTTTCCATTTTCGTTAAAATTCACGAGATCGTCTGCTTTCAATGCCTATAAAACGCAAACCAAAAAACGCAGCTTTCTCAAAATTTTACAGTCAGCTGTTAATCGATAACTGCTGACAGGAGCAGTGTTGTATTTAGAGCAGGTGCGCGGCAAATACAAAAAGTCACGGACTTATCAAACGACCCTCGTACAAAGATTATACGAATTGCATTTAATCATTTTTGAGCTATTTACGAGTATGCTCAATTTAGATGTCAACTACATTTTTATACTAGCTGGAAATAAAAAACTAGACCGCTTTGAAATAACATTCAGTTGTGAAAACAATGATACCTTATACTTATTAGACCCACTTTGATTAATTATCAGTTTTCCTTCGACATTACAATATACTATGCATGAGAGGCGATTTGAATGTAAACTAAAGATTGCAGTAAGGTATTTCTTATTTATATCATATATTTTGCACTCAATCATAAAAGGAAGAGACCCTTATTTAAGGTCGTCAGAGAACACAGACTCCGATATCAGCATCAGGGGCAGACAAAACGCATGTTTTGTTTTAATTTAGCTGGCGGAAAAGAAACCTCAAGTTGGAATCTCACATGCGAACAGGTTTTATATGCACTTTTAACTCGATGAAAAACAAAAACAACATTGTAAAAAAAGGGCAAAGCCTGCAGAAGAGCCAGAGCAAAAACAACAACCAGTATCAAGTCCAATTGATATGCAACGGTGTGAAAAACACAGCTGACACGCGACATTTGAAGTTGCCAACGCAACTTAAGCAAAAGTTCGAGCTCCAACTGCAACTCGAACATGAGCAAGTTGCAAAGCGCAAGCGCCAAGCGATCTACAAGCTACAACCTGCAATCTACAAACTACAAGATACAAAACGAACTTCAGTCGAGCGCGCGAGCTGTTGTCTAACGCACGGAACGATAACGGAACAGTGATCGTCGACTAGTTGGCTGATCGGGTTCGTACTTATTTGGCCTAAAACAAACAAACCAAGCAAACGAGACTCAAGTGCAATTTTGAAAGTCGTTGCAAACTGTGTAATGTGCCCGAAAAAAAACAAAATGAAAAAAAAAAACGGGAAAACATTAAACAAGATTTAATGTCAAATTACAATTTGAGAAGCACATAAAAAAGTCGAAAAATAATTAATTAAACGAAAGATTCCAAATGAAGTCAAGCCATAAGCCAAACAACATTTGTCAGCTGTTAAAACAAATTCTTTGCTCGAAATGCTAATGACTTTTGTTGCTGTTATTTGAGTTGATGCTGTTGTTGTTGTTATTGCTGCCAGTTGAACTTTTCAATTAATTTAACAACTCGAACCCGAATCCGAGAGTCGTCTCTCATTTTCGCCTGTCCCGCATAGATCTTATCGCCGTATCATAAAACCACACAACTCTTCTCAAGAAAGTTTACTAACCGAAAGAAGCAAAAGGGAAAAAAACGGTTTTTGTTTGTTTTTGTTTCATTTTCATCTGTTATTGCTATTGTTGTTTTTGTGTTTCTATTTTAGTAGCATTTTTAGCGCGCCGCAAGGCCTAAAAGCCTTATGAAAGGTGTGCCCAAAACAAAAGCGGGGCATTTAGAGCCCCGCGGGTGTCTCGCACTCCCCCTTTTTCCTTTTCCCCTATGCCTATCCCTCTCTCTTTCTCGCTGTCGCAAAATTAATACTTCTCTGATTTATTTTATTCACTGTTGGAGTTTTGTTGCCGCGCTTGCTACTTTTTTGCTCAGCGAATTATTCAATTTGAATCTGACATTTGAAACTTGAAATTCATGTTGAAGTTGTTGTTAGAGTTGTTGTTGCTGTATTTGCTGCTGTAATTGTAATTCAATGCGGAAGACGGCGGGAAGCAGCGGGAGCAACGGGCCATAACCGCTAGCTCAGCATAAGAGACTTGACAATTATCAGTAGGGGCAGAAAGCAGACAACAGGTTGCCGCCAAGTGCTGCAAATTGTTTGTGGCCACATTGAATTCTTGTCCATAAAACGGAGCAAGTTTTACAGTCATTTACGCATAACTGTAAGATAGAAGCACAGAGAAACAGGATTTGCACTTTGCCACGCCTCTTATCAGCTAGTTGGCAACAAATTAAGCCAAGTGCCTGCAGCTGCTGGCATAGAAAAAGTTTAGCGGCCTCTTCCCCCCTGTTGACTTCAATTTGTGTCAAGCAAAATTCGAAAAAAACGAAACGAAACGACGACAAAAAAAAAACAGACAAAAACTATGCGCAAAATTGGAATTTTTCCATTTTCCATTTTCCATTAGCAACAACAAACAGCGAGCAGCAGCTTAGCTCTTAAGCAAAACATGAAAATAGTGAAAATCATGTGAGTTGCAGCTCAGTCTTCAGTCTTCTGTTCGCAGTCTTCGGCTGCTGCTGCTGTGGCGACTTGTCAAACGTGTTCCAAGACGGCATTGGAAAATGTGCAGCAGCAACAGTTGCTGCTGCTGCTGCTGCTGATGTTGCTGCCACAAAAACAACAACTGTGACTCGGTATTAATTTTCAACAGCAACAAAAGGCCGCTCTCGATGAAAAACAAATAGTCATAGTGCTTGCCTTTTACAAAGTTCTTGCTGACTTGACTTGACTTGACTAACATTGCTGCCTTGTTCTGCCACGTTAATAGAAATGACTTTGCGGCCCTCTGACAATTAAGCTGACCCAAGCCATGGAGGAGGATGTCTTGAATGCGCTGCAGATGCGCAGCGCATATCTCTCGGGCGGCTACGATGGCGACAAGCGAATCATTTTCATTGTGAATGCATTCAATGATCAGCAATTGTGGAATCGTCGCTGCCTTCAACTGACGCTCGACTATCTGAAGCGTTCGCTCAGGTGAGTTCAAGAAACAGACCGCTAGCTAATCGAAGCTAATTAGCATACGACAACAGATACTCGATTCTCTTATGCAAATGATGATATAGTCTTAAGATTTTTAAGTCTTTTCATTAGTTTCGGGTTCTGTGGATAAGGAAATAAAGCTCTATGCATATTTGCATATAAATTCTGCTTTATGATCTGCTCAGTTCTTTCTTTTTGTATTCGACTGATCAAAGCCACGGCAGCGATCAGCTTTTTGATAGACTTCACCTGAATTTCGACTTTACTTTTTACTCTCTCACAAGCGATAAAACAAACAACGAAATAAATTATTGCTAAATATGTGTATGTGATCAATCAAGCAAGCTAAGCGAACTTTAAATGGCCCTCACTAATGAGACGTTCCCCTCTCTTTCTCTCTCTCCCTCTTCTTCCCTCTCAGTGCTGCCTTGTTGCAGAATGGAGTGAACATCGTTGTCAACGCTCAGGAGAGCAGCATCTCGAGGCAGCACGTGCGCCAGATCTATGCGCTCTTTGGCGGCGACATCAGCGTCGATTTGTTTCTAGTCAGAGCGGAGGGCTTCTGGGAGAAGCACGTGGAGCCTTGTGCCAAGTCGCAGACCAAAGGCGAGGTAGGTCTATTGTCTCGAATGATTCAGCATGCAAATACAATACAATTGCCTTTCTCAGCCCTTGGTGCTGTCTAGAGCTCGTCTGGCCAAGTTTATCGAGACACACAATCTGCCCGAGGAGCTGGGCGGCACGTTGCAATTCAATTACGATCTCTGGCTGCAGCAGCGCAAGGTAAGTGGCAAAGTGAGCTACCTACCGACTGTTTAAATACTCTATTTATTTATGCAGGCCATAGACGAGTTCAGCAGGACGCATGCCCAGACGTTGGGCGCCATGGAGCAGCTGTTGACGCTGCTCGGCGGGCACAAGTCGCTGCGTCCGGCGGAAGCGGAAGTCGAGCTGAAGAAGTGCGCCCAGTTGCACACGCACGTGCAGCACAGCATTGAGGCAGCCATCGAAATGGGTAAGCGGCAAGTTCGTTGCCTCAGTCTTTCGTTTCGCCCCCAACCGACGAATTAGCATATTCTCAATGCCCCCGACCGTCGACCGTCGACAATCGAAACGGGTTGCGAGACAACAAAATGCGACTAGTAATTTATAACAACAATAACTGAAACAACAACAACATCTTAAACAAGCAGAGAACTAAATCGTGTGCGTGTTTCAATTAGAAATGAAAATGTTTGCCAAACTTGTTTTTGTCTCGCGTTTGAGTTTTGAGTTGTGGGCCGACTTTTATTACACTGCATAGCATTGAAATTGTTTCATGTGACAGCTGAACTTGAAACTGTGGGAGTCAGGGGTAAATTCTTTTCAGAAACACAGTTGTTAATGATATTGGCACAAGCGAACAACAATCAGGGAATGTAAATAAACAGAAAATAGTAGAGAATTCAAAAAGATTAAACACAAAACTACATTTGAATACTAATTCAACATTTAAATCCCTTGTCTATTGTATTCATTATATGATTTCTGACAAAAGTGTGGTAACTCAAACATAATAAATGATTACATTAAATAATATTTAGAATATAATTAACAGCCAGAGAAAAGAGTAGAGAAAGTTCTTGAATGGATAGAAAAGAATTTAAAGCGATCAAAGATAATTCATCACATTCATCACTTTACTAACTGGAAAACATTTGTTTTAAATGCCAATCTAATAACATTCTTCAAAGTTTTGACAATTATGTTTATCGTCCCAATATAAGAGATCTAGAAAGCTTGTAAGATAAAATTGAAGACAAATGTGTAAGATTTTAAGCGACACACGTAGTATACGAAATGGATGAGTGATGTGATAAATTGAAAAACCGCAATTTAATTATATTCGAGAGATTTTAATAATATTCACATCAAGATAGAGCTGAAACTTTACATAGAAGTTGTTGTGTTTTGGTCTAAGAAGACTATTATCTAATAATGCGATTCATTTAATTTGAACATATCTACGAGAATGATACTTCATCTTTTTTTGTTTGATTATCTGAGGCTCATTTAAGTTCTTTAATATCCAATCTGATGGTGAGCTTTGCTGTGCTGTGTTGTACATCATATAGTAAGCGTCGTCTCATGGAGAATACCACAAAAACCGCACACTTGAAGCTCATGTCTTCAGTTGTAGTTGTTGTTGTCGTTGTCAATGTCGTTGTTGTTGTTGTTGTTGCATGTGGCGCGTGTGGGTGACTTTGTTAACAACGTGACCCTTCACTTAGCCTGCTTTAATAGGTGGGCAACCTCTCTGATGCGCAACGAAGTTGGAGCCGAGATTTTCACTTTTATATAAGACTTAAACAAATAGAAACGATAGAAATGTGTTAACCAAGCAAACACTCGACTAATAAAGAGATTTCCATTGAAACTAATACGCTCAACCCTTTTACCTTCCTCATTTCTCTTCGACGGCAGGTAATGCGATCTTAGCTCGCTTCAACGAGGTTTACGAGACGCAGACGACAACGTCAACGACAACGACACATGCCACACCTGCTGCCACGCCGACAACAGCAACTTCATCGACACCAACTCCGTTCCCCAGCAAGCCACTGCTGCCCCCCGACCTGGGCTGCGAGCGAACCCGCATCGAGCTGCGACTCAATGAGATCGAGAAGAAGCAGACGGCAATCCGGACCGCCTGGCTGGAGCTGCTGCGTTCGCTGCGTGAGGCACGCGAGCTCTGCACCTTGGCCGAGGGCGTGGCCTTTGTCACCAACTGGATTCTCAATCAGGCCGAGCAGCTGCTCAGTCGACAGCGCAGCGTTGGCAGCGATGTGCGCAGCTCCGAGACGCTGAGGGCGGCACACGATCAACTGGAGCTGGAATGCTGCGACACCTACGGTTGCTATGCCGAGTTGCTCTACAAGATCGAGCAGTTCGCCAAGGAGCGCTCCTTGGCCACCTGCCAGGATCTGCTATCGCAACGCGACTTTATGCAGTTCATTTGTCGCTCCTTTGCCGAGCGACTCGAGAGGCGACGCAAAGTCCTGATGACGGCACTGCGATTCCATCGCTTGTTGGATCAGTTCGAGGAGCAGTTGCTGATCGCCAACCAGGCTGCCGATGCCGAGCCCAGCGAACTGGATGCCCAACAGGCCGAGGAGCTGCTGATGCAACTGAAGTCGTGTCAGCTGCTGTTGGGTAAGCGAAATAAAAGATGTTCCCATGTCAGTTAAGCAGACTCTAACTAATCAAGCGATCAACTGATCCATTGATCAAATAGCCAACTGCAGTCGTAACCATTTAATGATCCAACTTATCAAGTGAAAGTCGCCCCATCGAGTGTAGGATGATGCAAATGATGGTCTCACATGGCTTCTGCTGTCTTTTACTGATATTTAAGTAGACAGTTGAAGCATAGCCGTTGATACTTTAAAAGCGAGAGTATTTCACATCTTCCCGGTTGAACTAACAGCGCTTGGAGTTGCTCAACTACTTGTCTTCAATTACTGCTGTGACATTAAATCACTGTCATTTTCATTAGAGTCAGTCAAATGTGTCTCTAGTCGAATTTCGACATATTCATGGACTCAATTCTTTCACCGAAGCTACTTGCATAGATAAGAGTCTAGGTCGCAGCCCACATTGATAACACATTCGATAATAGCTGAGAAGATATTACAAAAGCTGCATTCAACAAAATATAATAAATATTCTTTGTAGTAGAATGCTCTGGAATGGCTAAATTAGATTTCAGAAAGAGCTCCAATAATTTAATTGACTTTGATCGAGGAGCAAACGGTTTGGAAATTTTTCTAGCACTTCAAAACTATTTTGACGATATGAGTTTTTAAAATAAAATTATTATCATGAAGATATTTTATTTAACATTGATTGAAGGGAAAATTTTGGAAAACATGTTTCAGAAACTACTGATACATCTACATGATTGATACTGACTCCAGAGCATGATTTTTATGTTATCTACAAGAATATCAATCACACTATATCATATGGTATCATTTGTATTATGGTATTTACCTATTTTAAATGATCGCAGAGTATTAAAAGGTTCTTAAATAATAAAGATTGTTTCTCCTACCTTTTACCTTCTTGTTTACTAACATTCACCTTATATAATTTATTAAACAATTGTCCTATTACAAAGCCAAGTTGATCTAGAAAAGTACATAATAAACATACTCGTAAACATAACTTTATCTGTATATCTACATTACTGTCGTAATATACTCGTAATATTAGATATTCACAGAGCATTCATAAGAACTTCATGAACCAAACACCTTGAACCTTCTTATGTTCCCCTCACTCTTATTAGCTGAGGGCAATTCTCTTTTCACATTCGACTGAATTCGATTTCATTTCGATCTCTTTGTTGTTGTTGCAACTGATTCGAACCTCGCAACCTTTGCACAAAACATTGCAGGCAACATCGAACGCGAACTTGTGCGCGAGGGGGAAAAGCTGAGCGACATGTTGGCGATGCCAGTGAAAGACGCCCTGGGCCGTGACCTCCAGTTGGACTACAGCAACGACATTGCCCAGCTGCGACGGCAGATAGACGCGAGCCGGGAGGGCAGGCAGCGGTGCGGAGAGCGTGTGGCATTGCAGCGGCTCACCTTGGAGCAGGTGACCCACATTCATGGCTACGAGCAGGAGGTGCGCTGTGCTCTCGACTGGCTCAGCGAGCTGTATGCGGTGCTTTTGCGGTGTCACTCCCATGTTGGCTGCAACATTCACGAGATTCAGCTGCAGAAGGACGAGTTGCAGGGGTTCGAGGAAACCGGACGGGTGAGTTTAAACACAGACTAAGAGACAGAGAGAGAAACAGCTCTCTTTTGGCAGTTTGAGCTCACTTATCCCTCCTCTTCCCGCAGAGCATCTATAACTACGGCTGTCAGCTGCTCGAGGCAGCGCAGACGTTGCGTCTCTGCTGTAAGCTGGATCTGTCACAACCGGAGCAGTACCTTCTGCAACTGCAGCGCACCTGGCACAGTCTCCAGTCGATCGCCCAAGAGCAGATGACTCGCCTGCGTGTCTCTGCGGTCTTCCATCGTAGCGTCGAGGCCTACTATCGCCAGTTGAGGGAGCTGCGTCCACTGCTCACCCATGAACTTGCCACACAGCTGCAGCAGCAGCGAATGCAGCACAATCGCAGCAGCAGCGGCATCAGCAGCGATGCCGAAGCCGAAGCCTCGCCAGAACTTTCACCCGCCGGCGGCCTTGGTGCGCGTCTCCAACGTCATCTGCTTGCTCGGGAGCAGCTGCTTGTCGAAGTGGGACGCATGGTGCGACTCGGACGTCTACTGAAGAAACGACTCAAGGAGCCCTTCATGCTGGACGCTCTCACTGGCAAGAGGTGAGTACAACGACTAACAAACGTCTCTGCAGAGGAGGTGCGTGGTGCGAGGGAGGAGGAAATTCACTCAACGGCGAGGGAGGTGAAACCACTCAAATGTCTCAGCAATAAACGCTACGGATAAAACAAAAATAAAATCTGACAAAACTAAAACGAAAGAGAACGCTGCTCGACTTGCAGATACCTTGAGGTATCTAAATCTAAAAATACATGTATGTTGTGACTGCTAGATGGCGCCACCGATACAACAGCTTTCTTCTATAAACCAATATATTGAAAAACTTCTTCAATCGGTACGAAACTAGTAGGAAAAAACTATATTTGTAATTAATGCAACTATAGTTGTATTTGGGATTTGACCGCTGAAAATTTGCAGAGGAGAAAGAATCTGAATATTCAACTGTCTTATACAAAATTAGATCCACACAGCAATGCCTAGCATTTGTCAGTTGGCTCAAAATGCGACTACCCTTTTGCCATGGCTACCGGGTATAATTGTCGAGCAGCACTCACGGAAAAGTGCCGCCAACTATGCTGATCTCGGGGTTCATCAGTCTATTTCGGTGCGTGATCCAGCGCGTTGCGTTTGCTGCTCAACGGGAAGCAGTTGCCGTCGGTTCGGGAAAACACAAATATACTATATACAAATCACACAAGTATATATATAATATATGTATATATAAATACCTACAGTGTGGCAACTGTCAAGTTGTCAAGTAAATGAAAACAGCCGGCAATCCACACATATAGCTAGATAGATCTTGTGGAAATTGCGCCCCATTCCCACTGGAAAAACGTGTTGTGCAGTGCGTTGTCAACAAGTGGGTCAGAGTGGGGAACCTGTGAGTCGAGTGCGTTAATTATAGCAACAGCTTCCCGCTCTGCTTGAATACACAAAACGTGTTCAACTGTTTAGCTCGTTAGATATCCTGCAAGTGGACAATTACGCGCTCAATTCACGTAACCCGCAACCGAATCCATCAAGTAATAATTTGTCGACTGGCGACGAGCCAAACGCGTGTTTAGCTTTTGCGTCAAACCGAACTGCGGGGGCGCGAAAGGGGCGCCAAAATGTTTGCCAGATTTCGCAATCTGTTTGCCAAATCAAAGGAAGATGAGCTGCCCAGCATTGTAGTGGAAGAGGTCAATCTTGCAGGGGATCAAGCGCCTTTGGCCAGCGAGGAGGAGGATCTGAGCAATGGCCACATTGAGACAATCAGCAGTTCCACACAAGAGCTCTCCAATCTGCTGGATGCCATCAACTTGAGCAGCAGGCTGCCAGATCTAAGCAGCGACGATACAGAGCTGGAACAGGATGACGATGATGACGATACGGCCAGCACTTCGAGTGTAAAGACCAAGATAGCCAAGGCTTCCATAGAGCGTGACATCATACTGGAGGAGACCGAGGAAGAGCAGCAACCAAACGCACAGCCAGAACAGCAGAGTCTGGACAAGATCAAGGCTCTAATACGCAATGACAGCGAGACATATCCTCAAAGCGATTACACAGACAACGAGGACGCCACGCCCTTGCACTCTCGCACCGCCTCCCAGGACTCGACAGCCGATGCAGTGCTGCAATCTAATCTTGGTCCTCCTTGTGATTACAGCATTGTGCCCGACGAGCTGCCCCTGGACAGTCCCAGCAATCCCAGTCCCTTGCACGACAGCGGACGCAACAGCAGCGCTGGCAGCGAGTCTCTGCACCAGCTGGAGTCGCCGTCTTCCTCCACCTTGACCGTGACGCCCACGGGCAGCAATGAGCTCGCCTGTGCCGCCATCTCCCACAAGCTGAGCGCAATTGCCGAGGTCGCCGAGTCCCTGGATGCGGTCATCCGGGACTGCAGTGGCGATGTGGATCTCGCCAAGAAGCTGGGCAACGGCATGAGCAGCGAGGTGAGTTCTAATCAATAGAAATCATTCTATTAAGTCCGCTTCATCATTAAACGATGTATCCATATCCGTCTGTCCGCTTGTGCCAACAGCTAGATCTCAGAAACTCCTCACATAGAGCTACTTAATGTGGGGCAATGCTTATTAGTCTTCCACTCATATAGGATCCGATGGACATACATTATATTTGCTATTGCTACCTAGTAGTTATAAAATTCTCTTATGAGTGCGTGATTCACAGTCGAGCATACTCGACCGTAGCTTTCTTGTCGATTCAACTAACTTTGCTGCCTTTTGCAGGACTGGCAATCGCGTTCCACAGAGGACGATTCCTTCGCCACCGCCTCCGAGGGCAACTTTACACCCAACTCGCATTCGTCCTCCTTCCAAACAGCCTCCGGACGCACCAGCTCCTACATTGGCTCCGCCAAGAACTCTTTCGACGAGGCAGACGACTCGACGCTGAGCAACTTTGAGATTCCCGAGCTGCCGCAGTCGCCAGTCAACATGTCTTTCGACAGCTCCGAACTGAGCTACTTTTCGGCCCAGCCGCCACTCCTGCCATCCTGCAACGATGAAGATCAGGACAGCGTTGTGGGCGTGGCCGAGCTGCACAGCCAGAGCGTAACGCCCACGCCCGAAGTGCAACAGCTGCTGCTGGCGCATCCCATTGAGTCGGACAGCGAACTAGAGGCCTACGGCCTGGATTCCAATGGCATCAGCACCGAGCTGCTGCCCAGCGTCTCCACGGCCGTCACGCCGGAGGTGAGTTCCCAACCAACTGCCGATTGCGCTGCCGCAGCCGCTGCCACTAACAACGAACAGAAGGCGACGACGCCGCTGCCACCGCCGCCGCCACCGCCAGCCGCGTGGCGCCGCAGCAAATACTACGAGAACATAACGAAGCAGACGATCAAGGGATTCCTCTGATATGCCGAGAGCAGACGAGGCCAGACCACGACATAACCCGCCTAATTAACCTGCGCCATTTGCTTTGCGTTGCCTGTTGTTGTTTTTCCCCTTTTTGTTGTTTTCTTGCCAAAAATTGAAAATACGCTGGCAGATAATTTTCTCTAATTTATTTAAGTACGTTTCTATTTTCGCTATTTTAGCCCATGAGCTAAGCCATTGCCTTTCGCATTTTCTTGTGTGTTTTTGTCGCATGTTTTAGTTGTATTTATTTATTAGTTCTTAATCTAGTTTAGGTTAGCAATGATCCCCGACGATTAGAGAATTCCAATATAATTTATTTTTATTTATTCATTATTCAGCATACTTAATTAATTAACTATTATTTTTAGCTGTTCTCTATCAACAAAAGTTGCATGTAATTCGTTTGAAATACTTTTAAGTAACTATTTGTAACTTTTTTGAGTCACAACTGAGTCACAAAGTAGCTCAATTTATATACACATTACTTCAATTAAATATTTTTTGATTTTGCAACGATTTTTGAATTTACTGCGACGACAAGAAGTGTTGCATAACTTCAGGCTGCAGTTGTAAATAACCCTTGTGAGGCACAGGGGTTCAACTAAGACCCAAGCCAATGCTCAATTAGAAATGGTTTGTGGGTGTCTATAAATGTTAAGTGATGTCAATTATTTGAAAAAGAGAGTTTTCTCCCTCTCACGCTCGAATTAACAAGCCACTTAAAATGTCACATTAATCTCAATCAAAATGTTATAAATTAAATAGGAGTATATGTGTGTGTGTGTGTGTGTGTACTTCGTATTAAGTCTACGTATAAACCTGCTCTTAGAGGTAAGCGCCAGCACAGCAATCAAATCAAATTGCCGCCAGTTTCGCCGGCATTTCGTGACCAAGAGAAGAGAAGCGAAACAACAACAACCAATTACAACAATGTGAGCAGAGCAACAAAGCGGCGCTGAAAATATAATTCAATAAATTCTGTGTCCGTTGATAGGCTGCAAAATAATAACAGAAAACGTTGATTGGAAGCAAAGGCGGCAACACGAACGGCACGAACTGAATGACCACCCCCCCTTCTCCTCTTGCCTGCCCTATGCTGCAACTAGTGATCAGTCGAGCATTGCCTGCCACACGCATTTTGAAGCTCTCAAGTGGCGGAAAACCCTGATCGAACCGAAAGGGGGAGGAGAGGCAGAAATGCGGGCGGCCGCCTGTTGCATTCTATTAAGAGACGCTGCCAGTCAGGTTGTTGCTGCTCGTTGTTGTTGTGGTTGTGTTTGTGGTTGTGGTTGTTGCTGCCTCTTCGCTGTCTCTGTTATTACAGTACAAGCTATACTTGAGTTGTTGTTACCGTTGTTGTTGTTGTTATTGCTGTTGTTGTTGCCGGCGCAGGGCATTAAAAATTGAAATCATGAATTAACGACGCAACGAATGCCAAGAGCACTTGTTTATTTATGTCGTCACCCGACCACCTCGCTTCCCTCTCTCTCACTCTCTCTCACATGGTAAGCATAACAACAACCAGAGAGATACAGCTCAGCCGGCTTGCGAACTGAGCTCAAAGAGCACCAAGAGCGAAGCGGTTTAGTGCCGGGTTAGCTTTGCTCACCGTAAGCAAAGCTCAAAGCACGTGAGCGAAACGGTTAACTGCCGGGTTGCTCTTGCTCTCATACAGATCAACCCGATCGGGCAGCCAAGCAACTAACCGATTTGCCAGCTGCGTTCGCCTGATGCCGTTTCTGTAGCTCGGCATGTTTTCAGTCTTGTTCGAAGTTCGCGTCGTTCGGTTGTTGGGCACGCGGCGAGCGCGCGTTTTTCTCTCTCGTTAGCCGTTTGAATCTCTCGCTGGCTCCGTTTTTATTCAAAACACAAAAAAAACAACAAATATGTGCAAATAAAGTTTTCGAATAATGTAAATTTGGCATAGAAATGTAAATGAATTTGTTTTGTGACGCTAACGAAAGGCATAATAAATTAGCAGCTAACGACATTGAATGCAACATAAATTATAGAAAAAATTCAAAATACAAACAAATTAAAATATACAATAATAATATTGAGAAAAACTAATGTGTTCTAATTTGGTTTCTGTTTTGTTTGGTTCGCTTTTCTTGTCCGCTATGACCCTCAGTCCACAGAAATGAAATGAAATGACAAGCAAATGGCGAAAAAGACTTGAGCAAATATAATATCATTTTCTGGGGCTGTCAGTTCGTTTTGACAATTGCCTGGGCGACAGGCTGCCAACCACGCCCCATTTCCAGGCATGTGCCGTCTGCATAAACTTTTATTGTGCCCGCCTATATTTAGAAACAGACCAGAAAAGTACAATTAAAATAGTTTACATTGCCCAAAGCAAGAATCGCTTCGACTGTTTCGGCTATTAAAATCAGAAATTCAATTGAAAATAGAGAAAAATGAAAAGCAACATGAATTACCTAATGCCACAGCCGCGCACAGCACAGCACAAAGTACAAAGCACACATCAATAGGGGAGGGAGAACATTGCGTATGCGTAATATTTCAAAAATAAATGCAAAGCTGCCATAATTTCGGACAGCCAACCAACCAAGAGCAGTTGCAATTGATTGAGCGGATGAGTGAGACAGGGCGTAAGGTGGCCAAAAGGTTAGCATGCAACAATTGGCACACGAGTATCTCGAAGATACAAACAGCCATAGAGCGCTGAGCACAGCGAGTGATTAGCCTGACGCACATCCGCCATAGGCACAGCTAAAATGTGGGCTATTCAAACAGAGACTGAGTAGAAGCATCGTAGTTTGATTTCAAAAATAGCGCAAATTCAAGCATTGTCATCGAGCTGCGAGCTGGGAGCAGAGCAAAGCAGCGCACGCATCAAAGACAGCGAAAAGAATCTCAGACCAATATGCAAAGCAGAGCTACAGTAGTATAGGTGTGTGCTATGAGAATATACTTGTATATATAGACATTGTTGTGCTTTAGTGTACAATAATAAACAGTCAGGCAGCCAGGCAGTCAGGCGCGAGGCATGAAGTCATAGTCGATTTATTTGCCATAGTTCTTCAGTTTGCGCTCTGAGATTCGCTGCGATTCTCAGCGATCAGCGATCGGCGATTCTATGTCAGACGATCGCCAGCATTGATAGCGTGCGCGACTAACGAAAAGTCCGAGGAAAATCTGCGAACAACAAAACGACGAACAACGAAACTAAACCCTAACCTGAACATCAACATCAACTAACCATCGACTAACAATAAAGTGCCCTGTACATTATTTATGTTGTAGAGCTTAAAACCCATAAACAAAACACAAAATGCACAACAACTAAGCGAAAAAATAGAGAATACAACGAAACAAAATAAAACAAAACAAAATAAACGGGAAAGATTAAACGACGCCCACGCAAAACATACAAAACTACACGTAGCCGCTAAGCCGACAACAACAAAAGGAACAACATACCAGCAACAGCAACAACAACACCAACAACACTCAACACACTCCACACTCAACTGACGGCAACAACAACACTTGGCAGCCGCAAACATGGAACGTCGCCAAACGTTAGACTCATCGATGTCTTCACTCTACTCGGCCAGCTCCTCGAGTCGCCAGCTACAACAACAACAGCAACAACAGCCCCAGTCGCAGTCGCATTCGCAGTCACAATCCCAGCTAGACGCCTTCAATTATTCAGCAACAATGTCATCATCATCGCCAACGCCAAGCCAGGCGACCACCTCCTCCTCCCTCCGTGCCACAACCATCGGCACCGTTGTCGTCCGCTGTGGACCCATACAGTTGGTGATAGCACTCTTGCAAGTGAGTTGTTCATACTTTTCACTTTGTTGTTTGCCTCCCCTCTCCTGCTCTCTCTCTCTCTCTCTCTCTCTTGTTCTTTTTGTTGTTGCACAACATGCACATAGTCAGAGATACCAGGAGATAACTCCTGGCCCCAAAACTAGCAACTGCTGCCCGCAATTTGAGTCTATATACAAATACTAGTATGATCTTAATTTACATTTTATGAATTCACAAAACTAAACCAAAATCTGTCTCTTATTGCAAAATCCAACAATTGTCGAAGAATGCATAAGTAATATTTGTATATACTATTTTTCCCTAGACTTTATCAACTCGAACCATTTAAATTCATGTTCATTCTCCAGTTGTGGACAAAAGTTTTCTAAACTCAAACAAGAATATATACATAAGAGTTTGCTAGTTCCAGTTGTCTATTTAATTTAAATTTGCTTTATGAATTTAAATTTTTCAAAAACCAATAAAAGAGTTTTCATAAAATGTTAATTTAATCCAAGATAATTGAATGCAATGTTTTCATTTCGTTTCTCGTTACCTTGTTGGTAAAATGGCAACAAATTGAATTCACATCCAGCCTGCTTTAAACTGTCTTAAGTCTACACAGGTGCTGGTAATTCGGGGCAATTGTTAAATCATGTATCTATTTAAGTTGGGGGAGAAGCATAACAAAATTGCGTACAAGAATTTTTCTCACAAATTTCCCACCTACTGCGGCATTTTCCGAATTTCTAGTGAAGCATGGAAATATCCGAAATATTTACAAAGTATTTCGAGTATCTTGTGCTGTTAAGCTAACTGTAGCTTGAACTTGGCATTGGCTTCTGTATCGTTTGAAAGAGGCTCAAAACAAATTGCGAATAACACGTCGAGTATTTGTATTTGATTTATACTTTCATGTTGTATTTGTATTTTTACTAATATCACAAAACTGGTTTATTTCGGCTGCTTAAACCGGCTTTAATATAATTTCCGTGCCAATTAGCGCATTGGGAGCTCAAACAACGAAAGCAAGAGTTGTTGATAGTCGCTTTAAATTGGTGTGTGTGCGTATTTGAAACAAAAACAAAAGGTTCAAGGCTGTCTGACATCAGCAGATTCAAAGCCAGAGCCAGAACGAGAGTCGAGTCGCAGAGCGCGCGCGTTCGTTCTAACGTGACAAAAGAAATGTATCTGCAAGATACTTTTTGGCAATTAGGCGCAGCTGCTACCTGCCCCAAAAATAATATAAATAAAATTTCAAAAAAATGCGACCGCAAAGTGAAAACTGGTAGCAACAAAAAAATAACACGAGACGGAGAAAAAGAAAGAACGAAGAAGAAACAAACGTTAAATCAATGAGAAACTTAAGGCCTCACATGCGTAAGCAAACTTGAGGCTGCCAATCTGTGGCCTGAACTTGAGATTCAGATTGAGAGATTGAGAAATGGAAGCGCTACAAGTTTCTTGTCCCAGACACAAGCAACCTTCAATAATTATAGACGAGCCAAAGAAGGTTTATGGCACAACAGGCATTATTTTCATTGTCTCCCTCTCTCTCTCACTCAGTTTCTCTGTACTCGTCTCTGTCTGTCTTTCTCAATTTGTACGCTTTGTTCATTCAACTCGCTTTGCCAAAACTCATTGAAATTTTGGCCACTTTGTGCCACATTTTGAACACTCCACACATGTGTTTAGCATTCGATTTGATTTACAATCTTTTTCAGATTCTTTTTTGATTTTCTCCCTCACATGTCGGGTGTTTGTCTGCAAAATGCATGAGTCAGTTGAGAATACATTTTGTTTGTGCTTTTCGACACGTTTTTCGGTAAATACATATATCTAGGGTATATGTATATTCAATTCATGTATTTTCCATAAAACGGAAACAATTTGAAAAGTTTGTGCATTCAACTGTTGGCAACAGTTTAATTGATTTGTTGTGAACTTACCTGAGCTATCTCTATCTGAATTGCACCAAAAGTGTTGAAAATAAACACAGGTAAACAAATTAGCGGAGCAGTCGACGGGGCAGGAGGAGGAACTGAAAACAGAAAATATATAAAAAATACAAACAGATGTAGACAACAGCAAACTTCACAGGGAAGGCGTGGCGTGTTTTTTTTATTTTAAAAGAGATATTTCGATTCTTTTCGATGAGCTCAGTTTTGTTATTGTTATTGTTATGCTAGAGAGATGGGAGGAGGAAGCGGAAGCACATACAAAGTTATGTTAAGATTTAAGTTCTCTAACAACTATGCAAATACTCACTTTCAAGTACTCATACATTCATTTGAATATGTCAAACAGATAAAAATTAAACTCTTTTTCGAGTTGGAAAACTTTAGCGATACGGCAACTCGTTGAAATGTAGCAATGTGGCATGGAAAAGCTTTCAACATGCTGCCTAAAATGTAGTCCAACCCTTGGCCAACAAAAAACAATTTACTAGACACATGTAACTCTTGTGCAACGCATCAATCTCATTGAAGGTCTGTGGAAATTCAAGTCTATTAATTCCATATCTTAGGTCGCAATGTTTGTTGTTGCAAGCGGACTGAGAATAGTTTTCCATGTGATACAGCTACAATTGCTTCGCTTTTTAGGCCACACATTTGTATCTCTTTTTTTATTTGTAGCTGCAAATATTTACTACAAGCCATTAAATGCCATACCGGAGACGGACAGACCAAAAAAACTTCAAACGATTTACATATTTTTCCAGCCCCACTCTAAATAAACAGACGGAATTTCATGAAGCGTGCTGGTTGCAGACACCTCGAGCTGCTCCATAATTGGAACTAATGCGCGAAATTAATTTGGCATTAGCCTTAGTTAAGGCCCATGTGAAGTGTAGTGTAGATGCTTAGCAGGGGAATTGGTGCGGAAAGGCGACCTGCTTTTCAGGGTTTCCTCAACTGATCCGCTAGCTTAGTTCAGCTTCTGATTCGATTAGATCTTTTATGACGTGCTCTGATTTGCCATCGATGCGCATCTATGGACCTCAAAAGGAAGCGAGCACTAATTGAATTTATGGCAATTTCATTTGAAAAACTCGCGGCTTTTCACTCATAAATTGCACACACCTTGGCCGTGTGTGTGTCTGCATGTGAGCATTAGTTATGTGGCGTCGCCTTGGGCTGGCGTGGGTGAAACGGCTGCAGCTGCGCAAGGCCTAAGCCAAAGCCAATGCCAAGAGACATGGACACAAAGTCAAAGCTGGAGCTGGAGCTGGAGCCGGGACTGAGACTGAGTCTGAGTCTGAGACAGGGACGGGGCCTGGCAAAAGAAAGCCGTGTGCCAAGTTAGAGAAATGTTTACGACGCTTGGCAGGCACATAAATTTACGCATGAAAAGCTGTACATTCCTCTCCAGCACTTGGACGAGGGATGGACGACATGTGAAATCACAGCATGCCTCGTTGTCACTGTGATTTATTGCTCAGCGATCCCAAAGTGTGATTTGCGGCTCAATTATTCAGCCAGAAATGCAAGAAAGTCATGGAAAGCACTTCACATATGTTCATATGAGGAGGAAGCTTGAATTCAACTACGAATTGAGAGATTAAGGAGGAATAAAGTCTAAAGCCGACTTCAATGTGACATTGATATATCAATAAAATCATATACTTAGTTACCTAGTTTTTCAATTTCCTTGGAAACTGTAACTGCTATATCGATTTTACGATCTTGACATTTCCAAGTTTTCTAACTTGATTTGAGTAGCCAAGAGTGCGCCACCATTTACGGCATTTCTCCATTTGCTATCTAGTATCCGTTATATAATAGCATCTGAGATAACAGATAAGATAGTTAGTTCTCTCATTTACCATTATCAACTGTATATCTAACTGACTGTGAACTGTGCAATTCTCCTTCCCTCGACTGTTTGGCTTTCATGCACGAGAACATTAGTCTATCGCAGAAATCACCAAAGAGCTGCAATGCTGCATTAGCATAAGCCTGTAAAGTGTGTTGATGCAGCCCTAACACGTTGTATCCACACCAAGAGGTGGCGCTGGACGTTGTCAACATGTCTGGCATTAAAATAATGTATTCTATGCGCAGATGCAGATGCCGGTGCAGTTGGAGTCGAGCCGGTCTTTTGGCCTGGACTTAATGCGGCTCCTACTTAGCGCTAACTGACAAAACAGTTTTGGCACGCACTGATTGATAATCGAAGGCAGCCAAAGTCGAAGTCGAAGTCGGGTCCGGTCTGGCATGGACTGGCTGGGCGAGGCCAGCCTGGCTGGCTGGCTGGCTAGCTGGGAGTTATCTGCTGGCCAAAGGAGCAGAGCAGCTGCTGTAATTACCCTCGATGCGATGCGGGCACGTTTCTGCTGGGGATTGGGAGATGCGAAATGTATTGCATGTTTACATGAAAACTGATATTTGCCGATAAACGCTCAATGAAAGTCGTCGCTGTGGCTGCAACTGCAACAGCAACTGTGGCAACTGTGGAAACTGCGGCAACTGCGGCTTTTTTGGCTTCATGCCGGGACGCGACTCGACTCTGTCTGTAGTCGTGGTTTGCAATTTGTACAAACAATTATAGAAATTATCTTTCGCTTGGTTGCGAATTAAATTGAAATTTAAATTGCATTCGATTGCGGCGTCGCGATTGTGTCCTCTCTCATAATTTTCGTTCGTTTCACTGGGAAAATACAGCGCAATGAAAAGAAAAGAAAAACTTTCCGATGCGCCAGAAAAGCACACACATACACACTCAGATATACCTGCAAATGTATGTGTGCACTTGTAAATACTCGTACCTGAAGCATATTTAGTGTTTATTTTCTGTATTATTTATAGAACTCAAAAGTCTGACATCACACGCGAACGACTCGCGTTAACCTTTGTTAGATCATTAAGTTGGCGCAATGCAAATGAATGGGAAAATAACAACAACAGAATCAGCAACAACGATTTTATGACAAAACCAAGTCAAGTTGAACCGGGCTGCCTGACATCGTGATGCTCTACATCAGATTGCATGGGAACCACACGAACTGTAGCAGCCAGCTTACGTCAGTCAAGCAATATGATCAATCGGGTTACGCAGCATAGCGCACAACGCGGTGGAGCGTTAAAATCAACGCATTAAAACAACGACTCACAAACATTTACATATTCGCATTTGTTGAATATGTCAATTTTGTTTGCTCTCTATCAATTCACACTCACAATATGATAATGCTAATACTAATGCTAATGCGATTTTTATAGTTTTAACTATTTGTACAAACTTTTGTGTATGCCAACAATTGGCACGCAGCAGCAGGGCAGGCTATTATTGGGGTTATGTTCACACGCAGGCGGCAGGCGAAGTGTGCTTCGCTAGATAATGTTTGATTTATGCTGTTTCAATAGGCCAACTTAATTGGCATTCAGCAAACACCACTTTATTGCGCGCAAATTGTCAAGCAAGGACAGCTTTCATTTATTTTCGCGAAAAGCACGTTTCTTATCACTTTTTCTACTATGTACTAAAAAGTGTGACCCATTAAGAACATATTTGGGGTCACACTATCTATACAAAAGTTGCCTGATATGTTGCAGTTGCAAGCCGCGCATTATAAATTAAATAAAATATTACCGATTATCATTAAATCTGATCAAATTAAAACATTTCAATTAACAGCGCTTTTTGCAATCAGTTGTCGAAATGCACTTAATGCCTTTTAATGATATACTTAGTGTTAGAATACATCTACAGCAGCCTTTCTGGCAACGCTGCAAAGAACAGTAAAAACAATTGGAATTTAATCCACGCCAATTTAGTGTGTGTGGCAAAGTCGCGTGTCGGGAATTGGCAATTGTCTGATTGCTGTCAATTGGAAAGAAATCGCGAATCGCAAACTCTTCTACAAAATCCGCCAACGCCCACGCGAAATGGGCGTTCACAGCTTGATATCCTCAATCAAAGTTGGATCAAAGCCGGGCACAGCACACGTAATGAAAGAGCGCTATATAAAACCAAAAACAAAAGAAACGCGCAATGATTTCATACAAACGATAACAACGTCAAGGTAATTTTATATCGAAATCGTGTTCTACTCGCGCTGCCACAAAGTATTAATTTAAAAACAAAAAGCCAAAAACGTGTTTGGGCTAAGCGCCGCTTACCCTCGAAAGTGTGCTAGTGTGTATGCGTGTGTGTGAGAAGAACCTTGTTGCCTTTGGTGGGAGCATTATATCATCGATTGGTCCTATCCTACTTTTTTTTGACATGATCGTCTTATACTTCCGTCTCTTTATTACACAAATTGCAGAGTTATGTCCAAGCTTAGAGCCTCTTGAAATATGATTCAAAAGTTTCGCAATGAAACGAGCGAATACATAGTGAGTGCTGCGAGTGTTATTCGAATACTTAGTTATGGTCTGGCTGTTTATAGTGATGTCATACCATATATGGTTCATATTTCAGTTAGACGACTGTGACGTGATTTTCATTTTTCATTTCTCATTTTTGGTGTAACAAAGTCCGTTACATGGAGTTGAGTTATCTCTTCAAGCGCAATGAGTGTACTCACATACATACTCATATGCTATATGTTATGTGTTTTGCATATTGAAAACTCATTCACGTCGCAGTCAGCGTCTATGCCCCTGAGGCGCCATTGCTGTAATTTCAGTCTAATAGCACGGTTATTAGTTTTCATTGTAATTGATTGATTACTGTCATTAGCTCCGATGACTGACTCGATAGTTGATCTTGAGCAGTCCAACTCATCAAACTGGGGAGCAGCAGCTGTGCCTGTGCAGCTTCAATGGGCTCTTAGCAAACAAATTAAAGATCAATTTAATAGACCCTCAACTCAATTCGAAATTGGTTTAAAGATGCGTCGTTTGTTAAATCGTAAAAATGCGACAATGCGACAAGCTGCTTGAAAACATTTCGATTTTCGTGACTCTCGCATCAAATTAACACCCACGTTAAGTATTTCGTGTGGCAGACGCTGCTTCAAATGTGTGGCAACAACAACACTGGCAGAGGTCGTATAGCTTTCACTGCAGAAGTTCTCTGCTTCCCGGACCACGGACTGTGGACGGCGGACTGGTACCACATAACTCTGGCCAAATATGTAAGCTGGCAGCGGGAGGAAGGGGAGTCGGAAGGGGGGCCATATACATATCAACACATGCGCATCCCAACAGGAAAAATCTAACGGATGCCATTACCATATAAAGCCAATGCTGACCTTCATTGCAATCACACAGCAAAGCTCCAGCAGTGCTGGAAGAGCTCTGCAGTTGCTGCATCGATGACTCGCCCCGTGGACTACCAAAATTAGAAGCTGCTATGCAGCATTGTCGTCGCAGTCGTTGTCGATGTCTAAGCAGGTTTTCACACAACATCTTGGACAATGTCGGCGACAAGTTGCATGAATGAGAACGCTGAACGTGACTGAAAAAATGCTAAATTTCTAAGCCCTTTCAGACGGAGCACTCTATAGCCACCAGTTTTGTGCAGAATGTATTGTTGCAAGCAGAAAGAATTCTGCTAAAGTCGATCTATAACCCCGCATCGATTACTTTCTGATATCGAATTTCAATTTTAATTCCTGGGCATGAGCATTTGAAAAATATTATTTATAAACTATTTTTCGATGATGATTTAACTTCTTAGAATTCACTGGTGTGTTGGCTAACATGAAAAACACTTTAGGGACAGATATCTTTTTGCTCTTGTATACGACTATGCTGCTTGAATTCATTTGCAGAGTCCAGAAAAGATTTACATCAAAGTGGTCGAGTTGGAGCCAAAGATCACAGCGCTAGGCGACAACTTTGACGAGTCATTGCACATGCAAAGACAACACGATGAGACACTGCGTAATCTACAGGTAAATGCTTAAAATGCTGACCAATTAACAGACCTCCTAACAGTCCTCTTGTTCACTAGAACCTGCCTGGTCCCATGGAGGAGTTTGTTCAAAAAGCAGACAAACTGCTGGCCAGCAAACGCATCAGCTCGGAACTGGTCAATGCTATGGCCGACACGCTGAACATCATCTGGCAGGACATATTGAACCTGCTGCAGGATCGCCAGCACATACTGCACCTGTGCACACAATTCCACGACAAGATGACGCTGTGCTTCCGCCGCATGGATCAGCTGGAGGAGGCCTGCAGCGAGGCTATGACACCCACAGAGGTGGCTGGCGTCCAAGAGTTCCTCAACAAATTCAAACAGCTTAGGATTGATATGCTGACTGGGGTAATGGCAGCACTGAAGGATGGCAACGAGCTCCTGGCTCAACTGCAAGAGCTAGAGAAGCTCGAGACACTTGACACCAGGCCCGAGCACATCAAGCGCGATGCCACGCGTGCTGTGCACCAAGTGCAACAGTGGCTGGAGGCGCTGCACGATCGCCGTAATGCCTTGGAACTTGCCTGGCAGACGCGCAAGACGCAGCTGGAGCAGAGTCTGGCTTTGAAATTGCTAGGACGTGAGCTCGTCGAACTAGAGTCGGCGCTACAGTTGGCCAGGCACGAGCTCAACACCATGTACAGTCTGGGCGAGTGCGAGCACTCCTCCAACCAGATGCTGCTCAAGTATCGCGAGTGGAAACAGCAGGCGCTGTTGCTGCGCGATCGGGCCTTGAAGATTACGCGTGCCAAGGAGAAGGTGCAGGCTGCTGGTCACCTGGCTGGCGAAGAGGCCTGTGCGCGAGCCTATGCCGTGCTCAGCGGCTGCACCGAGCACCTGGACCTGGTGGATCAGCGGGAGCATTGGCTGCAGCTGTCGCGCGACTTCTTTGCCAAGGCGGAGCATACGCTCAATGTGCTGGAGAAACTCGAGCTGGAGTTGGCCAGCGTGAAGCTGCCGCCCAATTCCCCCGAGAGCTATGCCATGTTTGCCAAGGTGTCACGCGATGTGCACAACTTCACCGAGGAGCCACTGCGTCTGGGCTACAGCATCTTGGACGAGGTGGGACGCACGCAGCCCGAAACGCAGGGCATCAAGCGTGTGCTTGACGAGCTGGAAAATCGCAAGGCCTACATCGAGGGTATCTGCGCCAACAGCAGCGAGGACCATGAGCGTGTCCAGCGTGCGCTGTCCGAGTTTCTCTCGCAACACAACGAGCTGCTCGCCTGGCTGCGTGCCTCCGGGCAGCTGCAGCTGCAGCAGAGCATCAACATGGGTCGCAATCTGCAGCAGGCCAAGCAGTTTCTGCTGCAGCATCACGAGCTCATGCAGGATTTGGAGGTGAGTAATTGCAGCGGTTATTAGAGCGACCTTTCTTATTATTCTTTCACTTGCAGATCAAGGGCGAACTAATCAATCTTCTCCTCGAGTCGATCAAGCAACATCTGGAGTCGCTAAGTCCACAGCAGCGCTACGATGTGGACTCCAAGGCGGAGGCACTGCACAAGCATTGGATAGAGCTAAAGGATCTGGTGCTCAAGCGTGTCGATTACGTGTCCATGCTCATCGTGTTCTTCGAGCAGGCCAACGAGCTCTCTAGTCAACTGGATCATCTGCAGCGACAGCTGCAACAGACCCCAGATGAGCACAAGTTGCAGTTCCTGCAGGCCACTTGGGCCAACATTGCCGGCAGCTATGCTGAACTAAAGTCGTCTGGTCTGCGATTCATCAACTTGAAAGTCTGTATCGCTATCTATGATTATACTATATATTTAGTTGGAATTCTCTAATGTTAGGCCAGAGCTTTGCATGCACTTCCTCGTTTAGTTTAGTGTAGTTTAAATTCATTTTTACTAACCGCTGATGTCAGCTGCTGACAGCTTGCACATTTGCCGCTGTCCATCAGCTCCAGACCAGATCGCAGCAGACTCAACATGATGCAACGCCGCTATTTTTAAACTTGCAAAACAGTCGGCATTTAGACGTTGATGCCACAGCTATGTTTATGCTTTATGTTAAAAACAGGTATAATTGCTTCATCAAGAGATATGTCACTGCAGTGGGGGATAATCGAAGAATGAAAGAATACCCTTAACAGAATTAAAATGCAGCAATGCATAAGCCAGTAATCGATACTCATAGATAATTTAAAAAGAAGATAAACAGTGTCTTCAAATAAGAACAACATATAACGACGTGATCTCACGATAATTCCAGAGTATTTTTTATTGGTTAAAACTAAAACAAAATGTTTAAGAATATTTATAGAAATGTCTCTGAAGAACTGTCGCGACAAGCTTTTATGGGGCGAGATAATCAGAAGGATAATGATTCAGACTGAAGTAGTTAAGTAATAGCAAATTACACTAATAGGTAGACTTATTCCAGACAAACATCAACCAAAATTTTAAATTTATGCGGCCTTTAGAAAGTGTAACTATTTAAGAACGAAAGAATCATAGAATACAGAGGCGTCATAAAATATTAGTAAACTAAAACTAATGAAAATAAATATTACGTACAACTGTCAACCAAATTTGAATAGATAGTAAATTCAACGAAGCTGTTGAAAAATATTAATTGAGTTTCAGTTTTCTTTATAAATCAAAAGAATATTTAAACATAACTTTGTCCATTTTTCCAATAGACGTTAAAGTCTTTGGCCTAGATTTTTAAACAAACAGATCAATAAAGAAATCATTTAAAATAGCTAAATGCCAATCAGCAGATTAATAGCTTTCAGTTTGGTTTCTTAAGAATAGCACGAGGTAGTGAACTTAAACTTGAGGAACTCCCCTTTAGCTATATCATTTAGCTGCCAACTTCTTTATAAACGTAACTCAATAACTCAATCAACAACTATTGCTGTTTTAGTTGGAATAGTTTTGCAAGTATATATTCCACCTGAGGCTGAGGCCAAGGTATTTTGTTTTGATGATTGCAAGCAAGGCAAGGCAAGTGCAACTTCTGTTGGCTGGCAAAGACTGGCGCATAAATTGCATACTATATGATTTGGTCAGCCATAAACATATATCAGGCAAAGACAACGCCATTTTTTCGTCTTCACATGTTGCAGAGAAGAAATCGCAGGGTTAGCTAGGATGGGGGGAGGTGAAGAAAATTTGAAATTAGAAAATTCGCTTGGCTGCCAACGCCTCGAGTCGAGTCGCTTCGAGTCGCGTCTAGTTGAGTTGAGTTGAGTTGAGTTGAGTCCATAAATAAAAGCAGGCAATTTGCGTCGTTTGGCTATAGATAGAGAGAGAGGTTGGTCTGGTTGCTGGTCTGGACTCTGGTGCGGCAGAAGGCGACAGACCCTGGCCGCAGGCAGATGCGTGCCACGTGCCACGCGCTTTCCACGAATTTTCCAACTTGTCAGTCAGACACTTGAGGAAGACCAAAAAGGCAAACGCAAATCTCAAAATACAAAATATCAACCAAAAAAAAACAGCTAAAAGAGACAAGAACAGAAACTGATTTCATTTTATTTTTAATGCTATTTTTAACATCTCTGCTGTGCTGTGCGTAGATTGTGGATCCATATCTCGAGACGAAATCCTCAGTGCAGGCAGTGGAAGAGACGCTAAACGGCTTCAGTAAGCGGCAGATCGACGTGACGAGCAGTTTGGAAAATTGGACAACGAGCATTCAGGAGAAGCGGCAAGTGGAGTATCTACTGGAGAAAGTCATGAGTGATAACGAGGAGGTAAGTGAAGATTAGAAACTGTCCAAAGAAGTAATAATCACTCTATTTCTCTCTGTCCCTTAGACTGTGGCCAAGAGCACACAGGTGGATACCCAGCTGTATCCCGTGTTCAGCACTCCAAGCCTGGACTCGAAGCAGCTGCTAACGAGCACACGGGAGAAGCTCTCGGTTGTGACGCAGGATATTGAGCGTGCCCAGGAGGAGATACAGCAACGCATACAGACTACGCTGAGCATACAGACAAAGGATCAGCAGTCGTTGTCCAAGATCGAGCAGGTGATCAACAATCTGCGCATGCTGAAGGCAAAGTTGGATGGCATCAAGTACGACTACCGCACGCTACTGGAGAGTGTGCTGCAGTTCCTTGAGAACATTGTGCAGCTGCGGCAAGAGATAGACGCATATTTTGTGCGACAGCAGACGGGATCGGGATCGGGATCATCTTCGGGCATTGCCGAGCACGAGAAATTCCGCGATCAGTGCATGGATAAATTTAGATCGTTAATTACACAATCCGAACTGCTGATCGATCGGGTGCGCGTATTGGAGCCGCCGGTGTCTCGCGAAATCGACACTGATCGCATTTTGAAGTTGTTGGAGAATCTGCGAATTCATTTCGAGTCGAACAGCAGCGCCAGAATGTCGACGCTGGAGCGTCTCGAGAAGATCGAGCAATTCCGCAACGATCTCGATGACATCGATCGCAGTCTGGACAGCGTCAGCAAGCAGTTGAACGATATTAATGGACAGAGTGTGGATAGTCTGGCAGCAGCCAAGACCACATCGCTGGCATTCGAGTACTTTGAACGCACCATCGAGGTGAGTGACCTTTCAACTGCTCACCTTTGCATTAACCTGTAGTTTAAATGACGAAATTGTGACGAGTAACTAACACTCATATTTTAGTGTTCAATGCCCAAGTTGTTGGAATCGACGCGACATCAGCGACGCTGGTTCCCAGCTGCGCCAACGATCGAGGTAGCCCTAAAGGCATACACATATTTAGACTGCATGTGCCAACACCCTTTTTGGGTGGTCACAGCCACAGCCACAGCCACATCCTCAGCCAAAGCCTCAGCCTCAGCACATTCATCACAATTTCCAAAAAAGCGTTGAGACATATTCGAAAATAACTACAAATTCAACTTTCAAAATGCTGTTGTTGCTGTTGCCTGTCAGCAGCGTTGAATGGACAGCGGCAGCTGTCGTTAGTTTGTAATTAAAAACTTGAGAAATACATCTTGTGTGCAGTGCCAGATACAGATACAGATATACAGATACAGCTACAGCTAGTGAGATACAAATTTAAACGCTTGCCACTTGGCTGCACTGCTCTAGCTCTTAGCTCCGCATTTACTGTTATAAATTGCTTTTGACGTTCTGAATTTTTTATGGATTTTTCACACAAAAAGATACAAAAGTAGCTCTTAAGTTGTTTGCCTATTTGGCTCGACTGCACTTGCCCGAGTGTGTTTATTTGCCCAGACATTTGTTTTAGCTGCTGTTTAATGGGTTAATTAGACAGAGAGTCTCTTTTGATATTTTTGGCATAACTTTTTAATTCTGCAGCTGCTTGAGAAGCGCATCGAAAAGTTTACGGAATCGACGAGCCAACAGCTGTTGATCAGCAACCCAGAAAGCGCATCGTATGTGAAGGACGAGCTACGCAAGCTCAACGATAAATGGCAGAGCTTCAAGGATCAAGTGAAGCAGAAACGAAAGAGCCTCAACCAGGCTAGCGAGTTCTTCGAGGTTGTCGAGAAGGTAAATTGATTGTCATTTGATTGATGCTATTGCTAATCCTGCTTTAACTATTCTTAGATCGATGCCGAGTATCGCGAGATAAACTATTTCTACAATAGCGTCTCCAACAAGGTGCCCTATCTGCGCGATCCCGTTGAGGCGGCCAATCTGGTCAACGACATCGAAAAGTATGTAACCAGCCGGGAGGCAGCTCTGCGAGCCAAGCTGGACAGCGCCTCGCAATGTGCGCATGACATGAACAAGGTGTCCAGCTTGTACAACGATGTGATGAACATCTTCCAGTCGTTCATCAAGCTAAAGCTCGACATCAACATAGTCATCGAGCGCCTGAAGCAGGAGCAGCGCCAGCGCGAACAACGCGAGCGGGAAGCACGCGATCAGGCGGAGCGGGAGCATGCACAACGCGAGGCTGAGACGAGGGAGAGGCTGGCACGTGAGGAGCAAGCACGCTTGGAGACACAGCGACAACAGGCGGCCGTGGAGCAGGCACAGCGCGAGCTGGCTGCCCGGCAGCTGTCGCTACGGGAGCAGGCAGTGCGGGAGGAGGAAGCTCGCTTGCAGGCGGTACGGGAACAGGCAGCTAGGGAGCAGCTGGCGAGAGAGCAGGCAGCACGCGAGGAGGAGCAACGCATTCAGACGCTGCGGGACATTGCCAAGCGGGAGGAGGAGCTGCGTCAGAAAATGAAGCGTGAGGAGGAGATACGCATGATGCACGAGGAGCAGATCAGAGTGAAGCGCGAGGAGGAGCTACGCCAGAAGCGTGAGGAGGAATCTCGCCAGCAACGGGAGGAGCAATCGCGCATACAGCGCGAGGAGATCATCCGACTGCAAACGCTGCGAGATCAGGTGGATCAGCAGCGCTTGGTCACCGAGAACATACGCAAGGACATCCAGGTGAACCAGATCTTCACCGAGCTGCGCTACGCCTCCCCCCTTTTCGTGCGTCCCCTCAAGGATGCACTGACCCGCGAGGGCGATCGTTTCGTCTTCGAGTGCGAGGTCACCGGCACCCCGGAGCCAACGGTGGAGTGGTTCAAGGATGGCATCAGCATACAGAGCAATGCCGACTACAAGACCAGCTTCGACAAGGGCATCTGTCGCCTGGTCATCGAGGAAACTTTTGCCGCCGACACCGCTCGCTTCAGCTGCCGTGCCTCCAATCTGGTGGGCACTTGCGACACCAATGCCACGCTGACGGTGCGCGAGAATGCCGTCGAGCTGCAGCTGGTGCCGCCACGCATTGTACGCTTCCTGGAGAGCGGCAAGGCCACCGAGGGCACTGCCTTCCAGTTCTCCTGCGTGGTCAGTGGCGTGCCTCTGCCAACTGTGCAGTGGTTCAAGAACGACAAGTGCATTGACGACTCGCCGGACTATGTTATTAGTTACAACAATGGCGAGGCCAACTTGCGTTTCGACGAAGTCTTCCTCGAGGATGACGCTGTCTACACCTGCAGCGCCACCAATCCTGCTGGCATCGAGCACTGTTCCGCCAGTCTAATTGTCGAACGTAAGTCGCTGCATTGCCAAGTGGGAGTCTTGATTTTAATACACTGTTGTCTTGCTTTGCAGCCCTGGAACCCACTGAGCTGCCCTGCTTCAAGATGCCGCTGCAGAATGCCATGGCTCGCGTTGGCCAGAAGATTAAGCTGGAGGCCCTCATCACTGGCATTCCCAAGCCCGAAATCTACTGGCTGCACAACGGCAAACCCTTCCAGCCCCGCGACCTCAAGGTGAGTTGATGTAGTTAATTCAAACTGATGTTAAGTCGAATAACTAGGTAGTTGTTGCTTGACTTAGGTTTTGTTGAATCACTTTTAAATACTATTTAGTAATCAAGCATTTGACCAATTAACATATTTTTATTTTGAACACAAGTTGCGCAAATTTTAACTTTAGTTAGTCGCAATTGTCATAGGAATTTGTTTAAGTTTCTATTTTTACCCAAAGTTTATCTTAATTTACCTCTTGTATAACAATACTTCATTTGATAATATAGTGTCATCAATTATTTAGTAACAAAGAAGAGAATTATTAACTAGTTACTGATTGCAACACTCACTTGCAATTTCATATTCATTTTAAATCCAACATTCGATGGACAATAGGTCAAGGAGACCATTTTCGTAATGATAATAATTATAACAATATTGCTGAAGCCAATTTAAAAATAATTTCGAGAAGATGCAGCTCTGCCAAAATTGAGCAAAGATAATAATCTTTTTATGTAAACTATCAAAAATTGTATCTTATCGATGCAAGTTTCTTACGGCACAGCAAATCTATATTGTTTATAATTTAAAATGATATATTTTAAACAAAAGTAACAGTTTTTTCTACAATTGCGAATAGGTCACTTTCATTTTAAAAACCAACACACATTAATCAAATGAGAGACTATTAGTTCGATTACAACTCCCTCGAGGCGTCAGCAGACTGTTTGCATTCTGGGCCTCCTTTGGGAAAATATACAAAGTGCAAATAAAAATGGCACAGAGTACAATTCCCCCATCGCAAAGTTCGATCGGTCGATGGCGCGATCTCACAGTGATATACACATTAAACATTAATAAATATACGTAGATGTAGGTATATAGAGAAATATGTATATGTAAGTTTATAAACAATCTTTGCTGTTCCAGCAAAAAAGCAGTGAACATCTTGTGGTGGGCGTTATGTGTATTGCGAGTATTTGGAAGACTTTGGCGAATAGTTCCAAAAAGATATTCAATGAACATGGTTTCGGCTGACGTCAGCATTGCGTGACAGAGAGGGGTACATCCGGAGGGAGGGGGATGCACATCATTAGCATCATTAGAAAGATCTTATTGCAGAGCGCAAACGGTTTGTAGCTAGAGCAAAAATATAAATGTAAATTCAAGGCAAATGCGAAAATGATTTAAAAATACGCCGACGTAGTACACTGCACTACGTGGCAACTGAGGCGTCTGTGGCAGTTGCAATACTATAAATTACAGGCAGAAGATGCAACCAGCCGTGGGGCATCCATCTCGAATCCAATTCACCACAGTCATCGTGGTTTGAGATTCGTGGTACATCGTGGGCGCTGTCAGCCAATTTGTTTATTGTGGGCGCCGTACAATATATTCTATATACTATATGCTATATAGTATATGCACACATCTACATTATCGATGTATATGTACACTATAAATGCTGAAAATTATTCCATTTTGATTTTCATAAAGAAAAGCGCTTTTTGGCAGAATGCAAAATGATTTCATTGGGGGCTACGCATTTAATTGCCTTTTTGACAAATCAAAACATGATCTCATTGCGTTAGCCGATTAAAGAAATCTCAGCAATTAAACGATCAAGCTTATTGTACTTCTAATTGTGCCATTATGCTATAATATTATTGTTCTATTCGAACAACACCTGTATACGCTGAACTCACTCTACTAGCTTCCTGCAATTTGGGGCCAAAACAAAGGCGGCCGTTTAGAAAATAAACACCATGTCAGAGTGCAACATTGTAGAACAGACTCCCGCGCCGGATACGCTTACGGCGGACAGAGATCGGGCATGGGGGGAACACACATCCGCGCGCAACAACATAAATAAGTTGAGATGAGTGTAAAATGAAAATTGAATTGCAAACAAGTGAATTGGATGAGGTTAAAACGAACTGGACTAGCAGATACCCTATAAGCAGGTTTTTATCAATGCTATTTCAAGGGTAGAACCGAAAATGTATGTGAGGGTGTATGTGATACAGCCATGTTCGTTCGTCTGTCTGTCTATCCATATGAATACTTAAAACTCAGAGGCTAGAAGAGCTAGGGTTATCAAATTTGGTACACACAAGAATAGCCACATTTAATGATTCCTGATTCATGATTGATTCAGATTGAAATTGAAAGCATTAGCCTGGCCATAAGCTGAATGCTGAAAGTTGAATATGGTAGCTAAAAGTCAACAGACAACGACCTCGCCTAGCGCACCCACCACAAACCTCTAGCTATTCACCACATGGTGAAAACACACACACACACGCACACACACACACCTCCTAGAGCACTGTCAGTCGGTGGTCAACACATTCAATTTTTGACTTTTCATCTTTCAGTACGAAAACGGTCGCGTTACGTTCATAATACCGCAAGCGTATCCAAACGACGCCGGATCCTACGTGTTAAGTGCTAAGAATTTGGCTGGCGAGGCATACAGCAGTTGCAACATCATTGTCAAGGGTCGTTTGCCAAACGAGACGTCCGATTCCGAGATGGCCAGCGATATCGAACCCATCCGGCCGGCCGTGCACATGCCCCTCAAGGATGTATCCATGTTCGAGGGCAAAGCCGTGCGCCTAGACTGCGTGATTGTGGGTCAACCGGAGCCGGAGGTCATCTGGTATCACAACGAGCGACCCGTCAAGGAGTCCGCCGATGTTCAGTTGCTCTTCCAGGGCGATCGTTGCTCGCTCTTTATACAGGAGGTGTATCAGGAGGATGCTGGTCATTACAAGGTGGTTGCCATCAATTCGGCTGGCGAAACCTCGAGCAGCTGTGAGCTGAAGGTCACCCCATTGAATGTGGCTGAGCCAGCGACCAGAGCACAAGCCGAACGTCAATCCATGCCCAAGGACTCGCAACCCAAGTTCGAGCGACTGCTCTCCGATGTGCTGGCCGATGAGGGGGAACAGGTGGTGCTGGAGGTGCAGGCGAGTGGCGATCAACCGCTGCGCGCCCAATGGTATCTAACCAACAAGGAGCTGCAGCTGGACGAGCGTGTCACGTCCCAGTCCAATGCTGAGGCGGGCATCTTCAAGCTCATCCTTAACAATGTGGAGGCCAATGACAAGGGTGTCTACACGGTGAAGGTGTCCAACAATGCTGGCGAAGCCAAATGCTTCTCCCATCTGATTGTCAAGTCTGTGAACATGCCCGAAAATCGTCGCGGCAGTCAATCCTCTGTGGAGATCGTGGAGCGTCAGCTGTGTCCCGAGTTCAAGGAGCTCTTCAGCGACAAGCAGGCACAGATCGACGATGTCGTCAAGTTCGAGTGCATTGTGCTGGGCAAGCCGACGCCCAAGGTGCATTGGTACTTCAACGATCAGCCCGTTCATGGCCACAACTTCCTGGTCTCCACCAGCGGCGATCGCCAAGTGCTAACCATTCAGAAGCTAACCCACGACTCCGTGGGCAAGATCAGCTGTGTGGCTGAGAACGAGGTGGGCAAGGCCACCTGCGTTGCCTTCCTTAATATCCAAGGCAGCACTCTGCCCGCCTCTAGTGATGTGCAGACCATGAGCCAAGAGCACAACACCGAATCCTCAAGAGTGACCATAAAGAAACAAACCTTTACCACGACCTCCACATCCCAGGTCAATTCCTACGAGGGCAACGTGCCACAGACCGAGGTGCATCACTCTTCGGCCCACATTGATCAGTCGCTCAAGCAGCTGGGGCAACAGCGACCAGAAATTGTCGAGAGTCATCACTACCAGGAGCTGCACAAGAGCAAGGAAATGAGCAGTCCCAGTGTGCAGCAGAAGTCCTTCACACTCGTCCAGTCCTCCAACGGTGTCGCCGCTCTGCCCGACTCCCCCACTCGCCTCCGCAAGGAGATCGCACCACGTTTCACCACGCCGCTAGCGGGCAAGATTGTGGATCAGGGTGCCAATGTGAGCATGGAAGCCATCTACGATGGCTATCCCTCGCCCGAGATCAAGGTCGAGAAGAATGGCGATCAGCTGTTCGACAATGCCCACACAAGAATATCCAACAAGTGCAATCGCGTGACCATCGAGTTGAAGGAGGTCAACGTGGCCGATGCAGGTCGATATGCGGTGACTGCCTCTAACACAGTGGGTCAATCCACTAGTACAGCCGATCTGGTGGTCAAAAGTAAGTAGACACGACTCAAGTGGGTTTCATTTGGAAAGTAAATATTTACTGGTTTATCGATTATGCAACAGTTATAATTCTGTAGCCTATGAAATATTTATTTGCATTTAATATTTGTTTAGATTGCTTTAGGCAAGAAGTGGTGTCATCATTATTTAAAACAAATTAATATATTTACTCAATATTTTTTTATTTAGTTTATTTATTATTTCTGCTCAACTTATCTTTGTCATTGTAGGTGTTTGAGGATATTGTAGGGTACTTAGTCTTCGATACTTTCTCTATCTACGATTTTAATCAAGTTATCAGAACTGTGATGAGCTAACCGGGGGAGAAGCATATGAATTGGGTCGGGCGTATGGCATATGGCCTATATCGTATGTCAATATCTGCATGGTCCATCAATCAGTGGGGGAGCATTAAAGTGTCATTGTCGGGGGCGTCAATAGATCTTTAAACGTCAATGCCGCCAGTTCGCCATATTGATGAGTTTTTAGGTGGCGTTTTTCGCAGTTTTCATTATCGTTTTCGTTTTCGTTTTGTGTTTTGTTTATGTTCAAGGGGAGGAAACGACCGCTAGGGGAGAGAAGCATACGATTTGTCTTACAAAATTTTTATTTTATAAATATTTTTACTACAAGGGATGGGCCATGCTACAAAGAGGGGCGGAGGGTCTTTGAAAAATGGGCAATAATTATGTAAATTCCGTAGAACACAAGTTTGTTAAATGAACTCTATTCGCGGATTTTGTCGTCTTGTGTGGTTTGGTGGCCTGCTCGAGATCAGACAAGACAAGAGTAGTTGTGTAGTTCTGGCTGAAATGTGTTTAAAATATATATTTTTACTGGCTGTCTGCACAAATTACTCATTATAGCTGATCGGTCTGCTCTTGGACGTGTGTACAAGTAAATTTTTTGGCGATCTTCAAGACTTGTTGCAATGACACACAAAGCTAATATTTATTTTCATTTCTACTGCTGTGGTTTCGTCTGTTGTGGCATTCAATTGAAAGTGGATTGCAATGACAGGCGACCGCAACACATGGACTATTCTCTAAGTAATAGTGTTGCCCGCTTCTCTACCTGCAGAGACCATCTTTCCGCCAGTCTTCGGTCGACGCTTGCAGGCACAGGTTAGCAAAAAGGGCGAGAAATTGATCATGGAAGTGGAGGTGACAGGATTGCCGGAACCAACTGTTACTTGGCTGAAGGACGACAAGCCCATCAAGGAAGCCGGCCTCTCCGAGCATCGTTTGCTTGCCCAGGGCAACTCGTACAAGCTGATCATAGAGAGAGGTGAGTTGATGCTTAACCCTATCTGCTTTAACTCTACATATTTGAACCTTAGCTCAAACGTCCGACTCGGGCAAGTACATGGTGAAGGCAACGAATGCCGGAGGCGAGGCCAAGAGTATTGCCGACTGTGCCATCCTCGAGCCATCGCCGGAGCGCTTGCAGGAGGTGGTCAAGACTATCGTCTACGAGACGCCCTCGAGTGAATTCAAAACTGAAGTAAGTCTGCATGTGCTCAATATCTAAAATAATCCACATGACTGCAACTCGAAACTATCTATCTATCAGTCCCCCACCTACATCTGCTATAACTCTATCTTAACTATTTTATTCTATGCTATATATATTTCTCTTCGACTTGTTACGTTTATTTGACTTGATTTATATATACATACATTTATAATAAACAAAAATTGTGAATTCTCTTCTCTCATGATTTCGACGTTGTTCGTTTCGCTTTGCTCATTACAACCACACACACCTCCATACAACAACCATACACATCCATCACTGGGTTGTCACACGTACATCAGTTCAATAAAGAACCACAGTCATATCAGACAATTCAGAGCGATGCAACCACTGCCAATGATATGCATGGTCTCTCCGAGTCGAAGGTAATCACTGAGCATCGTTGCACCACCGAGGCAACGATGCGTCTAGAGCACAAATCGAACTACCTCGACCTGCCCGAGCTGACACCGCGACCCAAGACACCCACTACAAGCACCACTAGCAACAATAACACTGCCACTGCCAGCATGGACCACACCGATACACAAACCAGTTTCAAAACTGGCACCACACAAGCCCCGCCGCCAGTGCCACCCAAGCCCTGTACGCCCGTTGTGGCCACGCCCTTTGGCCAACCACAACCACAACCTCAAGCGGAGCCACCGCCGCAGATGCAGACGCAAATCAATACCAGATACGAGAGCAGCACTAGCGAACACAAGTCCTCCTCCTCGTTCGAGTACTTTAAGAAAATGGACGAGGAAACTGTCACCCAACGACCCAAAGCAATGGCCCAAAAGCCACTGGAGACGGTGGTGCGCAAGCCACAAGCACAGGTACTGGCCGAGGAGCTGCGCAGCATGAATCTAATACCTGGAGCACCGCCAGAGTTCTGCTACACACCCAAGGGCGAGGTGCAGGCACCCAGGACACCGCTTATTCAGGAAAAGATCAAGATACTAGAGGAGGTGCAGCCAAAGGAGCCACCACCACAGGGTGGCGTCCCCGTCTTTCCGCCGCCCCTGAATCTGCAGACTGTGCAGCATGAAACGACGATGACCAAGGAGGTCAAGGTGGAGTACGGACAGCCCATTGTGCGTCCAGCTGCCATGCTAGCAACGCCGGCTCAGCAGAACACGCGCTCGGCATCGCCAAAGCCATCGGCTGAGGGAGTGGCCATGTCCAAGCTGTGGACTCCGACTGGTGTCACAGGCTATTCTAGTGATGTGGAACAGAAGTCGGAGAACACAACAACTATAACAAAGGTGCCCACTCCTACGCCCACCAAGGAGTTGAATGCGCCATTCTTAGTCCAACAGATTGCCAAGAGTATAACGCCAGCTACACCGCCGACTCCAGCACCAACGCCAGTCACACGCCTGGTCAACATTGAACTGGAGCCAGGCACGCCACCAGAGATCTGCTTTGCACCCAAGCCACAAGCGGAGGAGACGCGTCGTCATTCGTTAGTTGAGACCATGGAACAAAAACTGCAACAGAATGTCACACAGGGGCCCAGCAAGGTGCTGCCCCACTCGGTGCCCACTCTAACTCCTGCTCCAGCCAAGCCTAATGGCGCCATCTACCGACCACCACCGCCAGTAATTCCCACGCGCCTCGGACCCAGCTATGAGAGCGACTACGAGAGCGATCGCTACAAGTACAGCGGCAGCGAGTCGGATGAACCGGGCCAGCGGGCTCGCCAACAACAGGCCACCATGGAGACATCCTTTAAGTCCAGCGGCTATGCTGCAGACACCGAGGAGCACTCCAGCTATCGCAAGTCCGAGTCCAGCTTCTACGAGACAAAGTCCTCTTCGTCCACGACCGCTGCTCCACCCAAACTACAACCTGAGCCACCGGCCCAGTTCTACTTTACGCCTCATGCACCGCCGCAATCGACGAGCTACAGCCAGGAGGCGAAGGTTCGCACAGATCGATCTTACTCTAACTATCTGTTGTTGTCATTGTCGTTGTGTTGTCGTTGTCGTTGTTTTGTGTAGCACTTGGAAAATGGCAAAGCCATTTCCCTTTCTCTCTGCAAGCCGCCAACTGTATTGTTGTCTCTCTCGCTCGCTATCTGTGTGCTCCTATCCCACTCTAACCATCTTCATAAGCTCGCTTGGCCCTAACTCCGTCATTGTCTCATTCAGCCAGAGATCTACAAGTCATCCACTTCATCGTATGCCAATTTATCCTAGCGAATTGCTCGTCTTTGACTTTATTTAACATAATTGCTTATTAAATTAATTACAAGATTAACTATTAGCGAAAAGATATAGTAAAATATGTCAGACTATACTGGCAACCCACATGCAGCCTCAATTTGTATTTAACAACCAACAGAAGATTCAGTTACATTTGACTGTGAGAGACCCTGTTCTCAAATAAATGACGAAAAATTCAGAGCATTTGATAATTTGTAATTTCTGTAATGAAACTAAGATTCAGCTATGTTAATAATCAGTTTAATTATAATATACTCTAATAACTTTATTCAAGACTGCCATTGGCCAAGCTTTTCATTGCGCAAGCCATTCTGAAGTGATCATAATAATAGCAGCAAGTCATGCAACAATTAGGCATTTATTTAAAATAAATTTAACAACGTATGCCGTATTAAATTAAGCTTTAAATTAATCTAAAAACCATTTAATTAGCTTAAATGTCAATTATAAATGCTTGTAACTGAAGTAATATTAGGGGTAGTTTTATTATATTTAACAAAGTAGGTTTCCCCTTATTACTCTTCAATTGATTTAGTATCCGCTTCGCATGAACATTAAATTAATAATTAATTATACACTATACACATTGTTGAAAATCCATTCTTGTGTTAATATGTTAAGATATTTGTTTTCATATTGTTTTCCATTGTTTCGTAATCCATACTAAATATTCAGTTAAGTATTTAGAGTACTTCATCTGCCCGTTTTCTAATCTCAGTTCTTGTTCCATATTAATGTCAATCTTTCGCGTTGTCCACGATCATCCAAATTAATATCCATTTGCGTTTCTTTCGCAGAACTACAAGTACACCTCGTCGAGCATGCAGCAGAGCAGCAGTTCGACCCACCACGAGACCAAGTACTCCTCAAACACTACACCACTGATCACGCCTAGTCCAGTGCCAGCACAACGTAAGACGCCGGCTGCAGAGTTCAGTGACTACAGCAGCGAGGTGGATGAGCGCTTCCGATCGGTCTCCCGTGCTAATGAGTCGGACGCAGAGATCAAGGGATACCGCGTAGTGTTCCCTCCCACGCCAACTCCTCGCACTAATATTGCCAATGGTTACAAGAGTCCAGTGGTTGTGGTGACGCCTTCGCCCATGGAATTTGAGCCAACACCAGCCGAACTGGGCAGCTACTCTCGTCCCAAGTTTGAACCCATTGGGAAAGAGATACGCCACGAGATTAGGACAGAGAGCAGCTCCAAGCAGTTCAAGTCCGGACAGCATCAGCAGCCGCAGCAAGTCTTCAAGCCAAAGCCCGTGGCAGCCAAGTTCATAGCTGCCACACAGCAGCACCAGGACCAGCCTCTGCCCAGTTCTCGCCCGACCATGTACTACAATGCGGTTGCAGGGGCTCCGATGCACACAGCGAAGGTGGCACACGAGACGAAGAACGTGATGCAGATGCACGAGTCAACTGAGAGCTCCCAGCGCGTGGTCAACATGCAGCAGACAAAGCGAGTGATTCACTTTGACAACCAACACCAACAGCAACAACAACAGCAGCAGCCGCCTTTAGAGCCCTTCCCCTACAGTCCGGCGGGCAGTCGCACTCCCTCACGGCAGTCGCATCTGCCCCCACCGGCCACGCCCACCAAGTTCATACCAGGCGAGTTTAGGGAGAGCGACTACGAGAGCGAAGTGGAGGGGACTCGCATACAGCCACTATGGTCGCCCTATGGCGATGGCCTGACCAAGGGCTATCGTCGTGTGGCACCGCCACAAACTGGAGGACGCTCTTGCAGTCTGCCCCGCACCTACGAGCGTGTGCTCTCGCCCATGGAGTTCGATCGTGGCCCTGAGATGCCCAGCAAGATCCATGTGGACATCAATACACTGCGCAAGGAGCAGCGTGGCGGCAGCACAGTGACCACACAGCATCGCACGCAGTCCCTGAACCGCAACAGCAGCATGCGGCAGCAGCAGTATGGTCAGGATCAGACAGACAACCTGCAGCAGCAGCAACAACAGCAGCTGCGAGGTGGCACCTTGCCGCGCTACGGCTACAGCTCGCTGCAGCAGCAGGCAGAGGGGCAGGGCAAGCGGTTGGGTTCGACGTTCCTCCAGAAGTCGCATCAGTTTATCGACGATGTTAGCAGGGATATGCAGAACTCGACGGGCTTACGTCCGGGATTCCGACGTGCGCCTAGCGAGGGCAGCAATCAGCCACAGGCCTACAGGGATGAGTCGCGTGTGTCGCAATACGGTAAGTGGAATGTCATGTCCTTGAACGAAGCCTTTGCTTAACTGAACGTAGAGCCAGAGAAAATATTTAAATTACATTCGAATTAAATTTGAATTACATTTGATTTCCATTTGAATTGGTATTGAAAGTTGAAAATTTGAAAATTTTGTTGAGTGCATTTAACTAACCTCCCCCCGCCCGTCCTCGCCCAAAAGCGAACCGCAACTTAACTCGAAATGATATTATTTTGTATATGTTATCGATAAGTTTTGTACAAAACCAAATCCCCCTTGAACGTAATCCGTAATCCAGGCACCAAATGCGTCGATCCCAATACCGGTTTAATCTATTTCAAATACGACTTTGGCTACGAGTTTGGCATCCTCTTTCCCGGCGAGGGTCACAAGTTTGTGAGCAGCCAATGGAGCAGCAAGGGCAACAGCAATGGCAGCAGCTCTGTTCAAGGCAATGGACGCCACTCGCCGTATCCGTTGAAGCTTGCCGCTGGCAATGAGCTCGTAATACCCGTGCAACATGAACGCACCACTGGCTATAGCTCCGACAGCGAAGCCCAGCGTCGCACAGCCTTTGCACCGCGTCTGAGATCGGCTCCAAGGCTCGCACATAAACGCTACAGCCTGCCCAGCAATCACAGCCTAGACATCCATCTCGATCGGCTGCACGCGCAGGCGCCGCGTTTGCCGCCCGAGCAGCTGGTGCGCACAGGTATTGATCCTTTTGGCAGGATACGCCGGCTACTCGCTGTTGTCACTTAGTCTAGGACACGTTTTCGTTGTTGTCATCATCTCACCTCACACGCTGTCGCTCACTGTACTGCGCTGTAGTCTTTACGCTGCGTATACTTGATATGCTCAAGTGCCTTATTAAGCTAACCCCCATTAAAAACAGAAATCTGCATGTGAAACAAACGTAACCTTAAGTTTTGCTCGTTTTGTTGTTGTATTGTGTTGTGTTGCATGCCACTGGTAAAACATGTTGTGCCTCGTGCTTAAAGTTTAAAGTGAAGATATTGCGAATGCTGTGTTTATTGCTTGCAATCGTTACTCTTTGTTTTGTTTGTGTGTTTCTGTGTTAATCCCACTAATGGACGCTGTCTGAGCTAAGCTGCAGTTTCTAATGGTTCTCGACCATCATTAGTGCCGGAATTGCCCAATACGGAGCCAGTCAATGCCCATTTGAATCGCGATGAGCAGGCACAAAGGCCGCCATTATTCATAACGGTAAGCGAACGAAGTCATTAACCTGACCAAAATTCCCCCTCGTAACGTAACGTAACGTGTAATTCTTTCCTTTCGCAGCCCCTGAAAGATATTGCGGTGGGCGTGGGCGGCACTGCGAGATTCGAGTGCATTGTGCAGGCGCATCCGCAGCCGCAGGTCAACTGGACCCACAATGGCGGCCATTTGGAGCAGGGCAGCCCGGCTGGGCATGTCATTGAGTACCGGAATGGCGTGTGCCGTCTCACGCTGCCCCAGGCCTATCCGGGTAAGTTGTTAGCCATTCGACTGCCGACTCCCGAGTCCGGGTCGAGCTCATTAATCTCGTCTCCTGTCTACCAACTTTTTGATTCATTTGCAGACGACAATGGCAGCTACGTTTGCACCGCCATGAATCCGCTGGGTGCGGCCAGCACAACCGGAAATTTGAACGTTTCGAGCACAAATCGTGGATTTAGATACTAAGGATATATATTTACATACTACAATATTTACTCGTACTATATTTATTTATTTATTTATGATTTGTTCATGCCAAAGTTTAAAATTTTTATCTCTGTGTGTGTGCGTGTCTCTAATTCAGTTTTTAAACATAAAAAGTTCGTTTGGATTTCTCTCAGCCTGTTGCGCATCCTCCAGTCAGCCGCAACCAACGGCCATGTTCATACCGAGAGACTATAGTATTACTTGTGTTTTTGTCGAAAAATCATAATAAAACAATTTGAATACGGATATAACTTTGTTTTTCTATCTCAAATCGAAAATTGGAGCTACTAAATTGATCTCTTCAAATTGTTTTTTTTGTATGAAAGCTTTCCCCACACGTCTTTGTAGCGCTCTCTATGGGGAAATTTGCGCGGCGAGTTCGAAAAAGCTCTTTGTCGCCTGTACGAAAGCTTTTTTGACATGATATTGGCGTTAGATGCCGCCAGCTGATCGTAGATCGTGGAGAACTAATTACATTATCATGATTTTGGTGCTAATAATGTAAAATGTTTTTCAAAATCACTTGCTATATAAAAAATCAAAAATCGTATTATCATTGGCGATAGATGGCGCTACCAGAAATTGTGATTGTTTATGATTAATCTTTTTAAAATTAATAAATATTAATTTTAATGAAACTAGGGCGAACAGGCCAACGGGATTAATTGCAAGCATATGTTGATAATACAAATAATTGAGAAAATGTAACATAATTTTTCACCATTTTGTTTATAAACAGAATAAACTTCAAGGTCCGCACAGCAAAGATTTGCAAGTGCGTTGTGAATAGTACTTATGATTAATTGTAGAGTACTGATAGGCAGTATATCCTGCTGCTGAGGTCAGGTTGTCAAATAGCTACGAGTAAACCTTCAAACTGGGTCAGCCAATTAGCAGATACCAGATGGTTGCATGAGCATATATAATTCAAGTGTTTTTTAAAACAACATCTCATGAAATAAACCAGCAGAATATTCTGAATAATATTTCACAAACAAAATAGCTAAAACAAACGTTTGTTTGAGTATGAGGGGATGATGCCATGTGTGGGTGTCTCACTGACCGACTCTCTTGGACGTAGAAGTGAACATGACTATAGGTAGAGGTAGTAGTATGAGTGCCGTTTCGGTGTGCTACTCATAAATGATTTATTTCAATTTTAGCAATGTTTATTTATCTATTTTTCTTCAAATTTTCAAAGTTTTCGCTGTCAGCCGTGCAATGTGAGCGCTTGCCAAGAATAAGAAACGAAATGAGGAGAAGAAACAAAACGCGCAATATGCAAACAATTCGTAACAATAAAGACAGGCCAGACATAAACAGAGCACTTGGACTGGTCCCGTCTCGTCGTCTCGAATCAGGCCTGCCAAGGTGTCACATTCATTAGACCAAGAGAAACTAGTCCAAAATGTTAGCCCATGTCCTTGACACTGACCAAACTCGGACTCGCACTCGGACTACCTGATTTGCCCAGCGTTATTTATAGTCTGCTGATTCGAGTGAACATTTCGGGGATGACACACTTTTTTGGCCAAGGCGTGGGCACAAAGTGCCTGCCAATCCGCTTGACAATCTCGTACTCGATGTTGGCCAAACTGTCCGAGTCATTAGGCCACCTGAGAAGCAAAATGAAACAATTTTAAATTTGGATGCGAGTCAAGAAAACTCTGAATCATTTGTTTTACAATTGTCTATTACTTACTCGAAGTGCAGCACATCATTTCAAGAAAATACACAAAAAAAACCGCATTTCAATTAATTTCTTATTTTGTTTCATTTCGATTTGATTCGTTTTGGCCTGTTGCAAACATATGGCAAGATTTTCTTGTTAAATGATTCATTAAAATGCTCGTTTCCTGCGCAACGACCTGACAACATATTCGATACATATAATCACAGCATAAATTATCAACTGTTATAAAAAGCAGAAAGAATCTCACAACTTTGTTTTAGCCCTTCCTCAGCTTTTCATTTATTTTCTTTAGCCACGCAAGACTGGCCTTGTGCAGCATTTTATTTTTTTGGCACATTCGCCAATTTTGTATAAACATCACACATTGTTTCAATAATGTTTTTTTTCCCAGGCGATATAGCAAATGTTTTTCTACCCAACTCTTTCTAAACCCAAACATTTAACAGTTTTACAAACATGAATTTAAGAACACGAGCACGACCGAAACGAAAATGATTTACGCTCTGCAGAAATGAAAGCGTTGCCTCAATTTTATTGCCACGCGTTTTTTAGAAAATGTCCACTAAAGATTCGCCAAGTCGGACAATCTGACAATCTCTCAGCTCAGGAGAGCGTTTGAAGAGAATACGAGTAGAATATTTGTGTGATGAATATGCAACAGCTACACAAACATTCGTTTGCTGCTTTTCTCCTTCTCTATCTCAGTGTGTTTTTCGTAAATTAATTAGGCAATTTCTAAAAATACGCAAGTGAACTCAACGCGAGTCACCCAAATGTTCTTTTGCTACTTAAAATTCTTCAATATTGCGACCTCTTTTCTATAACTTACTACTCCCAGCTTGTAATCCAGCCAGAACTATTAAAAATGCTGAAGATGAGTGAAAAACACAGCTTATATTAAAAAACATCCAGAAATGTTATTAAAATGCCTGCTCCTAAATCAATGTAAATTAGTAAAGTAGAGTTAACCATAAAATACAGAGCTATTCCAACTTTGCACTCCGGGCAAAACAACAATAATATAATATTTAATAGTTGTAGTTTGTGGACAGAAGACCCACATAATTTCGCCAGAATTCCTGAATTTGTCAGAAGCGTTTCCTGAATTGTAGATCAATCTAACAACTGCGACATTGATGGGGAAAGGCATTTGTAGATTTTGTAGTGGGTAGTGTGTACTTTAACGTGAATTATTAGAATATCTGACCAAGAGACTGACCACAAAGATTCTCAGACTGGCACTTGTCCCATATAAATAATACGATATTTCCGCAAGAGTGTGTGTCAACGTCGCCAGCAAAAGAAAATATACATAAATAATTACGAGTATATATTTTGGCTTAATGAATATTAGCCTTAAGCTATAATATAGTTATGTATATATTTATAGAAGTATATGCACGTATGGATGTATGAATATGGCAAGCACATTTGATATTAAGTATACGCAGCAGTTGGGCGCATCGTTAAATTGTTTTTCCTACATTTCCCGCCCACGTTTATTGTAATAAAACAGAAGCCCACCACACAGCCGGAAAATCGACGAGTTAATCGCGAAAAACTACGCAAATCGCATCGGAATGTGCCAGAAAACTTTTAGCACTTCAATTTCACTTCAGCATAGCGCAAATTTAATGTCTTCTTATATATTTTAATTAGCCAGAACCAACGAACAGCAACAGAAACATAGAAACATAGACGCCGCAATATCAAATTAAAGCGAAGTCAAAATTAAATCTCAGGCGCCCAAATTCAATTACATAATCCTCGATGACAGACTGTCTTTAATACATATTATAAAGATAGATATATTCGTATATACTCAGCGTTCTCGCATTTGTTAGCTGCTGCTCTGGCACGCGTTGACCCTGCCAGCCAACAAAAAAAGCGAGTGCCAAAATCTTGGCAACATATTTATTTATACGCACGCTGTAAATTAGGAAAAACATCGCATTGAACAATGGTGAAAATGCACTGACTGACACAAGGGAAAACTGCAACAAAAAAAAACACTGCGAAAATGGCAGCATGCGAAATTGCAAAATTGAGAAACTGCCGCAGTTGAGCATTTTATTTCAATTTCAAATGAAAATTGGGCCAAGTTTTCGGCAACAAAATTAACAAAATTTACCAAACTCAAACACGCAATTTAAAACATTCAAGTGCGAGCACTGTGCTCGTAAATAACCGACTAATTGCCACAATTCGAATCACAGCCACACTTAAAACAACATCACCAACACCAGCAACAACAAGCTTGACATTACCGTTAAGGCTAGCAGCAATATCAACAATTGCACAAAGATTTTTTGTTTGAGAATTAAACTGAAAACCCGCTGAACTTTTGCCGCAACCAAAGTGTCTTATGGCTGGCGAACTTGCAATGCTTTTGTAGATTGTAGAGTGTTTTGTTTACTTTATATATTATGTTAAATTTGTGGCAGAATTGAACTACCCCTTTGTAAGAGTATATAAAGATACCAAATGATTTCCGTACTTTAATTGTGTACACACACTTTTCCCATTACAGATCAGGGAACTCAAACTGAGAGTCTGCTGATAACTGAGGAGGAAGAGGAGAAACAGCAGCAGGCATCAGCAGCAGCAGCAGCAGAAGAGGATATCAACAACAAGACACCGCTACGTAAATCGGCATCCTTTTCCTCCTCGACAACAGCCTCCCAATCGCCAGGCAGCTCTTCCCTTGGTTCCGCCACATCGACCATGTCGTTGCGCTCTTCGACGCCGCTGAAAGGCAACGCCAATTTGGCATCCAGCCGTGCACTGCGCAGCGACACAATCAACACATTTCAGAAATGGGAGACGACAATCGAATCTATTAGCTATGTGAGCACCAAGACAGTATCCATCTCGGATTTTGGCAAGGAGCCACAGCTGCAAAATGGCCAGCAGCAGACGCCCCAAGCAGGTAAACTACCAGTAAATTGGCTTAGATCTGGTCTAGTTTTAATGGTTTTTGGTTTTGATTAGTTGCTTGTCGTTTTCGCTTTTTGTTATTATTTTGAGTTTTGTTTACTAAACAAAGACGTGCACGTACATGTTTAGTCGTAATTCATAAGCTAATGCATCAAAAATATTTTCATTTAAACAATTTCCATCAACGATCTGGAAAATTGATGGTTACAAAATGGGCTGGGCCCAAGCACAAGTACACACCAGCATACACACTTTATGCGTGTGTGTGTGTGTTGTGTGTGTGAGAGTGTGTCGAGCATATTTCGAATATCTTTTGAGGCACCGCATGTAAAATCACTAAATATAGATTACAACCACACACACCGCATCGCAGCACACTGCAACTTTCATTTACAGCCAGATGGATAGAGAGAGGGACAGCATATGAGGGAGGAGGGTGCACAGACAAGGAGAGCAATATACTCCCATCTTGGCAGCTCCAGCGAGTCTTGTGTCTAATTGTTATACCCTTTCAGAGAGCATTTTAACTTCGTTACGAACTGTCTTACTAAATGAGGAAAGATACAAAAGTTTTATTAATTGAGGAATGAAGAGGAGACAATGGTCCGTCTGTCTGTATATAATATTAATTCCTTTTGTTAATAAATATATTATATTTCCAATACATTAAGCTTAGTTGTTTTCAGTCCACAAAAGAAACGGTTCCTATTGAAGGGTATGAATACTTCGACAGTTGTCAGTCAACTGCGCTTTTTTGTTGCATTCGCATCAACAATTGATATGAAAAACGACCACATTTGGACATTTTATACTTAAACTGCCGCTTGGCATGCAGCTTGAGGCGCAGCTCGAAGCAACATCAACAATTCGCTGCGTTTCGTTTCGGTTTTCTGGGTTTGCTGAATGGCTGCAGCGGTCGCGAAATTTGATGCCAAGCGGCAAACCGAATTAAAACACAACTCTCTGTGCCACACACTCACCAGCGGCAGAAGCATCTGTGTGTGGCAATAAGATATAAAAGTATCTGGGCTATAGGCTATGGGCTGTGGGCTGTGGGCTTTGGGCTTTGCTTGGGGTCGCTCATTTCATACTTTTTGACTGCATCCTCATCATTCAGCATGTGTACTCGCACCAGAGTGTGTGAACTCGTGATGTTAATGTGCTCCTTTAATTGATATGCGACTATTCTTCTTCTTGTTTGCAGTAAATTGAATGCCAAGTGACCCCAATAAAGAGTTGCCTCCATCTCGCCAATGAGCTGGGCGTGCCCAACATATGCAACTAACTAACGAGCAACTAAACAAAAACACACAGCAAATACAACTTAATCTAAGATACTTTTGCTATTATTACTTATTACATTATACTGATTACTTGATCACTAAACGATATTAATAATACTAATTAAAAGTACAACAATTATCTGCTTCATCTACTGATCTTCTGTTTGGGCAGCTGCATGCCAAACCTATGACATAATTGGGCGAATATTTTAGCAAATCTTAATCTCGGCTAAGATAAGATACGTGCCTAATCTTTGCACACACAGCTGACAGTGGCAATCTACAAGATTCATTTTGTAGCGCATCGCTGCAATCTTCTACCCGTTGTCTGTCAGTCTGCTGTCTTGCAGAACCGGCTAACTGTATCGCAGCTACTTTAAAGATTGGCTATGCTGCGTGCTCAGCTTATCTTCTGCCGTTAGCTTCTTAATATCAGCAGATACATTTGGATTTACAGCGTGTTGGTGACAGTCTGAAACTGGCAGCAGCTGCGCTCAGCCGCCACTTAATACTGTTCTCATCGTGTAATTTGGTGACTTCATAACTGTATCGCGAAATTGCCAGGCATGCTAACAATTAATGTGTGCAGTATAAATCAACAATAACAATAACAACCATTGCTAACCGGGTCAGTTTGGGTAAGGCCTTATAGAGCCACCCAAAGGCTAAGCAAGTAGTCTGAAACGCACTCGCAGTCGTAGTCACTGAGCCTCCTTATAAGGCCAAAAGCAAGCGCAACTCAAGTCTATCAGTTGGTCAATTGCAAATTGTTACAGACTGCAAATGTTGGACGTCAAAAGAAATAGAAAGTTTATTGCCAAAGGCGTCACCCGTTGGCAACTTTACCTTGTGCCGCTTCTTCTAGCACTCGAACATCTTTGGGTCTATGATTAAGACACGAAATGAATAATCAGTTTATATCTATTGAAATGGTCAACGAGCCAACATTTTATGTATGCGGTTTTAATTTTAGACAAATCAAATAAATTGTGTGGAAAATTTAAAAGACTTGTGAAGAAAACACAATTTAAAATGAGCCCAAACAAATAACAAATGCATAACATCCCATAGGTTGATAGATAGGACTTTATAGTTTCTTGTGATGTGCTGTAGATAATAATACTCCAGTGGGAATTAACAGATATCGAACTGCAGTTTTCATTGCCTTTTGCCGCTTTTGACAGTATCTAGAATTTCCGATAGACTTTTCTTTTTGATTTTCTTCTTCTGCATTGAAAAAATGTTGAAAACTACGTGTCAAAAATAAATCGTAATATATTTTTAGCCAACTTACTCAAAACCCGAACATTTGCCGAAACAAACACAGCAAGCAGAGAGGCATCGAGAGAGCATTTCCACAAGACAAATTGCTGGGCAAACAACATAATTATAGAGCATAAGATAAGATACAAGATAGCTAAAGAGGCACAGCAATTTGGCTTTGCAACTGGGTAACTGTGCAGATGGGCAGGCGAAAAGTGAGCTCAATACGATTGAAGTCGCATCAATTGGCAGCTACAGAAACAGAAAAGCACAAGATCGTAGGGGAAAACTGTTATCTGTTGTAAATGCTTAGTCGGATGATAAGCTCAACCATGTAGCTACATGTATAATATTAATTATTAAGCTGCTTAAATGTGGCATAGAGTTGTCTATTAAAAGATGCAACCAGTATAGCCTGTTTCATGGATTAAGCAATTTCTCTCGACTCGTTGTGCATGCAACTACTCATATGCCCCATGGTGAGTGTAGCGCATCGGCAGCGGCTCTCTCAGAGTTTTCCGACAACAACAAGTAGTGTGGAAAGTGCAAAAATATCTCATGTAGAGCGAGCGAAGCTCCCGAAGCACATATTTTGTATCTCTCGGTTTTTTGGCTTCGTGCGCCTTTGCCTTGCCTTGTCTTGTTGCAACCAGCAGCTATTTGATCGCATTCTCAAAAATATTTTGTCATTCTTCGCTCGCACCTCACAAACGATCGACGTCTTGGTTTCAGTCTCGGGGATTATGACTTGAAACAGTTTGAAAATAGATCTATTTTAAAAGAAGTACATATAGAAACGGTACATATATATATTCATTCGTATATATATATATATATCGCCATATAGTTCGCATAGAGTTTTTTACGAATAAAGTCGCAGCATACATATTTAACGTCGAAAGGATATCGCAGTAAAGTAAGGATCAAGTGTAGAAAATCAGTGAGAATATTAAAAAAATGTTGAAGAAAATTTTCGGTTTTGGTTTCGTAACCACTTTGAAAATTCCGAAAGAATTTTTCAGTGCGCTAAATATCTAAAAATAACGATACACGACCGCGGCCGCCGCTTCGTGTCGTGAATCGACGGGTGGTTCGGCAAACCCCCTCGCCCTCGCAGGGCAGCTCGTGGGGTCCGCACCCAATTTAACGAATGGACTGTGAATTCGTGTGAGATGTGCATATAGATAGATATATGAATATGCGATCTGTTCAAAAAAGATGTATCATATATATGTATATACTCGAATACGTATAGCTGATAGATACATCTAGAGATATATCTATTTCGATGGCAGATGTGTGTATCTGGTGCATTATCCTGGCTTATTTCACCAAGGATTACAGGCAGGAATGGCTGCGATAATGTGCAAAGTGCTAAAAAATATATATAATACTGCAATCTATGCAGTCGAGTTATCCCATTGGAAATACCAGAAAATATATTTATTTTTATAAATAGACCCGTGAAAAATCAGAAGATACCACCGAGCTATCCTCTCTCCGTCTCTCCGTTTGCGTATCCGCAATCGCTGCATATGTGTCTGTGTGTCGCAGTGAAAATTTCGAGTATTCGAATGGCTAAAAATAGCACGTAAATGCCTCGCAGGCGAAGAATATGAATATGAAGAAGGATGGACGATGATAGTGAAGATCTTTCTGTGAAGACATCTTTCTTTTTTTGATATATGTATATGTATAGAGATAAAAAGAAACAAGAAAATCAGATAGTTCAAGTGCGTGCTAGAAATAAAGGAAAAACGTTAAAAGATACGCAAAGCAATGAGAAAAACCTCAACGTTTGCCAGTTGGCAATTTGCGAGTGATAAAATGCTAATGTGAAAATGCATTAAATTTAATGGGCTTTTCTATTTTGTATTCAATTTCAGCAATAAAGAAGCGAAATATTTTTAAATAAAGTAAAAAAGTGAAGAAGCAAATCAAAGAGAAAAAGTGATCGAGAGGTGTTTTTTCATTTAAGTGCAGTTCCAACTGCATCCGATTTGGTTGTCATTTTTCAATGATATATAGTGATATATAACGATTTTAAAATGCAACGACAAAATCCGAACCCGTACCAGCAGCAGGAGCAGCAGCAGCAGCAATACTCCACCCAGGAGTATTCGCACTCTAGCCAAGAGCAGCATCAGCAGCAGAGGATTAGCCGCACTGAACAACATGTTCAACGGAGTCAAATCACCACTCAGCAACGAGGTCAGTCCGTCTGCCAGACACTGTTGTGGTCTGTCCCAGTTATGGATTTCAGCAGGTTGCAATGGACAGTGGGATTCACACCGTGGATTTAGAATCCCTACTGTTTCAAGCACTTGCCAATGAATTTCCATTTTTGCATGCAATTTCAATAGCTCAAAGCAGAAGCTTTTCATAGTTTGCCATAGACAACCTCATAAATCCATGCATGTTAATTCATTTCACTTCTTTATAAGGGAAAAATGCAATTCGAAAGGAACTATTTTATTATTTACGAGCGGAAAACTTCGCTTGGATCTTAAGCAGCTAATATCACGACGAAAATTATAACATTTGTATTTGCGAACATTATTTACTATATTAATATGCCAGTAAGATCAAAATTTTTTATATTTATCAAAATCTAGTATTTCAAACGATAAATTAAAACATCATAAGTTTATTTGTTTATCCAAGTATAAACAATTCATATTTACGACATTTCTTCCAAGTATTTGTTTATCTATATAAATAAACACATTCAAAACCACCTTCTATTAAATCGCAAATTTGTTTAAAAAGTAGAAAAATGTGTAGTTTCTGTTGAAATTGTTTTTAAAAAAGGCATTTCGACTTAGGAAAATTATAAATATTTACATTCTATATCGCTTGCCTTTAAATGTCCCCCGTAAATTCATAGCAAAACTCTAAACACATTAAAATAATATATTATGAGACTTCTGATTCATCCAAATATATATTTTATAAATGATAAACATATTTTTAATGAATCATATGAATATGTAAAATTAGCGAAGACATTGGTGATCATTTAAATTATATAAAAAAGCAAAAAGAAAACAACAAATTACCTAAGCATGTATTGCTAAAAGAATATATAGACGAAATTAGTCTTTAACATCACACAAAATATTATGATTCATCATATAAGCATGAGTATATATGTATGTGTACACTTTACTTATTTTCCATATCTCATCTTATGTTTCACCACTTAAATCTTAATTGATAATCACAGCCAAGAATTACCGATCTATTTATAAATCCATCCATTCAACTGCCAAATTTCAAGGCGTACACTGCACTGACATACATAAACGTAAATATGGTTGAATGTGTGTGTGTATATAAGAGTTCTTATACTGCACACAGTTTGTTTACATTCTGAGGACAAACAATAGAACGGCGCTCTCTTATACTGGCAGCCGAAGATCATTAGCCGAAGTCTTTGATTCTGCGCACAACTAAAAGAGCGAAGAGAGAAACCGGCGAGAGGTTGCCAGTAGAAGAGAGCCCTGTAGAACAGCTGATCTTGTTGTTTGTTTACATTCACCTGTTCGTTCGAGTTTGGAAAGCAAAACAAATGCGAGAATAATAACACACTTCGAAAAACCATTTATGTATATACAGTGCATATATAATTATAATTAAAAATATATATAAGCCAACTATAGATAATTATAGAGGCAAGGTGCGTGTGCCAACTTCTAAATATACATAAGTAATTTAAACTGACAGTCCCCAGTCGTGTTTACATTTCTATTTACATTTTAGATGGATGAGTAAATTTTAATGTTGCTTAGAATTATTTACACACTAATTAAATTCTAGATTTTTACAAATAGCCCAAGCATTTTAATAACATGTATTAAAGCTCATTAACCGTAACAACTGTAAACATCGACAGCCAATTAATTGCATCATTGCTAATTAGCTAGGACACTTATTGAGTTCCATTTCGATTCGACTTTTACAGTGCAACAACATCAAGGCGGCATCGGAGGCACCTATGTACCACCGTCGCTGACACATGTCTATGCCCAAGGCGACATCTCACCACCAGTGTTCGAGCAAATCTTTAAGAACGCACGCTTCGCACAGGGTGGCAACGCTCTGTTCGAAGGACGTCTGCGTGGCAACCCCAAGCCATTCGTGACATGGACCCGAAAAGGCGCACCTCTTCTCGAGTCGCAAAAGTTCCGAATGAGCTACAACGAGGCCACCGGTGATGTGTCGCTGCTGATCAATCAGATTGGGCCCGGCGACGAAGGCGAGTACACGTGCACAGCACGCAATCAGTACGGCGAGGCCATCTGCAGTGTGTATATCCAACCTGAGGGCGCACCAATGCCCACTCTGCAGCCGATCCAGAATCTGGAGAAGAACATCTTCTCCAATGGTTATTCTTATACGTCCATTGAGGAGGAGTTCCGTGTGGATACCTTTGAGTATAGACTTTTGCGTGAGGTCTCCTTCCGGGAGGCTATCACGCGTCGCTCTGGCTACGAGCAAGACTCTCAGCTCTCGCACGAGTTGGACCGCTCTCAGGGTCCTGCGCAAGCACCACAAATATCGCAGAAACCCCGTAGCTCCAAGCTCATCGAGGGCTCTGATGCTGTGTTCACAGCACGTGTTGGCTCCAATCCCAAGCCACGCCTCACCTGGTTCCACAATGGACAACGTCTCGTGGCCTCGCAAAAATATGAGATCTCCTATTCGAGTGGCGTTGCCACGTTGCGTGTGAAGAACGCCAACGCCAAGGATGGCGGCCACTACACTCTGCTCGCCGAAAATCTGCAGGGTTGTGTTGTCTCCTCAGCCGTGCTGGCCGTGGAGCCCGCCACCGAGACTGCCTATGAGCCCAAGCCTGTCGATCACATGGCTGAGCAGCTTGAGGCTGGCAAAGCTTTGCCTCCCACGTTTGTCAAGGCATTCGGCGATAGAGAGGTCACCGAGGGACGCATCTCACGCTTCGATTGCCGTGTTAGTGGCAATCCGTATCCCGAGGTCTTTTGGTTTATCAATGGCCGCCAGGTACGCGACGATGCATCGCACAAGATTCTGGTCAACGAATCTGGCAGCCACTCGCTGATGATCACCAATGTGACTCGCTTGGATGGCGGTGCCGTGCAGTGCTTGGCCCGCAACAAGGCTGGTGAGGTGGCCATCGAGGCGCAGTTGCATGTGCTGGAGAAGGAGCAAGTTGTCGCACCACAATTTGTGCAACGCTTCAGCACGATGACTGTCCGCGAGGGCGAACCCATCAGCATGAGTGCCAATGCCATTGGCACGCCTGTGCCACGCGTCACCTGGCAAAAGGATGGCGTACAAATCTCATCAACTGCTGAACGCTTTGTGGGCATCGATGGTGGCGCCACCTGCCTTGAGATCCCACAGGTTAGGGCTACCGATGCTGGCTGGTATCAGTGTACAGCACAAAATATTGCCGGTTCAACGGCGAACCGTGCAAGACTCTATGTCGAAGTTCCCAGAGAGCAACCAAGTCACGAACAAAGGCGTCTTAATCTCCCAAGACCCTCGAAAGTTATCGAGCCTGAGTGAGTGCGAATCTGAGTGCGTTCACAATCGATTCGAATGAATACTTATGCATTTCTTTTTTGCAGGCCAATTCCTGGCCCTGAAATCATCTACTTGCGTCACGTGGTGCGCGCCAAGCCCCATCTGCGTCCTGGCGAGGAGGATCGCGTTTATCCTCCACCGCAGTTCATCATCCCGCTGCAGAATGTGCAGCAAACCGAAGGCGGTCGAGTGCACATGGAGGCGCGCATCGAACCTGTCGGCGATCCAACCATGGTTGTCGAATGGTACCTCAACGGACGTCCACTGGCAGCCAGTAAGATTACCACTCACTCTCCCTTTGTGTTTACTTGATTAACAAAGAGATTGTTTCTCTGTCTAGGTGCCCGCGCCACATCTGTCTTCAAGTTTGGCTTTATTGCTCTGGATTTACTGAGCATCATGGGTCACGATTCGGGAGAATACATGTGCCGCGTGAGCAATGCCAGCGGCGTGGCCGAATCCCGCGCCATTTTGTCGGTGGTGCAGCGTCCATCGATCGAGCAATCGTCGCAGAATCCCAATAGCTTGCAGTACATCAACCAGCTGGAGGATTACTCACGCTACCAGCGCCAGGAGAGCACAGAGGAGTCGATGAATCAAGCTCCGCAATTCATACGTCCATTGCGCGATCTGGGTGAGTTCGAGGAGGGTAAGAATGTGCACTTCGAGGCACAGGTGACACCCGTCAACGATCCCAGCATGCGTGTGGAATGGTACAAGGATGGTCTACCAATCACGGCCAGTTCCCGCATTACGGCCATCTTCAACTTTGGCTATGTCTCCCTAAACATTTTGCACCTACGTGCCGAAGATGCGGGCAACTACACCGTGCGCGCCGTCAATCGCATCGGCGAGGCCATCAGCCAGTCCACCATACGCGTCATCTCGCGCTCCCAGGTCACCGCCGACCTGGGTATACCCGAGCAGCAGCGTTACATTGAAAAGGTCGAGGAATTGGAGGACTACCGCAAGTCGCAGCAGCGTCGTCATGTCCAAGAGGCTCCCGAGGCAATTGCCCCGCCCCAATTCAAGACGCCGATTCAAAATCAATTCGATCTTCGCGAGCACGCGCATGCGCACTTTGAGGCACGCCTCGAACCCGTCGGCGACTCTACCATGCGCGTCGAGTGGCTGAAGGATGGTCAACCCCTGGAGGCCAGCTCGCGCATCACAACCTATCATAACTTTGGCTATGTCGCCTTGACCATCAAGCAACTGATTGTCTACGATGCCGGCACCTACACCTGTCGTGCTTACAATGCGATGGGACAGGATACAACCACCGCCCAGTTGACGGTCATTTCGAAGAACGAGATTGTCTCGGACACCCAACATCCGGGTGGTCTGCAGAAGATCCAGCATCTGGAGGACTCTTCGCGCTACGGTCGCCGTGAGGAGGAGGAAACCTCCATTACACAGGCACCTCGCTTCCTGGGTCCTCTTAAGGGCACCAACAAGATCCTGGAGGGTCAGCGTGCCCACTTTGAGGCACGCGTTGAACCACAAAGCGATCTGGGCATGCAGATTGAGTGGTATCACAATGGTCGCTCCATCACCGCCGCCAATCGCATCCAGACCTACTACGACTTTGGCTACGTTGCTCTGGACATCTCTCAGGTCCGTGCCGAGGATGCTGGCGTCTACCAGGTGGTGGCCAGAAATAAGCTAGGTGAAGCTCAGTTGCAAGCAACGATGGTAGTGGAAAGTAAGTAACGCCCCTACTCCTCGAATCCGTATCTTATCTTATTCCATTCGCAGCTCGTTCCAGCATCGACACATCTAGCATGCATCGCGGCCTCTACGAGAAGACGCAGAACCTGGAGAACAAGCCGTTCGTGGAACCACAATACGACATCGAGGAGATCTCCAAGTCGAAGCCTGTCTTCGTGCAGCCTCTCTCCGACCCCAAGCCCATTCACGATGGCAAGAACATCCATTTGGAGTGCCGTTTGGAGCCAATGGGTGATCCCACCATGCGTGTAGAGTGGTTCCACAATGGACGTCCCGTTACCGTCGGTTCTCGGTTCCGCACCTACTACGACTTTGGTTTTGTCGCCTTGGATATCATCAAGGCCACGGCTGCTGACTCCGGCGAGTATACCTGCCGTGCTACGAACCATTTGGGCTCTGCCCACACCTCGGCCTGTGTACGTGTCATCGATCACACTGATGTGGTGACCGAGACCCAGAACGAGCAGTCCCTGGAGCAGATTCAACTGCTGGAGGACTCGCGTCGTCGCCACCACCACGAGGAAGATATCACCGTCATGCAGGCACCTCAATTCACTCGTGGCTTGCACAACATCGAAACCATGGAGGGCACCAATGTTCATCTGGAATGCCGCTTGCAACCCGTGGGTGATCCCAGCATGCGCATCGAGTGGTTCGTGAACGGTACACCTGTGAAGACGGGTCATCGTTTCCGCCCCGCCTACGAGTTCGACTACGTGGCTTTGGATCTACTCGGCTGCTATGCCATAGACTCAGGTGTCTACACTTGCCAGGCTCGCAACCAACTGGGCGAGGCAGTCACCTCCTGCTCCGTCCGCATCATTGCCAAGAACGATTTCATTGATTCGCAGACGCAGAACAAGTCGGGTTTGCAGAAGATTCAATATCTGGAGGACTCCTCGCGCTATCGTCGCAGCGAGTTTATTGATGAGGTGGTCAACATTCGTCCACGTTTCCTCACCCATCCAAAGTCTCTGACAAATACCCGGGAGGGTGCCCATGCCCACTTCGAGTGCAAGATTGAGCCAATCACCGATCCCAACCTGAAGGTGGAATGGTTCAAGAACGGACGTCCCATTACTGTGGGCCATCGCTTCCGTCCCATTCATGACTTTGGCTATGTTGCCCTGGACATTGTTGGTCTGATTGCCGAAGATTCAGGAGTCTACACCTGCCGTGCAGTCAATTTGATTGGCTCCGACGAAACCCAGGTGGAGTTGCAGTGCCGTAGCAGCGAGCAGATTGTTACCGTTACCCAGAACGAGGCAGGTCTTGAGCAGATCCATTATCTTGAGGATCGCTCCCGATACAGCCGTCGCGAGGAAATCGATGAAAGCACCAAACAGGCGCCAGTCTTCACCACCTCCCTGAAGAACGTCGAGATCAAGGAGAATCAGCGTGCCCACTTCGAGTGCCGATTGATTCCTGTTTCAGATCCCTCGATGCGCGTGGAATGGTATCACAACAACCTGCCCCTCAAGTCTGGCTCCCGTTTCACCGAGACCAACAACTTTGGCTTTGTGGCTTTGGACATTATGTCCACTCTGCCTGAAGATGCCGGCACCTACACCTGCCGTGCCTACAATGCAGTGGGTGAAGCCATCACCTCAGCCGTTGCCGTAGTGCATACCAAGAAGTCCATCTACTTGGAGTCGCAGCACGAAACAGCTCTGCCACGTCTGCAGCATCTGGAGGATGGCTCCAAGCGTCAACGCATTAGCGTCCAGGACGAATTTGTCTCGCAGGCTCCTGTCTTCACCATGCCGGTACGCGATGTTCGTGTCGCCGAGAACCAGGCTGTGCACTTTGAGGCCCGTCTGATTCCCGTTGGTGATCCCAATCTCAAGGTGGAGTGGCTGCGTAATGGTCAGCCCATTGAGGCATCCAACCGTACCACAACCATGCACGACTTCGGCTACGTGGCTCTCAACATGAAGTATGTGAATCCCGAGGATTCTGGCACCTACACCTGCCGTGCCGTTAATGAGTTGGGTCAGGCTGTGACCTCTGCCTCGCTGATTGTACAGTCCAAGACTTCCATTCAGCTGGAGACGCAGCATGAAGCAGCCATGCACAAAATTCATCAGCTGGAGGATCACAGCAAGTATCAGCGTCGTGAGGAGGAGGAATACTCCGTCACCACAGCTCCGGTATTTGTGACCAAGCTAATTGGACCCAGCAATCTGGTTGAGGGTCAGAGCGCCCATTACGAGTGCCGCATTGAACCCTATCCAGATCCCAACCTCAAGGTAGAGTGGTTCCACAATGGCAAGCCCCTGAGTACCGGACATCGCTTCCGCACCACCTACGACTTTGGCTTTGCTGCCCTTGACATCCTCACCGTCTACGCAGAGGACAGCGGCGAGTACACTTGCCGTGTGACCAACAATCTAGGCCAAGCTGTCAATTCGATTGTCCTTAATGTGAGCTCGCGTTCGTCGATCATCCACGAGACGCAGCATGAGGAGGCTCTGAGCAAGATCCAACATCTGGAAGATACCTCACGTTTCCAGCGGAAGCCGGACGAGGATCAGTTCCATGCCGAGCGTCCGCAATTCGGACGCCCATTGCGCAATGCCAAGGTCAATGAGGGCAAACCAGTGCATTTGGAGGCAACGCTGACCCCAGTGAACGACCCTACCATGAAGGTCGAGTGGTACTGCAATGGCAGACCCATCCAGACAGGTCACCGCTTCAAGACCACCTACGATTTTGGTTTTGTTGCCCTGGACATCCTGTATGCCCACGCCGAGGACACCGGCACCTACATGTGCAAGGCTAAGAACGCTGTAGGAGAAGCAGTCACGACTTGTGCTGTAAACGTAACAGGTAGGTGAAGCTTTTCCGTCTGCCCGTCTGTCTGTTTAACCCCTAAATCTTAGAGTACGACAGTTATAGCTCCACAATTAGACAATTGTCCCTTGTGTCTCTGTAAATTATTAAAATCAACTTCTCATTATAATTGATTCCTGAAATTGGCATAATGATTTAATGTTTTCGTTGACATTTCAATTGCAGCAAATAAGACACTGGATCTGGATACACTTGATGCTGAGCGCCTGGAGAAGATTCGCCAGCTGGAGAACTATGCACCACCCACCAAGGTTGAAGTGGAGGAGAAGGGCCAGAAGCCCATCTTCCTGACACCCCTCAGCAACCTGGAACATCTGAAGGAAGGCGAGCACGGCCACTTGGAGTGCCGTGTTGAGCCCATTAATGATCCCAACCTCAAGGTGGAATGGTTCTGTAATGGCAAGCAATTGCCCACTGGCCATCGTTATCGCACCACCCACGACTTTGGCTACGTTGCCCTGGACATTCTCTATGTCTATGGCGAGGATACCGGCACCTACATGTGCAAGGCCACAAATCTTCTGGGCGAGGCAGTTAACACCTGCAATGTGCGTGTGCTGAACCGTCGCAGTATGATACTGGACACTCAGCATCCCGATGCTTTGGAGAAGATCCAGAAGCTCGAATCTAAGGTGGTCACCACTCGCACTGAGGTTGGAGATCACCCGATTGGTCCACCCCACTTCACCGCCGAGCTGCGCGGCTCCACGGAGATCTACGAGGGCCAGACTGCCCACTTTGAGGCCCAGGTCGCTCCCGTGCACGATCCCAACTTGCGCATCGAATTCTACCACAATGGCAAGCCTCTGCCTTCGGCAGCTCGCTTCCACATCACCTTCGACTTTGGGTATGTATCCCTGGATATCACTCATGCCGTTGCTGAGGATGCGGGCGAGTATTCCGTACGTGCTGTCAACGCTTTGGGACAAGCCGTGTCCTCAACTAACCTGCGTGTGATTGCACGTGGCACAATCATCTCGGACACTCAGCATCCTGAGGGTCTGGAGAAAATTCGCAAGCTGGAGTCGACAGCGCCACATCAGCGGCAAGAAATTGAATCGCCCGGCACGCGCCAGCGTCCTGTATTCACTCAGCCGCTCCAAAACATTGATCGCATCAATGAACATCAAACCGCGCACTTTGAGGCTCGCCTCATTCCTGTCGGCGATCCTAACCTGAAGGTCGAGTGGTACCGCAATGAGAAGCTGATTGAGGACAGCTCCCGGATAACGAAGCAACACGACTTTGGCTATGTTTCCCTTGACATTTCTCATATTCGCAAGGAGGACGAGGGCGTCTACATGTGCCGTGCCGTCAATCCACTGGGAGAAGCTGTGACCACCGCCTCGATGCGTGTGGTTACCGAGGCCAACATCCTAATGGACACCCAGCATCCGGACAGCATCAGTCGCATTCATCAGCTAGAGAAGCCACAGGCTCCTCGCCCTGTTGAACCTGAGCGTCTCTTTGAGAAGCCCATCTTCACGCAGCTGCTGACAGGTCCTTCCGAGCTGTGGGAGGGTGCTCACGCCCACTTCGAGGCACGTGTGGTACCTGTGGGTGATCCTTCGCTCAAGTTCGAGTGGTTCATCAACGGCGTCGAGCTGCAAATGGGCTCACGCCTGCGCACTACCCACGACTTTGGTTTCGTCACCTTGGACATCACTGCTGTGGTGCCCGAGGATGCAGGAGTGTACATGTGTCGTGCTTACAATGAAGCTGGCGAGGCTGTCTCCTCAACTGCCATGAAGGTCAAGACCAAAGCCAACATCGACGGCCAGCCCTTGATTCCTGAATCCTGGGAGGCCATTCGTCTAAAGGAGGCCGCCATGAACCGTGTGCCTGAAATGTTTGTGGACTCGACACCCCAGCAAGCTCCAGTGTTCACAACGCACTTGCAGAGTTACGACAAATTGCATGAAGGTCAGCATGTGCTGCTGGAAGCCCAGGTGGAGCCCCGCGCTGATCCCAATCTGCGCATCGAGTGGTTCAAGAATGGCATTTCCTTGACCACCGGTTCTCGCATTCGCAGCACCTTCGACTTCGGTCTGGTCACACTGTCGATCAACGGACTGCGCGAAGACGACTCCGCAATCTACACCTGCAAAGCGACCAACCAGGTGGGCGAAGCTGTATCCACATCCTCGCTCAAAATCGAAGACCGCCACTGGCTGCAGGCTGAATCCCTGCATCCTGATTCGTTGCCACGCATTGGTCAGCTTGAGGCACCCAAGGAGGGTCGTCCAGAGGCTCCTGAGCCCACCTATGAGACGCCCGTCTTTATCACACATCTGAACAACATCGAGTGCAAGGAGAACGACAGCGTGCGTTTCGAGTGCAATGTGGAACCGGCCCGCGATCCTACCATGGGCATCGAATGGTTCTACAATGGACAACCACTGCAGGCAGCGGCCAAATTCAAGTCCATCTATGACTTTGGCTATTGTGCCTTGGATCTGAGCAACAGCTATGCCGAGAACAGCGGCATCTACACCTGCAAGGCCACCAACAGCAAGGGATCGGCCACCACATCGGGCACCTTGAAGTGCACTGGTGGTAAGACCATGTTCCTGGATACCCAACATCCACAGGGCGAGAGCGGCCTGGAAGCTGTCCAGGAGACTGAAGCCGAGCTGGCCGGTCGCTATGCTCAGAAGACGACCAAGCCGGAGACTCAGTATCCACCACCAGTGTGGACCAAGCCATTGCAGCAGGAGTTCCACCTGTCAGAAGCACAGCCCATTCATCTGGAGGCCAACGTGGAACCTAAGGAGGATCCCAACTTGTTTATCGAATGGTACTTCAATGGCAAGCTGCTGCAACATGGATCCCGCTTCAAGATGACCAGCGAGTTCGGATTCGTCACCATGGACATGATTGAGGTGTACTCCCGCGATCAGGGCATCTACACCTGCAAGGCGTATAACAAGGCTGGCGAGGCATTCACTTCTACCACCATTTTCTGCTCGAGCAAGGACAACATTATTGACTCGACACAACATCCGAAGGGCGCCGAGGGTCTGGGACAGATTCAGGACCTGGAGGATTCCCTCCGCAAGGACGGTAGCAAACCAGAGCAACCAGAACAAGGAATCGCTCCACGCTTCACCACCGAATTCGTCAACATTGCTGACATTGGTGAAGGTGAGTTGGCCCATTACGAAGCCAATCTCATTCCCCTGGGAGACCAGAGCATGGTCATCGAATGGTTCTTCAACGGCAAGGTACTCGAGGCCAGCCATCGCGTGCGCACCATCTACGCTTTTGGCACCGTTGCTCTCGAGGTGCTCGGCACCAAAATCGAAGACACCGGCACCTACACCTGCCGTGCCACCAACAAGTACGGCTCAGCTGAGATTAGCTGCACCTTGGAGTGTGTTGACAAGCCACGTGGCCAGAAGCCACACTTTACATCTCACATTCAGCCGTTGCAGGGCCTGAAGGACGGTCAATCGGCCCACTTCGAATGCACGTTGATTCCAGTCAACGATCCTGAGCTCAAGGTCGAGTGGTATCATAATGGCAAGCTGATGCGTCACTCGAATCGCATCAAGACCGTATCCGACTTTGGTTATGTCGTCCTAGACATTGCTTATCTGCAGGATCACGATAGTGGCGAATATGTATGCCGGGCCTGGAACAAGTATGGCGAGGACTTCACCCGCACCACTCTCAACTGTGGTGGTCGTGGTGGTGTCTTCTATGACAGCTTACAGCCCGACTCGTTGCAGAGGATCCGGGAGCTGGAGTGCCCGCAAGGACAACAAACGGACACTGGTGCTCCGCTGGTTGCCGAGCCACCTAAGTTCATCACCCAGATCAGCGATGTCACCAAACTGGTTGAGGGACAGAGCGCTCACTTCGAAGCGCGCTTGACACCCATTACAGATCCTGACTTGGTGGTTGAATGGTATTTCAATGGCAAGAAACTGCCACATGGTCATCGCTTCCGCACCTTCCACGACTTTGGTATTGTCATCTTGGACATTCTCTACTGCTACGAGGAGAACTCTGGTGTCTATGAGTGCCGTGCTCACAACAAATACGGCGAGGATGTCACCCGGGCGACTCTTAAGTGTGCTTCCAAGGCCAGTCTCATTCTGGACTCGCAGCTGCCACGCGGCATGGAGGGAGGCCTGGAGAAGATTGCCAATCTGGAGTACAGCATGGTACGCACTCGCGAAGAGACCACCGAAGAAACCAAGGGCAAAGCCCCAGTCTTCACCGTGCCGCTGGAGAATATTGAGAATCTCCGCGAGGGCGAGAATGCTCATTTCGAAGCTCGCATTACGCCTGCTGATGATCCCAAGCTGAAGGTCGAATGGTACTGGAATGGACGCCCATTAAAGGCGGGCTCTCGCTTCCGCACCTTCTGTGACTTTGGCTTCGTCATCCTGGAGATTTCTCCGGTATACCCCGAGGACTCCGGCGAGTACTCGTGCCGTGCCATCAACGAATACGGTGAGGCCGTGACCACAGCGACCATGAAGATACAGGGCAAGCGAAGCATTATCATGGAATCTCAATTGCCCAAGGGAATGGAGGGCACCATCGATCGTATTGCTGAGCTTGAGGGTCTTGGTTCCCGCAACACCGAGTTTGTTCCCGAGGACGATACTGGCAAACCACCCGAGTTCATTACCACACCATTCGACATGGTCATCTCCGAGAACTCGCTGGCGCACTTCGAGTGCCGCCTGCAGCCCATCAACGATCCGTCCATGCGTGTGGACTGGTTCCACAATGGCAAGGCCTTGTGGGCCGGTTCCCGCATTAAGACCATTAATGACTTTGGTTTTGTCATCCTCGAGATTGCCGGCTGCTACCAGCGTGATACGGGTCTCTATACCTGCAAGGCCACCAACAAGCACGGCGAGGCCACAGTGTCTTGCAAGCTGCAGGTCAAGGGCCGTCAAGGCATTGTCATGGAACCACAGCTGCCCTCGAACTTCCGCACTGGCACAGAGAGCCTGCAGAAGCTGGAGGAGAGTATGCACAAACGGGAGGAGATTCTCATCGATGAGGAGCAACCCAATCCACCCAAGTTCACTGAGGACATCAAGGACAACTTGGACGTCCCAGAGGGCGGCCCAATTCACTTTGATTGCCGCGTAGAACCCGTCGGAGATCCGACAATGCGCATCGAGTGGTTCTACAATGGACGTGTTATGGCAACTGGTTCCCGAGTGCATCAATTGAACGATTTTGGCTTCATTGCTCTAGACATTGACTACATCTATGCCCGCGATTCCGGCGAGTATACCTGCCGTGCTACCAACAAATGGGGCACCGCTACCACCACCGCCAAGGTCACCTGCAAGGGCAAGCACAGCATTGTCTATGACTCGCAGTTGCCCGATGGCATGACCGCCGAGAAACTGAAGGAGTTGGAGCGTGGACGCATACCAGATGCCCCCAAAGTTGTGGAAGAGCAGTTCGGACCACCGAAATTCATCACACAAATTGCCTCGGTGACTGCCGAAGAGGGTGAAGCTGTCCGCTTTGAGTGCCAAGTGGAGCCGAAGACTGATCCCAGTCTGCGTGTCGAATGGTATCGCAATGGCAAACCATTGCCTCTGGGTCATCGTTATAGAAACGTCTTTGACATGGGCTTCGTCTCCCTGGACATCTTGTATGTCTACAGCGAGGACTCTGGCGAGTATGTCTGCCGTGCTGTCAACAAATATGGCGAGGATCGCACCAAGGCCACCGTTTCTTGCAAGAGTAAGATCTTCCGCATATTTGTTGAAACTATTAAACATTATCGTGTATTTCCTCTTCCTTCCTCTTCTAGAATTGCCAACAATTCTGCTGCAGAACCAAGTGCCTCGTGGCATGAAGCGCTCGGACGCGCTCACCCAGATGGAGGCCACCATCAAGAAGTATACTTCTGAGGTGCACTTGACCGAGGACGATCTATTCGATCCTGACCGCAAGCAGCCACCTCGCTTTGTTACCCAAATCAAGGAACAAACTTCGCTCACTGAAATGGCCAAGACCAAATTCGAGTGCCAATTAGCGCCTGTTGGTGATCCAAACATGAAGGTCGAATGGTTCTTCAATGGCAAACCTTTGCTCCACAGTAAGTGTTCCAAATATATATTTAATCTACTGAAATACTTAATTGGTCTTTGTGCAGAGAACCGCTTCCTGCCCATCTACGATTTTGGCTATGTCGCCATGAACTTTGGCTGGGTTTATCCCGAGGACAGCGGCGAGTACGTTTGCCGTGCCACCAACTTGTATGGCATGGATGAGACTCGCGCCATCATCAAGGTTTCCGGCAAGCCTGGCATTGTCTACGACTCCCAGCTGCCCGCTCACATGCAGAGCATTGATCGCATTCGTGAAATGGAAGCCTCCTGGCAAGTGTAAGTAACGATGTTCAAATTTAATTAGACACTTTGTTATCGTATCAATTTTATTCCTTAGTGTGCCCGAGGCTGCTGATCCGGATGCCAAGCCCAGAACGAAGCCTGTATTTGTCAGCAAGCTGGAGCCGCAGACTGTCGAGGAAGGTGATCCTGCCAGATTCTGTGTGCGTGTCACCGGACATCCACGTCCTCGTGTCATGTGGCTGATCAATGGACACACTGTTGTTCACGTAAGTTATTTTTGTAAGTGATATGAGCTGGGCGTTGACAAAAAAGGATCCCTTTTACCTTGCAGGGATCTCGTTACAAGCTGACCAACGATGGCATGTTCCATCTGGATATCCCGAAGACACGTCAATACGATACCGGCAAGGTTGAAGTGATTGCTCGCAACTCTGTGGGCGAATCGATAGCTTCCACCGAATTGAAGGTTGAGTCTCGTTCCGATGACTATCGCAATGTGCTGAAGAATTCACCACGTCGTAAGTTCAACACACACTCTATACACTTACAACACTTTGCCATTCAATTGGATATATATTAAATATATCCAAATATGAATTATATTAACAGCTATTAGAAATTAACATAGACAGAGGATTGACCCAAAAAATATATCGATTGATTTACTATATTAATTCTTATTGGAAAAGTTATTTTACAGTAAATTAAACATTTTGTTTCTTAAATTTGATTAATTTTGGGACATTTCTCGCTGCTTTCAATCAACGAAACAACCACACAAAACTCACAATAAATACGCATTGTAAATATATACATCTATATCTATACATACTATATAGTACAGATCAAGTAGCACTAGAACCCAAGTTTATTTATGCGTTTTCAATCACAAGCCACAAAATCCAGTTAAATTAGAATATACATAGAACAAAACCAAACATAAAGAACCACAAACTGCCCTCATACAATAGACCCAACGATCCCAAAAGATAAAAAGCTTCCCCCTAATAATCCCCCAAGAGCCTATTGTTGTCTCTTCAACGAGCCATCAAGGAGCGATTCAGCAAATCCAAACCTGAAGCACTGAGGAAGCCATCAAAATAAGTATCATCATGGACCCTGGGTAGTATGGTTGTGCAAGTTTTATGTGTGTGTTTTAAAGAATCTCTCTCTCTCTCTATCTCTCTCTATCTGTATATATTCTTAACTCTGGCTGATCATTCAACTTCTGTCTGTCTTCATTTAAAATGAAATGAAATCGTAAAAGAGTTATAAAACCTTTTGTGAGAAATAATCATGTCATCATAATCTAATCTTATCGATCATTTACTGTCATCTATGTCATATTTTCTACTTAATTGAATTCATATACTAATACTAAAGCTTTATAGGAATGCAGTTGATTTCCTAATCAAAAACGCATGTAACTAGTTGTATTTTCTTCGTAATATTATGTATCGTTAATCGTGACTAAACCAGTAAATTTGCTCTTGAATATAGCCTGGTACGATTACGAGTTGGCGGCCTATCAGAAAGAGCGTCAGGACAATGAGTTGGAAAAGGTATTTGATGAGCGTAAGCAATATTTGTCTGAACAGAGTGCGCACACCCTTAAGGGTGTTGAGCACCTAAAGCCCAAACAATACAAGCCCCAGACTCCAGACTGGCAGCAGAATGTGAAGTCAAAGAAGAGCGAGGAGTACTATAGCAAGCTGCAGGATCTGGAAACCGAGCAGCTGCTCAAGGAAACCAAATTGCGCAAGGATAACCATCAATATGCCATTCCCGGCGAGAAGGTTGTCAGCAGCTCGGCTGCCAAGGGCATGGCTCACTCCTATGAGGAGAATCTGTAAGTGTTCTTAGAAATGTGTATGCCAATAACTAATAACTTTTTTATTCTCCCTGCAGTCAAGAGAAAACCAGCACCACACAGATTAAGGCCGCACCACCAAAGGGCACCGCTGAGCCATCAGAGTCGTCTGTCCATGGACGTGAAGTGCATATGAACAAGCAACAGCAAGTACAGAAGGAGATCCAAGGTGACTTGGAGATTACACGCAAGATCACTGCCACCGAGACGACCGAGATGGAGCACAAGGGCACAATTCAGGAGCGGGTTGTCAAGGGACCCGTAAAACCAGCCAAGGCCCCAGTCTTCACTAAGAAGATTCAGCCTTGCCGCGTCTTTGAGAACGAGCAGGCCAAGTTCGAGGTGGAGTTCGAAGGCGAGCCAATGCCCACTGTCAAATGGTATCGTGAAAGCTTCCCCATTCAAAACTCGCCCGATCTCCAGATCCACACATTCAGTGGCAAGTCCATATTGATTATTCGTCAAGTCTTTATTGAAGATTCGGCAGTATTCTCGTGTGTGGCCGAGAACCGCGGTGGAACTGCCAAGTGCAGTGCCAATTTGGTTGTAGAGGAGCGCAGACGCGCGGGCAAGGGCGGCATTCAGCCACCAAGTTTTGTGACCACCATTCAAAGCACCACCGTTGCCACGGGACAATTGGCTCGCTTCGACGCCAAGGTAACCGGCACTCGCCCCATGGATGTCTATTGGCTGAAAAACGGCATGAAGATTCAGCCCAGCATCAAATTCAAGATGCTCGAGGAGGACAGTGTGCACACCTTGCTCATCATTGAACCCTTCGCCGAGGACTCTGGTCGCTACGAATGCGTGGCTGTCAATGCTGCTGGTGAAGCACGTTGCGATGGCGATTGCGTCGTACAGTCTCCAACTAAGCCGGACAAGCCAACAACACCAGGTAGCGAGAAGGCACCTCATATTGTGGAACAGCTGAAGAGTCAGTCCGTTGAAGAAGGCAGCAAGGTGATCTTCCGCTGTCGCGTGGATGGCAAGCCAACGCCCACAGCTCGTTGGATGCGTGGAGAGAACTTTGTGAAACCCTCGCGCTACTTCCAAATGACGCGTCAAGGCGAATACTATCAGCTGATCATTTCGGAGGCCTTCCCCGAGGATGAGGGCACCTACAAGTGCGTCGCCGAGAACAAACTAGGCAGCATTCAGACCAGTGCTCAGTTGAAGGTGCGTCCCATCGAGAACCTGGATGCTCCACCAACCATTACTGCTCTGAAAGATGTCTCCGTAACCGAGGGCATGCCTGCGCAGTTCAAGACCACTGTCACTGGCAAGGTGAAGGCCACCGCAGTCCAGTGGTTCCGTGAGGGTCAGCTGATTCCGGAAACACCTGATTTCCAGGTAGGTTGACTCCCAGCACACTCCCAGCGATTGATTATGTTGAGAGTTTTGAGTTTGGTGTTTGAATTGGAATAACAAAATTTCTGATTCTTTCAGATGATTTTCGATGGCAACAGTGCCGTCCTCTTGATTGGTACCACTTATGAGGAGGATTCGGGCGTCTTTACAGTGCGTGTGACTTCGTCTACGGGACAAGTCGAGTCATCAGGCAAACTGACTGTTAAAAGTAAGGATTAAACTAAAAAATAAGCAAACCAAAAACCAGAGCTCGACAACAACAATAGCGAAAACAAGAAAACGTAAGCGAACAGTGTTCGAAAACTCCAAAGATTGCTCAAATCACACAACAACGACCAAAAAAAGATTATAAAAGTAGATCTATTTTTTTTACGTAACGGATCCTTACTATACTCTGACGTATTACAACAACAAGTCCAACTATTGTCAATAACTAGTCGTAAAAGTTTGAGAGTGAAGAATATTTTAAAGCGAATTATTCGACTCGAGAGAATTTTATAGTTTCAGTTCTATATCAACTATGATTTTTATTTTTATTGAAAAAGCAACGAACGAGTTTTTATTACTAACAATTTCAATATGTGAACCCAAGCAACAATTTTAAATGGAAGATGTTTAACACGAAACCCATAACAAAGAAAAGAAAAAAAAGAAACAAACTAATAGCAAGTTAAATTAAACGAAAAATCAAAAAATAATAAAAATAATTACACGTATTTTGCAATATAAATATTTATAGATCATTTTCTTTTGTGGCAGTGCCAATCAACAGGGAATTTGCTTGTCGGTTGAAAACGAAATTCGAAATACTTAAAATTTGAAATTTGAGTGAAAACTAGATGAAAACGCTCAGAATAGAAAACGCTTGCCCCTTCGAGATGAGATGAGTTGAGTTGAATTATAAATAAAAAAGGCCGCTTATGTGCTTTCATACTTAAGAACATATAGACGGTACAGACACAGGCATTTTATAAATACAATATACATAATGTTAAGATTCTGTAGCCCCACCCTCCTTCCTGGGAATAGAAACATTTGTCGGACTAGTTTTGGGGCCGTGTGCAAAACGCACATTTGTCCCGCCTCCGCTCGAGCATGAAAGTTTTATTTTTCATTTGAATTTGAATTTGAATATTAGCATAAAATATTGGGGATGACACATGTAGCGCAGACTGTTCTTTGTAGCTTACGGCGCTGCTCCCAAAGATATCCCCCATAGATACTAGACATATTCGAGCACCCAGATCATGAACGTGCGCAAAACTAGCACAACCAAAAGGGGGTAAACTGTACGTTAATGAGGAAAGCAACAGTGAACAGAGAAAATGTGGAAAGCCATTGCAGACATTGAATTTCAGCGGCCAGCAGAGACCAGATTATATATATGCTTACCATACAGTATAGATATTTATCTATACAGATTTATATATACTTATATACATATATATATGTATGACCCATTCTATTTTCAATTTGTTTTTGGAACATGTTGCTTTGAAAACTAATTTCCAATAGATTAGCTAAAAAACCTGTATTTTTAGACCAGAGCGTTGTCTGGATATTATTTTGTTCACTTTGTGGCTACAATGAAAGGCTGCGTTTTATGTATTTTTCAAGTAAATCGTAAAATTTATTTAATTTTCGAAGCATATATTGGCTTTAAATGTACAAGCGCTTTTCAAAATAAACTGACATTTAGATCAGGCAAAAATAAAATAATGAATTACCTACAAGTTGTTTGTTTCAATGCAGACCACACCATCTACGTAGATACAGAACACATAAATATACCTGTAGTTCTATGCTAGCCACTAGACATGAACATGAATAAATGACTCTGTTTATGGTGCAGAAATGATTTTAATTAATTCAATCAGTTACGGCAGTTCACTCATCAACATCTTTGGCTTATGCCTCACTCTCTGAATCATTTATTTGATTTGCCTTGTTATTTTTAGATGTTGGCCCATTCTCGAATTTTATATCCAACCGACATCTGGCAGCAGTCCCTTCAGAGTGAAAAATGCATATTAGAATAGATTTTGTTGGGTTTTCAATAGGAACGAATCAAACTTTTACCAACTACTCAAACTCCATCTTAGACTCGAACATGAACTCGTACTTTTATTTGATCTAGACAGACGTTGACGTCCAGTTGCAGTTGCCAGCAACAATAATTGATTGTGCGGACAAACCTCGAAACATATTATAATTTGTATTGTTTATTTAATTTACTTTACATACATTTATTTATTTTGTAGTGATGTTGCATGAGATTTTATTATTCATTTTTTATTGCCGCTTTTTACTACTAATTCGTTTCGTTTGATTTCGTTTCGTTTCCACTTTCTGTTATCATTTTTTATCAAAAGTTATATATGAAACAAAAAAACAAAAAAACATTACAAAAACAAAACGAATAAGGCGAATAATCACAATATCTCAATCGATTCTACCCGATTCGATCCAATCCAAAGTATTTGCCGCTTCTGCTGCCAATGCTATGTCTACTTTGTGGTAAAAATGCTTTACTAAAAAATTAATCATAAAAACTCATGCGACTTTTGTTTTAAGTTCTATCTACAAATACATGGAGATACTTGTAATCTGCCAGTTAATTAATGTTTATGTTTATGTTTACTTTTGTGTGTATCTCTTTATGTGTTCGATCCTTCCCGATTGTTCACAATTCACATCACTTCTTTGTTGTCTAATTGTATTTCTATAATTCGATTTCTCATGTATTTAATACTTAAAACCAATATCGCGACTTTATTAAATAAATTAAAGCAAATGCATCATATTCGACATTCGTGTTTGGCTCCAATGCTTCGCATCCTTACTGCTGCTGCTGTTGCTGCTTTTCGCAATCGCATCAATCACAGGTACAGGTAATTGTGTGTATATAAATTTATGTTTATTGTATTTTTGTATCGGCACACACTTGAGAGGATTGCACTTTACAAAACGAAACACACTTTCCAATTCGGCCCCGTTAGGCAACTGTCTACCTTCTGTGCTCGATTGTTGTCTACATGAGAATGAGATGTTGGTCGAATGCGCTGCGCTCCGGCTCCGATGCGATGCTTACCCAAAAATATACCAAATACACGTACCCAATATAAACACAGACACACCCCGCGCCCAATACAATCATCTTCTATGAGCTGTTTACCCCACCTGGTGACGTAGCCGCCACTAATCATTAATCTATTTTTGGGCGTATTGTAAACAAGCATTTGAATTGTGTGCTTTCTCTCAATTGTACTCGTATTTGCTCAACTCAACTTGGCACTCGATTCTAATAAAGGTACTTAATAACAATGATGATTATGCAAATGCTCACGCTGTTGTTGATGGTAATGATTACGAATGATGCTGCTGCTGTACTTAACCGATGATGAACAATGACTGTCCAATTGATTATGTGCCAAAAAACGAGCACTACCAGCAGGTTAATGCCAGAGTCCCAACCGATTCGTCACACCCCATTAATGATTCATGAATAATGCTCATATATTCTTTTTATCAATGTCAAATGTGACTTGGCCAATTATTGATGCACGGTCAAAGCAAATATGAGCTGTCATTTCGATAGTTTGTAGAGCAGAATGATTTGTGGGGGTCATGCTCCTCCGGATTGAGGCTGCTTCTATGATTCTACGAACACAACCATCTCGTAAATCCAAGCAGAATTATTTATTTCTAATGTTCCGTCATGATATTCGAAAATTCTCTGCACTAAATTTATATTTTCAAGTTCATTGTTTGTGCCATGTATATGCAAAAGAATTTTTATTTATTTTTAATATGCATAGCTCCATGTCAAGAGGCAGCAACGACAACTAGTTTTCTGAGGTAAGAATGTATCATGTTGCCAAGGCTAAATTTATCATTACGGCAAAGGTAAGCAAGCGTGTATTTCGAGAGGATTCCCCTTAGCCAAGCTCTGTTGTTGTCAACTCTGGATTACATTTCCCTTTCTCATCTAGTTATTTGCGATGTTAACAGAGTGCCTTCCCTTTGAAATTTATAGAACGACGTATCTCGGCTTATCAATTACGTACGATTGATTCTGTCGAAGATGAATCTTCATCCTCTGGAAGGGAAGATAGTGCACCCGATTCGCCCCATCAATTCCCACATCAGCAACAGCCTGGCGAATATGGCCAGTTTCTGGCCGTCAATGGTCAGGCACAACATCAGGGACGTTCGCGTACCAAAAAGCCTAAGGTCCGCAGCAAATCCCTGCAGCCACCCACTAATGTTGTACCTTGGCGCAAGTCGTCACGTCCACATCGTGGACGATCTCTAGACAAGCAACCATTCCTTCCGGGCTTTAAGCCAGAACCAGTCAAGTCCTGGACCGAAGAGACAATTAGTTTGAAGGTAACACCCATTGAGAAAAAGAAGCCTACTCCCAAGTTGGAAGCAGCTCAGGTTGTTCTTAAGTCGATCAAGACAGAAAGGGATCAAGGCATCATGAGCCTGGGTGCCACTTTGGAACAGATTATTGCAGGAAAGACTGAAAAGGAAGCTGTGCCCTGGATAACCATGCGTGACAAGCTCAAGCAGGTTGAGAGTGTCCAAGAACAGCTGAACAAATTCGATCTCGATGAGGTGTATTTGCGACCTCTTGAGGGTCAAATTGAAACGGACGAGCAGCTGCCCCAGCAGGCACAAGTCGAGCAAGTGCAGCGCAACCAGGAAATTCAACGACTTAAGAGCATGGAGAGCGTAGAAATTATGGAAATGACCGATCAGATAGATAAACTTATTACGCAACAGCAGAACTCTAAGGACCTGATACCATGGAAAGAAATGCGTCAGCAATTAAAGAGCGTGCAGCGAGTAACTAAGCAAATGGAAAAGTTTAAGATCGAGGAAGTTGAACTTCGTCATCTTGAAGCTCAACAAGCTATCAATGAAGAGTTCCAGTCGACAACCGATCAAACTGTTATAATGACAATCGATGATAGCTCTAAGGGTTCTATTTCGAAAATGATGCATCGCGATGAGATTCAGCATTATGAAGAACAATCAAATCTTTATAAACAACAGTTTATAAGCACCGAAGAATCGAATATTATGCATGTTTCTGAGCGAGAGAAACTGGAGGCCCAAAGGCTAATCAGCGAGCAGCAAGCTGTGAATTGGAGACAGCAACAACAACGTCCTCAGCTGCAGCCCCTCACTTCAGTTGAAGACACCATCTCTCAGACCAATGAGCGGCAGCGACTTGTGCAACAACAGAGCCTTATCGAAGAAGCTCAGCGTCAGCAGTACGTGCAAGTCGAAGACTCTCAGATGATGAGCCTGGAGCAGTACGAGCACCAAAAGATGATTAACCAGCGCACTCAACAAGAAGCTTACAACTGGCGTCAGCCTCAACAACCGCAGAAGTTCGTGCAGATTGAAGATTCATCGCTTTTGCACCTTCAAGAACGGCAGGATACACAGGAGCAGCACTTGTTGCAGCAACAGCCTGTTATGTGGGATCGTGGCCAGAAGAAGCCACAGCAAGTTCAACCTCAAGCTCCAGCAGTTCCGGTTCAACAGAGGTTCGAAGAGAAGCCAAAGACATACGAAGAAATGCATGATGAGCTGATTGAACCAGTTCCAGTTCAACAACCAGAACAGGTACCAGTTATGTGGGAACGTGGCAAGAAGAAACCAACTCAGCCTCAGCAGAAAACCTATGAGGAAGCTCACGATGTGTTGGATGAACCTGTTGCTCCCCAGCAGATAGAACAGGTTCCAGTTATGTGGGAACGAGGAAAGAAAAAGACTGTCACTCAGGAGGCTGCAACAGTTTCCCAGGAGATCGTGCAGGCATCTCAAGTAACTGAGCAACAAATTGTCGAGGAGACCAAGAAAACTGCAGTGCGCCGGGTAATTCCACCACGCGAACCTGAACAGAAGGTTGAGCAGGTTACATTAAAGCCAACGCCTCGACAGCGTCCAAAGGAGACTCAAAAGGCAGAAGATTACCAATTGAAGCCACTTAAGAGCACAAGAACTGTTCAACAGTCAGTGCAGGAGACTGCCCAAAAAGCTTTCGAAGAAGCCACAGATGAATTGGTTGACGATATTGTGTCTCAGGAGCAAGAACAACCACAACCAGTAATGTGGGAACGTGGTAAGAAGGCAAAGCCACAACAGCCTGAGGAACAAGTCCAGGATATTCCAAAGACGCTTGAAGTTGCAGTCGATACTTTGGAAGATGAGACTCTCAAGCCTTCAGAGCCCCAACCTCAGCCAGTGATGTGGGAGCGAGGCAAGAAAAAGCCTCAACAGGCAACTCCTCAAGAATTGCCGAAGTCGCATGAAACAGCTGTTGATACTTTGCATGAAGAAACTACACCAACTGTGGAGCCAGAGCCACAGCCTGTGATGTGGGAGCGAGGTAAGAAGAAGCCTAAACAGGTGGCGCCTCAAGAGAGTCCCAAATCGATTGAAGTGGCTGTAGATACAATTGATGAAGAGACAGCTACAATTGCTCAGCCAGAGCCACAGCCAGTGATGTGGGAGCGTGGAAAGAAGAAGCCACAGCCACAGCAATTGGTTGAAGAGAAGACTGAAGCAGTTCCTACAAAGTCTTATGAAGAAGCAGTAGATATTCTACCCGAAGAAGTAAAGGTTGAGGAGAAGCCAGAACCTGTTCTTTGGCAACGTGGTAAGAAAAAGGTACCACAACCTAAACCATCTGACGAACAGCATCCGGATGAAGTTGATGCAACAACTCGGGATGTTGTCGAAGTTGAGGAAGAAGAGCTGGTCGAAGAAAAGCGAAAGGTAAAGAAGGTAAAGAAACCTAAGCCAGCCGTCGAGTCTCCGGATCAAGTTCAAGAGGAAGTCCCTGAGGAGGAGGTTATTGAAGAGCAAGAAGAGATTGTTGAAGAAAAGCTTAAGGTCAAGAAAACAAAGAAAGCAAAGAAAACAGTAGAGTTCTCCGAAGAAATTGAACAACCAATGGAAGAAATTCCCCAAGAGGAAGATGCTGTTGAACAGGAAGAGATCATTGAAGAACAGGATGAGATCGTTGAGGAAAAACGTAAGATGAAGAAAATAAAGAAACCCAAGAAGCCTCTTGAGGTGTCTGAGGAAATACAACATCCTGAAGAAGACATTCCGCAAGATGAAGAGATAATTGAAGAGCAAGAGGAAATAGTTGAAGAAAAGCGGAAAGGTAAAAAGACAAAGAAACCTAAAGTTAAGGCAACCATGGAGAAGGTAGAGCAACCTGAGGAGCAACCTGAAGAACAACCAGAAGATGTTGAGGAAGTTGAGGAGCTTATAGCTGAGGAACCCAAGAAAAAGAAGCCAATTGTTAAGAAACCAGAAGTCGAGGAGGTCGAGAAGGTTACGCTAAAGCCTGTGCCAAGAAAGTCACATCAACTTCCCGAAAAAGAGCAAGTTGAAGAGGTTACACTAAAGCCACGTCCTAGGACTAGCGTTGTGTCTGAGATGCAACAGCCAGAAATAACTGAAACTGAATTAATAGAGAAAGAAAAAGTTGTTACTTTCGAGGATCAAGTGGTGGATGTAACGAAGAAACGCGTCAAGAAGAAGAAGCCCAAGACAAAACCAGAGAGCCAGGAATCTATTGAAGAACCAATTGAAGATATTGAAGAATCGGAAGAAGAAACTCAACCGGAAGTCGTTGAACCTGTCGAACACATTGTCGAAGAACAAGTTCTAGAGGAAGAAACTCCAAAAGAGACTGTCAAGAGATTGAAACCAAAGAAGGAGCAAGTTGTGGAAGTGGTTGAAGAAGTATCTCTGAAGCCAGTGACTAGGCCGAAGAAACAATTGCCACAAGAAGCTACAATTGAAGAAGTACGTCTTAAGCCAACAAAGCGTACTATTACGAAGCCTGAAGAAGTTAAACTTGAAGAGGTGGACTTGCAACATGTTGAAAAGGTGGAAGAGGAAATTGTTCAGGAAGAGAAACGCAAAGTTAAAAAGGTGAAGAAGCCGAAGCCTGAAGACTTGCCCGAAATAGCTGATGCAGAACCAACAGTTTTGGAAGAGGCTGAACATATTGATATTGAAAAGGAGCCCAAGGTAGAGGAGGAGCAACCACAAGTACCGTGGAAACGTGGTGAAAAGAAGAAGCCTGTCGCAGAACCGTTAGAGGAAAAGAAATGGCCAACTGGCAAACGCCGACCACAGCAAGAAGAGCAGCCAGAAGAGGTACAATTAAAACCAATTCCGACCAAGCCTGTGGAAGCGCCAGCCGCACCAGAGAAGGCCATTGCTGGACCAGAGCTAGTTCCAGAAGAAAAGGTGGAAAGCGAAGATGAGATATCGGACTTGGAACCCTTAAAGATTCCTGACGACAAACAACCCAAAGAAAAGGTCAAAAAGGAAAAGAAGAAGAAGCCCAAAGTGAGGAAGGCTACTCCATCAGTCGATGAAGTATCGGCCGAAATAGCCGAGCCATTTGCAGAACCTATTGCTGAAGAGGATCAAGTCGAAGAGCTGCCAGTTGATGACGTTAAAGTTGTAGCGGTATCTGAAGATGTGCAGCCTGAAGAAGAAGTTGTAATTACGGAAGGTGCACCCGATGCAAAACAAAAGGCGCATAAGAAACGTACAAAGCCCTTGAAACAAGCTTCGGTAGAGGGACAACCGCAGCTCCTAGAATCTGCTGTTGCAGAAATTGAAAAGGCTGATGAAATTTCCCAAGAGATCTCACAAAAGACTATTACTTTATTGAAGAAGACTGAAGACACACGACCTCAATTCATAACGACCGAACAGCTCATCGAGCTTGATGTTGAGGACGTTAGACGTGATCTCGAAATGAAACTTACCTCGAACATTATCAAGAAGGAGAAGCGTCGTGTCGTGCTGGATGACAGCCAACCACTTCCCGAACTGGAGCTCATCACTCAGAAGCGCATCCAAGAGGGTATTGAGAAAGTGGCTGATGAAGAGCTGATCGAGGATCAACAGTTAACACAAAACCTCGAAGAAACTACTACCTCAGAGGTGATTGGTCAAGAGCGAAAGCTGGTTAAGAAAAAGAAGAAGGAGATTAAACCACCACGTATCACTGAGAAGCTACGTCCGCGACAATGCGTTCCCGAAGAGCCCACTGTACTTGAGTGCAAGGTGGAAGGTGTACCATTCCCCGAAATTAACTGGTACTTTAACGATATGCTGCTTTTTGCATCAGAGAAGTATGAAATAACCGTCGTAGAGCAGGTGGCTCAATTGAAGATTGCTAAGGTCACACCAAGCGATGTGGGAGTCTACACCTGTGAGGCAAAGAACGAGGCAGGAGTAGCGACAAGTCGTACCAACATAATACTAGGTAAGTGAACACAATAGAAACAATATATTTCTTAATCTCCCATTGTAAGTTAAAAAGCTTCCAAGAAAGTTTTTTTGGTGTAATAACTATTTAACCTCTTGAAAGAACCCAATTTACCAAAGCTCCTACGACTTTATTCCCTTTTTCTAATGCCCCAAAAACACAAAAACCAACACTTTATATACTTTTTATTCACAACGAATACAGAAAAAGAACAAGGAGTTGCACCACAGTTTTCGAAGCCGCTTAAGATAGTCTTTACAGAAGAGAAAGAGCCTGAGCGGCTCAAGGTTACAGTTACATGTCAGGTGGCAGGCTCACCGAAACCCCAAGTTAAATGGTATCGTGGCATCGAGGAGGTCATACCCAACGAAGCCTTGCAGATGTTCTACGATCAGCAGACGGGTGATGTGGTCTTAGAGGTAATAAATCCAATACCCAATGAGGCAATTACCTATTCGATACAGGCGCAGAATCAATTTGGTCGCGCCATTGGCAATGCCAATATTATGAGTCGAGTTGACGAAGTTCCGAGGGAGATACTCAAAGCACCCACAGTAACTCCATTGAGTGCCATGGTCATACCAAACGGAGGCACCTTGCTTTTCGAAGCGAAGTACGATGGAGCACCAAAGCCTGAGATCAAGTGGTTGCGCAATGGTCGTGAGATCATCGAAAATGAGGAGACCACAATAGAAACCACTGAGACCACAACAACCATAAAGGTTGTCAATATGACACGAAAACGCACAGGCAAATATGAGGTGTGTGCTAAGAACAAGGTGGGTGAAGCCAAATCATCGGGTTCGGTGGTCGTTTCGGATCAAAAGCCCGATAAACAAATCAAGGCCCCTCGTTTTATCCAACCATTGGAGCCTAAATACTTTGGAGAGCATGAGGTTGCAATACTTGAGGCAGTTGTGGACTCAGAGCCGCTTTCATCGTTCCAATGGTTTGTACATAATGAGCCCATTAAGAGCTCCAATGAATGCCGCATTGTTACCCAAGCCAACAAGTCGACGCTTTTGATTGAGGACTTCCAAAAGAAATTTAGTGGACCTTTCACTTGCCGGGCCGAGAATGTTGGCGGTTCGGTTACATCGACAGCAACAGTAAATATGCTGGATGCATTGCCACAGGAAGAGGCAGTGGAGTTTGAGTCGCCACGCTTCATTGAGGAATTGGTTCAGCCCGTGGAGGTAATGGATGGTGAGGCGCTGCAGCTAACTTGTCAAGTGACTGGCAAGCCCACGCCCAAGGTGGAGTGGTATCACAATGAGGAGAAGATAGCCGAAACAAAAGAAACGACCATTTCCCAGGATATGCAAGGAATTTGTCAGCTGCAAATTACGGAAGTATTCCCTGAAAATCAGGGTGAATATAAGTGCGTTGCCACCAATAAGATTGGCAAAAGTATCACCGCAACAACAGTTAATATTCAAGGTACTTTGATGGTATCCATTGATCCAGTTCATTGATTTTTTAACAATAGAAAATAGCGAACTAGGAAATGTTGCATATACTCGTAGTCGAACCATATGCATTACAATTCACAATTTATAATAGGTTTTCCAATAACTACACTCTCCCGCCTCTCTATCCTTCTGTTTAATTTCTATGAAAACTATGTTGATTCCTTTTTACTAACTCACATCTTGGACAACTTGCATGTTATCCTCTATTTATCAATCAAGTCCGAAAACGAAATTAGTTTGTCGAATTCCTTTTGTAAATAATTCTTCACGTTATGCGTTTGTTTGCAAATCAATTCATATTCACATGTGGTAAGCTCCCGCTTATATTGATCAATTTTCCAAATATTCTTTTAGCATTTGAATATATCCCCGATTCTGAAATCACTGGACTCACAGGATCTGAGGAGGATCTACTTGATAGAGTAAGCGTGATTGTAGTAAAACGAGTTTGCATAGGTCTTGAAGCTAACTTTCCATATTCCCCATATAATTACACCGTTTTAGACCATCTCAATCGACGAACAAGCACCGAAAATAATTAAAAAGCTACCTGAAAAAATCGAACCCAAAGAGGGTGAGCAAGCCAAATTGGAAGTTAAGGTTATTGGCAAGCCAAAACCAAAAGTCAAATGGCTACGTGACGACGAACAGATATTCGCATCCGAGGAATATCAAATCGAAAATTTCGACGATGGGACCTCAGTATTGGTCATCAATCATGTATATCCCGATGATTTGGGCACAATTAGTTTTGAGGCATACAATCCCTTGGGAGTGGCAGTAACCACAGCACTATTTGCAGTCGAAGGTACTGATTTGGTTTATGTGATATACTTTATTGAAAACGCTTTATAATCATGGAAAAAGTCTTGGAATTGCTAGTAAAATTATTTTTCAGATCTGCAGCAGCATTACCGAATTTCCTTTCCTCCTTGTTCCCATACTTGTAACTCCCTGATAACATTTCCAACTCGAATTCCATACACTCAGAACTTAGATAATAGTACTACACTTGTATACACTAAAGGGCATAAATATTATATTATATTATTTACGTAAAATATGATGATAATATTTTACACAATTTGAACCAACTTTTGATGAAGATATAATAATAATATACAACTATTATCACTTCTACTATAATTGCATTGCACAATAATAGGCATCGTTGGATCCAAGGATTACCGCAAGCCCGAGTGGGTGACTCACATGGAGGAGATGCAAGTCGCTCTCAAAGGTATGTATCGAATGTCTGATAAAATAACCGAACTTTACCACTGTTATGTGTATATGTGTTTTAATTTTCGTGTTCTCAACACACAAATGTATTCCGTACTATTGTCCTAAATCACAAACAACATTTCACAAACGTCTGTCACTTTTCTTCTGTCTGTCTCTATTGTACTTGTCCTTGTATTATACAATGTTTTGTACAACAACAAAAATAAACAAACAACAACAATAAAACTACTATGTGAACATGTCTCGAAGTCGTCCAAGCAATTGTGTACTTTGTTATTGTCCCAGCCTACACAGCTATAAGGCTTTTGCCCTTCCCCTCCCCTAAACGCCAAGCCAATCCCCCGATCCAAACTTAAAACGTAATATTTGATATTATTCTAAAAGTATACGCCATTAGAACTATTAGTATAAAATTTTGTTATCGTATATATATTTTTTACAGTATCAGTATATCATCTGCAAGTAATTGGTTGTGTTTTATTATTTGAAATCATTTCTTATTTTCTTTCGTTTTTCCAAATTGATACTAACATTTATTGAAATTAAATTACTGAAAAGAAACTGTATGACATTCCCCAAAACAAAACGCTGCTTGCCCAAAACTCAACGTTTCTCTGTACATAAGTGTCTATGATGCATTTTTATGTAAATTAATCATTTATTCGTTTGATTTGCGCCTTACTATCTTGTCATAGAACAGACAAATAATTTACAATTACAAACAATAAGCAAACAATTCAAGTAAACTATGCCACAAATAAACTGATTGTAAGTACAACACAGATATCGCCCTAACCTGTAACTTCTCCCGTTTCCTGTAATATGTATATGCGTATTTGGTAGATTGTAGATTTTAATATTTAGATATATTGTTGAATTTTTATGCTTATAGCTGCTAAATGCTCGCCATCACTACTAAACGAAATGCGTGACTGCCGTGCTGCCTTAGGCGAAACAGCGAAATTCTCAATACAATTTGCAGGCAACCCCAAACCAGGTACTGTATAATCTGTAGAGCACATCAGGCTGCAGGGATTGCATGATTGATGGAGATTGGTTTTACTGGTTTTGTAGATATACAGTGGTATTTCAACAATGTGCAACTTAGGGCGTCTGAAAAGTATCGCATGGTAGTGCAGGAATCTGATGCGACTCTAGAGATTTTAAAGATTACAAACGAAGACTGCGGTTACTATAATTGCAAGCTAATCAATGAGATCGGCATGACAATGACGCGCGCTAAGTTTGATATATCCTCAACATCTGCCGTTGAAGAGGAGCTCAAAACGAAAGTGACTGTGAAAAAGAAGGCTGGCAAAAAGACATCGAGCACAATGGCAAAGAGATCTAACGCGTCTGAATCCCAGACGTTACATAAGACAGAGATCCGAGTAGTGCCAGCAAATAGTCTAGAGACTACAGTGAACATTGTCAAGATAAGACAAGCTGTACCCATTGTAGTGGAACGGAGTGAAGTTTCGGAAATTATGCAAGTTAAAGATCGCAAGATTGCGGATGCCGAACAGCGCAGCAGCAGAATTATCGAAGAAATCGAAGAGCTCGACGAAGAAGAAGAAGTTGAGGAAGAAGTCCATATAGAAAGGAAAGAATTCACATCCAACAAATCAATTTTACTGTCTGAGTCTGTTCAAGTAATACGCACCAAAATTACACAAAAAATCATAAAAATAGAAGATATCTATGAGATAAGTCAACATGAAGAGGTTCAATGGCTGCTAGAGTCCGTTGAGGCGGAATCATTTGGCAAAATTGGTGAGGCAGCTCTCAGAGATCTGGCCACCATTGGTCTACTGCTGCGCTACGGCTGCACTCATTATGAGATCACATACATGTACGAACAAAACATATTCATATCTCTACAGAAGCCAGAGTCACAATCGGCTTTGGTCCAGCTCGTGGAACGGGAGGGTCATGAGGAGTTGATTACGCATATTTTGAGCGAGTCCTCCAATGAAGATGAGACCACACTAGCAGCCACTGTTGGTTTCAAGGCATTCATTCGCATGATACAGACTTACGAGATCACTATAGAAACTGTCATAAGAAAGTTTCATAGGGAGGACTTCATCTCGCACGATTGGAAGATATGCGGAAAGGAGGTTTGCAATTCTGTTTTCTTGTTTGCGTTTTCATCTTGAGGTTGAGTAGACAGTTGAAATGCCATCACCAAATCCTATTCATAATTTAATTCGAAAATAATTCTATAAGTGGCATTTCAGCTTCCGTCACCTATAAATGTTCTCAAGTTTCATAAAATTGCAGTATGGATTCAACTTATCAATTAGCGAATTGACGTATTATTTTTATACATTTTTATCTATACAATTCGCTGAAATCTAGAGAATAGTAGAGACATCCCAGATTATTGAAAGTCACGAAGCCATAACGCATGTGAAAATCGGTGAGTATTTCGTAGACAGAAAAATACATACTTCTGTTTTCTCAGAGATTGTATTTGACACAATATTTATGCGCGCAAAGTTATAGTTTTGAATACAAAAAATTTGTTTTTATTTCTTTTTATTTTCAATATGAAAAACTGCTTTGTAAAAATGCCTGCGCTTTACGTGCCAACCCCAACAATAAACTAACACAAACGTAGAGGAAACATTTGTCGAGGAACGCACGATAGTTGTCGATGAAGGTTTGAACATAAACACTGATGAACTGTAAAACTGTACCCCAATGAACTACTCAACAACAATTGCATAATATAATTACAACAACTACAACTACAAATAACAATAATCGATATTGACTTTCAAAATATAACAATTAAATTATGTTAAACCAAAACCAAATCATGTGTATATTCTAAAAAAGACGCCTACAGAGTTCTCAAATTGAACCCCTATTAACCCCTAATAACTACCTACTACTTCGTACTGAGATTCAGTCTGTTGTCATATAAGCTTTTTTATATAATATATTTTTTGCAAAATCAAATGCCTCTACTTACCTGAATGGCACTACAATCGAAATGATTTTAAATGTTTATATTTTGCACGCAGTCTCAAAGTTTAATCATCCAGAGGTAAGTTATCTCAATGAATACGTAATTTGTATATTTTGTTTGTCTGTTTGGCTTTTGTTTTCTGTCACCAACAAATCCATGATCTGTATATAGAAAGAGGAGATTTCATTAATTCATAAGCCTTATCGCAGAGCTCAGCTTATTCAAATTGACTTAATTCTTCTGCAATTACATATGCCTGGCTTAAAAAGCGTTCAACAGATTTTTAATATATTGTTTTTAATAGCATCTGAAAGAAAAGCCGACATTGTCATTGTTTAATTACATTACATTCACAGAAACCACAACCACTAAAGTGGAAAAACAATTCATACAGCAACAACAAGTACTAGATCAACAACTACAAATACAGGCTGAACAAACTATGCATAAAAAAACGAAAACTAAGAAGCATAAAAACCATACAGAAATAAAACAACACCAACAACATGAAGACGAGAGAGAAAGTATTGAGGCCACTGCTGATTATGAGCAGAGGGAAACCTTTGCCAAAGAACTAAACACAGAATCACCGAAACTTGAAACACTCGAGCAAATTGAAGACCTTTTGCCACATATCACAAAACTTTCCACGCAAAATCTACCAAAAAGCATACACGAAATTGTAGCAGGTGCAGAAACCACAGAACTCTCCACACCGAAACCGGTAGAGGCTCAAATACAAACTGATATTTTATCACATAAGACTTTAGCAGTTAATGAGGAATGTTTGGCATTTGATGAGGTTAGTGCTGGTTTGGATCAGTCCAAACCACAAGTTAGTAAGCTTAGTCAACAAGTTGAGGTTCATAAAAGGCATGCAGTTTCCGTTACTGAGACCCAAACAAAAGAAACTCCTCAGGAATTAAAATCTTCAAAAATTCCAAAACTTATCAAAGCCGAGCGGAAAATTATGGAATCACGGCCACTTTTAATCGAAACCCCAAGCATCGAAGATTCAGTTGGAGAGCTAGAATCTCTTAAGACTTCCGCTCAGCAGGCTATTGGCGAGATCTTATTGTCTCATGAACTCACATCGGAACAAAATACAACCTTGGATAACTTTGACGATTTTAAGACTCCTACAATGAGTGAGGAAAAAGCACAATCACAATTCTTGCAGAGTGAGGGACTTTTAATTACAGAATCCTTCAAAGGCGAAACTGTTAGGAAGGAGATCTCGCAGGTTAAGCCTATCAGTGAACAAATTTCCCCCCAACTTACTTCAAGCATTAGCCTTGGCGTTAGCGAATGCCAGCCCCAAGATTCTGTAACGGAACTTAAACCAGATGTAAAAGCACGGAGTGAGACTTTGTCCAAAACCGTACAAGAATTTAAGGTATTCAGCACAAGTGAATCGAAAGCATTAGAAAGTGTTGACGAAATATGCTCAGACTATCAACCAACCAAGACATTAGCTGATGTCTCCATTAAGCCTGAAGAAGTTCCAATATTAATAGAAGAAATAGAAAAAATGGAATCTCTTGGGGAGAAGGAACCTTTAAATGAACGACCAGCTGAGTTCCAGGCAGTCCAACAGTTAGTGTTAACTGAGAGCTTGTTGTACACAACCGCAGATTCGCGAAGTCCAACCGAAGAGAGCATGCCCACATTCAAGACCGATTCGCAAGAAGCTCACTTGAGTTTGGAAACTCAATCTCACATTACCACTCACGAAACTATTTTTGATGAAGATCGCCCTCGGGACTTGACATTATCAAATATCCCTAAAAACATCAACGCTACTGTGAGTCAAACAAGTTCTCTTCCAGTTGGTGAAACCCTTGAAACACATTTGGTTGAAATGGCAGAGCAACTCACCGAACCCATAGTGCAACCTGCAAAACCTGTGAAGGAATCATTTACTAAGGCTTTTGGCACTGCCGCAGGAAACCAGGAAGCAATTTACGATACTATTGAAATAATGGAAAATACAAAGACTGATCTTTATCAAGGAAAAGTAAATATAACGGATGGTGAACTGGTTGCTGAAGTGCATGCGCAAACTCTAATAGATTCTGAGCAGAAGCTGCTGTCAAAAATACCAGAGATTGTAAAGGCTAACTTAGATTTCATTAAGCAAAATGCATTAGACATCAAAGAGAATACTGCTATTGAAAAAGAAAATATTTTGTCAGCTCTAAAAGATTCGCCTGAACAAGCTGCAGTGGAAGGAATAATTCCCGCTGAGTTAAAGGTTACCAGTGTATGGGAAGTGCAGCTTCAACATTCTTCTGTTAATATTGAAAGTGAAGAGATCAAGCCAGTATCAGCTAACAAGGCGTTCGAAACGAAACCAATTGGAACGACAAGCCAGCAGGACTTGCTAGAGGGTACAAAATATCTAGAAGAGATCCAGCAACCTGATCACAAATCTGGAAGGCTAATATTGTTTGAAAATCAGCAGCCCTTGGAAATAAGCGATGTTCAGGTAACTGAATCAAGTTCAGATTTTGTCGATACACTTCTAAAGCAACCCCAGACTTCAGCTCATAAAACAACTGATACATTTACCCACGTAGAGCATATGGAAGTTTTATTATTGGAGTCCACAAACAAACATGATGCTGTTAGCAAGCCAACTGCGGTATTGGCAGATATTACAATACCCGAACAATTTGGAGCTGACATAACTCAACAAGTTCCAATCGAATCCCTACGATCCCATGAAGAGAAAGCATTACCTCAGCAGCAGATAACAGGATCAAGTTTTAATCTATTACAACCACTAGAAACAAGTTCTCTTATAACAATGGAACATGAAGTGACAATGCCGCCCAAAGAACCTTCCTCACTATATAAGGCAGACGTTGCCACCTCGGGGGCGTTACAAGTAGCAAGTAAGGTGGGAGCTCAGCATATGGAATCTCTTCAAGAGCTTGATGATACGTCGCAACCTCAACAGCATGCACAAGTTAATATAGGTGAGATTAATCTAGCTGAATGTGAAGTAGTGGCATCGCTAGATACTCTGACGGATTGCGAAACACCTGATATTTATAAATCTAGCATAACTAACGTGGAAATCATAGAAAATACATCTGCATTAAATACGACAACAGCAATGATTTGCGAAGAAGCAAATGAAATTACAGAGGCAACGTCGCTTCAACCAGCAACAATCGTAACAAAATTGAGCGATTTTACCAAAAGGTCTCCGCTTTTCGAAGAGCCAACAGTTTTGGATTATGCTGAAGAGCTTACAACCATTAGACCCACGCCACAAAATAGCCAAATTGAAATTAATAAATTTGAGGAAATAAATGTTCAAGAGATCAAAACATGTGATAAGGAGGAGCAATTAGAGCATATCACCCAGCCAATAGTACAAGCTATTAAAATGTCATTGGAGTTATCAACTGGTGTTGTAATTAGTCAGAAGGAGACTACCTTTGAATCAGAACGAGGACTTGATGTGCCGAAAGCTCCTTGCGAACAAGCAAAGCCCGTTGGTTCGGAGCTACTAAGGGTACCATTGACAGAAAGAGTGCAAGAAAATCGCTCAACGGCCGACCTTGAAGAGTTTAATGTGCCCGATAAGGTTGTAAAATCCAGCTTTGATATATTAAATGAAATAAAAACAACAGAAGTCTTAGTTTATGATAACATTGCGCCAACTAAATGTAAAGAGGAACCTGAATGTATAGGCTCGCAGACTACGATTCCTCATGAGCATATGTTAATAACAGAATGCGTGCCCTTAGTCGAATTGGAAGGATTTACGAAAACGACTGAGAAGGAAAGAACTGCTCATCCTACTCATGATAGTTTTAGCCAATTGGTTATTGCAGAACAACAAAATATATTGGAGGCCGACTCTACCTTTGATACAAAACGTACACAAGAGTTTAGTGCAAAGATTAATGAAGTTATGCCAACTTTGTTTAGCAAAGATATTAAGGAGGTTGAAGTTTATGAGTCGATACATGAAACCCACGCTACTGAAACTACTAACACAAAACAAGCAGAAATTTCACATACCAAAACATTTGCACATATGACCGATCTACAACAAACCGTTGAAGTGACAGATACCTTTATTTCCCATGCCCTAAGCGGTTTAACAGCAACTTCCACGGACAATGCATCCAAACTAAAGTTACCACTCAATACTGCAGTGCAGGCTGTGGAGGATGTTGAGGAATTCAATATCCTTACATCAAATAAAGCAGTTGCCCAACCGAATTTGGAAGGACGGCATTACGAAGTGACAGTCATAGATAGTCAATGTATCGAGGGCGCAGGATCTATTTCAACGCCTGACCAAATATCTGCACTAGCTGCAGAAACATTAAATGAAATGTACCAAACTACTCTTGAGTCAGTACAACCGGTCATATATCAAAAAGAGACTAATTTTAATACTATAGGATCTCAGGAAGCAATTGCCAAGCCTGTTTTAAACGATGTTCTTCAATGTTCCACAACATCAGATGTGGTGCCTTTTGAGATATCGGAGCAATTGAAACATTCAGATACCATAACTGAGAAGGCTCTAAAACAACCATTGCTAAATACGGACGCTAATAAATTATACGTTAAAATTGATGAGTTAATTCTTCAAAAGGAGGACACATTCGAGGAGTCGTATCCAATTGGACATGGTAAACCATTTATTGAAGGTACAAACCGTGAAACGCTAATCTCCGAGGTCTTGCCAATAGAAAATGTCGGCAATTTAGATGAAGGCAACAAAATATTACCAATTCAGGTCAAAGTGACAACGACACCATCACAACTGCATAAGACTTTATATGAAGTTGATACATTTGAAGAAACCGAGGATCTGAAACAAGATTTCCCAAATGAAGAGCATTTTGCTAAAATTAGAAGCGATGTTGAAACTAAACGCTCAAAAATAACTACAACCCAAACTCCTTATATTAAAGAAGATGATTTTTGTCCCCTCTCATTTATTGAAACAAATGCTAAAATATCTGAAATGGAAAAAAAATCCTTGATAACCGAAGAGATTATTAGCATGAGTTCTATACATGAAACTTATGATCTGCAAGTGCCAAAAGAAGTCAATGCTATCATAATAAACGAGTCACCAAATGAGGCAGTAACCATTACTGATCAATTAGCCTATGAAGAATCTTCAATTGTAGAACCGGAAGAAATGAAGTTTTCCAACCCCGTCATAAATTTTGTCGAAAGCTCTATTAAACCGGTTCAAACATCCACAGTGAGCATTTATGAAAACATCGAGGGCCATGGTGACTTTAAACCTCAAACTGCAAAGCCGTTAACTGATTTGCTCTCAAACTTACAAGTTTCAGTTGTGGAAGAGGTTACTGTTTTACCATCTGTGGATAATATATCAAAAATGCAGCCTATGGAAGATAAAGCAAAGACGGAGAATGTTACTCACAATAATCTTATTGTGATGGATCAACAGACTTGTGAAAATGTGACAAATTTATCCGAGGTTATACCTGCAGCTGTAGAAAGTGAGTTTATTGCACATACTGACGCAAAAATTATACCACTGTCTAGTGAGCTCCATGAGAAGGGAAATCTTCTTGAAACAACTAGTTTCCCTTTAGACTTAGAGTATGCAACTGCATCAATAACTCCATTTAGCTCGTGCGTTCATCAAGAAACACTTACAGAGGAACAAGTTACTACACTACATAAACTAGAACAAACGCAGCTCATTAATGCAAATATTAGATTCGAAACCAATACCACAAATCAAATTGAAGTGTTAAGTTTAATGACGAGTAATATAGCAAATGAACTGAATATACAGCCGACAAAATTATTTGAATCTGAAAATAGAAATGTGCATTTACCACTTGAAGCCATGCTTCCAGAAAATACACAAACGATCAAAACACAAAAGCAAATGAAAGTTAAACATCCTAAAGATGCTACTACTTCTGACTTGGATATATATTTTGAGTCACATTTGCAACCTACGCCAATAACTGAGTATGAAAGATTAAATTTATTTGAAACGGTAAAACCATCAACGGGTAAGTACTTCGTAAGGTTAGCAATAAGCAGTTCTACCAAAAAAGGCGTATTACTTCCATTTCCAATTGACCCTCAAACTACAAAACACATATTACACAAAACAAAAACCAACTTAAATACAGAATTAAATACTAAAATCATATTTTTTACACAGATACAAAACAAGCCACAGACACAGAACACACACAACAAAAGACACCAACACAAATAAAAGAAAAACACGAAGTTGAAATATCGGAAATTCCTGAAACTGTTAAAGTTTTCGAAGAAATCTCAAAAGATGGCAAGATAAAAACAAAAAAAATTCGCACTCGTGTACTAAAAAAAGTAAAAGGAGACAAGCAAGAGGTCACGAAGATCGAAACCGTCGAAGAGGATGACAAAACGCCTGAAACCACTGTCACAGTGGAAGAAATCCCTGTGGAGGAGGAACAACCTAAAGAAATCAAAGAACTTCCCGAAGAGGTTCGTGTTGTGGAAATTATTGACGAAGAAGGCAAGCCAAAGAAGAAGAAGATTCGCACACGTGTTATCAAGAAGGTTAAGGGTGACAAACAAGAGGTCACAAAGATCGAAACCGTTGACGAAGATGACAAGCAACCTGAAACAACAATAACCGTTGAAGAGATCCCAGTAGAAGAACAACCTGAACAAGTCAAGGAGGTTGAGGAAGTTCGCGTAGTAGAAACCGTTGACGAAGAAGGCAAGCCAAAGAAGAAGAAGATCCGCACACGTGTTATCAAGAAAGTTAAGGGTGACAAACAAGAGGTCACAAAGATCGAAACCGTTGAGGAAGATGACAAACAACCTGAAACCACTGTAACCGTTGAAGAGGTCCCAGTGGAGGAACAACCTAAGGAAGTCAAGGAGGTTGAGGAGGTTCGTGTAGTGGAAACTATTGATGAAGAAGGCAAGCCAAAGAAAAAGAAGATCCGCACACGTGTTATCAAGAAGGTCAAGGGTGACAAACAAGAGGTTACAAAGATCGAAACCGTTGAGGAAGACGACAAGCAACCCGAAACCACTGTAACTGTCGAAGAGGTCCCAGTGGAGGCACAACCTGAACAAGTCAAGGAGGTTGAGGAGGTTCGTGTAGTGGAAACTATTGATGAAGAAGGCAAGCCAAAGAAGAAGAAGATCCGCACACGTGTTATCAAGAAGGTTAAGGGTGACAAACAAGAGGTCACAAAGATCGAAACCGTTGAGGAAGATGACAAGCAACCCGAAACCACTGTAACTGTCGAAGAGGTCCCAGTGGAGGAACAACCTGCAGAAATCAAGGAGGTTGAGGAGGTTCGTGTAGTGGAAACTATTGATGAAGAAGGCAAGCCAAAGAAGAAGAAGATCCGCACACGTGTTATCAAGAAGGTTAAGGGTGACAAACAAGAGGTTACAAAGATCGAAACCATTGAGGAAGACGACAAGCAACCCGAAACCACTGTAACTGTCGAAGAGGTCCCAGTGGAGGAACAACCTGAACAAGTCAAGGAGGTTGAGGAGCTTCGTGTAGTGGAAACTATTGACGAAGAAGGCAAGCCAAAGAAGAAGAAGATCCGCACACGTGTTATCAAGAAAGTTAAGGGTGACAAACAAGAGGTCACAAAGATCGAAACCGTTGAGGAAGATGACAAACAACCTGAAACCACTGTAACCGTTGAAGAGATCCCAGTGGAGGAACAACCTAAGGAAGTCAAGGAGGTTGAGGAGGTTCGTGTAGTGGAAACTATTGATGAAGAAGGCAAGCCAAAGAAGAAGAAGATCCGCACACGTGTTATCAAGAAGGTTAAGGGTGACAAACAAGAGGTCACAAAGATCGAAACCGTTGAGGAAGATGACAAACAACCTGAAACCACTGTAACCGTTGAAGAGGTCCCAGTGGAGGAACAACCTAAGGAAGTCAAGGAGGTTGAGGAGGTTCGTGTAGTGGAAACTATTGATGAAGAAGGCAAGCCAAAGAAAAAGAAGATACGCACACGTGTTATCAAGAAGGTCAAGGGTGACAAACAAGAGGTTACAAAGATCGAAACCGTTGAGGAAGACGACAAGCAACCCGAAACCACTGTAACTGTCGAAGAGGTCCCAGTGGAGGCACAACCTGAACAAGTCAAGGAGGTTGAGGAGGTTCGTGTAGTGGAAACTATTGATGAAGAAGGCAAGCCAAAGAAGAAGAAGATCCGCACACGTGTTATCAAGAAGGTTAAGGGTGACAAACAAGAGGTCACAAAGATCGAAACCGTTGAGGAAGATGACAAGCAACCCGAAACCACTGTAACTGTCGAAGAGATCCCAGTGGAGGAACAACCTGCAGAAATCAAGGAGGTTGAGGAGGTTCGTGTAGTGGAAACTATTGATGAAGAAGGCAAGCCAAAGAAGAAGAAGATCCGCACACGTGTTATCAAGAAGGTTAAGGGTGACAAGCAAAAGGTTACAAAGATCGAAACCATTGAGGAAGATGACAAGCAACCCGAAACCACTGTAACTGTCGAAGAGGTCCCAGTGGAGGCAGAACCTGAACAAGTCAAGGAGGTTGAGGAGGTTCGTGTAGTGGAAACTATTGATGAAGAAGGCAAGCCAAAGAAGAAGAAGATCCGCACACGTGTTATCAAGAAGGTTAAGGGTGACAAACAAGAAGTCACAAAGATCGAAACCGTTGAGGAAGACGACAAGCAACCCGAAACTACTGTAACCGTCGAAGAGGTCCCAGTGGAGGCCCAACCTGAACAAGTCAAGGAGGTTGAGGAGGTTCGTGTAGTGGAAACTATTGACGAAGAAGGCAAGCCAAAGAAAAAGAAGATCCGCACACGAGTTATCAAGAAGGTTAAGGGTGACAAACAAGAGGTTACAAAGATCGAAACTGTTGAGGAAGACGACAAGCAACCCGAAACCACTGTTACCGTCGAAGAGGTCCCAGTGGAGGCACAACCTGAACAAGTCAAGGAGGTTGAGGAGGTTCGTGTAGTGGAAACTATTGATGAAGAAGGCAAGCCAAAGAAAAAGAAGATCCGCACACGTGTTATCAAGAAGGTTAAGGGTGACAAACAAGAGGTTACAAAGATCGAAACCGTTGAGGAAGATGACAAGCGACCCGAAACCACTGTAACTGTCGAAGAGGTCCCAGTGGAGGCACAACCTGAACAAGTCAAGGAGGTTGAGGAGGTTCGTGTAGTGGAAACTATTGACGAAGAAGGCAAGCCAAAGAAGAAGAAGATCCGCACACGTGTTATCAAGAAGGTTAAGGGTGACAAACAAGAGGTCACAAAGATCGAAACCGTTGAGGAAGATGACAAGCAACCCGAAACCACTGTAACCGTTGAAGAGATCCCAGTGGAGGAACAACCCAAGAAAGTAGAGGAGGTTGAGGAGGTTCGTGTAGTGGAAACTATTGATGAAGAAGGCAAGCCAAAGAAAAAGAAGATCCGCACACGTGTTATCAAGAAGGTTAAGGGTGACAAACAAGAAGTCACAAAGATCGAAACCGTTGAGGAAGATGACAAGCAACCTGAAACCACTGTAACCGTCGAAGAGATCCCAATTGAGGAACAACCTGAACAAGTCAAGGAGGTTGAGGAGGTTCGTGTAGTGGAAACTATTGATGAAGAAGGCAAGCCAAAGAAGAAGAAGATCCGCACACGTGTTATCAAGAAGGTTAAGGGTGACAAACAAGAGGTCACAAAGATCGAAACCGTTGAGGAAGACGACAAGCAACCCGAAACCACTGTAACTGTCGAAGAGGTCCCAGTGGAGGAACAACCTGCAGAAATTAAGGAGGTTGAAGAGGTTCGTGTAGTGGAAACTATTGATGAAGAAGGCAAGCCAAAGAAGAAGAAGATCCGCACACGTGTTATCAAGAAGGTAAAGGGTGACAAACAAGAGGTCACAAAGATCGAAACCGTTGAGGAAGATGACAAGCAACCCGAAACCACTGTAACCGTCGAAGAGATCCCAGTGGAGGAACAACCTGAACAAGTCAAGGAGGTTGAGGAGGTTCGTGTAGTGGAAACTATTGATGAAGAAGGCAAGCCAAAGAAGAAGAAGATACGCACACGTGTTATCAAGAAGGTTAAGGGTGACAAACAAGAGGTCACAAAGATCGAAACCGTTGAGGAAGACGACAAGCAACCCGAAACCACTGTAACTGTCGAAGAGGTCCCAGTGGAGGAACAACCTGCAGAAATTAAGGAGGTTGAAGAGGTTCGTGTAGTGGAGACTATTGATGAAGAAGGCAAGCCAAAGAAGAAGAAGATCCGCACACGTGTTATCAAGAAGGTAAAGGGTGACAAACAAGAGGTCACAAAGATCGAAACCGTTGAGGAAGATGACAAGCAACCCGAAACCACTGTAACCGTCGAAGAGATCCCAGTGGAGGAACAACCTGAACAAGTCAAGGAGGTTGAGGAGGTTTGTGTAGTGGAAACTATTGATGAAGAAGGCAAGCCAAAGAAGAAGAAGATCCGCACACGTGTTATCAAGAAGGTTAAGGGTGACAAACAAGAGGTTACAAAGATCGAAACCGTTGAGGAAGACGATAAGCAACCCGAAACCACTGTAACTGTCGAAGAGGTCCCAGTGGAGGAACAACCTGCAGAAATTAAGGAGGTTGAGCAGGTTCGTGTAGTGGAGACTATTGATGAAGAAGGCAAGCCAAAGAAAAAGAAGATCCGCACACGTGTTATCAAGAAGGTTAAGGGTGACAAACAAGAGGTTACAAAGATCGAAACCGTTGAGGAAGACGATAAGCAACCCGAAACCACTGTAACTGTCGAAGAGATCCCAGTGGAGGAACAACCTGAACAAGTCAAGGAGGTTGAGGAGGTTCGTGTAGTGGAGACTATTGATGAAGAAGGCAAGCCAAAGAAGAAGAAGATCCGCACACGTGTTATCAAGAAGGTTAAGGGTGACAAACAAGAGGTCACAAAGATCGAAACCGTTGAGGAAGATGACAAGCAACCCGAAACCACTGTAACTGTCGAAGAGGTCCCAGTGGAGGAACAACCTGCAGAAATTAGGGAGGTTGAAGAGGTTCGTGTAGTGGAAACTATTGATGAAGAAGGCAAGCCAAAGAAAAAGAAGATCCGCACACGTGTTATCAAGAAGGTTAAGGGTGACAAACAAGAAGTCACAAAAATCGAAACCGTCGAGGAAGATGACAAGCAACCCGAAACCACTGTAACCGTCGAAGAAATACCAGTGGAGGAACAACCTGCAGAAATCAAGGAGGTTGAGGAGGTTCGTGTAGTGGAAACTATTGATGAAGAAGGCAAGCCAAAGAAGAAGAAGATCCGCACACGTGTTATCAAGAAGGTTAAGGGTGACAAACAAGAGGTCACAAAAATCGAAACCGTTGAGGAAGATGACAAGCAACCCGAAACCTCTGTAACTGTGGAAGTGGTCCCAGTGGAGGAACAACCTGCAGAAATCAAGGAGGTTGAGGAGGTTCGTGTAGTGGAAACTATTGACGAAGAAGGCAAGCCAAAGAAAAAGAAGATCCGCACACGTGTTATCAAGAAGGTTAAGGGTGACAAACAAGAGGTTACAAAGATCGAAACCGTTGAGGAAGATAACAAGCAACCTGAAACCACTGTAACCGTCGAAGAGATCCCAGTGGAGGAACAACCTGAACAAGTCAAGGAGGTTGAGGAGGTTCGTGTAGTGGAAACTATTGATGAAGAAGGCAAGCCAAAGAAGAAGAAGATCCGTACACGTGTTATCAAGAAGGTTAAGGGTGACAAACAAGAGGTCACAAAGATCGAGACCGTTGAGGAAGATGACAAGCAACCCGAAACCACTGTTACCGTTGAAGAGATCCCAGTTGAGGAACAACCTGCAGAGATCAAGGAGGTTGAGGAGGTTCGTGTAGTGGAGACTATTGATGAAGAAGGCAAGCCAAAGAAAAAGAAGATCCGCACACGTGTTATCAAGAAGGTTAAGGGTGACAAACAAGAAGTCACAAAGATCGAAACCGTTGAGGAAGATGACAAGCAACCTGAAACGACTGTTACCGTGGAAGAGATCCCCGTGGAGGAACAACCTGAACAAGTTAAGGAGGTTGAGGAGGTTCGTGTAGTGGAAACTATTGATGAAGAAGGCAAGCCAAAGAAGAAGAAGATCCGCACACGTGTTATCAAGAAGGTTAAGGGTGACAAACAAGAGGTCACAAAGATCGAAACCGTTGAGGAAGATGACAAGCAACCCGAAACCACTGTTACCGTCGAAGAGATCCCTGTGGAGGAACAACCTACAGAAATCAAAGAGGTTGAGGAGGTTCGCGTAGTGGAAACTATTGATGAAGAAGGCAAGCCAAAGAAAAAGAAGATCCGCACACGTGTTATCAAGAAGGTTAAGGGTGACAAACAAGAGGTCACAAAGATCGAAACCGTTGAGGAAGATGACAAGCAACCCGAAAGCACTGTAACTGTCGAAGAGATCCCTGTGGAGGAACAACCTGCAGAAATCAAGGAGGTTGAGGAGGTTCGTGTAGTGGAAACTATTGATGAAGAAGGCAAGCCAAAGAAGAAGAAGATCCGCACACGTGTTATCAAGAAGGTTAAGGGTGACAAACAAGAGGTTACAAAGATCGAAACCGTTGAGGAAGACGACAAGCAACCCGAAACCACTGTAACCGTTAAAGAGATCCCAGTGGAGGAACAACCTGAGCAAGTCAAGGAGGTTGAGGAGGTTCGTGTAGTGGAGACTATTGATGAAGAAGGCAAGCCAAAGAAGAAGAAGATCCGCACACGTGTTATCAAGAAGGTTAAGGGTGACAAACAAGAGGTCACAAAGATCGAAACCGTTGAGGAAGATGACAAGCAACCCGAAACCACTGTAACCGTCGAAGAAATCCCAGTGGAGGAACAACCTGCAGAAATCAAGGAGGTTGAGCAGGTTCGTGTAGTGGAGACTATTGATGAAGAAGGCAAGCCAAAGAAGAAGAAGATCCGCACACGTATTATCAAGAAGGTTAAGGGTGACAAACAAGAGGTCACAAAGATCGAAACCGTTGAGGAAGATAACAAGCAACCTGAAACCACTGTAACCGTCGAAGAGATCCCAGTGGAGGAACAACCTGAACAAGTCAAGGAGGTTGAGGAGGTTCGTGTAGTGGAGACTATTGATGAAGAAGGCAAGCCAAAGAAGAAGAAGATCCGCACACGTGTTATCAAGAAGGTTAAGGGTGACAAACAAGAGGTCACAAAGATCGAAACCGTTGAGGAAGATGACAAGCAACCCGAAACCACTGTTACCGTTGAAGAGATCCCAGTTGAGGAACAACCTGCAGAAATCAAGGAGGTTGAGGAGGTTCGTGTAGTGGAGACTATTGATGAAAAAGGCAAGCCAAAGAAAAAGACGATCCGCACACGTGTTATCAAGAAGGTTAAGGGTGACAAACAAGAGCTCACAAAGATCGAAACCGTTGAGGAAGATGACAAGCAACCTGAAACCACTGTAACTGTCGAAGAGATCCCTGTGGAGGAACAACCTGCAGAAATCAAGGAGGTTGAGGATGTCCGTGTAGTGGAAACTATTGATGAAGAAGGCAAGCCAAAGAAAAAGAAGATCCGCACACGTGTTATCAAGAAGGTTAAGGGTGACAAACAAGAAGTCACAAAAATCGAAACCGTCGAGGAAGATGACAAGCAACCCGAAACCACTGTAACCGTCGAAGAAATACCAGTGGAGGAACAACCTGCAGAAATCAAGGAGGTTGAGGAGGTTCGTGTAGTGGAAACTATTGATGAAGAAGGCAAGCCAAAGAAAAAGAAGATCCGCACACGTGTTATCAAGAAGGTTAAGGGTGACAAACAAGAGGTCACAAAGATCGAAACCGTTGAGGAAGATGACAAGCAACCCGAAACCACTGTAACCGTTGAAGAAATCCCAGTGGAGGAACAACCTGCAGAAATCAAGGAGGTTGAGGAGGTTCGTGTAGTGGAAACTATTGATGAAGAAGGCAAGCCAAAGAAGAAGAAGATCCGCACACGTGTTATCAAGAAGGTTAAGGGTGACAAACAAGAGGTCACAAAGATCGAAACCGTTGAGGAAGATGACAAGCAGCCCGAAACCACTGTAACTGTGGAAGAGGTCCCAGTGGAAGAACAACCCAAGAAAGTAGAGGAGGTTGAGGAGGTTCGTGTAGTGGAAACTATTGATGAAGAAGGCAAGCCAAAGAAGAAGAAGATCCGCACACGTGTTATCAAGAAGGTTAAGGGTGACAAACAAGAGGTCACAAAGATCGAAACCGTTGAGGAAGATGACAAGCAACCTGAAACCACTGTAACCGTTGAAGAGATCCCAGTGGAGGAACAACCTGAACAAGTCAAGGAGGTTGAGGAGGTTCGTGTAGTGGAAACTATTGACGAAGAAGGCAAGCCAAAGAAAAAGAAGATCCGCACACGTGTTATCAAGAAGGTTAAGGGTGACAAACAAGAGGTCACAAAGATCGAAACCGTTGAGGAAGATGACAAGCAACCTGAAACCACTGTTACCGTCGAAGAGATCCCAGTTGAGGAACAACCTGCAGAAATCAAGGAGGTTGAGGAGGTTCGTGTAGTGGAAACTATTGATGAAGAAGGCAAGCCAAAGAAGAAGAAGATCCGCACACGTGTTATCAAGAAGGTTAAGGGTGACAAACAAGAGGTCACAAAGATCGAAACCGTTGAGGAAGACGACAAGCAACCCGAAACTACTGTTACCGTCGAAGAGATCCCAGTGGAGGAACAACCTGCAGAAGTCAAGGAGGTTGAGGAGGTTCGCGTAGTGGAAACTATTGATGAAGAAGGCAAACCAAAGAAAAAGAAGATCCGCACACGAGTTATCAAGAAGGTTAAGGGTGACAAACAAGAGGTCACAAAAATCGAAACCGTTGAGGAAGATGACAAGCAACCCGAAACCACTGTAACCGTCGAAGAAATCCCAGTGGAGGAACAACCTGCAGAAATCAAGGAGGTTGAGGAGGTTCGTGTAGTGGAGACTATTGATGAAGAAGGCAAGCCAAAGAAGAAGAAGATTCGCACACGTGTTATCAAGAAGGTTAAGGGTGACAAACAAGAGGTCACAAAGATCGAAACCGTTGAGGAAGATGACAAGCAACCCGAAACCACTGTAACTGTGGAAGAGGTCCCAGTGGAGGCAGAACCTGAACAAGTCAAGGAGGTTGAGGAGGTTCGTGTAGTGGAGACTATTGATGAAGAAGGCAAGCCAAAGAAGAAGAAGATCCGGACACGTGTTATCAAGAAGGTTAAGGGTGACAAACAAGAGGTCACAAAGATCGAAACCGTTGAGGAAGATGACAAGCAACCCGAAACCACTGTAACCGTTGAAGAGATCCCAGTGGAGGAACAACCTGAACAAGTCAAGGAAGTTGAGGAAGTTCGTGTAGTGGAAACTATTGATGAAGAAGGCAAGCCAAAGAAGAAGAAGATCCGCACACGTGTTATCAAGAAGGTTAAGGGTGACAAACAAGAGGTCACAAAGATCGAAACCGTTGAGGAAGATGACAAGCAACCCGAAACCACTGTAACCGTCGAAGAAATCCCTGTGGAGGAACAACCTGCAGAAATCAAGGAGGTTGAGGAGGTTCGTGTAGTGGAGACTATTGATGAAGAAGGCAAGCCAAAGAAGAAGAAGATCCGCACACGTGTTATCAAGAAGGTTAAGGGTGACAAACAAGAGGTCACAAAGATCGAAACCGTTGAGGAAGATGACAAGCAACCCGAAACCACTGTAACTGTGGAAGAGGTCCCAGTGGAGGCAGAACCTGAACAAGTCAAGGAGGTTGAGGAGGTTCGTGTAGAGGAAACTATTGATGAAGAAGGCAAGCCAAAGAAGAAGAAGATCCGCACACGTGTTATCAAGAAGGTTAAGGGTGACAAACAAGAGGTCACAAAGATCGAAACCGTTGAGGAAGATGACAAGCAACCCGAAACCACTGTAACCGTTGAAGAGATCCCAGTGGAGGAACAACCTGAACAAGTCAAGGAAGTTGAGGAGGTTCGTGTAGTGGAAACTATTGATGAAGAAGGCAAGCCAAAGAAGAAGAAGATCCGCACACGTGTTATCAAGAAGGTTAAGGGTGACAAACAAGAGGTCACAAAGATCGAAACCGTTGAGGAAGATGACAAGCAACCCGAAACCACTGTAACCGTTGAAGAGATCCCAGTGGAGGAACAACCTGAACAAATCAAGGAGGTTGAGGAGGTTCGTGTAGTGGAAACTATTGACGAAGAAGGAAAGCCAAAGAAAAAGAAGATCCGCACACGTGTTATCAAGAAGGTTAAGGGTGACAAACAAGAGGTCACAAAGATCGAAACCGTTGAGGAAGATGATAAGCAACCTGAAACCACTGTTACCGTGGAAGAGATCCCAGTTGAGGAACAACCTGAACAAGTTAAGGAGGTTGAGGAGGTTCGTGTAGTGGAAACTATTGATGAAGAAGGCAAGCCAAAGAAGAAGAAGATCCGCACACGTGTTATCAAGAAGGTTAAGGGTGACAAACAAGAGGTCACAAAGATCGAAACCGTTGAGGAAGATGACAAGCAACCCGAAACCACTGTAACCGTTGAAGAGATCCCAGTGGAGGAACAACCTGAACAAGTCAAGGAGGTTGAGGAGGTTCGTGTAGTGGAAACTATTGACGAAGAAGGAAAGCCAAAGAAAAAGAAGATCCGCACACGTGTTATCAAGAAGGTTAAGGGTGACAAACAAGAGGTCACAAAAATCGAAACCGTTGAGGAAGATGATAAGCAACCTAAAACCACTGTTACCGTGGAAGAGATCCCAGTTGAGGAACAACCTGAACAAGTTAAGGAGGTTGAGGAGGTTCGTGTAGTGGAAACTATTGATGAAGAAGGCAACCCAAAGAAGAAGAAGATCCGCACACGTGTTATCAAGAAGGTTAAGGGTGACAAACAAGAGGTCACAAAGATCGAAACCGTTGAGGAAGATGACAAGCAACCCGAAACTACTGTTACCGTCGAAGAGATCCCAGTGGAGGAACAACCTGAACAAGTTAAGGAGGTTGAGGAGGTTCGTGTAGTGGAAACTATTGATGAAGAAGGCAAGCCAAAGAAAAAGAAGATCCGCACACGTGTTATCAAGAAGGTTAAGGGTGACAAACAAGAGGTCACAAAGATCGAAACCGTTGAGGAAGATGACAAGCAACCCGAAACTACTGTTACCGTCGAAGAGATCCCAGTGGAGGAACAACCTGCAGAAATCAAGGAGGTTGAGGAGGTTCGTGTAGTGGAGACTATTGATGAAGAAGGCAAGCCAAAGAAAAAGAAGATCCACACACGTGTTATCAAGAAGGTTAAGGGTGACAAACAAGAGGTCACAAAGATCGAAACCGTTGAGGAAGATGACAAGCAACCCGAGACCACTGTAACTGTCGAAGAGATCCCTGTGGAGGAACAACCTGCAGAAATCAAGGAGGTTGAGGAGGTTCGTGTAGTGGAAACTATTGATGAAGAATGCAAGCCAAAGAAAAAGAAGATCCGCACACGTATTATCAAGAAGGTTAAGGGTGACAAACAAGAAGTCACAAAGATCGAAACCGTTGAGGAAGATGACAAGCAACCTGAAACCACTGTAACCGTCGAAGAAATCCCAGTGGAGGAACAACCTGCAGAAATCAAGGAGGTTGAGGAGGTTCGTGTAGTGGAGACTATTGATGAAGAAGGCAAGCCAAAGAAGAAGAAGATCCGCACACGTGTTATCAAGAAGGTTAAGGGTGACAAACAAGAGGTCACAAAGATCGAAACCGTTGAGGAAGATGACAAGCAACCCGAAACCACTGTAACCGTCGAAGAAATCCCAGTGGAGGAACAACCTGCAGAAATCAAGGAGGTTGAGGAGGTTCGTGTAGTGGAGACTATTGATGAAGAAGGCAAGCCAAAGAAGAAGAAGATCCGCACACGTGTTATCAAGAAGGTTAAGGGTGACAAACAAGAGGTCACAAAGATCGAAACCGTTGAGGAAGATGACAAGCAACCCGAAACCACTGTAACTGTGGAAGAGGTCCCAGTGGAGGAACAACCTGCAGAAATTAAGGAGGTTGAGGAGGTTCGTGTAGTGGAAACTATTGACGAAGAAGGCAAGCCAAAGAAGAAGAAGATCCGCACACGTGTTATCAAGAAGGTTAAGGGTGACAAACAAGAGGTCACAAAGATTGAAACCGTTGAGGAAGATGACAAGCAACCCGAAACCACTGTAACTGTCGAAGAAATCCCTGTGGAGGAACAACCTGCAGAAATCAAGGAGGTTGAGCAGGTTCGTGTAGTGGAGACTATTGATGAAGAAGGCAAGCCAAAGAAAAAGAAGATCCGCACACGTGTTATCAAGAAGGTTAAGGGTGACAAACAAGAGGTCACAAAGATCGAAACCGTTGAGGAAGATGACAAGCAACCTGAAACCACTGTAACCGTCGAAGAAATCCCAGTGGAGGAACAACCTGCAGAACTCAAGGAGGTTGAGGAGGTTCGTGTAGTGGAAACTATTGATGAAGAAGGCAAGCCAAAGAAAAAGAAGATCCGCACACGTGTTATCAAGAAGGTTAAGGGTGACAAACAAGAGGTCACAAAGATCGAAACCGTCGAGGAAGATGACAGGCAACCCGAAACCACTGTAACTGTGGAAGAGGTCCCAGTGGAGGAACAACCTGCAGAAATTAAGGAGGTTGAGGAGGTTCGTGTAGTGGAAACTATTGACGAAGAAGGCAAGCCAAAGAAGAAGAAGATCCGCACACGTGTTATCAAGAAGGTTAAGGGTGACAAACAAGAGGTCACAAAGATTGAAACCGTTGAGGAAGATGACAAGCAACCCGAAACCACTGTAACTGTCGAAGAAATCCCTGTGGAGGGACAACCTGCAGAAATCAAGGAGGTTGAGCAGGTTCGTGTAGTGGAGACTATTGATGAAGAAGGCAAGCCAAAGAAAAAGAAGATCCGCACACGTGTTATCAAGAAGGTTAAGGGTGACAAACAAGAGGTCACAAAGATCGAAACCGTTGAGGAAGATGACAAGCAACCTGAAACCACTGTAACCGTCGAAGAGATCCCAGTGGAGGAACAACCTGCAGAACTCAAGGAGGTTGAGGAGGTTCGTGTAGTGGAAACTATTGATGAAGAAGGCAAGCCAAAGAAAAAGAAGATCCGCACACGTGTTATCAAGAAGGTTAAGGGTGACAAACAAGAAATCACAAAGATCGAAACCGTTGAGGAAGATGACAAGCAACCTGAAACGACTGTAACCGTCGAAGAGATCCCAGTGGAGGAACAACCTGAACAAGTCAAGGAGGTTGAGGAGGTTCGTGTAGTGGAAACTGTTGATGAAGAAGGCAAGCCAAAGAAAAAGAAGATCCGCACACGTGTTATCAAGAAGGTTAAGGGTGACAAACAAGAGGTCACAAAGATCGAAACCGTTGAGGAAGATGACAAGCAACCCGAAACTACTGTTACCGTCGAAGAGATCCCAGTTGAGGAACAACCTGCAGAAATCAAGGAGGTTGAGGAGGTTCGTGTAGTGGAAACTATTGATGAAGAAGGCAAGCCAAAGAAAAAGAAGATCCGCACACGTGTTATCAAGAAGGTTAAGGGTGACAAACAAGAAATCACAAAGATCGAAACCGTTGAGGAAGATGATAAGCAACCTGAAACGACTGTAACCGTCGAAGAGATCCCAGTGGAGGAACAACCGGAACAAGTTAAGGAGGTTGAGGAGGTTCGTGTAGTGGAAACTATTGATGAAGAAGGCAAGCCAAAGAAGAAGAAGATCCGCACACGTGTTATCAAGAAGGTTAAGGGTGACAAACAAGAGGTCACAAAGATCGAAACCGTTGAGGAAGATGACAAGCAACCTGAAACGACTGTAACCGTCGAAGAGATCCCAGTGGAGGAACAACCTGAACAAGTTAAGGAGGTTGAGGAGGTTCGTGTAGTGGAGACTATTGATGAAGAAGGCAAGCCAAAGAAGAAGAAGATCCGCACACGTGTTATCAAGAAGGTTAAGGGTGACAAACAAGAGGTCACAAAGATCGAAACCGTCGAGGAAGATGACAGGCAACCCGAAACCACTGTAACTGTGGAAGAGGTCCCAGTGGAGGAACAACCTGCAGAAATTAAGGAGGTTGAGGAGGTTCGTGTAGTGGAAACTATTGACGAAGAAGGCAAGCCAAAGAAGAAGAAGATCCGCACACGTGTTATCAAGAAGGTTAAGGGTGACAAACAAGAGGTCACAAAGATTGAAACCGTTGAGGAAGATGACAAGCAACCCGAAACTACTGTAACTGTCGAAGAAATCCCTGTGGAGGAACAACCTGCAGAAATCAAGGAGGTTGAGCAGGTTCGTGTAGTGGAGACTATTGATGAAGAAGGCAAGCCAAAGAAAAAGAAGATCCGCACACGTGTTATCAAGAAGGTTAAGGGTGACAAACAAGAGGTCACAAAGATCGAAACCGTTGAGGAAGATGACAAGCAACCTGAAACCACTGTAACCGTCGAAGAGATCCCAGTGGAGGAACAACCTGCAGAACTCAAGGAGGTTGAGGAGGTTCGTGTAGTGGAAACTATTGATGAAGAAGGCAAGCCAAAGAAAAAGAAGATCCGCACACGTGTTATCAAGAAGGTTAAGGGTGACAAACAAGAGGTCACAAAAATCGAAACCGTTGAGGAAGATGACAAGCAACCCGAAACCACTGTAACCGTTGAAGAGATCCCAGTGGAGGAACAACCTGAACAAGTCAAGGAAGTTGAGGAAGTTCGTGTAGTGGAAACTATTGATGAAGAAGGCAAGCCAAAGAAGAAGAAGATCCGCACACGTGTTATCAAGAAGGTTAAGGGTGACAAACAAGAGGTCACAAAGATCGAAACCGTTGAGGAAGATGACAAGCAACCCGAAACCACTGTAACCGTCGAAGAAATCCCTGTGGAGGAACAACCTGCAGAAATCAAGGAGGTTGAGGAGGTTCGTGTAGTGGAGACTATTGATGAAGAAGGCAAGCCAAAGAAGAAGAAGATCCGCACACGTGTTATCAAGAAGGTTAAGGGTGACAAACAAGAGGTCACAAAGATCGAAACCGTTGAGGAAGATGACAAGCAACCCGAAACCACTGTAACTGTGGAAGAGGTCCCAGTGGAGGCAGAACCTGAACAAGTCAAGGAGGTTGAGGAGGTTCGTGTAGTGGAGACTATTGATGAAGAAGGCAAGCCAAAGAAGAAGAAGATCTGGACACGTGTTATCAAGAAGGTTAAGGGTGACAAACAAGAGGTCACAAAGATCGAAACCGTTGAGGAAGATGACAAGCAACCCGAAACCACTGTAACCGTTGAAGAGATCCCAGTGGAGGAACAACCTGAACAAGTCAAGGAGGTTGAGGAGGTTCGTGTAGAGGAAACTATTGATGAAGAAGGCAAGCCAAAGAAGAAGAAGATCCGCACACGTGTTATCAAGAAGGTTAAGGGTGACAAACAAGAGGTCACAAAGATCGAAACCGTTGAGGAAGATGACAAGCAACCCGAAACCACTGTAACCGTTGAAGAGATCCCAGTGGAGGAACAACCTGAACAAGTCAAGGAAGTTGAGGAGGTTCGTGTAGTGGAAACTATTGATGAAGAAGGCAAGCCAAAGAAGAAGAAGATCCGCACACGTGTTATCAAGAAGGTTAAGGGTGACAAACAAGAGGTCACAAAGATCGAAACCGTTGAGGAAGATGACAAGCAACCCGAAACCACTGTAACCGTTGAAGAGATCCCAGTGGAGGAACAACCCAAGAAAGTAGAGGAGGTTGAGGAGGTTCGTGTAGTGGAAACTATTGATGAAGAAGGCAAGCCAAAGAAAAAGAAGATCCGCACACGTGTTATCAAGAAGGTTAAGGGTGACAAACAAGAAGTCACAAAGATCGAAACCGTTGAGGAAGATGACAAGCAACCTGAAACCACTGTAACCGTCGAAGAGATCCCAATTGAGGAACAACCTGAACAAGTCAAGGAGGTTGAGGAGGTTCGTGTAGTGGAAACTATTGATGAAGAAGGCAAGCCAAAGAAGAAGAAGATCCGCACACGTGTTATCAAGAAGGTTAAGGGTGACAAACAAGAGGTCACAAAGATCGAAACCGTTGAGGAAGACGACAAGCAACCCGAAACCACTGTAACTGTCGAAGAGGTCCCAGTGGAGGAACAACCTGCAGAAATTAAGGAGGTTGAAGAGGTTCGTGTAGTGGAAACTATTGATGAAGAAGGCAAGCCAAAGAAGAAGAAGATCCGCACACGTGTTATCAAGAAGGTAAAGGGTGACAAACAAGAGGTCACAAAGATCGAAACCGTTGAGGAAGATGACAAGCAACCCGAAACCACTGTAACCGTCGAAGAGATCCCAGTGGAGGAACAACCTGAACAAGTCAAGGAGGTTGAGGAGGTTCGTGTAGTGGAAACTATTGATGAAGAAGGCAAGCCAAAGAAGAAGAAGATACGCACACGTGTTATCAAGAAGGTTAAGGGTGACAAACAAGAGGTCACAAAGATCGAAACCGTTGAGGAAGACGACAAGCAACCCGAAACCACTGTAACTGTCGAAGAGGTCCCAGTGGAGGAACAACCTGCAGAAATTAAGGAGGTTGAAGAGGTTCGTGTAGTGGAGACTATTGATGAAGAAGGCAAGCCAAAGAAGAAGAAGATCCGCACACGTGTTATCAAGAAGGTAAAGGGTGACAAACAAGAGGTCACAAAGATCGAAACCGTTGAGGAAGATGACAAGCAACCCGAAACCACTGTAACCGTCGAAGAGATCCCAGTGGAGGAACAACCTGAACAAGTCAAGGAGGTTGAGGAGGTTTGTGTAGTGGAAACTATTGATGAAGAAGGCAAGCCAAAGAAGAAGAAGATCCGCACACGTGTTATCAAGAAGGTTAAGGGTGACAAACAAGAGGTTACAAAGATTGAAACCGTTGAGGAAGATGACAAGCAACCCGAAACCACAGTTACAGTTGAAGAGATCCCATTAGAAGAACAACCTGAAGAAATTAAGGAGCTTCCCGAGGAGGTTCGTGTAGTGGAAACTATTGATGAAGAAGGCAAGCCAAAGAAGAAGAAGATCCGCACACGTATTATCGAAAAGGTTAAGGGTGACAAACAAGAGGTCACCAAGATTGAAGTTATTGAAGAGGAGGATAAAAAGCCTCAGACGATTATTACTGTTGAGGAATCCGACATCAAAACTCCATTTGGCGAAAAAGTCAAGTCTAAAAAGCGAGTTGTTGTTCATAAACCTGAGGACGATGTTTCGATTGTCGAGTTACCAGAAAGGAAGTCTGTAATTATTTCTGAAAAGCCGGATGGTACTCCTACTAAAACTGTTATAAAAACGAAAATTATCAAAAAAGTTCAAGGGCCCAATATGGAGGTTACCAAAGTTCAGACTATTGAAGAATATGAGAAACCACCGCAGACAACAGTAACAGTTGAGAATTTTGCAGCGCCGTTCCCAGATCTTCCTGAGGAAAAGATAACAGAAATTGTTGTTCTTCCGGATGAAATTATTCAGTCGGAAACAGTTGATAAAGACGGTCAACAAAAAGTTATAAAAACTAAAAAACGAATTATAAAGAAACCGAAAGATGACTTTAAGGAAGAAGTAACAGAAATTGACATAACTGAACAGGAAGCAGGAGAACCCATTTACCGCATAACTATCAATGAAGTTCCCATTGCTGAGCCTACCACAACAGATAAAAAGTCAGTTGAGTTACCAGAACAGGTTTCTGAAATAGAAGTCATTTCTCCCGATGGAACGAAAAAGAAGAAAACCGTAAAAACGCGAGCATTTAAAAAGAACATCGATGACAATCTTGATGAGGTCATGACAGTTAATATAATTGAAGAGGATAATATGGAACCAATAACTACTGTGCAAGTTGAAATGGTTGCCGTCGACGAAACTTCTACTTTGCCAATTCCAATTGAAGAGTTACCCGAAGAAACTATTATTGAAGAGCTATCTGAAAACAAAAAACCGAGGAAAAAGACAACCAAAACTCGAACATTCAAAAAGCAAGGTCCCGAGGAAGAAGAATATTATCAAATTCAAACAATTGAGGAAGAAGGCAAAGAGCCATACTCACTAGTACGGGTTGTAAGTGATGAGAACATTGCTGACATTATTGACATCAGTAAGCTTGATGACGAACAACTTCCGAAACACAAAAAACAAAAGCCACACAAACAGAGGGGTAAGAACACAAATCACCACACCATGCATACACCACATCTTACACGAAAACTAAACAGATTGAAGTATACGCTATATCCATTTAATTTACTATTATCTTATGTATGGGACAAACTGTTTATTTTTAATTTGCAAAGTATTTGGCATTATTGATGTTAAAAATTTTAGAATTTTTTGCTTTATGTCCATAAACAATTTCAAGCTATTTTTATTTGAAAACTTAATTTTTCAACTATTAATAACAAATTTTTTCAATCATTTCACGTTAATAAAAATATACACAAAACACAGAGGAAAAACCAGAACACACTGAAACGGAACACCCTGTCTACATAACAACATTTAAATCAATACAAAACGATGATGGTGAAACAACAATTCAAACAGAAAATAAAAGAGTATCTCACGAGGAAGGCATCATTGTTGAGGAAGTACTCAGTGACACAGAACCCAATATTGAAGATATTACACAATCAAATGTTGAAATTACTGAAGTCAGCGAGCCAACAGGTGATTTTTTACATATATTGTTAAATACACATAAATACAAATCGAGTAAATGCAGTGTGGTTTTAAACACACGTATTAGAGAAACATTATGCTGGATTCTCAAATATATGCGTGTCAGGTTTTTACTTTAACTTAACTACATATAAACTTGGTATGAGATTGCGATTTAAATATTTTGATACACAAATAGCTTCAAATTCATTAACACAAAAAAACAAACACAAACAACACAAAAACCTAAATAGTCGAATACAAGACATTCTGTTTGATAATTTTGGCACTATAATTACTAACAAGGTTCTCTGGAACACTTATACCTAAGTACGTGTACGTTATATGTACTAAGGTTGTATTTGTACAAAAAATGAGATACTACGTCCATTACAAATAAAGATATATATATATATATGTATATATATATAGATTAACAAAATATGCAAGTCTTAAACACTAAACTTTATACAAAATCAAAAGTTTACGTGTTTTAACGCATTATGAAAAATGCAAATATAATTTTAACATATAGTTTAGAGCTAACACACAAACACATAATTTTCTCTCAAACAGACCAATACAACAAAGAGTACACTATCACAGAACCTGAAGATGTAAGTGCAGACACCACAGTACCTACACTGACTGCAGATAAGAAAACCAAACAGAAAAAGACACAACCAATTCATTTCGAACAGATCGACGAGACTGTAGAAGTCGAAGGGGTTTCTGGGGGACCAAATGACAGTGTTAAAAAGAAGCGAAAGGTTAAGGTTGATAAAGATAAATTAGTTGAAGATGACATTGAGAAGCGCACTGTTGATGAGAAACAGCCAGAAGTAGAGTTGAAAAAAGATAAACCTAAGAAGAAGAAGGTCATCAAATCCAAGAAGGAAGAGATGGATGATTATATTCAGTTTCTTATACATCAGGAAATTCCCAAAACAGTATTGAAACCGTATGTGCGCACAGAGATGGAACTACCGCAAAGGGCACGGCGTGATTCGTCCATCAAGCCAATGAAACTAACTGCAATGAAGATTGAGAAAGTCGAGGTTAAAAAACCAAAAATGCTCGAAATTAGCTCAGTGGTCGAGTTTCCACAAATGCTCAAACTTAAAACGCCGAAACAACGGCCACAAGAAGAGAAGAAACGAAGAGCGAGTGAAGCTTCTTTCAAAAATAAGAAACTCAAGAGCTTGATAAGGTTCATACCCTATTCACCATACTGCTTCCCATATACGGTTGTTGAAGTGGAAACTAATCGTGAAAATGGTGAACTTTCTCGCAATATCGAAGAAGCTGAAGAAGTTTTAAGACTTCGACCAAGGAAATTCAAGCATACTAAGCCTGAAAAAGCTGAATTGGAAACATTTGATATAGAAAGCATCGATGACGAGATCAAGCCGTTGGAAGAGGAACAAGTCACACCAAAGTACAAACGCTCAAAGAAGATCAAAGAGGAATCGCAAGAAGATCTTAAAAAACTTAAAATTGGTAAGGGTAAAATTCCACAAAATGTCGAGAATGTTGAAACTGTTGAATTGAAACCAGTCAAACTTAATGATGAACACGAGGATATAACTGAAAAGGCTAGGAAGGTAATTGAAGAAAATGACAAGAAGAGGAAGACGAAGAAATCTAAAGAGTCCACTGATAAACTTGGTTTCAAACCGTTTGTGGCTTTGGATGACAAAGAAGACGATGATCTAAAACCATCTTTCAAATTTGAATTGATTGAAATGGAAGATGAAGAAAAGTCTGATGGGCAAGATCAAAGCAATGTAGATGCAGTAACTGAACCTAAGAAGAAACGTAAATTAAAGCTTAAAACAGAACTTGAAGAGAATGTAGTCGAAATAGTTGAAATTTCTCCAAACGATACTGACGATAAACTTTATGAGGTGACCGTAACTTGCTCAGAAATTGAAGATGATCACCCTAAGGAGAAAAAAATAATTAAAAAGAAAGTTAAACGTATGAGTAAACTTGAATTGGATGAATTTGTTTTTGAGCTAAAAGAAAAACCTGACCAAAATTTCTATGAAAAAACTATAACCGATTTCTACGAGATTAAGTTAACTGAGTTGGAACCTGAAGACATTTCAATTGATAAGCCATCTGAAAAAACTAAAAAGCGAAGAATTTTGCATAAGAGAGGAGAAGATCAGGAAATTTTGGAAATTGTCGAGACCGTATCGAAGCCTGGAGAGGAGCCACTTTATGAAGTGACAATAAAATCGACAGAGCCGGAGGATAAAAATGATTCTCAGGAGACAACCGAGAAGCCTAAAATAAAAACTAAAAAGATGAAGAAAAAAGACCTTGATGATTATATTCAACAGCTGATTAATGCCGAAATTCCTATAACTGAACTAGAAAAATATGAGAAAACTGATATTGATGCCAAAACAAAGAAGCCTAAAAAGAAAAAGAGTAAAGTTGTTGAAGACACTATCGAAGAAGGCGAAGCTTTTAAAATTGGTATTAGTCATCAAGAGCCGATCAAAACTCCTAAGGCTAAGATCGCCAAACCTGTACTTAAAAAAGAGGAGGAGTGCATAATCGAGCCGGAATTGTCTCCAGAATATGATGAATTCACAATGACAATTACCGAGTCAAAGCAAGTTCCAAAAAAAATTGTAAAAGAGGAAGTTACAGAAGATCAGCTTAATGTGGACGACATAATTATGAATATTAATGAAACGCTTCCTTTGGTTGTATTAGAAGGACATACTGAGGAGGTCTCTGAAATTCCAGCAAAAATGGATGAAATAGATAAAAAAATAACGAAAAAGCGTAAAGTGAAAACTAGAAAGGGATCAAAAGAGTATGAAATCCAAATTATCGAAACTGAAAGGACAGATGATGAATCTGATGATGCGAAGGTCATTGTTATAACAACAGAAATTATTGAAGAAAGTCCCAGTCATGCTGATCAGAAAGAGCCGCAAGCTCCTAAGAAAATGGTAAAGAAAGTGAAGAAAGATAAACTTAAAGAATACATTGTTAGTGTGGTTGAAGAGGCACCATCAGAACTCATTGCAAAACTTTCTGAAGATGTATCTGTAGGTTTTGAAGAAAAGTCTTTAGGTAATGATGATATCATAAGTTTTAAGACAACTGTTATTGACGACATTAGTGATACAGATTCAAAACATGAAGAACAATTGGTTGACGCCTCTGCAAGCTTGCCGAAAGAAAAGAAGAAAAAATTACTTAAGCCGAAAAAAATAAATGTAATTGAGGATCAGCCTTTTGATAGCGAAAAAGACACTCAACAAGTAGAATATCATAGTGATGATGCAGAATCATCTTCGGTTCAATCATATGAAGATTATTCTGCAAAAATTACGGAAAGCGTACCCAAACCAAAGAAAAAACAAGCAAGCAAATTGCCAAAGGAGCCATTGTTAGCTCCTACTACTGAACATGTAATTCGTATTGAGGAATTAGCACCTGAGACAATAACTGAACAAGTTGTCAATGACGATGGAGTGGAAGTGGAAAGGGTTATAACAAAGCGTAAGCTCACGAAGAAGGCTGGACCAAAGGAATATCTAATTGAAGTTATTGAAACTTATGAGCAAAACCAACCCGATGTCGAATTGGTTATTCAGACTACGGAAATAACTCCAGAGCCAGAATCCGACACACATAAAGATCACAAAATAAAAATTGTGAAAAAGAAAAAGCCCAAAACAGAAAGTGTGGATAGTTACATTCAAAAATTAATAGAAGAGGAATTACCAAAAACAGAACTTGAGAGTTTCGAATCCACCATTATAGATTCAACTCCCGACACTATGAAACCAAAGAAGATTAAGAAGCATCATAAGAAATCTACAGAAATCGTTGACGGTGTTCCACATATTGTACATGAATTCACTATTCAAGAATTTGAGCCCGAACACGAGGACCAAGTTCCGGAATTCATTATTGACATTGAGGATAAGGACACCTCAGAATCAGTAAAAGATTTCAAAATCAAGGTGGAGGAAAAACCTAAGTCAAAATCTAAAACAAGGAAGGAAAAGAATTCCAGGGTGGAGGTGGTTGAGACAGAACCAGTTAAAATAGAAGATATTTCGCAAACTATACAAGTGATAGAGGAAACTGGGGACGATGGCATAACAAAAGAAGTTCAAGTGAAAAAACGCAAGATAATACGAAAACAAGGTCCAAAGGAGCAAGTTTTTGAAATAACAGAGACTACAAAGAACAACGAACCTTTGGCCGAAGTTACTATTATTGAAGTTACAGAGAAAGACGAACCCGAAGAGATAGTTGACGAATCTCAAAAACCGAAAATTTCAATCAGAAAACCAAAGAAAATTAAGCGCGAAGAAGTAGAAAACTATGTTATCAATATTGTAGAGGAGTTTTCAGAGCCTTTAACAGAGGACAAAATTATAGAAGTAATTGAAGATGAAGAGCCTTTGGCAGAACATAAAGTTGTAAAATTAATTGAAGATGAAGAAATTCCGGAAATTCGCAAGGATAAACCAGAAAAGAAAAAGAAACCTAGGAAGAAATCAAGTGATCATATAATTCGAATTGAAGAACTTGCTCCGGAAACTACAATCGAAGATATTGTAAATGAAGAAGGGGAAGAAGTTAAGCAGGTTACAACCACCAAAAAACTTAGGAAAAAGGAAGGTCCAAAAGAGTATTTAATTGAAATAACCGAAACCTATCAAGAAAATAAGCCAGAGGCAGATATCGAATTCATTACCATTGAATTACCTTCAGACGAAATTCCCATAGAGGAAGGTCAACAGCCCGTTAAAGTGGTTCAAAAAATAAAGAAAAAGAAGGCAGTTAAGGACGATTTGGATAAATACATTCAAGAGCTTATTGAACGCGAAATAACAAAAACAGACCTTGAACAATATGAGCCAACGGAAATGGAATCTAAGCCCAAACCGGTTAAGAAAAAGGTTAAGCATCATCACAAAAAGAGTGTGGAAATAATTGATGGACTTCCAGTTACCGTACACGAATTTGATGTTTCGGATGTCGAAACTGAGACAACAGAGGAAAAATCGCAGCCGAAATTAGAAGAGACAGAAACTTTACCTTCGCTTCCAGATGAACCTAGCAACTATTCAGTAAATGTGTTTGACGAAATCGTAGAGCCTACACAATACACAGAAGACATTACTGATACACTTACAGAACCGACTAAAAAAGTAAAGACGCCTAAAAAGAAAAAGGTAGAGAAAACTCCCATAGCTTTAGATGAAGTAGATGAAACAACTGAAATTGTAAAACAGCCAACAGAAGAAGGTGCACTGAAAGACGTTACTATAAAGAAACGTAAGGTTAAGACCAGGCAGGGTTCCCAGCAATTTGTTTTTGAAATAACTGAAACCACTTGCGAAGATCAGCCGTTGTCAGAAGTAACAGTTGTTGAACTTACGGAAGAAAAACCTCTCCTAACTGAAGAACAGCCAATTGTTGAGCAAAAAACGATTAAAAAACCGAAAAAACTAAAAAAGGAGGATATCGAGCAATATATCATAAACGTGATTGACGAGTTTGTCCAGGAAACTCCAGATGAAGTTGCCGTGGATGAAGTTACGAAAATAGAGGAAGATATACCGAAAAAATCTAAAAAGTCTTTGAAAAAACACAAAGTCAGTGAACATGAAGAACTGGAACAAGATTTTCAGTATACAGCAGAAGATGTTTCTGAAAAGCCAGAAGAATTAAATGCTGAAAGTTTAACAGAATATCCTGATTTCACAATTGGTATTACGCAAGATATCCCTGTTGAAGATAAGAAACCAAAGAAATCCAAAAAGCAACCAAAGGCAGTACCAGTCGAGGGTTCAGAACAGCCTGAGCACAAAGACTACTTGATTAAGGTTTCATCTACAGAGGAAATCGAGAAAACTGAGTCCCAAGAGCCCGAATCCATATTATCACAACCGAAAGATGTACATCCCACTGAGCAACCCCTTTTCCATGTCGAAGAAATCGAAACCAAAACAGATTTAAGTGAAGAAAAGGATGATAGTGGTGAAACTATTCAGAAAGTGGTTACAAAACGAAAAATTAAGAAGCAAATTGGTCCCAAGGAAGAAATAATCGAAATTATAGAAACTGTGAAGGATGGCTCGCCAGAATTTGAAGTTACAGTAATAACTGAGGGACCAACAACAAACGTCGATGAAACTCCTCAAGAAGAAAAGACAAAGAGGGTGAAGAAGACTAAAAAGGTCCAAAAGGACGATTTGCATGATTATATACAAAAACTTATTGAACAGGATATTCCAAAATCTGAACTGGAGAAATACGAAAAAATAGATTTCGATGAGCCGGTCAAAATGAAAAAGAAGCCTGTAAAGAAAGTAAAGGTCACAGAAGAACAGCCACAGGACACTTCTGAAACATTAGTAGTTGAGGCACCTGAGGACAAATCACAGCCATCTGAAAGTACTGTTGAGAAAGCTCAATTAATGATCACTGTCAAAGATTTTGAGGCACCCAAACCTAAAGAAACATCGTTTGAAATAACAGTTCTTGAAGAATTTGTTGAAAACAAACCAGTACCAGACGAGGAAGGTGAAGTAAAAATTAAGGAGGTGAAAACTAAGAAAATTAAGCAGAAAAAGGGCCCAGAAGAAGTAATTCATGAAATAACAGTTATAAGAGATAAGGATACAGATGAATCTGAAATTACGATAGTAACTTCTAGTCCAAACCAAACTGAAGATCAAGAAGAAAAACCAGTAAGAAAAGAAAAACGAACCAAAAAAATTAAAAAAGAGGATGTTGACAATTTCATTGAAGCTGTTATTCACGAAGATATGCCAAAAGAAGAAGACGCTGTTGTCGATGTTGTTGAATATGAATCTCCCAAGCAACCTATTGCAAAGCCGAAAAAAATCAAAAAGAAAGAGACAGTACCTACCATAGAGGAAGCGATACCTGATGATGATACTGTACAAATTGTCGAAACAGAACCAATAGAAGAACTGGTCAAGGATGATATAGTTCAAGTAGTTGACATAGTTCCGAGTGCAGGAAAGCCTGATGAGGAAGCTGAGGAGTCCGAAAACATTAAAATCTCTCAAAAGAAAAAGAAACCTGCTAAAGATAAAGCTAAAGTTGTTGAAGAACAACCTAAGGACGATTCTATTGACCAACCACAAGATGTTGTAGAAACAGAGAGCGATATTGAATTTGCTGATAATACCGAATACAATATCAGTTTCACTGAAGAAGAACCTAAGCGTGCGGAGAAAATAACAAAGACTCCAAGAAAAGTGAAGGAAACTGCTGTACAACCGGACCAATTAAAATACGAAATATCTGTTAAAGAAAGTACCAATGAGCCTGTAGAAAAATATCCGTTGAATATTGAAGTTATCGAAAGCGAAACCAAAGCAGAAGAAACCAAAGATGATGCTGGTGATATTCATACGGTGGTTACAACTAAACGAAAGATAAAATGTCCAAAGGGAGAGAAGGACGAAATCATTGAAATTATCGAAGTTATCACTGATGACCAGCCTGATGCGGTGATTACAGTTGTAGAATACGAGCCAGAAAAACCACAAGGGGATGATAAACCAAAAGAACCAAAAAAGAAAACAAGGAAAATAAAAAAAGACGATATTCATGATTATATTCAAAAGCTCATAGACATGGAAACTCCTAAAACGGAACTTGAGAAATTTGAGAAAATTGATTTTGAGCCGTTACCTAAGGATAAACCGACTGAAGATTTGGAAATTAATATAACCGAAGACTCCCCAACTGAAAAACCAAGGAAAGACAAGAAATCAAAGCCAAAAGAATTACCCAAAACGGAAGATTCATCGCCACAACCATATGCTGAAGTTAAGATCATCGAGGAAGAAGCTCCTGAGCAACCTGTGCTGCCAGTAGAAGTTGTAGAAGTAAAACCAAAGGAAATTGAAGTCAGGGAAATAATTAATGAAAAAGGACTTCCGGTTGATGAGAAAACCACAAAGCGCGTCTTCAAAAAGAAGGGTTCGAGAGAAGACACCACTTACAAAATTACCACAATTGAGAGTGAAGATAATGATTCTGTAACTGTTATTGTTGATGAGGAACCAGAAATAGGTCAAGTTGAATTGAATGAAAGCCAACCAGAAGAGGCAGAGGAAGAGGTAAAGACACCAAAACAAAAGCCAAGAAAAGTGGTAAAGAAAGTTAAAAAGGACGATTTGGATGATTACGTTAAGAAACTGATTGATGAAGAAATACCAAAGACAATTGTTGAAAAGTACGAAAAGTTAGAAACGTCAGAAAAACCAAAGCAACAAAAGGAAATTCCAACGGAAAGTATTCCAGCCGAGGTAAAGCCTGATGAACGTGAGCAACCATTAGCAGATCTTGAATCAACCAAACCTAAGAAGACCAAAATAGTTAAGCCAAAGCAGGTTGACGAAATCGAACAAAGACCAGACGAACCAACTGAGACTATTGTAGGAACTGAACACGTTATCGAAGACACACCAAAACAAATTGCACACCCCGAGGACACAGCCACAGCACAAATTACACCAAGCGCACAAGATGATAAATCTACTCAAGATGACACTAAAGATACAATTCAGAAAACAGTTAAGCATAAGAAAGCTAAGCCAGAAACAGTAAAAAGCGTTGAAACAAGTAAGTTATTAGATGAGACATTTGGAGCCTTAAAATTCCCAACGCACATGCAGCACCTGCTCCTTTTTGTCTGTGTCTTTTGCCTATGTTAACGTCCTTTGACATCTACGTTGAATTCCAATTTTTGCGCCTTTCCTTGTTTTCTCTGTTTCACTTTCCCTCTTTCTTTTTCTCACTCTTTCACTTTCTCCATTTATACTGAATCTGTGCTCTCTAACTTGAGCAGTAAATATTTGGCCAGTTACATTATATACCTTTGTAAACACAATAACGAACCAAACCTTATCTAATTGCATGTTTTAACCTTAATTCTATCCACTTTAATTTTGTTTGCAAATTTAAATTTAATTCCACACTTTAATTAATGAACATATTCAATGAAACGACTAACAGTTTCTATGTACTTGTGAATGTATGTATAACATTTTTAATTATTTAGGAAAGTTCCTTTTACTGGGCAAGTGCTCTAGTATTTTCGAAAAAATGCTGTAAATATTAAAATACATTCAAGCTCAACGATTTGCTTGCCTTCTTATGCGAAAGCAATGCACGGATTCATCTTATGGACTCAAGAATTAAATTACTAACTACCTAAACATTTTTACAATAGGTGAAGCACCCGAGGCTCATAAGGATTATCACATAAGCGTAATCGAAGAAGAGCCGATTGAAAAAGAAGAGCAGCCAGAGAGAATTATGGAAGTACGAGTCATTGATGAATTTGTCGAAAGCGAAGAATCTCAACCCATTGTTGAAGAGGTCGAAGAGGATGATGAACAACCAACAGAAGAAGTTGTTGACGACGTCACGAAGCCAAAGATCAAGAAAAAGAAGGTTGTTAAAAAGAAGACCAACGAACATGATGATATTATTCAAAAACTGCTTGAGCAAGAAATTGAAAAAACGGAATTGGAGAAATATGAGAAAATGGAGTTCGATGTTCCCAAGAAGCTAAAACCAGAGTTTGCAAACCTTGAGCCAATGAAAATCGAGAGAACTGAACATAAGCCAACAAAGGTGACAATTGTTGATGCTGCAGAAGTTCCTAAGACTGTCAAGCTGAAGCCTGGAAAACGTAAGGAAAAGCCTGCAGAAGCGCAAACAGCACAACTTCCTAAATTCAGGCTTAAGGCTCGCATGACTATTGTCGAGTACCCGCCAGTACCTCAAATACCAAAACTGACACACATTGGCGCAGTGAAAGATAATGGTGAACTTTCCCGCAATATTGAGGAAGCCGAGGAGTTATTGAAGTTTAAGCCCCACAAGTCAAAGAAAATCAAAAAAATAAAGGATAACCTGGAGAAAGTGGAGTTAGAAAAGTATGAGAAATACGTTAGTAGCGAAGAGGAACCTGAGGAACAAAAACCATATCAAAAACTTGAAAAGGCACCAAAGCCGGAGGAAAGTCCCGAAGATGTTAAGCTGAAGATTGGAAAGGGTAAGAAGAAGCCTAAGGAGGAAGAATCTCCTGAAAATGTAACACTCAAAAAGATACCACAGAAACCAAAAGAAAGTGATGAAGAGGTTGAAAATAAACCAAAAGAAAAGGATGTGGTTGTTGTTGAAGAGCTTCCAAAGCAACCCAAGGAACAGGACATCCAAGTCGAACCATTTGAGCCAACTGATTACGAGCATCCTGAATATATTCCAGAAGAACTAGAACAAGTCGAGCAACCTGACAAGCCGGAAAAACCAAAGAAGCCCAGTAAAACAAAGTACAAGCCCAAAGATAAGCCAAAACAAGAACAAGATACGATCATATCTGAAATTGTTCCTGGAAAACCAAAAGAAGGGGAAAATATACCTGAAGAAGAAATTAAGTTCCGAAAGCCGGACAGTGAAGCTCCCGAAGAGACTGACTCTAAAATTAAACTAAAACCGTTTAAAAAGCCTATTGAAGACAAAGAAGTCGAAGACATTGATACAAAGCCCACAGTTGAGGAGTCTCAGCCCATAGTTGAGGAAGTCAAGCCCGTTGAGGAAGTGAAAAAGGTTAAGAAATCAAAACCTAAGGCAGTTGAACAAAAGGAAGAAGAGACTACTGTGGAACAACCAACAGAATTTGAAATTTCGGTAATGGAGGAGCAAGTCACAGAGGAGAAACCTGTGGAAGAAGAAAAGCCCAAAGAAATTAAGGTTAAGCAAAAGAAACCCAAGGAGGTTCCTTCTGCCGAGGTTGAGATTGTCGAGGAAGAGCGACAGCCAGCCGAAGTACCTGAAGACATACCAGTTGAGTACAAAATTACTACAACTGTATTGGAGCCCGAGGAAGCCCCTAAGGAACATCAGGTCAGAGTAGTAGACTTTGATGAAAGAGAAGTCTCTACTGAAGAAGTTATCGAAGAAAAGGTCGTGACTAGAAAGAAGAAGCCAAAGCCAGAGCAGCCCGAAGAATTTGAGGTCACTTTACAGCAGCCACAGGTTGTAAAACCAGAACCTGAAGAAATCATTGCTGATGTTGTAATACCAGTTCAACAGCCTGAACAAAAACCAGAACAGTATGAAGTTGAATTAAAGCTAGCGGAACCACAACCCCAAGAACAAGAAGTAGTTGTAAAAAAGAAGTCTAAAAAGAAGCCTGTGGAAGAGGTCAAAGAAATGGAACAACATGAGGTTAAAGAAATAGAGGTCCAATCAGATGTAGGGGAAGAAGTGATTGTGCATGAACAAGAGCACGTGGATGAAACAGATAAACCAAAATCATTTGAATTCCAAATTACTGAAACACAGGCACTTCAAAGAAAACCTAAGGAGAGTATTGAGGAAAAACCAGTGGAAAAGGTAGAAGAAAAGGAGCTTAAACCAATTCAAAAGCCTGACTCTTATGAAATCAGCATTAAAGAATCTCAGGTCGAAAAGATTATAGAAAAGACAGAGCAACCTGAGGAAGAAGTTCCCGAAGAAATAGTTCTTGCTCCCAGATCAAAACAACCTGAAACATTTGAGGCAGAGTTTGTCATGACGGAACCAAAACCTGAAGAAGTTTTCGAGGTTGAAGCGGAAATCAAACCGAAAAAGACTAAGAAACCAAAGAAAGTTGAAGAGGCTGTTAGTCAAGATATCAAGGTTGTTGAAGAGTCTGTCCCCGAGGATGTTGTAGTTGAAGCTCCGCAAGTTAAAATTGTCGAGAAAGAAACTATTTCTACTGAAGATTCTCCAGATGAATACACCATTCGCATATCTGAAATGGAAGCCTCACAACCAGAAGAGCCAAGTGTTGGGCAATTCACTGTGAAGAAAACAAAACCTACTCCAATATCTACTGAAGAGCCGGAAGCCGAGTTTGTTCTTAAAGAAAGTAAGCCTGTTCAGGAAGTAACCGAAGAAGCCCAAATAAAGACTAAGAAGCCTAAAAAGAAGGTGAAGGACGTTGAGGCAGAGGAATTAAAGATACAGGTTACAGAAGAAATCCCACAGGAGATTCCAGTAGTCGAGGAAATTGTAGAGGTGGTAACCGAAGAAAAGGAGGACGCTCCTGTTGAATACAAATCATATGAGATTGGAGTGAAAGAAACTGTTCCCGAAAAGCCAGTTGCACTTGTAGAGGAACAGGTTGATGAACCAATTGTCGAAGAGCCTCAACCTGAAATTTATGAAGAACTGAAGGTGAAGGTGATTGAAGAAACGCCTCGTGAAGTAGTAGAGGAGGTTTTGGAAGAGGAAGTTAAAGTTATTCGTAAGAAGAAGCCCAAGCCACAAGTTTCAGAAGAGCCTGAGGCTAAAGTAAGCTTGTCAGCTCCAAAGCCCGTTGAAGAGGTTGAAGCAGAACAAAGCGTTACGATCGTGCCAGAAAGTCCTGCCGAAGAGGAAGCTGCTGAGCTTAAGATAACAGTAATTGATGAAGTTTCTCAACCTCAGGAGCTTGTTCAGGAGATAGAAGAAATCGACATTGTTGAGGAGGAAAAAGTTGAGCCCGTGCCTGAAGAAAAGCATGCTGATTTTAAGTTTAGTCTTAAAGAGACTGAGGCACCACAGGAAACAATTGAGGATTTGCCAGAAGAACAATTCACCATTAAGAAAAAGACTCCCGAGCAAACCGTTGTAGAGGAACCTGAGGCAGTATTCCAAATCAAACCTAAGCCTCAAGTCGAGAATGTAACGGAAGAAGCTAAGATCAAGAAGAAGCCCAAAAAACCAGTTAAAGAAGAAGAGGCAGCTGCTGAACTTAAAGTAACTATCACCGAAGAAGTTGCTCCTGTAGAAGATGTTGTCGAAATTGTAGAAGAAGTCGAAGTGATTCCAGAAGAAAAGACTGTAGAGCAGCCAGAAGAGAAATTAGCTGAGTACAAATTCAAAGTCACTGAAAGCCAGCCAGAAGCTCCAGAGGCATCAGAAGTACCGGAAGAGCAAGAGGTAACTCTGCCCAAGAAAACACCAAAACCCGTGAAAGTAACTGAAGAGCCAGAAGCCGAAGTCACTCTGAAGCCTAAACCAAAGGTTGAAGAAGTTAAGGAAGAGGCGAAGATAATCAAGAAGAAACCTAAAAAGCCAGTAGTGGAAGAAGCTGCTGAAGAACTGACAGTCAAGGTCGAAGAAGAAATTTCTCCAGAGCCAATAGTTGTTGAAGAGGAAGTGATTGAAGAAGTTCAGATAAAGAAACCAGAAAAACCATCGACCGAAGAAGAAGAGGAAGTTGACGCTGCTGTATTTAAATTAAAGAAGCCAGAATCGCCAGAAAAAGATGAAGTGATTGCAGAAGTTACTCTAAAGCCAAAGGTACCCAAGGAAGTGCAGGACGAAGAGTTCTCAGTAGACGTAAAGCTACCGAAGGAAAAGAAGGTTTCAGAAGAAACGTCCAATGAGACTGTGCAACTTAAGAAAAAGAAAAAGCCTCAAAAACCAGTGGAAGAAGCTGCTGATGAGCTACAACTTCAACAAACTGTTATTGAAGAGCGACCAGTTGAGATTGAAGAGGAGGAAATTATTGAGGAAGCCGTTATAATACGAAAGAAACCTAAAAAACCTTTCGAACCAACAGTCGAGGAACTTGAAGAAACTGAATTCAGTCTTTCATTCAAGAAACCACATACCATCACTGAAGGTGTCGAAGAAGCTGCTACAGTTCTTAAGAAGCGACCAGTTAAGCCTACAACTCATGACGAAGCTGCAGCTGAATTGTCTATAAAGCGCTTGGAGGAGGAATACGAAGAAGGTGAAGATATTGAAGAATTTGTTGTTAGTCAACGGCGTAAGCCTAAGGAGCTTCAAATTACAGACGAAGCAGACCAAGAATACACAGTCAAAAAGCTTAAACGTCGCAAGAAGGTTGATATACCCGAATTCACAGATGTTGAGAACGTTACTTTCCGCTCAAAGAGCACAAAAACCAAAGAGGATGTAGACCAAGAGTTTAATATTGCTCTAGACTCCTATGCTGAAGAAGAAGTATCAATGTCTGGAAAGGTGAAAATTAAGAAACCTCTTAAAAAGACCTATTCTGAAGCAGCAGATGAGGCTAAGATCAAAATTATACAAGACTATGATGATGGCGAAGGTCCAATTATTGAAGAAATACGCGACGACGAAGATACTATAGATGAAGTCGAGGAACCTGAGGAGTATATGGTGGAGGAATTGCCTCCAGATGAAGTTGACTTCAAGCTTAAACCAAAGAAACAGCCAAAGCCACTTTACTCTGTTCAAGATGAAGAAGAAGAACAATTCTTAATTGGTATTCGACAACCCAAACGCGATTCAGTGACGTATGATGAAGATTCCCTTACATTCAAAAAGAAGCGTAAAGTCATTCAACAACTCTTTAATGAAGGTATGTGAATTTCAGATATCCAATCATTCAGTCAAATTAATTGTCAACTTGCTATAAATGCTCACTTGGTTTAGTTTTATATATCTGCTTATATGGCAATAGCATAGAAAGATGAGGTAAAATACCCCAAAACAAACACAAATGTCAGTAGCTAACGCATAACGATTCATTGTTTGTACAACCCTATTGTTTTGTAATACCCAACTCGAATGTTAAAATATTTTATTGCATAAATAACATTTTCCCATTTCAATTTCGAACAGATGGAGCTTCTCTTAACATTACCAGAGAAATGGATGTGGATGGTGAGTAAATGATCAAATTTTATGACTAATGTGCATTAATTGAATGTGATATAATTATTTCAGAATCCAATACTGATAACATTATGTATTCCATTTGCAATTATATTGCCGACAACGATGAGGCTATCAACTTAGTTGAGGGTGAGAAGGTCCTCGTAGTTGGTCGCCATAGTTCCGAATGGTGGTACGTCAAGAAGAGCATCACAGAGGAAGAGGGCTGGGTACCCGCCCAATATCTCATGGAGCCCGAGGAATACGATCAATATGTGCAGAATAAATTGCATGAAAAAATTGATAAGCTGCCAGTCTTTGAAAGTAAGTTTATATTTTATCGTTACATTTTATGGTCTAACAACTGCTTGAAAAATTGTCCCGTCATGTTATTAACATATTTTTATTAATGTCTTGTGATTGTGCCAATGAAGGACCTGGTCCCGAAGACAAGCCCGTTGCCCCACGTTTCATTGAAAAGCTGCAGCCAATTCACTCGCTTGATGGTTACACTGTGCAGTTCGAGTGCAAGGTTGAGGGTAGTCCAAGACCACAGATTGCTTGGTTCCGCGAAACGGCCATTATAAAGCCCTCGCAGGACTTCCAAATGTTCTACGATGATGACAATGTAGCCACTTTAATTATTCGCGAAGTCTTCCCCGAAGATGCTGGCAAGTTCACTTGCGTAGCCAAAAATGCCGCTGGCTTCACATCCACCACTACAGAGTTGATTGTGGAAAGCCCCCTATCCGATCATGGCTCAGATGCCACGGCATTGTCTCGTAGAAGTATGTCTCGTGAGTCTTCATTGGCTGATATCCTTGAAGGTATTCCGCCAACTTTCTCACGTAAGCCGAAAGCACAGTATGTGGACGAAGGAAGCAACGTTATTTTGGAATGCCGTCTTGTTGCGGTCCCTGAGCCAGATATTGTGTGGACCTTCAATGGCGTAGATATCGATGAGGAGGAGATTAAGAACATTCGCATCGTAACTGAATCTGATATGCACATGTATTGTAGCGTTGTGCATATTACCAAAGTAAAGAAATCTCAGGAGGGTACATATGAGGTGATCGCCACAAATCGTGAGGGTGAATCACGTCTGCCTATCACATTAAAGGTGCGAACCTCCGACAAGGAAGCACCACAAATTCTTGAACCACTGCGTAATATGGTAATTCGTGAGGGAGAAAGCGTTATGCTTTCCACACAGATTGTTGGCAATCCTCCGCCTAAGGTAACGTGGTACAAGGATGGCAAGCCAATTAAGAATACTAAGTCCGATAAGGATATACACACTCTTACTTTGATTACGCCAAAGAAGTCTGAGAAGGGAGAGTATACTGTCAAGGCTGTCAATCCTTTGGGCAGTGTGGAAACCACTGCCAATCTAACGATTGAAGGTAGGTTCATTGTTTAATGTCCTTTTCAGCAAATAAATATGCTTTGTTTGCCCATTATCAGTATGAATAACAATATTCCTCTTCCATAGAACCAACTACTGGTAATGCAGAGCCTCCACTATTTGTGGAACGCTTCGAGGAGCAGTCTGTGCCCCAGAAGGGCGTAATTCGTTTGCCAGCCAAGGTCTCAGGCAATCCTGTTCCTGAGGTTCAATGGCTATTTAACAATAGTCCCCTGATTCCCAACGAACGTGTGCAGCAAGTATACGATGGTGAGAACATTGAGCTCGTCATTCAGGATGCCAATCCTGAAACTGATTCTGGGGACTACAAGTGCATTGCGAGCAATCCTGTGGGCAAGACATCTCACGGTGCTCGTGTGATTGTAGAGGTCGATGAGGTGACCTTTACCAAGAAGCTGAAGAAGACAATTACCATAGAAGAAGTTCAATCGCTAACTTTGGAATGCGAGACCTCCCATGTGGTCACGACCAAGTGGTTCTTCAATGGCAAGGAGCTAAGCGGCATGGACCATCGCGTTGTCGTTGAAGACGGCAAGACCCACAAGTTGGTCATAAGAAACACGAATTTACGTGACTCTGGCACCTACATGTGCAAGGTGAAAAAGCAAGAAACCCAATCCACTGTGGAGGTTCTCCAACGCAAGCCAGATTTCCTTAAGGTCTTGGAGGATTACGAAGTAACTGAAAAGGACACCGCTATTCTAGACGTCGAGCTAACAACTGAATCTACTGAAGTCACCTGGTACAAGGACGGCGAAAAAATCACACCTGAGAACAAGAGCTGTGAATTCATCAAGGATGGCAAGTCGCGACGTTTGGTAATTCGTGACACAACTATACATGATGAGGGCGAGTACACTTGCAAGATCGAGGGACAAGAGTGCAGTGCTGAGCTTACCGTCATTGAATTACCACCAGAGATTGTAACTCCATTGGAAGACGTCGCCGTCACAAGGGGTGAAAACGCTAAATTCGATATTGAGCTAAGCAAGGGCGATGCCCTGGTGAAATGGTTCAAAAACGGCAAGGAGATTAAGTTTAATGAGCGTGTGCAGCTTGCAATTGATGGCAAAAAGCAGTCACTTCGTATTGTCAAGGCCAAGCCTGAAGATGTGGGCGAGTATTCCATTCAGGTGGGAGAGCAAACCTCCAAGGCAAAACTAACAGTCGAAGAGCCATTAGTGGACTTTATATTGCGTCTGCCAGATGTAACTCTAGCCACCAAGACAACAGATGCTGAATTCACTGTTGAGCTCTCCCAACCGGATGTTGAGGTTACCTGGTGCAAAAAAGGCAAGCCCATTAAGCCCAACAAGAAGCATGAGGTCTTTGTTGAGGGCACAGTTAGGCGCCTGGTCATCCATGATGCAGATGACGATGATGCGGGTGAGATCAGCTGTATTGCTGAAAATGTCACAAGCAGCAGCAAACTCTGCATCGAAGAGCTTAAACTGCCACCCGTGATTACCTCTGACAAGGATCAAACCATCAAAGTAAAGGAGAACGATGATGCTACCTTCACTGTCAAGTTCACTGGCACACCGACCCCTGAAGCTCAATGGACAACTCGTAAGGTTGTCATTCCTAAGTCAAAACGTACAATCCCAACCATCGATGAGCAATCCGCAACTCTAACGATTAAAAAGGTCGTCGACGATGATGAGGGCGAGTACACCGTCAAACTTGTCAATCCTGTTGGCGATGCGGAGGCTAGCCTACACTTGGTCATTATGCGTAAGTATAATTAATTGACAATGCATTCAACGAGGCGAAGACGTAAGTGCTTACCTCTGTCAAACTCTTAGGTAAACCCTCGGCGCCTGGAACCCCACAGCCACTGGAAGTCATGCACGATTCAATAACCCTTTATTGGAAGGCACCGGAAGACGATGGAAAGTCTGAAATTATTGAATACATTCTCGAATATCATGATGTTAAAGAAGAAAAGTGAGTATTTCACATTTGCTATTAGTTTTAAAGCTTTAAAATATCCCCCCATTATTAGATGGACTGAGATACGCAAGATTAAGAATACGACATATACGATAAGCAAACTGAAGATCGACACAGAATACGTGTTCCGTTCGATTGCTGTAAATGAAGTTGGTCCCTCGCCTCCCTCACCTATTTCACCACCCATTCGACTAGTGCCCAAGGTACAAACCGAGGCACCCAGCGTACAGGAACCCCTTCAGGACATTGTCAGTGAACTCGACAAGGAAATTACCCTGTCTTGCGTATTCGGCGGTATACCCGAGCCAACTGTCATTTGGAAGAAGAACGGCAAGGTCTTTGAGTCGAGCAGTCTGCGCTACGAGAACCGCGTGTCCAAATATGTTATTGAAAAGACAACCATTGAGACTGAAGCCACCTATACGTGCGTGGCAACGAATGAGAAGGGCTCCGTGGAGACATCGTGTAGACTAAAGCTGCAGCAAAAGCCAATCGTTGAGGTTGAGGACAAGTATCTGTCCCAGAAACTACGCACTGGCTCCACTCTCACCATTCCAGCAACGGTTCATGGTTATCCTCAGCCCACAGTCACCTGGCACAAGGAGACTGTTGAGCAGTCTTCCACCAAGGAAATCATCATTGAATCCACCGAAACTAGCTCCACGTACACCATTAAGAAGGTGACTCGCGAGCACTCTGGTCGCTATAAGGTGACGGCTAGCAATGAGTCGGGCTCCACCCACGTGGAGTGCATGGTACAGGTGATCGACAAGCCAAGTAGACCGCAGTCTTTGGAGGTTAAAGACATTAAGAAGGACTCAATTACCTTGGAATGGACTCCGCCAATTGATGATGGCGGCATGGACATCAGCAAGTACACTCTGGAGAAATGTGATGTTCAGAACAATGTGTGGATGAAGGTCTCCGACTTCGACAAAGAGATCAATTCGTATGCCATTCAAAAGCTTTCCATGAATGCCCAGTATATGTTCCGTGTTGTGGCATTCAATCCCATTGGCGAATCCGAGCCGACAGAAAGTGAGCCAGTCACGATAACCAAGAAGTTTGGTACGTACACTTTTTGCACTTACATTTTAAGACTTTAACAAATAACAAAACTGACTTTTTCTATCGATAATAATTACGCGGGGACACCAAAATGATAATATAGTAAACAGATTACTGCATAAGTGCTAACTAATCACAATAATTACCACGCTTAATAACGTTATTTTATATTAGACGCGAAACCGCACGAAATAAAGATCACGTTGAAATTAGTGTTACCAACTGATTTCATAAAAGGCGCGAAATTGACTTCACAATTGAATATTCACAATAGTACAATTGCCAATACAAATATTTCATTTGAACAATCGATATGGCAACCTCAGAGTTGTCCCAAATAAGTAAAACAAATGCTGTCACACTTTATTGTGGTTATAACTGCCAAGTTTTAATTGGCATAGGCAATATGGAGACATCTGTAACCAAATGCTTGTGTGAATTGCAGAAAAACCAACGCCACCACGCGGACCCACCGCAGTATCTGGCATGAATGACACATCGTTCACACTATCCTGGGAGCCCTCTGAAAACGACGGAGGCTCAAAGATAATCGAATACATTGTGGAAATCAGGGAAGAGACTGAGACCGTTTATCGGTCTGTGGGCACTACGACGGGAACTGTTACAAATATCCACGTAAAGAAGGTTGTCAAGAACAAGGGATATCTGTTCAGGATCTACGCTCGTAACGAGGTCGGCACCAGCGAGGCGTTCGAGACCACTGAGAAGATTGTCGTGGGACGTACGATAAGTAAGTAGCTGGAAACAGTTTCCGTAATGATAATTGCTTATTGCTTTGCCAATTGCTTTCTCTTAACGCCACTAACGCTATGCCTTGCGCTTTTGATAGCCAATGAAAACATGGGTATGTTCCAAGTGCTAGAGAATTGCTATAAAGCAGATTTACTGATAATAAAACCCTATTGTAGCGCCACCATCGCCACCCCAGAATCTGAGAGCGCCGGATGTGACTAGTCGCAGCGTGACGCTTGACTGGGAGGTGCCTGCTCGCAACGGAGGTTCAGAAATTACAGGTAGAGTAGTGAATCGAGATGCCACCATGTGTTTTAACTAATGTGCTTCGATTATATGCAGGCTACTGTGTGGAGAAGAAGTCTTCCACATCGACAAGCTGGACCAAGGTTATTACACTGGATGCACATCAGCTGCACTACAGCATTGACAATTTGAAGGAGAAGTGCGAGTACTGGTTCCGTGTGTCGGCTGAGAATGAGGCTGGTTTAGGTGCTCCAGCCGTCACGGAGAGCATCTCACTTAAAACACATGCAAGTAAGTTTAATTAATCGTGGGTGTAGTGAGTTCTGTTTTCATACAACATGTATTTCAGCCGTACCTTCGCCACCAACTGCCCCACTGGAGGCGCGAGTTCTCGCGGCCAATGCACACATATTCGAATGGGGTATTCCTGAGTCAGATGGAGGTGCGCCTCTGCTCGGCTACCACATTGCGATACGTGATATGAAGAAGTCCATGTGGATTGAGGTTGGTCGTGTGCCGGCCGGAGTGCAGAGATTCCAGATAAGAGATCTTCAAGAGAATCACGAATACATGATACGTATATTCGCCAAAAACGAAATTGGTCTTAGTGAACCTTTAGAATCAGAAGAGCCCTACAAGGTGATGACAGCGGGTAAGTTTGCAAAGTATTTAACAATGAATAGAACTGCTATTGATGGCATACTTAATTGTTGCAGGTCACGCTAGCCTGCCCGACGAGCCGCGTACTGAGATGAGCACATGCAACACATCCTCTTGGTTGCGAGACCACAACATGGATGCAGACATTCACTCGTATGCGCGCGGCAGGCTGCTTCAACGCGATGAGTACTTCTTCCGGCTGTGGGCCCAGATTCCGCAGAAAAAGAAGAAGAGCTCCAAATAGAGAAATCTACTTACAATTTAAACTTAGCAATAGCAAGTGCCATATGACAAACGAATGAAAATTAGGATTAGGTTAAGCATACTACTATTTCAATTGTATTTAATTCTTGATTATTTTTTGTAGCTTTTTTTGTACTTTGTGTCAGAGCATGTAAAGATCATGTAGTGATTGGAATTGCGCCCAACGACAGCGATGTCCACGACATACCCAGACAAAGAGTGCGAGCGAAGAAATACTTAATGCTTGGGGTGGCTTGGACGTGGCTGAGCTGGGTGCCCATTACATAATCTCTGAAGTAACTTTTTGTTTTGATTTGCATAAATTCTTATTATTTTCTTCGCTTTATTTTTGTAAGCTGTGATAAATTTATCAAATTCGAAAGCGTCAAACGATAAAATGACATGAATTCAGCGCCTCGACTCGACGCGCATCGGGCAACGGCATCCACTGGACCACAGCAGCAGATGTCACCACAACAACAGCAACTACAATTGGCAATACTAACACAACAAAGCGGACTCAATATCCTTTAGGGAGACAAACAACAAATGGTGCAATTTGATATGAGTTACGAATATGTTGTGCTGTGTGTGTATCTAGTGTGTTGGGTGTTGTCCGTCTGTCCGCCTGTCTGTCTGTTGTCACGCTGGATGCCTTTGCCTTTGCCGTGTGTTCACAGTGTGCTAAATTGATGCCAAACAGAGGGTTACATAACTATATTGTATATTGTGCAACACCCACACGTCTTTAAAAGAAACAAAACTAAATAAAGAAAAACAATAATAATAAAAAATGAATAAATTTTTAACGAATAATTTAAAGTGGTTTTAACTTGCACCGGCACAAAAACTTTTACCCAGCTGAGCACGAAAAATCAACTAATTAATTCATTAGAGTCAGAGAACGAGAGACTGCAGGAACTGGAAGAGTCCTAGAGTTTGGGAGGAGTCGGAAGAGTTGCAAGTTAACATAACTTTGCACGTTGCAAAGTTTTCTATTAAGTTTTTCTATTCTAAAACTTAAAGTCGGCTGCCAAACAATGGCAGCTACCAGTTGGCCAACACATGCGTGTCCTGGACGAGTACTAGGGCAGGTCGAGCATGGAGAGACTGGCAGGGGGACAGAGAGAGAACTGGAGACTACTGTTACGCGTCGTTGAACTTATCTGGTGACAGGGCAAATGCTGCATAAAGTTTCCACAGAGAATTGTGTGCGAATTTAATTAAAGTTTTTGCGGTTGCCACTAATCAAAAGATATTATCTAAAATGTTATATGTTGTAGTTACTTTGGTTGGCAAATAACTTTTCAGTCCCTATTCGCATCGTCTCCTCTCTTTTGGTCATCCCTCGAGCCAAACTGTAATTTGCACTAAGCTCCTCGATGTGCCACTATTCTGCACTGGCATGAACGTGGGTGTGGAAGTAGTCGAGGGGCGTGACCAGCCGCAAAATACAATTTGAAAACGAGCTCATAAAGCTAAACATATTTCCGGCACTTTTAAATTGTACACAAACAATACACAAGGAGCCATCATTCAGCTATTGATACCGTCAGCCAGCCAACATTTTTGCCGGTTTCTACACTGCGCAAAACAAACGCTTTGTCAACTGTAACCCTCAAACAGTCTATTCTACATAGTTTTTTGAATAACTTTAATCATTTTTAGTTGAGGAAATATAAATAAAGATTGATAGAGTAAAAGATGTATAGTACATAGAATGAGGGACAACAATAGATGCTTAGCTAGCAAGAAATATGTATATGCATACAGGATCGTGATTCTAGTAACATTCAATTTTCCACTTTTCTGTTAATTCCCTCGGTTTTTCTTTGTTAGAAATACAGATAATTATTTTATATTTTAATATTCCATATAGAAGTAATCCCAGGAATATTTTCATAAATTTGTAAAAATATTTCTATTATAAATAATTGAATATTAAATACATTCATAAATACACAATTATTAATAAGATTTAGTTTTTGGCAGTGTCTTAAACGTTGTGAGACCTGGTGTTGACCAGGTTCTGGCTCTTTGCTAATGCTGGGCCTGGTCTGGCCTGTCTTGGCCCCGCCTGGCACACGAGCGGAAATTTCATTTACTTGTTTGCTTTCTATGCGCTTCATTCGATTTTTCTTGTTTTGTTTCCAGTTTATTGTGTGAAATTCAGGCTGACAGCTTTGTTGCTCGGCCTTCGATACTTTTAAAGCCAACAAATTTCAATAGAAATTCAAACTTAAAGCAGATTTGCTCTATGTTCACGACGTATATTCCATCCTTATGTCTTTCGATATGTGTTTATCTATTGAGTCTGTCGCAAAACTCGTATGGCCATTAGTTATGGTTTATTAATGTGTTCCAGAACTCTGGCAAAAAGTCGGCCTAACACAATTGTAAACTTGTAATGGCATTCGAGCAAGTTTGGCGCAATGCTTATAAAAACACAAAATTACATATAAAGTTTATGGTGTGCACGTAGAAAATTGAGGCAGCATTTCCTTTTCCTCTTGTCTCCTTGACACGGCTCGTCAAACGTGATAGCTGGGCCAAAACCAAAACCTAAATACAAGACAAAAACAACAATGAATATGAGGACGAACAAGAAAACCAAACAAAGATAGCAAAAGCAAAAAGTTTGCTTAATTAGTTGCCAAAATAATAAACGATAGCAGGAAGAAAATGCCACACTTTAGGGGGAAAAACAGAATTACGTGTTGTCCTCTTTCGTTTGTCTGATGAACAAATTCAATTATCAACTTTGGAGTAAATACAAAGCAGGAGTATCTTAGAGTTTCGCTTATAATAAATTTGTGAAATTTGAATAAATTGATAAATTTATATGTATAAACTCTTTTGTCTTTCATGGTGGCAATAACATGGGGATGACTGACTGATTGTAATTTTTATTTTTTTTTGAGTACCATTCTTATAAATTCTATTTTTAACAGAATATTTAAGATGCTTAAACAGTAATTAAATTAAATCGACTAACGTTCTTTTAGAAATTAAACTGGACAAAGCCTGGAGTGTAAATTCTAGTAGCAGTAATAGCACAAATATCAAAGATAAAATAAAAAGAATACTTAAACTTACTAAATATAACTTTGATAGATCTACTTATATCCACTTGATATATGTCTTGAGGATCCAGAAGGAAGGAGGGGCTTGTAATTGGCCAAGCAAGATACACATAAAAGGTTAAGTTCATTTCATGTTTATTGCTGGGCCAGTGAGATTAACTGATGCCTTATAAAAGCCATTTATTGCCTTGGTCTGGCCGAGGCGCAACACAGTCTCTGAATAGCCCCCAAAATACAAGTTGGTCGAGCGAGTTTTTTGCATAATTGCCAGAGCAGGACTGCTGCTTGGAGACCATGCCTATTAATTACAAAATGCAGCGCCCATAAAGCCAAAAAGTCGCAACCTCCGATGTGGCAGCAACATGGTCGAAATCGATAGGCAACAGGAGAGAGCGCACGTATTGCCAGACTTATGTAAACATCTGCGGGTCTTAAGTAAACATTTAAGAAAATAAATTCAGCAGTCACAATGTCATCGAATTCTTAATGCTCTTATATCCGTTTTCGAACAATGAAAGTGTGGCATCTACAGTTGCTACGTATACGTAATCTCCATTTTCTTGCTTCGGTCGATATTGCGTCGCTGGTCGTTAGGGCATTTTGGGAATATAAAATATTTATTGCCAGATTGCACACGCAAGAGCGTTCTGTCGAGTGCGGCTGTTGCAGTTGCAACAAACAGCTGCTGTGCTGATATGTATACAGTGTCCATTCAGGCTTATCCTTTCCTTTGACTGCGCCACCGACACATCCGGTACAAGCATTTTACACACATTTCGTTGCAATTCATAACATTTAAGAGTGCTTGTCGTGCCCAGAAATGCATTTTACGATTTAATAGAGACATTTTTGCACAAATTAACAGGACATTTCCCCACTCCCCCTTTCTCACTCTCGCAGATCCATTTTAAAATCAAGTGTGCTGAAAATTTAATTTTACAAACTGTTTTCATAAAACGTGCAGTCGGGTGAAGAGAGAAGTTGAACATTTCATTGCACTGTGACAGACTTTTTGTGGCTGCCAAACCAAAACCTAATAAAACTCCTTCCTCCCTGCATGTCTCTCGCAACTACGAGGCGTTCTAGTATATATGTTGCAATGACTTTTTAGAGTCAGAGCAATTAAAGTCAATTGGCAATTTACCAAAATGCGCTTTACGTGGCGTATACGTAATGTCATTCAGGCGTGTCTACGTGTGGTGTCAACAGCATTAGCAACAGTCTCTTCGCTCATCCTGTTATTAGCACGTCTTTCGCAAATGGTTACATTATTTATTACCTTTTGTTTATCATTACGCATACGCAGGGTTGTCAGTCATAAATTAATTCATCTTGTCAGTTATTCCATAATTTACTGTTGCCAATTTTGAGAGCAACATTAATATCACGAAGTCAGTAGAATAAACTGAAATATCTTTATTTGATTTCGCACTTTTGAGGCAAGGTTTACAGCCCTGATTTGGGACTGGGATTAGGATTAGGTGCTGTCGTCGATGTTGATTTTATGGGCATTTCTATGTCTTATCTTTTGCTTAAACTCATTTTATAATGTGGCCATAAAAGTTGTGCGTTTGGCCAAAACCAAAAAGCCATTTGCATTTTTTTTATAAACTTATACACTTTGATTTGGATTTCGCATTAGGTTTGAGTGATTAGGTTCCATTATGGAGCTACTCGACATTTACGAGCATATTTCTGACAGCCCAAAACGGTTGATAGATTCAAGCAGTAATCCATAAAGTGGAAACTAACTGTAAGGATAATGCTTTATGTAAATCCCGTCAGCTTTCAGTTTTTGCCAGCGATTAAACTAATCGAAGCTTGTATTTTTCTATTAGACTTCACTTTATGGCTTGTTGCCTCAGTCATAATGAGGTGGGGCGACATTAAAATATAAATTGAAGAATATACACAATATATATACATTTTTCTCAACTATCTGTTAAATGTCAACTTGCAGCTACTTCACACGCCCTTGACTTAATTCTCTGTAGCTATTTCATTGGCCTCTGCATAAATGCATTTTAATGCACCCATTTTTCGCTTGGGACGCTAAACAGATTTGCACCTTGCATATAAAGCCAAATTTACAAACTCTAACGAAAATTTCAACGCAAATATGCAAATAGGCAGCATTCAAGCTGCCCCAACAACTCCCATTGCTTGCTGTCGACATCAGGTGAAACCAGTAAGCGAACTTCGCTTCAATTCGGAGAAAGTCAGAGCAAAAAAGCAGCAACTTAAACAGCTGCAGAATTACATAGAGCAGCAAGAGAAATTTATTGAGAGTAAGAGATAGAACAAGAGATACCCTGTGGCCCACAGAAGATAGTTTGAAGTCTTTTTGCCCAGCAGCTTTGCTATGGCTGAATTTTCTGATTGATATTAACAGTTATAGAGATAGAAAAGTCAACAGGAAGAAGAAGAGAGAGTGAGCGTGTCGAAAAAGAGATTTTTGGATTTTTAATTCGTTATTTCCTTTGCGCTTGGTGGGACTATATTTCTTTGAGGATAAATATACATTTGAAGAAGGAGAAGAATGGAGAAATTATATTTTAGGCTTGCAGAATCAGCAGTCGGATTCTAATTTATACTCAAACTATTTATTTATTTATTTATCAACTACTCCTGTGTATTAAATGTTATTATAAATCCCACGCAAATAGAACCACACTTAACATTTTTTTATGGTCACAGAGTATAGAAAGAAAAAAATGTACACATTTTGTTTTTTTCGTTCGTCAGAGCCTGGCTTTCATTTGGTAAGATGCAAATGCAGCTGAAAATGAAAATGTTATGACTCAATATGCTATTGTGAAGAGCAGAGAGCCATGTACGTGGGAATGTGTGCAAATGTGTATCAATGAGTGAACAAAACGGGTTGTGCATATCGGCAGAGATAGGTAAGCAGCAAACTAAGCTGACTTCAGCTGCAGTTCCAGAAGCACCAATGATCCGGGCGAGCAAGATGAAGGGGACGGAAAGAAGAGTGGAGAGACACGTTGTGTGGGAGCTGGTGCTCAGGCTGTTTACGTGCTTATCGAGCATTCGATTCGAAAATTATAGCTCAGCTGCAGATGCTAAGAGCAAAAGCTGCTTAGAATGCACTGCACTGGACTACGTGTCGTATGCGTGCTGTCGCTTAAAAGCCGTTCAAATGTTGTTTTGCAGCACATTAAATTGGCAATATGGCTTTATTGTTCCACATACACAAACACACACCCATACAAGCAAACGCAGCGATTTATGCTGTCACAAGTTGGAGCTGCCCGAGGACTCCGAGTGAGCAGTAAGTGGAGGTAGATAGAGAATGCGTGGTTACGTGCAACTGAGTGGCGCCCCTGGGCCCATAACAACTACACATATTCGTGAGGATAGTGACTTGGAAAAGCCAGCCATAGCCCAAGTCAGAATCAGCGTCAGAGTCAGAGTCAGAGTTGGAGCGCAGCTTGCCATTGGCAAGACATAAAACATGGCACTCGATGATGCCTATGGGCAAGTTTCGCACATTGACTGCCAGACTGCTTCTCAGCAGTCGTTGTCCTACTCCTAGTCCTAGTCATACTCGTTGGCCTGGCCCAAACATCACTTCACAACTGCCAAGCCAGCACATCCTGTTTCCGTTAGTTGTGCACGCTGCTCGTTACTTGGGCTGCCTGTCATGTTGATGTTGCTACAGGTAATATCATTTAGTCGAGGCGCAAAAAAAGATGAGAGGCGAGGTCGTCCTCGTATGTTGCAAAAATATTATCTCGTTACAATGTTAAAAATATTTTTTCGCCCTTGCCGTGGTTGCCTTTGGCTTATGAGCGGAAGTACGTGTCGCTTGCCCCCGAACAACAATCAACTACACTCATTCACAGGGAGATAGGGGAAGGTGATAGAGCGACAGACACTTGCCATGTCAGTGCTAAAGAAAAAGCACTCAGATAGCAGTACGAGTGTACTCACACACTCACACCCATCTATGCGTAGGATAGATGTTTAAATTTGATTTGAAGTGCTCGCATTTTGATGGCAATATAAGTGAATGCGTGTTGTGGCAGTTTACGTGTGCCACTTGGGAAAACTTCCAGTGTTAGCTGCGGAAAATGAAATGCGAAAACTTGCACAGTGTGCGCAGTGTGTTAAAGTTATTCAAGTTGAGATATTGTGCATGCTTGATTTAGTCATTTGTCGAGCTACCATTTGAATACATACTACAAATTGCTTGCATATCGATCGGCACACACACAGACCCCACACCCATATAAGAACTTGCAGTCGACTGCAGTCAAGAATCGTTGTATACTTCTCAGCGCTGTTTCATTTGCCCGCATTTTCGATTAACAAGCGTTGCCTCGTCTCCTTCTTATATGCTTAACTGTTGTTGTAATTTTAAAATTTTCTTACAACTTGCGGCAATTTGCATTCTTCTTGGCCACTTGTGGCACTTGAGCACCAGCTTTTGATTTCTCATGCGTGCGACGTTTACACAGCCGTTCGCGTTCCCTTACCCATACTACAACGGGTTCCCGATACCCGCTACCCAGCCAGAAGCGTAGCCAAAATAACACATACCCTTACGCATGAATTTGCTTGGGACAACGACAGCAAATGAGGAAAATTGTAAAATGAGAACGTCGCCGGGTTGCGCTTCACGCTTCACTCTACTTGGCACTCACTTAATTATTACATAAGAAACTGAAACGAGGCCACCAAGGCGCTGCTTGCGGCCAAACACCCACCCACAACACACATGCTACTCCCAACAAGCAATGCTACTGCACCAGCCACAGCCACAGCCAGTGCATCTGGTGCCGCAGCTGGGGCAACAAACTTTGCAGTGCGGCAATGTGCTTGACATGCATGCTTACGCTCACTGTTGCAGCCAAGTTGCCCATTAACTGCTACCTGCCGATTGCTCAGCGCCTGAAGGTCTTTAACTGCAGTTGCCACAAGTTATAAATGCTCCATAAACGTAAGTGAAGGGAGCCATGTCTGTTTCAGGCTACTGAAAAGGAAGTTAATCGAAACTGCAAGGTTTGAGTTAAGACTTGATCTAAAATGCACTCAAAATTAAGTACTGTATTTATCAACTGCAGCAATAAGCTTAAATGGTGCAGAGAAACTATGGGATTGTTTATAAACAATAATTATAATAGTGGACGAGGATGGATGCAATATTTTATAGCAAACTCTATTTCAACGTTTATTTGCAAATATTATTCCGCTTTTTTTTAAACAAAAACATTTTTTGATGGGACAGCAAATTCTGTGGCAGTAGTAAAATAAAGGATAGTCAACTTAAATGCTAATTTTAGATTTAATTAATTTCCAAATTTTTATATCCGAGTATTAAAGATTAAAGATCAAAATAATTTTGAATTCCATTACTCATTTGTTAATCATTGCAAAAAATTTGTAAAGTGTATTTTATAAACGTTTCCTCTTAGCTTATTGTGTAATTTACCACAGGCAAAACCATTTGCTTTTAATTGTCGATTCGCATAATTTCAAAAAGCAGTTGCAATTAATTAGCAGCTGAAACTTGAATTATCCATTATACTTGTTGGTCGATTTAATTGCTCCTTGAATAATTTGCGTGCTAATTATGTTCAATTGAAGTTGCTTTTGGCCAGGTGCCCGAAGCTGTTACCAGCTGTTACCCGTTACCTGTTACCTGGGCTATCCACATCCGGCGACAAGTTTTGCAATTCCGTTGGCCATTTTACACACCAACACTCTGACACATCGACAGACAGACAAAAGAGCGACAAAGTTGAATGGGTTTGTTTTGCTGCTGGCGGTGGCGGTGGCAACTCAATTAAGTTGGCCTGCAATTTATATAAGCCTGACCGATATTGTTGTTATCGGCCAGTTACACGTTTTATAATGAGCTCGAGGACGAAACCATTTTTCATTTAATTTCACCGTATATTTATCAGTGTGTGGGTCTGTGTGTGTGTAGCACCTTTTATTGCCCATGCTGGGGATAAGCTTATTTCGTTATCATTATCCTGTTATCCTTGTGCACAGTGCTGCTGGCTGCCTGCTTCCTCCAGAATGCTGCCATCGCCACGTAATTAAATTATCCCGCAATTGCCTGCTAAGTGCGCCTGCATTCGTTTAAACAACGAGCCGAGCTGAGCCGAGCAACCATGTTGTTGGCATTAAAGGGCCTACTGTTATCCTTGCAGCATACTTTATTTATTTATCGAGAGTCCCTTTTTCCTTTTTATGTTTTTCCTCCGGCCAGCTAGCCACTTCCTGGGCTTTGTCCTTTTTTTTGCGTTCACTTCCCCTTCGGTCCGGCCTAATTATTATCTCTGCGCACAGAATTTTGAAAAACAAACTTTTTCTAGCTGGCGAGTGAGCAGAAAAGTCAATAAGTTTCAAGGACCTTAATTATTTTGTGTATGCTCTTTTCTTCGGCTTCGGCTTCGGATTCAGCTTTGGCTTTAGTTTTTGCAAAAGTTTCCGTTTGGACGCTGACCCATTTGGCAAGGACTCAAAGCGAAGTTAGCTTTAGCTACACGTTCAACCGAAATAAAGGAAAACACTTTCCTTAGCCTGTTTAGCAGAAAATGATTCTGTCATTGACAAGCCGTTTGGCTGCATCCTGCACTCAGTGGGGCCCCAAGGACAACATCAAAGGCTTTGCATAACAAATGTTTTGTTTTCACTTCGTCTTCGACTGCCTTCTTGCCTGGTTGCAGGATGCTGACTACAGACTGCCAGAAGCTGGCCTCCTTCTTGCCGGACTTGTAAGTATTGTTCTAGTGCTGCCTCACTGGATCCTGTGTGGCCCAGAAGCTGCTCACAGCATATCCTGTTTGTTTAAAAGCTTCCGTTCGCCATTTACGTAGACGACTCGGTTTGTGCATTTGTATGTGTGTGGATGTTTGTGTACAAGTGCGAATACGACTAGTCATAGTCAAGGTCTTGCACCCAAATGCGCAATTATGACAAGCATGTTGCATACTCCGGAGGGCAGATACAAAACTAGATTAACTAATAATGACCTCGACAGAAACCTGTCGCTTAGAGTACTTTCTTAACATGAAATTAATATAAAAATGTAAATGCACCACGATGTTTATTTGGAGAGTATTGAATTTATATTGCATTTTTATTAGTCATTATTTGTATAAGTTCTGATTTAATACTACATTTTATTTAACAAAATTTAACCGACCTAAACATCTTAAAAGTAGTATAAAGACATATATTCTTTGCATCAACTTTAAATTTCGAATTTATTTATCTTGTAAGGTAGATATTAACAAAAGCGTTTTAACTTAAATTACAAACAAGAAGATATAATTTAAAATAATTAAAATTAAAAAATAAAATTAAATTAAAACAAGATCATATGTGAAGTTATTACTTCATTTCCGAAACATCTTAAATCCATTTTAATCAAGGAAATCAATTTATGTGCTCCCAAAATTCAAACAACTTCAAATTTATATAACTTATGACAAATTATCTGCTCATTAATTTAGTAACTTTTAGAACTACCCTCCCATAACTACCGTCGTGTGTGTTTCGCCGAATTGAAGCTCATGATAGAAACTGAATGCTGTCATTGTCATAAATCAATAAATGCAACTTGAGCCAAATTGCCCGGCATGGAAAATGGAAAATGTCAACGTTGTGCACAAACACAAAAATTTATCTCAGAAACTCACCGCGCCACACCCCATCGCGCCCATCATATCCTTGCTGTCCATGCCGAAGTCTGGCCACTTCGTGCCGAGCTTAGCTCATGTGCGCTGTTCAAGTTTATTTGCAAAAATAATGCACATCATTGTTAATCAAAGCGAAAGAGACAGAACGGGATAGCAGAGGAGCTACAGTGGAATGCGGGCAAGGGAAGGGGCATAGGATAGGGAGGCGTAGGTCTAACCTTGGTCAACAATTGTTGTGTCAGACATTTGCCACTGAGGAAGGAAATTTTGTGTAGGTTTCTGCTTCTGCTTTGGCATTGCCTCTTTGCTTTTTTTTCCCTATATTTATTGTTAAGTGCTTGACGCTCTTTGCCTAGCCACAAGCACAGCGCTGGCCATGCGCATACAAACATTTTGGTATATAAAATCAATTAAGTATCTTGCAATTTGTTTTGGTTTCTAAGAATGTGAACAGAACTGTGTGTGCTTGTATGCACACATGCTAAGCCCAAACAATGGTTGTATACAAACAACAACAGCATGACTAACAACAATGGCTCACAAAATTGCGGCTGTCATCAGTGAGGAAATTTGCATTTTGCACAAATTGCAATACGTAAACTCTCTGTACACTTTACACTCCTTCCGCTGCCACTTCTTCTCCTCCTTCGGCAGGATTCAATTCGGCGTCCTTTTTTAAGTCTGGTTATAGCCAAATGCCCCCTTTTTTCCGACCCCACCAACATTCTGCCATGATGAGCAATGAGAGCTGTAGAATTTATTAAGCTACACGCTAAATGGTATCTCACTTTATGTCCTTGTCTTTAGTCGCCTAGTGTGCACCGCTATTATATAGAAGAAGAAGGATAAGGTAATAGCTGCATATTATTCTCATTGTGTGGAATCAAAGTTCTTGGAACTATCTATTTAAATTATGCATCAAAGTATTGCTAAGTTTTTATTATATTAAAGTGTTTGATTATACTAGTTTTGTTGTATTATTTTCTATGAAAAACTATACTGAATGAAGATTTAATACATTTTATGGTTGGTACTTCTACGGTATGGCCTGGCTTGTATAAAACTGGGACAATAAAATTTTTGTTGCCTTCACACATAGACCAGGCACGCCTGTATCCATAAGAGTAATTAATAGTCGATCTTAGCTAGCTTACAGTTTTTCCAGTTTTTTTTCGGGTTGAGCTTTAGATCGGCACACAATGTGAGATAATATTTCGAGCTCATTACAGTTGTAGCAACACTAAAGCACTCCTTTCCCTCGCCATCACACAAATACTCAGGGGCAGGCGCATTAATTGAGTTTAGATGTGATATGGTGATTATGATGGTGGGCGTGTTGGGTTCTTATTAAGTGGGCGTGCCAATTAGGCATCCCTTAATGCAGTTAATTGAAAATAATTTCCAATGAACTGCACTTAATATGAAGGAATAATTTTCAATGAAAAACTAGAAATGTGATGGGAAATAGGCAAATAGTTGTGCTGGCCTGCCCTCTATAAAGGTGGTGGCAGACTAATAATTGAATTGATGCCTAGGCCGAGGCCGAAACTCACCAAATGCGAGAATGAGTTTTAATTCAATCATTTACAGCTCAGCGATGAGGTCGTTCATTAGTCGTGTTAATCATACGCCACGTTGCACGGCTATAGGCAATGGGACAGCGTTGGGAAGCTAATTAGGTTGCCAGCTCTCTCAATTTAGCTCAGCTGGTGTGCTACTCAAGTGATTTAATAGATTTTCTAGCCTAACATTTCTCACGCTATTGTGAGCCTGAATTCAAGTTTGAGTTCGGGTTAGTTGCGTTTTAGTGCCACTCTTTTGATTTATTGGGTTCCGCAGTCCCCTTTTTTTTGAAGGGAAGAGGAACGTGCTTTGCATATTGAAATGCGAGAACACTAAGAAGCAGTTATTTATTTATTTTAAACTTACACATTCATTCATTCATGCCATACATCCAGGCCCCTACTTATACACTTTAAAGTCCATTCAATAAAATTCCCCTGAAACCGTCGCTTAGATTGCTTGCCTCGCACAAAAATTAGACATTTGGTTAATGCACGATGAATGCTTTCAACCAAAAGGATCTGCTGAATCAATTGCTAGAAGCGATAGAAAAGTGCTGATCAAGATTAAGAGACTTGTGGCATCAGCTGGAATACTGCAGATCCAGTTGCAAGACTTGTGCAACATCAGCGAAAAAGCGAAAGTTTCAACAGCAGATAAATGCGTCATGTGTCATCGTAAGCACTTCTTGCAGCATTGTTGTCTGCAGCTCAAATCGCCAAGAGGGTGCAACCAGAAGCAGAGTGTGATTTATGGTCAAGAGAAGAGAGAGCAAGAACAAAGCCATATTAAGCAAGTGACATGCAGCAGTAGTGGCAGCTGTATATAAGAACATACCACATCAAGGGTTGGATAAATCAAACAAATGCGTAGATAATCATAAAGTTCTGTTATCTCAATCCAATGCAATTAATTCACCACATCTGTCATCAATCCAAATCCAATCAACTGCATCCACAGACACATCCTATGCCATTGCACAATACATGTCTCGATTAACCAACGAAATACTCGAAAACTAATTATATTTACCAAGTATCAGCAGAAGGATAGGTAAGTGCAGGACAGATAGGGTGCAACTTGATGCCGACTCTGACCAGCAGTTTGATGGATGCCGAGTACCTTTTCGAAGGGAAAACAATAACAATTTCTGGGTGCTTTGGCGCTAATGTGATGGCTGACTGTGTAAATGCTTTTAGTAAAGAGGAAAAGTACGGAAAAGCATTTTGAAGTGCGGGTAATTGATGGCAGCACACATCGAGGAGAAGGCAACCACTTCAATTAGCACCATTCGAACACGCACCACAGACCTCGACAAGTAGCACCAAATCGATAAGTTGCTTAAATATTTAAAATTTCTATTCCTGCGGCGAGTGAAATTCCACACTCTTTCTCTCCCTGCTTTTAACTCAAGCACGCTGCTCGCTGTGGCAACCGCTGTCAGACCCACTTCAGATTTGCGTCGCCAACGCCCACGCGGCAAACTAATTTATTTCCAAACTGGGAATTTCCAGGTCAGCATCAGAGTTTGCATCTGGCCAGGCCAGACCAAGCGACTGCCGATTGACGATTAATTTGTTCCAGGTCTCAATCGATTGGTGTAAGGATTTGCATGTCGCTCGGACGTGAGCGTTTTGGCCAGTTCATTGGGTTCATCGCAACATAACCCAAAAACGTCAGGCTTAAGCGTCTCAGTTCTTCCGCTTCTTATGCTTCTTTCCCTTTTCTTGCTGTTCGTCGTTTGCTTTGTAATTTCAGAACTTTGCATTCATGTCGCAGCACTTTGTGCCACTTTCATGTGGCATTTTAAAATCCTGTGCATGTGCGGCACAAAAAGGACAAGACCCCGTGATGCCGTGTCGCTGGAATTCAATAAGCACCCCCGGGCATTGGCCACACAATGCAGCACAGAGGACACAGAGTAGCCAAGGGACAGTGGACCTCCTGGCAGGAAGCTAGCTTACCCTCTGCATGTTTGACAAACAATCATTAGAGCCATCAGCGTTAACAGAGGCAGCAGCAGTAGGAGCTGAAGCAACAACGTCCTCAAACGGCAGTACATATCACCATTACCATCATCCACATCGTTAGCAGCTCGGCAAGCTGTCGGAACCCTTGATACGTAAGCAGTAAGCAGTAAGCACTAAACTGGGAGTGAGACAGGCAAGAGGCAAGAGGCAGGAGGCGTATGGAGGTGCTGTCAATGGAACGCGAACTTCTACAGCTTTATTTGGTGGCAGCACTTTGGTAACGTGCGAGAATGAGGCACGTAACGTCAGGCAACGAGAGAGAAAAGAATAATGCTGGATCATAACAATAAACTGAAATTTCAAATAGACAATGTTCTTGAGAGCAGCGAGATTTTTTTAAGCTTTGTCATGCTCAGCGAATTAATTGAAATATCCTTAATCGACATTGTCATATGGTTGCTACTTCTATTAAAAATCATAAATAAATAATTAAAATTGAGCTTTGCAGGAAAGGGAAAACCACTGAAAATCTTGATAATGAACTTCACATTTCATGACTAAGATCCTTCCTAACAATTTTCACGTCTCTGAAAGTATTATATGATAAAAAGGAAAAGGTTGGCTTTCTTAATGCTATGCTTACTTAGAAAAACAACCAATTTATGTAGAATTTAGTTCATCGGGAATGAAAGCGAATTTGTATACAAAATTAAAATAAAATATATCTGTTAATGGCAAACTTTGCAGACGATACTGCGCTAATTGCAGTTTCATAAAGAGTCTAAAAAAATGTTATTTTTTAAATGTTTTAAATTTTTATTATGTCAGCTCATGGAACTAGAAATTGACTGCAATATTGTGGCACACCATTTTTGAGCAAAAAGTTATTTGAATGTTTTTCTTAAATTTTTTATTTGTTTGGTACTTAACCTGGGGCCAACTCTTATACTCTGGCAGCTGCAGCCCAGTTTCATTAGCTTAAAAACTTTGCCTTACCAACTAAATTTTTAATAAGTTTGTTGTTTTTAGCTACAGAGTTCCACTAGTGTGCCAGACACTTTATGAGTGTGTGTGTGTTGGTGAACAGTGGACGGCATCAAAAACATGCATAAATCATCAAAAGCAGCGCTGACAACTAATGAAAACATGCAAAAATTTATAGCATCAGAAATCGACGAAAAAAAGGGAGAAATGTGAATGAAAAGTATGGAAAAAAATGCTTTACCAGGATGCCGGCGGAGTATTTAAATTGAAAAACAAAAATATGTGAGAATATGAACAAAAATAAATTCAATTGTTTTATGAACGCCGCACATAAAGTGCAAAAGCAGCAAGATGAGAGATGCAGAAAAGAGAAGTTTCGTCCGCCACCAGAAACGCAGCCCAATTTTTGTGCGGAAGTTTATTTGTGGTGACACTATCACAGAAGCTGCCTACAATATATCCTACTTTTTTTGCAGTGTTCATGTGCGCAGGTACCATGCAGGTCCTGGAATGTGACACGATGCGACAACGATGAGGACAACGTGCAGGATTTCGACCGGGACGGGGACGACGGCAATGTGGCCGCGGCCATGTATAAAATTTTTACAATTGCAATTTGTAATAAAAACATGCAGTTTTTTGTCATTGTTATATGCGGCTTTTATCGCACACTCACACCGAAATACAAGATACGAGCACATGTCGCATGCCGCATATTCCCGCCGCCCTCCGCCCACCGCCTGCCTTCCGCTTTGCCCATGCAGTTGCTTACGTGCGTGTAAAACCATTTGCAGAGATGGACTGAGGAAGTGAGTGAATGCGAGGTTCAAGATGCGAGCTGAATGTGTTCAGTGGCGCGTACAGTTGTAGAGGATGGGAAGGCAAAGTCTACCCTGTAACCAATGAAAATGAACAATGGGGCATTAAACCTTACTGCAGATGTGAGTACCAAACAGAGCAAGGAAAGTTCAACTCTACAGGGTGGAAATAGTCAAGTTTATAAGCAAGTTAAACGTGTAACTTTTACGTACTAACAGCTCAGCTCATTCTTCCGCTAGTCTCAAAATTTCATAGCTATCACACCATTGAAAGGGTAGTAATTCCTTATAGTCGTATTGTGAAGAAAAGCGGCATCTAGGAAGCACTCTATGCAACATAGGTTATATGTGTGTATGAATATTATTTTATTATTATCTAGTAGTTTTCCTAGGTATTCCCGAAGTAAATAATTTCGATTTTTTTAGAATTTCTTATTTCGGGATTTTTATTCTTTTACACTAATTCTAAATTTATTTAGAATTTATTAATTATAATATTGCTAATAATGTAATTTAATATTGGATTGTAATAAATTCGAATAAAGAAAATGCATATGTAAATAAATAAATAGCAAATACATATAGTAACTAAGAAAATTAATAAGTAAATACTATTTTCATTGGTGCACCACTATTTTATTATTACACTTATTATTATTACAGGGTATCATGAAGTCTGACTCCTGCTGACTTGTTCAGCGTTATGACTTTATGCCATTTTAAGTGCTCTCTCAATTTGATGGGCTCATATCAGGCTGTAAACTATTATAAAGGTCCGCTTCTCCGCAAATAAAGAGACCACGAAATATTGTTGTCGTTAGTTCTCGAGTGACTCTCGACTGTACTCCCCCTACCGCACTCATCGAAATGTTGAGCTAATTTGAGTGTGTGGCGTGGAAAGAAGCAAGCAAGTAAGTATCAGTGTTGCAAGGCGATGGCATCGATGCGCACGCACTACCGCACCACCAAGGGCTTTTGTTTGTGCCATTTGCTGAGCGTGTGGCGCGTGGCAGGCAAACTGTGCACCTACCTGGGCTACTTTAATGCCAGCTATTTGCCACAACGCTCTAGGTTCGTGCTCGACGACCAGCTATATGTGCAACTAATGGCGGTGACCAATGTGGCGCTATCGCTGGCTTATCTGTGGTTTAGTCAGCGCTGGATCTATGATCAGCTATTGCTGCTGCTGTACGTGCCACTCTATGTGTACTTCCTGCAACTGCGACAACATGTCACCAGGATACTCAACGAGTGCGCCAATATACACAGGACACTGCAGCGCGTGCTTGGCTCCTGGTTGTGTGTGTCCTTACGCAAAGGGTCTACACTGACGCTGCTGCTACCGCTGGAGCTGATGCTGCTGCTCGTGTGGCAGTATCGCATGTACTACGGCTATCAGTTCTGCTTCATTGCGGGACTCGCCTTCATCTACCTCATGCAACTGGTCTTTCTGGGCAACTATCTTATCTGGTTGGGCAGCATCTACCGGGCTCTGAACGAGTTTCTGTTGCAGCACATGAGCAGCTGCAGGGTGGGCATATTGAAGACTATACTGCGCCAGGAGTCGATTATATGGCGTGTACACTATCGTATCACTCGCTACTTTGTGCTACACTTGCTCAGTTTTGTGGTATTGATTGTGACGCACATTTGCCGTCTGTTACTGGGCAGGATTAGCAATGTTGAACTGCGCATCGACCGATTGCAGCTGGTGCATTTACTGCTGCTGCTGGCGCTGCTCAGTACCGTCCTCACTGCAGCATATGATCTGCAGCAACAACGCAGCTATTTTCATCGAAATTATCTGCGCCTCGGGGATCGCCTGGAGTACTTTCAGTTGAAGTCCTGGTGTCTGCTGAAAAACCAAACGCTGCCCATGCCCTTCGGCCTGCCCATACTGCGCTCCTTTGCCAAGCCGCAGCCTAAAAGGGACATCATCACCTTACTGGTAAGTGTCAACTTTCATTTCCATTTCCATTCAGAGTGCCATTTCATTGGCTAATGAAATACTTTCCCTGCTTTCCTCTTAGTTTTCTAGCAATCTGCCAGCCCCCAAGTTACGTCAAAGTGTTCTGCCTCTGGTCAACATTGGACTGGGCATTTATCGACTTCATCTGCCATTGCCCCAACTGCTGAGCACCCTTATTCGACTCGGTTGCATGCTCCTACTGCCCCTTTGTCTGCTCATCAATTCACACCTACATGTTGAGTTCTACAATCCCCTCAGCACGAGTTATTTCAATGCTAATGTGACCCAAACCATTAGCCAGGTATTTCGCTTTTATGCCTATGATGAATTGGAATGAATTAAACTCAATTTTCTCGCAAATCAGCCTAAATGCTGCAATTAATAATTTTATTCTCTGTAGTGGCGGGTACTCTTGTTATGTTATCAAGTTTGAAGACAAGTAACTTGCTTTTTTCATCTAATATCTAATATTATTAGTATTTTATTATTGTATTAATGCAATTTATGTGTAATTATAATAAGGTCACATATGGAAATATTAAATAACTATTTAAGTAGTTTCAGCTATCAAGGTTTCCTCCCCATTTTCATTTTAAATAATAATTTCACCATTCATAAAAAATAAATAAATAAATAAAAATCTATATCTAATATTTACGTTGATAAGCAATTGCTAAACTCTTTATATATTGTTATAATTTAGCTTAAAAAAATGTAATATATTGGGAAAAAGCAACTAATAAAATAATTATTTACATAAGTTTTTCCAGTTAAGATAATTATTTCCTTATATGTACATCCTTAGCAAGTTTTTCGTGACACCCATCTTGACAACAAATTGATTAAACAGTAAGAGCATTTAATAGCCAAATTACCCAATACGCATGTTCCATAATATTTTTCAAATGTCCAGTTCAGTTTTCGGTTAGAATGTGGAGCATTCAGTTGTTCTTAGCAGGGCTAAAACTGCTGCGATTTATCTTCCATGGCGTAGGCTTCCTAAGATTACGCTTCGAGAGATCCGAGCAGCGCTTTGACCGGGAGCTGGGTAGTTGGTTTAAGGATAGCCTGCCAGCCGTAGTCATTTTTCTGCTCATACTTGTGCACGTTTATTTGATGCTGGAAATGGTGGACATCTATGCCGATATCAGAGAGTTGGAACCCGATGCATTGCCTCCATTTGATATCATGGATGTGATGAGTGAACTGTGCCACGATGTGTTCTATCTGCTGCTGCTCATCTGCTGCTTGGGCAAGAAAAGTCAGCTCTGGAGGATTATTAACCAGGCCCAATTGTGTTACAAGCTGCTATCGAATTTGCTGCAAGATCGATTCGACTTGCGGTGCTCTACATCAGTATTCCTGCTAGGCATTGCCCAGCTATTGCTGCTGCTTGTGCTGTGTTTGAAGATCTTCTGGCTGGATTGGCCCAGAGCAGATCTGTACAACATTATTGATTATATGATGGGTACAGCGCGTCTGCTCTTTGTGTTGGTTTTGTCTCTGCACTTTTATTACCATTTGCTGCACGCCGCGTTATTGCAATCGTTGAATCTTTTGTTGCAACAACACAGCAATCTGAAGCTGTTGCATCAACTGCTTCGCATACAACCTTTGCTGCAGCGTATGCAACAGTCTGCTGCCTGTTACTTTGGTGTTTTGTTCTGCTGCTGCTACTCCTTGTTGTGCCTCAGATGTGGCATGTTCATCGGCATCTTTAGCTATGACCCAGAGCGCCTCATGTTTGGCCAAAGTGATCCGACTGAAATGAATCCTTCGGGCTTGCCAAGACCTCCAACACGTGACGAGTTGCTGAGAACCGACTCACTTTTCCTGGCCTGGTATATGGCGTTGATGTGGCTGCTGCTCTGTGTGGCACTTGTGCAGCAGCGCGAGCAAAATAAGCTGATGAGTGGCATCTGGAAAATGGACTTTCTCAGTGAGGCTGTGGCGAGTGGTCTAAGCAAGGGAAGACTGGTTACCAAGGACATGCACAGCTTTCTAGTAAGCACACCTGGGATACTGAGGATTTTTAAATAACTCTCTTTTTACAGCTTACCACCAGGGTTCCCATAGCAGACTTTCGTCCTGGTTCGCTGCACTTCTTGGCCTGGAAGTTCACTTCCAAATCAGTTATTGAAGTCGTTGGCATTGCAAGAGCCTTCAAGATGTTGCTGCAGGTCGTGCTCGTCTGCACAGTGGTTTATTACGCATAAGAGGAGAGCTGTAAACACATTAACAATTCAGTCAGGTCACAATAAAACTGTGCAAATTGAAGAATAATTAAATTAGCATATACATAATTTAAATGACAGTCACAAGAAACTGTCGGTTGCCAGTAGCCGGTTGCCGGCTGCCGGCTGCTGCCTGCGTGTTGTTTTCTTTAACCTCGACTCAGGCACACACCTCAATTACTTAATGAATAACAAGCGATGCGACCTTTGAGGCGACCATTTTAACGAGGGGACTCAACGAACCCTGCAGTGACCGACCATTCTCGGAATATATATTTATAGTATATATAGGAAACAGTGGTTGAAGAAGCGGCATAAAAAGGGCCAAGTTAAACTCGAGCTCGAACTCGAAACTTTGGCCATTATAAAGATAAAGTGAAAGACGAAACGGTGGCAACTTGTTGTTATTATGAAGGGGACTCGACTCCCCTCTACATTAATGTTAACGTTAACTTCACCTTTTGGCTGTGCCCACTTGGCTGGTCTCTCTTTGCTTGTAAGTAATTTATGCATAAACTTGATTGAATTTGCTGTGCATTCGCAAGATTTCAGCACAGAGCGAAACTCGAGTCAAGGAGAATCAAATGAAATTCAATAAATTAACATAAATCTCAGACATTCGTTGGTGAATTTTATTCGTACTTGTGTGCAAATAACAACTGCACATGGCGATGGCGATGGCAATGGAAGTCGATCGATTCCAATATAAACCTCATGCCAAGACATGGCAACATATGCAACATTGCAGTTAGGAAATTGAATCAGAATTCGCAACACAAGGCAGTCAGGCAGTCACTCAATGAATTTCCGGCACACCGAAGATCACAGACGCTCCATTCCACTTCCTTTAGCGGGAACTGCTTCGATTTGCAGTCAGTTATAAGAGATATGATCTGGGCAACATAAAGTCTACCTTCAATTGTCCCGCTGTCGCCATTTTGTCGGCCAGCTTGGCGGCCATTTTGTCGCCGTCGCCGTTGCCGTCGCGTTGTGTAGGCGCCATGCAGCAGCCATGACTCGTTATGGCTTGCAAGTTTCGCATTCGCTGAAAGGCTGCCAAATGCCCATGTCCATGTGCAAGGCAAAAGGGGTAAGCATTTAGGTCAAATGCGAATATTTGCTTGTCAGACGATCAAATTTCGCTATCGTTTTACACGTGCTTGCCCTTCTCCTGCCCCTCATTCCACAAGGATTATTGATTATGTTGAGCTTCATTTGCCGTTGACTGCTGACTGTTGACTTGACTTTAAGTGGACTGACTTGGCTTTTTGGCTGGGTCAGCTGTCAATTTGTTCTCGTCCTGCCTCGGCTTGCATAATTAATGTACAATGTTGTATTTGTAGTGCTGTAAACATGACGATATTCACAACCAGCCACTGTCGGTCTGCGCCTGATGCTTGACGCCTGTCGAAATGCAAAGCAAATCGTGTTTGTGGCTAATGAAATTTTAATTAGTGCAAGACAAGCGATAAAATTACACCAAAAAATTAACATAATTGCAAGAATGAGGCGAGCTGCTGAGCACCAGCTGAGCCGGCAGCCGTAAGAATCAATGATAAGACCATATAAGGGTCGACGGCAATTACATGCATCAAAGATTCATATCCTTAAGCGCCGCAGGGCGCTGCCATCTTTTATAATGCCATAATAATGACTTTATCTTTGAAGCAGGCAATAAATCTCTTAGACGCAAAGGAGCGCAAAGGATAAAAGGGAGGCTGCCGTTGCCAAGGCCCTAAGTGAAATATTACACATACGCCGCATGTGCGAATAGTGTGTGTTAGCTTGTGAATGTGGGTGTGTGGCCTGGTCTTTCATAAAAGTTAATTAATATGCTTTAGTAAGCTGCTAAATACAGCGTCAAATATGCGTTAAAAGCTTCCTACCTCACGTTCTTTAACTCGCTGGTCAACATAGCGTATGTGTGATGCCCTAATAGCCCTTGACAGTTTGCTGACCAGTCCGTGTTCTTTCTGAGTAGATATATCCAACTGATAAATTGATATGGGGCTATCATCAATTGCTGATGTGCCTCGCGTTACCTGAACAAAAACAAATTTACATGCAAATTTCAAATTTCAATGGCCCATTGTCGGCATTCGGTAGTCGGTAGTCGAGAGAAAAATATGCAAAAATCAAATGGAAGCATCTATGTAAATGTTTGTTTCAGTCCAAGCATGGGCTTTACCTGCCATTGTTGCTCAACTTGGTATTTACATTGTGGCATGTTACCTCCTCTTCTACTGGCAACTGAATATGTTCGATTTTCCAAATCCAAATAAAATCTGCGCATAACAATGAACTTTTTGGGCAAACTTTTAGCGAACGGCCCAAAATGAATACATTTCTTATCCCAAGAAAGAAACTTGTTTTTGTTTCCGCTGCCGCTTCTCCTTCGCTGCTCTGTTTTTTGATAAACTCATGCAGATATTGAAATCTATTTGTAATATTTGCAAAAAAGGGAATTCTTGATGAAATTCTTCAGCAAAACATTTTGTATATACTTTTGATTAAATTTGCTATTTTGCTTATTTTCTTTTCTTTTGTTTTATTGTGCTTTTTTCTGCACATCGAAAGCCTTGCCCCGAGGTAAATTGAAGTTAACAGGGGATTTCTTTGATTTTAGCGCGTGATTTGCAGAGCATGAGGCCAAATTGAAGGCATAAGTTTGAATTTGAATTGAGCTCAAGGACACGAAGATATACAAGCTCGGAGGTTGAATGTACTTTATAATTAATGTTGGGCAGCCGTAAAATTTAATGCCATTTTGCAATCAGATAAACCGCAAAAGCCAATTAGCCAAACGCACTTGTTGAAGCAAAAACCTTAATTATATAGACATATAAAAAAAAGAAAAAAATGTACGGCAAATATGTGCATAAATAAGGATTCTGTGAAACGCATAAATAAAGTGATGCAAGTTTTGTATACGCATCGTGTAGATATTTAAAAGGAGAAGGGAGAAAATTGACAAGGGCTGGCGTGAGAGAGAGAAAAAAGTCGCAGCTGTCAATTGAATTTATTATATAATTAAGTGTAATTTGCATGTTCACTAATTGCAACAGTTTGGCCGGCTTCATTAGTTGCTAATTGTTTAAAATGTCGCATGCAACAACGAAATCACAAATATTTATAATAATCTTTGAATTAATAATGCAGTTTCATAGCTTTCTTTATTCAAATGCAATTGTAGGGCTTGTCCACACCATGAAAAGAACTTAAAAACCAACTGCCATTTTTTATAGCCTATTATACTTTTTAAGAGCAAGTTAAATTAAAAACAGCATGCGCGCGATTATCAAGCGATTGTTAAGATTGATAAAATGATTAATTAATTTCAATTATGGCTGCATTGTAAATGCTCAACTAAACTATTTAAATATTAAAGCATTTTTTTCAGAACAAGTGAATAAAATGGCGCTAATGAACTGATTGCTAATACCGATATAATTATATGTGATTTTTAATTAATGCTACATTGAGCTGGATACTTTGTTGTCTTCTGCTTTTGACACATTTTGTGGTCTGTCTACACTATACGTGTAATCGCACTAGCAAATGTGAAATGAATTTTTTGTGAAAATTTAATGATCGGATTTTAATTAATCCTTGTCAATTCGACCACACCTAACATGTCTGATTAATTGGACATAAATGCTAGCCAGACAGCTAGCAAACTGATTTTAATATATTAATTATCAAAATGTTTGCATGCATACAAATTCTCGACACTTTTTTTCAAGTATTTACACACTCATTAAGAGTCGAGAGACAGACACTTTGGGACTCATTTATTTGTACTTTTTGCACAATATTATGTATGTGATTTAATGATGTTTGTTTTTAAATTATGCTCTCAGTAAATAAGTTGACTCTGATTCCTATCTCATTGCGAATCTACTTTTTGTTCCTTTTGACATTTATTAAGCTGCTCCTGTGCGACACGGAATTGTTGGGACAGAATGTTTCTTCAACTTGTTATAAAATGCAAGCCGCTTGACAAAGAGTCTTGCACACACTTCCTGAATTATGAGCAGTGCAGTTGCCAAAGTCAACTGCACTGGCGACATGAGAAGATGTTGTTACTGCAACTGATTCCGATTCCAGTTGCAACTGCAAGTTGAAGTCACTGGTGCTACTCGTGCAACTCGGAAATGTTTTTTGTTGCTCTCAGTGCGGGTGGAAAAAAGTGATGAAGAAACAGCAGAAATGTTTATTTCAAGTTTCAAGTCCGGGCACGTCGTTTGCTTGTGGACGCTCGACTGCTTGTTGGACTGGTTCTGACTCTGGTTCCGCTGCTTCTGCTGCTGCTTCAAAATGTGGCACTCATTTCGCACAGACACTCATACTCAAGTGCGCTTAATCTTATTTATTTATAGCATAGCCCGCCAGACTGCCTTACAGGTTACCTCTCTGTCTGTCTGCCTGACTGTCTGTCTGCCTGGTGTACTTATGCAGTTACCAGTTGCCCCACAATTGCCAGTTGTATTTACGCATGAAATACACCGCATACTCGTATCGATAACAGCGCACTTAAGGCTTTAAGAAGACCAATAGAAATCTCTCTCACTCCTCTGTCTGCGTCGAAGTTACTTACAGGTAAATGGATGAACTCGACTGTTAAATGTGCTGCAACCACGCAACAATCAAGTGGCGCTCTCGATGCAAGTGCATGGAATGAATTGAAAGTACTGAAACTGCACAGCGAATAAAGAATAAAATATATCATTGGTTAAGAGAAAACATGAAACTTAAATTCGTAAATTAATGATGAAAATTTTAAAACATTCCGTTGTGCATTTAATATGCTTAAATTTAGTTATTTTAGAATACATGTTGATCTGCTAGTATGTAGAGCATTGCCAGTCTGATTGGCCACATGGTTTGGCATTATAGTTGTGGCAAAGTTTCGCTTTTGCCTATTTTGGCAGTACTTTAAAACATTTGCATGTGAATTGGCATCTGAAATTCTATCGAATGCGAGGTTTAGAAAGTTGTCGGCAATCAAAGTGTTAACAGCAGTGCTGTAAAACTTTGCCAAATAGAGGAAACTTTTCAGCTAAATGTATACACATACATTTGTATCTCTGCCCTTTGCTCTATCTGTCTACCTCTCCACCAGTCTGTCGCTCTGGCCCAGTTTGCACAGCAAATGAGCTTTCTCACAGCAGTTTAGCGAGCATGAAATGAACACCTTAAATACAATTGCCAGCGTGTGCAGCATCATTATCAGCCGTGGGGTATGTGGCATGCATCGTCACTTGTTGCACATGCAAATTTCGTCCCGCTCCAGCTCTTCACTCTTTCACCACCCCCAAGCTGCAATCGTCGATAGATACTGCCAAAGCCAGAAAATTTATTGCTGCCGCTTAGCTCTGTATCTGTGGGTTTGTGTGCGAACATGTTGGCTGAAAATTTAAGCCATTATGCAGAGTTGGGCATTAAATTTCTTAGTGTCATCGCAACTCAAACAGCTGCTAAGCTGATTTCACGTGTACAACTTTTGTCCTTTTGTTCGCTTGTTCAGCTTTACTGTTTACACGTGTTTACTTAACAACAAACCCTCTCCACACACACACACACACACATACGGACACTCACAAATTGACCCAAAAAACATTTATTTGGTTTGCCAGCTCCGGCCAGATCAAGGCAGATTTATTTGCTACAACCCTCAAGCTAAATCGAGTCTAGACAGCAGAGCACATATTTAGCACATGAACAGCAAAGTTTACTAAATTCCCGAACACACCGGAGACCGTTCCATTTTCCTACACATCTTTTTGGGAAAAAACCTCAAAGAGGCAATTAATGACCGCAAATTAACGTTTTGACTGGCTCAATTGTTATTAAGCACTTAGCTCACTCCCTTCAATTACATTTGCTCATTTTAAATAATTATCGCACAAAGGAGGTTTTAAAGAGGTAAGCCCAGAGGATTGCAGAATATGTGAGAATCTGCGTATCAATAATAAAATTGTTTCGCTTAACAGAAACCACAACTGAAAAAAACTGTACATAAAAATGCACAGTATTTTGCGTGGGTTTCTGACCAGCTGACCGGAAGGATTAAAGTACTCGAGACTCAGTTGAGGTCAGCGGCTCGCTGCGGCAATTGAGTTCGACCAACTATTTGCCGATTTTGTGTTAAAAAACCAAATGTAAATATATATGATATTTTAAATTAAATTCTATAAATTCTACACTAAAGTTGGCGCACTCTGGTGAAGTTTGCTTAAGGGGAGCGCATAACCAATGCCCATACGACTACACACTGAAAGTAAGCGTATTTGCTCATAAAAAATTGAAAATGCAATATGTAACTTTTTGAAAAATAAAATTTCCAGCTCATGCATACATTTTTTTGGCCACGTTTGCCATTTAAAGTTTAATGCCAAGCGTCAGAGAGCCGAAATTTGTTTTTCGTCTGCTCACCTGGCTTTTATGCAGTCGTAAAAAGAATTGGCGCAAATAATCAGTCTCTGTAGAGCAGCTGCCTGTGGCGTTACGCATACGCCACGTTGACCGTATCGTCCGAGCAATTGATGCGTTTCGCCTTTGTTGACATTGGCACCTTGAACGGAATGCAAACTTCATTAAAACTTGCACACAGGCAATATTATTAATGAGAGTCCAGCCAGTTGAGTTCACAATTAAGCTCGTTACGCCATTTAACTGCTGCTCATTAAAAGACATATTGAGTGTCAGAGCAAGAGAGAAAGCAATAGTATATGAAATGTGCGTAATTAGCAGACAATTCTCATAAATCAGAAGTAGCTCAACAACTTGGCCAAGAAGAGCAAACATTAAAGATACAAAGATACAAATTGCATGCTAATCGCAATTACAGCCTCAAATCTAAGCAACATTTATATGCATGTGTGTTTAGCCCAGTGTTATTAAAAAACTTTCATATTGGCTGGCAGGATATGAGTTGCGCATAGGCTTCAAGGTTGCTTATATCACATATGAAGATGAAGGACAACATGCCCATTCGATGGTCATTCTTGTAAGCATGTGTGAGTACATTTATTAAACAACTTTCGGCAACTCGCCAACAGCGCAAACAAACTACAGAATTGGAGCGGGCATTTCAACAAGCAAAGGCGCACAAATGTTAACCAGTTCTTTGACCAGCACAAAGTGAAACTGCTCGACTCTCTGTGCATTTGAGGCGATTCGAGTTGTGGGAACATGCTAATTCTAATGTGCGCTGTTGTTGAGTGAAACTAGGTACGCCCAAAACCCTCCCCTACCATGAATATGGCGCTCCTGCTGTGTTAAATGGGCAAGCCTAAAAGCATGATAAACTTTTTGCGGAAATGACACGAGTTCCGATTCCGACAGCGAATTGGAGTGAGTTCAGTGCGCTTAACTGCCTGGCGGGAAGACCACAACATAATAGACCATTCTAGCAACAACAATATCAACAGTAAGTACAGCAACAATAACAGCGGCGTAAAGAAGAAATACAAGTCTAGTGGCAGTTCACTGTCCAAGTGTTTTGCTTCCTTTTGCCTGGCAAATCGACGTCTTTTACACTTTGCTCGATTCGAAATGCTTGTTGACTTTGTGCCGTTATTATTGCTGCATTATTTATGCAATTTCCGTTTGTTATTTACTTGCCATCTACATATGAAATAATAATAATGAATTTCACTTAATTAATGCAGCCAAATTGACTTTGGACTCGAAGAGTTACTTAAGTGAGATAGCTTAAACAATGGTCTGAGCATAGTTCAAACTAAAACCGTTGACGGAATTTGTTCTTGTTTAATAAAACGAAAGCAAACATAGACCTACAAATTGAGGAAAGCAAAGGCGAAGCTGCTGTTGCTGTGGACGTTTCAAATTTCTTCATTTAAATATTTAATACTCTCTATTTGTTGACCATCATATCTTGGGGGATTTTAAAGTTCATCAACTTTACGGCAAAGACGAAAACAATCAAAACTTTTGTCTGCGCTTAGCAATTGTTTACATATTTTATTAACTTGTGTTGAACTTATCGACTTTACCAAAAATAAATATATTTTCTCGAAGTATTAGTATGCATTGTGTTCAGCTTAATTAAAAAACTGACTGAATCTAACACATCACATGATCTTTTCATGTGAGAAATTAAATAACCCGCACTCTACAATTTTCGGCAGCATGGCACCATCAACTGAAGTTGAAAGTTGCTGAGGGGTGGTTGGAAAAGGAAATGCTTTATTATTTTGTTGCAATTAAATGCACATCAAAAACGCCAAGTGTCAAAATGATTGTGTGCGTGTACAACATGGCGTATGACAGTTACAGCCTACAAACAAACGCAAACCCAGCAGACTGTCACAGTGATACAATACTTGACAAATGTTCGTTGTGGCAGCCCCTTACCATTGTCTTACACCTCCTTTTTCAACAACTCGTTGCAAAAGTACTTTGTGTAAAAGCATTGCCTACTTGCGAGCGCCAAGCAAAACAAATTTAAACCTGTCGCTGATGTGTGTTGGAGTGTATGTGTAATTAAAAAACTTTTATAATGTCGAGGCAGTGACATGCAAGCGAATCACTGTGTGTTGAATAACTGAGCTCTTATGCAAATCATAATTGTTTAAAATTATAACCTGACTCCAAATTATGTTTGCACAGTGTCTTGTAACGAACTGAAATTATGCCAAGCCCATAACGAGCGAGTGAAATGCATAAAATGTTGGTCGACATGAAGCGTCAATTACAGCCAGGTGTAATGAGAAAGCGAAAAGTGAGAGAGAAGGACTGCATCGGATAAAAGACTTGGATAAAGACTTGGCAGTCAAGTATGTTGGGCGGTGCGGGACAACGTCTTAATCCTTTCGCTGACACGAACTATACAGAGCAGCGGCAACGGCAACGGCAGCAGGAGCAGGAGCATCAGCAAAAGCTATCTGCGGACCAGGACAATGCAGTTCAGTTTAATTAAATTCTTTTGTCGCTGCTTTTGTACCCTTTGTACATGCAAAAATTCAACACTCGACGCCAGCTGCAAACGAAATTAATAAAAACGCCAAGCCAATCAAGCTTCCAAGTAGGAAACGGACAGGCGGAAGGAGGGTAAGGCATTATGCCATACATAGAATTTGCGAAATGAACGAAAAAAGTGAAACGTAATATATGAAAGCCATAGGCAGCTGAAGCAGTAGTACGAGTATATTGAACGGAAGAGTTCATTGATTCCCCGATTCCCCCGATTGCATTCAATTTACCCCTAATGCGTGTCCTCATTCGCCAAAATGAGCAGCCTAAGCTCCCTTGCCATCTTCATCGCATTGAATCTCATCTTATAAATACATACTCCTATTTGCTGTGCAATTTAGCGTTGCCTAATGCCGGGCGACTTCTATTGATATTGAGTGTGAATGTGAATGTGAATGTGAATGTGGATGGGGATGCGGGTGCGACTGTGAGTGTGAATCTGTTTGTGAAAGTGAAATGTGAATGGCTGTTGATGGTGATGTTGATTCGCAGCCGCAGCAGTTGATGATGTGGTGACAATATTTGATTGCTTAATATTGAATTAATTTAACAAATTTGTGGCCGCATTGCGTGTGCGGTTGCCTTATTGACATACACAATCAGACAGACTGACTGTGTCTTTCAATGTGTGTGTATGGACATTCAAAATGCAATTACAATACTGACGGCAGGACAAAGTTTGTGCTAGTGCGAGTGTCTCTAGCAAATTTCCAGCGAAACAATTTCATAGGAAAATGCAATAAAGTTTTTCAGAATGCGCTGACCTGTCGCCAATTTAAAAACAAGAGATTTCAGCTCTGCTGAGTACACGGCGAAGCTGGAATACTCTAACTGTCAGCTTGTTGCAGGCAAGTTAACTACTGAAAATTAAAATTGGACTATAAACGATTCAACTTAGCGAGCATCCTTTGTTTGTCTATTAGAAAATGAAAAGCAGCATACTTGAGGCAAAGTTTTAGACAAGTGCTCAGTCTTCTTATTTCTCGGACTGCTTATGATGTATGGTGTTGATGTGGCAACTGCAGGACAAACTTGGTCCTGGCCGAAAGTTATTTGCCTAAATGTATGGAATACATTTTTTTGCAGCAAGTTTCAACAAAACAAGCGAAGCGTGCCAAAATTGTTGAACAGACTTTCGCAGCCAACGTTAACGTCAACATTAGGCACACCGACACACACTCAAATTGAAGAGTCTGTGGTAAGGCATTAAATATCCAAGACCTATACTATACTACTTGCTTACAGTCACTCCATCTCTGACCTGTCCTGGCCAAGTCTGCACTAATAACTGTGGTGCGGCAACACGTCGTCTGCGAGCACAAGTATGCACATATTTCGTTTTCTTGACCAGGCAAATTGTTTGACTATGCGTCCAAAGTGAAGCGTTTGGCAAATATTTCCACTCTAGTCGCCGTCGGAGTCCAGTCAAGTCCAGTTCTGGATGGAGAGGCAAAATTGTTGCCCGGCAAAATAGCAACATAACTGCAAATGAAATTTTGTAGATTTCGGTGCAAAGTAAATGAAGAATAATGTGCAAAAGCAAATTGCCAAAAAAGGGCGTGCGCGACAGCTAAAACAGCGACAAAGAAATAAACAACTATGAGGCATGATGAACCGCCAGATACCCTAAGTAGACAACTGTTTATTTAACCTGAAGGTACATTAAGCTATATAACAAATATGAGTACTTCTGAATAATACCTTCTATTGCACTCATTTTGCATTGTTTCTGATTAGAGGGTATGCATCTCCAGCCAGAACAGGTTAGTAGTAAACAGAAAATATTTTCATTGTTGCTGACACCTTAGATACACAAGTTAAGACTTGGAGATGTGGAACAAGCGATAGAGCAACTTTTTAATTAAGAAATCTTGTGGAATTTCTCAAATATTTCAAGTGCATCTGCAACAGCAACAGTAACTGCAAAGTTGCAACTTGCAACTTGCAATGGTTCCTAATTAAGACAAAAAAGAGCACGCGCTGCCACTTAAACGCTCTGCCAAACGCCCATCCAACAACTTTTATTTATGGCAATAAAACGCAATTACACATCATTTTTAGCACGCCTCAGTAGGGCTCGAAAGAGGGCCACTGCTTGGGCGCAACAGCCCCAATTGAACATATTTCTCTGCTGGTGCCACAAAAACCAAATGGAATCCCATAAAAATAGTTGCAGATAAGTTGCCGGACTACGAGATACCGTGTAGAATGAGTACTAAATTACTAAGCAAAGACTATATAATAAATGCTACTTTTTGCGACAAAAAACGTTAGCAGTAATAATTAATAGATGTTTTAAAACATACCCTGTAAACTAACAGGGGATTGGATTAAATATCTATTCAAAAACATCTGTGATTACAGGAGGTATGCTTAATACAGCCTGTCGACACAATGAAGCTATAAAAATAGTGTAACTTATGTTCAGACTACTTTGTGTATACCCTGTAGAAACTTGAATGAAAGATGATTTGGCTTACTTGGCATTTGATTAATGTGAAAGTTTAGTGAAACGAAAACCAATAAAAAGGAAGTCACACTTTAGCTGATTTTCTGGCAAATACCCTATAAATAATCATTCTGATGTCTGTCATTCTGTCAGCTTATCAATTGACACTCGACAATGACTACATAACCTTTGATTAATGCAAGTATTTCTTATTTTGGTGGGAAGCCGTAGAAATGTCAGGAAACGTGTATATCCACAGTGACACTTTTGTGGGTATAACAATAACATGGCGCCAGTTTACTGGGCCGATATTTATGGTAAGTTTATTAGTTTCGATGTTGGCCACAATCGCAGACAGTCACAGTTCTTCGGGCGACGTGTTGGCTCTGATTGTGGGCAATTTTGTGTGTTTGGAGCCACGGTATAAAATATTGTAACGAGTCATATTCTTATTCAATTACGTGTGCGTGTGTCTGTCTGTGTGTGTGTGAGTGTTCTTGTATAAGCCCGTGTGGGTGTTTGAGTGTGTGGAGCAAATCGCCTTGTTAGGTTAATCAGCATAAAAATAAGCAACAGCGGGACAGATATAGTGGAATTGAAAGTCTCTGTTTGCTTTGCAGTTGTTGCTCGGCCCATAAAGTGTCGCTGCGGGAATCACGCCCACGAAGCCATTTTGCATGTAACAAACACAAACACACACTCAGAGCAGCTTGTGTATGAAAGAACTGTCATGCAAATACACGACTCGCATATAAGTTGAATGTCTCAATCTAGCTTGAACTTTCATTCCTCTCTCCCTAGCATTCCATCTCCCTGTTCAGCTGTCTGACAACCTCAATGCCTGGGTGGAAAATAGTTTCCTGTGGCGCACTCGAGTCGTAAAGCTTCTTTAGAGTATTTATGTTGGTTATTAAATGGATTTGCCGCACACCATGCAACGATTTCAATTGGATTTGCGTGGCATCGCAGTGGCAGCTTTACGCGTTGCACACAAAACTGAGAAGAAGTAGCAACATAAATGTTTATGCCACGGCTATCACATGATTATTACTTTCTCCCCCTCTCTTTGCACCATTAAATGTAAGCACTTTATCGAGAGCCACAAGTACATAAGTATTTGCTCCACCTAACGTATTCCATATTCGTATTCGAATTCGCATTCGTTTTTTTGGGCCTCGCCCAAAACACCTTTCAATTTTTATTGAGGCTTTTAGTTAAATTGCAAGGCCGCAACTGTTGCCGCACTACAATAACTCTAACTGCTGCCACACATGACTGAACGACAGCAGTTGGTAACTGGTAAGTGGCAACTGGTTTTGGGCTTAAAAGCATTCGTAATCCTACAGAATCCCTTAACCTTAACCTTGTTCAATTTGTTCCAGATTTCGTGTGTTCCCAGCACAGTAATCCATTTGAAAGCAGTTCATTGACTCTCCTGATACTATTGCTATTAAATATGATAACAAATAGGTTTATATTAGGTTGTATCGATCTAGTATATATTTGACAGAAAGGCAATTATTTTAAGCTGACCTGAGCATTGAAGCGGAATTATAGAAAATTACTCAAGCAGGAAGGGAATAAACTTGAGGATCGATCTACAAATAAAACAAATTAAAATTTAAGAAATTGGCAATCAGATTTAATATTACATACAAACTTACACAGTTGTAAACTGAAGCACCCTTAAATAAATATTTTTCAAGCCGAATGTCAATTTACTTTTATGTTTGCAAAGTCACGAGCAGCTGTTATGATTTATGATAAAAATGATAAGTAACTGCCTTGCTTCAATGATTTCTGTTTATTTATCATTTTAATTTGCGGCCATCAATTGTTTAATGCGATGCGGATGCTGAATATCTTGATTCCACATTCCCTTTCGAACTTAACTCAATTAGCGCGTTGTCAGCGCGTTTTTAAGCACTTCGAAAACATTTTAATTGCTGCCCCATAAAATACGCCAAGTACAAATTCACAGAGATGACGCAACGGACAGTGCTTGTTTTCCGATGATGATCAATCTCAATGCGAATGCGATTAATTGGGAGACGGCTTGCTTGATTGATGGGGCCAGTGGAAGGACAGCAAATACTCTACCTGCAAGATGAAATACAGAGGCAGGGGGGCTGACTATAATTAAGCGCTTTCCGTTTGGCGTCTTTATTTATAAATTTATATTTATAGTATAAATATGAGAGTGTATATTGGCACTTTTGGCATCACATTGTTGGGTCTCATTTTCGCTTAACGCTTGGCAAGTTTCCTTTTGTTTTGTGTGAGCTGCTAATTAATGGCCCAAAGGGACTGTTTGGCCCTTTGTTATTTGTTCTCAGCATCAACAGCAGGAAAAACAGCAACGTCTCGGAATTTTCTCAACTGATTTGCCAAGCGCTGCATTGTCAATGGGGAACAAAGGTTGAAAACCCCCATTCAGACTTCTTCTCACTGTGCAATGCGTATATTTATTTAATTTGCTGCTTGTTGGCCATTTAATTAAGCGTAGCCGATGCTAAGCTGCAGTCGAAAGTTGCCGTTTGGTCTGCAGAATTTTAAAATCATCGAGTCGCCTGCGGCTACACTTTGTAATGAGTTCATTTGTTTGTTTGTTATTTTGTTGTGTCTTGTTTGATGTTCATTCGAAAAGAAACTTTAAATTCCATTACGACGCAGCAAATGAGCCAGTGACAACAATAAAAACTGTTGCCTACTTTCCAGGGCACTGCTTTAAATGCACAACACGATGCGGTCGAGCAGCTGCTCTCTATGAAAACAACAAACAACAAGAGGCAGCCAGAAATGCAGCAGCATCCCAGTCAAAATAAACAAAACAGGTGAGCATTATTCAGCTTCCCCTATGGAATACAGGGGGCGCACGGGGGATGCTGTGGATCAGGGCAGGGAGCTGGCACACTGCGGATGTAGTCGGCCTACATGGCCGCCTGAAGTGTCTGTGAAAAAGCCAGCAGCAACACTAACAACAGATTCACTGGCTAACGAGACACAGTTCAGAATATTGAGCACAGTGCGGGACATACGCATAGAACCAGTTTAATCTTGAATCTAGTTGGCCAGCAATTTTTCGGCCTTCACTTAAGTCAAGTTAGGTTGTTATCCATTTCGTAAGATATATTTCCAAATTCAAGGCAACACATCTCGAAAAAAAAAACCAGTAACATTTCGAAATTCAATTGAATTTTGTTAGCCATGGCTGAATCATTCTCAAGCTGGATATCAAATCTCAACAACGGGCGTGATGACGACCAAGACGGCGAGCTCTTCACGCAGCATCGTCTGTTTGGGCCGCGTTTGTCTTTCTTTCAACACGAACTACACAACCTGAGCCAATTGGCCAAGCTCTATCACAACATTCCAGTTTATGGCAGTAGCCCATTGACCGATGACGAGAAACGTGAAATCGCCAGACGCAATAATGGATTTGTCGCCCACCCAACTGACACTGACAACCAGCAGGAGGATGCCGCCCAAAATGCAAATGAATAGCGCGATACAAAAAAAATAACGAGAAGTAAACGAAAATTTCAAGAAAAAGAGAAGAGGCAAAAGAAAAGCGAACCATTTTTCTTTCAGGCTTATATTGCAATATCAAGTGGCCAACTATGGAAAAGTTGTTGACTTCCATCAAGTTTTGTTTTACAATCAATCTTACAATCGTACGCTTTTAAAATTGTAAGCCCAAGTTTCTTTAATGTTTAGTGAACAACATTTATGGAGTTGCGACAGACAATAAAATATTTCGCTTTTTGGTAATTTAATGATGCATTAGCTTTTAGTATCACATTTTCTGAAAGTATTTAAAATTAGACAACCTTGAAGGGTCTTAGAATATTCAAGACAGAAAATCTACGATAATATATTTATTCTCTTGGCAACTTTTCGAGACCTTGTTCTTTAGTGGCAATTAAAGTTATCCAAGAAATAATTCGTGTCTTGGTTACCTACAAATTTGAATAGCATTGTGAGGCGACATATGCATTTGTAGTAGTATACTGTGTTCTGTGAGTAAGTGAGAGTGTGTGTGTGCGCTTGCGTTGCTTTGTTAGTACATTTTTCATAATTTACATGTTGTTTGTTTGTCTGTTTTTTTTTATGTACAACCAGAGACTTGACTAAAAGCTGCAGTCACCTCATGTGCCAGCTGTATTCCTGTCCCTTTTCCTCCCTATCTCTCTTTCTGGCCTTCTCAGGTTGTGTGTGGTGGTTTTTTGAAACTGGTTCAATGCTCAGCTTGCCATGCCACCCACACACACACAGGAGCAGACGCACAGTGCGAAAGCAGCCCATTTTCATGTGCGATTTTTTATGTTCGTTATTTAAATTTCCTTGGCGCCCCATAAAAAAATAAGTCTATTTATTTAATTGAAACGCCCAACAACAAACAGCGGCTGCAGCAGGCGTTACAGGACAATGCGCTTTACGTGATAATTTCCACAACAAATGGCTACAATTTCCCCTTCCTTGCATCTGCCTCCCTTCCCTCTCTTGATGTCAAGCTCACAATTTGTCAATATTTGTGCGTCGCTTGCCAAATTCGTTGGAAAATGCAAACAATTAGGCATTTGTGCAAATAATTACGAAATGTTTAATGTTTGTTGTGCTTGTTATATTTGGCGTGAAATTGATAAGACGAGAGAGAAGAGAAAGAGGAAAGATGAAATAAGTAGAGGATGAGAGATACAAGAGAGCCGAGAAACCCAAGCGACTAAAAATTAAACTGAATATTGTTGCAGGCAGAGAGCATAACTTTTTATGAGACGCAAAGTTTGTTGCAATTGTTAAACAGCTTAAGGAAATTGCAGAGGGATGCGGCGAGGACAGACAACTTCGCGTGTAGCAAACAATGGACCCGCAGCTCAGATGCCACATCGTTTTATATTACGCATAACAAATGGCAAATTATAAATAACGTTGGCAAATGCGTAAATTCGTAAATTGTTTTTCATTTTCCATTTTCCAGCTATTGTGCGCTTCTGTGAGAGTGTAAATGTGTGGGTGTATGGGTATGTGTTTTATTGCTATTTATGACGAACGTGCGAATTTTCACACATTGTTAGTGGAAATGGTTTGTCTTTCATGTTTCGCCAGTCATAAAAAGCAAATGCTGCGGGCATTCCTTATTCAGGATTTTCCTCACGTCTAAAAATAAATGCGAGCCAAGGAGATGGCCAAAAAAAATAAATATTTTGCCAGCTGTTAGGACAGCAATTAAAACGTGCCTTTGAAGTGCTTGCCACAAAAAACGGCAGCCCAGCAAGTAAAAGCCGACTGCCAGCAAAAAGTTATTAAAGTGACAAGTTTATAAGTACGCACATGAGAGAAGCAACAACCAACAAGCAGCAAAATGTCAAAGCAGAAATGCAAAATCCAATTTTAAGCCGCCTCAAAGCCGCAGGCAAAAACAACAACAACCACAATAACAACACCAAAAACAATGGCTACTTAAGCCAAAGCCAAAGAAGCATGGAGAACGCCCACAAAATGTCTGTGAGAATGCGAATGCCAATCCAAAGAGCAAAAAGTAACCAAAATATGGCTTAAAATTAAACGTTTAAAAAAGCAAGAGCAATAAAAACAAAACACAATTGAGAGATACTCGTATCGAAACCTAAATGCACTCAAGAAGCAATTTATGAAATGGAATGGCAAATGTTTATCTTGTGACTAGTGGCATTAAGCAAAAATAAATAATAGCTGAGAATAGATTTTTCTATATTCACACAAACTAAATTGTCGTTCTGTTTAATTGTAGATCCACTCGCAAAGTGTATCACATAGTAAACTAACTTTCAGTTTGGCACTTTATTGTGGTGTTGTCGTCTTTTTGGGGACAGTAAAGTGGCGAACAACGTGGCCATATTATAGTCAAAAGTCCAGGTAATTACGCCTTGGACGGCAGTCAACTGGCGAACAGCACAAAACTCAAACTGTCCTGCGGCGTATTTGTCAACACGACAACAACTACAATGACAACAACACGAAACAACCGCACAGGCTCAAACTACGCGCACATTTTCGCCAGTTCAGTTGCTGTTGGTGTTGTTGTGGTTGCTGTTGCTTTTGTGGTTATGCAAAAAGTCAAGCCGCAGTCATCCAGCGCTAACCGAAAAGAGAAAAAGAGAAGGGGAATGAGAGAAAGTCTGTGTGTGTGTCGCGACATTGCCGTTTGGGGAACGCTTTTGACGCTTTCCGCTAATTTTCCGGTTTGACTGGTACACCTGTCTGCCTGGCAGCCTCCAGCAGTCAGAAGCCCCTCCTATTTGATTTTTTTTTGCTTGGTTGCTGCAGCCACGCCCTTGGTTTTGCCGTAATCCCAACGCTTTCATTGCGCATAAATTACGGACCTCAAAGTTGCCCCAGCTACACACTAGGAGCCATGGCAGTGCCTTGGCCCCCGTCTCCATTCATGGCCGCAGCTTACCTTTTTAGACAAATTAAAAAACTCTTATCGAGCCGTGAAAACTTTTCTTTGCCGCTTTTTCTGGAGTGTGTCAAGTACGATATTATTATTACTCTTATTGTTTTTGTTGTTGTTTCTGGCATACTTTAAAACGCTTTTCGAGCGCACAATTTGTATGTGGCAGTGCTAAAGGTTAAACGCGGCGTATGCGTGATATTGTATGGGAATTATTGCGCATTCGCCATGTGCGCTGAGCGTCTGTTTAAAAAGCCAGACAAGAGCAATTTCAGACTGCCAGCCAGCCAGAGCACACTGACACACTCACACACACACACATATGAATTCACCCATTTAAGCTCTCTCACATACTTTATGGCTGCAGGCATCGATTGAGGCTGAACGAACACCTTGAATATTGCATGCAACAATCGGAAATAAAAGACAGAGACAAACGTTAAAAACCTTAAAGTGCAAAGCGAATTCAAGTCAGGAACAATGCTTAGTGCTGAACTTTGTACTTTGCAACGAAAACAACTCACATCGTTGAGTCAAACGCAGGCTCAGGTATAAAAACAGCACATTACGAAATGATTTTCTGCCTTTCAACTTAACTATTTGCTGCAGGTGTATAATATTTTTAAAAGATGCAAACTGTAATCCTAAAGGAATGTTAAAAAACATGATAACTTTATTTTTTGGTTATGGCATACTAAAGTAGAGCCTATCTACTTTAAGTTTAATCTTATCAACCTGTATTTAAGTAAATGAAATAAAAATTGTAATGAGAACAAAGATTTCGACAATTTTACTGCCCATCTGTCGAGTGCTCATTTGATTAACTAGCATGCTAACTAACATTACCGACTTTAGAAACATAACGGCCATAACGGCAGTGCAGCTTTAGTAATGCCTGCCCTGTGGCTTGGCTGAACTCCATATTTTTGCCTCTCTGTTTTGGGTGCATAGTCCGACTCTAATCCAACTAAGAGTAGCACTTGGACTTAGTTTTGGCTTTGCGGTCGACCATTTGCTGCAGCCGTTGGATGGCAAAGTAAATTGAATTTCGGCATTTACTGCATTCTGAAGTAGGAATGTAATATTACGAATATGCTAGGTAAGACTCATGTCAAATTGCGTAATGAGCAATATGAATCATAGTTGGAACTGAACCTGAGGTTGGCCAATTAGTTGCGTCAAATTTTAGTTAATTATGCTAATGACAATGGCATCTCTCGGCTTGGCCAGGTATGATCCGACTGACTGCCTGCCTTGTTGCCTGTTGCTCCAACAGCTGGAGCTGCTTTATGGCCTACTGAAGTCGCAAGAATGTGTATATAAGTGGATTGTCAGTTTCTGGTCACCCGAGACGACCCGAAGACGTGCTGGCGCCAACTCTGGCAACTTGTGGCAAGGGTTTTACTGCCCACCTCGCCTCCCAACCTGGCGTCGCACTCAAGTGGTTGCTGCGGCAAGCGAAGTGCTCAGCAGCGTGTAAACATTTTCATTTGCCAATGCTGTCGTAGCTATTGTTGTTGCTGTCAAGTTATGTTTCGTGTACATTCAAGTGTAAAATATTGAATTATGATGGCAGCTGTTTCTCAATAAACATGGCAAGCGTTAAATCTTGACAGCAACTTGAACCCATTGTTGTCATGCATGAGCTTCAGCACAAAACAACAACAGCACGTACCACACAAAAATGAAAATGAATTGCGAGTGGGTCAAGCCTGGGGAAGCTGTGTATAAATTACAACAGCATCCAGTCAAGAACCAAGAACCAAGCACCGTTGCCACATGACAGCTAATGCAATTTGCAAGGCAGACCCACTGACAGATGAATTCTCGTCCAACTGGCACGGAATTTCAATGGAGCAGCTGCCGAATTGAATTATAAGCTGACAAGCGGCTGCCGCACCACGCGGCGTATGTGTAATCCGTATCTGTGTATCTCTGTGAAAGGCAACTACAAATGGAGCGCCACCAATGCTACCTGAAAACGTGAGTCGCAGCAGCATCATCAACAACATCAACAGCTCCACAGATGTACAGTGCCACATCCACAATCACAGAAGGATGAGACTGGCAAAACTCTTGCCGTTTGTTTGCTTTTGTGAGCCGCTACCCGAAAATGGAATCTAGGTTGAGTGGGTGGCCAAGTGATTGCGATTGTCATCAGTCAACGCTCTAAAAGCAATTGTCTACATTGTTTGGCTTGTTTGCCTAAGATGCACACTCGCATACTCTAACACTCACACACACACACCCACGTGGAGAAATGCGGCCATTGTCTTGGCTCGCAGTACACGGCTTTGTTTGCATGTTAGTGGGTCAGTTTGATTGCTGGAAACGGGGTAGCTCCGTGACTTTTGGGGCGTACTTTAAGCGCAGACATAAAACACTAGACAAATAAAATAGAATAATATTGTAATTCATAATTTTTAAAACTCATATAATTATTTAAATTTATTTGCCAATTTTGAGACACATAATTCTAGCCAATGTTGGTAAATAACAAAATTCAATTAAATTAAATTCATTAAAAAATAAAAGATCTGCTCTTGTCTAATTTGTAATGATAACGATTTATTTAATAATATTAATGTGTAACAAAGTACTTGAGCGACCCTCGCACATATTGGCATGCTCGTGGCATTTAAAGCTGCCTGCCATTAAATGATTTGACTGCCACAGCACTTAAGCCTAATTAAAATGTTGCCTCCTAATTAATTAAACAATTAGGCGACGGCCTAGCCACAAAAACATAAACAACAACAAAGAGAAAACAAAAGAGAAACCAAAAGAAAAACACAAAAAAACAATAACAAAATTGCCACTGGCTACGTATCATTATCAAAATTTTGTTCTCAATTTATGTTACGGTCAGCTTGAGAATCATTGTCTCCGACACGCAGCTGATTGTCGGCCGATTGTGGCGCGTCTTCCATCCCTTCCCTGGTCCTGTCCCTCTTTGCAGCAGCTTTCACATGCCTCAAGCCAAATGCGAACTAAGCGCATTAAAATCAAATTTATGTGCACCAACAATTTTATCACCAAAATTGACTTGCCAACATGCAGGCCACGCCCACAGGCCTCCCTCACACACATGCATACATTTAGTGTCCGCCCTTTTTTGGTCATTTGAAAAAAAAAGAAAACACGTTGACTATTTGGATGCATAATTTAAGACGTGCTCCGACGGCATGAAAATATCAAATGCAAATTTAAAGTTAACACAAGTTAAAGCTACAAAAATGTCAATGTCAGCTGGGTTACAGTACGGTAGAGGAGGGGGTGTGGAGGGATTGTCTTGTCAGTCGAGAAGTGGGTTAGTTGACCCAAAGTTGTAACCTCAAATAAATGTTTTGGCTGGCAACATGTGTTGGCTGGCTAATCATATCAGAATTGCCTATTGGAAGGCCAGCACGAGCAACCAGCAACGTTTACCCAATTCGGTGTCATTTATGAGCATTATGCGAGATTTATAAAACCCCGTCGCGTGTCGGGTATTACAAGAAAGCCGAGCAAATGCCACTAAACGGAACACAACACACACACACATAAGACACAACAACAGCAGAGAGGGGCAACTCGGCAACTCAACAACATTTCGACCAAAAAGTGCGCTTCGTTGAGTTTCCCCTTAAGTGGCAAGTAGCAAGTGGCAAATGGCAAGGGGCAGCTTCAGCTCATTCGATTCGTGGTGAAGTTGAGTTGCTCTACGCTCGATGCCTTCTGCCTTCAATGCAGGCGCCTTAATTTATGCAAGTTATTACAAATTCACACGAAAAAACAACATTAAGAGCTGCCTGCGGAGACTGCGGAAAGAGATTGCGAGACGCACGAAGGGCATGTGGTGGTGTGTGGTTAGCTGTGTGTTCTTGTTCAGCCCATAAAGGAAGTGATGCTTAAATTTTTCGTAAATTTTCGGGATGTGGCAGCCGCTTTTATGAGGCGAGCAGAAAGCAGCAAAAGAGATGGGTGCAAAATTTGTATGAAAAATCAAAATAAATACATGAAAAGACATAAAATGATTAACAAAAGACGCTTAAGCTCTTGCCAAACCCGTGTAATGGCGTTGGCATCCTCATCGTTCTACTCGTCTTCCTGACTGCTGTGCTGAGTGTGGCTTGAGGCTAATGAGCTGGTCTACGCGACGTATACGTGATATCGCGTGGGTGTCGAGCCATTAAACATTGATGTGTGCTTAACGTTTAAGGCGCCAATCAAAGCAGCGAGTGCAAACAATTAAAAGCAGCTCTTTCCTTGGCTTCTAATTGCGCCTGGACACGCAGTTGCCGCAGCACGAACTAAAGGGGAAAATGGGAGCTAACTCGGCATACAATTGGGAGTTGCAACTCAACTCAATCAAGCAGTCAATCAATCAAACAAATTGTGCAACTCGCTTAGCTATGCATATTGAATTCTGTCATATGGTCACATAGAAGCAGGCAGTCTGAGCACTTCAGTCAGAGCCTCTGGCCTCTTCGAGTGCATAATTTATGAGGTTGTCTGTCGGGCAATTGTTAAAACCATTCTCATTCTTGATCCATATTGTTCCAAAGAATTCGAAGCCAAAACGTAATATGAGCAATTTATGTCTTTCATTCTTGTATATTCTAGTCTTCAATAGAGCAAAACCAATTAAGTTTTTAGCCCACACACACAGGCACACTGATGAAGCTGGCCGCAGGGTGGGCCCCAACTGAGTGCTTTGAAGAAAACTAACCACAAGACTTAGCACAGCAATAGAGTAGTTTTCATATGGCAGTCAAATCTGATAGACAAGCGAATGTCGAGAGTATGTAATATGCATAAATCAGAAATATAGATATTTTAACATAAATGAAGAACAATTTGCTTACTTTTTACTTACTTTCCTGTTTATTTAAAGTAAGGTAATCTTCCAGCACTTGTTAAAAAAAATATATGAAAATCTGCAAAACTGATTTTACTGATGGCTTCTTACTTTAATGTTGACAAAAGTGTTTAATTAACTAGTCATGCCTTGCAGTTAATCAAATCCAACAACAACTTACCATTTGTCAAAATGATGACTGACAGTTCTGTTCCCATTCCGGTCAATTGTTGTCTGTTGTGTACTCCCAATTGGCTAATAGATGTATTCCCAAATCTTTTTTTTCCTTTATTTTTGATGGTCATTAGGCAAGTTTCAATCATATGTGGGTTGTCGCCAAAGTTTTTGTGAGTGGAACAAAAGTTGCACAATTAGCTTTTATGCCGCATTGTGTCGATTTAATGAGCTGCAAACTGTGTCAAGTGTATCAGACAACTGATGGCTCTATAACAAATTGATGTATTAATCAATCAGATTGTGTTCCCTCATCCACCCATTGAGCAGACAGCCAACATTTTTCACAACAGGCTCCGCGACTAACGAGAATATAGAATACTATACAGAAAGCATTGTGTGGTCGCTTCCTATCATAGACTGGGGCGTGCATATGTTTGTGGCTGTGTCGACGAGTGTGCGTGTGTGTGTGCGAAGGTGGAGGTGTGCGTGTGTTGCAGAGGGGGGGGTGTTGAGTATAATGTGTAACGCCTACGAGTCGCTTTTATGATGTAGCATAAAAACAGGCGTTCAAAATGAAAATCTATCATCAGCAAGGGGCACGCTAACAAGCGACACGAGTGGACACGATTCGACTTGACTGGACTCGTTGTCGTTGTCGCACAAATGACCATGGTCGAACCTTGACTGACGCCTTAAGGTCTTGAGTGGCCTTTGTTATTGTTGCCCAGCTCAAAGTAAAGTCGCATTAAATTTTATGACATTTTGAGGCGCACTAAAGTTTAACAAGTTCATCCCGGCGTCACATCGCATTCGCATTCAAAATCCACAGCCAACGAACAACGAACAAATCCAAAACAACGCTTTCTTGTTTTCGAATTCTTGAATCCTGAATTCTTTATATCGAAATTAAAGTCATTTCAGTTGGAATTGCGCCCGGGCAAAGCTGAAGGAGAATGCAGAGGAAGACGTGTTAATAACGCAACTTGCGACGTGCTAAGAATTTCCGAGTTTTCCCCGAGTTTGTCGCAAGGCCAAAATGCCCGAAAGCCAATGAAAAGCATTTGAGGTATTTTTTTATGTGCAATTTTATTTAAATATAATGGGCATATTTTATGGTGCTTAAACGTAGATATGGATAGCTTTAATGCCTCCACAAATTTACTAATTCGATCGTAGCAATGAGTTCAAAAATAGACTATGGTAATTGAGTGAAACTGGGAAATCAATCAATCAGAAATCAAATGGGAATTTTGCTTAACGATTACCAAGTCTAGACTAGCCCAGCTATGTTTGTTGAAAAAAGAATACAATTATTTAGACAGTTCATAGTACTTTGTAATCATTTGAAGTTACTACCCATTAACCTCTAAGCTTATCGGGCTGATAAATGTGAAACAAGCTTCATCAAATTGACAATTGCACAACACGCTTTGTTTAACACAACGCAACTGCATTCGTCTAACAGCAAGGACGATTCGAGGGATTCTAGGGATTCGAGTGATTCAAGCGATTCGAGGGTGCATTTAATATTTCATTTCGGGTTGCTATGCGCTGCTTTTATTACCTTTGCACCGTTGACACTGTTAAATCCCACGCCAATGCCACTGACAATGGCAACGGCAACGGGGAACTTGTACGAACTGAACTGCTACGGTTACATTTACACAGAGACACAGGACACGAACACGAACATGGGATACACTCAGGACACTTCGCCAGTTCGTTGCAATTTTACGTTTTATTGTCAAGTGGTTTCAAAATGCATGGCGAAAAGTTCCAGCTTTTCATTTCTTTTCACATCTGCCCTTTTTTTGGTTTTTTTGTTATCTATTTTTCCTTTTGATTGTGCAAGTAGTACAATACTTTGTGCATTAAAGGCACAAAAAGGCGAACGAACTTTGAGCTACCATCAATCAGGCGACAAAGTTTTGGCACACGTTGCGTATACGCAACGTCAGAAGCAGGAAAAGCCACTCAATCACTGACAATTTCTTTTGTCTTTTTCTGATTTAATGCTTAAAATTCTATTCAATCATTTATGTTAAATTTGATTAGTGGCGATTGTACACCACGGGCAACCGGAGCCCTAAGCAAACTCAAGCAAAATCTCAGCTCATCAATATTTGGCCACCCCTCAATTCCGCTGAAGTCTGTCTTTTCTCCACTGCCCACCCACTATGTAATCGGCGAGTGTGTAATAAATTCGCTTATGGCAAACGCTAGCAGCTTAAATGGCAGCTGATTTATTTGAGTGAGCCCAAAACGCACTTTGCCAAGCTCAAACAATTTTGTCAAATTGACCAAACTTAAGCTTATTTATTATGTTTGCGGCTTACACACATTAAGAGAGCCGCGCCAAATTGGGCCTCCCACTAAGCAGCTCACAATTTGAATTTATTGCGTTTACTTACCGCATAGATATGCTCTCCCATATGCCCGATATACTTCTCGATATGGCCGAAGTGCTCGAACTGCTCGACATGCCTGAGTGGACCACATTTAAAGTTCTGACAGCGAGATTGCCATGAGAAATTATCAGCCATGGCTACATAATCAAAAAGCATAACTTTAGCTACTTACTGGAAAACTATTTATCCACTGACAAATGATGCTGCTTGAAACTTTTCTGCGGCACGCAAAAGGCAAAACAGTTTCCACAACTTTCAAGCGAAACGCGCGCATTGCAACAAAAAGAGGAAAAAAATAAATCGCCGCTGACAATTAAAGACCGGAATAGACATACGCTTCCCTTGGGCGTCAGATTATTGGGGCCCAACAATTGTTAATTCCATAAATCGTATCGTAATCAAAATTATCAGTATTAATATTTATAAATGCTTACAATTTAATATTTCAAAATAAGTATTTTGGTATTATATATTATATATATAATTTAAATATTTAACAATATTTTCGATTTATCAGATAAGTTTCCAAGCCAATTCAAATTGTCAGTAAAGAGCTCCTGAAAAGTCCAGACTAAATACCTAAAACATCTACAATTACATAATTCTAAACAAATAAATAAATCATCCCTGAATAATGTTGCTTGAAAATCAAATGGATTGCTATAAAAAATAGTAAGAAATGTTTTTCATTTGAACTTGTTTGTCCTTTAGTGTTTTTATTAGCTTCTCTGTATTTGCAGAACCGCTCCTGTTTAGGGCAGTCCCATGCCCCAGAGCTGGCATAGACTATCTGCACTGTCGGCATCTAGGAAGCAGCAGTTTCCACTTTTCCATTTTCCTTTTACTCAGCTGAGTTTCAACTTTCGCTGCAATTACGCGTTGTGCAAGACAAAATCACTCAAACAAAATGGCGCGCGTGCGTTTCATTGAAATCATCATCATGGAATTGGCCAAAGGGCGGTAGAAGAGGAGAAAAGTAGGAGGGCAGCTTGACGAGGGAGAGTGCTGGGCGGGTGGGCGAGAAGTTGAGAGAAATATGTGCGAGTATTTTGCGCAAACTGATTTAATTTTTTATGGCCGTTGCTTGTGAATTTTATATTTGTATCAGCTTCTTGTTGTTTTTGTCGGTTGTTGCTTATTTGTTGTTGTCTCTGTTGCTTCGATTTGTGTTCTGTGCTTTGTTTTCTTTTTATGGCCAGCAGTCGACAGCTGCAGTCGAGTTGAACATTCCGGTCTGTGGCGTGGTGGCTCTGACCGTTCGTTTGTCTCGTCAGTCTGTTTTGTCTGTCTGCAAGTCTGCCTGTCTCGAGGTCTCTTGGTGGGTAGTGTAAATATTTTCATTGCTTGCCACACAAACAATCATACATAGTGATTTCATGCAGTGTACAGCTGCGACAATTGAAACATTTTTTATGCTCTTTTATGGTTTATTTGCCGAGCAGCAGCTCAACAGCAACAACAACAACACCAGCAGCAGCAGCGGACGCAGAAACATTCAACACTTAAGTGAAAATAAACAAAGCAAATGCCAAGCAGACGTAAGGGTGAGGGGGGCTCGGTCCGATGGTCACTTCCGGTTGTCGGGTTGTCGAGTTGTCGGCTGTCGGTTGTCGGCCACAGGCTGGATGGAATGTGTAAAAGTTATTTCATTGGCACAAAGCGGGAACTGTCGATTGGTCTACTAAGTAAAAGCAAATAAATGAAACGCATTAAAGCGAAATTTAAATACGCTTCACGCTTCTGTTGCTGCTCCTATTTCTCATCTACCCACTTTAGCTGCGATCTCATAACTTGGCCTTGTCAGCCAGTCGAGTGTAAGCCAGCTGGCAGCTGTCGTTTGCCACGCCTACTGCCATTTCCACAGCCCCTGATACTGGCCGCCTTTCACTGCGGTTGTCAATGCACAGAGCTGTAAAAGTTTGCGCAAAATGCATTTTGACTTGCTCACAAAAGTTTTGTGCCTTGCAGCAAGTTGCAGCAGCAGCAGTAACAGCAACAACAGCAGAAGGCAGCTTCAGCAGCAGCGAGTCGAGCGGAAAAGTTAATTCACCTGTGAGACCTGACAAACTTTTCTACACACACTCTACATAGTATCACACCGCACCGCACTCAGCGTAAGTGAGAGGGAAAGAGATACTCACGTGCTTCGTATATTGCACAACATTTGATGTTTCGTAAGCAAAATCAGCAAAGCGTTTAAAAACTGCAATAAAAGACATTTATAGTTGTTACAATGTCCTTGAGCCAACTCAGCTCCCAGCAGGAATCAAGCTCGTAAAAAACTATCAACAAAAGTGAAAGCCCCAAACCAATCATTAAATACAAGCACAACTGACATCAGACCTTGGAGTGCTCACTCGACATTCTTTTGCAAAAATTCGGTTTCAAGAGGCTAGAAGGTCGCTCTTCCTGTTCCGGCTTGAGTTGCCCAACCAAGCTTAGATCAAGTCAAGCATATGCTCCTCCATACAACATTATTGAATCTGCTTGGCAATTGTTAATCATATGCTGGCCCCACTTCAATCGATCAATCACTCTAACGGTAACCTTGAAAAGCAATCGACTGACAAAATGAGAATTAAAGACTTCTTTTAAAATTCAACTATTAATAAATACATCAAACGCGCTCAGCTTAGGTATGAGATGTATTTGCAGTTCACAAGTGCGGCACGTGCGCACACGCGGCGTATGCGTAATTTGTATTTGATTGTGGCAACGTCGGGCAACCTTCGAGCGTGTCAATAGTCATAAACAAATCCAAAGGACATGGGCATGCGTGTGTCTTGCTTTGCCTTGCTTTGCCTTGGTCTATCTGTCAGTCTGTCTCTTTCCATTTCTCGGTTTGTCTGTCTTTCTAGCTTGTCTGCTATTTTTACGCGTGTTGACATTCAATTTGGCAATTTGGCAAAAAGTTTTGCCAGCTTTTGCCTTTGACACGCTTCAACAATGTTTGCCTTTGCATTGCCAGCAATTTTCATGAATCGAGCTCTGATTTGTCGAACACCCCTCGCCCCCTCTCGCTCTTCCATTGCCTGATCAGCAATTCGCTTTGAATATGTGTTAATTTTTTTGTATTCTCTGCTTTAATCTCGTCTCATGTTTATGCCAGTTTGATTAGTTAAATCAATTTTATGATTATGATTATGCGCATTATTCGTTTTTTCTTTTTCAAGCACTCGCATTCATTCGAAGTCATGCACGCACTCTATAAAAATAAAAAAATAGCTTGGAAAAAAAACAGAAGCAAGCATTTCACATGAACAAAAACATGCCAACTTTTCGCATGAATTCAAAATGCGAGTTTAACCAACCTCGCAAATGCAAAAACACACACACACACTCCCGTAGTAAACTGATAAAACTGGTAGCTGGCATTGTCAGCAGTGCAAACACTCAAATGGGCAAACAAAAAGTGGCCAAAAAGGGTAAAAGTAGTCAACGAGAGTGGGAGAATGAGATTGAAAACTATGTGGAGGGAGTTGGGTGTAGGATAGTCGTTCCGTAGTGCGGATTGGCTAAATGGAATAAATGTCAGAATCCGAAATTTTATGAGCTGAAATAATGTATTGGAGTTGAGGTTAAGCTATGTCCAAATCAACTAACAATATTTCTTGATCAAATTCAGCCATAAATCTACAAGCAACCAAAAGATACAAAATTCGTACACATTTAAAAGGCCTAATTCCTCCTCTGACTGTATCTGTGTGGCAGGTAAGAGTATTGTGGGCTATCTAAATTTATTGTCGGACTAATTTACTGCTATAGTTAGACTGATTAAATTGGCTCACTCAGGGATTGACAGACTAAGTCTAAGAGACTGATTCGATTGACCTACTGATTTATTAAATGATTGACTTGACTCTTATTGGCAACATTATTGAATGTTCGTTTAGTTCAACTGATTAAATAGGTATATGTATTAAAAATTGGGAAAATCCTCTTTCCAGGATTAAATTTCTTTGCACTTTGAATAAGCACTTTCAATTTAAGTAGGAGTCTAAAAGAGGACAAACTAACATATTTGCATGATGCTTTCATTCTTGCCCTACTGCTTGAGTAGTTAATATTCATTATTTCATGTTGTTCTATGTCATGCACAAAGTCTAGTGACGCCCTCTGGTACAGTCATCCAAGCATTCGAGTTTTTCAGATTAAGGCAAGCACTTTGTTTTTTTGTTTCTCTCTCTTTGTTCGATGGTAGGGTTTTTGGCACCATTCCAATCCAAGATCACGCAGATTGCGGCGCGGATTTGCAACTGAGACGCCGCCAGGGTGACGCCTTTCAGTTCCCATTTGAAGGATTCAGTTATGCATAGTCAATGCATGTCAAACGCAAACGTGACCGAAAACAAATTCAGAACAAAAGCCCATACAGTTAACCTGACCACAAAGCGCTGTTCTGCTCCGCTCTCTTCCTCCTCGTTGCTGGGGAAATGCGTGCCAAAAAAATATGCATGAGCCTTGTGACTCGAGAGGTGCACGCTTCGTTTAGTTTGCTCAGAGACACGCCTCCAAAGCCACGCCCACTACAGGTACTCGACTGCGGCTTCAGCTAAAGAGCTGAAGAGCAAAGGGAAGCCGCATTCAGTAGGCAGGCAACCAAGGAGTGCTGAGTGTTGAGTGGGAAGCGGCAATGTTTGAATGCATTTTCAAAACTGCCAACTAACAAGTTTCAGCTTAGGGCTCAGCTGGCACAGCAGGCACACCTGGCTGGACTGCGGTCACAAGGTCACCAACATGCACTATTTTCAGGTACCACATAGCGATTGCCAGCAAACAGTGAACTGAGAACTCAGCACTGAGCACTGAGCTCTGCACACTGAACACTAAGCGCTGAGATGCAATAAGTGCTGGGCATTTAAATTTTTGTAGTCTAAACATGGAATCGCTCGTCGTCCCAATGCCATTCCCGTTCCAAATCCTATTCCCATAGCCAAGTGCTTTTAGGAACCCAGCCATAGAAAGTAACCGAAATATTACGGCTCTTGTGGTCAAAACCGTTTTACCTAAAGTGTGTGCATGAATATGAGTGTAAGTGCTAGGGTGTGTGTGCTGGAGTGTAAATGTGCCCATTCGAACATTGAAACCGCAAACATTTATTGCCAGCAAATGCCAGCTTTCATGTTAGCCAAACGCGTTTTATGTATATGACTACATATGAGTGTATATGTGTGAGTGTGTGGAAGTGTGCGAGGTTGTGTGTTTAAAAAATCATTTTTTACACTTCAATGATGCCTAAAAGCACACTATACAAAAATCAGTTTGCCTAAAAGGGTATAATAAATCAAGTACTACTCTTGACCAAAGCTAAAATGGAAAGAGGGAACCTTGTGTCGATTAGGGAGGAAGACGAAAACCTTGAAAAAAAAAATATATATATAATATATAATATATAATATATAATATATAATATATAATATATAATATATAATATATAATATATAATATATAATATATAATATATAATATATAATATATAATATATAATATATAATATATTATTCATAATATAATATTATATAATTCGGTTTACCAAATTGCAGTGTAGCTTTGCTCTGCAATTTGTTTTAGTTTTTTTTTTGTTTTGCAAAGCATTGAAATTTGTATTTGTGCACATAGTTTCGTTGCCATCTGAATGCCTCTCTCGCTATCTGAACTGAACTCGACGCCACGTGTCAAAAAAGTGCTCGTGCAGTGCCAAAAATCAATAGACAGCACCCAAAAATAGGCAATGCGAGTGTGAATATAAATGCGAATGCGAATGCGAATAATGATGAAAGCGAAGCCGATCCCAATGCCGATGCCTATGACGATGCCAATGTCTATACGGATACCAATGTCGATGCCGATGCCGCGGGCGCTGCAAAAAGTCCAACAAAGCAAATAGAAATGCTAAAGTGCCTGGCAATCCCACAACTTGGAGACCATTGAGAGTCTGGCGGGACAGTACCTCCTTTGGAATTATGACTAAAGTTTAGCATGCAAATATTTCTAACTTCTAAATTTCTACTCGCCCTGTCTTTGCCCTTACCAGGTGAGACAGACACGGCCGCCAAACAAAACTTTGAACAGTGTATATATATTTCAAGCTCCTGACTTTTATTTATTCAGTAAGTTACTCAGTCACTTGCTATACGTTTACCATGCCTATCTATGTGTGTGTGTGAGGGTCGCAGCTGGGGTCATCAGAGTGTGTGTTGACTGTTACGTTTATTGAATGGGGGGCCGGAAGGGCCAAACGAAAACCAGAACTAGACAATATACGACGAGGGGGCGTTGCACAAACTTTTGATTTTATTAGCAATTGTCAGTGTGGTAAGATGACTTGGCCTCAAATGTTGGCCCAACGACAGCTGTTCTATATATATGAATATAGACACACAGAAGTATCATGTCTTAATAGAACAAGCAAAACTGCAGTCAATAGGGTTGAACTGAAAGCTTAAAGTATACAAAAGAATTTAACACAAAGAAGCTTAAAGGTGAACTGAAATTGTTATGATAGCAAATAGTTGAGTAACTTACTGGAAAATAGCTTCAGGATATTTAGAACTAACTGCTACTCAGAAGTTGGGGAAGAAAGCATCTTTTTGGTTGAATTCAAATTACTCAAATTGAAGTGCAATTTACAGTTAGCTAAGCAGCAGACGTACTGAAGTGATTGTAATTCGAAAACTAAATCAAATTATCCATATATCAAATAGAGAACAATTAGACATTGTTCTAATGCTAAGCGCAGATGCTCTATTCAACTGTTTAGACTGTCTGCCCACAATTATCCTTGATGTAAATTGCAAGAAGTCCTTTTGGGCAGGACGTCTTACAATTATCATTAGAGCAGGTAAACGGCAGGTGCGAAATGCTTCTAGATGCGTTTCAATTAAGAGTTCCACTTTGCATACATCTGAAGCTGAAGCTGAACCTGGAGTGGACATGAGTTTGCTGTGTACACTGAGAGAAATCAGATCGAAATTTGCATAAGATTTAAAAATTAGAATACTTAATTAGATTTCCCGCAGTGTATGTGCATTGTTGTTACCTGGCATTTGCATATCATATTACAAACTGAAAGTTATCACATGGAAAAGCTCCGTAACTACTGCTGTTGTTGTTTGCCTTTGTTGCAGCTGCAAATGGAGCTATGTAGGCTGGCTATGTCATGTAATATTCACATGAATGAATTACCTTTAATTGATGCAACATATCCACAATATCGTTGGAGAGAGGACACATGCCCTCGTTGTAAGACACAATGCATCATAAATTGGCATTAAATATTAAAGGCTATTACCCAACAATGGTTGGACAGAGCATATACGTATAAATATAGATATATTGTTGTTTGCTCTGCACATTGTACAATTCATTAGCCATAGAAAATATTTCAATAACAAATTGCCAATTGAAATTTGCATTGCAATTGCATTGCAGGCATTGGAGCAGCAGGTGCTCGAGAATGCGTAGACAGCTCAATGGCTCAATTAGGAGTTTATGAAAAATGCATTTTGCATTTCTTATTCGTTATCCGGTGATCATAATTAAGTTATAGCTTGCAATCTAAATTGCCATACCTGAGTCTTGCTTAAGTCGAACCTTTGCTCATAACCAAAACAAACGATGTCATAGTCTTGGGTCAACATGCCGAGCATAACGAAAGCAATCATAAAACAAGTAAGAAAGCTACTGTCGAGTTTGCTCGACTGTGCGATGTCCGCCACTCAACTTCACTATCGAAATATTATATTTTTAAGAAATATACTACAAAATATACTACAAATATACCAAAAATATATACCGAAATTAACATTGTTCGGAATTATTAACATGGTGGCACTTCATCAGGTTTATTGAACACCATTATTATGTCACTGAGTGGCATATCAGCTGATCAGGTGCAACTGCACCTGTTACATACATTTTCCCTTGCCACAAAGTTATAATATCCTTCTACCCTTTAGGTAAGCAGGTATAACAAATGTCCAAAATAAATTGCGAAAAAGCTGAGTTAGCATTACTTTCGCCAAGCATAACAAACCAGATACCAGATACAGTGAGAGCAAAAAGGCACAACTACAATAGCAAACAGTGAGTCCCGAGCATCGAATGCCACTTAACCGCAAAATCGTTGCGAATTTACTGCAAATGCCATTCAACCCCACTTACCCTTGTCGCAGGGCATAATAACTAAGTCATTAAACATATAAGAGCCACACAATTGTGGAGATAGCATTACTGCATAATACGAGTACGCTTCCAATTCCCATTCAAATGCTAGTCAACTCCATCGCAATTGTCAGAGGCACTTGTTTAACTGAATTTTATGGCCATATGTTTACTTCTACAGACGCCTCAATGAGTGACCTCCCCTTTATTTACCCGGTGTCCCAGTTCGAAATTCAATTTGGTTAATAGGCAGGCACTTGGTCTACCATGTAATTCTCGATTCTGGTCGGAAACCGAAGACTGAAAACTGAAGTCTTCCTTTAAAAATGTTGCTCAGAAAATAAAGTTACTCTGTTGCTACATGCTCCTTAAAGCCCAGTTCGACTTCTAGTTGATCTTTGAATTGTTCATTGAGTTGTTCAATTTTTGATGCATAATAAAATAAAATATAATAATTTTTAAGTTTTACAAAGTAGATGGCCTTTCTGTTTACTAATTTTACCGTTTAGATTAGTAATCATTACTTGTCAAGTTAAAAAATGAATGAAGTATCATTTCTATTATATATATATTCTTTATATATTAATCTTTCAACTTTCAAGCGCATTCAGTATTCGCCTTAAGGAAAATGCCTTACAGTGTGTTTCATTGTTTCGCCTTTATTTCCCAGCTGCGACAACTGGCGACGTGGATGTTAAAGTGGACGATGTCGATGTGGAAGTGGACGTGGTCGTGGACATGACCGAGAACGTGCCTTGTCCTCTTCCATTCTCCCTCTCTTACAATCTTCGTCCGACCACTTATCAGCACTGCAATTGTTTTCTTGTAAAAGTCAATTTTTGAAGTGCAGCAGCGGAAATCGGAAACGGCAGAAGAAAACGCAGTTGACCTTATTCCAACTGGGCGAATGTGAACCATTCGACCCCCAGAATCCCTCCCGACCCCGTCTCCCTGTCTCCCCAGGCTGACTGATGGCAGGGCAACAGCAACTGGTGGATAGTTGAAACGGACAATGCTAAGTAGCAATTGATAAATGAGCCGCATTTAAGCATGGTCAGCATCACCATACAGATGCAGCGAGGCACAACCATTCACATCGACACACACATATACACGCACATACATTTGGACTGGACCTTGCTGTTAAATGAATTCCAAAAGTCAATGCGCTCAGGCGGAAGTAAATTATGTTTTCTTTGCTGCTGCTGCTGCTGTTGCTGCTGTTACTGTTGGAGCTGGAGCTAGGTCTAGGATTGGGGTTGGGGTTGGGGTTGAGGTTGGTCTGTGAGTGCATGAAACTGAAACGAATTGCAATCGAAAATAGAAACGGGGTCAATCGATATTGTCCATTGCAGCTGGCTGCAATCCCGCCAACCGACGTCTGTAATGGCTGCCAAAGGTTAAATGTGGATTAGAACTCATACACACACACATTCATTCACACACTAACGACCACACTCCCGCACAACGTACGCAGCCAAACTTGTCTTTATACCCTGCACTCATTAAATGAAATTGGTAAAGTTTTAACATTTAACAGTACAGGGTTAGATCCACCCAACTTGAAAGTTAAGCAATTACTTTTGATTTGTAGAATTTGAAATCTAAATATATTTTGATAAATTTCGATGACTACAAGGTATCGCCCAGTTGAGCATACCTTGGTAGCATCTAACATTCTTCTGTCATTTTATTTTTTGCTTAATTTTCAAGTTTTTGACTCTTGCCCTCAAGTCATTTTCACAGCTGAACAAACAAGAGACGCCTCTGAATATGCGATTGCGATTGCGAATTGGCGTATTGCAACTATTGAAACAATGACCAAAGACATGTGCACAAGTTCGGTTCGAGTTTTCTCTGGACCTCGCAGAACAAAAATATAATGTAGAGAGAAAAAAAAAGACGAATAGAACTTCAATTAAATTTCGCGCAACGAAACATGTATTTTCAGGGGGTTGTCGGGGGCCAGAAGTCAAACGGAAATGGTCGGAAATCGCAATTTAAGTAATTTTGCATATTGCCTAAACTCAAACGGAAGTTTCTACAAATTAAACCCTAAGGTTAATGCCACAACAACAGCAACAACAAGAGCAGCGACAACAATAACAAGACTCTGATTATAATCGAAGCGCGAAAGTAGCAAGTGATGGGAAAGGGCAGGAAGCAGGGCGGAAGTTGATGCCTTGTTCATGTTTTATGACTCGATAGGTACTTACAACAGTGTATGTGTGTGGGAGGGGGTGTGTGGGTGTGGAGTGTGGAGTGTGCGCGTACATGCGTGCTCACTGTGCTTGTAATTTCGATTTAGATGCAAAGTGGCAAACGAATTGCTTTAGCAAAATGTCAAAAAGATAATAATCCTTTTGTTTACGCCCCAAAAGATGGTCACGCCCTGCCCTCTACGCCCACATGCCTACTTGAATTTATCTAGAGAAATCCTGCAAATGTGTGAAAATGCTTGGAAATCTTCGATAAAAAATTTAAATAATGCAAATGGTAATAAAAAAAAGTAGGCAACAAAAATTATATGGATTACGTAAACGAGGCGCATCGAGAATGAGAGCAAAGGAAACGAAAGAAAAGAGAGAAGAGCGACGACGGAAATAGCCAAATGGCAACAAAAGCTGCGCCTAATGTTATTCAACGACATTTTCCAAATGCTAAGCTCAACGAGTGTAGCACGAAGAGATCGCTAAAGGTATCAGTCGAAGTATACAATATGATATTATACTAATGCAAGAGCATTTGCCTCACATTAAATGATTTAAAGAGTATTGCACCACTCAGTCCACTTCTTTCTCTTCCTTTCTAAGATATATTATCAACTTGTCAGCCTCTGTTTAACACCATTCTTTTTACTGTGCCAACTTTTGAAGCAACCCTCCGAAGACAGCTTTCCTTCCTCTCTAGCAGATAGACCATGTATTGAGCCCTGCCTCTACTGGGTATTGTTGCATGTTGCGCTCTGTTTCCTTTTCGTCGTCTGCCCACTCTTGCTCACCTACCTCTTCCCTCTCCGTATTTCATTCGCATCCTCCACTGGCATTGCACTCCGCATGCAAAACTGTGTCAAATTTAACGCCTTCGGTAATGAATTTGTAACAACATTTTATTGTTGTGCTTTTGCGCAGGGGAAAAAAGAAGAAGTGACGCCGCCAGACCCCCAGATGGCAGACCCTTATCCCCATTGCTGACTCTGTTTTTCTTATAGCACAATAAAAACAAAACAGCGCCCGCAAAACAAAAGCACAAAACTGTGTTAACAAGGCGAACAATGAGAAGAGTTACAGTAACAACAATTGCAATAACAACTGGTAGATGAACAAGAATAAGGACAACAATGTGAAAGGGTTTTGGTAACTGCCTGGCCCCTGCCTGTAACCCCCTCTTTCCTAGCAAACAATGCGTTTTGCATTTTAGCAACAATTTGACACAAATTAAAATGTGCAGAGGAAAAGAAAGGGAGATAGAAACAGAGACACAGCAACTGTTTGCCACTTGCCAAATGACTCGCAATCCACGCACGAATCCTTGGCACAGCAAATGCCGGCCGCCCTTTGCCCCGCCGCGGTCTATGTCCTGGCACATGTCTCGCATATTTAGCACCGCCTCCTGCCATGTGTCAAATATTTGTCGTTAGCTGCCTGCCTGGGTATCCGCCAGTTTCCGACTACTCCATTTTTTGTTGCCTCTCATACCCTATAGCGCACAGAAGTTGGGTATAACATATCCAAAGACCTGGCTTAGAACAGATCAGTTGTCAACAGCTATTGTCTTGTTTATCACAATTTTGTAGTTCTAGCTCATAGTTTGTTGTAAATTGTAAGCTGCCTAACTGCTACAGGGTATTTACTTAATGGCTACCCTCGCCTACTCCTGCTCTGAGTTGCTTTCCCATTTTTTTTCAGCCGCTGCACACCTGAATGAGTCTTGGAGTTGGCATGCTCTCGCGGCAGTCGCGGCTGTATCTTCATTTGCCTGGCTCTGTTCATACCAATGAAGTGGAAATATGTCAACAAGCGACGGAAGTTGGCTCCAGCAATAAAAAAAAACTCACACATATTGGATTACACATACGGCCCGTAGGCGCTGCTAGTTAATGTTGTTAGCCAAAGCAACGCGACGCTGAGCTGCCACTGCTGTAGGCCAGATAAAACTAGTTGACATACATACAAGACAGTCAAGCACAATGGGCTATGCACGACTAATTAATACTATTAATTTAATTTAATTGAATGCTTCTCAAGTCAACATCAGCATATATACTAAATATTTAACAACTCTCCATTTGCTTTTAAATAAAAATATGAAATCGAAAAATATGAATACAATTAAAAAACAGCTGACTTCAAGAACAATTTAAATATGTTGAAAAAAATAGTGCATACTAAAAATAATCAACGTAGGAGAACAGACTGTTACCCATATGAGAAACGCCGTCATTAGAGGGAATTTTGAAGTCAAGTTTAGCTGCCAGCACTTGTGTATTCATTTTAGCTATATTTAGTTAGTGATTCACGATAATGAGAGCGTATGTGATTCCACATAATGTGTCTGCATGTAGCAGTGTGTTGTGTGAAGGCGCGTTGATTTTGATGTTCTGATTTGGCATTCGCAGTTTGTCACTGAGGCGTCTAAAAATTGCATTGCACTGCGCTTCCTCTTGTCCTGCTTTCCTGTCCTGCTGTCCTGCCTTTGCACCAGCAGGGGAAGTATATATCGTCGTCGTTGTGGTCGCACTTCCGTTGCGCGCTGTTTAACTTTTTGTGTGCAGTGACATGCGCGCCCATAAATTCGCCCTCAAAGCAACAACTAAAACTGAAACTGAACACAGAAATAACTGGCACAAGATTTGTTACACTTTTCTCCAGCCTGAGAATAGCCAGCGAATTTAGTGTGTCTGTCTCTGTCTATGTCTCTGTCCCCCCACTCTCTGACGTGCTGCTGACCTTACATTTGCTTACTTATATTTTAGCTGGCATTTGGTAGTTGCCATTTATCTTTGGCTTTATGCCAAACACAAGCCTGGCACGGAAATGCTGCTTATTTGTAAAGAGTTACAATGCCATTTTCCTTATATCCTCATATCCTTTTACGCTGGCTTGGACAGTGAGGACACAGGACGTGCACAAATGACCTGCAGTAAACTGAAAGAGTTTATCATCAGACTAAGCGAAGGGAATGCGGGACTCTCCATAATTTAGCACACTTCATTAGGCTTTGCTTACTGGTCAGGCGACTCATTAAAACGCATTTAGCATTCAGTTATTGTTTATCCCCACTTTCCCCCTGCTCACCTACGCCCGCCACAGTCACAATTAAATTGAAATTACACACCAAGATCTGTTGTCTGTGGCGACCACAAAATGTAAAAACAATGGCGCATTATTCAATTAGTGCGAGGAAGTAAACAAATTATATTATACAATATTATACAAGCACTATGAGTATGTGTGTGTATGTATTTGTTTACATAGGGTATTTTGGCTCACAACCAAAATAATTACAGTTGCTAAATAAGCGTGAAACTGGAACATATGCATATCGCATACAAACTCTAACACCAGCACCTGCTTTAGCAATGTTTGTGTGTGTCGCGCTCATTGGTAATTAAATATGGCTTATAATTGGTAATGCGCTCGTGCGACTATTTGTGTGTGTGTGTGTATGTGTCAAATTCTACTGAATAGTTAATTGGCCTTTTCAAATTATTTAAAATAGCTTTGGGCGACAGACAACATTTTATTTACATTTTATAAATAGAATTTATTAGTAGAACTGTTGAGAAATGAAAACAACTATCACATACACTTGCAAAGTGTATATTAAGTGTGCATAAAAGAATATTTTGAATTGTATAATATGAAATTATATTGTATAAATATTGATTACTTAAATGAGTCGGAGTTTTGGAACAAACAAATATAAAACCAATGCTTCAATTATGTAAAAAATAATATTTTCAATTTATTTAAATATGTAAATGTAATGTGATATACCAAGAAAAACAATCTAATTTTCTAGATTTAAATTAAAGAGATCTCGTCCAATTTTTTCGCTACATTGTATGCAAAATTTTGCGATTGAGCTATGCTCAAGATGGGTACATGCTTTAATATTAAATATAAGTCTCTGAGCTGGCTGGTAGCTTGTTTAGTAATCTTTGTTTGCTGCGCTTAGTCAACATATCAATCAAACTTAAATGAGCTTTCAGTTAGATAATTAACTTGCATATATCGGTTAGTATCCTTGGGTATGCACGAGTATTTATATGCTCATTTATTATTTCATCATCATTTGCAATGTGCTCCGGTTACGCTCGGGTTAAGTTAGGGTTAAACATTCGACATTTGGCTGTGGCAGATTGAAACAAAATATTTAGTACACACATGCGTGTTGTGTGCCATGTGTTTGTCATGGGCTAATTAGTGGCTGCGGTTGGTTCGCACACATTCGCACATACATAAGCAAAATTCGAATGGCATATGCAAAAGTGTGTTATGGTAATGCAATCAAAAGGCCAAATGCAAAATATCAAATGAAAATCGATTTGAACAACGCACCGAATGGCCATTAACATGCACTTAAATCCCATAACCATAATTATTAATGTGCCCTGATAATGCTAAGTGCGCAGCATGCACTGCGCCTCACTCCCCTCCCCCTACATTTTCCTATGCTCATCCTCATCCTCTTTTGCGCGACAACAGAAAGAGATTGTATATACAAGCCAGCTGAATCCAGGATCCACTCGACGATTTGTCGCCAGTCGACTGTCTCCTGATAGCATTGTCAAATGCTCACGCTACCATTTTTAGTGCTGCTCTTAGTCCTGGTCCTCGTCCTGGTAACGTTATCAGCTCTTCTTAGGATGATGGTGTAAATCTGTTTGTAGCTGCCAAACAAATGGCAAGCAATGCGCACAATTGCAGGACATTCATCTTGAGCGCCATCTAACAATTGTTCGCTCAATCGGTGACAAAAACGCAGCCATGAGAAAGGCAATGGCAAAGGACGAAGGACGAAGGACGAACGACTAAGCATTGCCGCGCATGTGAGTATTGTACTCGAGTACTTGTATTTATCGATTGCTGCTCATCAACCACATAGCGATCTGAGTATGTGTGTGTGTGTGTGTGTGTGTGTAGCTCTATCCCAAAGCTAAGGCCAAAGACATGCCACTGCCCCCTGTTTGTTGCCGCAGTCGCTGCCATTGAGTTATGGCAAACATGCGGCATAAATTATGGGTTTAGGCAAAGTGCTTGACACCAAACTCACCCACAGCTTGAAGAGAGATGAGCGTTGACATGCCAAGTGCTGCTCCCACTCCCAATCCCACTTCCAGTAACAGTTCCAGCTCCAGCTCCATTGGCATGACATGACAGTTGCTCATCATGCACGTCAATGTCGCCCAGTCAATGACGATGACGATGACGATTCCGTTGTCGATGTCGATGATGATGTTGTTTTTGTTATTGTTTGTTGGATGATGATGCCAACTCTCATTGCTTGTCAGCTGAATATTTCAAGCATTTCACTTGCTTCCATTGGCTATAATATTATTACCAAACTATCACACACACACACACACATACATCAATTCACTCATCTCTCGCTTTGGCAATTATCCAAAAACCATTTTAAGCTAAACGCTTTGGCCGCAATTACGAAAAATACCAAAACGAAGAGTTTATGGGCGAACGTGCTGATATTTGTGGGCATCAGGATTATGCTCATGCCATTTTATGTGGTCAGTTGTAAAGACATTAAATACACATGCATAAATCATTTGTAAAAGCAGCAAAAAATAAACTGTAAAATTGAGTTCGAATTGCAATCAAAATATGCTATTGATCGAATTGCATTTTTCATAAATTTATTATAAGTTTATTCGCCTTTACTTGCAGCTTAATTCTGTTAATTATTGTATAACAATCTAATATGCTTTCGTTTTGATGATTATGTTTTATTTGAAAATAGCTTCTATCGAAGCTTGACCGTTTTAATTAAATCATCAATATGCATTTCTGTTTTCTTTTCATTTCACGTACATATTGGAAAACATTTTAAATATTTATAGATTGCAATGGCTTTAGCACTCATTTCAATTCTACAATAAATTCCATATACTTTCTCCAGCAATTCTACTCTGTACGTTGCTCTAGCGGTAGATCTAATAAACCTCCCATGGCGGCAATTCGTTAAATCGTCCACCAAGGGCATACAAACATCGAGGGTCTGCTGCGCCTGCTTGTGGCCTTTTCTTTTGCTGTGCGGCATGGCGTATGATTATTGCGTATACGCAACGGGGTCACTTTAACTTTATGAATTATGCATGGGCGTTTATAACAATTTTTGCGGTGCGCCCAGCGAACTGCCTCAATAAAATCTGCGTTTTGGAGCTCATAAATGTTTAACGCACCTGCAGCGAGCGACCGCCAGAGGCAGCTGCTCGACCTTTTTGTCTGCCTCTGCCTCACACACATGTGCCCACACTGCCTGTGTCTGTGTCTGTGTTTATCTGTTATCATGCTTAAGCTAAAGCGCCGGCCGCAATTGCGAACGCCGCAAAGGAATTCGTCGAGTGGCAGCCAGAAAACCCGAAAGGTGGAAGGAAGGGAGCAGCCCTTTTTGGCCACATTAGCAACAATCAATGTTTTTGAAGCACAGCGCCTATTTTAGTTTCATGTGTTCTCCAGCACAAATCACATGCAGCATGGCAAGACCCTCATTCCCTTCCCTTCATTCCACACTTCCAGCTTCTCGTTTCCATTACCATTGCCGGTGTGTTCGTTATTTATTCATAGCAAACGCTCCCGATGCTGACGTCGGCGTCATTGACAGTCAGTCGGCAGTAGGTGATGATGGCATTAGGTGGCTGGCAGTCGCTTCTGTTGTATGGCAAAAATAAATACACTAAACCTCAGCGAAACAACCAAAAGCCGCTGCCACAAAACAATGCGATGGGATGCGATGCGACGCTTGTCGTCATTGTTGCTGATTTTCATGCTGCTGCCACTCTTTGTTGCCTCTGTTATTCAGGGGACGTGTGTGTGCTTAGCGTTGCGTAAAATAAATCATTTTGTTGCGGCACACACCTACACACAGCACATACACACAGATAGCGGTTCAGTTGTTACAAGCAGCCAAACAAATTGCCAAGAGGCTGCGCTCTGCTCCCAGCTCTACTCATTTGCCATGATGGTTAGTCAGGCCCCCCCTCTTTCTGCCCCATGCTCGAAATTGGTTAAATGAATAAAAATGAATCATTTGCGAGCGGCGTATGCACAAAATTAAGCACTTGCCAGTCTAAATGAGCAAATATGCAAACACATTTCAAAAGCCAAAGCGAGTTCAAAAGGTGGAATGGCATGCGATTAGACCGAACGCTATGAACGAGATAAGCTCGGGCTTAGTTATGCTTAAATGACTCCCCAATGAATAGACAGGCACATGGTAGTCGCTACTTGCTCCACTGTCAAATTGCCAGTACTTATGCTGCTTATTAAGCGACAAAATAAACTCTTGGAGTTTGGCAAATTACAGTTGCAAAAGCAGGCATTTTCAAATTTAAAGAAGATATAATTACAACGATATATATGTGCACATTCCATTTTGGCTAGCTTAACTGGGCACTGTTCTTATTATGAAAATTAATTAGAGCACACTTTGAGCAGCAAAGACCTGCTGTTCGTTTGGATAAATTCACTTGGCAAGTGATTTAAATAAACTCTGACAAAGAGTGTACAATTTCCAATTTAAAATCAGCAACAATTTCAAACAATTTCGTTGTAAATTGATGCAAGAAAGTAACCTATATTGTTTGCAAGTTTTAAAACGATTTTAATATAAATCTCAGTCCATGGTGCCGCAAAGTATGCAACACAAATTTGAGTGCAGCGCGATAAAAGAGAGCGAGCAAACAAAAGCTGCAAATTTGTTGAATATGTCTGCAATATTCGACACTGTTTGGCTATATTCATTTTATATATATATAACGTATACGTATAAATTATTAGAAAACTGTGTACTGCAAACACTAAAAATATAGATATATGTATATAGCAGTTTAACGGATAGATAAACGTATTTCTATAGCAGTAAATGAGTTTTGATCAAACAAGTTGTATAATGGGAGAACGATGAACAATATTCCAGCTGACAGCAGAATTTAATGCACGCTGAATGAAATGAAATATGAAATGAGTGGGATGATAATGTGAGCACGCATAAACGAGTGTATTCAGGCCATTTTCTAATTAACTTTTACGCATATTTGTTGGGTGGGAACGAGATCTTTTCAGTTCAGTTTCATCAAATCATCAAATGCAGTGACCATGTGTTTACCTAGCATTGTGCGTAATTCAATTTCCCCCCGTAAGTGGAGAAGCCTCATGGAGCCAACTGTCCGGAAACACTAAAAGCCCGTCGTTCCCACCACTTCACACCGCTCCTCGTTCCTCGCTCCGTTGAGGGCCAACTTTGCGCTGCCCTGCACAAATATAATTAAAATGCTCAAACGGCAAATGACTGGAATGCCAACGCAATGGCAATAGCGAAACAACAACTCAACACAGGCAAACAAGTAAACTTGTCATTTAATTTGCCTGGCAGAGCTCAAAGAAAATGATTCTATGGCAAAAACTAAGAGATTGAGAGATGGAGACGCAGGAAACAAGTCTTTGATTCTCATCTATTTAAATTGTCGGCAGCTGTGGCGGAAATTTAAGCACAAAAAAGAAGTGTTGCATTTCAGACAGCACTCTTTGAATGCCACAGCAGCTTCAGTGAAGAGGGGATATGGGGTGGAATGTATCAGAGTAACCCAAGAGCTAGCTGCAATTCCTATGTTGTTGCCATTTTTAAAACGAATGTTGTGTTATTTCCGTCAAAAGAGTAATTAAACGTACAAAGCAAACGGCAATTCAACACATGCTGCAACAAACTAAGAGGGCAGCTCAAGGAGTTGACCATTAAGCGCAGAAAGAGTGCGAATGAATTGGCTCAAGTGCAACCCTCGCTGACATTTGTGCATTGGCTTCTTTTTAGAGCCGCCAGGCATTGCCAATGCCATTACACAGCGATGTACAAGGGTCGAGAGCAGCAAAAGGGTGAGGAGAGGTGTAGAAGGACAAGAAAAAGACACCAGCATGTCGACAGGAACCTGTGTTCAAAACATTGTAAATAAAATTGCAAGAGAAACGTCGTGTCTGTTCAGGATTCGGGTGAGAGTGAGGCACATGCAGAGAGTCTGCCATTCTGACCTGCGGGCGCTTTTGTGTTAATTGCGGTTGCATTTAATTACAGTTCGTTGCATTTGCAGCAGCACGTGACCATGTCTGACTCAGTATGTCTTTCAGACTGACTGTCAGCTCAGCACCAGCTGAGAGGGAGAGGCAGGCAAAGTAGTGGGCCTGCATACTTCAGCTACACATACTCACTTTCAACAGCTCCACAACTTGCCACATTGGCCGCAAAGTTTAGCTTTTAATTAAAGTTAAAAAGAATTTCGACTGCTCGACTGCTTGACTTTTGACCCTGTTTGCAACGCAACTCTTCGTGTTTGACGCCATCCATTGGCTTGAGCGCGCAGGCGGCAATAATTAGCAGGCCAAGCAGAATAAACAGGCCAAACAGCCCAAACAGCAGTTCAACAGCCACCCCAAATGACATATACAGCCCGCAACATGATTTGCATAAGCCACATGCAGAGTCAGTGCTAGATTACGCATACGCCGCATATACTCAATTATGTGTCCCACTATTAGTATAAGCATTAAACAGCAAACATTAGCATCGCAGCAAGCCTTAATAATGACCATGACGCTGACCACAATTATGCCCAAGCCAGAAAAGCTGAATATTATCAGCAGCATATCTGAATCGATCGTTATGCTTGTAAGATTTGTAAGATATTAAATGGCTCTGTCGTTTTGCATTCATTTTACTTTATATAGTACATTAAATTTCAAGTTCAGATTGCACATAAAAGTTTCAAAGCAAGAACAGCTTTAAATTTTAGTTCTAAAACATATTATGCTAAGTGGAAATAGCCACCACAAATATTAGTGTTTACATTTTCAAAATTTCTAATTAATATAAATAATATAGAACATTTATGTAATATAAAAATTTTCCTTTTTAGTAGGAATCGAGCTGGCTCCTTATTATTTAATTATTATAATTATTAAACTTCTCTAATACACTGCTGAATCACTCATATACTCATCAACGATGTCCGATATACTGACGTAAGTACCAATGAAGCCTCCGATAAAGCCAAATATAACAATCAAAATATCAATTATCAATTTATATCGCAAACGACCATAACCATCCTCGTACTGCACACAGATTCGTAGCAAGGCAGGAAACATAATACCCAAGATAGAGAGGCAGAAAGAACCCACCAAAGATACGAACAGCCCGAGATCCGGTACAGCAATTGCCGATAAAACTGAAAAATAATTAAATCAAAATATAAGAAAATCGAACAATCTTCAAATAGTACTGATTCTCCTATCTTCCTATCTTCCTAGCTTATTATCCGACTGTACTAAATATATTAGTATAGTTTAGATTGTGATTATTATTATCAAAATCTAAACTATTATTATTTTATCGCATAACAAGGGCTATTGATTTAGACAAGAGAAAATTCTTAAATAAACTTATGGTAACTTTTGCTCTCATATTTAACGAATTCTAGGTACTCATACAGACAGATGTGATTTACTTCCAAATCCTATTATATAGATTAAATCTATGTGCACCAGATATGAAAATTGGATAAGAGAGACTTACAAGTTAGAATTACAATAAATGCCCGTGAGAGAAGTTCGTAAAACGTATGCTTGGACTCGTCTGAAACGCGTTTTTGAACATAGCTCCACAAGATGTGTGCCGTGACATAACCCTGCAGTGCATAGGAAATATACATTGCGACGGCAAATAAGAGCTTCACTCCCTTGGGCAAGCTACAGAGAGAGAGAGAGAGAGAGAGAGACAAATGATCAGGAGAGAGACAAATGATCAGGAGAGAGAATAATTTTACTCATGAATAAACTTACGCTTCATCTTGCGGAATATTTAGGGTAACGCTGCCTAATATATCATGACCGTATTTCCAGAAGCCAAGAAGCCCGACCATAAAATAAAGGAATACAATTATGGCCATGCCCCAGTTCATGATACCACATCGTTTCACATAATCCTTAGGCGTCGCCATGTTCTCTTCAATGGCCAACATCTAAGGGAAATTTGGATAATAATTCCACAACTCTACCTGATCGCCTTACCAATCACTTACCACACCCACCGCCTCCAAGGCAAAGAGAACAGTGCCAAAAAAGACAGGAAATCTCGTTAAGTTCACAATCATTTCGCGATCGCCAAGAGACGGCATATCCTTACAAACATAGTATAAAATAATACCGAAACCTTAAGGACATGGTTATGGAATATTACGGAGCGCAATTGACAATAAGACTCACCGATAAAAAGTAGGGCATTAGCAACGGCAGAGAAAGGAGCGAGTAGATTCAGGTTCCTTATGCTGAAGATCAGCATAAGCGGTATGATCAAAAAGCACATATGGATTCGAATTGAAAACACGATAAATTGCTCATCTATAAGCTGCTTCACATTACTTGCGATGAAAACCACATAAATGCTACAGATGCCAAAGTGGTAAAATGCCAGAAAGAAATCTACAAAGGGGCTATCAGATTCGGAGATATATCAAAATCAAAATGTTAATATGAATGCAAAGAGGCAAAGTTCTCACCAAGCAATGGGAACCAAACAACGGAAGATAGGCGGACCATTTTGAAAACCTATTTTCATACAATTTGAGTAGCTTATGTATGGCATACGGTTGCGCTTACATAGGATATACATGCAGCCGAGCTGGAGGAGAGATATAATATTAATTTACTTTATTATCAATACCAAATGAAAACTTACTAACCAAAACGTGTAAGCAATAAAGGCATATAATGCCAATAAGCACCGTCGATATTATACCGTTTACATAACCAGCATGCGCAAAAGCATTGGGCATACTCAGCACTCCGGTGCCAATTGAGGCCTTCAAGAAATGAACCATAGCTTGAAAGTTACTGTGCCGAAGTTAGAGAAAATTAGTCTGTATCTACTTATATCAAAATCAACTGATAACACACGTGGTGGGATTCTTAACCTCGCGATACTCATGGGGATCATAATCATCATTATCGTCACTTTTAGTATTCCTAGGATAGAAGTTGGTTAATAGTGGAGAAAATTTACATATTTCAAAGATTACTAATATTCTGCAAAAATAACCGCTTAAATTATATGGTCACTTGTCCACTTTACTCACTTCATTTTGTCATATACTCAAATTATAAACCCGTTGAATTTGCAATTCAAATAAATTTTGAAATACACTCTTATCTGAATTTAAATCATATATTGATGAATGTAAAAAATGTAAAGTTGTAATGGCAATATTTCCAACAGCCCATAATATAAAAAAAGAGAAGCCTACTAATTTTCAATTATTTTTTATTTATTGATTCGATTCATCGTTTGAATTCTATTTAAATTCCGTCAAACTTAAGCTAGTCCTTTGTAAAAGCTTCAACAATGTCCACAATACTGACATAGGTACCCACAATGCCGCCGAAGAAGCCAAAGATAAGTAGCAGCAGATTCGCCACCAATCTGTATTTATAGGGACCATAACCCTCCTCGTACTGCACACAGATTTGCAGCAACGCCGGAAAAATGAGGCCCAAAATAGAGAGACAGAAAGAGCCCACCAGGGAGAGGAAGAGCGAGAGATCCGGTATGGCAATTGCACAGCCGACTAAGAGTCAAAAAACAGTCAACAAAAATAGGTCAAAAGAAAGACTTGCTCGACTCACAGGTAAGCAGCACAATCACTGCGCGAAAGATGAGCTCGTAGAGCGTGTGCTTGGAGACGTCTTTGATGCGTTTGCTTAGATACTTGCTCCACAGGATATGTGCTGTGACATAGCCCTGCAGGGCATAGGAAATATAGGTTGTAATGGCAAAGAAGATCTTCACCACCTGAGCCATGCTGCAAAGACAATCGAATTATACTTCTTACGTATGCGTACTATTTTTAATAAACATACATATCGGACTGCGGTATGTTTAAGGTAACGCTGCCTAAAGCCTCTTCGCCATATTGCCAGTAACCGAAGAAGCCGAGGAACACATACAGACTTAGCACAATGCCCATACCCCAGTTCATGATGCCACATGGTGTCACATAGGCTCGAGGGGTTGCCATGTTCTCCTCAATGGCCAGGATCTGAGAGAAATGAAGATAATAATTTTGCAAGTCCACCGGATAAGTTTAAAAAGAATCACTTACAACTCCCACCGCCTCCAGGGCAAAGAGAACAGTCCCGAAGAATGTGGGAAGCTTCCTGTAATCCTCAAACGCTTTACGTTCACCTAGAGGCGGCAAGTCCGTACAAATATAATACAGAATGATGCCGAAACCTAATAAAAAGAAAAAGCAAAATGTAGAAAAGGGAGGGTATTTTCAAACTCACATAGACTTACCCACAAAAAGTAGTAAATTGGCAGCGCTGGAGAAAGGGGCGAGTAACTTGAGGTTCCTTATGCTATAGATCAGTAACAGCGGGACGATCAGCAAGCACATGTGCAAACGTACGTCCCATTCGACAATATACTCATCCACGAGCTGTTTGATGCTCTCAGCGATGAATACCACATAAACACAGCAGATACCAAAGTGATAAAACGCTAGAAAGCCATCCACAAATGGGCTGTGAGAGAGATTAGCAATAATAATAATAATAAATTTATTTACTCATTTAAAGTCAGATAAAATGATTATTAATCAAATCTTCAGATCTGAGACAATCAAAGTTATTTAGTTTAAGAATAAAGTATAGCTGACTTACGTTGCAATAGGAGCCAGGCAGCGAATGCACGGCGGACCCTGCTGCAAGCCCAGTTTCATGGCCTCTGAGAAACTGACGTAAGGCACACGCTGTCGTTTGCAGAGCAAATACATGCAGCTAATCTGTAGAGAAGAAATATGAAATTATCAAGTAGCCACCCAATAACTAGTTATCTCACCAATATGTGCAGACAATAAAGAGCCAAAAGGCCAATGATCAGCGTTAACACGATACCATTCACATAACCAGCATGGGCAAAGGCGCTGGGCATAGCCAGTACTCCAGTACCAATTGAGGCTTTCAAGAAGTGGGCAAAGGTTTGCCAGTTGCTGTAGAAAATATTAAAAATGATATAGATAGCTCGTATAATGCTAATTAGAAAATTATTTACTCACTTGGTTGGATTCTTCACATTCCGATGTTCGTGGGGATCGTAATCGTCGGGGGGAGGCGTCTTGCTCTGATACGCGATTGATTCATTCTTGATATCGTTTCTAAGATAAGATTTAGTTATTATGAGTTTGGATTTTTACAACACCATTAATTGAGCCATGTGGTGTCACATTATGAACTGATAAATGGCCTCAAGGAACAAAACAATTGTAAACGTTTATAATCCGAGATAATCAGTATATACCACAACACATAATATCAGTGTTCATTGCTGATGTCTTTTATTGAACGTTGTTAAAAGAAAGCCAGCAGCGAAAGGCAACTGTTCTACCAAACTAATAATATACGGGCACAAACAAGCTGAAGAATAGACTCTTCATCTCTATCAGATTGTCTGTCGTTGTGTCAACCTTGTTTACTGATCAGTTAGCTAAGTGTTTACGACCGAGTGAATTAGCGAGTGGTTTGTTTAATTTACTTACTGCATTGTCAGCTACTGCACATAAATTGTTTATCACACACTCGGACTGTAGATAAAGATTCACACTATGTTAAGTAGGATACTCAAGAATACTATGAATTATGGAGACACAACTAAACGAGGAGCCTGACGCCCAGCTACTAAATTGAAAATGCACGTCGAGTCAGCTTAAGGCCAACGAAATGTGGCAACTTTAATCTTTCAAGATAACACAATTCAGAGGGAATAAAAATACCATCATCATTCTGGCGAACTTTGGTTCACCAGGCGTATGTGTAATAAACCCTGACTTTGAAGATCACCTGCGACACACAAGCATAGCGGAAGCTTTTGGAAATGCAAAAGCTATTCGCTCTAGCCAAGACGGCAACCAATTGCTGACAAAGCTTGCCGCGCATTAGCTTTCGTTAGATGTCTTTGAAGAGACTATTTTTAGACAGCTATAGCTCTCTCCCGACTCTTTGTTAACAGTGCCAAAATGAGTTTGGAATTCATTACTAATTACTCGGTTTTGTTTTTTGTTTTTATTTTTTGCTTGTCTCTCATTCTACAACGAAAAACTGTGCGCAACAGACGTATAATTGCCGCGTCTGCCATTCTTGTCGTGCGCGTGAAAAAAAAGCTGGGTGACGGTGACAGCCCGACAGTGAAAATATACATACATACATATATTATTATACGCTCAGTGTACGCAATTTAATGTGGAAAATTCGTATGGAAAATTATTCGAACATCTGCAACTTAATGCAATTAAACGCAATCACTCAACAACCGCTTCTTCTTTTAAAAAACGACAATTAAATATTATAATATAATTATTATTATTAAGCTGTCTATTGATTTCACGGCAAGTGAAATATAATACATGCGACAGTTTTAGGTAGTGTGCGGAAAATTATCAAAACAAATACCTCAACTTATGATATGTTTATATAAATGATATGTATTTGATCTGTGTGAAAATAATCAGTTAATATACGTTAATCACATAAACAAACGAAATTCCCAGAAAACAGAACTCTACAATCATATACTATAAAAATAATAAAATATTAGCCAGACAGACATGGTATACTCCATAAAGGTGAGCAACGAACGCGTTTTGGCCCCAATAAATAAAATTCAAAACAAAATAAAAGTTAAGAGATTGGCCAAATCGCTCACCATTTTAATTGTTTCCCCGTTTCGTGTCTCGCGATATTAGGCTTCATTTTTAGACTTAAAAGTATTGTCTGGCAAAAACTCGTTTTAGTTTCTGTCCCAAGACAACGAAAGACGGGTACAATAGGGAAGACACCAAATCAGGTTGAGATGGCTAGTGTGCAGGGAGAATTAATTCAATCGTTGTAGACTTGTCGGGGTTTTTTAAGCATATGTGTAATTAGCCTCGCTTAACTATGCGCCCTACAAAAAATATGATTATTGTGATTTATTTTACACTCGCTTGCGCTCGCTTTTTCTGTCGCAGACTGTGACGTATACGTGATATGGTTGATAATCGCAGCAATGCTAACCCATCGATTGGTTGACACTGCGTTATCATTTAAGTGTTACACCAACGACAACAACTAATAAATATACTTTATTACACGACTTTATCGAAGAACTATCATCCAATAAGCGGTTAGCTGCCGAAGGTATTTTTTTTCGAGTACCCTTTTCACACTGTGTAATTACACTAAGCTGGCATCTCGAAAATAAAATTTGTTATTTCAATTTCCACCCAAATACTAGAATTTGATCGTCTAGATCAGTAATAATGGGATGGAAGACTAGCTATTTAATTCCAAATCGGGTTGGGCTGGCACTATACATTAAGAGTCAATCAGGCAGTCATTACGGAAGGTATTACATATATATGAGGCTAGGGAGACCACCCCAGAGAAATAATATACAATACTCTCAAGCACTTGGCATGCGACTCGAGTAGAGAGCCAATTGAATATATTCATGAGTGCATTAGGTTAGTTAAACAACACAAACATCCATAACACTACGCAGCACAGTTGAAAAGCAAGTAGCAGTCGGAAATAAAAATAGATTCAATTTTAATAACTATAATTATAATTAAATCCAGCATACTATTATGTCATGTTCTACGTCTCGGAATCTTCTAGTTTTTTGTTCACATTCTCCTTAGTGTCAATTTGGATTAATATCAAGACCGTTTTGCACGCAAGATCAGCAGACACCAAGGGATGGACCTAGGCTGCAGTCCAGTTGTCCCAAAAATACTATATTTAATAGCGAATGTAATGATAAGCCTCAAAATATTTCATAAGCTCGCTGGCGCCGTATCTCAAGTCTTGCTGATAACGATAAGTTATTATTTGTGTGCGAGTATACTCATATGTGTATTACTATATATTATTGCCGTGGGCAAGCCCGAAACACAGCGAACACCAATTACGAGTAGACTTCGCGTTAGTAAGACTCTAAACATGACGGTGGTAAGAGGTGCACCATGAAAAGTATTGTGTATAGCGTATACATTGAAAACTATACACGTACTTGCCATTAAATGAATCACATTTTGAGATTCGATTAGAACGTATCGACATAAGCCTTAAGGTTCCGCCTTGGGGGCGGCTTCTTATCAGGAAAACATTTCTCGCCTATTTTCGGACACTAAATAAAGAAATAAACAATTTAATTGCCTGCTCTATCAACACTAAAAGCCAGACAGAACAACGGGGAGAGGGAGGGTGGCAGATTGTGTCACAAGTTCAGATCTATAAAACTCCTTTCGACATTCGGCATTTAATAAACAAATTCGCAATGTAAATTTTCATATTTCATCAGATGCTTGCTCGTTATGTTTCGTTTTTGGCACTTTTCTTATTATCTTCAATCTCAACCCTACGCTTATGATGCCTTATTTGGATATTTTTCAGAACAGCGAAACTGGTGAGTTTGAATATTTCTACACCGATTCAGCACGCGTCAAACAGCCCAAATATGACGAAGAGACTGGAGAGCCTGTCAACGATCGAATGAAGGTGCGATATCGCAAGCACGGCAATTTCCATGTGCCGCGTCACTTCTTGCGTGGCACAATCTGCGATGAAGTGGAAAACGTGTGGGCGAACAAACACCAAGAAGACCTGGACATTACAGCCAAGCATTTAATTGGACCCGAAACCAGTAAAAACGAAAGCAAGCTCAGAAAATCAACGCCCGGCTACGAGCGAGAGGATTACATCGACATGGATGGCGTAAGCACTGTAAGTGGAAGTCAGTAAAGCACAAGCATGATTCAGTTAATGACCTGATCTATCTATAGAGTATAATCCTGGGCTATGAACGCAGCAACTCCTTCCTGCTGTTCCTCATTCCAACACTGTTCTGCTGTAGCTTCCTCGTGTGGAGTCTACTCTCTATTCTAGAGATTATGCTTCACATGATATCGCATCAGAAGAACTCGCTGACCATGCAGAAGAACCTCTATTTCCGCAGCCCTCTCCATGTATTGACCTCCCAGTTCTGCGCCATCTGCCGCAACGAGTACGACAGCAAATACAATCGAACCTTTGATATGCTCAATCAACAAATGCGCATTGCACATCGCTCTGGAGCACTGAAGAACATGGCCAAGGCAATTGCATAAATACCCAACATGACAAGGTGGCCGGAGGGCAAAGCAAGGGGATCAAAATCCAATCCAAACAAGCAATTATATTAACAACTTCACACTTTAATGGTAATAAAAAACGATTATTGTTTCACGTTCAATAACAATAAATGCACAAATATATCACTACGAGTACCTGAACAGCATTTTTGAATAGCCTTCTGATTGCACACAATTCTCGGACGGATTAGATATCCTTAGACGGGTATTTGTCGCATTTGAGTAACATTTGGCGACACGTTGAACTTGGCGCCAGTGCAGGCAATGATATCATCTACGGTGTAGCCCTCGGCGACCTCGGTCAAGGTCAAGCCGACGCCCTTCTCCACCTGGAACACTGCCTTCTCCGAAATGATCAGATCGATGACTTCTTTGCCTGTCAGGGGCAGAGAGCAACTGTCCAGAATCTTTGGCGAGCCATCACGTGCATTATGCTCCATTGTAATGATGACCTTTGTACCGGGAGCAGCAACCAAATCCATGGCTCCGCCCATGCCCTTTACAAGCTTGCCCTGCAATATGATTAGATACATTGATTAGATACATTAAGATTGAGTGTAAAATTCATTGCACTAACGGGTATCATCCAATTGGCCAAATCTCCGGTTGCCGATACCTCCATCGCGCCCAAAATGGTTAGGTCTACGTGTCCTCCACGAATCATGGCAAAGCTGTCGTCGGAACCAAAGTAGGCTGCACCAGGTACGACAGTAACACTCTCCTTGCCAGCATTGATTAGGTCGGGATCGACTTTGTCCTTGGTGGGGAACGGACCCAGGCCCAAGATGCCGTTCTCTGACTGAAGCATGACGTTCATGCCATCAGGTATATAGTTGGAAGCTAGCACTGGAATGCCAATGCCCAGATTGGCATACATGCCATCACTGAACTCCAGTGCCACTCGACGAGCGATACGTTCGCGTAGGAGCTGGGCAGGATTGGGCTTGGCACCAGATTGACCAGCTTCCTTGGGCTCCGTGATGCGCAGACGCTCCACACGCTTATTGTAGTTTGTGCCCTTAAAGATTCGTTTCACATAGATGCCAGGCACGTGTATCTCATCAGCCGAAATGGCGCCAACGGGCACAATCTCCTCCACTTCAGCAACGGTCACCTTTGCGGCACGACACATGGGTGCATTAAAGTTGCGGGCGGATTTGTTGAACACGAGATTACCCATGGGATCGGCCTTCTGCGCCTTGACAAAGGCAAAGTCAGCGAAAATTGACTCCTCCATGACGTAGTTGCGTCCGTTGAAAGATTGTACAGGTTTCTTGACGCTTTCAATGATAACCTTGCCATCCTTTGAGTACTTTACGGGAGCGCCGCCCTCCTGCACAAGCGTCGCATAACCGGTGGGTGTGAAAAAGGCGGGAATGCCAGCGCCACCAGCACGAATCTTTTCGGCCAATGTGCCCTGTGGAGTCAGCTCTACAGCCAATTCTCCCTCCAGGTACTGACGTACTAGCTCAGTATTTTCACCAACATACGAGCCAATAACTTTAGCCACTTGCTTCTGCTTAATCAGCACTCCCAGACCGCAATCGTCTACGCCTGAAATTGACAAAGATAAGATTGATAACTTGCAGTTTGCGTTGAGATAAAACATTTGTTTTGATTAACATTCGCCATTAATAGCGTGGACGAACCAGTTGTGATAATAAGTTCGTAAAGCAGAACCAGTTCTCGCAGGGAATCTCAGAATCCAACAAGTGTCATTCCATATGATAAGTGAATCTACTTGCCTCCATTATTGGATACTGCGGTGATACCCTTGACTCCCTTCTGCTTCAGGGCGTCAATCATCTTCTCGGGAATGCCGCATATTCCAAAGCCGCCAAAAAGGATTTTGGAACCGTCCTTGACATCGGCCACTGCATCGTTGGCGGACTCGTAGATTTTACCTTGTCGTTGTTTACCCGATGTCGAGTAACAAGCAATAAGCTAGAAGTAGAAGACCAGGTGTTTAGATTAAATTAGGTTTCTAGTCACCAATTTGCATACAAGGTTGTCATGATTATCTGCTAGCGTGCGTGTTGTTTTTGCAACAACTTGCGTAACAGCGCCTACTTATTAATATGCGCGCTTGCGGGGTGCCAAAGGCAAGACGAATTCGCTCGCGTGGGGTGATCACGATCAAAATAGCGCTTATCAGGGTAGCAAGCAAAAGCAGAAGCCAATCAGACTAATAAACTTATTAATCTATCTCCACTGCACGCACACATATGTAAACTATTTTGGGCAGTGTGTACATAAGTATTTTTGAAGTATCAGCATGTGGCTGTTTACCACCCCAAACACTGGATTCACAGCAAACAATAGGCAAAGGTTTTGATGTTCTGCGCCACAAAACTCAAAGACATCATAGAAAATCTACACATTGCATTTGCATTTGTCGTTCATGATACAATTACAATCTCCAGACACACAAACATACTCGTGCATACTTGTCTATGTATAAATTCTTCTAATTATTGGTGCTCACCTTAAACGCTGGGTTTTTATTGCCCAAGCTTTTGTTCGCAATAAATTTCCACAGCATTTTGATTTAATATGAATGCGCAATTAATATTTTCTAAGTTTTCTTTAAAATAACTATTAATTTGAACTTTACGCGAAATCCAACATATAAACGCAGTTAACCGTCGCCGACAACTTGTAGACTGATTACAGAGCCAAGAAATGCTAACATTAGCAACAAGTGTAAGTAAGAGAACGAGTAAACAGCTGTGGCTGTGGTTCGTCAACAGCTGGCAAAATGTATGAATGTTGTCTTAACAGAAATGTTAATGACAAGTGTAATCGATTATTGTGCGGTATATCGTTGCGGTCCTCAATCGAACTATCAGACACAGCTGATTTCTGCAATAACAAAGCAGTTCTTGAGCGCTTTTTGTTTATAACAATAATATCACGCTCGCACACACAAACAAATGCGCATTCTAACTAAAATTGTATTATACGGAGAAAAATATAATTGTTTTGTGCGAATAACATTTAAGTACACGGTGTACACACTTACAACCAAAATGGCGTATTAGAGTGTTAGCTGTTTTTTTTTGTTGGTGCTTCTTATTCTTCCGTTCTTTTTTTGTGGGTAAGGTCTAGTGATTTTGCGTTTTTTTTTTATACATATATTTATATATGAGCAAATACTATAATAGATACGTGTAAATTATTTCGTGACTAGCGTCACCCAGTATTTACGCAGTTTGAAAATTGGACATCTTCATGAATTTATTTTGTTTACTTTGCAATCTCCTGCGACTCTGTTGTTGTTGTCGTTGCAGAGTCGTTGCCCGATAAGACTTCAATTTAATTGTTAATTGCAGAGCGGTCAATTCATTAAATATTTACTTTCTATTGATGAAGACAGCGTCGACGTCGCGTGCAATGCATTTTGTAGTTGGGTGCTTATCGGCTCAGCACCGGTGGACTGAGCAGAGCAACACTTGCTCTGCACTGCGTGCATTGGCCGTTACAGACGCGCATCATTGCCAGCTGTTTACCCGATAGGAGGCTGTAGCACCCGCAACCTGCCACTTGAGCCCCTCATGCCGTCAAATACCAGCTTTGGATGCGCTTGACAACAGAATGCAGTGCCATGGGGCCTATAAATAGCAATCAAATAGTTTTCCAGCAGAACCAACACAGCCATCAACAGCAGAGCTACAACTATAAAAGTTTCCATTATTGCTCGTCCAAATAATCAGCTCAAGCTTCACCGGCCTCTGTCTTTCTGTGCTGCTGCAAATAATCACACATTGCAAACGATTTCCTCCCTCCCTCTTAGCCCCACAACGGTCCACGCACCCAGAACGCATATATAGATTTACATACAAATGCACTTAAATGCTCACTTCATTATTGTAATTTACTTGTTTAATTACAGCTGGCAGACAATCGCTAGTTCGGTGCATTCACTCAGTTCTTTTGCAGCGCTTATTGCGGCCACAACGTTGCCCGATGCTCGAATTTACAGTAGCAGCAATTGGAGCAGCAGTAGCCAGTAGCAGGAAGAGTGTGTTTTGCCATGGAGGAGGTGGAGGATCAACGCCAACTGCTACTGCTCACATTGAACAGACTTTGGAGCCTTTATCTGCGCGCCTCCGACTCTGAAACAGATGATAACCAAGCAGCGAGTGTCAAGGTTTGTATACAACTCGGATATAATTGGAAATCACTTAACATGCGCTTATCACTTACAGGAACACTGGCTCTGGCAATTACTATACAACTTTCAGTACTTGGATGAGCAAACCCTGCAAGATGCACAATTCAATAGGTTGGTAAATCTGTTGATCACAATTCGTAATTCAACTCTGTGTCATTTTTAGTAACTTCAATCAGCTGCCCGAGGAGCTGTGTTCCTATCTACTTGAGCAAGTCTATCAGATCATCAGCGCAGCCAAACGCTCACAGGAAACAGAAAACGATCAGCAGGGCAAATGCATTAAGCAGCTTCGCAAGCAGCACAATCTTGCCCAGGTATTAGGTGGATTGATGCTTTTGTGAGTTTATTAAATTAATTTCAATACGATTGCAGCTCATACTCAGCACACCTAGTGACTGCAATAAGATACTGGCATTGCGAACTTTCCTTACCAACGGACTGGGTCAGCATTTGCTTGCCTTTCTACTGCGTGTGCAAATCAAGGCAAGATGCAGAGTTAGCTTATGGTGTCGTTATCATTATCTGTTATTTGTCTTTGTAGCATATTGCTTCGCAGAAGAGTCTGTGCCAGCTGTGCATAAATCTGTTTCCAAACTGCAAGTGGAGCTCTGCGAATCCACCATTGCAGTCGCTCACCAGCATTGCCCAATTCATTGGTAGCTTTCACCTAAACTCACAGCGCAACAAAGCGCGTCGCCAACAGCAACAGCAGCAGCCACCAATAGTACAACTGCCAGTCGAGATTCAGAGCACCTTCGAGCAGTTTAAAGCTGGCAGCAAGACAAGCGACGAGTTGGCACTGGTGCTTATCCAGCTGCTAACCCGTTGCATTGATGCGGAGCAGGAGCCGCAGCTGAGTGTGACTGTGCACAACTTTGCGCTTGGCCACCTCTGCAGCGGCTGCGTCGAGGAAACCAACGATTCCAATGCCGAGCTCATCAAGTTCGAACTGCTGCATCTGATCGCGCTCTGCGTCAACAACTTTTACATGCACGACCAACAACCTACAGCCTTGGACTTTAACAGCAACTTCAGTCAGCTGCTGTATGCGCTGGCTGCCAATCGAGGAAGTGCTCTGTTATCGCATGGCATGCTTTATCTGATGTTTGGCACGCTGCACAATCTGGTCGAGAGTGGAGCTCAACAGCTGGGACAAATTGATGTGCAAAACTTTGACAGCTGCTTCGACGTGCTGAAGGAATCAGACACATCCCTACTGTTTCTACACATCTACAAACTGCTGTTGCGTCTCACAGATCACCTGTCGCGCTTGGAGCAGCAGCAGCAATGTCTTATGGAGAGCAGCACCTCCAGTGCACTGACCAAGCAGCCGCCAAGACACAAGCGCCAGCGTCATAGTCAACTCCACTGCACGCCACGCTCGCTGAGCTGCTATTTCCAGGGCAAACTATATCAGCTGCTGCCCAGCCTGGTGCCAGAGCTGCAGGAGCACAGTGTACGCTCCTTGCTGCGCACAGGCAGCTGCTGTTGCCACTACAATGCAGCCAACTATGCCACTTGCTTGCGCTTGGCTACTCAGCTCTCGGGCAGCTATCAGAAGTGCGCCTACAAGTTTCTGCATTACAATGTGCTGCACACGATCTTCGTGAAGCGCTCGCCACAGCACTGTGGCGTATGCGAGGAAAAGCTCAAGTCACCAGCATTTCACTCGCAGCTGCTGGGCATCTACAAGGATAACTATCGTCCGTTGCTGCATAGCAGCTCCATGCTGCTCTTCCTCAAGCATCTCAAGCATATTGCCTATCTGCTCTCCTACGATCTGGCTGCTGGTATTTTGGCTGAGGTTGTGCTGCCCATTTTCCGGCAATACAAGCAGCTTAGCGAGTGCAAGACGCCGACTAATCCTGTCAATAAACTGCCACGCCTACAACTTCCTGGCAAGCTGGAAAACTATCGCGTGATCCACGAGTGTCTCAGCATCTTTGTGATGTACTTGAGTGACATACGCCTAGTAAAGGCTTTTTACAACGAAGAGAATATTGGCTACATGCAGGATTTGCTGACAGTGCCGGAACTACAAAGGGGCGTCTGTGATCTCATCAAGGTGGGCATTGATAACATCGCCTTTCTGGGCGACAACAATCACGAGCAGGTGGCGCTGAGTCGCCGTCTCATTCAACTACAGCTTAACAGCAGCGATCGAGCATCGAAGCTCTTCCAGGAACTGCTCCACAGATGCGCCAAGCGATCGCAGGTCAAATTCTGGCTGGATGAGGGAGGCAATACTGCCTTGCTGGAGGGGCACAAGCCAGTGGATATACTCTACATAACGGCGCTGCAATGGACCCTCAACTATGAGCTTCTCAAGACCAGCCAGCTGTTCTACAATGAGTTTGCCAAAATCTACTCGATACCCGTGGAAATGACGGTTGACGAGGATGACACAAATGATGAGGAGCAACAGCCGGAGGAGAAGTTGCGGCATGGCGATAAGACCATCATTGACATACTCAAATTAAACTATAACGCGCTAAGCTGCTTCCTCATGCTACCCAAAGCCGCAATCTCAACCGCAACCACAACAGCAACATCACCAGCGCCCTCGGCATCGCCAAGCCAGTTTAATGGCGGCTTTTGTGGCTCAAGTTCATTGGAAAGCCTTGTGCTGCCGTTCAGTACGCTGGCAGCGTCAACAACGACCACAGCTAGCTCGGACTACGCAGATTCTTCGCTGGACTACGCTGCCGTCATCGACAACTACACAAAGCAAGTAGCATTGCCTTCATTCCTGCACCATCTGCAGTCCAGTGAACCAGACGAAAGCATTGTGCTTTTCGACATACGCGGAAGCAATCAGAGCAAACACTCCGAGGCCGTCACCACCCACTTAACGCTCTCCAGCGTCGTAGCAGTGGAGGATCAGGTGGCCGCAGTCGGGCTAATTGGCAAGCTCTTTAACATTGTTGGCTCGCTTTTCGGGGGCAACGCCAGCCCCTCGAGGAGCGACCGTCGAGCCATCCCGGAGCCAGTTCTCAACATCGATGCTGATTTCTATTGCCTGTACGAATCGAATGGGGAATGCAAGAAACTACTGCTAAAGCTCTTTGAGGCGACCATGGCCATATGCATCAAGGGCTTTCAGAACGAAGAAGGTGAGTCTAAGCTCCAGGTGTGTGTGGTGTGTGGAGTGTAAGTAATAGTGTGTGTGATTTGCAACACCGACATTTTAGCCATTGTACGCTCAAGTAGTTATTATACCCTGTATTGGCAACTTAAGTAAAAATCTCTGCATCAAAGCTTTTAAATATGAAAAGAATTGAAAAAATATTCTGATGGAAATCAAAATTAATGCTGAATTTCCTTAAAGTGGCATTTAAAAAAAAACTGTCTACAATATATTTCCGTGATTCCATCCCAAATAATACAAATAATGAGCTTGATTAAAAAAAAATACGTCCCAAAAGTGTGTTGAAAATAGCTATCGTGAAATTTTCAATTAACTCTTTAAGATGTACTCATTTTTTCCATTAAGAATTTATGCCTTTTTTGCTCTTTGAATTATCATTGTTTTTCTCTGAAATATTATGTTTCACTGATTTATTTTGCACTTATTCCAAAATATTTGGGTTCCAGAATAGCTCATATATTTATATGTAAATTTACTTTCTCCCTTGCATTATTGTTATATGAATGTGTCTTAAATATAAATATTAATGTAGATACAATGGTATAAACATATAATAATTGCCCTTATAAGATCTTCTATTTTAAATATCTGTAAACGCATATATATACACACATATATATATATATATATATTATATAATTAGATTGTTTTTTATTTTTCCCGTTCAATTTCATTTAGTTTAAAAATGATATTTGATTTTCTTATTACTGTTTCATTTATACATTTTTTTTTACTGAAGCATCTTTTTAACCTACTATCAACTTACAATTACCATTGGCCTTTCTTTGCTTCTATCTGGGAGTTCATAATTTCTAGGGTATTTTCGCACCCATATGACCATAGTTAATTTAGCCAAGTCTGCCTTATGACTGTTTCTGTTACATTCCGCGGCTAATGCATTTCCAATGCAATCGACTGAGGCTAGCAAGAAGCCTTAGCAGTGCAGTTGAGTCGAGAACAAAGCACACACTCAACTCTAACGATGAGTGGCTAACGATTGTTGCTATTGCTGATGTTGTTGTTGATGTTTTTGTTGTTGGACTAATAACGGTGCGTTGTGGTTGCCTAAGAGTTAATTATAAGCCCAGTCAGTCAGTCAGACGCTGGTTTACTTTTAACTATAATACAAGCACTTACAACGTTAGCATCTGAGATTGAATTTCTCAGTCTGTGTGAGTAGTGTGTGTGCGGTGTGCGTGTAGGTGTGTGAGTAGTGTCTGTTTGTTGCACACGGCATTCCACACGCTCCAACAGCACTACTTTGGTATTGCCACTCGTCGTTGCCGCAGTCACAGTCTCAGTCTCAGTCGACGCTCCCACTGTTGATGTTTGAGTAAGATAAGAAAGAAGATCAGTGAGATGCTTATCTAACTCTTGAAGACTCTCTTTCATTCAATTCAATTTCATTTGATTTCATTCTTTGCAGTGGAGAAGATGCAGAAGCACCTGCGCAAACTGAAGGCAATCATACTGAGCAACGCCTCGAACAACTGGACAGAGCACGGTGAACAGCATGCCAGGGATAATGCTGTCATACAGACACTGCAGACGCTGCTCAAGATCGCCGAACTCTCGAGCACACACAACGAGCCAGCAGGCGTGGCTGTAGTGAGTACGCCATCGGCAGATGCCGCACAGTCGCGACCACGTGCGCGCTCCTTTAACAGCGGCAGCGTGGAGATGCCCAGACAACAGACTTCAGTCAAGTTGCCGGCCAAGAACTCGCTGGCCACACCGCCCACACCGAGGAGACGTCCCAATTCGAGTGAAGCAGCCTTGGGAGATGGCGATTACTTCTCCACACGTGCCTCGCTTAGCTGTGCCGCCGACAGTGAGCTGGAGCTGAGCGAGAATGAGCAGGAGTTCTATCTGACCGCCGACGAGGGCTACGAGGCGGATGGCGAAATTGCCGAGCTCAGTGAGTCCGAGTGTGAACTCAACGGCAATGCAGCTGTGGTCGCCAACGAGTCATGGACACCGTTTCAGCCGTCTTCACGTTATCGCAGCCACATTATGCATGAGGGTCTGAGTAAGCTAGTGGTACAGATGCTGGTGGAGCTATCGCTGCTCTGCATGCGCCAGCCCAGTGGCTGGACAGAGAGTCTGACACAGCTGGCGAATCGGCTTTTTGTCATACGAGACTATCTTGGCGGACCCTTGTGCCTGTTGCAAGGATTTGCTCCTGTGCTGAGCAGCAGCGATGCCAAATTGAGAGGTGAGATTCAAGCATTGCCCAGCATTATTCACACTAATCACTTACAATGCCTTTCACAGAACTGCAGCAATCCATACTCGAGCTCATCAGCCAGCTAAACACGCCCGATGTGCTGAACTGTTACTTTGGCATCCTGGCCAGCAAACAGCCACCAGCTGAGCTGCTGATGCGTCATATGCACCACATTTGCGCCTGTAGCCTGCGCAAAGCACAGCCATGCATGGAACTGGAGTTTCCCATCAGCATCGATGGTAAAATCGTCATCACATCGGATGCCTTCATCAGCGAGCAGATCGAGCGAGTACGTCTACAGCACCAGAGTTGCCACGCGACCACATTGTTCACTCGCGCCGCTTGCTTGGTGCCTGTGACGCGGACGCGTGTCTGGCAGCAAGAGGGACTAACACTGTCGCTCTGGCTGGAGGTGAAGGGGCAGCAGTTGCATCGCAGCTGCACGCAGCTAAACGACGACGAGACGCGCTACTCGGGAGAGGATTTGACGGTGACTAAATTGATTAATATATTTATTACCCGACTGACACTCTGCTTTGTCTCACATAGAAGTCGCATCTTGTTTCCCTCGGTAGCAGCGCCGTCATGCTGAGCATCTACATCAGCAGCAATCTGCAGCTGCTGTTTGAGCTGGTCAAACCTAACGAGCCGCTTCCACCACGCATCGAGGAGCACGTGGACGTCAGCAGTGAGCTCGGTTCGCAATCACAGACACCTGGCAGCTTTCGCCAGGCGCTCAAGCAGACAAAGCTGGCGCTACTTAACAGTTTTGGGCAGATGCATCTGCTCAATGGACACCAGACGATGCACGAGGGACACGGCGGCTACTTTGAGGGCGCCAGCGTTCAGCTGTCTCAGCTACGTCTACCACGCAACAAGTGGCTGCATCTGGTGTTCGGACTGCAGCAACAATCTGATGGCTTGCAACTGACCATTTGCCTGGATGGCATCGAACAGCATACGCTCAGCCTGCCTTGCCACAATCTGCGGCACGTGACGCGATCGCACAGCTTTCAGCTGCTGGCTGTTGGCGAAGGTGTGCCCGCTAAGACAGCCAACGGCAGTGGCCATGGCAATAGCAATGGAAACGGCAATAGCAACTCCACTTTGGATGGCTCTGCGCCACGCTATGCGCTGGCCAATCTAGTGCTGTTCAAGCGTCTGCTCATCGAGCGTCAGCTGCTGCTTAATCTGACGGCCATGGGACCGGACTTTACCGAGTTCACGCAGTGTCAGGTGGCAAACTGGAAGCCCAACTATGGCTACGTGCAGCTAACTAAATTGAGCAATTGCTGCTTTGGCAATCATGCGGACTGCATGAAGGTATTGCGGCAGGCGCGTGTTTTGGTCTACTCGGCACAACAACCGGAGCTGGCCATGAGCTACGATGCCAGTCAGGAGCTGGACATGGCCAAGTTCGGAGAACCTCATGGCCATATGCTCTACGGCGAGCTGTTGCAGCACCACCCACAGACGCTGCAGACGGCGGTGCTGCTCAACGGGGGGCTGTCAACCATGCTCTATCTCTTCGCTAGGGTAAGTCTTCAGTAAACTGTCTTGTATGATCAGAACCTTCAAAGCTCACCTAACCTTTTCAAGTTATGTGTAAAACTTGTTGGTTCTATTGTATTTGTATTATTCTCTCTATCTCATTTTAATTTATAATTCTTTAATTTTTAAATTGATTCTTATTCACTACAGTTGAATAAATAATTACCACTCGTCTCACTTGCAGATTGTAGAGCTCTGTAGCACTGCGAGCACGCAGGCCCTCGCATTAGATCTACTGCTGCAGGTGGCCCACTCAGATGGACAGTTGTACACGGAGTTTCTGCGTCAGGATTACCTTGCGCTCATTGGCTACGTTATCAAATCCGAGCGCTGCTCTAAGGACGTCCAGTTGCTGCGCAGCATTGTGAACAATGCCTGCTCCCAGCCACTGATCAGCCGTCGTGGCGATGGTCTCCATGTGAACGACAACACTACCGCCTGTCTAGTCTATCCACGACTGCTGCTTGCCGTGTTGCATCGCTACTCGGACTGGCATCGCTCGGGCGCCACTCACTCCGATGTGCTGGACATGCTCTTCCGCTCGCTGCTCGCTCTCAGCCGGGACAAGCATCCGCAACGTGATTTTAATATGGAGCAGCTGCATAACTCGGGATTGCTGCGGGCGCTGCTCAACCTGTGCAAGGTCTATGTGATAGAGTCGCCCAGCCCGGTACACATATCGCCCTATGCCGCCGAGTGCTTTGTGCAGATTCTGGCAGTTTTTGCGGGCTCGCCGCCGGCACCTTCGCTGCTTGACGAGATGATGAAACTGCTAATGTTGCTGCACAAGCCCAGTGAGTGCTATGTGACGCATGATCGTGGCAGCTTTTACTTTCTGCTGACGCCACAGTTGCCCGTGAAGGAACGCTCGCTCATGGCAACCAATCTCAGTCGAGTGACCACCTCGTTTCGTCGCCAGCTGCAACCAGCGACGCAGGAACTGGATGCGGAGCGTGCTGAGCGCATTAAGCGCTTGCGACGACTGCACAATTCCAACTCCAGCTATAAGCGTGCGCTGCACGAGATGGAGGATCAGCTGGAGCAGATGGCAGACTGCAGCAATCTCAACAAGGCTGCACTACATCTACTCAGTCCCGTGGAGGCCACGCGCTGGCGTCAAAAGTTCAAGCGTCGCCATCCCAGCACCAGCCAAAGCCCCAAGCGTAGTCCCCTCAAGCTGGCACGCCGTCAATCCCACAGGCATCCCAGCAAGAGCTGGCAACCCACTGGTCACAGCACGCCCAGCTCCACGAATCTGCCAACGTTGCCTCATCGCAAAACCGACTTCTACAATCAACCAGGCATTGTGACGCTGCAACAGCGTTTGCTGGTGTTGCTCAAGGACTTTCTCTGCCTGCTGCCGGACTCTGCGGTGGATGAGGTGCTGCGCCACTATGTGAAGCTCGAGTTTCTCCTGGTGCTGGCCAATCAACGCAGCTGTGCCGTGCGCACCGCCATCCTTCAGCTGCTCGCTGTGCTGACCAAGCGGCTGCCAGCTGCCGAGCTGGTTGCGGCCTCCAAGCAGCTGTATCCACTGCATCTGGCCAATCAGCTAACCATCCATGGTAGCGACGTGGCCATGTTTGAGGCGTGCCTGTCGTGGGTGACGGATGTGCATGGCAGCCTCGACGAGAGCATTGAGATACCGCTGGGCATCCGCCAGCGCTTTGGCCTGCAGTCATTGCTGGCCATTTCGATGGCCATGGGCCACAGCAGCTGGAGCAGCGAACCGCAGCGCGTCTTCAAGGCACTGCTGCTACTCTATATGCAGGTAATTTTTGTTGAAATAGACTGGTTAATTTGCATATTAATTTGTTTCTGACTTTGCAGAATGCCGATGACCAGCTCAGCCTGGTGGAGGCGGGATTGCTGCAGTGTACAGTAAAGGCACTGCATCAGCTCTACTCGCTGCGTCTGGGTCAGCCCAACATGGATCAGACCATCATAGAACTGCTTGGCGGCGTCGGCGAACGTGCGCTCAAATCAGTAGGGCAGATCAATGTAAGTAGCTTTCAGATAGTAAAAAAGGAACTGCTGAATCTGCTCGACTGAATCATGCTTTCATCATTTGTAGTCAATTGAAAAGAATTAATCTGAGTCATTTATTGGATATTAAAAAACTTCAAGTGCAATTCCAAAATATAATATTTAATAACCTTGATAAATACCAAAATATGCAACTTGTATAACTTCTTGCTTTATATAGTATAATTATTGATAGCTGCACCTTTATAGTCTTTAATTCTAGGCGTTTAAACAGTCGAATAAGCACTAAGTTACAGCAATCTTCTAACATGTTCTTCTCGTTCCTCTTTCAGCTGGTCTGGGACATACTCAACATGTTGGCCTTCTTCCAGGACAAGCAGCCAGCCCTGATCGTGCGCAGCTTCCGGTCAGTGCAAGCGCTGCTGCAGCTGCAATGGCTCAACATGTTCTTCGAGGCGTGCAGTGGAGTCGGATATCGTCTAAGGAGCACATTGCCTGACTGCTCGCTGAGCACGACCGAGTGTCGCACACGCATGGAGCTGCTTATCGATCGTAGCACACAGTTCTTCACAGCAAGCGGCTGCGTGGCCAATGGGAGTAGTAGCTATGTGGCCAGCCCTCCAGAGCTGGCGCTGTTCGAACTGCTCGTCTCTTATGGCATTGCCAACAACCAGCGCTGCAATAACTTTATTGCCTGGGGATTACAGCCGTCGCGTCCGCGCGATCTGCGTGCTTACATTGTGGATGCGCTGTGGCGAACCTGTCAGGATGAGTTCCAGAGTGCCATCATTTGCGATGGCAAGATGATCAAGGCGTTGCTCTGGCTCAGTCTGATGGAGGATATTAAGCCTCCCATTGAGAATCTGTCGCCACTTTGCCAAGCGCTGGGCATCAAGGAGAACGACTCCACCTGGAATCTGGAGCACGAACTGGAACGTTTGGAGCTGAATCGCAGCAACTTGGCCGGCAAACAGAAGCAGCTGCTCGAGAAGACACTGTACAAGTTTGAGCCGCTCGTGCAGCATTGCATTGACACCTCCATGGTGACCACAAGGCGCGTAGCCGAATTGCAGGTGATTATTTAAATGCGATTTTTCTATAATTAAAATACAAAGTTATGCATCGCGTGCTTACAGAATGCGGAGCGTAAGCTGCTCATGTGCCACATGAAGGATTACGACGACACATACACCTACACCAAGTGGCTTGAGATCATACGCCGCATGACGCATGAGGGTGCGCCCTGGCACTGCAGCGATCGTGCCGAATAGTAAGATACTTAGGCATCTAATGCAATTTCTTATTAAATATACTTCACTTTGCAGCTCCTGGGAATTGGACGACACTGAGGGACCTTCTCGCGTACACACTCGATTGCGACGTTGCCATCTGGAGATTGATCGCAGGTTCTTCATGAACGACTACTGCCCGGGGCAAGGGCAGCGCGAAGATTTCGATCAGTACACACGACCACTGGACTATCTGATAGCCAGCTACGATCAACAACTGAACATATCGCTCAACTCGCAGATACTCTACAATTTCGCGGCCAAGTTTCTGCCCGTGGACGGAGAGATTGATGGCGAGATTATTATAACCGATCTAAAGCTATACTTTTTAGCCACATATCGTTGTAAATACTTTAACGTTAACTGTGATATATCGAACATTACTGAAATTTGGCTGAAACGCTACCAACACCAGGAGAAGGCATTCGAAATACTCCTAGACACGAACAAATCGCTCTTCTTTTCGCTGCAAAACGCCGACGACTGGAAGATCATGCGCGAGGTATTCTGTGATAAAATTGTGACTATGCCGGACAATAGCAAGGTGCTAGCCATAACTCAGCAGTGGCGCGAGGGTCTGTTGACCAACTGGGAGTACCTAATGACGCTTAACCAAATAGCTGGACGCACCTACAACGATCTCATGCAATACCCGGTCTTCCCTTGGGTTCTGGCCGACTACAAGTCCGAGCTGCTGGATCTGCGACTGCCTCAGAACTTCCGACGACTAGCTCGACCCATTGCCGTTCAGCTGGAGGAGAACGAGCAGCACTACATAAGCAACTACGCAGTAAGAACTTGAGTCATACTTTAAGATGGATAAATACTCATTTCTGACATCTTCTGCAGTACATCGACAGCACCAATACGAACATGGGCTCGCTCATACTAAAACCGTATCACTACAGTTCCCACTACTCCAACTCTGGCACCGTGCTGCATTTTCTCGTTCGGGTACCGCCTTTCACAAGTTACTTCCTGCGCTATCAAGGTGAGCAATGGCAAGTGCTGCCTGATCTTTAAGCTTATTTTATTATTTGCTTTCCAGACAACAACTTTGATCTGCCGGATCGCACATTTCATGCCCTGAACACCACGTACTGTCTGGCCAGCCGGGACAGTCCCACTGATGTCAAGGAACTGATTCCCGAGTTCTTTTGCCTGCCCGAAATGTTTGAGAATTTTGAACGTTTCAATTTTGGTTGCCGGCAAAATGGCGAGCGGGTTGAGGATGTGGCGCTGCCCGCCTGGTGTCAACGGGATCCTCGCCTGTTTGTGCTTATACATCGACAGGCGCTCGAGTCGGAGCTGGTGCGCAATGATTTGCATCATTGGATTGATCTGATCTTTGGCTACAAGCAATCAGGCGAGAGCGCGGTCGAAGCCATCAATGTATTTCATCCGGCAGTAAGTACCCTAGTGATAGAATATTTTCTCTACTGTACTCGTATACTCGTATAGCACTCCTTAGTATTGTTAGTAAATAAGGTTATAGAATTTGGCTAAGCTACGCCCACTTCCTCTTCGGATAATAATATTTAAAATCGTATTACGATGAGATAATTAAGATTTGATTTTAAAGGTTGCTCAGCTCTTTATTTTTTGTTGCCTTAAATTTCTAGCGACTAAAGCTTCCTTATCTCTTTTTGCAGACCTACGCCGTATTCCTGGACTCAGAGATCAGTGATCCCATTGAGCGCGAGGCGGTCAAGACAATGGTCAAGACATATGGCCAAATGCCGCGACAACTGTTCAAGTCTTCACATCCCTCGACTAAGGCACTAGACTACTCTCTAGTGGACACACCCATCGTTAGTCAGGTAAAGGGACTCCGCTGGGGCGTCTACGTGGGCTCGCCTCAACTCAAGCCGCCTTCTTGGGCCGACATACACAAAATACCCGGCACTGAGCATCTGGTCAGCTTCACCAACACAAATGTGGTCTACGCACTGCCAGCTCGAGCTGGAGTTATGCAAGGAGCCGAGCCGGACACCTACAACGTCATCTCATGGGGCTACGACGATCGCATTGTGCGCATCCAGCCGCTGAACAAACTGCAGGCCAAGCCCAAGAATCTGCTCCACAATGGCAGCTTCGATGACATCACGGCCTGTGGCTGCGATGTGAACTGCAACCAGCTCTGGTTTGGTCACAAGTCGGGACGCATTAGTGTCTACAAGTGCGTGAGTAGCATGGATTCGCAGCAGCGTACGACCAGCAAGAGTCGTCAGAGTTATGTGCGTGGGCTGCGCTTGTCCTACAACTCCGCGTTTCGCAAGTTGACCACGAAGAGCTCTGTGCCGGGAACAGCTGTAGATGCCTCCGATGAGTCGAGTAATCTGCATGCCACACACTCGGCTGCCTCAGTAGCATCCTCAAGCGGGTCATCGAACAGTGATTCACTACAACGCGATGGCGCTGATCTCAGCTGGTTGGGTCCCACATTGCTGGTGCGGCACACGGATGAGATCACCTGCATAGCGCTGTCCGTGGAGTTTAAGCTGGCAGTGACAGCTGGACGCGACGGCATTGCAGTCATCTGGGATCTCAATGAGTAAGTAGCTGAATGAATAATTGCAAATTATTTACTAACGATATCCCTTACAGCTGGAGTTATGTGCGCACTATTGCACGACCCGCAGAGATTCATCAGTCGCCCATCACTCATGTGGCCATCAGTCCCACTCTAGGCGACATTGTCACCGTGCACACGCTGCCCCAGCAGCCGGATGCCAATGGAGTGCATCCACAAACCGTACAGCCCAAGCCGAGTGCAGCGGATGAATGCTTCGAGGTGACCGAAGAGAGCCTGGATGACTTTGTGAATGTCAACATCAATCCCAATGGCAAATCCATACTGCGCCTGCACTCGGTGAATGCACGATATGTTCAGCATCTGTTGCACGAGGATCGGATCCAAGCTGTGTGCTATTCGTACATCAAAGAAGGCGTCGGCGTCAATGTCATTGCCACCGCTGTGGAAGGCGGCTTTGTGCGTTTCTGGTCCAGCTGGAACTTGGCATTTGTCAGCGAACTAACTACAGGCACTTCGCCCATTCGCAGGTGAGTAAAATAAATGAGATGCAAACTGATTCCCAGCTGAAACTCTTGCTCCATTACAGCATCAGCTACTCCACGCATCAGCACTTAGTAGTGCTTACTCGGGAGTCGCATATACAGGTCTGGCAATCCGAGGGACTATACGGCAATGCGCCCAAATTCCCGCAGATTGTCTATAAGTGAACAAAGGACATTAATAAGGAAGTTAAGAACTCCACTCAACCGAAAGCATATCAATGACAAATCCATCAAACTGCGTTATAAATCAAAGCGAACCTCGGTTCCAACTTATCGTATTCGTATCAAGCAGAGCAAATTCTTTTTACTGGCTTCAAGTTACATATATAAAGGCAAAACTTGAATGACCTTAGGTTTATAGATCTGTAAAAAATACATTTTTCCACCAGACAAACTTAATAGTCTACTAACATTCAACCAAGTGACGATGGCATCTCTAATCAAGGCAGATGATTCAATACTTCTCTAAGCTATTTAATATCAACATCCATTCTTATTTGATCGCTTGTGCTACGCTGCCTTCAATTGTTGATATTATCATTAAACAATAAAAAACAATACTTTTTTACAATAACTAAACAATTTAGTTTCCAAATATAGAAGCCACAACGGTGACTTCATGTATACTCTAACAATATAGCTAATTAATTACAATCTTATAGTTAACCTGCAGACATCGTCAGGCCTTCCAAGGCGGCGGCTTTGGTGTGTTGCTGGCATTGCGTTTTTGTTGCTTGGCGGTTTGTTGGGCACTTAGTGCAAGTATTTGATCCAGCTTATCTAAATCACTAGGAGATTTGCTCAAAAGTAGCTCGATGTAAGCCTGCAGCTTGTCCATGGGCGAAGCTGGATCTTTTTTGCCCACCACATCTAAATTGTTCTTTTCAGTGCTGTTGCTGCGGTGCGTTTTGCTGGACTTTGGCGTGTCGGGGTAATGACGTGCATTGTTCAAATCTGGAGACTCGTTGTCCGTCTCCCCGCAGGAAAGCTGAAATGTCTGATTGGGCGATGTGAGAATGGCTAGTGCCTGCTGCCACTGTGCCTCCATCACGCCGTGCAGTTTCTCCGCAATGTCCGCACTAAAAGAATACACAAATTTTATATTTAAATTCCTGTCAGGATTTATGTTTTCTTACCGCTTGTTCTTGTAGCTACTGAGCTTAATTTCTAAGTCTTCTATCTTCTTTGAGGCATTGGCCAGCTGCAGGCGATATAGTTCTACCTCCTCGTTGTGCTTCTCCTGTATGAGATTCAATTCCTGATTGTTTTTCTCGTTGATCATCTCCAGCTGCTTGACAGCACGCTCAGCAATGAGACGTTCTCGTTCGCGTGCTTCTGCCTTGAGCTGCTCTTCCATTTTGTCCAGTTCGGCTTGGAATTCCTGAAGCTTTTTGGCCACAACATTTTCCATTTGTTGCTGATAATGTTGCTTCAAAGATTTCTGTTGTATCTCTAGTTTTTTCTTGAGATTCGTCTGTCAATTGAAGAGAATATGTCAACTTTAATTAATGTTGGAATAGTTGAAATTACCTCAGTCTCTGTCAAATTGGCTAGCGCATCCTGCAGGGATTTGCGCTGTCCTTCGAGATTGTCCGCGCGCGTCTTTTGCTTTTGATGATACTCCTGCAGCATTTCCTTCTGCTGGCGTAGCGTCGAGTTTTCCTTTTCCATTTCCTCAATGCGTGTTCTTAGCTGTAGAAAAAGAGGCAATTAATATTGATCATTTGGTTAAGACTTCGACTTTACCTTCTCTTGCTGATAGTCAACCTTGGCGTATCTGTCACGCAGCTTATTGAGCTCAGCATGGGACAACTCCTCTGCTCTCTTGCTGCTTTGCAACTGCAGTTCCAGCTGCTCTCGTCCAAGAGCTGAATCACTTGCCTGTCTCTTACTCTTGTCCAGTTCAGCCTCTAGTTTTTCTGTTCTCTCCTGAAATTTGGTTACCAAGCACATTGCCTGAGCCAGCTCATGCTGCAGTGCATCACATCTAACTAAAGTTTCACCACGGTCCACTTCCATCTTATGCAGCGAGTCGCGCAGATGTTGTACCTCAAAGTTAAGAGTCTTGGCTTGTTGATCTGCTTGCTGCAAGGCTCCATCCTTAGATCGATCCACTTCTACGGCTACCGATAGACGCTGCTCATACTCCAGCAGCTGGGTTTGTAAGTGCTGCACCATTTTCTCCAAATGCTGACGCCTCAATTGTTCCTCCTTTAGTGATGTGCTGCCATGCTTCGTGGACACGTTGTTGTTTATTACCGTTCCTGCCATATTGCTCTTGCCCCACAAATCACTCAGACTTATTAGCTTGTTCTCACTGACACCGGTAACTGATGCTCCCAACCGAATGCTCGGCAACGAGTTCGTCGCCGGCTGCGACTCATGCGCCTGTGCCAGTCCTGTGCACCTTCGCATTCGCAAATGATCGTCGCTGTGATGCTGCTGCCAAGCGTTGTGCTCGTCGAGATAGTTATCAATCTCATTTAGTATGTTCTCGTCCGGCCGAAGACGTGGCGGCTCCACGGAGCCAGTTTTGGGCGTCGAATGCACCATGCCATATATGTCACGCTTCGGTTTGGTGCCTTGCGCGGTGCGCACTGTACTCGTTGATATTGTGGAAATATCGGAGGGGGCATCAAAGCGACGATCGTCGTCGCGATCCAGTTCTATGTTTTGCAGGCGTGCGTTTATATGATTGAGCTCGGTCTTTTTGCTGGGCATAAGAAACTGATACGCAGCTGTCGTCGGCACTGGAGGCGGGGGCATAGCAAGTGCATCTGCATCTGACGTAGATGCCAACATTTTGGCCTCATGCATTAAACGCTCTGCAGTTTGGGAGTAGTAATTGGGTGGTATCAGCAACAAAATATCGGTGTCGTCCGTATCGGTATCACTCATCACTTATTCATAGTAAATTTTTAAATATTGATCCAATTATTTTTGAAAAACAATATTTAAATAAGAAAGCGAAACAAGCGCAATTCGTGGTTGCTATGGCTGCACGTATACAAAAGGTTGCCACTCTTTTGATTGTTTGGCAGGAGTGCGAGCGCTCTCAAACTAATTGATCAGATGTGGCAACACTAAATTTTTTCTCATATGACATGTACGGCAGCACCGCATTGCCAGTGTTTCTCTGATGCGTGAAAAATGTGAAAGTAAAAAACTGGCGCGGCGCTTTACAATATTTAATCTTTATTGCCGTATTTATTTAGAATGATCTGAGTGGCGCTCTTATTTGCTTTCATAGTGATAACGTATAATTTATGTCAAAAAAGTATTGGCCATTCTGCTGTGATAAATGTGAATGTGAAAAATTGGCGCTCCGTGGTATTAAAGTTTTATTTCCTAGTTAATTCAGCGTGTATATTAATTTGTGTCTCATAAAAGTAGTAAGCCACGAATCCACAAAGAAGGGTAAGTACGAAATAGAACATTCCACTTGTCTTTTTAGTTTTCTGCATTATTTGCATTTTTTCCTTATCGAGCTTATCGATCTTCAACAACAACAATTGGCGCTCTTCGTCCCATTCGTTTACTTGCTTTAAGGTGCTGGCCAGTGTATCGTTTTCCTTTTCTACTGCACCCTCCATGCTCGCGTCTGCCTCAGCAGAGGATATCCGTGATTCCTCATTTATAGCTTTATTGGGCTCAAGCAATTTGACTTTAATTTTGATTTCGCTGATTAATGATGGATCTATTGTCTTCCAAAACTCGTGCAAATCTCTCACATCCCCTTTCGCCTCGGCGCTTAGCAATAAAAACTTATGGCATTGTGCATTATCCTGAGCAATTGAATGTACGAATATGTCAATGGTTACGGTTTCCCCCACCTGGATAAGACCCACATTGGGACGCACAAAGAACTGGCGAGGTGTCGTAGTCTTCAATTTGAAGGCAACACGAGACTGTTTGCTAGGATTGTAGACCAAAAGCTTTTTGCAAACAGCGCGATCAAATGGGCCTTCCAGCACCAACACCTCTGGGGGATCGACGATGAGCATTCCTTCATTCTTGTTCATATTAAACTATTTTCAAAAATCTTTTCAAATATTAAGAATATTTTGTGGCTTGTAAATGTGCCTTTAGTTATCCAAATAATCTCACCGACTAAAAAATTCTACAATTTTACAATTCGATGTTGACAAATAATATTCCCATAGTCTACTCAGATCAACAGCCTTTCGATTAAATTTTGTGGACATGAGGACGTTTGATTCTTATTAGTTAATAATTTTTTTGCCTATGGAATGTTGTTTTTTCGTTGAGTATTTATTTCGTTTTCGTTTTGTATTTACAGGTTCGTTTTGATAAAATTCGGGTAAGTTGAAGTTGCTTTTCGTAAATATAACTACCAAAATATCATGCGTCCTGCATTCGGGGACGTTGCCTTCGAGAGGATTATGTCCGAGAGCTCCTCGTCCTCCAGGTCGCTGCTATGCACAAGGTAATGCACGTGCGTTTGGTTGAATTGGGTTGAAAATGAAATTGGAATCATATAGAGTAGGAGAGAGTGACAAGGGGGAGAGATTTATAAAGTGAGTTAATAATTGCTTTTGATACACATATTTCAATATGCACGTTTATTAATTGTTTTATTCGCTTTGTTTTGTTGGTTTTTGATTTAGTTTTGTAATAAATAACAATGAGTGCTTGTTGTTGAAACGGCTGGACATCGATATCGATCACCTGGTGATGAGTTCGGGGTGTGGATTGATGAGGGGGTTGTTGAATTCGATTCGGGGTATGTGCAGAGGCAGGTGTAGGCACAACAATAACAACAAGCACAACAAATTGCAGTAGACAATGCGCTTTTTATGGTCTACAAATAAAATTCAAAAAAAGAGAGAGAGAGAGAGAGAAATAAAAAAAGAAGGAGAGAAAATATGGAAGAAAATTTGAAGATATCAGTTTAATTGCAGCGGCATTGACATTTAACGCAAACATTAACATTAGACAAACAAATATTACAAACAAATAAAGAAACATTTAGAATGATCATGCAAATGATAGAACTGATAGATTGAGAGGTAGATGTCTGATAAAGCAGGGGAGGGGGCAGTATCCACTTTTGCAATAATACACAAATTGGTTTAATCATAATTCACATTTTATTTTGTAACTAGTCCAAATGTAGGCACTATTTAATCATTAGTCGTTAAATATATATTGCAAAAATCAATAAAAATATGCCTTAAGTCTCTTTTGCTAAGATTAAAATATTTTACAGCATAGTTTCTGGTTTTTGTTTTTCTCTTTGTTGTAACTTTAAATATTTGTAGATTTTTCTTGTATGTATAGTTTAAATATCACTTAAATATTTTCGTTTTAAGCCACGTTTTATGTTCTTTTGTGAAATTTCCTTTCGGGGTATCTCTTTTTGCGGACGGTAACAAGAAAAAGGTGCATTTTGGAAATTAAATTTACAATTTTTGACAATAAATATTAATTGTATATCGTAAAGTATAATTAATAGAGTTCTCATGTATTTTTCCTTCTTTTTGTTTTTGTTGTTTCTAAATTAGTTTTTATAAATAAGGTTTTGTTTTGTTTACGCAGTCGTTAATAATATAGTTTATAAATTAGTTTGCAATTTAAATTCGTTTTTTTTTTGCATTTCTAAAAAAAACAACTAATCACAAGGCAAATAGATCTTGACTTTGGACTGCAAGAGGGGGGCGTTCAAGAAGTTGTTTCGGGCAACGCAGGCAAGTTTTAGTGGATGCTAAGCTTAACGAGTTGGGACTACGAGCTACGAGAGATAAGTTGAGATAGCGAGCGAATACCATAACCACAGAGAATAAAGAAAGAGCGAGTAGAAAAGTAAATATATAGTAGAGAGCGAGCGAGGGGAAGAGTGAAATAGGGCCCAGGGGAGATGTGCATGTGAGTGATGACCGATTATTAATGGATGCATGAGATTCGTTTTAAATGGCACAAATGTAACGATTAGCTAGTGGCGAGTGACGAGTAAAACAAGAGGCAAGAGTGAATGAGTATAAAAGACGTTAAAATAATAACAAGATGATAGTTGTATGTGCGATATTAGATAGTAACGAGTAACGAATGGAAATAGCGAGTAACTAGTAGAAGTATGCGAATTTATCGGATAAGATCGACCGCAGTTCTCAGCTTACTTTTTCATTAGCGAGCGCACTTTCTTCAGCGTACGATTAAATATCGTCTTATTGCTGGCGCTATTGTTCGATCCCAGCGACGAGTTGGACGTCTTATTGCTGTTCAGTCCGCCCCCGCGGTGCACATGCGCCGACGCCCGCTGCTGATTGCCATGCTGCAATCCGCCCGGCAACGAGGTCGGAGTCTGTGGCTGTGACTGCGACTGCGATCGCACTGACTGCGTGTCCTCGCGCTCGCTCTCCGTGGAGCTAACGCCGTCGGGACTCTGGCGACTGTAGGCACCACGAGGCGGCTGTATGGGTCGCTCCGGCGTCGGTGACTTCGATGAGGAGCTGGTATCACGTCGCTGCGGCTGTGGCGTCATGGGCAATGCCAGATTCTGCATCGATTGCGTCTCATCGGTGGGCTCATTGGGGGGCAATATCTCGGCGAGCGTCTGCTTGGATAGTATGTGGTCCAGGCTACGTGACTTGCGATGCTGCTGCACATTTGGCGGCGCCAGATTCTGTTTCTCACGTCGCGTTACATGGCACATGTCCTCCGCATCCACTTCATCGTCCTCTGCATCCGGCTGCAACGTGCTTGTCGAGCTGGCATTCGTCAAGGCCGTACTCCCAGCTGCCACCACAGCCGCCGCTGCCGCAATACGCTGCTCGGGCGTGGTCAAGCTATCCTGACTGGTCGCATCCGCCGCCGCCTGATCCAGCAGACCATCCACGCTGTGCGAGCGGTAACCATTCGCCACACTCGCATTGTGCACAAGTCCTGCCGCCGAGCTGCGACGTGGCGGCAAATACGCCAGCGGCATCATGTTCTGCATGGAAGCTGAACCGGCGCCCGACTTATGGAGCAGGGCTGCCTGCTGGGTGCGATACGGTGGCAGGATATTCGATCGCTTTGCCGGGCCACGGCCATAGCTCAAGAGGGAGGTGCTGCCACGCTGGCGGGCTGGTGAGGGGGATTGCCGGTATCTATTTGCCTGGTGATTAGCTGATCTCGTGCATAGTCGAGAGTCGAGAGTTCGAGGGTTTTCGAGTGTTGCAATCAAAATTAAATTAATTAATTAACTTTTCTTTTAGATAGAGAGATAGAAAGAGAGAGTTATGTGTGTGAGAGAGAGAGAGAGACTGAGGAAGTGAAGTGTGTGGTTGTGTGTGCAAGGCTGCAAAGGATCAAGCTAAATTATTACAAAATTAAAAATAATATTCCATTGAGGGGATTCCTATGCAGCCTTGTGTCGAAGTGATTAAGTATATGTGATGTGTGTGTGTGTGTGTGTGTGTGTGTGTGTGTACTTAAGAGAGGGTGGGAGAGAGAGAGACATTGAAGCTTTGCCATTGGCTTTAATTTGCTTCTCTTGTTGGACTGCCTGAGTCCTTTGAGGTTTTGTTGAGTGGGATTGAGGATGTTTTATTGTTGTTGCATTTGCTTTTGCTTAACACTTTGCTGGTTATTCGAGGCTAGCCTATGTTAAGTGCTCTCGATGGCCTAGTCTACGCTGTAGTTGACTTTGATTCGCATTCGAATTTAAATTCGGATTCTGATTTTGAGTTTGAGTTTGAGTTTGGTTTTGATTTTGATTTTGATTTGGAGCTTGACTTTGAATCTGATTTGAAGTAGTTGTAGTTGTACTCGTTGGCCCACCTTGTCCGCTGCCATTGGCCGCCATGAGGCCATCCACCACACTGCCCGCGCCGCCGCTGACTCCGCCACTGCTGCCGCCACCGCCTCCTCCTCCTCCGGCTCCTCCTTGATAGTCGGAATCGTTGCTGTGCATTCTTTGGTACGAGGCCACAACGGGAGTACCAGGCGCCATCGCCGCAATGCGATCGATATTCTTTTCGCCGCGCAAAAATCTGCCGACATCAGAAGGGGGAAGGGGAAATTGAGATTGCAATGAATGGAAAATGCTTATGCTAAGATTAAGTTCTAACGCTATTGGGCCTATTTGGTCGTCCATTTAGTCCTAAATGCGCCGTTAATATACCTTTCGAGCTTGTCGATGCATGCATCCTGGTAGTCGTGGATCCAGTTGACGCCATTGAAGTGCGCCACACTGCACATATCCTCGGGCAGATTCTCTGGCCAATTGAAATGCTGATCCATAATGGGTATGATATTGCAATTGGAGTTTAAAGCAGCCACAATTTCCTGTAATAAATCAACACAAATGGAGATCACTCCTGCGGCAACCAAGCTGAGCTAAACCTACGCGATGCACCCAATCCTTGCACTCCTCATCATTGATGCAGCGATGCAGTGCATCCGGGGTTAATACTAAGACAAAGTTCTTTGCCTGACGAATACTGTTCAGTAGGCCATTATCAAATTTGCCCGCCTCGAGGCGCTCCACATCGATGAACACCGAGAAGCCGCGCAGCTGCAGATGTACCTGTTGGAGATTGGATTACAAATAGTAATTTATAGTATTTTTAATCAATATCAATTGAATGTGAAGTATTTTAATTTAATCTTGAGTTAGGTGACTTCAAATAAATAACATAACTTGTGCTCACCTTCAGCAAGCTGGCCAGCTGGGAGCCATTGGAACGGCGATAGCTGACAAACACATCCAGTGTCTTGGCCATGTTCTCCTCCGACGAACTGGGCAGCGAGTTCTCCAGATTCTTCACGGAGTTGAGAATGCGCAGTCGATGAATCGCATTCTTGATGCCGCACTCCGTCATCAGCATGTCCTCGTTGACATGGGGTAGGGTGCACTTGTCGATGCCTGCATTGAGCATAGCATATGTGTAGGTGCAGTAGTCTGTGCCAATCTCGGCGAGAAAGTGGTGCATTTTCGCCGTATCCTTGGAGGAGTAGTCGGCCATCCGCTTGAGATTTTGTAGTTCACGCTCGAAGCGCTTGAGGAGAATGCCATTGGAGATGCCGATGTCATCGCGCAGGTTCTCCTGGTTTAGCTTGAGCAGCAGATCGCCGTCAACCTGCGAGTCCACGAACTTCTGCATGTAGTTGAGGAATCCAATCTGTTTCACCCACTCCCGCACATCCTCCACGGACCACAGCGGCACCTGCTGCGACAGCTTGTGCGGCACCGTTTCGCCAATGAGACGCAGCGCCTGCGCCGCGAACTTGGAGGCGATGGCATTGGGACAGCCAGCCACCGTTTTGAGCGCCTCGATGGCATTAATCTCGTGGAAGATGTCGGTGTTGCCCTGCTTCCGCTTGATGCCCGCCTCCATGCAGAAGTGGAAGGCAGCCAGGTTGCGTGCTTCCTCCCGATTGGAGCTGAGCACGGGAACTAGGCGTTCCAGCCAGTGCTTGCTCTGACCATGCGCATGGGCCAGATTGGACTTGGCAAACTCGTAGGGATCGTGGGTGGTCACGAATGGCTCGACGAGATCCAGGCAGCCCGACTTGAGCACCTCCGCCTCAATCTCTTTGTTGGCAACCAGCACAGCGATGGCCAGGCAGGCATAGTATTTGATGTTGTCGTCGTTGTGGAAGGCCAGCGGGAACAGCCACATGGGCACCTTGCGCACAATCATCTCCTCCTGGTTCTCTGCCCCGCCATAGAGCGACAGATTGACCAGGGCGCTGGCACAGTGACGCAGTGTTTCAACATCACTGGTGCGGCACTTGAAGAGCAGAGCGTCGAGGCCGCCCAGGCGTATGACGTCCGAGCAGGTGCCCTCGGAATGCTTGAAGAGATGCTCCAATATGCCAGTGCCGACGCGAGAGTGTTCCATGTTGGATTCCTTGGTGCAGACACAGGCCACATTGACCACCTTGTCGAGGCCGTTGTCCACCACATGCGATCGATTCTCTGTGGTCAGACACTGCTCCAGCAGCTGGGCGGAGGAGAACTGCAGATCGATGTTGTGCTGGACGCAGTTCTTCATCAGCAGATCGAGACCGCCGCTCTGGCGCAGGGAATTGCACAACGAGTAGCCCAGCTCGTGGCCATGCGTGGGCACTGCCCAGGCACGTCGGATCACCTCGTTGATCATCTGCAGATAGACGGATTTCTTTTCGCCAGTGCCGATTGTGGCCAGGCTGTTGTCGTCGTCCTGGAGTGTGCTGACGAAGGAAGTCAGCACATTCGAATACTTGTTGATGGCCTGCTCGATTTCTTGCTGGCCACTGCCGGCAGTCAGCGACTTTAGATCGTCGAGCTTGAGATCCTTTAGCTTGACCATTTGACCGTTTGTGGCAGACATTTGCGAGGAGGAAGAGATCATGCTGCTGCCCGTGCTGGAGACACCTTTGTGTGTCATGGTGTAGTTCGCCTGCGAGGCGGAGGATACGTGCTTCTCCTGGCTGATGATGCCATTCGAGGTCATCGTCTGCGATTGCTGCGACTGCGAGATCGCCTTTTTGTCGGCCGAGAAATTGTCGCTCTGCACTTTGATGGCGGCGGCGGCCACTTTGTTGCTCGCCTGTTGCGTGATGTCGCCGGTGCGCAGCGAGAGGGCTTCCTAAAGAGGGGGAGCAGAGTATAACAGTTAGTACAAGTGTGTTAAATGTTGATTATGCGGGCTGGAAATGTTGTGTATATAGCTAATTACATGCTGCGAAGGTTTTTACAATTGTATAACACTTATAGTTAATCAAACTGTTGTGGGTGTTGAATAAGCGTGTATAACAGTTGCATGCTTTTTTGGCAGCCAACAGTTGGGTATGCACAATCGACGTGTGTAACAGTTTTATGGAAACTGTTATACAAGCTGTAAATATTCAGTAAACAGCCGATTTGACTTTGGGCATCGATCAAGGTATGCGTATAACAGTTTGTAAACTGTACAATTGGGGTGTATGAGTAATGCGATTAATGAATACATCACTGTTACATATTATATATGCCATATATAGTTAAGATTGTCCTGATTGTGACTGTTGTTATACCTTGCTCTGTTCTACCTCAATGGGTATTTCGCGCACATTCGATTTCATACTGTTGTTGTTGTGGTTGTGGTTTGTCGTGGTGATTATAGCTGGAGTATGGTTGTGGTTGGGCGTGGTCGTGGGTATTTGTGTGGTGGGTGGTGGCGACAGGGGACGGGTGGTGGCGACTGGCTGCAAAGGTGAATTAGAACTATTACGTACTCTAGTGTGTTGTGAACTAGAACTTGAGCTAGAGGACGACGATGACGACGACGACGAGGATGAGGACGAGGAAGTGGCAGAGGCGCAACCCGACGACGACGATGAACTACTTGAAGCTCCAGACATTCTGGCAGCGGACGCAGTGGACATGGCAGAGGCACCAGCCGCTGAGCAAGTTAATGGCACGCCGCTTACCACTTGAATGGGTTGCGGCGGCGGCGACAGTGGAGAGCGAAGACAGTTGCGACCAAGGGGCGTGCCCGCAGGCGAAGCCGGTGGTGGCGATAGCGGCATTTCCACAATGGGACTGGGCGAACGATTGGGCACAAAGTCGGACTGGCCACTCGAGCGAAAGATGCCCTTGCGCACAGGCCAAGGCGCCTGGTTCTGTTGACTGGACATGCTTCCCAGGGGAGCAATCGTGGCCTGACACTCAGCTGCAGTTGATGTGATTACTTGTTGAACAATTCAATTCGATTTGGTTCGTGGCGGTGTTCTTGTTTCGTTCTTGTGAAACAATCGAGTATAACACAGCGTGAATGTGAAAATGAATGTTTTCAGAGTGTTATATACAAGTTAAACACAATTTCAGTTTTGTTATTTAATTTCATACACATAAAAATAGCGCACAAATTGCCTGCGCTGACGTTCGCGTGCTTTCGCTGAGAGGGTGTGCGAGGGGTGTAAGTATGTGTGTGCAAGTGTGTGTGTGTGTGTGTGTGTGTGTGAGAGAGATTGCATCTCACACTGACATTGACCGACAAATTGAGCTTGTAATAATGATGCGACTTGGTTCGCTTGCACAGTTATGCAAATGACACTTAACGACACTGCACGAGCACACAGAGGAAACTTAACGAAAGTCTGCCAAATATCTCACATATTGACGAAAGCGATATGCCATTGTGACTGTAGTTGAGTTAAGTTTGAATTGGCTTAGAAACTCTCGTTGCTTTTAACTTGATTTACTATATGTTCTTCACATTTCTTTTATGACATTCCACAAGTTGCTGCTGCGGCGTTTATTTTTAAACGATCCTCGCCCGGAAGGTCAAGTTCTAATTTTGTGTCGTGTATTTGAACACTTGTTCTGCTATTTGTATTTTTAATTATATTATTTCGATTGTTTTCTGCTTTCTTTGTTTTAATTAGGAAGTCGTTGTCGTTCGGCAATCTTTGGTGCCAATTGGCTAATTAATGCAATGTTCATATATAGCACTACACACTTATATATATCTATATATACGTATACGACATATATGTATATGAATATTTCAGACTTGTCAGCTATAGCGTAACGCTCGCGTCGATCGCTTCTCTGATACTGAGAACCGAGCAGCGCTCAGTGCCATTTTATTTAAAGGAAAAAATATTCGAAAATAAAATAAAAGTTTTTGCTTGCTCCCAACACGAACAGCGCAGCAGAAAAACAACAACAACAAAATATAGGAAATTCTATAGAAATTTCTGAGCGTTAAAATGATTGTGAAATAAATCAAAAACAAAAACTATTTTCACATGTGTTTGAAGTTTGCTGGAATGCACAGCAATGCTTCCAAAACTTTCAATTGCCGAAATGAAACTATAAAATGAATCCCAGAGTACATTTGTTTTATGATCTTCTCGACAAACAGACTACAAACACATGGAGCGTGTCTAGTGTTGGCCAATTGCCAGGCCAAAGATTTAATTGTGGCATTATCAAAATGGTGCTCATTGTGTTCCTTAAATTAAGTAAACAGTTGACTCTTGAACTTTATTATTTATGCAATGGACTGGATACAATTGCATCATCTGTCTCTGTTGCGAATTGCGTAGCTAGCAACTTTTATGGATCCCCTCATAAAACAATTTATGCTAATTTGTAATACCATGACCCAGCGATTCCAGCCATTCCAGCGATTCGTCAGCCCGATTTCCCCCCTCGCATTGATTAGATAGTTGAACTAAAGCACAACAGAACAAGGGTCTCGTTGTCCGGGGAAACCAATGGAAATATTGTTGAAGTAAAGTACCTGAATTTTCTTCAACATGGATCTCTTGGCTGGGTCTCCCTCCTTGCAGAAATGACGTACTAGACGGGGGCTCCGCTGGAGCTGGCACTTGTAAAGGAACATATTACGTATACGCGATGCTATTTCGCAGCAGACTGTTGCCTACTTTTGGGCGCCTGGCAAACACACATAACATACAAGGAAAATCGATTTTCTTCCTTTTGTTTCGGGGGGAATTCAACTATGTTTTAACTGGACAGTTTTCACTTTCGATGAGTCTGAAGGCGGCGACGCCATTAACGGCTCGTGTGTCCCTCTTATGCGACTCTAACATGCACGCGACGGAGTTCGACTGAAAGGAGTGCCCCGGCACGGCACAACAGCTCGCGGGGTTGGCCGAGAGCTTTGCTAGGGGTTGACAGGGTAACTGGGTGAGCGTAGAGCTTTCAAAGCTCGTTCTAGTCTGTGCGCAGATTTAATAGCAGAGTTCAACGAGCGCTGCACTGTAATTAGCTGTGTACGCAATATGTCTACGCATTGATTGACAAACTGATCGATTGATATGGTAGATCGATCGCTTACTCACCTGCATGACGGCTGCGTTCTCCTCGGTCTTGACGCCATCCATTTCCAGTCGATTTCTAACCGCTGACGCAGCCTTAGCCTCTTTGTAATCAATGTCGCCGGCCTGTAGACGCTTCATCTCGGCTGAATTGCTGGTCGCTTGCTCCGAGCTGAAGCCATCTGCCACCACTTTGGTGGTCGCCATAGACTTGGAGCGCTTCTCCTCGAACTTGATGGTGTCGATGGTTTTATTTGAGCCGCTCAGAGCACTGCTGGCGCTCAATTGGGCAGCTGCCGGATGTGTTAGATCGAGGCCGCTGCCAAAATGTTTGTGTGTGCAGTCATCGTCGCCATCTGGAGTCGTGACAATGCCGTGGCAACTGCTGTCATCATCACGATCCACCAGATTCTCAAATGAGGCACGCATTCTGTGAGAGATTGAAGTGATTAATGGGATTGAGTTGGATGAGCGTGCGATCGATACTCACTTCTTTTTCAGCTGCGTTATGGTGTCTTCGCTATTGAGACCCTTGAGGTCGTCAATCGATGGATGGTGTCGCGACTTCGCTGGGGTCGATGTGAGACGCTCTAGCTCTGACATGGACATTTTAATATCTGTGAGATCGCGCTTTACGGCGGCGGCCTTCATTTCCGAAGACGTGGATGAGGAAGACGACGACGACGACGAAGACGCTTGTGTCGTGGATGACGAGGATGTTATGTGGTGCAGACGCTGTGATTTCTTCTCAACTCGCGTCGTGGTGCTGCTGCTGCTGCTGTTTACAACCTGAGAGAGAAGACGAACAAGAGCATAAATGTTTTGGTTTTCTTATTATTTGCGCTGGCTCTGAATCAGGCCACAAGTATGCGAAGTATGCAGACATTTGTGCAGTTGCCGCACTCGGTAAATATTACTTATATGCTCGTGCTGTTGTGCTGTCGTACTGTCTATATCTATGTGTGCCCGATATGATATACATATGTGCTCTTTTTGTGGCCCTGCTATCTGTGCTCACTTTTATGGCAGGCGCTTAGTGTTGCCGCCTTTATAAATCAGAATGAGAGCCGTTTGTTTTCGGGATTGACACGCAGACCCTCGACGAGTATTTGGCTAACTGCTCGGCTCGGCTTTTCGGGCTTCGGGCTGATAGATGGTTTTACTTGGCTGTTTGCTTCTATCTGATAAACAAACAGTGCGATAAATGGCCAATTGTTTATGGTTCTCTTTCCCCAAATGATCAAATCATTTATTGTGTCTCTCGTCTTCGAAGATAGTTTTGACGCATTTCTTTTTATCGGCAGATTCATCAGCCACTCAAGTGCTTATTATTTTTGAAGTAATATGCGATATGACAGACCTATCTGCAGCTAGTCTAGATGCAGCGACATGTTCGCATTAGTCACTGGCCCTATTTAAATACAACTTATTTTCTAGAGGAAATATATACAGCAAACAGATATGAATAAAGCCTCTATCTACACTAGACTTCCCAATTACTCATTGTTTCGTAAGTTTTCACGATTCTGTTGGTCATTCAATTGTCATTTGCATCAATTATTTACTACTTTTCAAGTTATTCCTTTTATTGGAATTGTGTCAGGACAGCTGTGAATATATGTACGTAGATTTTTAAAATTCTGCGCTTATTCGCTTATCATTTACATCAATTACGTACTACTTTTTTAATTCTAATTTCTTTGGTAAATGTTGTTTAGTACTTTCAACTCTTTGTCAATATTTGCAATTTAATTATTTCTTTCATTGGAATTGTCGAAACACAAATATACAATTTTATTTCCCATTCTACCTACATTTACATCAATTATTTTAAGCTGCCCTCAATATTCATCAGTGCCTTCAAATCACTGACAATATTTCGCAGCTCATTGAAAGCTTTGGGCCGTAAATTCCTTGGCTAATTATTTTGACAGCACTAATGAATAGTTATTGTGGGTTTTTCGCCAAACATCTCTTTATATTCTATTTATTCTGCTAACAACACTTGAATGTACCATTGTACGTGAAATCTTTTGAGCAGGTTGACAGCAAGAAGAAGAAGAAGCATGAGCTCAAGAGACCCCACAATTCTTTTTGACAAATGCTGCCACATTACGAATCAATTCTAATTTTGGACGCATTTCATTTTTGCTCGAGAAGAAGCGCCAAATTAAACAACGTGCCGAATATTTTGTGTAGGTGTTGTCGCTTGATGGGTTTTATAAGGCGCGACTCGTTGACTAATAAAACATATAAATACGAATATTATAACAATAATTGTCCGGTTTTGGACATAATAAACTTGCATGTTGTTGAGGTCTGCGATTCGCAATACTTAATCAATGAGCTCTTTCTCTCTTCTCTCCTCCCTCTCCCTCTCCCTCTCTCTGCGCGCATTGTACGCTGTCTATGCGAGTCGAACTTATCGCAATTGCCAGGGGAAAAATTCCCCAAGTGCCAACTGATCGACATTCTCTTTTGCTGTTCGCATTGTGTTGGGTTGGTAAATATTATTATTGAGTGATCGGAAGGGAGGCGGCGGTACGATCACTTGGGCTAGCGTTACTTGGACATGGTGGTAGTCAATAGATTAGATATGAATATGGAGCCTTAACTGTTTTAACACTGCGTCATTGACTAATTTATCATTATTATGTGTTGGGTTTAAAGTAGTACTAACCGAATGACAGCTAACACGTTGGACTTTTCTGGAAATTCCTAAGCGAGTTTCCTCTTTTTTTCACTTAATGTTCATATTACGTATACGCCAACGATGTGATTCTGCTCTCAACTTGAAGCTGGCAATTTTAAGCATGTATTTGGAACTAAATAAACGCCTGGGCTTCTTATCAGCAGAGACACACACACATATACAGAAACTAGGCGACTGCTTTGTTTTTAGTTTTAATGAACGCTCTCTTGATACTGCTCAGATTTATACGAGTATATTAAATATTTATTATTTATTTATTTGCTCGGTTTTCATATTTTTTGTGCGTATGTTTTGTTTCGTATTTTGTGCTTTTTGGACCAGTTTCTCGCGTTCTTCTCCCTGATTCTTCGTATGGTTCACACGCTGACAAGACGCGTCGCAGACTGAACTGAACTTTGCGTTAATATTTTTCACGCTTGTCCAAATAATCTTTTGAGGTTTCTTCTTTATTATTGTTACTGTAGTTGTTGTTCGTAGTTCGTTTTTTTCTTTATTTTTGTGTATGTAGAAAATACTGATAACAAAAAGAGGGTTCGTTTAATTGTTCGTTAATTGGCAAAAGTTGTTGTTTAACTTTTGCGCTTTTCGTTCGAATTCGTTGGAAATCGTTTGGTATTATGCAAATAAATATTTCTATATTATACGAAGGAGGCGCTGCCGTCACACGAAAAAGTCACTGCACGCTTTGACTCAAAAATCAACAATTGGATATTTGGCGACGTTTTTCTGTATCAATGCTTCGTTTCGTTTCGTTTTCGTTTCGCTACGCTTTGCTTTGGCTTGCTTTGCTTTTTGTGCGCGCGACGCTCGCTTCTCGTTCGTTTCGTTAACTAAAGTAAAATGAGCGAATTGCTAGCGACGCTGTTGGGCTCTTTGCGGGCGAGCTTTGCTTTAGGCAAAGCTTTCGCGGCCGGCGTTGACGTCGTCGGCTGCTTGTCATTTTAAAGTGCCATCGCCATTAACAGAGATCAATGTGGGTGCGAGTGGGACGGCTAGTGGGAACACCTCGAGAGTTGCTGTTGACATGAGCTCAGCGCCGAGAATTCTAGGAAATAATATTGTAAATACTATTCTCGCCGGCAGCAGCAGCAGCAGCAGCTGCGACAGCAACAACAACAATGACAGCGCGTCGCCTATTTTTATCTATTATTAAATTTATGCAGTCTTGTTGTTGTATTTTTCTCTTGTTTTGCATTTCCATAATTCAGCAATTGCCTCACGTTCACGCTTTAGACCAAGCTATTTTCTAATTAACGCGTTCAACTTTATACACAAGCTGGGCTGCTGTCCCGCTCCCTCCCTATCGCTGCCTATCTGTGTGCTGATGCTTGTATCTCGTTTGCCGTTTCAATCTGCGAGCTGTTTACTTACTCGATTAGTGTAGCTCTTTTGCATTAACACCAGTCAAGTTGCCTGTTGGGGGGGGGAAGAGGGGGAATGCTTTTCGTCATGAATTGTTTTTGTGTTTGGCTTCCTTTTTGTGTTTATGTTTTTAATTATTGTGTAGTTTTTGCTGTTTGTACACAATATAATAAGCTACTAATTTATGTACAATTGTTAAACAATTGACTTAATAAATTTGCATAGCCAATGGATAGCTAGACAATTTATCTATCTTTTAATATTCAATAAATTCCACATCTCTGCTTTTCTCTTTTCGAATGACTAACAAAATATTGGCCATATATCATTTATGGCCCATAAATTACATTCATTAGCTTCTATTTTGCACCTCCATATTTGTGTATTTTATTGTGCGATTGAATTAATATTTTCTAATAATCCGTTTATGTCACTAACACTTTTGTTATGCGTCAGCCTCCCCCGCAATATTTCTTATCTTGCATTTGTCAAGTTGACATGGCTTTTAAATTTCTTTATTCGCCATTTACATTGACTAAGTTTTCAACCAAATCAACGAATTTCTAAGAAAAGAAATCATATCGGTTCTTGGCCATGCTTAAAATAAGAGCATTTCCTTAGAAAACATGCCAACCATTCGGTCAGCTAAGTTTCGTAGAAGCAACTTGGCGCGAATTGACACAATACATTTATTCTATATGTACTGTATATAAACAAACAATGGCATTGGAATTATCAAAGCTCAACAAATGCGAGGCTGAGGCTCTGGCTCTGATTAGAAACATCTGCTCAAAAGCTCCCTCTCTCACTCTCTCTCCGTTTTGCTCTCTTCGGCTGTCGTGACGAGCTAACGACTACGTCACGAAGCGGATCTCGTGCCGGTAAACGATAATGTGGTGTCAGAAGCAGGGCATAAATAAATATGAGGATGATTAAGTGGGTTCAATTGTAAACGTAATACTTGATTGTACAATAAAATATTTATTTAAAAGCTTGAGACATTTGTCATCCATAAATTTAATAGCAATTCGCACTGGCAATAAAAACTTGACCAAGACAACAGAAAGCGTGGCGTGTAAGCGACTATTTTGGAGACAAGTGATTCAATACGAGGTGTCAAACGGATTGATAAGCAGCCAGGGGAATTCTTTGACTGGGCCCATAGCCAGAGACAGTGACATTGCAAATGCCGCTAAGGCAATCTTATCTATGGAGAATCCAAGTGCAAGACAAATATGAGTTCTATGGGCAACAACTACTTATGTACATACACTCATATTATTACATATGTACCTAAAAGAGGTCTAGTAATGAGCAAATGTTATTTGTATGCAAACCTGGCTAAGGGCAATTAAGTTTATGGCTTTGCTCAATCAATAGTGTGAATGCCCAAATGAAAAGCCAATGATTATGCCGCATGTGTCCGTATGAGTTGTAAATATTATTCAAAGTATACACAATAATTGATTTCAGTTTCGCTTTTGGCTCCCAGCAGCCGCTGCGACGCCAATCGGCAATCCGCAATCGCCAATAGGCGGGAATGTTGTAATCTAATCGGATGTCAACAACTGTTTGATATCGAATCGATTCGTTAACCTTTAACGGGGAAACGTGCTGGCCAACTAACTGATCGTTCTAAACACAGTTGTTGTTGCTTTTATTATTGCTCAGCTTATCAGTCGAGTGGAACACACTTTTCATTGGTTTTACATTTTTTTGGCTTAAGTAATTGTTTAAAAATAGCGACGCGTCAGGCAAGGCTTCGTTTATCACAAAGGGAGTAGGTGTTGTTTGCCTCATAAATTATGTCGCATTCAAGCATCGAAACAATTGTTAATCAATCGAGCACATTGCGTATACGTAATGTGCTATTTACACAATTCCCTTGCACTTACCTGCTGCGATGTGGATGTGGACTGATGTGAGGTTTCCTTAAGACTACTGCATGAACTAGAACTTGTATTAATCTGACGTCCGCCCAAGCTGGCGGCGACTGTTGTTCCCCCAGCACTCAGCGGTCCTCCCACTCCCACTCCGACTCCATTGGCGGTGCCATTCAGCGTGGGCGTAGAGCTCAGCTGGAGTGGCGAACCGGCTGTCGAGCCACTCTTCTTGTTGAAATTCTCAATGAGCGTTGTTGCCGGACTCAACATGCCGCTCTGTGAACTATCCGAGAAGTCTGTCATCTGCAAAGACAATGAATTGATGCTGATTAGTGGTCAATTCAAATCGATTCCCATCAGGGTGCGACTATACTAGTTTTCATAGCTGTTTTAACAATAAAGATGTCGTTGTCGTATAAAAAGGTTTTGTCACCAACTCTTTTCAGCTGTAGATCAGTGTCTTGCCTTATATGGGCACAAGCCACAAGTCGTACGACACTGATATATCTTTGCCTAAGCAAATGTTTAGCCACATCATGCATCCGTAGCTTGTATCTGTCAGAGACTCTAGAAAACAAAGCGGAAGTGACTCTGTTGCTTAATTGGCTTGATTAGCAGCGTGTCGAACTGTAGGGCTGTGCCTCTCAAACTGTAATCATGGCGCCGCACTGCCTGGCGGTAATATAGTAAAGCAACAACAAAAAAAGCCACCTATGATGTTAAACAATGCAAATATTCTATAGTTCAACAATTGATTTATGTTTATTTGGGTTTGTTTGGTTTTTTGCATATTTACATAAGAGCTGTGCGCTTGATTTACTACATAGCTATTTAAATAACACGCTGTCAGCTGGGCGATTTGTTTCTGTTACTGCTATATACATAATTAATATTGTTTCGATTCGCTCCTGATTAAAATTCCATTTACGCGTGGGCGTCACACTGAGCCCGTTTCTTAGCCAACAGATGTGGCTGTGGCTTTCTGTGTGTGGGCGCACGCGACCAGTTTTGCGATTTGCGTTCTTAAATCAATATTCGTAATTTCACATGTATTTGCAATGTAATTTATGCAAATGCGACTCTATAAAACTGTTTTCTCTCATCATAAAACACGCAATAAACATTCGACGTAAGTGCGCGTTACCAAGTTGACAACCGAAGCTCTTTAGTGCTTTTGCGCAGGCTTCAAAATATAACGTACATTGTTGAGACAGCAGCTTACAACACTGTTTTGCTGTGCAAGTACAGAGTTGCCCACGAGCTAAACAGCTGTTTGTGGTATTTTTAGTGTATTTGTGTTTGTGAAGTGCAAGAGTTGGCCACACTGCTGCTGGAACCATTCACAAAGCTATTAAAATGTTTTAGATTGTGCGTGTTAAGCATTGAAAAGTGCATAAAAGTGTCGCAAAGTTAACGCAAAGTGTTTTCAAACGCTTTAAGACAACAACATGCGAGCTGTAAACACGGAAATTCAAAGATGGCTGCTGTTCTTGTGGCTTATGATGGCGTCAGCAGCACACGCGTCGGCCGACGTCATGACTGTGGCTGGAGCTGGAGTAGGGGCAAGTACAACGACAACGCAAAACGCTTTGTTGGCCTCTGGCAAACAAGATGTGACGGTCAACAACAAACAGTTACCAGTTTGCACTCGAATGCTGAGACACGTCTTCGAGAATGCGACTCCGCGGGACGAGCAGCAGGCGGGCATTTTTGAGGAGTACAAACCGGAGGCGGGGCAAGGGATGGATGAGGAGTCGTACCTGGGCAGCTGTCTGGATGCATGCTGCGAGAAATCACAATCCCAGAATCAGAATCAAAGTAAAGTGAATCCCTGCAACGTGGTGCTGGTCTTCAAAAGCAAGTGCTACCACATCCATTGCGTCAGCAATGAGGCGTGTCTACCCAAGCCGTTGACACGGGAGCGAGAGAATGAGAAAGTACTGATGGTGCTGGTCAATCCTAAGGGCGACCAGTCAGAGTCATGGACGCAACTGCTCAAAGGTTCCAAGCAAAGTGCAGAGATCTTGCCCTACGACCCTGAGCTGGCAACACAGGGTGCCCTCAACTTTTGGAAACAACCACGTCGCCTGCCGTACCAAGTAAATTGAATTAGACTACAATAATTCGCCTGTCTAAAGGGTTTATTTTTATAGGAGAGCAATGCGTACGAGGACGATGATTTTCCCATAGCGGAAAAGCGCATGAAGCAGTTGCTGCTGCAGCAGCCCGATGACAACGATGAGGATCTCAGCTACTATGGCGGCTCTGAACTGTCAAATAATGCGAAATTCATGACCTGCGATCTGGACACACCCTGTCCGCTCCAGGAGCAGTGTGTGCCCATTCAGACAAATGCGGTGACGGGTATATGCCGATGTAAGCGTGGCTTTATGCGAAACAAGCAGCTGAAATGCGTCATGCCCCCAGTGCCCTACAGAGCCTACTTGGCAAACAATGAGGCGATTGCGGAGGACGCACAAGAAGCCGCAGCAAGCGAAATTGCAACAGAGGTTGTCCTCCCACCACCAGCCAAGCAAGAAGCCAATAAAGTTATCGTAGTCTCGGTCATGTCCAAGGACGTGCAACTGCCAGAGCAGGAAGTCACCCTGTCTGCCTTTACAGTGCCCGACGAGCAGACAAGTGGCACGAAATACAAGTACCTGTGGACACTGATATCACAGCCCAAGGGTCCCATGAATGGCACCATTTCGGATCAAAGCAAGTCCAAGGTGAAGCTGTCGAATCTTTCCGAGGGATTGTACACCTTCAAGGTGACTGTCACCGGAGACAATGGCACCTTCGGGGAGGCAGCTGCCAATGTGACGGTGATGCCCGAGAAACGCATCAATCAGGCGCCACAGGTGATCATCTCGCCGCGTGAACAGATCATAAGACAGCCCACCTCCAATGCGGTGCTAGATGGCAGCACCAGCACTGACGACGACAAAATTATCAACTGGCACTGGGAAGTCATCTTAGGACCCATTGGATATCAGCCTCAGCTGCCGGAGGTGAACACGCTGCAGCTGGATCTCACCTCCCCCGGCAACTACACCTTCAAGCTGACTGTGACGGACTCCAACAATGTAACCAACTCCACTACGGCCGCCATAACAGTGCTCAAGGAGACGGATTATGCGCCAGTGGCGAATGCAGGGGATGCCGTCATCCTGTATCTGCCCAACAACAATGTGACGCTCAATGGCACCGCTAGCTCGGATGATCACGAGATTGTTGGCTGGGAGTGGACCAAAGATGCCAGCGACGAGGCCAAGGCCGTGGACATGCAGAATACGCGAACTCCATATGTGCAGCTGTCCAATTTGGAGGAGGGCATGTATACCTTTGTGCTGAAGGTCACCGATGGCAGCGGACAGTCCAGCACCGCCAAGGTGCATGTCTTTGTGAAGCCTCCCACCAACTCCCCGCCAGTGGTAAAGGCGGGCGTCAATGTGACAAGCAACCTGCCCGTCAACTGGGTGCTGTTGAATGGCTCCGAGTCAAAAGACGACATTGCCATCAAGAGCTATCAGTGGAAGCAGCTGAGTGGACCCAACAATGCGGTTATTCTAAAGGCCAACAGCTCCGTAAGTGGCTAAGGAAACTCTTAAAAAAGAAGCCTAATCTAATCTCGTCTATATCGAACAGATTGCCAATGCCACGAGCCTAACCCTTGGGCTCTATCAGTTCGAGCTAAGCGTCTCCGACGAGAACAACAACACGGCCAGCGACACCACCTGGGTGAAGATAGTGCAGGGTAAGCTCAGATGAAAAGTAGCGGGAATAGAATCAATGCTAATCTGACAAACTTTTGTAGAACGCAATGCGGCACCCATTGCCAATGCTGGCGGGGATCGCACCATTAAGCTGCCAGTGACTGCGATTTATTTGAATGGCACTCAATCCTCGGATGACTTGGCTGTGGTCAAGTATGTGTGGACTCGTGAGGAGAACAGTCTGGCAGCTGGCGTCATCGTTGGAGACACGGACAAGCAGCCAGTTATGATTGTAAGCCAAGCTCAAGCGTTACCCAGAGCGTGTATTATTATAAGCATCATTTCGTGCAGCTCACCAATGTGGTTCAGGGTCGCTACGTCTTCAAGCTGACTGTGAGCGATGACCAGGGTCTGACTGGCACGGATACGGTGAGCATTAATGTGCACATCGATCCCATGTTGCCCTACTTGGTGGAAATGACGCTGCCCATGGGCATCTCGGTGATTACCAAGAGCGAAATGGACTCCACAGTGCAAAAGCTACAGCTTCTGCTGGGCGATGATAAGAAGATACAGATCAGGGAACTCAAGTGCGATCTGCACACAGAGGCAGCAGTGCTGGTCTTCTATGTGATGGCCGATGCGACGGCCAAGGGTGAGCCAGCAAAGCCGGTGAATGGCCTGCTTGTGGAGCGTTTGCTGCGGGCCAAGCTGCAGAAGGATGCCTCGATCTTGGGTGCACTTTACGTGGACATTCGCACCACTGTGTGCCAGAACAATTGCTCCGGCCATGGCAGATGCAATCCCTCGACGAGAGCTTGCGAGTGCGAGGCCTTCTGGATGCCCTCTGTGGGTTACTTTGTGAACAACGACGAGGCCAATTGCGGTAGCTACTAACCAAGATAGTTGAGCACACAGTCGATGCTTAAAGATTGTGTTTCAATTGCAGACTGGTCTATTTTGTATGTGTTTGTGGGCGTGATCGCCAGCTGTCTGTTGCTCTCTGGCATCTTCTGGGGCATTGCCTGCGCCTGTCGTCAGAACAAGAAGCCGCGACTACGTCAAAAGGTTCAAAAGTATTCACTAATTGGCACACAGGACGAGGAGGCAGCCAATTGTACGTAAATCCCATAACAGCATAACCAAATATTAAACCTGTGTCTTTAAGATTCGCGCAACACATCGCTGACGGAGTCGGAGACGGACTCGGATGTGCTCTTCGAGACGCGCTCCAAGAGCAACGGCGTAGGCAAGCACAAAGGGCACCACAGCAGTTCGCATGGCAGTGTCAGCAGCGGTAGCAAACTGGGACGCAAGATCAAAGCTTAGATGTTGAAAGGTGTATGTCTTGTGGGAGTGTGAATGTTAGTTCTTGTAGAGTGTATGCGTGTGATATATTTGTATTTGTACTTCTATATAATCCTATATGCAGAGATGTACTATGTATGTACTCCTGAATACGATATACTATATGTACTTGGATCTTTTGTACTTGACGCGCTCGAATTGCGCCTCTATTTTACTATGTATCTATCTGTATTTATGTGTGTTTGAGTGTATGTTCCTTTTTACTTATGTGATATGTGCACAACCTCTTGGTTAAGCTTTTATTATTGTTTATCGTTTAGTATTATTTACGCCGCTGCAGAGCAATTAAACTTTGGTTATTATTATGCCATTTTATTTGTGTTTAGTGCATTTATGTTCTGTTTACGTTTGTATTGTGTACATAGCAATAGAAGTTCACAATCAATGTAATAAATTACATCTAACTGCTTTAAAATGAAAATTGTAGTTTTAATTCCAGTGCATTCAAAACCAATCAGTAGCTTGCAAACTGTATAGGTTTGACATGCAGTTGGTTCATCTTCTTCATCTTAAGCCAAGTTTGACAAACACAGTGTTTTGTTTGACAGTTTGGCATGCTTGCTGCCCGTCTTGTTGATGATTTCCCAACTGTTGTTTGTTCTTTCTTTGCCGCTACTGGAATTAAAGCCATTTAGTCAAATATTGACGTTGTTTATTTGCCTTGGCAAATCGGTTCAAGTGCCAAGCTCCCATTGACTGCCTAGTTTGGAGCTGAACGAGTTCCTGGTAGCGGATTCGTTGCGCTTCTCATCAGAACTCTCTGCAAGACGCTTTAAAGCCATGTTGTGATTCACTTTTGGCTGCTGCCTGTTTTGGTCTTTTTCCGTTTTCAGCTTTCTGTCTGTTGTCTGAGCACGGCTTAAGTGTTTGCGCTTTTTATTGATTTTGGCCGGATTTTGGGCTACTGACTGCGATGGCGACGGCGACGGCGACGCCAACAACGATGGCAACTGTGGGCGGTCGCAGTATTTATAATTTTTGATGGTAGCATGCCACGCGCGTCCCATTTTCCGCACATATCGTAGAACTGGGTGCGGCACATTGCTTTAACTGCGACACGCGATTTGCTCGTAGCCATTGCCGCATTGTTGTGGCGCCTCCTGGACGCTTGTTGTCCTCCATTGTCCTTTCACCTGCCAGCCTAATTAGCCGAGCTCGAGCTCTGTCGCTGTCTCTGCATCTACTTCTGCCTCTGTCTTTGGCTACTGTTGCTGTATTTGCATGCCAATCTAATGAAAAGTTTCTTGAACTTTTGACCTCTCCCACACGTGACAAACCCGATGTATTCTCTGCGGGGGCTCTCAGTTCTTGCTTTAGGTTTCTTGGTATTTTTATGCGCGTTTAATTGTTTGTTTTGACTGCCTCCACCACAGGCTCCACTGGCAGCACTGAAACCACTGACACCACAGACACCACCTCAATTAACTGGCCCGAGAGAGCCGCTGGAATCGTTTAACATACATGAATTCCTTACGCAGTTCCAAGAAATCGTCGAAGCAACAACGAAAAAATGAATTTTTAATAGCACTTAAATGTTTGTCTTATACTTTATTATCATTCGCATTGTTGTTGTTGAGCTTTTTTGACTAATTTGCATGCTCAGCTCCGTTGACAGTTTACAGCTTTTTGTGGTTATTAATATCGCAAATACACAATAATAATCATCGCATAAACCGCTGCGAGGGTCACCCTGCTACTGGTATTATCATCCATTATTGTATTCTGCCGATCATTTGACAAATCAGCCGAAAATGTGGCTAAATTCCGCTGTCGCTTTGAGTTATAGGCATTTGCATAAATTAATTAAAGTGAAGTCTTTATCGTACATTTTTAGTCAACACAGTAAATATTTGTTAAATAACAGAGGGAACGGGATTGGGAGAAATACATTTCTCTAAAACTATTTCAAGGCTCTTGATTCAATTTGCGCTTAGCATAGCATTAAACAAAAATTAAAACTTTTATCAATTAACATAAAAAACGTGTGCGACGCCGCAGAACCAAACAGCCGAAGAGACAAGAAGGCTAACAAAAATAAAGGCCAGAACTGGCTCTGGTAACGGATAAAGTTATAATGTGGTTTTTATGCGATTTAAATGAACTTTGATGGCTGGAAAAGGGGGGAAAGGGGAGCCGCATTTTTTGCACAAAAAACACAGTGTGGTGTATAATAATAAATTCAAAACAACAAAAAAATGGCACACGAGACAACGGTTGAGTGATTTTTAATGTACGAGTATTCGTGACAATAATTTGTCTGCTGTGTGTGTTTTGTGTTCGCAGATAGGAGCGAGAGCCATAAAATGTTTTAATGTTTTATTTGCGTTTTTATTATTGTTTAATTAGGCAGGCAGCCACGTCAAGCCAGCAACCAGCAACCAGCAGCCTCCCTCAATGAATGGCAAACATTGTTTGTTTCCCAAACTAAAACTGAAACAGCAACAACACGAACTGCGCTATAAGCCAAGTTTATTGTTCTGACCGCCTTTTCAGTTGCAAAATAGTCAGCACAACCCCAATGCCCCGCCCTCCCCCCTGCAATCAGCGTGGGTTGTGCCAAAGTGCGAGATGAGACAACTATAACAATAACAATGTTGCACTTGGCTGGGACTGGGACTGAGACCGGCACAGGGACTGTGTGGGTGGGCGACATCGACTACAGTGGCTCCAAAAAGTCGTCAACAATTGAGTTAGCTTGTGAAATACCCCAGCAGCGACTTATAAGGAAGTGCGCTGAATATTCATAGAAGACAAGTTAGTAAATGTGGAAAAGACATTGTGAAATTAATAGGCGCAAATTAATGAAATTGCTAGATAGACGCAATCTCTAGCGAGAGCAACTGTTTTGCAGGCGCCTTTCAACTTGCACTAATTGAATTTAGCTGCATTTTAGCCCTGCCTCAAGTTGGCAGACAGGCAGCCTAACAGCAGTCAGTTTGTCAGGCAAATGCATTACAGATGACATCGCTATATCAGGCATTTCCGCCTAAACAAAAAGCAGTAGCTTCAGCTGGCAGATTAGAGTACGAGTGCAACTAGTCGACAATTGTATATTCAAATGGCTGACAGACTGTAACAGAACACAAAATACGGTGTGCGGTTGCCTTGCCATTGATCATTGATCATACGCCCCGTAGCCGTTGACGATGCACAGCGATGCATTGCAAATGCGCTGAGGTTCAAGGTCAATGCCATTGTCTCGGCTGAGGTAAAAACAGCTGCAAATCTCAGTCGACAGTCGACAGTTGCCAGTTGTGGCTGTTGTTGTTGTCGCTGTCTTTGCCAATTAGTTGGCCCCAAATGCTCTTGGCCACCAAATGTGTCTCATTAGCCGTAGATTAATTTTGATTGCATTCGCAATTTGACGTTACATTTAGCAGAGCTGCGTGGGTTGTGCCAAAAACTGAACTCAAACAAAATCCCATCCAACAGTTGGCAATGCCCACTGTACTTCGTCAAGGGAGGTTAGTTTTGCAACCCTTAAGCGAAATGACGCAGTTAGCCCTTGACACGAGCCGCGTTTCGACTTTTTGGCGCCAATCGAGTCAGGTTGCAACTCCCAACTGCACCAGCTAAGGCAGCGAGGTAGCTGGGAGCAGGAGGAGGCCTTGCCTCGATAAGAGCGCACAAAGATAAGCCATAAATAAACAGTGGCCATAAAATGGAACAACAACTGGCAGGCGGAATCCCCCGACAAACATCAAACACACAGTTAGTTGCCATGCGTGCGAGTTCGGTTTTCAATTTCAAAATACAAAAAACAACAGAGAACAACAACATTATACTAAAATAAAACTAAAACCGGTTGAACAGTCGACAATCTAGAGTCGCTTTAGGGGTCTGTGGTTGACTCTGGCTCTGGGTCTGGGACTGCGTCTGAGTACAAAAGGTAAAAGTGGCAAATAGTATATAAATTTAATGCCTCTGTCTGTTGTCCGCTGTCTGCTGCTGTGTGTGGCACTGCAATCAAAGCATAATCGAAGCAATCGAGCATGAAGCACACACTACTTACACACACAGAAAACTATCTGCGAGATACATTTTTGTTCTGCCATTTGTCGAGCATTTCCTACACAAACTCGCGCACAAACCTCGCTAATCAGAGACAGCACAGTGCGATCAATCTAAACAACAATAACAATAACAACAACAACAAGAACAACAACAACGTTACGCTTTACTGTAAACAGCAAGAAGCATTTTATGCCTTTTCGCATGAAACTTTTCGTTTGTTTTTTTTTTTGTTTTATGCTTCTAGAAGTTTTTCGAATTTTATTTACCTTTTCTTATTTATGTCTATACTTTTATTGTTCTGTGCACATATTAACTACAACAAAAATCTAGCACTTTTTCACTGTATTCGCACTCATTTTGACTTGTTTTTACTTTCTTCAAGAAGATCGCGGCGTTGAAAGCCGCGCCGGAATCGCGTGCGTTTTGTATTTGCCTTGCACGCGTTTTTCGGATTGTTCAGCTTTTGCACGCGCGGAAGCGACGAACACAACTGAAACGAAAACTGAATGAAAAGCACAAATATCGCACAGCGCAGCGGGCAGAGAGCAACAATGCAAAGTGAGAGAGAGTGGGGGAGAGCGGTTAGACTTGTTTGGCAGCCGCCGCAGCCAAAGCAGCAGCAGCAACAACAAGCAGTTTATTGCGGCAGTTTAGCGCTTTTGCTTTGTGTCGCTTTGCAACACTGCTGGGCATTGCCAGCGTACAGGCTACAGGCATGAGAGAGCTTTTCAAACTTGTTGCTCTTGTTATTTGCTATTGCTGTTATTGTGTTTGTTATGCACACGCTCTCTCTCTTTCGCTTTCGCTCTCGCTCTCACGGTAATTTCTGTCCACTTTATGAATGTGCTGTAGTTCGTGGGGCGCCTTTAATTGTCGCCCCGTCTCGTTGAACCGGAGACCCGAACTGCAGTTGATTCGCATCGCACTTGGTCTTACTTTTTCTGTCCGTTGTCCGTTGTCCGTTGCAGTTTTGAATGGCTCTTTTAATTAAACTGAGCTGTCATTTAGTGGAACGAGTCTGTAACAAGTAGGTGGTTAATGGCTAGACTGGCCGCGGCCGGTTTGCCAGCCAGTTCTCCATGTGCCATGTTCGAGTTTATCTTAATTGATTTGAAACATAAATAATCGACAAACGGGCAGGTTTAGATAGTCTAACATTGTCTGATCTATTGGCATTAACTACATAACAACTTTACTTGAGGGGACACCCTTTACAGGGTAGCTATCTTATCTTAAATTTAGCATCAAGGCACATCGAGCACTGAGGCAATTCCGCGCATAGTTTGACTGACTTCTGCCTGGCTCTCCCCCATCTATCCATCTATCCAGCACCCAACGGATTCGAAATTCCCTCCGCACAGACAGACGACGCTGCCGCTTCCCATTGACGTCAACGGCGGCGTCAGTAAGGCAGTGAGGCAGGCCGAGGCACGTTCTGGAAATCAAATGTGCGAGTATGTGGTTAATATAGACAAAGGCGACGCATAGAAGAACCGAACAGAACAGAACAGAGCTGAGCAGCGCAGAAATAAAACAGAAATAAAACAGTCGCGGGCCACTTTAGAGAATAGTCAAAAGAAAATTGCGCGATCGTCGAGAACAGAAACAGAAACAGAACAGAAAGAATCGTATATGGTTAAGTGGCTCCAAGCGGGGGGACGCCAGAGTGGAGCTGTCTGACTTGGGCCAGGTCGAGAGTGCAAATTAGCAGATGGTTCAGCCAGAAATGGAACTGTTCAATATCTGTATTTGGTTCGCCTAGGGGGAACTACTCGAACTTGTGTGCGCATAATTAGAGACGGCTGCAGTTGACGCAGTCGAGATTGAAGACGGCCAATAAACAAAAAACCGCATGAAATTAATTATAAACAAATAACATTTGCCGATTCTTTTAATGGCATCTATTCCGAATTCGACTTCGCATTCAGTAGAATTAACGTTGTCTCTTTCTCTATCTCTCCCGTATGTAAATCAGATCCGACACTCAACTCTTCTACGCTAAAAACAACGGGTCAGTGTTAGCAAATAACGCCCAAAGTTTGTGAATCGAGTTAGAAAGCTAAAACAAGAATCTTCTAATTTATGTGAATTCACTTTAAACGTTAAGTAATCGTGCTTAAAATCTATTTCTGTCTTTGCATAATTAAGTTATCAAACATTTTTATGCGCAAATTAATTGAGACAAGTTACGAAATTCTATGTCAATTGGACATAAAAGGCAGTTTTCAATATGAAGTGCTTAAGATATTTTCATTCCGATTAAATGAGAGGTTAATTTGTTTTCCAACAAATCTAAAATCAGAAATCTATTTCAGCTATTTAAACTGTTTAAATTGAGGAATGATAATTCCAAATTCTAAACCCATTTCAATGCAGTTCGGAATGAAAGATGATATGCCTACTTCAAGGATTCTGTTGCAGCAGGAAGTCTCCAAGTTTACGATCGTAGCAAGCATGTTGCACATTCTTCACCAGAATTTCCCTATGAAACAATAATAATAATGGGCAGGGCATTACGTGTTGTCGTCGCTTGTTCTTTTTGTTGTTCTTGTTGTTGTTGGTGTCTGGCCAAGGGTCAAGACGCCGGCGCACGCACACAATTAGACTTGATAATAATCGTAAATGGGCACTGCTGTCTGCCTTTCATGCCTTTCACTCGCTGGGCTGAGACTGGAGTGAGACACCATTAGGAGACGCCGAAGACGTCGTCTTGGTCTGGTCTTTGGTCATTTGCAGCGGCGTCGCGGGGTTAATGAACGTTGCTCGCTGCTCGCTGAACCCCTTGGCGCTTGGCGTGGTTCCACTTATAGCATAGATAGGGATTACCGAACCTTACCTGATAGTGTGGTCGTGGAAATATCAAACGGGAGCGCATTGCAGCCGTGTTGGACGGCGGGATCATGGACTGTGTTTGGGCCAAGAGCGGACTGCGTGTTGAGGTGACAACCATATTGATTGGTTGGATGGATCACTTGGTAGCACTTTAGTACAGTTAATTATTGTTTATTGAACGAATTCCTTGGGTTTCTTTTGTATGAACTTGTTTTATTCACTTGGCGCTGCAATTTTGTGCGGATTCGTTGGCATTTTGCGAGCCGCGATCTGCTTTTGCTATTCAAAATTCTTTTGTTTTCTATGCCAAAAACAAAGCATAATTCATTTGCATTAATTACAATGCCCAAACAATTAGCATTCCAGAACGCGAGATCGCGATGCGAGAAGGCGCATTTTTCTCCAGAAATCGATAATAATACTCATAACTTTTGGCCATACAAAAAAACAAAAACAAATATATTGCCGCCTTTGTGTATATCCAAAACTTATTGTTATAAACAATTACCACACTTCGAACATCTGGTTATTTTTCGGGCATGAAATGCGCTCGCCGATTAAGAAAATAACAAGAAAAGAAAAGTAAAATAAAAAAGAAAAGAAAACAAAAAAAGGGAAGAGAAAGACCCGGCTACTCAGAAGACAACAATCGGCAACCGTTAACCGAAATTAAAGAATAAGAATGGGAATTGAAATCGGCATCTGAATATGATACAATACCAGACAAGTGAAGACGCTGCCGAGCAACCTGCAGACTGACTAGGAGATACTCTGTAGGCATAATTACTTTTCTTTGGATTCCATTTTCAGATTAGATAAAGAGCTTGATTAATTGTGTGTAAAGTTCAAATAGAAAACAAACATGATAACTAAAGTGAATAATCGAATAAAAGATTCTGCAGCTGATGAGGAAAGTACAAATACCCTTTCGCTTACTGCCTACAGAGTGGCCAGTGAGAAAGGCTTACTTCAAGCTGCCAGAGAACAGAGAACTGGTTTTGCCTTTTTCATGTGCGTTTGCGTTTCGAGTTGACAAATGTATCTAGCAGATACAAGATACAATGCCATAAAGTAGCTGATTATGACGTCTCGCATCTAGCACGCTGGAGCCTTGACTCTCTTCTTGCCCTGGGCGTTGGACAAGTTCATCGTAGCCCACACACACGCACACACACGCACACACACACACACATTCAGATACAGGCAAAAAGATACACACATTCCCGCCTCTCCCACGTGGGCTCCTCACTTCCGTTTGCATTGTCGACTTGATGGCATGCAAGTTGTGCTTTTCAAGTTGGCTAATGAATTTCCGTTTGGCCAACAGGCGTTAACCGTTTTACACTGCCACTTCCCCCTCGCTCCCCTTAACTGTGTCTCTGGGTTACTCAACAAACGCGTTTCTCGAACTGGAGCTCTGTTTGGGCGTCTTTACGATTGATTTGCGACCTACGCAATTGACTAACAAATTTTCCGAGAATCGAGCTTTGGCTTTTGGCTTTTAGGTTATTTATTTTGAATAAAACTGGTTTAATAAACTAAAACTGTACGCTGGAATTATGCAGATTTATGTGAATTTTATAGTGCACTAATTTCGCCAAAGAATCAACACCATTTCTCATTATCACTTTTTCGAATTCTTCTGACCGCGTCACAAATGTAACGATGAACGACGAGAGTTCTTCTTTTTCCGACTCTGAAGATCAGGGAATTATTTATGATGTTATGAATTGTTAAACATGCTTATTTTTGTTTGTCGCTTAATTTATTGGCATCATTTCATTGAAATATATTCTCGCTTTACGCTTTACGCACTTTACACATTTTGTATGTTTTATTTATATTTACTTTACTCGTTTTTATACATTTGCTGTGCGCTTTGGACGCATTCTCTAGATTTCACAATATTACTTAAAGCTTTTATCTTTTGCTGCTAATTTTACGATTAATACATATAAAGTATTTGCTATATCTTCCGATCCCCGATTGCCGATTGACAATTATAATGTCGTTGTCTTCGATGGCGCTCTGAACTTGTTCGTTGCGTGTTCGACACAAGACTGAAAAAAACGGAATGTTCGTGGCAGGTTGAGACTTGGCTCGGCTCTCAGCAGTCGATGAGAGAGAGAGAGAGCAGATCGAGAGAGCGTGTGTGTGCAGATCAGTTCGCTCTTTCCCTCTCTGAGCTGCCTTTTGTTTTGGTCTTTTCAGTTTTTATTTGCTTTTTCGCGCATTGCATTGCAATTTGCCATGAAGCAGGCACATCACGATAATGTGATTTTTCTGCTTGTTGTTTTTGTTATTTGTACATGCGTTTTAATGCGCGCTGCGTTGTTGTTGTTTTAAAATTATCCATGCATTTTTTGGGCTTTCGTTGCGCAGGGATTGAACTTTGAAGTTGGTTTCGGATTGAGAGACTTTCGGATAAACAACAACTGGCATTAGTTTATTATTCGCATTGGGCTATTGTTTTTTGCCTGCCAGATAAATAAACAAATTGGCTAGTATTGTTGACTGGGAAATGGACATTGGCTCAGGTTGGTTCAATGATTGAAAACGAAACGAATCGATTGAATGGACATCGACTTCGACTTCGACACGTGCATTCGATTTGTTTTTCCTGTGCGAATATTTTGCTTTAGTTCTTGTTAATTTTTATTCTTAATTACGTGGGCCATTCTTGTTTTTGTTTATTAAACATTTCATTGGCGAGCTGAAATTTTAATGTTTCCTGGAAATTCCGAAGAGTGTCTGTGTGTGTGTGTGTGTGAGTAAGAAGTGCATTTGTGGTTGTTAAATGTTTTCAAATATCCAAATTGAACATTTGTTTATGCGTTTAGTTGTACATAGTTTTGGTTTTGATTACAAGGCAGCTGTGCGCTGCCATGAACCACCGCATCTGGTGGCGCCACCCACACACACACACACACACTCACACACGCAAAAGTAATTTGGACAGTTGTGCCAGCGTATCTGTATCTGTCAGATACAAATGTTGTTGAACCAAAGCCAGCAGCGAGAAGGTCAATTGATAGCGTGGCAAATGCGTTTTATACGCTCGCCTTTAATTGAGTTATAGGAAGCACACACACATTTATTGTATTATTAATATTAATCGGCAATAATTATACAATTTGTTATGCAATTTGGCCAAGAGAATGAGCACTACCTGCTGACGGATGAAAGAAGCGAGCTGATGCCAATTTATCATCTACTCTTGTGCTACATAAATCTTTCAGATACTTTCGTTTTTAACCCGAAATGAGGCCAGTAGCATCAGCTACAGCATCCGCCTTGAGGAATTAGTCACAAATGTGTCAGCAGCTCTTTCCAATTAGCTAGCCAAAAGCAACAATTTGGGCAGCCGATTAGCATGAACAAATGGCGCGTATTAAAGCTACCAAATTGGCAAAGAAGCCACTTCAAAGCTTCAAAGCTGATCAAACTGATCTCGATCCTGCGCTGATTCATCGATTCAGAATCCGCCATGCCTCGGGCCACAAATGAGAAATGTGGAAATGGAAATGTGTCTTCAATTACGCCGTGTGAAGTTGGTAAGTACGTTATGTATATTGTGTCTTGTGTCTTGTGTCTTGTATCTTGTATCTTGTATCGCGCGTTGTGCCTCGTGCATGAATGAATGGAATGACTTTCGCCTAACTCATGACTCATCGCTGCGCATATTCGTACGGGTATGTGTACATGTGCATCTCAAATAAACGAAAGGTTCGCAAGCTCTGACTCAGACCTGGGGCTTTCAGTCTGAGAATCTAACAGAACCAGTCGCATTGGCGTCATTTTCCCCCATGGGCTTTTCTGGACACGCCACATAACTCAAATGCCGTGAGAGAGTTTTGGGAGGGGCAAAGATGAAGGGGATGGTTTGTCCGTTGCGCATGCGCCGATTGTTGTTGTCTTCAATATCATCAGAGTCTTTTTTTTTAAATGTATTTCGGTCGCATTCCGTTTGAGTTTTCATGCGTAATTGATTTTTATGCACTGAGACTGGGATTTATATGCGAAGCGTGTTAAACACGTTTACTGATTTGATTTATTTGTTTATTTCGTTTCGAATAAAGTACGAGAGTTGGACGGAATTGGGTCATTCGACATTGAAGCGAGGAGGTTCCAGAAAATACTTGAACAATTACAGATTAGATTCTACACAGACAATTTAATTTGAAAGGGAATGCGCCGTAGCTGTAGCTCGAGCAATGATTGATAAACAGACATTCAATCGTAATTTATAGATTGTTTGACAACGCCACACATTTGACATACAAAAGCATGCGATGATGATGGCTTTACCTAGACTATTTATGTATAGAAACTCGATACAGATTTATTGCATCTTTCGCTAGCGATTAATCGCCGCTTTGTTGCCATATTTATTACATGTCATCAGCAGCTCATTAATTTCATACGGTTCTAATCCCGTTTCAATGACTAAGCTCAGCTTATCAGCCATAGATATTCAAAGTAGACACCTTCCTTGAGCAGCCAGCAGTCAGCAGCCAGCATCCGCCTTTACAGCATGTGTCATATTTCCGACTCTCTGTGATGCTAATGACGCCAGAGCTGACTTCCCCAGCTTCCCAAAAAACTGAACGACCTTATCAACAATTGCCACTGTCCCTGAACCCTAACTACGTCACTTGTCAAGTAATTTATGGCCAGCAGATCTGAGAGCAGCAACAGATTATTGTTTTAGCATTAAAATAATGATAGAACCCAGCAAACCAGAAGCAAATGACATAATTGCTGCGATACTCTAACTGCGTAAGATACTCCAACTATGTGAAGACTGGACAAAGATAGTTCAGAATAGAGAGATCAGTGAGAGTATTCAGTCTTCGGCTAAGCAGAGCAGATAAATGTGCATTGTTTTGATTGTTGGTTTGTTTTTCTCGTTCTCCTTTGTTATTGTTATTGTTTCTGCTGTTGCTTTTGGCACATTAAAATGCTGTAAATACCACAGCAATTACGCCGAGCGAGTCAAATTGAGACTGAGACAGAGACTGAAATTGAAATTGAAATTGAAGCCACCGCCCCCTCAGGAAGTGGGTAACCATGTTAAGTGCGACCTCGTGTGGATCGGGCTGTGCATCGGATGTGGACTCACCTTGACAGTGGGCAGTTGAGCATTAACCTTCATGGTTGTCTTGGGATTGGGCAGCGTCTGTGACTCGAATGGAGTTATAGTTATAGCCGGATTAGCGATGAGTTCTTCGTACTGCTGTTCAATCGTTGAGATGCCGGAGTTTGTCGATTTGTTTGCAGGCTTCTTGTTATCTTTGGAGACACAGCTCGTCAATGATAAACGACGTGCGCTGCCAAAACGAAAGGTGCTGCCGAAAGCACCTCCAGCACCACCTGATTTCCTTCTTTGTGATTTATTATTGTTAGAGGCGGTAATGTTGTCGCCTTGTTGTTGCTTCAAATCGTTGTTGATATGCAATGTTGTTGTCTTTTTACACCACAAACCACTCAAACGATTGCCCATGCTACAGGTTTTACAAGACCGTAACCGATTACGATTGTAGTTTAATCTTTGAACGATAGAATTCGAATAGCATACAAATAAAAGGCAGTTCACATTCTCGACACTGTGCTATGTAAATTGTGTTTAACAATTAATCAAATAAGCTTTATTTTACTGTCGACTGCGACTGCGACTGCGAACTGTACGATAGAAAGTCGGGAAGAGGACAGAACGAAACCGAGAACCGGCGCGCATCTCAATTCGCCAAATACTGAGAATGGAATTCTTTCAAAAACCACAAAATGCCACACAAAAACACCAAAACGTTGTTGTCAGTTTATAAGCAGCTTTCATGTGTAGCTCTTTCTGTATCTGTATCTGTCTCTCTGTTGTGTATCTTTCATATGCGTATCTGTATCTGTATCTGTGTCTGTGTGTTGTTTTGTATCATGCCCAAAAAACTCGGCGTCATTCAATGTGTGCGTTGTACGTTATACGTTTTTTGTATTTCAACAGTTCCAAGTTCCAAGCGCTAACTTCCTTTTGCCCGAACATTTGCTGGCGTACTAATCGATTTTTTGTTGTGCCTCTGCCGGCTACCATCGTTGCTGACTCTCAGAGTAGAAGTTCGTATAGCAGCACTCATTAATATGCCCAGACCCGACTATACATATATACTATATAGCTTGGCACCTCTACTTCTACCTGCGCCTACAAACACCAGTCGAATCGACTCAACTCGAGTCGAGTATAATCTACCGCTAACGACAGCGACAAGAACTATTCACGCTCACGTTTTCTGCGATGAAGAGCTTGTCAAATACTTTTCAAAAAGAAACACGAGTCAAGAATGCTCAACTAGGAGATATCTTAACAAATGCAAGAGCAAGGGCTTTGTGGCGTACAATTAGAATTATCAAAAATTAAACTTGCCCTCTAACTAAACTTCTTTCTAAAAGTCAACCACTACAATTAGCTGTTTTTGTATTCAAACAAATTGGTTAGGGCATGAATTTCTAATTTGCAATTAAAATGAAACTCTCGTTTATTTCAAAATTTATAGGAAATAATGATACCCCTTTCATTTGAGATTAGTCTAGCTCATAATCAACTAAGCACAAGGTGTAGAAAAGCATGTTAGGCAGCGTTGAAGAGGTAGCTGAGTGCACTACAATGGAACGTAGTTAATTTCATTAGAGTCGAAAATCCCCATGAAATGATTAGGTGCAAATGGTGGTTATCAATTCCTTTGCACCACTTGCTAATGGGTCATCGCGGTTGGCTTTAATTGAAATGTTGCTTTTGCTGGTCGTATCATTTCATCAGACTAACGTAATCTTTGGCTTGGACTGACTCACAACTGACACCCAATCAATAGGCGAATAGTCAGCCACAAGGCCCAGCTGTGATACCTGATACTCCCAGCCACATTCGAGGACTGATCAGCCGATCCCTCCTCGAATAGCGCACACAAAGTCAAGTTTTATGACGACGCACGAGCCATAGTAAAAATCAAAACACAAGTCAAAACGAATACCGATTATTCATCTACCCATAACGTCTATAAGTATGTACAAGACGAGTATACTTTAGTATGCCAATAACTGGCCAGCAACTAATTTGCCTGGCACATCGTTAGTCGTCGTTAGTCGACTCGCCATTTGTCGAGCGTCGAGCGTCGAGCATCGAGCGTCGTCTCTTTGGGCTCGTGCACCGCGCCCCCTTATTCAAATCTTGCTAAATATTATTTATTAATTAAGTTGACGCTATTTTCTACCTATTTACTGCCGCTTGCCGCTGAAATATGGTCAGTCAGCCAGGCAGTCGCGTCTCTGGGAGTGTCCGCATTCCCCCTCCTCGCACCCCCCTGGAGAGTCGCGTGAGCTGTTAGCTGTTAGCTGACTGAATATGCAGGTAAATGTGAACTTCTGTTTGTGTTTGCAAAGCATTTCGCTGTGGGTCAACAGTGTATGCAAAATCACAGATAAGAGAGCAAACGAACGGCGTAGAGGAAAAGGTAGAGAGAGAGCGTACCGCTCAAAGAGAGAATCGTGACGTGAGCGAAAGAGCATTACAATTGAAAGCTAGGCAAATTACAGGGACTGACCCTTGGCCAGGCTCTATAAATAACTATTAGGCATTGTGGGTGTTTCTCATTAGAGAGACAGAGCTGGTTCAAAGAACAAAACCCACGAAACGGAACGCACTTTCGGAACTTGGGAAGATGACTAAAGAGATTCTTAAACAAACAGAACGAGAGGAACAAGTAATTTAAACATGTAGTTTTTCTTTTAAAATGTCGTGTGATACTGTAAGCTGATTAGGTCTTAAAAATAGCTGGTACTAGACTAGCCAAAAAGAATACCTAACACCCTCTTCAAAGTTTAACACTAACTATTTAACTATTTCAGCATCTGGTATGGATGATCTCTACCAGATCCTTAAATAGATTCATAATTCATACATAGTAATGTTCATTGGTACTCACATTTCCGTAGCTTCTTATGCTGTTGGGACTCAGGCTGAATAGTCGGCCGAGCTGATGGTGATGTGTGGGGGAGCCATTGCTGTTGGCAGGTGAGATGTCCGTGAACATGGGAGAATGCGAGTGTTCTATGAGGAGTAGATCAGTTAACAAGGGCAGCTACAGTTGAGCCAACTCGTTTACTCACCTGACAGCTCCAAGGCAGGAGACATGTCCTTGGCAAAGGCGAACAGATCGTTGTTGTTGCGTATGTCCGACGAGTTGAGTGTGAGGCTGGGTTTGCGCATGCCCAGAAAGTTGGACGAGGCCGAGGAGCAGGCGCTGCCGGCTGACCCATTGTTGTACAGCTGTGGCGTGCCACTGGGCGTCACATTGGGCAGCTTGTGAGACTCCAGCGGCGAGGCAGATTTGGGTATAAAGCTGTTGCCTCCTGCCGACGAGCTGCCTGCACTCGAGACAGATGTGTGGCGCTTCAGCAGTGGTGCAGGCGGCAGCTGCGAGGGCGACTGCCGATAAATGTTGCTGCTGTGCGGCAGCAACAACGAGTCACCCTGTTGCTTCGGTATCGCCAGACGCAGCGTTTGCCTCGCAGCTAGCCTACGTGCAGGCGCAAATTTATTTGCAGCCGTCGTCGTCGCTGTTGCCTGTTGGTTGCTGTTGATGTTGTTGTTGCTGCTGCTGCTACTGTTGGTGTTGTTGTTGGTGTGGTGAGCTTGCGCCGCCGTGCTGACGAGCTGTGGTGAGTTCATTTTGTTTACGATCGCGTGGGAGAGCGAGAGAGCAAGTTGGGAGAGCGCACGCGGCGTATGCGCAATTTTGGCTTTGTGTATTTATCAATGAACGCGTGTTGTTATTGTTTGTTGTTGTTGCCGCACTGCCGTTGCACCATTACATAAACAAAAAGATAAAAATAAAAACTGAGCAAAAGAAAGGCAACTTTTCAGTTGATGTACAAACAAGAGCCGCAACTGAGATTAAGAAGTTTCTCGCAATTTGTCGAATTTACTTGTTGTTGTCTGATGCACCTTGGGACGTGCCCCTGCTTTGTTTTGTTGTTGTTGTTGTTGTTGTCGCTGTCCTCCTCTGTCTGACCCACTTTGCGTTTGGCGACAACGAAATGCAACCAACACCTTTGCAGTTAAATATTTCTTTTGGCACGCTTAATTTATTGTTACTGCTGACTGACTGTTTTGTTGTTCTTTTGCTTTTATTGTTTTTTGAACTTGAGCATTACGTGGTCGGCTTTAATTTGGACGCCGCGCCGACAGCAAGAGACACTGAGACACTCCAACTGAGACTTCGACTGAGACTGCGACTCTGTCTCAGATTGCGGCACTGAGAAATCGCGTCGCATTGCTCAATTTTCGTGACTTGCGTGGGAGCTGCCATAATAGTCCATATGCCATTTAATGGCGTGTTTAATCTGTAATATATATATATATATAAATACATACAGACAGCCACGAAAAATACGTATCCATTTTAGTTTAAATTGCACACGCTAAATACTTGGAAACGTACTCGTAAATGAATCTTATAACCGACTGTGCTCGCTATACATATATGTAAAAGTGCGTCGGTTGATCAGAGCCGACAACTGACTGAACAGACCTTGAACTCGCTCATAAAGGGTTGCGTTAAGGTCAAAAAGAATTCATCTAAATATACAAGTTACAACTCTCAAAAGATCTGTCTAGAAATGTGAATTAAATCTCTTTGACTTTAATTTCGTTTCAGCTGTCAATCTTTGGTTGATTCAATTCAATTTGATTGTCAATACTTGGCTGTAGTTGCACTTTCAATCAGTTCATTCGAGCTGTCAACTCAATTAGCCGCCATGTCTGATTGATGCACTGATTAAATGTCAACAAATCTGGAGTAAAACGCCTTGGCAATTTGAAAAAAATGAACTTACTGAGTTTAATGCAAACTGACAACTGATGTGCAATTTTGTCTGATGGAATGCCGAACAAACTGCACAGATGTAAAGATGTGTATTGATATAATTCATCTTGTATGTTTCAAATCACTTATAAATAATGTAAACTACATTCTTGACTTTATTGTCAAGCCAAGGCAATTTATTTCTACTGCAGATTTTGGCTGTTTCTATTCAATTTGTGACATGCAAATTGACAACTAATTGGCCACAATGTAAACTAGATTTTTGACAACTATTGTAAAATTGTAATTTGCAAGTGTTTCTATTCAAATCAATACACTGAAATTGACATCTAATTAGCAAGTTTGTGTGATTGTCGCACAGTTGATGGACAGCGTCAGATTTGACTGTCAAAAGTGACACGGGACGTGGCTCGACACTCGCCTAGAGATTTAATGAGTTGCAATTCTTTTCTCGGATTCTAAGCCTCTTCTCAGTGCACATTTGCATAGCTGAAAAGCGAATGGGAATGCGAATTGTGAGTTGTGAGTTGTGAAAAGCCGTCGGCCTCTGGCGGCAAATGCCTTTACCTTAACAGAGTTTAGCTAAATTTGTGGCATATTTGCACACGGATTTACAATAAATTGCAATTATGCAAATGAGGCTGAGAAGCGAGTGGAGAGCTTGGTGGAGAACTCGCGAGCGAGTCTTCGAAAATGCCAAACATTAATCACTAAGATTACTTGGGCACCATTTAGCAATTATGGTTATTGACGGGGCGTGTCAATTGGGCAGCTGATAAATGATTAAGCGAATTCATTCATTCGAATCGTTTCGATTCGTTTCGTTTCGATTTGGCATTTAATCAGTCCTGTTTCTCGCTTTGGGTCAAGTTCAAGCACAATCACCTGAGTAGTTGAGAAGCTAAGCAGGCGTCGCATTGGATTTTCTGTAATTTACACTCTCCTCAGATATGAGTGCGAACAATCTCGATATCAAGAGTCTTAAATCGTTCCAGGAGCTAATGGAATCGGATAAACTGCAATGCTATGACAGCTACACCAATGAGCACGTGCTGGAGAAGCATCGAGCGAACAAGTACTTCAAGCGCTGGAACCCGATGGACATGCAATCTCGCATCTTATCAGAGGACAAAGATTGCTTTCTCGCATTTGACAGCTATCTGGTGAGTAACAAGTACAGCGTGGTAATCATCAGTCTCTGCGGCATCATAACGCACTTCTTCCATGTGCTCTACTGGTGTGTGATTGAGGAAAACAGAGTGGACAGTCCAGCTCAATTCATATGCGATCTGCTGGCCAACATTTTAATTGCTGACATACCAAAGCTCAAGCAGTTGTCCCTAAAGTTTGTGCTGTGCCACGACACTTTGCTCAACGAGAGAGTGTTCCACTTGTTTTCAATATCGAAACAAAGTGTCCAGTTATTATTTTATACATTTGCGTTCATCACTGAACCGCCAGAAATAAAGATCCAACAATTGCATGTTCCTTATGCCCAGCAAGCCTGGTTGGAGATAATGCAAGGCAATCTCACGCGGGCATCAGTGAATCAAATATTCAGAAAATATCGCCATATAGCTATTGAAACAAAGAATGACCTTTTGAAAACATTTGTCGACCAATTCCACTGCCTAACACATGACCTGCTGGAAGTCAGATATGAAATTAATCTTCGTCTCTGCAACATGGAGCGCATGGACAACTTTGAGCGCATTTTACGCGCCCACATGAAGAGTTTCAGCGACGAGCAAGTCTCCCGTGCCCTTCTCTTCGAGTTGATAAGAGCTCTGATTCATATTTACAGCTTCTGATTTGGGCCAATAATTGTGTGTAATTGGCTAGTGATTTAAATTGCTCGTATTGCAAAATTCAAACACCACCAGAATTTTATTTTATGAATAAATTTTAAATTGTCTGCCATCGTTCAGCTGTCGCTGTTGTGTTCGCTTATATAGCAACTTTGACAGCCGGTGGTCAAGAGTCAGGATGGCCGAGTGGTCTAAGGCGCTGCGTTCAGGTCGCAGTCTACTCTGTAGGCGTGGGTTCGAATCCCACTTCTGACAAGGCGTTTTTTATTTACTATTTTTTTTTTTTAAAACAGTCTGCTTTTTATTGGCATTGTTTTATGCTTATTTTATTGTATATTCGACATTTGCAATTAGCCAAGAGTCGCGGTTGCTTAACCTGCATCACACATAGCGCACATAAAAATCTAAGCACTTAACGGCCGCCAATAAAAAAAACACATCTTATCTTTTAATTTGCGAACGCTTTTTCGTTGAGACTTTGAGGGGGAAAAGTGGCATTAAAATGCATTAAACGTGCTTCTGAGGTTTTATCACTACATTTACAAAGTGATTTATCAATTGCCTGACCATGGCTAGGCAGAGTTCACACGTGCCACATACACAGTCAGAGTCGAGCTCTGATATCTGAACTTTACTTAGATTTAACCTGTTTGTGTAATTATCACCTGTTCAGATATCAACAATTGCTGATAAAATAGCTCAGACCTTGTTCGACAAATGCTTTGATTTAACTTTTGATTCTGTTGACGCAGTTGGTTTTTAGCAACAAAAAATCAGCAAGTCAGACATAATAATTTAATAACAGAACTGACCCAACCAAAATGGCATTGAGCCCGTGCCCTGAAATCGTAGCACAACTGTGTCAACTCTTTGTTTATAAACAAATGCCTCGCGATATTGCAATATTATGCGCATTTGCTGCACTTGATAAATACGAGTACTATATGAATAATGGTGTCAGTTTCACATTTCCCGTCTGTCACAACACATTATGGCATATCGGTCCTACACCTTGGCCGATCTTTGACATTTGAAGCCTTACAAAGTGCAAAAATTGTGCACTCTAAATGAATGAAATGAATTGAAAATTGCGTGCGCAATTGTTGCTTGACTTGAGAGGTTGACCTATTTCAACGATTATAAATTAATAACACTTATCAAACGGAGAGCGGCAGAGCGAGAGAAAAGGAGAGATAGAGTGAGAGAGACTTGCGATTTTCTGGGCGGAAAACTGATTACAAAATCGCAATTCGAATTTTGTTTATACTATTAAAAGAATACTCGCATTCGATTGAGATTCAGATTGAAGCAAAAGTTCAATGGCAAATGCGAAACATTTTTGCGGCATGTCAAAACATTTCTGCCATTTGGTTTTTTCCCTCAGATAAACAAACAATTAAATTAGTTCGAAATGCGCATGCATACTCGAATTACTGCGGAAAACACTCGTATATTCATCTATAAATAGCCCTACAAAATAGTTGTCGATGTCGGCATAAAGTCAAAGCATTTTCCTGCGACTGGAAACAATGCGCTTCTATTCTTCAGCTTCGCCTGTTGATGCATTGATTGAGAGATCGAGTTTGAAATTGAAATGGAAATTGAATGCCATCCAATTTTAATTTATGCACATGTGACAAGATTTCTGTGCACTGTACAGCAAGCATAATGAACTTGTTTCCCTCATAAATCAAATGGAAAATGTCACCAAGTGTCGAGAAACTCATTAAAATATCTTTGCAAAGACAAAAAGCCAGCAAAATATCCCACAGAGTCTGTCCATATCATAAATAAAATACTCATATACTCGAACGTACACTCGAGTGTAAACGTATACCTAAAAAACAACAAAAGGCTGCCGCCTCTAATGAGAGAGGATTGTGAGAGCGTCAAGTTTTTAAATAACACGCCCACAGCAGAAAACCGCAGTATTAGCGCCCTGATTTGGGTTTGTGGGTCCGAGAATGCGGGTTGACCTCATTTTCGACTGGCCTCTGTATTCGAGACTGTTTTTGGGCTCTGTAAAACTTTGAAAAGGGGAAAGGGGTGGGCGAGGAGGAAGCTTAGTAACCAAGAGTCTTCTACATGGTTCTTTTGTGACTAATCTTTGTTTGAGCTCTTTGGTGATTGTTATTGTTTTTTATTTAACGACAATTGGCTCCGGCCCCAGGCCAGGCCAGCCCAGCCCATAACGAACAGAGATAAGATTTATCTAGAGAGGAAAATAACGCCGGCTGCAATTAGTCGGCATTTGTACACAAGCAGCAGATCGAATCAGTTTAATTTGCAAATATTATGCCATAAAATTGCAGTTAAAGTATTTATTTAATAGTACTGCTAAGTATCACGCCTCCAAGCAGCTCAAAATTAACTGCTCATTAGTTGTGTAATTTATAATGTAGCCATAAAATGATGGCAAACCAATGCGCAAAGTTCTCACTTAAGTCTAGTGCAAAGTGCAGCATATTAACAATCTTATTAAAGTCCCTTACACGAAAAACAGAAAATGTGGTTGCCATAAAGTTATTTATAGCACGCTATAAATCTAACAGCATACGTTAACAGCGAAGCAGCCGAAAGAAGAAAAGCAGCATTTGGTCGACCTGTGCTAACAGTCAGGATGGCCGAGTGGTCTAAGGCGCTGCGTTCAGGTCGCAGTCTACTCTGTAGGCGTGGGTTCGAATCCCACTTCTGACAAGACTTTTTTATTAATTTATTTTTATTTTTCTAATTAATTTACATTAATCCAGCTGAATATTAAAAAATACGCGTTGCTTAAAAACACAAATACTATTAGACCACATGTGTTTTTCGTAATAGTGATGTGCTGGTTTCTTGGTATCGTTAAGAACGTGTGGGTGTCATCTGCTGGGCTGATGGAAAACAGCAGCCATGACTGGAAGATTCACGTAGATTGTTTTATTCGCTAATCGCATTCGCCTTACACAAAGTATACAGTTGTGTTTGGCACGAAACTTTGATTGAGAAATGCCCAAATAATTGAATTGATAACTCGCTGCTGTTTTGAACAATTCAATTACGTGCCTTATTTATGTTTGATCATTAATCGGCCGTCCTACTCCCGCAACAATTTGACTTTTATGTTGATTTTTATGCGCATCTCGTATTGATGTGCAATTAAACAAAAGCCAGACGATCGACTATCAACAATGTGCGAGATACTCGGACTCATGCTCATTTATACAATTTACTTTGTTTTCTTTGTAAATATGTATGTATGGATGCTCAAATTTGTACATATTTGTGAAATTAGTTCGTAATTTCAATGTGCAACTTACTGAAAACGCAACTCATGCGCCTCATAATCGCAGGGGCTGCCGCCCCGTCGCAGCGTCAGAATCTCGTGCGGCAGATAAGCAACGGAAGCTGTGGTTTCGCTGGAGACGAAGCAATATGGACGTGGATGTGGATGTACAATCTGGGATGCTACTGACTGTTGACTGTTGACGGTTGACGGTCGACGGCTGTTTGCTGTTGTTTTTGGTTGTTTGGTTGTTCGGTTTGGCTGTTGGTCTGTTGGGGTCTTAAATTCCTGCGAGTCAATCAACCCGTCAGTTGTGGCGCTTGTTGTCGTTGTTGCTTTTTGTGCTTTGCTTTTTGACCAGGCAACCGACCATCCGACCGTACGACTATTCCGACTGTTCACTTCGGTCATATATTTTGATGTTGGCGGCGGCGTCGTTGTATTTATAGACACATGGAACACACACAAAAATTTAACGTAAGATTTCGTAATTGCATAGCCAAAGAATCGGACTGGGAAATGCTATTTGCCAAGTGTGACAACAATAATAAATGCGGTAACAACAGCACTTGACTCGATTGGCAAGGGATTCACTTTAACTGTAATATATAATTTGGCGATAAGGCGAGCGGACACACGAGCCCCAAAACACACGTACTTGTAACTCGTAAAACGCACCTCGCACTGCTGTAACTTTCCGTTAAGACAATTTTCGAACCGACGCGTTGCGCTTTGTGCTGTTGACTGCAGCGACGCAATGGCAGTCGAAGTACAAGCAGGCAAATTCAAAGTAAGCTGATCGCACAAGCAAGAAGATTCCACAGCCAGCGAGCTGCTCTCTTACTCACGTCGTCACAGCTGTCGTGTGCTGCAAGTTTCGCAGATGTGACGTAACGGTCTGCGCAGTGCGTAACCTGCATAACACGAAGCTTGCTACGATCGCAAGAGAGCTAAAACAACAGCAACAGCGCGAGTGAGAACGAGAATGAGCGAGCGCAAGAGCCTCAAACAGCGTCGCTTGCTCGCTGTGTGGTGCGCCATAAAGTTTTGTTTTTATTTCGTGTCTTTTTATTTGTCTTGGCTTCTTCACTTCACTCTCACAAGCGCAAACAGGCACACACTAACACTGACAGCAGCGTCAGTCCCGCATGCGTAGGCAGCACACAAACACACACATACTCGACAAGCTTTGGCTGCACGTGCAGCGTTAACTCTCAAAACAGAAAACCATAAACAAAACACCAATAACAACAACAAAAATGTCAAGAGAAGCAAAACCAAATACAAAAAAAAGCAAAATTGCATGGCTAATTAAATTTCTATCAGCCAAGCTGCAAAAAACATCATTCAAACATGTTTTAAAATTAATTTCGTTCGCTTTCTTTGCGCTTGAGAGCTGTCGCTTTGGCATTACGTATACGCCCCCATGATCTATATGTACATAGGATTATACATATGAATGTATGCTTAAATACGAATATGCATGCGTGTGTGTGCAGAGCAGACTTCTGAAATGTTATTGCGGCTAAAAAAACAATGAAACCTGTTAATTAACTTTGAACAAATTTGGCATAAAATGTCGTGCCTTTGCGGTAACAGAAACGCGAACGAAACGCGAATAAAACAATGAAAACAATAATGCAAAATATATTGATTAATGCTCGATGTGGTCAAAGTGTCTTCCAATTGTCTGGCAGCTTGAACTTGAAAGAGAGCGTTGACTTCTGCCCAAAACTGCTATGGGAGGAAACTTAGAATGGAGTCATAAAATGAGTTTTCCCCAAGTTGACAACTTGGGTATCCAACATGAGTATCCCAGTCGTTCATGTAACTTGTAGATGGTTGCGCTCTGTGCTGTTGACCCACTTAACTGGCCATTGTTATGCTAATTTACAAGCTCCAGTCGCGTTGGCTGCACCCACTGCTGCAGCAGCAGTTGGGACTTTGCGGAGCAGTAGTAAGTGGCCAGTGCCACTGCCACTGCCACTCCCCGTGCTGTTCCATATTTATGTTGCTCTTGATTCATATTTATACACATTGTGTCAAACTGACAGTAGCACAAATTTTGATTGATGACTTTTGATTGACACTCGGGCAATTTGCTAATTTTCGAGTGCAACAAGCATCGAGCATTCGAGTACCGTAGGAAATGGGTCAGTCAGTTCTCCTAGAACTTTTCCTACCATTAATCACAATGAATTTATGCTGAGCTACAATTGCTGTTTGATGTTGAGGTATGAGCACACATCTTGATGGTTGTCTGCAAACTAGCAAAGTAAACATGTGAATTAATGGATAAATAACTCGTACTCGACTACTGAACTGAACTGAACTGTGTACACGCTGTGTACTATGCATTGAATTTATGCGCACTGTTAGCGTAAACTTTAATTAACTTTAGCTGTCAGGTCAGCCAACTGATTAACATATATAAATGCCTATCAAATGTCTACAATCAAGCTATAAAAATGAAAATATCACTTGAAACTCAAGCTAAGCTGCACGAGGCCCCTGCCTCAAAGTCAAAGTGGAGCAGCAGTCAACGGCAGCTAATTGAAATGCATTGAAAGTGCGTGTGACCAAGTATCAAGCAACAAGCAACAAGTGGCAGCAACAACAACTCCACTGGCTGGTGCAGTTCGCAGCTGCTGCGTGTGAAATGTCAACAGCATTGGCCATTGGGGGGCAATTTGGCTGCAGGCCAGTTGACATTTGGTAGGCAGGCAAACTTATTATCGTTCGACTAACTTAATTATTTTGCATACATCATTTAATATGCATGCGACAAGCTGAAAGTTGCACTGCAGACAGCAGTCAGCAGTCAGCAGTGGGTGGCAGTGACTATTGCTGCTGTCGTTTGTTGCATAATAAATCGAAATAAATATAAAAAGTGGCAGTTGCCAATCTGCGGACTTACTTGGTTTGATGTATGATTGTGACCTCATTTCGATTACCTTTTATTATCATCGCTGCCTCGTTGCATCGCTGCATGCTTCATGCCACAAACATAATTGTACAAATTTAAGCCTTGTTATTGCTGCCTCGCTTTGTTGTTGTCAGTTTTCAGTTTTCAGTTGTCTGTTGTGTGTTGTCAGTACACACCTTTCCATGACGCGACGAGTGCAATTTGTCTTTGCCTGCGGGCGCCACATGCAATATTTCATTCTCAATCCCATTCACGAGAGTCAACGCTGCGGCGCGTAGGCTGACCAAGTTCAAAGAGTTAAGTGTGATTGGGTAACACATGTAATACATTGCGTATACTCAACGACTGGGGTATAAAAATACTTCTAGCTAGGGAAGAGAGAGGCCACCACTGAATGCCATTGGTAATTGAACATCATTCGGGCCAACAGTCAGGATGGCCGAGTGGTCTAAGGCGCTGCGTTCAGGTCGCAGTCTACTCTGTAGGCGTGGGTTCGAATCCCACTTCTGACAAGCATTTTTTTCACTTTTTAAATTGAATGCGTACAGAAAAGCTAAATAGCTGAACGAAGTCAGGTTATTTAGATTATCCAATTCATATTTATATCTGTTGATCACCTCTGCAATTGCTTCAATTGAACTTGTTAGCTGTCTGCCGTTGGCGCCATTAAAAATTACAAGTAAATCAATTTATGTGCGCTTAATTGTCAATATTCTAATCACATAATCTGTGGCGAGCAACTGTGTTCGCCTTCCAGCATTCAGACAAACATTTAGACCACACACACAACCAGCTGATGATTACTATCGCAGTCTGGCATCGCCTAGGCATTTCAAGTCTTCAACGAATCATTCACTCAGTCAAACTGGAGAAACGCTGAGTTGCTCGATTTGAAATGCAATGCAGTTGAGGGCCCAATTCGCTCTTGAGGATAACATGAGTATATTAGACATTGGCAGAGTCATAAAAACTCGAAGCGTAGGCCTAGACTGCCCTATTTGTAATTATACTTGATCATTAAAGGCAATCAACCGCGCAAAACTTGGCATTCCCAAGTTGTGGTTTATAGCAAAGTTTATGACAATTTTACATCGTTTAATGTTGGAGTCTATAAAAAACCCTCCACTATTAAAATACATTAATGTCCACAAGGCATACAGCATTGAGGCTGGTTATGATGAGGCGTTGAACAATTGACAAGCGGCTTCGGCTGCTTAACAAAATGTTTACACAATTTAAACTGACATCTCTATGGAGAAAAAGATGAATAATATGTATGATGTGACAAGTCAACCGCCTTATCTGCACACTGCATTTCTGCATGAATATTTCATTTTCGACTGAGCAACTATTGAAATTTATTGCATCCACAAGTTTTCAATTGATTGGCTTATAAATAGCAAATTAAACGTGCTTCCAGCAAATTATTATTAATGCTGAAAAGAGTTGTTGTCCCTCACAATCCGCACTCCCCGTCGGAGTTGCATACTGACACCTGCTCATTGCTTATGAAAAGCTTTTAACACTTTTAATTAAATTTTGAATTGAAAATACTGTCAAATGAGCATTCCAAATGGCCACTGCAATTTATGGCAGGTAATTAAGATAAGAAAAATGATTATTTAAATGCAATGCGCGAACAGATTCGGCTTCGGATTCTCAGAATATGCCATAATATTATTTATAGTTTATCATTGAAATTCAAAATAATGCGTTTAAATCCCATTCGTACATTGTATTAAATTTCACAGTGCGCAGACAAATAGCTTTACAAAAGCTCAGAGCGCCTTTTTTAACGGGCCTTGAAGCTTTTGTAACAAAATGATTCGAATTATGATCTCGTACCACAGAAAAAGCTTTCCCATTGTAGACCACCCTCGATACATCGCTCTCAGAGCTGAGCGGAAAGCTTCCTATCCACAGAGTGAGCGAGCGCACACGCGCTCAGAAACCAAGCTTACAAAACAAAAACGACCCAAGAGCTTTGGAAGAGCAGCAAAAGCGTCGACCTGCTTTCAGCTTTCAATACGTTTTACATTATACTTTAAATGACGCAGGCGAAACTTTTGGCAGTCTTTGAGATACCATGACGTAGCTTGGACAGAACGTAATCACAGTAAAACATACAACACTGATTGAAAGGCGAAGTGAAAAGACAACTACAATATTAACTTGAATAACCTTTTAAACTGCAACGGAAAAATAACAATTGAATTAAACGCCTGCCATTGGCGACGCTTTAAAAGCTCTTGAAGAATTCGAGAAATTGAGACAACTAAAGAGCGTGGATAATTGTGACAGGCTAAAAGCACGCCACAAAGACAACACAGACAACGTGCTGTGAGTTGCTGTTGCTGTTGGAACTGTAGCATGCAGGAAGGTTATTCAACCCAAGACCAGTAGCATCATAGCAGTTTCGGCAAGAGGAAAAGATATGTAAGTATGGCTAACATTGATAACCGCAAAGTTATAGTTTCATCAGAAAATAGTGAAATTTACCAAAGACTTTTGCAACATCAGCAACGTTAGAGGAAGGCAGCCAACTTTCAGCAGCGGGGCCAGGGCGTAAGCGCTGTTCTATAAGAGCTTTTTATATGGCAGTCTGGTTATGGCTGCGGCAGTTTGTCTGTGCACTAGGCCACAAAAGCTTTGGTTTTTTTTATAAGATGAAACTGCAGCGGCGTGTTACTGCCGAAAGCTAATCAAGAGAGTGAGCAGCAAAAAGCTTTTAACTTTTATTTCGTTGTGTGTATTTCTCTTGACTCCCGCTCTCATTTCAGCTTGAGTGCTATTATGCTCAAGTCAAATAGAAAAGTAGTACAGACACTTGGTGCTAATAAATAACTCAAGCATAAGCAGCCTCCCATTGCTTGCCCATTGTAATCAGCGCTTTTAATTTTATATTTTAGATAACTAATAGGCAATATAATGAGCAATCTACGCATTTGCAAAGCTATGTCATTGCATCCCAGTGCGAACATAGCTGATACTCAACCCGAACTGTCTGTAGGTTCCAGTTCGAGGATGTGTCTGAAGGGCTGCGAAGCGAGTCCATCAGAGCTACGACGATTTCCAGTACATGATATCAAACGGTAAGTGCCTACGCCCAATTTTATTGCAAGTCACACCAATAAACCACATTTTGCCGATCTACATTAAAACCAGTTTATGGGGCTAAGCTCAGCCTTGCATTCTGCTGCGCATCGGAAATTCTCTTTTGCATACAAATAAATGCCTATGTATGTGTTTGCACATATGTACATATACATATGTATGTATGTACACACGCATAGGAATATGTATGTGTGTCGTATGTATGTTTAGAAAAAGTATTCCAGACAAATCTACTATACCTATGTACATATGTATGCCTACATTGGTATATCAAAGACAGAGCTTTTGCTTTGGCATGAGTATTCTCTGGAGTCAAAGGTTATTGAACTCTGTGCCCGCCTCAGCTTCATAGAAAATTTCAATGCCATGGCAAAAACAAGAACAAAACCAACAAATACTTGCATGTACATATTTGTATTGCAATTATGCGCATTGTGGGTGTGAGGGAAACAGCGAGAGCAGCATAAGAAGCTGCGCCCCACACACACTGTTGCACTTACAGGCAGATATCCCCTATGAGTTTATTTTTAACTCTCGCGCTCTCGCTCTGGCTATCGCTCTCTTGTAATGTGCATGCAAGGCGCTCTCTGTTGGCCGTGAAGTTTTTGTTGCAAAAAAGTTCTGTGCAGCTGAGTTGTTGCCATTAGGCTGGAGTTTAATGTGGACATGTGCACATACATACGAATATGAGCATTTATAAATAAATGTAGTCATACATAAATTAAATTTGTTATATATGCAACGCGGACATAATTAGTTGTTATTTAATTTATCAAAAGCATAGAAAATACCCCTGATTTCCGCCTAACCTATATTAATACATAAATATGAAATTTGTAAATGCTTCAGTTGTGGCAGTGCTATTCAAAAGCAAATAAATAGAAGCAGCTCTTGTTATTACTTATTCGTATGGTGGGTGGGGGAAGTAGAAGCGGCAGTTTAACGCCGGCACTAGACGCGCAGTAAACTTCCGTTCTCCGAGAGCGAGTAAATAATATAGAGAGCGAGTGTGTGTAAGAGTAGCGAAAGCAGCACACATGCACACATATACGACACATACAGAGAGAGAGAAGCAGTGCAGTGAGCATAAAAGCGCTTTTCTCAGCGACAACTTTTGGCGGCCATGGTAGAACTTTTTATTAGCTTGAGTAAACATGTCGAGAATGTGTGTATGTGTGCATGGGAGAGAGAGCGAGATGGGATCTAATTTTAAAGCTGCACAGGAAAAGCACGACCAAAAGAACGAAACTTCGATGCAGTTCTTTACAGTAAACAAAGAACTTCCGAGGCGATCGCACCGTCGAGGAGTGCGTGTGTGTCGTTTTTGAGGTATAATTCAATTGCATAGAATACAAATTTACCTTAAGTGAATGTCGCGATTGTTGGTGCTGTGCTTCTTGCTGCTGCTGCTATGGTTTCATTTTGGAAGCTTTCTTGCGAATAACGTTTACAATTGCTTCACAATTTGCGTTGTTGACCAAAGCTGAGCTTGCATTTCGGTTCGCCAGAGAATCATGTTGCACTCTCACGCTCTCACAAACACACACTTGCACTCACTCGAATACATATTGGTATACATGTGCATACAGACATGCGCATGTAACTTGTCCATTGCGAACAAACACTGAATAATCAACAATTGTAATTCCTGCAGCTGCAACTATTGGCTACGCCATTTCGGAGTGAGCGACCAACTGGTACAGGAACTCGGCGGTCTGAAGAAGCTGCGCATCTGCTTCAGGCACTTCAGTCAGCGGAAGGCAATGGCCAAGACGCGCATCAAGACAACGCCGCTGCGTGGATCCAAGCACATCATATCAACAACAGCAACTGCTGCATCGACTGCAGCACCGACATCTGCTAAACCCATGGCCGATAGCACAACGATAGAATTGGTCGACGTAAGTACAATTATCGGAAAGTCATCGAAATGTCAAGTCGATAACGATAACCTTTGAAACTTTTGCAGAGCTCTAGCGGGGATTCACAGAAACAGTCAATGAAGGAGAAGTCGGTGACAACCATAACGCCGGTTCCACAGCGTTCACACTCTATTTGCTCATCCTCGTCCGTTTCAAGCGATGTGCAGTCCATCAGTTCCGACTACGAGGCCAGCATGCCGCTCTCAGCACTGGTGGATGCCCACGGCCAGAACGGCACAGGGAAACCTTTAAATGGGCTGGCCAAAAAGCGAAAGCTTTATTTGATAACTGAGAAATCTGATGAGAAGAATGGAAACAGCGGGCCCAATGGTCAAAAGCGCAAAATGTTTGTGGTAGTGGAACAAGAAAAGGACACTGCAGCCAAGAAACTAATGATTGTTACGGATAAGTCGAAGACAAATATCACACAGCATTTAGAGAAGTTTCTCCCTGAGATTCTCAGCTGCATCCAGGGCAAGGAGCAAGCACAGGCAAAGGCCAAGCACCAAGCAGTCAAACTGGAACCCACACCAACCCCAATTGTACACAAACCACACATCACGCTGCCGCCCAAGAAGAATCCCACAAACTTTATCAAAGTGGAAGGAGCACCCAGTGTCAACCTACCTGCTAGTGTTTCCGTTCTGCCCGTGGAGCCAGTCAAGCAGCTGCCACCTGAGACCGAGACCAACATCAATCTCTCGCCGGATTTCCGATTCCTCATGAAAATATTACCCAAGCTGGAGCAGCTCCCCGAACCGCACAAACAGCACGTAAAGCGTTCTATACAAATCTTTGTGGAGGAGAGTTATAGCCATTACGGCAAAAAGGATTAGCAGAAAAACACAGTTCACTTATCATTTTAGTATTGCTTAGTTCTTAGTCCGTAGCTTCCCAGAGAATAAGTTCTTAAAATCATTTCAAATATTCGTTGTGTAAGACTGATGCAAAAGAAACATATTTTTAAAGCACTGCTGAGCTGGTGCAAAACCCTAGACATATAAGGTACAAATTTTATATACTATACTATACTATAGCCATCATAAAGGCGTAGAAGGCGTATACTTTTATAATGTATTTGTAGCCATAAAACATGAAATCTGAATAGAATATACGAGAGCTTACAAGCCAAGAACTGAATTAGTCAGAGCGCATTTTGATTGCGAGTGTAAAAATAGTTTCGGGCAGATAATTTCTTTATCCTTTGATGTCAACTGACGGATCTGATTTCGACATGGACTTGGCCATGGTATAATTAATTTGCGATTTTATGCAATCTTTCCACTGATCCTGCTCCTTGCAGTCCTTCCGGGAAAGGAAAAAGGACATTTTTGGACTCACAGCTTTCAGTACTATCGATCTGCATTCAAGGATTTCCGGGAGAGATCAAAAATATTTTCTTAATTTTTTTAAGGGGTGGGACTGCAAAAAATGTCCTGAAATCATAAAATCAGCTGTAACTCAGCCGTTTCAAGCACTACAGGGCTGTCCTTTTGCATAAAATTATTACTCGTTAAGCACATTTAAAAATTGCAATAAAAAGGACGAAAGTCCTGGCAGGAGCTGAGAAAAATATGATTTTTCGCTTATTAAAAATAGCCAATAACTTAAAAATCCTTTGAAGGATTCACGTAAAACTTGTGGTTATCGGTGGAGTTTTTTAAGGACTATAAACTGACCAAAGCACATACAAATCGTCCTGCTGGTTTTCGAGATATATAGTATTTTGTGTTTTGGAATATTTTTTTCAGCGACTTGGGACTAAAATTTATTAAGGTCCGGATCTTTAGATGACCCTATATTTTTTTGATGCCAATCGACAGAGTTTGTCTAGAAAAGAACAACAAATCATGTCCTTCCAAAATGCGTAAGGATATGGCGCAATAATGAGTAATTCAAAATTCGATACGACTTGTCGAGCAAAGTTCGTTGTGGCGCCATCTATTGAGATATAGTGGACGCATGCACAAACTAAATGCACTGCTTTGCTGTGCAGACCACAAGCATAGCAAGCAGTAGAAACCAATTTAAAAAGTAACCGCCACCCAGTTAAAAGAACTTTAGCGATTTGTTTTCGTATCTTTTGTTTTGCATTGTAATTCCAAAGAACTTTATTTATTTTGAAAGCATTTTGACTGTTTTTCTTTTTCATTTGAAATTGTTTTTTTTGGTTTTTTTTCAGTATTACGTTATAATAATATTAGTAAGTCTAATGCTTGGTTTCTTTTGTTTTATTAGTTAATACAATGGTTAATGTTTACTGTGGTATTATGTTAATTATGTAATTCTGAAAAATTCTGAGGGTTTGCTCATTTTATAATGTACAATTTGTTGTTGCCTCCGCATCTGCTTCAGCATCCACATATGTATCTATACGAAGAAACGTATCAATTGAGTTAGTGTATTAATGGTTAATGTGATGGTTGTGGGAGTACATCATACGAGTACATACAAAGATAATATAATTACATATATACAGTTAAACAACGCTTTGTTTAATATATCTTCATTTCATTCTGGATCTTCATCTGGAATCCAAAGTTTAAAGGACATTTTGCTCAATCGTGCCATGTATTTGGAGCTTCTACTTGAGAGGATTTTCATTATACTCGTATATATTGTTTTTTCATTTTCATTTTCAAAGTGTGCTACAATATTTTCACATATACATTCATAGAGTTTTGCGTTATAAATATTATATTCTTTCTTTTCTTTTTACAACATTTATCGAATTTCCCATACATGTATGCATATATATGTATATATAGATATAGGTATATATGTATATATCTTAATAATGGATAAGCTGAAGAATTGCCTTCTGTATATATGGTATATGGTACTGTTAACTACTCGTACATTGTGTTGTGTCCTACATATATAATTTTGGGGCGATTTCTACACGACGAGTTGGATGTGGCTATCTGTTGGGTGGTGAGTGTACATACATACATACATAAGAAAAGTACACACATCGGCTTACATTTGACATTTGACATTTGAATCAATATCATCAATGAGAAGCAATCACAAAGTTTTTCTATATAGTATATATTATATTGTTATTCAAATATTATTATATTTTAGTCATTTCATGTATTTACACAAGTTTCGATCGAGTGCACAAAGCAACCTAGCGTTGAACACGCTACAGGGTATCTCTAGGTCGTGGGCTAAGCAACTACAAGTACATTTATCATAATCTGAAGTTCAAACTAGCGTGATCCAAGGAGATTTCCTTATTCCCTTTTCGTTATATTTCATGCAAAGCTTTTAGCGTGTTTTCTACTCACATTTACATCAAAAAATTGTTAATGTCTTTTGAATATCGTTATCATATATGTATTTGTTGTTGTTAAGGGTTAAAAAACTGTGTCACAATTTCTACAAACAGCCTTTTGTTAAACATGGTAAACGTACATTTAGTTATGTATGTCATATGCAATATTTTCATTTCTTTTTGTTTTCAATCAATTGTTGTACATTTAATATGTTTCTAATTATTTTCATTATTTTTTACATAATGTTGTTGCTTTTGTTTTTGTTTATCTTTCATTATAACCTGAGCGCAATTTTTCTCTGTTAAGAAAACATTTATTATGTATATTTATTATTTATTAATGCTGCCAAAAATGTTTGTCTTTTTGGTCATTCTGGCACAAATTTCATATTATAATGTCTAATACTTATTATTCTGAGAGATATTCAAAGCTGTCCTTTTGAGCCAAAGGACATACATTTCAAATGTGTTAGATACCTGTAGTGGATTAATTTTTTGAATGTTATTTTTGTTTTTGTGTTGCAAATATTGTCCATACATACATATATTTATAAATATATATAATTTATATATATCGTATATAGTAGTGCTAATTGTTTGGTAGATTCTTGACAAAAAATGCATACATGTATGTATATATAGCTATAAATTCTAATTGCAAATGCATTGGGTCTGCGGTTTACTAGACGGCCTTGACACATGCCCCCTCTCCATCCGCAGCCTCTTACTCAGACAGGACTCGAGAGGGCTGTGTGTCTTAAGAGATGTAAAAAACGATGGAATTTTAAGAATAAAACAAAAACGTTGTCGCTTTTTTATACAAACAGTTTTACACAATTTTATTTCTCTCTCATCTTTATCTCGCTCTTTCTCTGCAGCTATTATGAAAACATTAACTCGTATATTATGTAGGTATACGTAGGTTCTACTATATAATTAGCAGATATTTGTATTTATATATATATATACCTATATATATTTAGTTTTGCTCCACAATTGGTTTAGTTCAAAATACTAATGCAGTTTACTTAACTAACAGTTAAACATATGTCGAACTTATTGAAACATAAGCGATGAAATCCAAGAATTAAAATAGACAAATCAATAGCAAGTCCTTTGGATAGGACTTTTATATTACTTTACGATTATATATAATTTTAATGTAAATATGTTTTTCTTTTTGTTTAGCAAATTGAAAGTAGTGCAAAAATGTACATGTCCATCATGATCCGTTCTAGAATTGAATATGATGTAATAATCGTATCATATAGTTTTATATTAGTTGATGTTCTTCCGTCTAAACTTTAAACTAAAAAAACTAGTTGCCGCTTAAGAGTAAAGTTGTGGGTTTTCATATAAGTATTGGTGGGGTGTTAATGTTATGTACATGGTGCCTACATAAGTCCGAAGTAAACATAAACGAAAGTTTCGTTAGACATTATATTAGTAATATGGTTGATGTATGTATGTATGTAGTATGTATATAAATGTGCTTAGTTGCTAATGTGGATGATAATTTTGCATTGTATTTCTTGCCTTTCTTCCTACTCCTCTTTTCGCTACAAGTTTCAAGAAAGAATTTAAAAACTAAGGGGCAAGGGTATATATTTCGGTGTGTGTGTCTGTGTGGGTGTGGGTGTGGGTGTATGGGTGTGAGTGTGCATAAGTGTGTGACAAAGATTTGTAGTCTACATATGTTTGTTGTATATAAGAAAAAAATGTTATTTCTAAACAAAAGGCTATGTTAAAAATTGAAAAGAAATCACTGGCAACCAAGGGACGGGCGGTATCCGGCTGGATTTTTCCTGTTTTCACAATTTCCCGCCATGTCTTCGCTACTGATTTCCTTTTGCTTTTCATCATGGTCTTCGTTTTTTGCTATGAGATCTCCGTGAAAGTTTGAATTCATATTTATTATGTTTTGTTTTCCTCATCATCTTTTCGTCTCGTTCTCTTTATCATCTTTATCGTAAGCGTACGCTAAATTAGTTAATGGATATATAAGTATATCGCATATATACACATACATATCGATATATATATTCATATAATTTAAAACTACATACATAAGAAAGCAGCACAGTTTAGAGTTGAAGAATTGGGGGGAAATAGACTAAAAGTGAGCACGATTCTACAATTTCTTTCGAGAACTTTATGAATTGATTACATTTTTTGTTGCTTCTAAACTTTGAGTGACCAAAGACATTAAATACAAATACACACTTATAGATATATGCACATGCACATGTATGTATATATATATACATTTACATATATATAGTTGGCTACAATAATACATAATTCAAGCATTCAAATTTCATCTTCAATTCTTCAACATTGTTTCTGTTCAATTTTCAGTTTTCGAAATAATTTTCATTTTTCCATTTTCATATTGCATATGGGCGCGCTTGTCAACCATCTCTTTTAAAAGGAAATGAGATAACTCAGTCTTAAACATATACTCTATATATTAGCTTGAATCTACAGACAGGCGGTCAGACAGATCGAGTCTGACCCGGAAGTCCAGTTTTGCTATAGCGTTTAGTCGGCATGAGCATTTGTTGCTACTTAAAAGAAAAGTACCAGAATTATGACAAATGAAGACAAATTGTTGAGTTTTCGTTAAGAAAGTGTGGGAGTGCAAGAAGAAGACGAAAAGGGGAAGAATTAAACTATATTACACGTTAAACTAATTGAGAAAATACAAACTAATTGAAATAGCAAGGCGTTCAATCTGGTTGATAGACACGCACACGCACGCACGCGTCACACACACACACACGCATACACTCACACACACACAGAGAAAGGCAAAGGCAGTGTGGAAATTGAATAAGATTGGCTGTGGTATTCGTCGCTGTGGCTGTGGTTGCTGTCGTGGAACTTGCCCTATTTGGGGTCTCGATCTATGCCCGTGCCCGTGCCCGTGTCATGTGGTGCGGTGAGGTGAGGTGCGGCGGTGCTGCGGTGGTGACCCAACTACTGATCGCCTGTGCACATTCACTGGGGGGCAGTGTGTCGTCCACTTGTTGGTTTTTAACTACCATTCGCAACTTATACAAGAAATATATTGTACAATAATTTCTATTTATATAAAGTCGAAATGTGCGTGCTAAGAACTAAGAAATAATATTAATGGTAATCGTAATCGTAACCGTAATCATAATAATAATTTTCATAAATTGTCATTAACTAAGAATTAGAATTAGAATTATAAGTAGTACAAATTAAATTGGTTAATTGCATAATTGTTGAATTATGCTTTATAATCAGTCCACAGTTAAAATGTTTTGTTTTCTTTACTTTTCGATTGTTTTCGTTTGTTTCCCATAACTTTAACCTTTGCTTGGCTTTAACTCATTTCATAATTGTTTTTGTTTTGATTTTTCTTCTATTTTACATACAGATACAGAGACAGAGATATAGACACCGACAGTGGTACACACATACATATGTAGGAGAGTTATATTTATATATTCGTAATTTGTTTTTAAATATTAATTTAATTTAGTTATCTGCTCTCTGCTCTCGTCGCAATTTTACACATATTTAGAAACCAGTTTCAAACGTGAAGCGCAATACAATATAAATATGTGAAATTAATTTAATTTAGCTTTAGTTATTAGCTTTTCTTTTTCGCTTTGTTAATTTGCAATTTCTAAATGTTTTTGTTTTTAGCAACTACTACACATTGAGAGTTTTTCTATAGTTTTAAGTTGTACATAAATGAAAAATGTTGTGTTTTTCCCTCTATGTATTTTTGTATATTTGTGTGTGTGAGGTAAATTTGGCAAACAAATTTCTGTATGTGTTTGTGTATGTGTATATGTGTGTGTGCTGTTTGTTGCATACCTTTTAATTGTAATTTTAATTAGAATTTATAGTTTTAGTTGTAGTTTTTTGTTTATTACAATATTCGCACATGTTGCATACTTTTTGGGGCAACATCGAGACGAATTTGACGTCTGTGTTTGTGTTTGTGAGAGTGGCAAATGGAGTATTGGGTGTATAGGTGTATAGGGGTGGGGTTTAGTCTAGTTGCTAATTAATTTACATAGATTTAAAGCGCTTAACATAAAACATTTTGTAATTTGCTTATTAGACCAAAAATTTCATTGTTTAGTTTAGTTTCTTATTCATCCTTCATCCTTCATTCATCATCCTTGTTCTACTCAATATTTTTGCTTTTTGCTTTTGTTTTTTGTTACCAATTTTGTCAAGCACAACAAATATCTGCTTTGTTGCCAAATAGTTTTCCACTACGCCTTTCATTTGTATGCGTAGATTAAATGATTCCTTCTTCCTTGTGTTCCTAATTATTTATGTAGTTTGTCGAATTTGTTGTTGTCTCTGCCGCTGCTTTTGCTTCTTCTTGATGTTGTTGTTGTTGTTGTTGTTGTTGTTGTTGTTTTTAGACTAGTTTCAGTTGAGTTACGTTATGTTTTGTGTATTTTGTGTTTGTTTTGTTGCATTTTAGTTTGTTTCATTTCATTTCGGTGGTGGAATGCTTTAACTTTTAAATTGATTGCGAACACGATTTGACAATGTGATTGCGCCTTCAATTTAATCGTTGTTCTTCCTTTCTGCTGCTTCGTCTGCTTCCTCCATCATCTGCTTCTTCTGAAAGAAGGCAACATCAAGTAGACCATGTTGCCCTTCTCAGAATGCGTCGCTTAAGTGTCTAAAGTGGTTTTTGTTATTACTTTTGAGTTTTGGTAGTTGGCGCGAAGTTCCTGTTGCACTTCCTTCTCAATTATCCAGGGATGTAAATCAAATTGTTCATGTTGCTGTTGCTTTTGCGGTTGTTGTTGCATTTGCAGTGTTGCTTTTCATATTTTAGGCAGCAATCGCCTCATTTTGCCGTCATTCCCATTGATGTGGCGAAGGCGGCAGCTCCGAAGGATGTGCCACAGTGGAACTGAATGGGAGAGAACGGATATTAAATTAGTGGTCAGGCATTTGCAGTCAATAGAGAACATAGAGAAAGAAGAGCATGCAAGCTACCAACAAACTAACATATTTACAACATAAAAGAGATACATAACCATAGATAGAAGCATTAAGCACAACAAAAACATACAAACAAACAAAAATGTTGAGCCCAAAAATGCACATAAAATGAAATAAATGAAAATCAAATAAACTACAACAATAGATTTAAAAAACAATGGAAAAAAAAAAACAAAAACAAACGGAAACTAAAAAGGAAATATTTGTTGAATTTTATTTTAGTTATTTTCAAGTGGAAGTTGTTCAAGCATTTATTCTTTTTCTTTTATTTGGTTTTAAAACTACTTTTGACCATTGTCACTGCTGCTCAACTGCACTCAATTAATTTGTTAAATTTAGATTTATTATTATACATAGATCATTTATATTGATATTGATCTGGCAGTGTTTTTGGGTTGCTTAACTTCTGATTCAATTGTTAAAACTAAGGGGACATGTGTGTGTATTTGAGGTGTGTTCGATAATTGAATGAGACACAAACAAAGCAAGAGATAAATGATGACTTCTAGTTAAAATAAACTGTAGGTGGAATGCTGAAATTGGGTTCTGCTTAAGCACTTTAATTAGATCTTAAGAATCTGTCAGACTCAAGAATATTAATGCTTAAACGATAATGCAGGAAATGAATAAATTCATTAACATTTCATTTGGATTACTGCGTCATCTGACCGAGTAATGCTTAGATGATTTGCAATTTGGAAGGAGTATCAAATGGTGAATATTTTGTGGAAGGGCAGTGGGTGCATTTGCTAAGGGGACGTGAATGGGTTTTATGAATAGAATTGATATATAATATATGCTGTACACAATATGGGGAGTATATATAATATGTATACTTATAGTATGAGTTGAAAATGAGTTGCAAAACATAAACACAAACTGATATAATGATTGAGAGGAATACGATTATGTACGAGTAGTTATGCACTATGTGGACTCTTAATAGTAATATTATTATTCATATAGCTAGAAATGTCTATGAAAAGTGTGTATATTTTTGGTAATTTTCATTGCTTTGCCAATTGCTGTTTTCATCAGTTTTCTTTTCATATTAAACGACCAATTTGTGACATTTATAAACATTTTCATAAATTAGCATTGCCATGTTTTTTTTTTACATTTATGTACACAAATAGTTACGCAAAAAACCCATTTAAATCAATTAAACTAAAGTTGAATAAACAAGTAGGAAAATGATGAGTTTTTAGTTATGTTTAAAACTATAATTATTTTAGGTTTTATACACATTTGCATTTGATTTAAACGTAAAGAATAAAAACACAAAAAAAAAAAGGAGAACAGGTTGTTAAATCATATGTATATAAATTATAATATTTAAATTTAAAATGATAGTTTAGCAAATGTAGCAATATGTAGAGTCGCTTTATCAACAGACCTAAAGTTCAAGAGGAGTTGCTGCTGCCGATTCCCCCACTTGATTGATTTGATTTGATTCGATTCGATTCGATTCGAATATCGAATATTGACATATTGTTTAGTTCTTTCTGTTGGCAGTTCATTGTGACTTCTTCGCTCTATATATTATTTATGTATGGTATCGGTTCGCGCCTAGTATTCTGGTATTTCTTGTTCTTGTTTCGGCCAGCGACAACAGCAGCGATAGCGACAGCGCGGCGGCAGCGGCAGAGTTGGCGGCAGCAGCGGCAGGAGCAGCAGTGCAACAAGTTGTGGTAGTAGTAGTAGTGGTAGTACGAGTAGTAGTAGATATTCTCATTCTCATTGGCTTAACAACGCAAATATAATAATTAAATTTAATAGAATTGGTTCAATATCAATATTAATATCGATCGATCGATGTTCGAAAAACACACACAAAATAAACGATAGAAAAAAAAGAAAACAAAAATTAAAATCGTTGATTATATTATTTGATCATAAAGTAAATAAACAACATATAGGAGAGAGACAGTTCGAGAGAGAGAGAGACAGAAGGGTAGATAGATAGAGAGCTGGACAGTTTCGGACTCAAAGCAGTGACAAAAACAATAACTTTTAGTTTGGAAACAAGAGGAAATTGTAGAGAGAGAGAGTGAGATTTATTCAACTGAAAAGCGTATTACGAATTTTGGAACAACAACAAATTATAAAGTCAGAGAGAGAGAGACAGATAGAGATAGAGAGAGGAGTGTAGTTAAGGGGGAGATACGGGGGCAACGTGCAGCGTGATTTACAGAGGGGCAACGACTCACCTGGCAAAGCTCTTGAATGCCGCACTCTGCGGATTGATGCACAGTGGCACTCGGCCAGTCTGAAGCTGCTCGGCAATGAATTTGTGCATTTCCTCTGCAAGGATAAACAAGAGTTGAACAAGTCGCTAGAAGGGCTAGGCCATTTGTTACTCACCCTTCACCTGCTGCACGGAGGTCAGCTTGCGTTCCCACAAATCATCGAAGGGCTGTCCGGCCGATGGCTCAAAGTCCGCCGTATACTGACGCATGCCAGCCGAGGTGGTGAAGCAGCATTTGCACATGCACGAATGGTACCGCAGACGACCCTCATCCAGATAGGGATGCGCCAAGGCATCCGTCACCGAAATGCGCTTATCCTAGGGGGGAAGTTTACAGGTTTAGTTTGGCAACTTCTATAGAGGGGAAGCTCAACTCTTACCGGATCGAAGACAAGCATCTGGCAGAGCAAGTGGACCGCCTCGTGCGTGGCATGCGAGCTGAGCGTGTAGAGCACCGAGAAGGAGGGCGGCTTGGGCGCCCGCCTCAGCATGTGTGTGCGAGCTCCTTCGCAGGCATGACGCATATCCTCCATGGTGGGTGTGCCGAGCAGCTCGGTAATCAGCTCCAGCTGCTGCACTGGATTCTGCGCCTGGAACAGTATGCGCCTGCCCAGCAGCTCACCAAAGATGCAGCCCACCGACCACACATCCACAGCCGACGAGTAATGGCGTGCGCCCATCAGAATCTCGGGCGCCCGATAGTACTGGGTGACCACCTCCTGGGTCATGTGCTTGGCCTGGTCAGGCTCCTCGACGCGAGCCAACCCAAAGTCGCATATCTTGAGCACACAATTCGAGTTGACCAGCAGATTGCCGGGCTTGATGTCCCGATGCAGGATGCGAGCCGAGTGCAGATACTTGAGTCCTCGCAGTATCTGATAGAGAAAGACCTTGATGTGATCGGCGGATAAATGTTGTGGCGACACGATGATCTTGTGCAGATCCGACTGCAGCAGCTCGGTTATCACATAGCTGAAATCGAGACGAGTTAAGGAAGCAATGGCATTGGCATTGGAGTGCAAACATTCAATCCCCCCATCGACCAACCCCACATTCTGAAAACTTTTATGTTTGTTTGCTCTCAACTTTTTCAATTAAGTTGTGTTTTGGGACAACTTTTAGTGCTGAAAATAGATTTCTGGTTGGGCAGCACATTGCGCAAGGATGCGGTGTGCAAAGGATGTGTTCTATCTGTTCCAGCTGCGGATTAGACTGTGGCCATTGTTAAGCTGCTTAAGGTGGAAAAAGACTCGATTGCATTCTGAATTTAAGCGAGAACTCTCAACTATCGGATAACAATTTAAATTGTAGCTAACTCTGGCCATTGTTAGCCAAGTTAAGACAGGTTTAAAGTTGCCCCTGGCTATTATGTTTTATGTTTTTGTTAGTTGTAAAAAAGGATACATTTCTTGAAAGAAGTCCAAATGTGGTGGCTGTAAAATGTCCAAAGCTGACAGCACCTGCAATGAAGAAGCAAGAGAGTAAAGTTTGTTAATAAATTTCAGCTTACAGGGGAGTGGAGGGGGCGGGGGAAGACAATGTAGAGTGTCGTTTATTGGATGTGGCATTAGGTGCATAAATCTCAAGACGAGGCAAAGGCAGCATTACACCTACAGCAGCAGCAGCAGCAGCAGCAAACTCATCTTTAGCCAGATCATAAATTATGCACTCCAATAAAATATAAATAAAAATCAAGCTCGGAGCGGAGCGCATCAAATGCGCCATTTAGTTGCATGTTAAGTGTCGCTGCCAGGCACTAAAATGCCACAAAGTTCAGCCAGAGCCGAGCCACAACAAACGTTGCAGCCACAACGTTGACCCGTTGATGATGTTTAGCGGCAGATACAAAACACGCCACTGTCTGCACTCCGTTGAGTTGAGCTGAGCTCAGCTGAGCTTCGGGGGAGACTTGTCCGATTGTGTGTCTGTCCGTCAGTCTGTCTGAAGGCAACGGCTCTATAAAAAATACAAAATAAATAAATAAAAACGGGACGAAGCTGGCATGCAGTTGATGGACAGCAGAACACAAACGACCAACAGCAACAGCAACAGCAACAAGAACCAGCACAGACAACACCGAGACAAGCGTCGACAGAGCCAAAGCCTCTTCTACCCCGGAACCTTTTTCTTTTGTTGTAATCCACTGTTGGAGTCGCCACAGACAAGCGCTGATTTATTTTGCTTGCGGTCAAAAATGATGAAGGAACTTCCCTTTGCTTTGCAGCAATCACATCAAGCGACTGAGTTTCAAAATCAATTTTCAATATCGTTTAACAACTGAAATCCAAATGCCGCGAATGCTGTATGAAAATTGCCAAAGTTGCAGCACAAGCTTGGGGAATGCGTGCGGCAGCAACAGTGGCAGCAGCAGCGGCAGCAGCCCGAAAAAATGTTGCACAATTCACAATGTTGCACACAGTGTTTATGTTAGCTTGTCTTCCCGGTCTTCTGCGCTTTGTCTGTCGGCGGCAAAAGACCACAAAAAGCCGCTCAACAATTTTGCGTACTTCGCAAAGAGAGCGAGAGAGAGGGGGAGGGGGGAGTGTGGCATGGCACACATGGCAAAAAGTGCCGCCGAGTGGCTAAGCCGCCGTCGTCTTCGTCGCGACCGCTGTTAAGTGGCAAAAGTTTTATTTTTATTTTATATTTATTTTCGCCTTTGTTTTGTTTCCGAGTCGCAGTTCGAGCCTCAGTCGCAGTCTACAGTCTACAGTCCGCAGTCCGCAGTCTCAGCCTTTGGAGGTTCGAGCCTCGTGTTTGGCTTAGTGGCTGTTTTTGCTGCAGTTCTGTTAATATTTCAATGACGTTGCCTCAATTTTGCGAGTGCATTTGTTGCACTCGCGGTTTCACAAGCTTGAAGGCAGCATGCCAGCATTGTAGTACACCGACTGAGCTATACACTAACGGGGTAAAACAGAAGTATGGCTTGGACTTTGCCTTGCCTCGGGGCAGCAGAACTAAGCGACCGCTACTGGGGCAGAGTAGTAAAAATACCTTCAAGTTAGTAAGTGGCTTTAGTGGCCAGCTTGTTTTACGTACATAATTTGTTGCAAGCTGTTGTTGCAACCGTGCGCTGTCGACCTCACACGTGCGTCGTTCGCTGTGGCAGCTAACGTAATTAACATTTCGCTGTGGCAGCGCAATCAACAACCAAATTTATGCAGTAATATCGAAAGCTTTTGGCTACTGTCCTTGGCAGGGTCTCGAGGTGCCACAAACAGAGCTGCAACTCGAACTGAAGCTCAAACTCAAAGTCAAAGTGAAACTAGACGTGTAATAATGCCACACCAGAGGCAGCTACAGCTACCACAGAAGCAAGTACTTAAGAAGAGAGGAGACCTGTGGCAACAACTTAAACAGCAACTTTTGCCGAGGTGCAACTAGAAAACTTGCGAGTGGCAACAGCTGCGACTGCTTTGTTGCACGCCTAACAACCAACATAATCAAACCCCAGCTTTCCCCCATGCCCCTTTAAGCCTTTTCAAGTGAATTTCATGAGGCTGAAAAAAGTCGCATCAAAATGTTTTTGAACAAAAGCAAAAGTGTTGCTTGCCTCTCTTGTTGCTGCCTGCTTCATTTTCATTCCACAAGCTTAAATTCTAGCTAAAAATTGCAGCCAGCTGCTGACAACATTTCTCAGCGTTGTTCATATTGTTGTTTGCTGACTAATTAAAGCGCCGCAGAGTTTTGTAAAACATTTTGTCAGCTGCTTGTCGTAAACGACGACAAATTTGTTGAGATTGTTATTGTTATTGCCATTGTTGTTGTCGCTTGGCATGGCCAGAGAGATGGCCTTGAGTTGGCTGGCCACTGCTGAGAAATCTCTTAGACTTGCCTCAGATCTTGTAAGGCTTTCCAGCTAAACACTATCACATCTTTGACCAGGTGTCGTCGCTAGCGTGAGATCGGACTTAACATCCGCAGTCAATCAGCGAGTTGGAAAATGAATTAAGTCAGCCAAGCATTCAGTCAGTCAGTCAGTCAGTCAGTCAGTCGGCCAGCCCATTAAACTCAGCTAACCAGCGAGTTTGTCTAGTCAACTCAGTTTGGTAAGTTAGCAAGTTGGTCGGTCAACTAATCAATCTTGAAATTAGTCAATCAGTCAGTCAGATAATCAGCTATTCAATCAGACTGCAAACCACTTTATCAGCAACTCTGTCAGCAGTTTAGTCCATAAGTAATTCAGTGAGTTGGTATTTTATTTAGTAAACTAAAGAAAGTAAGTTTTGTTTGATTAAGACAATTGAAGATCAGGTCAGTCAGCCAGCTGATCAATCATACATTCAGTTTGTCAGGCAGTAAGCTAATGAACACGATTGTCAGGCTATCATGAGATCGGCAAGTCGCAGTCAGTCCATCAGTCATTCAATCCAATCGAGATTAGACATTCAATCGATTTGTGTATAGAACAGAAGTCGCAATCCCATCCAGCCATCCATCAAGCGAGCCAAGAAATGAAATTGACATTTCAATTGCAATTTGCTGGCAAAAAGCAAAAAGCGCCCAAAAGCAAATAATAACAAAATTTGCATGCAATTGATGCCAGGCATCAAACTCAAAACTCAATCATTTACTTAACTTTTCGCAGAGGGCTTCGCATGTGAGTGTGTGTGTGTTTGTGTGTGTGTGAGTGTGTTGAGGGTTTTGGCTGGCAATGAGGACGAAGAAGAAGAAGCAGAAGAAGAGGCAAATCAAAGCCGACAAACGGCGGCTGCATGTGAGAAATGCTTTTGAAATGTACGCCACGTACGTTGCAAAATCTTTTATTGAAATTCGCAATTGAAATCAGCAACAACTGTAACAACAACAACAACAACAGCGACAATGCATAATGGGGCAAAGCATTTTGCAGCGATTTGTTAAAATGTGTATTGCATACTCGTTCACTCGCGCACTTGCATAAATACACACACACACACACACACACACACACACACAGGCACACATAGCAAACACACTTCGTATGCTGGCCCATATAATGTGCAAGCAATTGAGACGATTGCTAGTCTCTTCTTCTTCTCGCTGTCAGTCAGAATGGGAACGAGAATGGCGAGGGAAGTGCATGTGTGTGTGTGTGTGTGTGTCTGTGTGACAGGCGAATTGTTAGAAATTGGTGTAAAGCACGAAGAGCGCGACAGGTTAAAACAGGCGGCAGAATGCGCTGCTAAGAAGTCGCCGAAAAAAGTCACAAACAAAACAGGCAGACAGAGACAGCGACAGTGACAGAGCGAGACAGCTAACATGACATTTGTAAACCTAAAACTGTTTGCAAGCGAATTAGTGAGAATCTTGCATAACCAAGCTCTGGTCACACCTTCGTCGGACCCTCTCGCTCTTGGGTTGATTGCACTTGTTTGACATGGCGACGGTGGCGTCGGCAACTTTGTTGCATGTAGGAAATGAAAATGGAATTGAAACAGGAAACCAACAGCAGACACGCAACAACAACACCAGCAATAGCAGTTAAGCAAGCACAATAAATGTCGCGCCTCTTTTTATTTCATAAAGCATTTTGCATATTAATAGAAATTTGCATATTGGGCAAGGTGTTGATAATTCAACCGTGTTGCACGAGTGGGCCGAGACAAGTCTTCAATGCGTTGCCTCTCTTCATTACATTTCATAATCCCCCACTGTCTCCCCGTCCCTCATTGTCTGTCTTGTCACTCAATAGAGTTGAATGAATTGAACGTCAACGAGGCCGTGACATTTTGTGTGTGGCAGCCCTTGGGGCGACTTGGGGCAACTGGCAACATGTGTGTGCCACTAATAACACCGCTCCAGCTGACATTTTGGCTACACAAATTGAGCAAAAAGGTTCTTCAATCAGAGATCGCGCAGAGCACGTGCTCAGACATCAGACATCAAACATCAGAAATCACAAAACATTAAGAGCAGCGAGCGAATGCTCAGATAAATAAATTAAGGCAAATCGCCACAAAGTCACATAAAAGTGGCCATAAAATCAGCACAAAGCACAAAGCGAGTCGCACACAATGCAGCTGTCGACCTGCCACCCCCGCCCCCCTCCCTCTCAGCCAGTCAGTCAGTCAGTAGCTTGTAATAGTTTTGTTGCTTTTTATTAATAATTCTAAATGTTATATGAATACCAATATTTCTTTTACATTTGCCATTTGCTGCCAGTTGGCTTTTTGTGGCCTCCTGTCTGTCTGTCTGTCTGTCTGTCTGTCTGCCTGTCTATCCGTCCCCCTGTCTGTCTGTCTGTCTGTGTTAACAAATTTGCATGCAACAAAATGTTGGACAGTTTTCAGACTGTTTCTTTCTGCGTTGCGTTTTGTTGTCGGATATCTCATTTTATGTGCATAAAATTTGTTTGTCATAAATTTTGCAGGACAGCCTTTTGTGTGGCAACTGGCAACTGGCCACTCGGTGAGGGGCATGCCCCCTTTTGCGGGCGTAGCTTAGCAATAGATTTTTTGCTGCTAAATCTGCGCAACTGCAGCAGTTGCTGTGTGCAATGAATATGAATGAGTTAATTAGTGATTTGAATGATTGAATCACAACTGTCACACCAAACTGATAGCCACAGACTGCCAGACTGCTCTCCAGGGTTGTCAGAGCAGCAGAAAAACAAACAGAGAAACGATTGCAACTGTAGCTCAATGCATAGCCACTGAAATCTGTTATAAGAGTGTGACTCAGTTGTGGCCACAGGCAAGGAAGTGGAAACAAAGTTGACCGCAAAACAAAGCAAATGATTTTCAAGCTAAACTTAACGCTTGAAGGAATAACCCAGATTGCAGAACCTTTATATTGTTTTAGGAATCGTGTAGAAGTCTAAGACCTAGACTACTTTATGAGCAGCTCGAGTTGTGGGCTGACTGCTAATCAGTTGTCGAGGCAAAGAAGCTGCAGGCCAAATTTAGAGTTAATGACTTGCCGCAAAAGTTCTTTAGCATTTCATTTACGTGAGGCGTTTAATTAATGACAATAATTGCCAAGCGCATGAACGACACGTGTATGACAGTCAACAATAACAACAAGAACAACAACGACAATAAGCTGCATTAAAGTTGAATCGAGAGGCAATAAATGCGAGTTATTTGCGGATCGCGAGCCTGTCACAAGAACAGCAGCACGAGCATCGTACCATGACAACCTTTGAGTGTTGCAATTATGAAAAAAAGAAACGCAATTATAGCTGATAATAAATGCAAACACACACAACGACAGCCAGACAGCGAGATATCCTGTAAATAAAATAATAAACATTGCAGAATATGGGCGTCGGGCGGGCATGTGCATACTCTGCGTATGCGTAATGTTTTTGCAAAAGCTGTGAAAATATTTCCACTGTGTGGCAGGCAAAGGCGAAGCAACAACAAAAGAAATCGAATTGGATTTTTTTAATTAAATTTAATGTCATAAACGCGACGTGTAATTAAATGTGCAGCATTTTTGTGCTGTAGGTAAATAATATTGTATTAATAATTAAAGGCGACAACTTACATTTTCGTGCTTGAAAAAGCAGAGCATTTTGAGCTCGCGGAAAACGCGCTTGGATGACACCAAAGACTGGAACACATTTGGCAGCTTTTTGAGTGCGACGCGGCGACCATCCCGTGGATCTGTGACAGCCCTGTAAATGGAAGGAGAAACAGAAGAGAAAAAGAAGAGCATTAATAGATAAGTCGTGGAGGGAGGGAATTTACTTTGCATTTAATGCTGTGCCAAAGACAAAAGAAGTCCATGACAAAAGTTCCGACAGACAAACTCGAAACTGTCTCGCTGAAAAGGGTTCAATGAACTGCTACTGCTAGTCAAGAGGCCTACAACAACGCCTACGCCCACCTCTCAGCTTTCAATTGATAAACTGTAAATTAGTAGCGCAAAAAGGTCAAACAACAGACGAGACGCAGCCCCTGACTGCGAGCTGAGTTCATACTCGCATTATGCCCCTGCACCGCCCTCAGCTGTGTGGCAAGTGCGTGCTGAGCTGCAAAGAACGCAAACAACGGCAATGGCAACGGCAACGTTGTCGTCGCACAGGCGTCAGTTTGTGGCAACAGCAACAATATTAGCTTTTAGCAACTAGATAGAGTTTTATGATGCCATTGGCCATGGCTATGACCAAAAAGTGCGAATGTCTGAGTGTCTGAATGTCTGGGCCCAAAAAGCAGGGCGACGACGTCTTTGTCGCCGTCTGTCTGACTCACTCCTCAGTCGCTCTCTTTCTCTCACTTGCTGCCCTCTCTCTCTGTCTGCTCTGAAGTTGCAGCCGAAAAATATTTTTGTTTTGCTTTTCGTTTTGGCCAACAACAAAAAAATATTACGCAGCATCTTTTTCTGCCCAGACTTGCCACCCCTTCCCTCCCTCCCTTCGCACTCGTCCTTGTCTCCATCTCCATATTCATTTTTATCTATGAAAAGTTGCCTGCCGTAAATCTTAGCAGCCGTAGTTAAGCGTTCAAATTATGGCAAATTGCTGTACGAATTGGATTGAATCGCAGTGCGTGCTGCAGATGACTCATCACTCGTTCTCTTTCCTCGCACCCCGCACCACACACCAGTATCCTCTGCCACTACACACTTGGCATATTTGTAGTCTACTTTTAGGCGCTGCCTTCGGCAATTTGCATGTCTAATGGCAGCGTCTAAACGAAGCCTGCCAGCCTGTTAATGATAATGAGTTGATTATACAAAGTGTCTTCTCCGAGCATAAGCCTGATTTATTCCCTTCTTCTAGTGTTCCGAGCACCATAAAGCAATCACTTGGAACAGACTCGAAGGAACCTTTGGCATAGTGATTACACTAATAGTTCTTCGCACTTGCTACAGTTTGTTTATTTCGTGACAATTGTCAACATTAAACATTCAAGTATGCATTTCTTTAATTATTTCAATAGGCACATTTAGAATTGTTATCTCACTAATAGTTAAATACTAATCTACTTCTTTTCCTTAATTTATGGCAACTGTCAACTGCTATTTTATTAATAAATACTGACTTTAAAGTATTTTTTTTCTACTATCATTTCAATAAACATTTTTAAAACCATCAAGCATGTTTTTCCTTTTCTCAATAACTGCGCCACTTCGTGGTTAAAAAGAAGACCTTGAAGTCAAAGTCAAATCAGTGGAGAATTCAAATACACACACACTCAGACACTCACACACACATGCGGAGAGCACATTAATATTTTATGGTCATCTATCAAATCTGGGAAAAAATCAAACCTCCGTCGGGTCAGTCCGTGGTCATTGGTCGTCGTCAGTTTGATGGTTCTTTTTGTCGGTTCAGGGGAGGGGGAAAACGGCATCAAGTTACCAAAAATCAACTTCATCTTAAAGTGGATAGAATGGCCAGCGGTGCTCCATCTTTACGCTTTTCATTTGAAATTGGGTTAAACAATACTTGTGCCCTTAAAGCGATGCAAGAAAACATTGAAGAAAAATGTGAAAAACTAGACACAAATAATTCGGAATGTGTGCTCTTGCTGATGCAGACAGTTGATAGCGGAGGGGCAGGAGGGCGGCTCCATCGCTGATGATGGATGACAAATGCAGCACAGCATGTGTGTGCTTGGCTTTGTCCTGCTGCTGTTGTTGTTGTTGCTGTTGTTTTAGCTGTTGCCTTCTTGCGCAACGCCCTTTGCCGGTTTTCCAATGCCAGTTAATGGAAAATCATTTATCATGTGCGTGTCGTCTTTGAGCGGCCAAGGAAACCAGAATCAGAATCAGCATCAGAATCAGACTCCGACTATGACTGAGACTCAGAAAAAGTGCCATAACTAAATGATAATTACCCGAGCAGCCAGCTCAACTGGCAACTGGATGGAAGATCAGTCTCTCTGCAGGGTCCATCAATTTGAGTTGCTCAATTTGTGCACGCAATGTGAAAAGTGTAGCAAATCATTGCTGGTCTTTGCCTTTGATTGATTTCAGTAAAAGGCAGCGAGTGGGAGTACTCGACTAGCAAATGCCCTGCACAGTTCCCACTGTATGCTATGCCACCCCAATACATAGCTAATCCGTCTATAGGGTATGATAATCATCAACGCTTTTGTTGCACAATTGGAAATTACTTTTTGGTCTCAATTCCGGACTTGCTTTTTGTGCTCAGGTGCATTTCGTGCTCAAGTGTTGACGGGCAGCAGGATGGCGATGGAAACTGGGTGGGCGATGGGCGAGGAGGCGTGGCAATGGCAGCTGCTGAAATCAAATCAGACACCAATGTCCGCTTGGCACGTGATAAGCAAAAAGGCAGTAGCCAAAAGCAAATGCTTTGAGTGGAATCGAATCGAATCGAAAAGTTCAAATTGCTATTTGGCATTGGAAAGTTGCTCAACTTTGCAGTTTTTCGGCTTCGTATTTCAACGGTTTCTGTTTCTGTTCTGTTCTGTTCCTGTTCCTGTAAACAGTCCTCGCCTGAGGGTCAGCCACTAACTTACAAACTGACAGAGAACGGTCACAGCTGCCTCGTATTTTCCACACTAACCAAAAATTGTGTTAACCCATTTTTTGTTTGCGCCTTTTGACTGGTGAGTGGCGACTGCTGGGTTTTAATCTCATATTTTGCACATGCTTTTCGAATAACTCATCACCTTGTGCCAAGGAATTCAATTCTTAAATTCAAACTCAAACTCAGCTCAAACTGTTTCATCATTCCAGCCCAGGGCCTTTACCTCACCGAACTTGTCCGTCTACCTTTTTCTGCCCCGCCCACTTGATATCCGCCGCCGCCTTGCCTCTTATCCCAATCTCCGCTTTGCAGCTCCTGGTTGTCGTCCGTTCATTGAACTTGCTCAATCCCTCTCGCACCTCATCTTTTTGCGCATTTCTTTACGTAATTTGATTCCAGCTGAGACGCGCCTTTAAATGCAAATTCAAGTTGCGATTTGATTTCCCAGCTCTTTAAGCCGCGTGGAATGCGCAACAATTGGCAATTAAACAAAATGCCTAACTGTTCAATTACTAATTGCAGTGCGACCGTAATCATAGCTCATTACGTATGCTATATCCTGCCTATATGTCGCCTGTTAATTCCCAGAAAAGCGTACAAAGAGGGGCGGGGCGAAGTGATCACATTTGTGTATTGCACTCTCGTGTAAATTAGTAATTTGTATTGTTGTTTGATACTCTCTGCAGTGGCGTCGTTTTGATTACCTCTCCGTCTGTCCGTCCGTCTGTCTGTCTGTCGTGATATTGACCCCAACCAAATGCGGGTGCTCTGCCAGGCGACAGGCAGGCGTTGATTGCTCAGTCAATGATTGCATAACTCTGATTCGACTCCGACACATTTGTCGCCTGTTCGGGTCCTCCCCCCCCCACCCCATGTAGCCAAATGGCGGGTAATTCGCATGTTTCGAGCATTCCAGCGGTGCCAACTGTTAACTGTTGTAATTATGCCAATGCAGGAGCCTCCTCAATGCATTCCTTACATAACTACATCTCTCAATGAGTGTGTGCGGCACAATACGCAACATTAATTGCAACATTTCGCTGTTGTTAATTGACAAACAACATTGGGGCAGAGAGGGAGGGAGGGGGCTCACTAAACCAAACACAATTAAAGCAAATTGAATTTGATTACATAAATTTTATATGTGTTTTACGCAAAATAGAGCGAAATTCAATTTCAAACTAGACTAAAAAAATGTGTAGAGCGAGCAGAGACCTCCCTCATCCTGCCACAGCCTTGTTGCTGTTGTTGCAACCCCTGTGGCAACATTTTGATATCGCTCGTCGCTCGTCGTCTGCTTCAATTTATGCGCGTAATCAATTTTACAAATGGCCTGCAGCCAGGTGGGCGTGGCATGTGGGCGAACCCCAACCCCATCCAACAAAACGGGCCGAGTGAGGCAAGAAATAAATTTATGCAATTTAGAATTTGCCAAGTTGAGCCTGTGAGTTGTCAAGCATATATGTGTGTGTGTGTGTGTGAGTGCGAGTGTGAATGTATGTGTGCGCTCAGGCAGGCAGTCATTGACTTTAGAGGCAACCAGAAGTGACGCGACGTCGACTAAAATCAATTAAAACCATTTTGATTGCATACTTCTGGCCGTTCTAGGCAAATTATGTGCGCCTGCCTAAGCAGAGCACTATAGGAGACTACACACACACACACACACACACATCACACACATGCTTGAGTGCATCCACATAGCCCGGGGAAAAGTTTAGAAGTCATGTGTCGCCAAAACAAGCAGTTTGCGTTGCCACACATTACCCTTGGAGCACAAGGTAAGGTGGAAATTAGACATAAGACTTTGAAGGCCATGTACCATTTAACAAATAGTCATATTAATATTATTTTACTGCATTCAACATTAGACAAAAAACAAAGCAAGCATGTTGAGTGCATAGACATTACCCTTGCAGCACAAGTTAAGGCAGAGATTACAGATACGACTTTTAAGTACATGTATCATTTAAGAAAATCTTATTTGACTCCCTCTTTAATTCGACAAAATAAAGAGCTATTTTTTAAGCTCAAATGTCTTCAAAGCAAACCGATTATGTTGTCATTATCTATTCTGCACTACGTAAGGCGGAAATTACACTCAACTCCATGAATCATTTAATAAGCTTCCAGTTCAATATTATTTTACTGCGTTCAAAATAAGAGCGGATTAAACTGCACTCCATTTCGAGGCATTATATTTATGCGCATATGAAATATTTGCTGGAATATTGAATATTTATGACGGATATTTATGTAATTTATCTAGCAAAATGATTTGTTTCTGCCACAACGACAGCGCTTTAATCATAGACATTAAGAATCACAACAAGCACAAGCATAAAGTTGACCATTTAATGAGGCAGCTGCGATGAAGCATAGCTGACAACGGCAACGTCAACGACAATGACAACGACAACAATGACGATAAAGACGTTGCCTCTGTTGCAAAGTTTGTGCCCCAGCACATGCCTCAATATTTCACTTTAAGTTCTCCCTCTGTCGTGTCTTCGCCATAGCGTCAAGCGGCTCAAAGTAGGTACCGTAAAATGTGGAATGAAAAATGACAACAGCGCCAAATTGCAAAGACATTACATGAAATATTTAAACGAGGGATGGTTGAGAGGTGCAAAATGTGTCTAAAGAATGAAGCGCGTTGCTTGCTTTTCATTTTCCCTTTTGTGCGCGACGAGAAGACATTTTTCGGCGCCGATTTTTAATTGTTTAAGAGAAATTGACATAAATTTATGCATCATTTGGCAGCCACACAATCGCCGGGCACAAAATGACCAATGGCCAATGGCCGAAACGAGGAGTGGTCGAGAGTTTCCATTGTGTTGGCCAAAAACCATGTTGGAGGCATAATAAATGAGGCCATTCTCGACCTAATTGCAGAGCCATGGTACTCAGCCTCTTCTTCTGTCAGTCGACGCACAAAAGTAGGCAATGCAAATATTTATTTTTATTTCCTACACTGAGAGAAAATTGATGAAGCGTGTGGTAAGGGAAAGGGCCTGAAATTCCTCATAGAGTACTTTAAAATCTCTTTGTCGTTCTGAGTTGCTTTGCCAAATGCTTGGAATAAGTTTAATTGAATTTATTTTTAAGCAGATTTTTGCTCGAGTGTACTTAGCCCATAAATCACTTTGTTCTCTTTTTCTATCTCGGTTGTCCTCTCTGTGTTTTTTAATCCAAGTAGCTTACCTACAAAGAAACGAGATGAAAACCAAAAAAAAAGGGTTAGCTAAATGTTGGCAACAAAAGGTCGCGACAAGGTGAATTGCAACAACTCTATTCCTGTTTTGGCATAAACAACTCTGAAGCGCGGCGTCCAAGCAAATTAAAATTTTGGAAAATATGTGAAAATGTGTTTACGGGAGTTTCATTTGGACATTTTGGCCAAAATGGACGGACGTCTAAACTGATTGATTATGACACACACTCAGCGCTTGTGACGCAATTGCAGCTCACCAAAAAAATGCTTTGCTTCTTATGTAATGGAAAATTACCAGGCACAGGACGAGCCAGCAAAGAGCCAACGGCAATATTGCAAAACACAGAGCAACTTGTAACCGACAAAATAAAAAAAAAACGAAACGAAAAGCTTAAAAAAGCAGAAAGCAAATCACAAACTGAGGGAGACAGATGGTTGGAGAGACAGACAGACGGTTGGACGGACGCACAGAAGACACGGGCCAAATCTCTGGTCATGCATTTGACACATGGAAAACTTTGCTCGAGATATAAATGATGATGGCCTTGAAAGGAGCAAAGCATTCGCTCAAGTGGAGTCTGTGCCACACTCGCTTTTTGATGTGGGCGGCATCGGCAGTGGCAGCATCGTTGTCGTTTGCGGCAAGCTAATTCTCGTTTGTGGGCGCCCAACGTGAGCCGCAATGTAATGGCGCCCAACGTGAGCCGAGCAGTTCCAAAAATAGCCACGCCCACAAACTGCTCACTTAAGAGCGTCATCAGCATCAGCATCAGCATTTCTATTCCCGACTCGCCCGCAGTCCCTACACTCATTTTGCATGGCCGAGCGATTTCTTGTTGTGTTTGGCATGCTTAATTTAGCTCAGCCATCAGCAGCTGAATGGGACCAGCTGAAAGGAGCCCCAAAAGGATGCGATTGAGCTGCAGGCTATGGCCTGGCTGTTGCCCACTTCAGCTCGGATACTTTTAAATTAATTATGCGTTAATTATGTAATTATTACCCCAAAGTTTCTGAATGATAGCCAGCTCATAATGCTGATTTCTGCCTTGTCACAAATGATGTCTACTCCTTCTGCACTTGATCTGAATTGTGTTTGCAATATATATTTTTTGCGTTGCTGTAACAACTTGGCACCTGCCCCGTGGCAATCAAGGACACGTATATCACAGCTCTGCTGAGGTTATCTCTCCAGCATCGAATTGAATGAGAGAGAGCTGGGAGATGGGCACGGAGAGGTGCTTTTGTCAATGCCAGTCACATAACGGCAACTTCTTTTGTCATTTTTAGGCAATTTATATATTTTATACAGCTGGCTAAGCTTTGCAACATTTCCAGCTCACCTCTCACCGCTTCACAGACAGAGACAGAGCTCTTTCGACAGTTCAAGGTGGGCGCTCATTAAAAATGCGTCAACAAAATTCCTGTGGCGTCTGCGAATAATTTGTTAAAATTCAAGTCAGTTGAAAAGCGCGAGGAAACTCAACAATCTGATGAAATAAACTGAGTTCTGACTGCAAAGGAAAATAGCTAGGAAGAGCGGGCGGAAGAGGCAGGAAGGAGTAGAAAGAGAAACGCGGGTATAAATGTAAAAGCCAGCACATTTCTCATATGCTCGTGGCAATCACAAAAGGCAAAATGGGCAGCCGCAAGGGGAGTGTGGATTTCAAGGCTTCTTTCGCAGTCAGAAATTGTCAGACAAAGCGAAACGCGCGCCATTTCTTAGCGAGAAAAAAAATGAAAGGAAAACTGTTGTCGACTTTCCAGCAGCAGCCGCAATGCGTCTGTTTGAGTGTGCGTGTGTGTGTGTGTGTGTGTGTGTGTGTGCGAGTGTGCACACCACGGAAGCGTGTGCCATAAACATGACAAGCTGTCATTGTTTCATTTCCTTTTGCCAGTGCCCAACTCCAACTTCAACAATAAGAACCACAAGTTATCAAGTTGCTCATACGCCACGCTGTACTAATAAGTTAATAGCTCAATGGTCGAGACCAAAGCAAAAGAAATTTATACACATAAATATTATTTCTCGGTCTCGCTCGCTGTCAGCTTAACGCTCTCCACACACATTGCTGACAAATTGAAAATAAAATAGGATTTTACGGCAAAGTGTGGCAACGCCTAAATCCGTGCAGCATTTTTGGCCCCAAGTAAATTTATGGCCAAGCTACGTGCGACTGTGTGTGTGTGTGTGTATGTGTATATGGGCGTGGTTCACTGATTGGCGTATTCGAATTCCAAAAATGCTGGCCAAGAATGTGATAGCAACTTATTCTTTAAAGATTCTTAAATATATCCAAGCGAACACTCGACTGCTGAACAATAGGGGATGAGAGGAGGGAAGGTTGCCTGGGAGTCGCCCGGATTGGTTCAATGGGTTTCTATGCAATTTGTGCGCCAAACAATGGGCCAAGGATTTGAATGAAGCCGGACTGTCATCTATTTAGTTATGACGTCCAACTACTTGCAACAATGCCGCAATGCCTGATAAGCCACGTAAGGGAAGAAAGGACTTGGCGCACAATCCTTTAGCTGCCCTCAATAATTTATATGGTCGTGATGCTGCTGGGCTGTTCTCTCGTCTTATTTATGACAGAAAAACTCGTTGAGATTTCATTTTCTCTACAACAAAAGCGATTTTAAATGAGCACGCACATGTATTCGGTTACTTATTCACGTGCATTCACTCTGTTTATCGATCAACCACACAGCAGATCTGGCGTGAGAAATTAGTTCAGATTCGACAACGTTCGATGGCATTGCTGAATTTAATCATAATTTATTTGTTGAATTCGATGCGCTGTTGGCTAGCGCGAAGGTCAAAGTTCGCCTATTCGATTTAATATTCATTAAGTAGTTATTAAATCAACTCTGTCGCTTCGCGTCAATCCGTATCATTTGATGCCCTTGTCCATTCAAATTGCCGCATTAAAAAATCTTATTTAAATATACGATTTTTCTCCTCATCTCGTCGAGCTGTTTATTATGCACGCCAAAATGTCAACCGGCAATTTGTCAGTGTCCAGTTGGTTTCGTTGGCGTCATAGTTTTCACATTAGATACCCCCAACAAAAGGACATGCAGGACATTTTACGAGCTGTGTTGTTTTTTTTCAGTTATTTGTAAATTCAACACGCACATGTCATGATGGATACGATGATATCAAATGCCAGTCTTGAATGATAATCATGCGCGAGATGGCACTCGCTCATTCGGTCTACACCGACCGCTGTTTACCCTGCTGCAAAGTAGACAGGGACAGACGTGCTCTGTCAGTCGATAGGCCCCTCGCATCTACAGCTTTAATAAACCAACTTCCTATGGCGTTACAATTATTTAAATATGCATAAAACATTGCTGTCTGCCCCGAGCCCAGCTTTAAGCTCTTTTATTTCGTTTTTGTTTATTGTAGTTGATGTTATTGTTGTGAATTTATGGAAATGCCTGTGATTATCATAATGTTTCAGTACTCTGCTCTCAGCACTGACACTGGCACTGGCACTGGCAATGGCAATAAAATGCAATCAAAATGTAAATCGCTGCAGCTTTTGTCGACTAATGTCATAATCGGATGGCCGAAAAAACCCACAGGGGGTTTGGCTTGTGATACGCGCCTCGTAATCACTGAATGTTGATAGAAGAAAACACAAGTAATTACTTCGATGCAATGCCCTGTAACTAAGGTAAGAGAGGCTATAACAGAGAGGCGAAATATGGCTAAATAAATTGGGCAAAATATTACTTCTATTGAGTAATGATTGTTAACTAATTTCAATTGGTTTTTAAGTCACATTCCCCTATATATTAATATCTAGCTTCCTCCATAGTTTGCCTAATACAACAGTCTATTAGCTCAAGCACTTGTAGCTTAGAGTACGCCTGGGTAACTAGATCAGCGCTGGGCGATAAAATGGATTTTGAAATGTGTGTATTTGTGTCGTGCTGTTGGAAATTAGCAAGCAGCTGCGAGAATAAGAAATACTTTTAGCAACAGCAAGTTTACTTTTGTAATGTGTGCATATTTAGATTTGTTTATCTGCTTTTTAGAGCCAATTATGCAGATTTACGAGTGATAACAGACAAAGACGATTAAGCAGAAGAGCAGCGAGTAATTGGGAAAATGTTAATGTTCTATACTGGTCACAAACTTTCGCTTAAGGCTATTTCCTAGCAGGCTACGTGACGAAGTTCGAGTTCGAGCTACAGGCACTTCAATTTATTTGCGGCAACTTTTCACGCCTGTAAACAATTTCCCGAGTCCCAGTTCGAGTCTGGCAACCTCGGCCCCATAACTTGTAATCAAAACGGAAATGGCAGCGCGTTTCCGCTCGCCCTCCCTCTACCTTATCACGCAAGGGTGGCTGGCATTGTTAACCCCTGGTTGACCTTATTTCTTTGGGCATTGTGACGTATTTAGTGAATTTCTTGATTCGAATTAAGTCCGCCAAAGAAACACGCGACATTAATTAGTATTTTTCGCCCTAGCCACGCCCACTGCTGGCCCGGATATCACCTAAAAAGGTGGCTGATAATGAAAACACGTCGAACGCACGCCAAATGCCAAAATGCTGCATACAATGTACAATGTACAATGGACAATGGACAATGGACAACAACGAAACAGTTGTTCAAAAGTGTCAGTCGATAAATGGAGAACCAATATGAAAAGCGTATCGGTCTGAGCAATTTCAGTGGGCTAACAATGTGAAAAATGCAGGAAAAACAACGACGGGTTGCTGGCTGACAATCTGTGGCAACATGCTCGTATCTGCATTTGAGTTTTCTTTATGCCAATTATTTGTTTGTTGTTTTTGGTATGTGAACGCAGGTTAAGGCAATTTACACGCCAGTTAATTGACAATAGCCAACAGCAGTGTGCGGACTGAGGGGACTACTGTGCGTATGCGTAATGCGAGACAAACTGGCCACAAATCTCAAATGTCAGCGCTCGAGTGACATTTGTATTGATTAGTAATGCGATTAATCACGTGAGTTGTGTGTGCGTGTGTGTTTGTGTGTGTGTGTGTTGAACATGTGGCATGTGGCATTATTTAATGACATTACGCATACGGCAAGTATGTAGGCCAAAAGTGTTTTTTCGTTATATAAGGTAAGCCATAAATTAGATGTGCCACACAACTGCTTTTGTGGCATCCCACAAATGCCGGACAAAAGCTGTTAATGAAGCACAAGTTCCAGCCGAGGGTCTGCACAATACAGCTGTCTCTATCTCCCTCCCTTTCTCTCTCTGTCGCAGACTCGCAGCTGTTGCAGCAATTTTGCGCAATGATTGGCGCCTGATAAAAAGTTGCATATAAATCAAACAGCTGCTGTGGTTTCTGCTGACCACAAAGCCCAACTAGAAGCCAACATCAATTTCTTGAACTGCTCTTTAAATTAGCTGCTTGATTCTCGATTCTCCACTGTTGACTGCCGCCTGCTGTTTTGCCATTTGATAACTAAAGAAATTCGTGCTAAGAAGCGCCGATACGCTGACGTCACAGGTTGCCACAGGATGACGACGTCTGTGACCCAAATCGAAGCCAATTTAGAGACAGGACACAAGCAAGCGACGATAAGAAACTAAAACGCACATTGAGAGCAAATGAGCAACAGCTGCTGCAATTCTGAATCGAGCAGCATCTGCAGCTGACGCAGCCAGCGAGAAACACGTTCGACACGTTGCTCATCATCATCATCATCATAATCATCAGTAGAAGCAGCAGTAGCATAATTATCTACAATGCGCTGTGACCCAATTTTCCAACTGATATTATAATACGCAGCAGGGGCGGGGGGAGTCGGCATTTTAGTGCTCCAGCTCGCTCTCTCGCAATCGCTCAATTATGCGCTCTCTCACTCTCTGTGTATATTTAATCAACAATAACAGCGCTGCTAATTAGCTGTAATTGAGCACGACAACAAAAGTTGCTACCCTACACACACACACACACACACACCCACTCCAAGACACACACTCATATAAAACGTAATTTTGCAAATTACATGACCAATTAATAAGCAAATTATAAGCAGCTGCTGCCAGCATAAGAAATTACTTCAATAACAAATACAACTACTACACAAAGAAAAGACGAGCACATGAGAGCAAGAAAGAGTGTGAGAGTGTCAAGTTCAAAATGCTCCAAACCGCTAATCAGCTGCTATTGAGTGAGTTTATTTATAGCCGTCGCATAAGACGAGTGCGAACAGCATAGCAGCATTGCCCAATGATCGTTTGTCATGTTGCTGCCGCTGTCGCTCTCCCTCTCTCATGCACTACATTGCCCTCCGATAGTTTCGGGTGTTTTCTTGTGCACGCTTTGTGGTCAGTCGGCCACAAGGGGATGTAGCTCAGATGGTAGAGCGCTCGCTTAGCATGTGAGAGGTACGGGGATCGATGCCCCGCATCTCCAACTTGGAATTTAATTTTTGTTTTTTTTTCTTCAAATTCACTTCTTTATTTTTCTTGAGTAATTTATCAAATATTTGCTCAACTTAAACTGGCTAATTTAAAGTTAACCACATTTTACAGTCGCATTCTCGAGTTCGAGTGGGCAAACTTTTTGAAGCCGCAATCGCAGTTCACAGTGCCGTCTAACACTAGAAGCAAGGACAAAAGGCCTTAAAATCAAAATGGACGCAGTGCAGCATTAAAAAAAATTGTAAAGAGAAGAAGAGAATAGAAGAGGAACAAATCACGAATGCGTCATAAAAACTTTGCACATCAATGCGCAGTAAAAGGGAAGTGCAGATGGGAGATGGGCTGGGGGAAAAGAGAGTAGAGAGATAGAAAAGCGCGGCCACTTTAAAAGCGAGTGCCGTGCTTCACAGCCAACAAAGTCCTGGCAACAACAAAAAGTGTGGTATATATAAAATGAGCTTGCAGAGCTGCTGAGAAAAGCGCACTTGAAAATGCAGCAAAAAGTGCCAAATGAAGTGGTGACTGACAAAGTGAGGGGGGAGGAGGAGGCTGTATTGAAGGGTCAGCGTGAACAACGCTTTTATTGCATTCTCGCAACTGTAAGCATGCGTATGTGTGTGTGTGTGTGTTTGTGTGTGTGTGTGCGTGCAACCCCCGGCGGCAGTTGCCTCATTTGCTGATGGATTAGTCAAAGTGCAGCAAAGGCCACTGACGAGGGGGACAACCGGGCGGAGACGGGCTCCAGGGCCAAGGGACCGATTGCTGGAGTCCAGCAGGCTCGAGGCTAAATTGCTGCACTTTCAGTTGCAGTTGCAGTTGCATTTTGCATTCTCCCCAACCCACCATGGACATCGTTTTTGCATCATTAAAGCCTCCACTCGGTTGCCTTCGCACGCACAGCACAAAATTTTGATTGATGATTGAATGCAGCATCAGCAACAGCAACAACTCATGAGCAACAGCTGCTTAATGATCGAGCCAAAGGCAGAAGGAAGCAATTTCAAGTTTTTGTTTCTCGTCTCGCATCGCATTCCCAACCACAAATTATTTCACAATGCTGCGCTCGTTGCTTGAATGCTGCCAAATTTTAATTTCACACTCAACTTGATGTAATTGGATGCGCCCACGCACTTGATGTATGAATATAAAATAATGATAAAATAAACCTTCATAGAGCATTGAGAAACTAGGGTGCATATAAAATAATAATAATTTAATCCTTCATTTGTTTGGAAGCGTCTTCATCGCTGTCTAAATTGATTGAGCAACTAAAGTAATCTCATCTCTTTTTGGCATTTTTCGAGAGCATTATTAAAATTTCAAGTCTTCATTTCAAAAGTGACTCAACATTAAATATGAGAATACTAAAAAGCGATTAAATGCTTCACATTTTGGCTACACAGCAAGGCGGCAGTCGGGAGGGGTTCAATGCAAAGTTATTTTTAATCATTCACCAAGGCTCAGCCCCTCTGCTCTCTCTGCTGCTGATGAACCTTAAAGCTTCAGGGTTGCGCGCTTTAAGCTGCTGTTTTATGATTTATTTTGGGATTTAATTAATTTGCACAGCGAACACACTTTAAATACGTATACGTAATGTCTGACTAAGCAACTGAGCTTGTGCTCTCTCTTTTAATTCGCACACTCTGCTGCACACACCTCTCACTTTCCCCCAAGAGCAAAGGGTATATTCAGCAAGTCGTTAGGTTTGCAGGGTATTTGAACTGTCTGCTTTTGTTTTCCTTTCTGCTCGTTGCATTTTGTGCATTGCTAATAATCTTTTGACGTTTATCGTTGACATTAATTACCATGGGTCATGTGTGCATTGCTTTAGCCAGCCACTGTCCTTCCCCTACCCTGCTCGCTTTATTTACTTTTTTTCAATCTCTGTTTGTTTATTTGAGCGCTGTTGTTTGTGTTTTTCTTTCCTTGGAATTAATCGCAATTTGGCATGTCAAATATCCCTCAGAACACGGTAGTGAGTGTGGACCTGCCCCAAATGAACATTTGTGAGTTGTTGCCAAATTAGCAGCTGCCGCTTGAAATTTAAAAGCTCTACTTAAAACTGAGTTATTTTCTTGTCTCTCGTTACGTTTCGTTTCGTTTCGTTTCATGTTAATACATGACTTAACGTTGAGTTGTTGTTTTTAACAGCTGCTGCAGTTGTTGTTGCTGCTTGTTAGCAGTTGTTTGTGGCAGCAATTTGGCAACTTAATGTTGGCCAAGAAAACCAAAAACTTAATAAGCAGCTCGCCTCACAAACAATTTGGTAACAGCGCTCTTTTGTGTTGTTGCAAGTTTCTTAGTTGCTCGCATTTAAATATTTAATTATGTTTTCAAAGAAGAAACTAGAAAACTGTTGCGTGGGCAGAGACGAGGCAAGGGCGACGGCGGCGGCGGGGCAGAAATTAGCATATCAACAAACAGTCAAACATGTTAAACAAATGCCACAACAAATAGTTTTATTTGGAATATGCATATTTTTGGGGCAGTCAGCAGAGCTTGAAGCAGATAACAGTTCTTATCAGCACGCGCGCACACACACACACAAACACAGAATGGGTGAGCGTTTCAGTTTCAGAGCTTTTACGCTTGCCGCATTCTTGCGGCATGCTGTCAAACTTGAGTGGCATCAGCACAGCCGCCTTAGCTGCTCAATCTCAAGTGTTGCAATCTTTTGGTTTCCACATCAAGTGTCAAATTATCCAAGCAGCAGCCCACACTCTCCGTCTCGCTCCCTCTTGCCTTTTCACTCTCACTCTCACTTGCACGCGCTCAGCCACGAGCTGTGGTTTTGGCTTCCCCCCGGGGCGTCTGGCCTCTGTTTGCCTAATTAATTTGCAAATTCATTTAAGCGTTGAAATTGTTGACATTTTTGTGTAAAAGGCAGCACCTGGGGCCAACAAAGTCGACCCCAAGAGTGAGGGAGAGGGGAACACACTGCAGCTGATTCATGAGCTCATCTGCAGTTGCCCGTAAATCAATAAGTCCGCGACTTGTCCAGGGCCAAAGTCAGCTACAGTCCGCGTATAGCAAGCTGGAACTACTATGTATATTTTCCCACAGCAGCCCACACTATGCGACTCGAGTGTCACAACACAAATATTCCCCTTCCCCTTCCCACTCCACTGCCACTTCCATTTCCAGCAAATACAATTTAAAACATGTTTAAAAATGCATAAATTAAGCGAGCTAAGTCGCATGCAAATTGGACTTGAGCTGATGATTTGGCTTTGCCTTCCACATTGTACGCATAGGTGGGCGTGTGTTAGTGTGTGTGTCTGTGGCTGTGGCTGTGTGTGTGTAACGCAATGAAAGCTCTGCCGACCTGCACATTGCTCTCGAATGTATTTCCAGTTTGGCGAATGTGTTGGGAATGCAGCGTAAGCGGAAATGATGGCAAAACAAATGCAATAGAAGGCAACGGGAGGAGCAGCGGTAAACAGCTGAGCAAGCAAAGGCAAATGCTGATAATGATAATTACGACCGATGACGACTGCGACTGCGACACGACGCCGCAGTCGCTGCCTTTGCTTTTGTGTGGTTTAATGACCTTGCCCAAGTTGCGCCACTCTCTCTCTCTCTCTCTCTCCGCTCTCACTCTCCCTGATGTGCTGTTGCTCCCCTGCCAAGCTCGACGCCAGCGCCACGCCATGTGGTCGAACGACGCTGTCGATGTTCGTGCCTAAATTTAATTTTATGCGCGCTTCACACGCCTTGGCGTCCCCCCCGTCTCCCTCCAGCTCGAAAGCTCATTTGCCCCTATCAGTTTATCAACTGCGCTGTCGCTGTCGCTCGCTCTGCCCGCGTCGTTTTTATTTTTAAACTATTTTGAGAAGTGTTTCGAGAATTGTGTCAAGTGTACGACGCCCAAAAATAAAAACGATCGAAAAAGCCAAAAACCGATAAAGAATAAAATGTAAAGAAGAGAAAAAACAGTTCACATGTGTCTGCTCTCTCACGATGATGAAATCTGTGCGTGTGGGCGTCATCGTCCCTAACCTCCCCTCTTCCCATGTACACACATATGTATGTATGTGTTGTGCTGTCGCGGCGCTGCATTAAAAGCTCGTAAAAATTGACAATCAAAACTGTCGTTAAACGCCATAAAACGCCATCTATCGATGGAGAGGACACCAAATCAAAGTCGAAACCAAACGAAACTTGCCATATTTCATGAGTATATAAAATTTAATGTATTGTATTCTACTTGAAAATAAAAATAGAAATAAAAATAGTCGCTTGTCGCTTGTTGTTGGTCATTCTTTATGGCGGTGCCATAATTTATGGCACAACACAAAGTCAATGACATGTGCCAGGGGGAGGCGGGGAAATGTGTGCGACTTGACCTTAAAAACGAGTTAAAATTAATATATAATATTTTCTATATGCTAGTCTAGCAGCCTGACTAATTGCAAGGGAAATTAGGCTTTACAAATTATTCAAATTTTCCTAGGGCTTTTCCAAGTCGATAAACTACTCGCAATTGGAAACCTCGCCCCTAATTCATTCATTCATTCAGTGAATCGTTTTCTTGTCAGGTTTTTATTTTGTATGTTTTCCCCTGTAGTTGGACATTGTCGTCATCGTCTGCTTGTGGCATGCCACGAGCGCAGCGCTCTGTTCCCAATAGCCTGCTGCTGCAGCAGTTGTGTGTCAACTTGGCAACTGGCACCCAAAAAAGAAAAAAGGAAAACACGAAAACACAAAAAGAAAGCAAATCATAAATAAATGCTTACATACTTATATCAAAAGCGTACGTAGGTATCACAACAACAACTACGACTACAACGTGTACTCTTTCGTGTCATGGCTGGGCATGAGATTATGCCATGTTGTTGTTGTTGTTGTTGTTGTTGCTGCTGCTGCTGTTGATGACAACGCGTTGACAACAAACAGCAGCAGCAAGAAATGCACACAACAGTAATGCGAGACAACAACGACAACGACAACGGAATGACAACAAAATGCATAGAAATAAAAGCAAGAAAAACTCTGCAACTGCAAGACAACTACAACTACAACTACAAGCAGCAAGTTGACGTTGTAATTTGGCGCGTGTTTTTGCTTTTCCTTTGTCAAGGTTACATTTTCATTTGCAACTTGCACAAGTGAGCATGTGTGTGTGCTGCATGTCAAGCTGCTTGCCAACGCCAACGCCTCCCTTGGCCGCCCCTGCCCCCACTCTACTCCACCCCAGGCAGCCCCACAGCATGCGTCACAAACCGTGAGCAATTTGCACACCCTGCACTAAGATGTGTCATCTACAGGGTATGACAAATTAAGGGAAAGCAGATGATTAATTTTTAAATGGACTAGTTCTTGTGAAAAGTTCCCATTGAAGCAGAAGTTTTCGGTCTCTGATTAATTATTTAAATTCTCACTTTATTTAATTTACAATCCAATGCAGGTATTTACATTGAAAACCACATGCTCATTCTTTGATTTGCTATTTTGAGAATGCTAATTTTGTGTCCATTGTCAAGTTGCACAATTTCTATACGCGATTGCCCTGTAATACTTAGTGCCAGGCCAAGGCTTTTGATTGGGAATTAATGCATGTATATATCTGTTGAAGGAATTGAACTGTTCCCACACTGCTGTCAAGGGTTTCACTTGATCTCCAATTGATTTATGGCCAATGCTTTGTGGGTCTCCTAAAACTCGCCGAGTCTACTCTCGTAGTTGTTGTGTCAATTATCTACCCTGGAATTAGGTTGCTGAGAGATAAAGGAACAACAACAACAACAACACGGCAGTCCAAGTTCAATGCACTTCAAGGTGCGAGCGAGACACAGATGGCAGGAGAGTCGCTCGCACGTAAAAGGCAAATAATCAAAACGAAATTAGTCATTTCGAGCTGCGTTAGACAAATAAATGCGATGCCCCATATAAATCGTCAAGCAGCCCCTGCCCCCTCATTCACTCTCTCACTGTCTCACTCTCCCATTCAGTCAGGCTGCTTCCAGACTTATTCCCATTCCAAACTGCTTGCCCTCTCGCTCCCTCACGCAGTCTCTAAAACCAGCGGTTCGTGGATAAGATAAGAAGCTGATGACGACCCCAAAAAACAAACAATCGCGTTCAAGTGGACAATGCTCAACTGTGACATACCCTGCAAGGGAAACAGATGATTGATGGTGCCACACAAGCAGTATACCTATTCTTGCCAATTTACAAAGGGTATGCTGATGAAGATTTGCTTATGATATTGCAATTTATACGAGGTGCGAATATAGAGCGAACTGTTCCCATGAGATCAGCTCGTTTTGATAACTAATCTGACCTTAATACCGCACCAGCTCAGCTAGCCATTAAACGGACTCGGGATTCCAACCAATTTGAAGTCATTGCTTACCTGCAAGCAAAAAGAGAGAAACATTTTAATTACGATTAATCAATAAATTGTTTATTTGCTGCGAGCAAGAGTCGTAGAAATACTTATGCAGTTAACGAGTATTAGACGGCAAATCATGTGGCAAGTATCATAAATTAGCCATAAAGTGGACAAGCTCGCCAATGAAATCGACAGATTGAAACTCACAAATCTGCAAGCGTTACGCCATGTGGCATGCAGCATGTCGGCACTTCGGGGATAACTCACGGACCCAATTTTGGCAGACAAGTGTAGTCATAATTTATGCTTATGTTTTTTACGTCACGTTTCTTCAATAGTGAAGAAAAAACCAGTTGAAAATACGTAAAATTGAAAGTCGACATAAAACATATTTAAATATAGCAGGAATTGTTGCTAAATATGTCGAAGAATTCCAGAGAGACAGAGTGTGAGAGAGAGAGAGAGGGGGAGCACAGTACATACTTTAACTCATTAATTAAGCAAGCTCGGGGCAAAGTAACAGCATACAAACAAAATGCATTTACAAATCAACTTTTTGGTTGTCGTCGCTCAAATCGATAAAAGTTGTTTCAGTTCTTGCTGTTGTTGCTCAGTTGTTGTTGTTGCTGTTGTATGTCCGCATTGTGGGCGTTACTTCTAGCTGGTTGCCAGAATGAATGCGCTGCTATTTGGATGAATGAATGAAGTTTGCTGTGCGCTCTTAATGATTAATTGCAACGAATACGATTTCGAATTCGAATTCGAATTCAAATAGTGAGTTTCATCATTATGGGCAACAACATCGATTGATTGGCCCCGCATCTGGCACTGCAATTTTGAATGCCAACTAATTAGCGATCAAGTCTTAGTCGCAGCTGCAGCTCCAATAATATTTTTATTCTTTTTTGTGCCATTAAATGGAGCCAACGCAATTCATCAACATATTCTCATGGCAGCCATAGATACGATATTACTTTTCTTTTTTTTTCTACTACCTTCTACTAAAATGGGCCACTTTCTGAATTGAATTTCAACAGAGGTGAACACTGACTACCATCGTCATCATCATCATCATCATCATCATCATCGGCATGAACGCGATGATTGTTGTTTGTTTTTGCTGCTGCGCCGCTGATTGCTGATTAGTTTGGCTGAGGACTGGCTGACTGACTCCACAACTAACTGACGCTGACCCCACTTGCTGCCTTGCCCCTCTCGTCGCCCCCTTGCCAGTCTGCCGTGTAATTATAACTGTTTACAATTGCAGCTTCGCATCAAATCTCAGGCAGAGCCGTTAGAGCAGACACTACCAAATTAAAGCGGGCCGAGAGCAAAAAGCAGACAAGCTGAAACAACTTTAGTAATTTTACATACACGTATATGCAACAGCCACAAGGAAGACAGTTGCAACAACAGGCAGCCGTTGCAAATAAGAATCCTTTAAATTTAACTAGTTAAGTGCGGCAGTCAGAGAAAGAGATGGAGCGCCAGAGATTGAAAGAGAGCGAATGAGAGAGAAACGACAAATGCAAAATAAATAAATAGTCAAGTAAATAAACAACAACAACAACAACTACTACTACTGTTCCAAATGGGAAACTGGTATTTTTCCATTGCAAGTTCTATTTCCATTTCCATTCTGCCCCCTCAAACGATTCCTGCTCATTGCGTTTTGTCGCCTGTCAGCCGAGTTTACTTTCGACGCCTTTTCCTGTTTTTGTTGTTTCAGTTGTTCCTCGTTCTTGTCGCTCTTGCTATTGCTGTGCGTGAAGAGCCCTCTCGGCCAACGAGGCTCAAAGTCATTACGTATACGTTATATCTATAATTATGCATTTGTGCATTTCCGTCGGGTGGCAAACTGACTAACTGACTAACTGACTAACTGACTAACTGATTGCCTGGCCAACAACGGAACTGAAACTGCCTTTAAGCTCATTTGAATTTCAACATTCACAATTTTACAATTTAATAAAATTAAACTAAAAACTGCTTGTGGCAACAAAGCAGCAACATTTTAATTGCCATTTAAGTTGTCCGCATATGTGAGTATTGTAAATGCAGCTAGCTAACAAACGGAAGCGGAAGTTGCCACATGCCACACAATGCTAGCCAAGGCAAAAGCTGAACAAGTCAAGGACAGCAAAAGGGCGTAGTCTAAACTCAACTTGAAGCCACAATTACAATTAGACATCAGATAGATAAGGCTGCATAATTGGGCCTTGGGCGAAGACAAAGGCAGGAAATGAAGGATTTGCTCTGAAGAGCACAACAGAAAGATGCTTAACTATTCGAAAAAGGCTCAAAGAGTATATTAAACAATTACACTCACATTCATTCTTAATCTATGCTCAAGTAAATATGTAAATTTGAGAGCAGTCTACAGAGTTGTTAAATATGCTTCATATTGTTAAGAAACTAGCTTACATTTGCCATTAAACCAGTCTACTTTGACTGAGAATTTGATTGGAATTTTAAACATTGCTGAAATATTGTTTTGGAGTCAGCTTTGTGAGCTACCAATTATCATTTAGGTTGTCAACTTTACCCCACTTTATTTTCTTCATCGAATTATACCATTTGGTATTGATTTGTTTAAGGCACTGCACATTCCCCAAATATCCCAGATAACTATAAAAATCGAATCGTGTCAGACTTTACAAAACGAAAGAAAACATTTGATTGAAATGCGGCTTTCTCAGCGGATTGTTATTTTGAATAATAGTCGAGGGGGTGTAGAGTTAGAGTTGCAGTTGGAGCTGGAGTTGGGATGGCTTTGCATTTGCATTTGTAAGTAGATGCGGCACAGGAAGACGAGGCAGACATAGACAAAGTCAAAGCCACCTGTGTTTGGGGATTGCTTCTTTAGTTTTTTCGTGTCTGGCATACACAAAAAATGGCTAGAGAAATAACTACGAGTACGTGAAAGGGCTGTCAGCCAGAACTACTAAATTCAACTGAACTGAGAGTCTGACACTGAGACTGAGAGAGTGGGAAAGAGAGAACGCTCCGTTCTCTCTCAACTCGACTGACACGCAATAGTTAGACGAAAAGACGTAACGTCCCCTGGGTCTGTGTTTGTGTCTTGTGTCTTGTCTACCTGCTTAACACAGTCCGTCAGTCAGTTGCAGTTGCAGTTGCACTCAGAGTCGTGTGGCATGTAATTATGCTGTTTAACAGCGAGCAGTTTGGTTAACAAATAAGACACGTCGAGGTAGCCAACAACATACCGCGTAATTACACAAAAGTATTCACATTCACACTCGTTGCATTCGCAATTGTTTTGAAATTGGACCGCGAGGGAAACACAACTCGAAAAGTAATTTAAATAAATAATACTCATATTAAGGTCAAAGGTTGTGTGTGCTCTTTGCATTCGGTTATTAATGTGGCAATATTTTGATAAACGGTTGCCAAAAAGCAAACGACTGTTGACTGCTCAGGCAAACAAGCTAAAATTGTTTTCGGGTGCTCACTAAATTTCAACAAGCTGCCACATACACACACACTCACACATACAGAGGCTGAGGGGCAGGGGAGAAGCCATTTCATTTTAATGTGCGGTCTTAAATCAAATCAAGAAATGCGCCGAGGGTAAGAAACACACACACTGCGTAGGGTGTGGAATATGAGGGGGAAATGTGTTTAGGGGCACATAAAATTAGTTATTGATAGCGAGAACACACAATATGGCGTATACTTAATGTGCTTTCGATTGTAATACACGCTACATTGGGAAGGCATAAGTGGAGAAAACTGCCCAGAAAAACTCAATATTTAATCCTAATGGCGTGCCTGTCGTGCCGTGCAGTGACCAAAACAAGTGATCGCCAAGTGATGTCAGGTTGAATGTCCCCCACAAAAGTCTCTCTAAGCCATAGAGAACACATCGTTCAACGCCGTCATCGTCGCTCGCCTCGTTGTTGTTATTGTTGTTGTCGCTCCACGATTGCGAACCGGACAGGCGCAAAGTTGATAACCTTGAGAGCATTTTCATGCGAAAGTTCAATGAATTTAGTTTTACTTCCATGTCTCTAAATGAAAGAGAATAACAGAGCAGCACAGCGAGCGAGCGAGCGAAAGAGAGAGACTGATGTGGGGAGCTGCTAAAGACGCAGACAAAGTCGCAGTCGCGAGTTCTAAAAAAAAGAAACCAGCACATGTGAAACGAGCAGCAAAAGAAAAATAAAACAAGCATGGGAGAGAGTACAAAAGAGAGTGCGACTAAGAAATACCCTCTTGCTAAGATATTAATACTAAAGTGACAGTTTGCCGGACAGATCAATGTTTAATATTCGTTTATTATATCCGTGAAATATTTTAGAAAACAAAATTGGGAAATGAGAATGTATTTATATTGCTTAAAAATGTCAATTTAATTTGTGTAACATTATTTGAAATACAAAGACGTTTCGAATTTTGTAAATTTCATATGAAAAGTCAACTGGGAACAGTTCTGCATACATAGAGCAGCCTCTTGACGCTATACCATGCAATGTTGGCTCTCTTGGACTTAATGAAATCCGCATTAATTTGTTGCATCTAATAATGAACTGAACTACCCCCTCATTTAGCAGCAAGCAATGGTGCACAGGGTATGGAAAAAAGTAGTTATAACTACTGAGAAAAAGTGAAACAAAACCAGACTAAACATTGACTGAGAACCAGTTCAGCAAATGGACAAACTGTTGCAGTTGTTGCCAGCGATCTGAAGAGTCGCCTCAAGAGACTTGGCTTGAAAGAGGGCGGGGCGGTAGATAGGGGCGTGAAATCGATGCGTCGTCATCGTCGTCGTCGTCATCGCCGTCTTCGTATTCGTTTTTGAAGCTCATGAAATGCGCAGGAAATCAATGATTCGGTTCTGTGCTCGGTTTCGATTACACGCACACACTACAAGTCGAAGACGACAACTGCAAGAACGGCAATAGTCACAGCACTATCAACAGCAATAACAACAAGAACTGCGTGTTGTTGCCACATGCAAGCGGCAACTTGCCACGCAGCATGCTGCTGAAAGCATTTGCAATAAATTAACTAAAATTATAGACAATTATTAGCATTGATCGAGAGCCAGCGATTGCTGTGTTGCAAGCAGCGAGCTCTGAGCGATGAGCGATGAGTGGCAACTTGCCCCTTGTACTCTCCCCTTTCAAGTTGCATATTTATTGGGGCGTTTGCGCATTTTAATTAAGCGATTTGTCATTAAAAGAGGCAAGCAATGCAATTGTTGCCTTTGGGCCAGTTTCAGTTGCAACTTGCAAGCCCTCTTATTGATTACACACGTTTAGAGGCAACTCAAAGGGGGCGCAACAATCATTATTCAATTGCAGTCTTGAAATGGGAATCTCGAACTTGCAACCAAATTGGCAGCAGTCTAAAGTAATCTACAGAAAGTCAATACTGCATTCTGGCCTACATCCTGCAGATGAGGCAGCCAACAGTTATAATGACTTCAGTCTTATTTTATAATATAAAACCCTTGGCAACTTCCTGACCAAAAAAAGCGAGCATAATGTTTCAGATTGAAAGACAGCAGACTGTGAGGAAACTCGAGGAGCAGAGAAGAGAAAAGTAGCGAAGACATCATGTAATTTGAGTGCCGTGTAAGCCGCAGACATAAAACCCGCAGCGTGCATAATTTAATATGAATATTATAAGTATATAAAAGGTCTGCCCTGCCACATCTGGACATCTCTCTCTCTCTCTCTCTCTACCTCTCTCCTCTGGCTGCCTTAATGACAAACCAAGTGCAGCACTTCAACACTTTTAGTGGCAATTTACAGGAGCTGACCACAAAGACAAAAGAGGCAGCAACAGCAGCAATAATGACCGCTCCACGCTGATTGCTGATTATGGAGCCGGAGAGGGAACTGCAGCTCTAGGCGATGGACTGCCTCTGACTGTAGGGTGAGAAAAAGCCGGGTTAGATTGTCGTCAGCCACATGCAGATGATGATGTGAAGTGCAAATAATTATGACAAGCAAGCGAGCGAGGACAAGCGAAGCGCAGACTGAGCGTTCAACGGAAGCAGCGAAAAAACAAAAACAAGAAATCATTGCACACCTGCGAAGAGGAAAAACATATATAAATTGCGTGGTGCGAAGAAAAAACAACAAAACACAAGCAGTGAGTGGAAAAAGTGCAACACTTGAACTTTGGCGCAGCTGCAGCAATAAGCTGGGGCAACTGGAAGGGGCATGAGGCAGGCATTGAGTCAGCAAAGTCATAAGCTGAGCCACACCTCCAGCTTCAGTTCCAGCTTCAACTACAGCAGACACCAAGTGGCAGCTACAGACCACGGAACGACGACGATTATGAAAGACAATCAGCTGGGCCTCCTCCCATTGTTGTTGCCGTGCAGTTGAGGTTTGTAGGGTAATTGACGACGGCTGTGGCCGGCCAGTAGAGCAGTCAGCCACTCAATGAGCCAACTGAGCCGAGCCAGCCAAGCGGCAAGGCAATGCCAAATGCCTTAGTTATTGCCCCCAAAACAGGCACAACAAAAGAATAGAGAGGCGAGACAGACCGATAGATAGAGTAGCCCAACTATGCTAGGGGTTAATCTTGTCTGTGTCCTCTCTGCTCTGATTGCTGATAAATGTGTTAAACCGAAAGGCCCCCGAGACAATGCCTCCCTCTCCCCCCGCCCCCTCTCCTAGTGGAGCATGCTCTAAGCGAGCTGACGAATCGAGTGCAAGCTGCTGCTATAATCAATCTAAAGAACATTTATGCCAAACTTGTTAAAGTTTAAGTTGAGCTCATTAGACTTAAAGCAGGTCCGGAAAAGAACAGCCCGTATTGTCCCCGCAGCGGCAGCTTGCCTCCCCCTCCCCCTACCCATCGCTCGCTCAGTTCCACTTTGTTTAATTCACAAAGCGACTGCGAGAGTCGGAGGCGGGTTCATTACAAAAATATGCCGCTAATTATGATGGCCCTTCAAAAAGTTATGATGGCATTTCAACTGAGCAGCAGAAGCAGAAGGCGGCAGAGGGGGAAGGGATGGTGCACAACATTATTACACAGATTGACCTTTAAGGGCATGGGACCAGCTCAGAACTTGCCAAGCCGACGCGACTCGAGTCCAAAAGTTAAAAGTCAAAACAATAAAAATTGAAAACCTTTTTGACAAATTATGTGAACCGCAGAGCACAAAACGAAATGAAAATAAAAGAAACAAAGACGAAATCAAAGCGAAATCAATTAGCAATTAATAATCTACGCTCTGCAGACTGGTCTAACCAGATCTTAGCATCCCGAGGCGTCCTTTGAGCCATTAAAGCCACCAAAAGTGGCCGCAGGGCCAATGCATAAATAGATGTTTCGATGTTCGCTTAGATAGCCAAGTTAGTGGGGTTATTATAACAATATTTACATTTGTTTTCGGCTTTCAATTAGCAGTTAAAGCTGATGGCCCAAAAGCCAATTACCAATGTCCGCTAGGGGGGCGTCAATTCAAGTTCGAGTTCGAGTTGCCGGCAGCCATCAGGTGGCAAGTCAAAGCGAGTGTTAGCAGTGTTGCCTCTCACACTCCCCCCTCCCCTCCCTAGTTGGCTTCATCCGCACGCAATGCGCCTTGACGCTGACGTTGACGATACACAACGAGCTTGACGACGACGACAAGTGTCATTATATCAAGTGATTTTCCTTTTGGGCCAGCCACAATGTGATCCCTCCCCTCCCACTCCCTGCTCATCCTTGTCACTCGCTTTGGCATTGGATGCCAAGTTTTGAGTGGCTTATGGAGAGCCCGCAGTTCCTATCCGTCTGTCCCTCTCTCCGGCAGTCTCTGCGTCCGTTTGACAGTTTTGAAGTGTTATGCGATTTTACATTATTGGCTCTGGCTGCCAGTCTATTCTCTTCTATTCACTACATCTCTCCTCTCGCCTTCCTCTCTCTGTTGCTCTGTAGTTGGCTTTTGTTCAGCGTTGAATAGTTTTGACGTAGTTTTGCATATGTTAGCACAAAAGTTTGTTGCATCGCCTGGCTGACGTGGCTGTCTTCTAAATAGATTTGCTGGCGGCTTTGCAGGTTGTCAGCTAAGATAACAGATACAGCAGCAACAGCAACAACAACAGCAACTAGAAGCCTGCCAGCTCATTGTCTGACTTAAGTTTACAGTTGCTTCAGCACGTGCCATTGACGCATGCAGAGCTTGGATTCAATTGGCCATTGTAATTTCAGATTTGTCTGCCAAATTATCATCACTTTTTACATGAAGAGAGGACGACTGGCAATTCCAGCTCCAATTCAATTTCGTAATTGACATTGCTTATTACAGCTCATTATAATGATACATATTGTAGCTTTAGTTTCAATGGATTAACCCTGCTCAAAGGTATCGCAAGCTTATCTCCAAGAAGCAGCATCTGCCGAGGGAATACGAGTATTTCCATCGTTGGGCCAATTAAAAACTGTTAAGTTTTCCCTTGAATTGCACTTGGTTTTTCCAAAGCACACGTTTCTGAGTTCTGTGAGTGTGAGGGGAAGAGAGAGTGTGTGTGTCTCTGTCATATTTCTCATATCTCTTTGCACTAATCCGCATTTAATGCACTTAACTTGCAGCTTCCTCGAGCTGCTCTTCTCCGCACTTCTCATATTCAGTATACGTACATATACTTGAGCTTCTTCGACTTGGCAACTTGTTTTCGTTCCACGACATGGGGGAGGGGCGGTGGGGGCAACTGGCTGTCATAAGTTTTGTTTGCAATTTATGCACATGACATAAAAACGTGCGCACAGAGACAGCGAGCACGAGTGAGAGAGAAAGGGAGTGTGTTGTTGCTGTTGTTGTTCTAGTTGGCGTTGTTGATTTTATGTATGTCGTATATATTTTACGTATGGCATTTGTAATAATTTTGATTGTCGCATTTCATTTAGCTTTTCCACGTGCCAATCTTGTGGAATTTAAAACGTATTATTAAAGTAGTTTGATGTGTTTGCGCTCGCTTTAATTGTGAAACAAGAAAAGTAAATTTGGACAGCGCCAGCGGCCAACAACAACAATGCGAAGATTACAAGACTCAGGCGCATAAAAACTGGGTCAAAAGTTGGAAAAATTATAAAGTAAAAAGAAAAGTGTAGAAAACTTGCAGCGCTCAAAAGAAAAACAGAAGCACAACAGCAGCAGCAGCAGCAGCGACAACAACAGCAACAACGTTGCAACGGCGACTGCGAGGCGAATGTTTACCCACACACACACACACACACACACCTACACATACACACACAACACATATATATGTGTGTGTAGTCAGTGCAGTCTTAAAGCTCACGCAGTCAAAGCGATTGCAACTGAACGCTTTTCATTCTTTACTTTACTCGCTATCTGTCTCCCTCTGGCTTTCGGTCCTTTGTGCTCTTTGTTTATTATTTTGTTTAGCACTTTTTATTTACTGTTTGTTTGTGTTACGCTTTTATTGCATCGCCGAAAACGAAGCAGCCAAAACTTGGAGCCAAAGAAAGTTCCCCAGAGGGGTGTCCAAGTGTCAGTGGGAGTATTAAATGGGGCTGCCTAATTCGGCAAAATAAGACTTTAAATTGATCTAAAGATAGTCTATAAAAGCAACAGAAGTATTGACTGAGACAGTACAAATGCAATAAGCAATAGTCTCCCCTATAACATAGAATTAAAACGCACCCAGTTGCTGTTTGCCAATCATTAGTGAATAATCTTTGCAGTCATTGAGCAAAAAGCCAAGCAAAAGCACATTAATTACGCCTTGATCCGAGTATCAAAGCAGCAAGGTGTTAACTACAATTTTATGCAAATTACTTGGCAAACTGATGCATATCCCAAATAGTTGAAAAGCAAAAACTAATTGCATAGAGAAACAATTCTTGTTTTTCTTAATTAACTCGAAATGTTTTTGCGGCTCCCCAAAAACAGCGAGACAAGCAAAAGCCGCGCCTCAAGAACAGCAACAACCTGATTGTTGTTGTTGTGTATATGACACCTAAGTGATCTGAAAACGAAGCTGGCTATCGACAAACAGCAATCGCCTTTGCCAAGGCATGGAAATGGGAACTGGAGTCGAGGCATTTCTCGCAACATGACAAAGACTATAAATATTGGCTAATTATAATAAGGCAACAAAAAGAAAAGGCGAAACTGATTGTTGGCCATAACGCGGCCTTGAACAGACAACAATTGAAAAAGCAATATCGAAAAAAACAAAAACAAAAACAAAAACAAAAACAAATACAAATGCGATAAAATGTCAAAGCAAAAATATTTGCTGTTGGATTTTTCTGTCAGCTGCAAAATGTTAAAACAACAACAATAACAGCAACAAATGCAAATAAATTACATGCAACAAATGCAGCAACATTGACGACGACGTTGCAGTCACGTTGAGTGCTGCTGCCGCTGCTGCTGCAACTGTGGCAACTGCGCTGTCTGTGCCACTAACCCACTTAGAGACAACTCGTTGCTCTCGCTCTCGCTCCCACTCGCTGAGTGCTGGGCGCGAGTGTATGCCGCTCTCTTTCGCACAGCGCAACGTGAAACGCTGACAAAATAACAACAACAGCAACTTCGTCGTTTGCGTTTTGCATTTTATTACGAAAATTCTTTGCATTCAGTAAAACCTAAAAAGCATTCAATTAATCAGTTCGCTGAATGGGCCGAGGGAGGCCGAGGGACGCCAAGGGCTGAAAGGCGGACGGTCCCACAACAAATTAGCGGCTTACAGCCCCAAGGCGTTGATTGATTTGAAGGGCTTCAGGCAAAGACCCAAGCCGAAGCCGAAGCCGAGGCAGAAGCAGAGCCAGAAGGAGATGCTGGCAGCCCATTTGATCATTTGCTCAATGGCTCGCATTTGGCAGCCGTCAGCCGAGAAGGCGACTGGAGGGGGGAGAGGAACAGCTCAATTGAAAGCTTATTTATAGGCCTGCCATCACACTTCGACTGCGACTGCGACTGCGACTTCACTCCACTCCTGACAAGCGTCGACAGTTGTGACCCAAAAAGAGTTGGGACACACAAAATCCACTTTTGACCACAAAATCTTCGACAGCAACCACAAAGTGCTGGCCACAGCCACAGCCTTCCCCTCGCCCCCTTGCAGATAAAGATAATGACACGAGCGCATTGAAAACTCTTTGGCACTATCAAATATAAAAAGCGAACAAAGTACAAAACGAGAAAAAAAAGAAAAAGAAATACTTTAAATTGTGCCTATTGTTTGGTTGCTCTGATTCATCAGCAGTTGCCCCTCCCCGCTCCCCTCTACTGCCAGTCGACAACTGCTTGCCATAAACATAAACATAATTTTCTATTGCCGCCACACGAAGCGATTTTTGAGTCGATGCAACGCTTTGTCAACAGCTGCAGCAAGTTGCAAGCTCCAAGTTGCGTTGCATTTTCGCTTTTAAAAAGAGTTGCACAATTTTGTGCAGTTGTTGTTGACTACCCTGCAAAGAAATTTGGGCAGCGGGCATGTCTTGCTGATGCACAAGCCTGCAGTCTAAAACACCTATAGGGTATGTGTGAGTCAGTCTAGCCAGTCTTTACACGTGAGTAATTGCAAAGTTAAGCATACGCCAAGTGGCACAAGACTTATCCTGCACACTCCCACAACTATAACAATAACAGTATAAGTAACAACAACAACTGAGCCAAGTCAACAACCAGCTGCTGGTTCAACGAACCGCACTTGGCCAACTGGCAATTTCAACTGACCAGTTCACTAATTAAATTCGCTTATTTCAATAATTATAATTGTGATAATAAAGAAAACGTAAATAATAGAGCTCAGCGAAGGGGGAGCGGCGGGGGGTCGACGGCGAGTGCGAGTGCGATATGTTTAATCAACAATGAGACAAACACACCTAGACAATTAATAATTTAATAGGGTCTCAGTCCCTCCAACTCGCTCTCTTCGTAAGATAGTTGCTGGCACCATTGCCAAAGTGGACTGACCCCAAGAGCCTCACAGCAGACGCGCGCGTTTTTTGCATGCGTTTTGCGTGCGTTTTTAAACGCGTGCTGAAGAAAACAGCTGACAAAGTGCAACGCCAAAGGTATTAGAGCGTTAAGACTTGGCGTGGGGCGAGGGGGCGTGGCATTAACATTATGCATTGTAATTACAAATATAAATTTTCTGCGGATTTAACGGATGCGAACGACGCGGCTCGACGCGAGTTTTGCATAGATAAACTTAGTAAATGAGTCTAGGCTAAAGTTATTGCAGCTCTCGCTCTCGCACGCTACCTCTGTCTCACTCTGGCTGTTGCTGTGCTGTTGTTATTGGTGGTGGTTCAGTGCCGCCACGCAGCAGCGCGTAAAAGTCAACGACAGCAAAATGTGGCGCTCAAATTAATTTTTTCCAACTTTTATTGCGGTTTATAGAGGACGTCGCCACAAAGTACTTCCCATCACAAAGTACAGAGTACTTACTTAAGTATATATTTATTTTATATACACTCTCGTCTCCCGTCTCTGCCAGCGACAATATCATTTTAATGAGACCCACACGCACATGTGTGTGGCGACTATCTGGAATATCTTCAACTTCAACTTACGATCTTTTCTCTTCAGTTTTTTAATTTTTGGGAGCCCAGCGATCCATGACGCTTTATTCTCTATTCTAATTGTAGATTGTGCTTAACTTACCTGCAAAAAAAAAAGAGAAACGACATTAATAAATGGGAATTTCATTTCGGGATTCTACTTCGAGTACACACATAAATTTGGCAATCTGAGTTCGACAATAGCCCACATCCATGACATATCCATGTGCATAGGGAATCTGTGGAGAATCCCCTGCAATCCACAACAATAACCTCGGTCTCGGTCTCGAGTGACTGCAGCAGTCGGCACATGAAACACCATATTGTTTTTCGGGTTTGCTTTTCGTTGAAACAAAAATGTCAAAAGCAAATTCAGCAAACACTTAAAATGGTCTCAAGTGAGCACAAGTTGAACTACCAAAAATTCAATATGAAAAAACAACAAAGTGAAAAACAAGAGCGACCAGGCGAAGGGGGTGGGGTAAAACTACAGCGAGAGACGACAAAATAAACAACAAATAAAAAATTATAGACGTCGACGGAACGCATTTTCCCCAAAGCAGCAAAAAGTCAACTGCCGACTAAAAAGCGAGGACAAAAAAGCGCCAGGCAAATAAGAGAGTGTATGAAAAATACGAGAGGAGAGAATATGTGGCCACATGAGAGTGGCCAGAGAACAGAGGAAGGCGGGAGGCGGGAGGTGACACTGAATGCCCAGTAGCAAGTCCTGGCCAACGACTACTGAGAGGGTCTTGTAAAATGCGTTGAAATTTATGCACATACACAGGAGGAGAGCATGGAAATTGAGGCAGGAGGGGAGGAAGGCACACTTTTACCCTGGGGGCTGGACAGAGGCGATGCTGCCAGATCAGAGTCAGGGACGGGGGCGGGGGCGTGCCAGTTGCGCCGCCTCTTGTAAATATGCATGAGCACGTCTAAAATCATTGCTGAAGGACGATGACAAAGTGACTGACTGCCTGACTCCGACTGTCTGATGGACTGATGAACTGACTGGCAAACTGCTGATTTGTATTTGAACAGCACGTTGGCAGCTTTATGAGCTGCCTCTCTGAGTTCAGTGCAGCCAAAAGTTTAGTTTGCTGGTTTGCAAAATGGAAATGCAAAATTCTAAATTCAAAAATGCCACGCCAGGGAAAAAATAAGTTAAGCCCGAGATGATACGAGGAAGTTGGGAATTCAGTGGCGCTGTCAAGGCTGAGAGAGCTCTGCAGCTCAGAGACTCTGAAACTCTGAGACTCTGATGATACGAGCTAGTGATGCCGAGATGAAAGTTGAGCCCACTTAAATAACAAACTAGTAGTAGAGAAAGCTGCTAAGCTAATTGCGCTTGCTATGGTAATAAACTTATAAATAAATATCCAAATACAAAAGTCATTGCAATGCCTGACATGAGTGCAATATGGAACTGTTCAAAGTGGCATGACAATAAGTTATATAATATTGTCAATATTTCAGTCAAATAAATATTTGTTTTTAACTATTTTTATCATTTAGCTATTCGTATGCTAATTTGTAAATTCATTGAAAATACAGCACTAAATATAATGCTCATAGTTTTCCTCTAGCTGATCAGATGCAGTCAACTGAACGCGATTACAAACCCAACAAATTCTCTTGGCTGCCAGCTAAAAATTCATCACGCAAATACATAAATACAAACACACACACACACACACACCCACAAAGAGAGATATACACAGAAAGCAAAACACGTACAATAGCTAAAGTAATACAATAACAAATCGCCACAGTGTGAAAGAGGGAGAGAGAGAGCGAGCAAAGCGAAGGAAAATCGAAGAAGAAAATCGCTGGGTATCAACTTGGGAAAAACGGTTGTGGACTGAGTTTTCCTTCACTTGTCTTGGCTTCTTCTGCGTCCGTGTGCCCGGGAATTTTGCAGCGGCATCGTCCAGGGGCACACACACACACACACACACACATACAGCTCTGCCATACACACACACACAGAATTACATGAAAATCTACTCAGCTGCTGCTGCTGTTGTTGTTGCTGCCTCGCGAAGGGTGCAAAATTGTATGCGCGCGCGTGTGTGTTTGTATATGTGTGAGTGTGAGTGCGAGTGTGTGTGTCTACGAGATGAGGGTGTTATAAGCGGTTAAATTTCGAACATGCCCTGGCTTCCTCTAGCCATCCCTCGCTATCTACCTTCGTCTCGCCATTTGCCACCCTGCTGGCGCCCCTCGTTACCGCCAATTTCCCATAGTCATGTTGCCGCCTGCCTCCTTGCCTTCCCTTCCCCTCCCGCCAGCAACATCACGCTCTTCCCAGCTGCCGTTTGTCCTTTGTGCGACCCCCAGACCAGACCAGAGGCACGCCCGCTCTGGCCTCACGTGCTATCCTGCTATCGGACTATCCTCGACTCAACAACTGCGTTAGCTAATTTCACGTTACGCATACGCCCAGTGTGCCCAGTTGTGTGCTCTAAAAATTTGCTATTGCTGTTGTGGCTGGCGCTGCTACTGTTTGTGTTTGGCAAACAAAATAACCGATACGAAAACTAAAATGCTGTTGCCTAGTTTTAAGCGCTTTATGGCGCACCACTGTGGGGCATGCAACACACTGGCGCACACACGTCCAAATGGGGCATCTAATGTTAATGATGAGCCAAATACATTTTTAACAAACTAAATCAATTGCACGCCACATGCCAGTTGCCCCTGGGTAAAAATATATTGTGCATGTGAATGTTACATAATAAAAGTTGCAAATATTTCTGGGCTCGCTTTTTTATCTGCCCGACGAAATGAAACGAAATTCGTTAAATAAACGACGCTGTGTTGGCCAAACTTTTGACTCTACAAGGGGTTGGCATGAAGATGGTGAAAAGAGGGTGAAAAGCGTCGCTTAAAATTAAACAAAACACAAGTTGGCAGCCTGCGATGAATCTCGGCTAAAGTCAGGCACCCGGAAGCTGCCTTTTGCTCACCATCACCACACACCTCACCTCGCCCCACCCCATCCCTGCTCGCTGCGTAATCTAGCAACTACTCGAGCGGCATAAATTTCAGCCAAGCAGCAACGGCGACTGCAATGTGGAGCCATAAAAGTTACAACCCAATAAGAGAGCGAGAGAGAGAGGGAGGGAGGGAGGGGTTAAGACCTGACCAGAGAGATGGCATATATAATTTCGCACAAGGCACTGAACTTGGCGACTTGCCCCCTCCCCCTGTCGGCCTCTTCCCGGCCTGCATAAGTAATAAAAATAGTAATTTGCTCGTAAAATAGTTGCGCTCAAGTAATTTTAACGATTATGATCTTAATCAAGTTGCTAACGTAAGGAGGGGGGAGCGGGCCGGGGCCGGGGCAGGGGCAGGGGGCGTTGGGGATTTGTGCAAAATGTTAAGCACTCTCTGCAGCTTTCTAAAGTTTCACAAGCCAAAGACAAACAAAAGACTCTAGACATCAGCAAGTCCAACAGCCAAAAGGGAGCACACATCTCACACATGAGCTCGTTGCGCCTTAAATCGGAATACTCTTCTACTAAACATATACGGTATTTATAATATATTTCAAATGTAGACTGATTAACCATACGAAGTTCACATGCGAAAATAGAAAGCAATTAAAACTTGCAACTTTGCCACATATGAGAAAAGTTATCAGGCCATCCGCAATTTGCAACTAATTTTCATACATTTTTCTAGTTTTCGAAACATTTTTCACGAGCTTCCCTTTAGACAAGTTGTGTTGATCAACCAGTTTAATTTATTGCCAACATTTGGCCACTTCTATTTTGCGTTTCACAAAATTAAACTAGCAGCCACGCCCCCAAAAACGGCGACAGCAGCAACAAAATGTTTTAAATTTTACTTTTTTGCATAAAGTTCGAATAATTTATTTTGCACAAAAACAAGAGATAAATAGTTGGCAAAAATAGAGGAGGAAAACAAGACTGTCCAGCCAGACGAGCGGTCTGTGAGGAAATCCAACAAAGGCGTTTCAAATGCCAAGCAATGAGTAAGCAAAGCAGCAGCAGAAAAGCTGAAAAACACAAAAACAAGGCGAAAAAATAAAAGCCGAGCAAAGCGATGCCTGCAAGCCAAATGCGAGCAACATTCAACATTCAACATTCCACATTCCACAGGGCCAAAAGCTGAACGGACGTGAACGTTGCAGAAAAGTTTACGACTTGGAAAAGCAGCGCTTGAATTTATGTGCATAATTTTTATATTTGCGACAGACGATAGAACCCAGCACTGGGCACTGGGGCGAGTGCCTTAACTAAGCTGTGGGCGTGGCAATTACACACACAGAGGGAGAGAACAAAACAAATGAAAAGTTTTGCGATTTGCTTTTAAATTGTGACTAGCATTTGTACGAATTCGCCAAAGGTAATTGAAATGGAGCAAAACAAGAGGCCGAGGGAGAAACTGAGGGGGGGAATGCCCTGCTGAACTGAAAAACAACAGCTAAACAACTTATGCTCACCAGAGCTGGAGCTGCATGTGAGTTATGTGTAAAAGTTTTGAATGCAGGCGGCACCTGCCAGGTATCATTTTAAAGTGTGGCGGGCTGGTGGCATGCAACACTACCAAACTCAGCGCTTAACCAGCAGCGAAAAACATGCGTGCAGCAAGCAACAATGCAACTGCCACAGCTCTTACGATTGCACCTCCAGTGTGTCCCATGACGCTCGAAGCTGTGCTACATTTTTTTCCACAATTAAAGCCGCGCAAGTGCTAACTGTATGTGAGAGTGTGTGAGTCTGTGCGTGTGAACAGGGCGAGCTGGTTTGTTAGGCACTTTTAAGGTATGCAAATTTCATTTGGAGCATATTCGTTGCTGGAAAGAACACGAAATAAAGGTGTGAAAACAAAACAAAACAATGCCAAAGTCGAGCACTGAAACTTTCTGGCATTATAACAGTAATAAGTACAACTACACACTCACACCCACACACACACACACGCCCATCCTGATACAAACAGAAAGATTGCACATCAGTGACTTTGGCTGTGGTGTTGAAGTGTGTACTTTGTTTAATGAGTTTTCAAGATGAGTTTTTGTGTGCGAAGCCAGAGGAAAACAATAGGTATAGCTCAATGCCACGCCCACGCCCCAACGCCCACTTCAGTTGGGGATAACGAGGCCAAACGACCAAGGCGAGTGCGAGTCTCTAGGCAAGTCAGACACATATCTATGCTATATATACTTTTGATTGAAAAGCGCGCTGGCAGCCAAAAAGTTTGTTCTTCTTTTTCTTGAACAAGCCGAAAGTTCTGCAGAGAAGTGGGGGGGGGGGAGCAACAACAACTGCAACAAAATGCGATGAAGTGAGAAAAGAGCGCGGAATTGAAAACGAAATGAGCTGCGCGATGGCCGCTTGCCACATGCCTCACGCCTCATGCTGCAAATTGCCTGGAAATGCTCTCATTCTGTGGCTGCGAATTGAAGCCAACTGTGGCAAGGAGCAACCACTCAGCACCCCTTACCAGCCTGACCCTTAGACTGCCAGCAAAAATATTTCACACAAAAAAAAGGAAAGAAAACTGCACTTTGCCTTACGGGGGCGGGACACGCCCCCCACAGGCTTAGCGCAACAACATAAAAGATAAGGGAAAGGCAGAAACCCGAACTAAAATGGTTTGAAAATTTAGCGCACAGCAGGTAAAGGCTCAGCGGGAAAAGCAAAGTGAAAAGCGAAGAAAAATGAAATTGAAAATGAAAACAACAACAGATTAAATGCAGGGGAAAAGTAATAGAAAGAAAACTGCCTCGAAAATTAATGACAAATTTTCTTGTTGCTTAAGCTGAAAATCAATGGATCAATTTTACACAGAATTTTCCGGCCATTGTGCCAGCCATTGATGTTTATCGATGGAAGGAAAGGGAAAGACCAAAAGAAAAGGCATAAAACAGACAGATATGATAAGGAAATTCAATCTTCAATCTGTTTATTTACACATAACTGAGTGCTGTTCCCCCTCCCGACTGGCGACTGCCGACTGCCGCTCTTCTCCCTTTCAACAGTTCTCACTGAAGGTCATCAAACTTTGATCGGGGCGAAAGATCAGAGCAAGTCAAACAGCAGAACAGATGGCAGAGACATACAAACATCTATATAGCTATATGAAAACAGTTAAAATGTGCCCCCAAAAAAGGGCAGGGGCTGGGGCAAATATGTTCACATAGACAAGTTGTGTTGGTTCCACAATTAACAGCTGGATAAATAGAGAGAAATAGAAGAGGACGGAAAGGCAAATGGGAAAAGTCAACGCAGACAATTGCGACGATGATGAAGTTCTTTCACAACGATAATGATGTCGATAATGATGCCCCAAGATGAGTCAGGCAAATGTGTGAAACGAAAGACGACAACGCTCTACGCTCTACGCTCTACGTTCTGCGGATCGTGTCGAATCGAGGCGCTGACAAATCAATGCCGCCCTAGAGAGGCACAAAAACCGAGGGGCATTTAAATTTAGCAAATATGAAAAGTGGAAACTGGAAAAACTACGACAAAGACACGAACAACAACACGACAATAGCAACAGCAACAACCCTCTATAGATTACAAATGGAAATTCCTTTCTTCCCTTTGCTGCTGTCAACGGTTTTCAATCACGTTGAAAGCGTCGACTTTAAAACGAACAATATATGAGCAATCCATGTGCTATATATGCAAGTTCTATCTGCACAATTATGCTCTGTTTGTGGCTTAGCCTTTTATGCACACTTGCAGCACTTTTTTAATTACGACCAACACCAGGCGAGTAGCCAAGCTGAGTGGCCAAGAGCACACAGAGAATAAGGCCTGCATTATGGTCGACTCGAATTCCAGGCTCGCCTAAAAATAGTTGGTCCGTTAGTGGCAACAGTGGCCCCCCTGTCCTCGCCTCGCCCCTCCCAGTCTTGCCTCGCCTTTAGCCAATATTGTTTTATAGCCCATACAATATTACCATTAGATAAATTGCCTTTTGGCCTGGACATGGACATGGACATCGACTGGACTTGAGCTGAAGCTAAAGCTGCCTGAAATTCTAGTTGTAGAGGGAGGAGGAGGCTTGGCTTGGCAAGGGGGGGATTCACTCGCATCTCTGCAGCACGTTTCAAATTACTTTCTTTATTGATTTGCCGATGACTCGCATTGTTTGCTATTTTTACTGCAGCTCTACATGCATTCCGAAGACTGCTCTACTCCCCTCCCCCTTCAAGCGTCTTCTTTATATGCCGCATTATTAGTCGCGTCCCATACATATGTTGGCATCCACTTACCCCTGACCCCTGACTCCCCCGGGCCATCCGTATGCGTGTCAATTTGATGCGTGTTGTTGCCGCTGCATTTTGACCCTAGAACTTGCCTTCCCTCTCCCTCCCCCTTCCCGCTAAGCACTTTGTCGACACTTGGCCAGGCCATATAAGAAGATGTGTTCTCTGCCCACGCTCCTCTCCACCACCATCTCTCTCTCTCTCTCTCTCGCTCTCTTGGCTTTTCGAACATTTATTTTATGACGCATTTTTATTGAAAATGTAATGCATTTTGTTGTTCGCTTCGTTTTATGATGCAAACTTTGGTGTCGTGTCCATTGATTGGATCGAAGTGCTCTAGCATGCGGGCTTAAGGCGGAGCCAGACTACATTTATTAATTAGTCGTACACAATTAACAGAGTTCTAATTACAAGTTTGCGTTTGCAATGTGGGTTGTTTTTCTTTTGCTTTCACTTACTTGCGTAACAATCAATAAATTCAACGCTCAACTTACCTGCAAAGAGAGGAAGCGGAAGGGGAAAGAATTATTAACAAGTCAGTCAGGTTTACTAGATACATATTTAATTTGCATTTGAAAATGCAGCACACTTTTTCTCTCTATCTCACTGCTGTCGAGTAATTAGCTCGACCTCTTTTGACGCATCTAACAAGCAAATTATAATGCTAACTGTATAGTCTAACGGTGCGGGGCCAAGGGGGACACTTTATGCATGTTGTTCCCAGTGATATCTATCTAATCAATAACCGCAAGAACCACTCCCCAGCACAGCCCCCCTTGCGGTTTTAAACATTGTAGAAACAAAGTTAATGCCCGTAGTTGCTGTCTGTCCGTCTGTCCATGTTGCACGTTGTCTGAAGGCAAAAGTTCAATTAAAAATATTTAAACTGCGCTTTGCCCGCCGCCTGGGGATGGGCACACACAGTGCACAGTGCGCATCGCATCCCATTGCCTGATGCGTGTCAAAACTCAACTTGGGATAGGTTGAAGAGCTCCCGCAAGGCAGCAGCAACAGCAACAGCAACAGCAACAGCAACAGCAACAACAGCGACAACTTCAGCACAGCTCTAGCAACAACAACAAGTTGCAAAAGCTGAAAGGAACAACGAGTGCCTCGCAATAGCCATAGGCCGCATCGGTCAGCGTGTTGACGACCCCCTAGCCCCTCAGCTCGCCTCTCCCGCTCCCTGTGCTAACCAGCGACGTCTCCCCACTCCCCACTCCCCGTCCCTTGCCTGCACTGCTGCCTGACCATCCGGTTCTCAGTCGTCGTTGTCGTAAAAACACAACAACAATAAAAGGAGAAGCAAAAAAAAGAAACCCAACGAAAATTTCATTCTTCTTTTTGTTTTTTTTTTATTTTGTATTTTTTTTTTTTGGGTGCAATGAACGTTGCGTCGTCTTGCTTGTTGTTGCCTCTGCTGCTGTTGCTGGCACGCATGCGCAACAGCAACAACAACAACAACAACAACATTGTTGCTGGAGTCTGAGTCTTTGCCCGGTTCGTTGAAAAATTCGTTAATAAATTGGCTACCCGAACTGCGAGGTCCCAGACGAGGGAAGGGTTCCAGCTCCACCTTGCGTCAATATTAACATTCATGCTCATCCTTTAGCTTGCCTTGCTGCTGCTGCTGCTGCTGTTGTTGTTGTTGTTGCTACCCCTCAGGGTCAACGGCCCACTTGTGTCGTTGCTATTATCTCAGACCATCTGCCGTTGCCCCTCTCCTCAATGCCCCTCTCAAGATCAACCCAAAACCGGCTGGCTCCCACATCTCGCATCGATTTGTGACATGTGAGCAAAATCAATAAGCAAACCTAAAAAGATCCCCAAAAAGATGTTGCAGCTGCAAGTGCTCAAGTGCTCACGTCCTCAAGGGTCTCATCTGAAAAGGACACAGACACTTGAGTATGCTCGTAAATAGTTGAGGATCAGGGCAGTCTGCAGCAGACAACCCCTAAGAACAACAATGAGAGAGACTGAGCTGCTGTAATTTGAGCGCAATCCTTAGAACTGCTTTTCACAAAGAGGGAAAACGATTCATCAAACTCAAGGATGTCAGCATTGAGGATCTGCTATGTGTTCTACCTGCAAGACACGACGACACGACCTGGTAAATAGTTTGCACCTGCTCTAAGCTGTGACTAATTGGACGATAAAATAAGAGAAATAAAAAGAGAGTTGGCTGCCGATTTCGTCATTTTGGGTCATTAGATTGCGGCAATTGCAATTGCGCTGAGTCAACTGTTTACACGGCAGCTAATCACGATTAGTTGTTATGCTGTTCAACATTTTTATGTAAAACAGCTCCTACTTCAGTGCGACGCATAAAATTAAAGGTTAATCGCGATAAGAGTTGATGGCAGCACATGTTAAGAGCTCGTTGCGTTGTTGCCACATTTCAGTTTGCGACAAAAGCAAACGCCATTTGGCATCATGTGTGACGTCTGATGTGTGTGGCATTTTGCATGTAAACTTTTGTAACAATGCTAAAAACAGTATCGACTGTGGCAACTGCAAGTCATCTTGGCAACAGCAACAGCAACAGCAACAATTGTTGTCAAACAATTCGCAGCTGAAGCTTATTGAAAACATTGAAAACTGGCAACAAAGCGACAAAGCGGCCGTCATTTGCACTCCCACAGACTCCCCTCCTCTGCCCCTCTGTGCAAATCTTCGACTGATGCGCAGTTGACGGAGGCGCCAAGGCAACAGCACACAAAGCCAGCCAGCAAGGGGTGGGTGCCCCGAGAGAGGGGTCTTTTGTCGTGCAAGTTGTACGGAAATCAAGATCATACATCAATAATGACAGTTGGCAATGAGAGAGAGGCAGGGAGGAGAGAGAGGCAGATGCTGACTCACAGGGAGTGCAAAAAAGGAAAAAACGAAAATGCGAAAAGAAAAACGAACAGCACAAAAATTGGAATTATTTTTAAACGTAATAAAAATGCAACATGTCATGGGGATCAGCAGGAATGTCAAACAAAAGCCCATCCAGAGACTGTGCTGGCTGCTGGCTGCTGCCTGGTGCAAGCGGCATGTGGCAGGTGGCGCAGCTCAGTTGGGTGTGTCCAAATCCAGATCAGACCGTTGGCTAGACAAATGTCAGCGGCTTAAAATGCAACACACGAAGCAGCAGCAGCAGCAGCTCGGCACAGAGGAGGAGATGTTGCAGAGGTACGAGTTGTTGCAAGCACTGTTGCGTCTGCTCATTTGTCAAAAGACATTAGCAGACATGCGGCAGGCAGATAAGCAGCAATCATATTTAGTATTTATGTGTGTCTATATGCAGCATTTGAGGCGTGCCATGCAACTGCCTGCAGGATGACTCAAAGTTGCCAGGCCATTTGAAAGTGCCACAATTAACGCGTCTCTCTCGCTCTCCCTTTCTCTCTCTCTCTCTCTCTCTCTCTCTCTCTCTAATTATCTCGTTGACAGAACGTTGCAACAGACTGCGGCGCCAACTGCACCATTTTCAAATACATTTGGCAAATGTTTAACAATGCAACGTCGCGTCGCTTGCCGCGAAGCGACTGCAATTATCGCAGCGCAATAGACGAGACTTTGTAGAATTTTAATTGAAATGTCAAAAGCGTTTAGTGTGGCAAGCGCAATGATGCAGCAGCCTTTGCCACTGCCACTGCCACTGCCACTGCTGCAGGCAAAAGCAAACGCAACTGGCGAACGGCCAAGCCAGGTACTGGAATTTTAATCGGCAATGCGGCAGAATTTGATTGTGGCATTATTGAGGTTAAGAAAATATGTTAAGAGCAGCTTCACAGTCCTCACAATGGGCCGGGAGTCTATAAACTGCAACTGCTAAATGAGGTCTACTTTGTGAAGGGACAAATGTGTGTCTGTCTCTGTGCTGCAGTGTTGCCAAACTTCAGCTGTTTGCACTGTTGACAAACTGCATTAGACTTCAAGTAGATAACAAAGCATTTCTCTCAAGTATTCGCATTAATGATTGGCACTCTATCAAGTATATGAATATGAATAAATAATGCAGTCAAATAACCGTAAATAAATTGAAATTCTTGTATAGATTTAATGCCTTACTCTTTAAGTAGATAGCAAAGCATGTCTCCCAAGAACAGCTGTTGCACTTGATGAATCAAGCATCACACAAGTATGCACATTAAAGATTGACATTCAAGTCACATATAAACAAATAATTGACTTATAAGCACTACAGTGAAATTTTAAAAAATAAAATTGAAATTGCATAAGCCTATACCCTGTTGCCAAACTTCAGCTATTTGTACTGTTGACAAATGCATTAGTCTTCCAATAGATAGCAAAACATTTCGTCCAAGAACAACTGCTGTCAACAAATCACTCAAGTTTTCAAATCAATGATTCAGACTCTCTCAAGTCAGTATGAATAAATAATTGACTAATATGCGCTAGAGTGAAATGTATAATGCCTGTTGCGAAAATTCACTTTGCAGTTTTAAATTACATTTCATCGATTCAAAACCACAATCATTGATGTTTTTTAACTATTTTCACTTTACTTGCAAATCAAATTGACAATTGTACAAACTATTGCCAAGCTTCGAATTTGAGTTTTAAATAATAAATCTTAAATACGAAACCACAATCATCTCAGTTTTAACAGGTTTACTCTGTCTTCACTCTACTGTCGAGATATCAACAAACAAATAACCATTTTTGCTATACAAAGTATAACGCTGTTGCCAAAATTCATCTTGCAGTGTTAAATAATAATTCTTGAATTGCGAACCACAATCTGACCTGTGCCATCGTTACCCCGTTGCACACACCACCCGAGGCCCATATCAAACTTGACTTTGCCACAAAATTGCCGCAAATTATGCAAAGTGCAAAGACAGAAACTTTGCTGTCAATCCAAATCGATTAACGTTCATTCAAACTGAGAGCCTGACTGAATTGCATCCGACAATTGTTAATTAACACTGCCGAAAGGCAACAAAATCTGCACAAATTGTGGCTACAAATTGAGGGAGCTGTAACTGCAACAGCAACAACGAATCAAAGATGCATCGCCAACGAGAGGGTGGCAAATGTTGTCAAAACTTGTACAACAAAAGATGCCAGATAGGGCATTAGGGTATCTCTCGACGTGTGTGTCGGACTCTGCTTCCCTTGCTTCCCCAACTGGGGGCAAGCAGTTGAGTGGCAGCAGCAGCAGCAGCAGCAGCCCGCAGACATTTACAGTTGCCGTTGCAGTGGCTGTTGCAGTTGCCGCTTTTGGCTAAAGAAGCTTGGCTCATTGCCGTTTCATTTTGAACCCTCATTTAGCATAAACACAGCAGGCAGACGAGTCAAGTCTCAGTCTCAGTCCAAGTCTCGGTCTCGGTCCTAGTCTCCAGACAATGGCTGCTGTTGCATGCAGCTGCAGCAGCCACAACTGCAACTGCAACTGCAACTTCAACTTCAACTCGTAGTCGCAGTCGCAGTTGTATTAAACGCTCGCACGATTTTCTCGTTGCGGCTGAGTGACTTGTGCCGTCGTGCCAGCGGCTCTTGAAAAGCAAAATAAAACCAAGAAAAACTTACCAGAAACAACTTGCGCATTGTGCTAAATATATGAGAAGAGAGACCGAGACCAGAAGCCGCTGAAAACCACAGCGAATCCTGTCCCAGAGCGGAGCAGAGCAGACGTTGATGATGACGAAGCTGCAGCGCTTAATTAGCACGTCTCCAACATATTTTTGGACTATAAATAGCGACTGCTCGACTTTATTGCTTGAGGGGGAAAAGTCTCAAGGAAAAGGTGTGTTCAAGTGCTCATGTTTTCCCAGATAGAAGCATAATGAATAGACTGGAATCAATCAGGCAGATCTAGCATTAAAACTTCTTTCATACCATTTGCCATTCTTTATATCGGGAAGCTGCTCACAGTGCCTCATAAAAATGTGCTACAACTTTGGCTTCAAATTATGTTCGGATCGTAAATTTAAATCACATCTTGGGAAAAGTATTTCTCTCTCACACACACATACGCATACTCGCACACACATGTGCATAAATTTAGTCAAACATTTTTCTAGTTGCTTGGTGTCAAGAAAATAGTTTGACGCAAAACTTAATTAGTTTCTCTCGAGTGAATATCATGGGAATAAAGGGGCAGCAGAGGGGGAGGGACTCTACGCGCCCTGAAGGCAGCTTAACCACCCCTCCCCCTTCCCTGGCACTACCCCTCAAGGCGGGATGACTTCGAGTTGGGTTTTTCTTCTCTTCTAGCCAAAATGCGTCCGTCCGTCAGCCTTTAGTACGAGCCGGCTTCATTAGGTTTGGGTTCAAGCAGTTGCCCGCTGGCTGCCTGTTCAACTGTCCAACTGTCCAACTGTCCAGCTGTCTAACTGTGCACCGCATCCCCTCTCGGCTCTGCCCCCCCACACAACCTGCAACCTGCAACTGCAACGAATTGTCTATTTCTGTTTTCCAATGTAGTTTACGATCCGTTTGTGGCAAAGAGTTTCTATTCATCGTCGCTCGTCTCTCCTCGTTTCGTTGTGTTGGCCAACACACACACTCTCACACACACTGACAATGATTTATTTGGCACACACACAGAGCAGCACGCACACACACTGAGAAGCGCTACCTGGGCGTGTAAATGCATTTTGCTGTAGGTGAATTAGGTTTGCGTTTGCTGTTGCAACCTATGGAGTCGAGTCAGGGTGCGGGGGGAGAGGTGCAGCTCTGGGGAACTGTGGCGGGGAGGGGACGTGTGGCGAGGTCTCGCTGGGCCAAAGCTTTTTCGTTGATGGCACTTTGTTGACTATTATTTTTCATTTTGAGTGCGAGCGCAACTTGGGAGGCGGGAGGCGAGTGAAAACAAAGAAATTATCACTGATAGACTATAGACTACCCTTTACACAGATGCATTCAGCTACAGCTCAACCCCAGAGATGATGCTGCTCAGGAATGTATCCAAAATACCTTTTCTGGCTATCATAACTCTTGCACTACTGAATAGTACTCTCTCTCTCTCTTTCTCTCCAACTGGTACAGAATATAATTATTTCACGTTACACACAAGCACGCACAACAAGCACACACACACACACATGGCGAGGTTCAAAGTGTTTGCTGTGGCTGTTACATGATACCTAAAGCCGAAGCTGCAGGCTGAGACAGAGACAGAGAAGAGAGGGACAGAGAGAGAAAATATAAACCTCAAAGATACATTTGCGCTTCACTTGAACCGTAGAATACAATTCAAGTGAACTAAGCTGGAGCCGCAGCAAGTGAGTCACATACATATTTATCTATGTGTAACTATGTGTATATGTGTGTGTGAGTGTAAGTGTGTGCGTGATGAGTGAGGGCGAAATGAAGCTGTAGACAAAATTGCGTGCGTAATTCTTTGGCAACGTACGGCAAATGTTTGAGCCAAAAAAACAAAGCGCAGAGCAGAAGTAGTTTGGCACTGGGAAGGAGACGGAGACGGAGAAGGAGAAGGAGAAAGAGAAGGGACAGGAGCAGGACGAGAAATCATGTCCTACCTAAGCCAAGGCAGACACTCGAGTCGGCGTTTTTATATAGCCAAAAATTGCAGCCAGTTCAGGGACAAAAGCACCAGCAACTTGTTAAGACTCTTATTGCGCTGTTGCCGAATTTCAGCAGCAATTCGAAAGATTACATTAGGTTTCTGGCAAATGCGTGTCACAACCGGACAAAAGGTAAATTGAGTTAAATCGCATAAACTACAAAAATTGAGCTCGTAAGTAAATTTAAATTTACGCTGTTGCCGAATTTCATTGCGCCGATTGCCAACTGCACTTAAGATTTATTAAAATCGCAAAGTTGATGGACAAACTTTTAAGTATTTGGACAAACTTCAATATAAACTATAAGCTGAACTCTTCTTAATTTATGCAGGGATTTGTCAGAACCCTGCTCGACCCCATTAATGCGGCCAAAAGTTTGAAAAATAATAAAAACAACAAAAATGCAGCCCATAAAGCAATTTTCCCATCTTGTAATTCAATCAAATGGTAGTAATAAAAAGGAAACGCATGAAATTTAAAGCAGACTCTAAAATCGAAGAGCAAACGAGAAGGAATGCAACCAATAGAGAGAGCGAGAAATGAATGAAAAACAGGATAATTATTCAAACACTTTCAAAATCAAACACACTGACTCGCACACACACACACACAGCACACACATGCACAGAGAAATTCGTAGGAAAAACCAACGAGAATTTTCACAATTCAGAATCGAGAATCAGGCAAACGGAACTGTGCTGGGAAAAACTTTGTCACTGAACCAAACTGCAGCAGAGTCCAAGGGATGGACGTACAGTTCAGGGAAGTTTCACTTCAATCCAAGCGAAGCGAGCAACGTGAGGCAAGAAACGATAAACGAGACGAAACGAAGCGATAGGAAAAATGTGGTGGCAGATGAAAAACATATGCGGGACTCGCAAGCCGTAGCACATATCCTGTAAGCGGTCCTGTCTGCATATCCCCGTCTATGTGTGTGTGTGTGTGCGACAGACAAAATATCTAAAAACTGTCGAAGGTTGTTCAACCACCAGGACCAGAAGCAGGGCCAGACTCAGCCACAGAAAGGCAACCAGCCAGCAGCATCAACATCAACAACAACATCGAACACTAAAGCCACTTCCAGAGCAGCTGTTCCGTCTGCGGAAAGGGCTGAAAGGAATTGTGCCCAGAAATGAAGCCGAAGTCTAAATGCCTTTCGCTTTATTAAGATTATTGAAATGAACTAGTAATCCAGATTTGATAAATTTATTGGAGAGTCAAGGTGATCTTTTTTATTGTAATGTATGTACATTATATGATATTGGTATATATGATTCAATTGATTAATAAAACTAGTTTATTCAAGATTACAAATTTGTATAATTATCAACGCATAAGTTCGAATGAATTTGGCCTAGTGTATAAGTTTGTGGCATGTTCTCATTCATATAATTTAGATATGTTGTTCCCCAAAAGAAACCCTCTCATTGCGTGAAATAATCAAAGTACCCTAAGTAAGGGCATTCCACAAATAGTGGATGATAAAAGAAAACTACGTATCCCGGTACTCGAATCTCGAATGTCGAATGTCGAATGTAGTCAATGCTGAGCTCCGCGTGCACTGCTTTTGCATTGCTTTTGTTTTGTTTAGTTTTTGGTGGTGCAAGTAGAGTGAGACAGAGAAAGCAAGAAGAGAGGCAGAGAGGCAGAGGGAATCACTTAGCTGGCAGAGACGGAAGAGGGGGAAACTAATGCAGCGGCAAGCAGCGTCGATTAATGCCAGGGAATCGCATCGAATCGCGGCGCGTCAACTATGCGGGCATGGGCATGGGCATGGGCATGGTCATGGATTTTGTGTCAGAGGCAGGGCCATTGGACTTGAGATTAGCACAGGATTTGCGCCTGATCAAAGCCTAGAGGAAAAAATAACAGGAACACAACACAACAGAACAGAGCCAGCTGTATAGGCTAGCCTGGGCAGTCAGATAACGACGACAACGACGACACCTTGCAAGCCACAGGCTGAGGCTGAGGCTGAAGCTGCAGCTGAAGTCGATGCTGAGATTCGGGCTAAGGCTATGCTGTCCAGGCCAGGCCAGGCCAGAGTCAGAGCCACAGCCAGAGCCAGAGCAGGCCACAAGTCGTGCAGGAAGCGAGTTTTATGCAGGCAAAAGGTTTAGCACGTCTCTCTTCTCGCAGTCTTTGCTTCTCCCTCCGTCTGTCCCGTCTGCCTGTCCCTCCGTCTGTCCTGCTGTCCGTTCTTGGACTTGTCGTCTTCGTCTGCTGTTTGCTGCCTGCTTCTAAAACCAGTTGCAGGTAGTTTAAAGTAAGCCCAAAGATGTTCGGTCATCTTTTGCGGCTCTTTTCGGCATGCCGATGCCTTATTCCCTCTTCTTCTGCTGCTGCTGCTGCTGGTGATGCTGCTTCTTCTTCCACTGTGTGCGCAACAGGCCAGAGAAGAGCAGAGACACGAGAGATTCTTTCGGACTGCGTCCAATATTTTGTTTTGTGGCCGAAACACCTCTCCTCGCCCCCACACACAGAGTCGTTGGACCGTTTTTTATGTTTGTCTTGGCCAAATGCAGTGAGAAAAATTCGTAGAACTTTGCCTAGGATTAATTGGTTAATCTTGTTGTATGTTTAAGTGCATAAATGGTTTCCTATTTCTCGGAAATAAATCATAAACTGATTAATTTTTATAGCGAGATGGGAAAATGGTCGATGTAATTAGCGATCAATTTAGTGCTACATCATCAGGCGGCGTTGCCGAACTTCACTTAAATGCTGGAAATGCCTTGTTGCCACACTTCTCACTTCACACAAAACTACAGTAACTGCAAACATATTCGAGTCGTTTGTGAAGAGTTCTCCACGCTTATCATATCATTCGCTACGCATTTGTTTAGAGTTCAAGTACTTGCCCCGTTGCCGAACTTCACTGTGGCCTGAGTTCACAGTTCCACCATCCAAACGACAACTATATGACACTTGCTCGCATTTCTGGTTAACTCACCTGCTGCTAACCAACGGCACAAAGGCACCACGGCCAAGAGACCATAAACAAAACTAGCCTGGCATCTGGCCCACACGGCATCTAACAAGTTCGACATTTGGCACTTAAATTTAACGCTTGATTGCATTTACAGTGTGCAGTGCAGTGCAGTGTCGACTGACGACGACTGTCTATATATTAATATAAGTAAGCATTTGCAGCTGACTCTCGACTACGACTACGACTACGACTACGACCCGGGCCAGAGACCAGAGAACATGATGATTGCTTTCAAAAGCCAATCCAACGTCAACGACTCTATTCAGCGGGCTATACTTTAAGCCATGGCCCATACCATGGAGCATGGAGTGCAGCCGGCTTCTTTCTAACCAGCTTTCTGCACTCGCCTTTCCCATTCTTCAGGGCTTGGGTTCGAGTTCGGCTCGGGGGTCTCTTCTCCACTTGTGGCACATTTCGTTGTCGTCTTTATGCGCTGCAACTTCCTTGTACCTACTTTTCTCTTCTGCTCCCCTCGCTCCCCTCGCTGCCCACCTCTGCTACTTGGCGTCACTTAGCGTGTGCCACTTTTTTCACTGGCTTCTTTTAGTGTTTACCCAACACTATAGACCCTCTACTCCCTCTAGCCCCTCCCAATCCCCTGCTCTGCCCTTAAGCCTTTAGGCTTGACTAGGCGCTGGGCTCTCGTTTGATTGCATTTGCAGCCGGAAATGCCGTTTTACACGTGAATGAGAATATGAGTAAGAGCATAAGATGAATCAACGTTGCCAAACTTCAATACAGCCGAAAATCAACTGTAACCATTACATAAACTCGTTTAGCAACAATTAATGTAAAATTGTAAAAATTCATTCAAAGCAAAAGGCCAAAAAATTCAAATGCAAATGCAAATGAAAAGAAGGCAAAACTTTCCCAACTTTTGCCGCGAGCCAAAGCAGAGAGAAAAAGAACAAAAACAATAACAATAACAAAACAACAGTTACCCGCACCAGGGATGGGAGATGCCGAGGGTTCGTTTGAACGGTATGTGGGATGGGGGGAATCATTTCATAGAAAAACCACCCTGTCGTTACAAGCATGTTGCAGAAATGCATAAGGCACAAGGCACAAAGTATAAAAGGACGACAGGACGACACGCTGATGTTGATGTTGACGTTGCGACGACAGACCGCACCAAAAAGGGGTAAAAAAAAATAAGAAAAGCCACGGAGAGAGAAGAGGACATTAGGCCTATGCATATAGATCCCCCAATGAAAGGTCGCCGCCAGCCAAGGCATTGAACCCAGCGCAATCCTAGACTGTAGCTCTAGACAAACTTATATAATACCATATACATTGGACTTGGATCATTCAACTTACCAGACAACTCCGAAGGCACCATAGCCAATTGGACGATCCGGCTGCACATCCTGGGGCACAGCTGGCGGCTGATAATAAGGAGCCGCTGCAGCCAAAATTGCGCTAGCGCCCTGTGGCGCACCACCGGCAGCACCACCCTGTACCAGTGACATCGATACGCTCATCGAGCTACGCGGCGCAGCAGCGGAAGAATTTGGGCAGCTGTTGATGCTGCTGCTCGTGGAGGAGTAGCTGCTGCTGCTGGCTGGCTGGGGGGGATTAGCTGGCGCTTGGTAGCTATAAGGCCTCTGCTTATTGTTGCTATTGTTAGTGCTAGTGGTGGTGTTGGTGGTGGTTGTGTTGGTATTGGTATTGGTGTTGGTATTGGTATTGGTATTGGTATTGTTATTGGCCTTGGTCTTGGTAGTGGTGGTGATGGTGGTGTTGGTGGTGCTGATGTTTGGATGGGAGAAATGGTGTTGATTGCTCAATGGATGCCGCTTGGGGCCACTAATGGCCGCCATTCAATAGTTGCCCATTTGAGTTTCGTAATTTTGGTTTGTTTTGCTTGCAATTCTGGTTGCAGTTTCAGTTCAATTTGTTCTAACACATTAAAATGAATTTTGATTCAATTTCCGATTTATGCACTTGTCTAATTTAATTTAAATTTCCTTGTCGTTGTTGCTGCGGCTGCAAAGAGAGGAAGAATTTTAATTAGACAAACATAAGAAAAATGCAAAAAGAAACATTTTAGATTTTTAGGCGCATTTTTTGACAGGCTAAAAGAGAGCGAAAAGCAGCGCAAAGAGAACCCACAAAAAAGTGCCGTTAGCTGCGGCCGGGGCGCGTCCGTGTAAGCAATGTAAGTGTGCGCAAGTATATGTATGCGTGAGTCAGTAACAGAGAGTGAGAGAGCGAGAGAGAACGCCAAAACAACACAGCACACAGCACGAAAAATAAAAGTGGAGTATGAAGTTTTCCAAGTGTTGTTTACATGGAGCGCAGACAGTTTAATAAACTTGAAAATACGAAAAAGAAAATATAATTTAATATGTGCACATGTTTTGCAACAAGCACAGCCAAAAAGAGAGCGACGGCGTGTGCTCTCAATCTCAACACAGCACACAGCATGTCGCTGTAGCTCTGTAGCGTAGCTGTTGACTGCAGCGTCAACGGCACAGTCAGCGTCGCGCACTTGACACTTTTTGCTGCTGCTGCTGCTGCTGCTGATGCGGTGTCGACAAGGCAAAGGCAACGCTCATAGAAAACAATGCACAACAAACATGGTAATAAAGGAAAATGCCATGAATTGAAGAATTTGAATTTCACATGGAATTTTTCCAGCCTAATTACACATTGTATTCACTATTGTTGTTCTTCTTGCTTTATTGGTTGCTGTTGTTGTTTGTTGTATGCTCACCTTAAAAAATGCACAATTATTGAGCTGCAGCGGCAGAGGCGAAAGCAGCGACAGTAGCAGCGGGTTTTTTGTTGATGGCTACGGTGGGGAGCTGATTTCGGCGACTGCGACGACTCTTCCGCATTTGTATGTATGAGTGCGTGCGTGCTTTGTTTGCGAGTGTGTTTCTGTGTATGTGTGTGTGTGCAGCAGCGTCGGTGGCGAGGGCAACAACGGCGGCTTCAGAGACAGACGACAATATGAAATGTACAAATAAAACTCTAAGCTAACTAAAACGCGACGCGAGCTGCGACGGCAACGATGACGGCGACAGCGACAGTGACTAAAATGCAGCAAATCTCACGAATTTGTTGCTATTGTTGTTGTTATTTGTGGTTTATTAGCGCACACACACATTCATTTGGACACAGACACAGCCACAGAGAGAGACCGACGGTAGGCAATTGAATAATATTTCTATTTGTGCATTTGTCACGTTTTTGGGGCTCAATTTTATTGCATTATCTTGTTATCACACTACCTGCAGATTGGTAGGAAGCAATGAAATTGCATTTACAATACACACATATGCATGTATTAATTTTTCCCTTTGCCTTTTGCATCAAACACACGCGGCGTCTTTTTCCCGATAACATGCGTGTCGTTTATGCGAAAGTCGTGACAGGACTGACAACAACAAAATTTTCACTAATGTGACCAAGTATACAATTCGAGTTAGTGTGACCAACCGTGACAGTTATTGGTATTTCCACGAACAGCTGGCTACTAGGAACATGTTGCTACAGCTAAGCAACATTTACAGCTCTACCGCAGTTAGAGGTATGACCATTGTAGGGATACTTTATGGTATTAATTTTAGATTTTGTACTTTTTTAAAGCAATGGTTTTTTATGAAAAATTTCATTAGCTTAAAAAGGAAATCCTAATGGTTTAACAAACATTGATTTACGATCTTTTTAGTTATTCTAATAATAATAATATACAAGAGTCACCAGATAGTAATTATGAAGGTTGTTTTAATTTGGTATATTTTTGGACGAAAATTAGTAAGTTTTGATATATTGGCATGGTCGTGTCCTGCTTCAGCTGATAGGAATTGTGACTGACTGGAGATATTTTATTGAGAATTATGGCCAACCAACAAAACGGCAGGAGTGTGGATGCGGTCAAGGAGTACCTCACCGATCTTGTAGTTCCTCATCAACGGTGCAATGTGAACATCATACCGGATCACATTACCATGCTGCACGGCACCAAAAACAAAAAGCAGCTCAGCCGCAAGCGTCGCGCTCACAAATCAAAAACGCTCACACGTAAGCAATATGCTGAGCTGGGCTTAAATACGCTGCCAAGGAAGCAATTGCGATACGAGGAAATGCTGCCGTTGCACAAACTCTGGCGGGGCTACATACAAGAGCATCTGGGTCTGCAGGAAGGCGAAGAGGTGCCACAGGTGCACGAGAAGCGCTACGACGAATTCAGTAAGCAACTAGTTAAGATGGACTTACATGGTGCCAAGCTGCGAGTAGTGCAGTCCAAGTGCCAGACTCTGTTGGGGCTAAATGGCATCTGTGTGATGGACACCAAAAATGTGTTAAAATTACTTGGCGAGGATCATCTGGTGAGGACTGTGCCTAAGAGCGAATGCGTCTTCGGAATGAATGTGGGCAATATGGAATTCACCATATTCGGACAGCACCTCAACATGCGCCCAGCAGAGCGGAGCGTGAAAAAAATCAAAAGCTTTGTGGAGCCCTTTTTGTAGCAGTGCCTCCGTCTCAAATTAGATACTAAGTTAATCTTTCTTTATAAAATCGAAGATTTTAGGCCCCAGCCCGAGGGCGACTGGAAATATCGCGCCATATTTATTAAATATATATATAGTTATAATTGTTTTGTTATTTATGTGGTTTGATTTTGTGATTCGATGGATTTACGCAGTGGGTTTGGTCATAATAATGACTGCGGAGGGCACCAGACCCAACACCTCAAGCGGCTTCTCATAGTCATCGTCGGCAAAGAGCTTACGCGGAAACGAAGTCATCAGTGCAAAAGGAGTCTCAATGCCGGTCTTCACTTGAATAAAGACGCGAACGGCAGACAGCGGTTCCTTTACATTGAACTCTGAAGCGAGCGTCGACCCGTCCTGCAGTCTCACCTGTATGCGGGTCTCGGTATATTCCCGTGGTGGCGACTTGACACCTGTCGGTGATGTGGCCGTAGTGGTTGAGCTCACAGAAGCTACCGCATCCGACAATTGAGTGGGACTGTCTTTCATTTCCCTGCGTGAGATTATAAAAGTATTAATGTAAAATCTATCTGTGACAACTTATTGGTCCTTACCTGGCCTTGCGTGCCGCCTTGTCAGCTTCAATTTGTGCGCGAACACGATCGCGTGCTGCCTTTTCTTCTTCCTTTTCACGTTTGCGCTGATCCACGATTTTCTTCATTTCAATTTCTTCCATTCGACGACGAGCCTCTGTCATATCTTTGCCGGATCGAATGCGATTACGTTCGCGTTCTAAGGCATCGACTTTTTCACGCTCTTCGCGTTCAACACGCTTCTGTTTGAGCTTTTCCTCGATGAGTGCCAGTTGCTCCTTCTTTTCCTCTTCGGTTAGTGCTTTCTTCTCCTCTGTGGACTCGGAAAAATTACTGTGACCTGTCTTGGCTGCATGATATTCAACCTCTGTTTGATCCTTCAGCACCTTGCCGCAGTCGTCGCATTTCAACGATTTGACTACAGCATCGGTAGCCCCACTGCTGCTTGGTGCATTGTCTTGAGTCGGTTCTGTGGCCTGTGACGGCGGTGCTGCTGCGCCTGCAGCGGGAATCTCTTCGTCGCCATGGGCCAAGAGCCATTCCATTGCCATCTCGACTCCTTTGTTGCTAGTGACTTGTAATGCATATTCACTAAAAAATTCAATTAAAAAAAATTAACAAAAAGCCGGTGAAGAAAAATAAAAGCTACTTACACTCTTTCTTTGGGAAAACCCATATCCATTAGTGTTTGCACATCACTCATGTTTGTTTTTCTTTTTTGTTTTTTTATAATCGTCTATTCTTAAAATTCAGTCAAAACGTAAAATTTACGGAAGTATACAATTTCTGTAATATTTTTCGATCAGAGTGACACAGAAAAACAATGTCCCGTTGCTAGTGTTGTAAACGCATATTATTGCACTGGTCACTCAAAATAAATTAATCGATTAGTATATTTAATTTAAATTATTAACCAAACGACCCGGCTTGCAAACAAATTATCACTCTATTATTATTGTTATGCCTAAATGATCAATAATGCGTTAAATAAACACTCATTATGCAAATCACAATATCGATATCCCATCAGCTGCTTATGATTGGTATCGACGTTGATGCAGCTGCACCCTAGTTGAAAACTGGCGTCGTTTTAGTTAGTAAAAAAGCATCACAGATATGTCACATCAGCACAAAACTAAAAAAATGGTTATCAAAATACCTCGCCATCCATACATCAGTGCACAAGGTCAAATGAATTATGAGGATCGCGTGCAAATACGCAAATGTCGTGTTAATTTAGAACGCATTAAAGGACACCAGAGTGCAGACGACTGTCAATTCCCATTGAAACCCAAGCCTAAGCGGTGCTGCGTCCGCGTAGCGCGTCTACCAAATGTTGAACGTAGTGAGATATCTGTGACTCCAGCCAGTTCAATAGTTTGCTCGGATTTTGACAACGGTAATCTATTATTGTGATTTTGTATAGTTCATATTGCTTATCCATTTTATATTTACAGAATCATGTAATGAATAATAATTTATCCAATGAAGATTCTACCGCACACTCACATACAGAATAAAGACTTAACGAGGCAGTAAAACGATATCTAGAATTCCATATTCACTGTAGTGTATACTGCGTTCATATACATATATGTTAACATCATTTATAACAAAAAATAAAATCAATGTTTGATACAAAATTTGAAAGTCCAAGCGATAACTTTGAACTATCGATATAGTTTGCGTTGAAAAGTTTCATCACTTGCTTATGGCTGTCAAGTAGAAAAGATATTTAAGAAAAATTCCCAAATTATTCGTAACTTTCAGTTGCAAAACAACATTCCAGGCAGAAATAAAACATGAATTGGCATACTGGCAATATAGCAGAGGCTGTGGCGGAATCTAAAGCTAAAGATGCCATCTTCGTTGTATACATCGAAGGTAAAACATGAACTTTGCAATTACACCACGTCATGTTCCCCAATAGGGCAGAGTCATTGTCAATAAATGTTTTTCTATTAACCACAGGCGATGATGAGATGTCTGCTAAGCTGGCCAGATTCCTTAGCGACTCGCGGGTGAGCTCCAAGCTGATGACAACCGACTTTGTAGCTGTCAAAATACAAGGCGATAGTCCCACATATGCCCAATTCATGGCGCTATGTAAGTGCAGTGCATCTTCATTAGGAGTTGTGTAATAATCAATTTTGCTACCATAGACAAGATGGTGCCGGTGCCCTCGATTTTCTTCATTGGAAACTCAGGAACACCGCTAGATGTGACCACAGGAATCATTGAAAGTGTGGAGCAGCTTGTAGCTAAGATCGACAAGGTACTGTTTTTGGCAGGCAAGCAAACAAATCCAGATGCATCAACCAGTCAGCCGATAGAAAGCATGACTGATGAACGCATCATTGCCGGAGCAGAAAAGAAGAAATCACGACAACAGAAGGCGCAAAAGCACACATTAACCTCTGAGCCAGAAACAGTAGAGGAAAATGCCGCAGCGGATAGCTCATTAGAAGCATCTCCTCCTGAACCAATTGAGACTCAAGAACTGTCTAGTGAATCAGTGCCAGATGCAATTGATGCACCAGAAGTAGCTGTTGATGAGCTTCAATCGAATGTTTCACCTCATCCGACGGCGTCTTCAGCAGCTGCTGCCGCAGAGAAGCGGGCTTCCGCTGCAGCAGTTACCACATCAATGCTACCCAATGCTGTCGCTTCAGTGATGCCACTGAGTGTGCCGCTCGTGCCACCACAAGCTGACAGCGGCAGCCGTACCTCAACTGAGGAGCCGTTGGATATACAACAGCTTGTCGAACAGAGGAGAGCCGAGCGTCAGGAGGAGCAGCAGCGTCGCGAGAAGGAGAGTGAGTTGCGTCGTCGTCGTGAGGGACGCGAATCACAAGTGCATCAGTTGCAAGCAAGGGAGCAGGAGTTAAAGAACATGCAGGTGAGTCGCCATATGCCATAGTTTCCTATTGCTTGTCATCAACTTTTGCTTTCCCCAGGAACGTCTGCGTCGGGATCGACAGGAAGAACAGCAAACTCGCGATCGTATTCGAGCTCAAATTGCCGCCGATCGCGCAGAGCAGGCGAATCGAATGGAGGTGAACACACCAGTGACATCAAAGAATCCAGTCACAGCTACAGAATCAGCCTCAATCACCAGCTGCTCGGCGGATGAGACGCGTCTGCAGATTCGCCTACCAGACGGCAATACTCGCAACAAAATTTTTCCCGTGGAGGAGCCCTTGGCCACTGTGCGCGTTTATGTGCTCAATGAACTGCTCTCTGGGAGCAACATACGCAATTTCACACTGGCTACCAGCTACCCCCGACGCGAGTTCCAAGCAGAGGACGAATTGAAGACGCTGTTCGAATTGAATCTGGTGCCTAATGCGGTCCTCTTGGTGCTGCAGCGTGAACAGGTCAGTGGTGTGGTCCGCACCAGCAACAATCTGTTCAACATATTGTCCAGCATTCTCTGGACCATCTTGACACCGGCAACCATGGCCTTTGATTATCTTAACAAGATGGGATTGCAGCGCATACGACAGCGTTTAGTGCAAATGGTGTCCAATGTGAGTTTCAAGACTTCAGGTCGAACGATTGTCGACAACGAACCGGCCTCAGCTCAGGATGCGTAAGTGGTACACCCACTCATATTAAAATATGCTCTTTTACAGTTTCATCTTCCTTTGCTTTAGTCCTGCGCGACGTAATTTGGGCTTGTTTTCGCTGCATCCGAGGGCACCTTTGAACGTATCTGACACTGCGTCACAAGATGCAACATCCACGCATAGCACAGAGCCGAGCTACGACTCACCTACCATGTTCTTCTCCCAGGGCGCTCACTCACAGCCTGGGACACAGCAACGCTCCACAGGAGGCGCTGGTTCCAGTGGCAGTGGCAGCTATCGACGCTATGGCGAATCGAACATACGTCGACTGCGGGACACAACAAAGGAGGACGATGACGACAAGGCCACTTACAATGGCAACTCAACCCAGCAACAATAATTAACATGAGCACTAGCTAAATCTTAAATGATCTTAACCGTATCCTTACTATTAGCCCTTAGATGTTATATTCACAGCTTCAAGAGCTTCAGCCTTAAATTATTAACTAATTACAAATGCAATAAAATCAACAATATTCAGACTTGGGTTTGTGTGTTGTTTTATTTAAAAACAATCGAGAGAAAATAATAAACAAATTTGCTCTAATTCGTGTTAAAATATGCAATAAGCGCAGGAAATACTGCTCGTCGAGAATTGATATGATGTGGTGGATCGGATCAGATCACAATCTAAGTTGAATACAACATAGCCTCGATCAGCGTTCTCCGAAGTGTTACGAACATAACAAATGCTGATAATCATAGCTCTTAAATACTAGAACATATCGATAGAGAGACAAAGTGAATGGATTGACATTTAGGTCGAGCGGGTCTTCTACACGGTAAACCAAATGAGGAACTGCAGCAGCTTGTAGATATTGACTAGTGGAAACTTCCACTCTTCCTTGCGTTGCAGCGGTGGCACCAGGCTGGGATAATGCACAGAATTGCTGATGTGACAGTTAGTGTTGACTGTGCCGCCAGGATACTCGATGGCCACTAGATCACCATGCTTGACACCATCACAGTCGATCAGTTCCAGCGACTTGTTGAAGCAAATTCTTATTTCGGACAGGTAGCTAATATCGTGCTTGCCATCGTAGAGACAGTGTATGGAGGGATTCTTGCCCAAACCCCGAACAATAGCATCGTTTAGAGCTATGACCGTATTGTTGGAGTCGGGATGTATGCCCGCTGCGTCCAGTACGCGTGACATGATAAAATTCTCTCGCCACTTGAGGCCCTGATTAAAATACTTGAATTCATCATTCAATTCGGCGAGAGCTGCGGCGCAAGTGCCGTGCTTGAGCCATTCGTGCTTCCACAGCCACTCCTCGGATGATGCACCCTCCAAGTCAGGCCAGAACGTGTTCAGGCGATCCAGGATCCCTTGGATTTCTTCCGGATTGAATTCAGCCGACTTGTTGCAGAAATTTGGTCCGATATGCTCTAGTTTCGTTGGCCAAATGCCATGTATGGTCCAGAACTCCTTCTTCTGTGGCAACACGCACTCGTGCGAGGGATCCTGCTCCCTCCAGTGGTAACAGGTAGTCACTGGCCATTGTTGCGTGAATATGAGCACATCCCAGTCGTAGCCCTGGCTCTCCAATAAATTCGAGTACAGGAGGTAGTCATCCTCATTATCGTCGTAAAAATCTCCAGCTGTTGGACGCTTGAGCGGCTGCTCCACGGAGCTGCTTGACTCATCCGAGGCGTTGGCCAGAGGTATACCAGTGTCCGATATGTCTTCGAGCGCGCTGCAAACAAAGAAGCCCGTGAATAATTGCTATTTGTTGTGGTTTTGGAAGGTCAAAGTATGCATTAGGAAATGGAGGGAGGCAAGGTAACCTTGAACTTGACGCCTTTGCAAGGGCGTTTATCGAGATATCGATTGATGTGTCTGCATTGTTAATGCAACTGTATCGTCAAGTGTGCAATGTATAATCTCGGTCAGCAACGTGCAAAAAGTTGTTTTTCGATTTCTGCTTTTTATTATTGTTTTCTTTGGTACCGCCTACGCAAACAAACCAGAAATTTCGTTGTAGTTTGTCGCTCGCAGTGCATGATGTCGTTGGCTAACATTATTTGTGACCGCTTACCTCAGTGGACTCCCCTTTGCCAAAGCAATGCTGCACAATGAAATCGTCAACACAAATAAATATTGTTTTGCCATATTGCTGACTCTGATTTTTAAATAACGAAGCCTAAGTAAAATTTCAGGTATGACGCATTTTCGACTGCGGTACCCGCAGACTATTTATAATATTCACAAATCACTTTAACCGATCTCTCTATTGCTCCGATTTAATTGCGACTATTGTACGGAGCGGATTGACACGAATTGTTAAAATGCACTCTTTTTATTTGTTTGTTTTTGTTTTATTTTCTCATAAACCGAGCACAGTGTGACCGCAAATTAAATTTCAAAATAAACTTTTCAACTTCTTAAAATATACCGTAAAATATTCATTCATATTTACTACGCCTGGGTACACTTATTAGATACGAGAAAATGTTACAGAAATGCATGTAAAAAGGCGCTTGTTTTTGAATATAGGCTTGTTGGTTGACATATCTGTTAAAATTGATTTTTTAAAAGCAATGAACCATTGCTTTTGTTTTACTAATTTTTATTTTTTTAAGCGTCTTGATTTGCAATACTCAATACTAGGTACCTGTTAATAAGGCAAGTGCTCATAATAAAGGTGTTACAAAACACGTTACCACCGATAAGTCTCATTGATGTGAACCGATAGTCGATAATTGCGCGCAATTCAATTTTGGAAAATTTGACGTTTTGTGAACTTGTTTATAACAGTAATCACACTACAAGAGCTATTCTTATATATGATATAACGAAACCATCGTAATGGTTATTTTTATTGGGTTATTCAGAACGGCTGTGTTGGATTTACGACAGTTTGTCTGCTCTGTTTTGATTTCAGTTGTCAAGAAAAGCATGAAATGAAAATAAATGAAAAATCCCCACGAACTTTGTATCAAAGATAAGATGCAACTTTTAGTCAGCGGAGTACAAAAAGATGCACACACACACGCGCCCAAAGCACTTTAATTAGTGACAACGATAATTACACACATTTTGTGCTGGCACAATTGCGCTATTTTATCTATGAAATACAAACACGACATGTAACCAAACACCAAACGACTTCTGTTGAAAACCCAATGACTACTCTAACTACAGCAGCAACAGCAACAACAACAACAACAAAAACAACAACATGCCAATGACAAGGCGAACAAGAGAAGCTACAATAGTATTTTTGCTACTGAAATTAATACAACCATTGCTAAGCAATTGATTATTGCTTAACTGTACTTCAAGCCTCCCGTCTCTTCACTTCTCGACTGATGATCCAACCAAGGCGACCAACTACGGGGGCACAGATAAGGCAACCCAAATCAGACGAGCCGTGGAGGGTCGGGCTCTTATGGAGCATTTGTCAGCACTTATGGCAACTTTAACACTTAGTGTCACCAATTTTATCGAATTCAATTAGCCCGTCCCACAGATAAAACTCATTTACATGCGCCCAGTCCACAGTCCGTTATCATTTCCATGTCAGAGGCAAGCTTCTGGCTTTATCATAACATTTGTGATTATTTTGTCATGTTTTGCGGGTTCGAACTAAGTGAAGTACATGATTTTGATTCGATTCAACTGGGGGTTGCTTTTATGCAGATTTAGTCGGCCATCGTTTTTACCACTCGAGTACGAGTATATGTTTTGTTTGATGACAAATTAATTTAATAATAACAGCTGCAAACATTTTGTAATCAATTTGCTAGGCTCAAATTATCATCCTATGTACAATCAATTATTTCTTGCTCTTGTTGTTGTTATGGTTTTTGTGCTTTCAAATTGTTGGCATATTGATGTAGATAAAATGTTGGCCAATTAGTAGCATTTTCTTAACTTGCCACCCCCTTCTCTGCCTGGCCACCCTTGACATTAACAAAATTATCATTATTTGGCGCAAATAGTCTAAAAATCGCCGAGAAGACAAAAAAGTTGAGACATTAATTTTAAAATGCGAGCATTATAAGTCGACGTCGACGTATAATCAACGCCATCATCATCTTGAACCGCTGCCAGCGTCGCAATCAACGCCATCATCATACGCCATGATGCTGACTGAGCCTCTGCCGGCGTCTGCGTTGCTGCCTCTTTGCGAGCAACGCATGCGTCGAGAGAGTGTGTGCGAGAAAGAGAGGGAGAGCTCTGCTGTGGGTGGAGTCAGCATAGTTCGAGCTGCCTTATGTAGAGCACATAAACTGGGGGTAGGCAGGGCAGGAGCAGATCCGGATCCGGTAATTGCCTCAATTTGCCGTACATACTCGCATTCCGTAGCCAGTCAGTTGACGTGCTGCCCTTTTTTCTATTGCTGCTGCTTTCTTGGCGACGTCGTCGTCGTCGTCATCGCCGTCGTTGTCGTTGTTTTTGTGCAATTGCTGTGTAAATGGCATGAGAATGATAATTGTAGCAATTATAATATTAAATTGGGAGATCATGGCTCACAGGGTTTTCCTGTTCCTTTTTGACTCCCCTTCCTCTTCCACACGTTTTTATATACGTTTATCGTAGCATACTTTTTTGCTGTCATCGTCGTCGCCATCGCTGTCGCTAGCTGCATCTCGCTCGCACTCGTACTCTCTCTCTACTGGGACCTTACTCAGCTGCTGTGTATTTTGTCGGATTTGTTTGTTAATTAGAATTCTAGCGTTGGAATTAAATTCCCCTCCCCCGGCATATAAATATTGTACATAAAAAACGAGTAGTTTTTTATTGGCGTCAGGGGGGTGGAGAGGGGGCTACAGCTCCGTCTGGAATTTGGATTTTCCTCTGCCTCCGCTTAATTACTGCAGTTTATTTTCTAAGTGAGACTAATTAACGGGCTATTCGTAGCATTGCGGCACATTTCCGTCCTCTCGTCCACTCGTTCAGTTGAGCTCGCTTTTTATGTGCCAGAGATGCCAACTGAGTCTGTTTGAGTGGCTGACAAATTGAAATTGGTCAACATTTAGGGCCAGTTAGTTGGTTGATAGCATGCAAAGTGGCCCAAAGACATGCAGGACAGACTTTGTCAAAACTTTCAGCTCGAACTAAACTTTTTATGCCCAATTAGTTGGACAAAACTTTTGACCATCAAAACCGACGGCGAATGAAAGCTGCCAATTAACTAATGTCAAATATTATAATGAATATACTATAAACAAAGTCTTAGTAATGAAATATAACAAAGAAGAAATGGCAATAAATTTAATAATCTTGAGCTAGTTTTGGAGACAATAACTTTATTTTCCATTGGTCTTCAGCGTTATACAAAAGATGACTTCCATTCTTCATTCTTAAGTCTCAATTTGGTCAGTTTAGACACAATCGTCCGTCTGTCTGTCTGTAACCTATAAATCCGAGAGCTACTTACCAAATAACTGACATATGTAGCTGGCATAGAAATAGGCGCGTAATCTGTGTTCAGTAAGAAGGTTTAATCCTTTAAAGATCCATCTTTACTAATCTATGCATTATTGTAGGCATTAATAATTATCATTTAATATTGATAAATATTAATAACGAAGATATTGTTATTACTATTTAATATGGATAGTTAAGCTTACGTAGCAAAAGTTAATAAAATAAGCTTTGAATAAAATGTAGCTTTGAAGATATTATTATTGTTTAATATGGATATTTAATCTTACATAGAAAATAAGCTAACTTGCATTTTTGAATATATTATGATTGTTATCTTTATTATTATTTCATAAGGATAATTAAGTTTACATAGCAACATTTCTAAACAAAAGGCAGCAGTTTATCTGATGTTCGATTACCAGCTGCAGTTTAAATCCATAATTCTGCATTTATATTCCACTGCTGAAGTGCGACTTTCTTGCCTCTCCTATCTTCTCTTAGCATTCTCTTAGCCGCAAATTTTCGTTATTAGCGCAACATTAGAAGCGCTGCTAATTACCAACAGTGTCTGGCAATGGCAATGGCAACTGGCAGTTGGCAGCTGGAATGGCCATCACAAAGCGCCAATACAGCGGAAAGTGGCACTAAAACATACACCCCCACCTCACACACACACACATGCATATATATACACACACACACATACACACACACAGAGCACAACCCTCGCACGTTAATGAACGTAAAATTCACTTAATTCCAACTTTAGCCATGAATTAAGCCCGACAAATGAGTTGGAGAAGGCCATCCTTGTCAGCCATTGGTGTGGGGTATGGTGGGGGGTTGGTTGTCCGGGTTGGGTATAAATATAAATAAGCGTAAAGACGTGCCGGGCTGAATCGTTGTCTCTCTCCCTCTCTCTCTTTGGCTGACACAATAAGTAAATGTGCTTTTATGGCTCTTAATTAAGGCAATGATGGGGTGTTTTAATACGTTTGCCAAATGTTAAATGACAAACTGCCTGTCGACGTGGCACGTCCTCGAACTACTTCCAGTTCCATTTTCAGACTCAGTCTCAGTCTCAGTTCCTCGGTTCGGTTTCCATTTCCATTGCTGTTGTTAATGAAGCCGCTTTTTGCCTTTCGGCCATCTCCTTTTTGCCTGTCGCTCGACAATTTTCATTTCCGCACAGTCCTTGTTTGCACTGTGTGGGGAGGGGAGAGGGGGTTGACTAATTACCCTGAGAGAGCAGGTACTCCAGCCTGGGCCAGACTAACGAGCAATTGTTATGACACTTGCCGGGTGTTCAAAGTACAAAAGTACAAGACGAATCATTGACATTTTATGGCCGATTGGTTTTCAGTTCGAGGCAAATCTCAGACAGGGCACAATTGCTACTGCCGCTTTTCTTTTATGATTTGCAAATGTTTGTCTTGGCAACTTTATAGCTCCATTCGCTGCGCCATTTGTGGCTTTTTATATAGACTGACCGCATACACACACATACACTCCACTCCCAAACCAATGTGTGTGCAAATCTGTGTGTGGCACATAAAAATCGAAATGCGCCATTTGTAACGCTGGCAAAAATAACATTTCCAACACATTTCGTTTGATTAATCAAAAGATACATTTGTATCTGTGCCTTTATATACTTACAGATAGAGATATAGTTACATGTGTGTATGTGTATATCACACTGCTAGCCATGTATCCATTTAGACCAAATTAGTATGCCACGCACGATTCGCCCAAAAAAATATCCAAACAGAAAAAGAACTCGCAACAAAAGCAGCAGCAAAGCGGAAACTGAAAACAACAAAAAAGCCATTCAATTCATTGTTGTTCTTGTTGTTGTTGTTGTTGTGGTCTAGGGTACTCTTTTTTATGACTATTTATATATTCAAAACAAATGCAATTGGTTTATTACACATCAATAAACGCGACCATCCAGTCAAATTTGCGGTGCGTGCTCAAAAAATGAAAAACAAAATAAATAAAATAAAATATTTGATATATATAGTAAATGTAGACTATAAAGTAGGGAATATTTGCGCATAAATAAGACTTGCTGATTCATGCTGAACTTATGAGTTCAAAGAGTCTAATGTCTAAAAGAAATGTTTCTCCTATTTCCAAAATTTATTAGGCATCTACTGCTATGAAGGCTTTTTTTTATGTGAAAACAAAAAATTAAAAGCGACTAAAAAGCAATATTTTATGTATAAATAGTGACTGTAGATTAGGTATTATTATCAGAATATATACAAGACACGCTTGATAAAGTCTAATAAAACCATAATTTTATAGTAGATTGCAGAAATTAGAAGCGGAGCTAATGCAAATGCAGCTACTCAATTTAATTGTCAATATTTATATATCATTAAAGGCAGACACCTCTCTTTTAACCCCTCCCCCCGGTCTTCGCCTCGTCTCAACAGGTCACTTATCAAGTGCTTAAACAGCTTCCTCTATTGACCCAAGCAAATAGCCTGCAGTTGCAATTTATTGTTTGCTTATCAGGCATACAAGAGGCGCCTGCTCCTCCTCCTGCCGGCTTGCCCGGGTCACGTGCGCCTCTCTCTAATGCCTTGACCAAACAGCAGCCCCAGCTCCATAACTCGGCCAATTAAAATTATGAAGTGAAGTCGTGAGTGCGAATGCGAGTGCTCGTTTCTCGTATCTCGTATCTCGTATCTCGTATCTGTGGCATGCAACTTCCCTCGACTTGTCTGATGATTAAAAGACAACAATTGTCGAGTGGGGTTGGGTCGAGTGAGGACTTGGGCCAGATTGCAATTTATCTGCACGCAAATTTGCCAGTGCCCGAAACGTTGACTGGCTGCTGCAATTCGAGGGGGAGAGAGGTGATGGACTAGTGTGGAAAGTCAAGTTGTCTGTGTTGTTGGCTGGGCAAACAATTGCCGAGCATAGCCATGATCTTGGTTTGCACTTTTGGGTCCTTCGCAGGAGGCTGGAGGCAACACTGATTTGTGCTTGAGTGGAAAATGGGAAAAGTGGCTGTCGACTCACAGAACTCAGATCTCAGCTTTGTTAGCTCTGTCATGGAGTCAATTTGTGCACAATTTCGTTATTGGCTAGCAAATTCCCCAATGTGTCCTTCTGCCACTTCTTCTTCGCCTTCTTGTTGTTGGCCTCTCCATAACTGCTGTCGTTAGTGGAAATGTGGAAATGAGCTATGTACCCCAAAAAGCAGTCAAGTCGTGCGTTAGCTAACAAACATTCATACTCGAACTCAAACTTGCTATAAACAAACTTCAAGTTATGTATTTTGATATGCAATTTGGCGCTTTGAATTTGCGTATGTGTTTAACGAAGCGACACTTAGCTGTAGTTGTGACAGGCGACAGGGGGATGGGGGGAGAGAAGATGGGAAACCACAAATTTGTGTATGATTTTTGTTTTACGACTGAAAATGGCGACTGTACAAAAAGTGTTGCCTGCTTTTGGGGGCGACTGTCTCTCTCTCTCTTGCTCTTTTCTCAGACTGTCTCAAGTGGGGGAACTACAAATATTTATATACATTTCGCATAATAATAAAAGACACACCCAATTTTCGTAAAATCCACAAATAAATACAAATTGTGCTCTGGCTTCAGTTGTAGCCATTGTTATTGGCCACACCCACTCCCTCCTGGTTGTCCCTGGTTGGGACAGGCGCCAAAGAAATGGCCAGCCACAAAGCCAGTCGACTGAAAATTGTCCATTCTTGTTTACACAATTTTATTGTTTGTGGCCGAAACCCGAAAAGGAAAAATTGTCATGCATAGCAGATACTTGCAACAACGACAACGACAACAACAACAGCAATCTGACCCAAGGCTTAATTTAAAATGAAAAGCAAAAGCCGCAACAACAACAAACGGGAACAACGGGACTGTCCCATTTAATTTTTGGTTATTTTGCAATTTTTCACTTCATTAAACATTTTTTACTGATTTGTCATATCAATTTACTGAAAGGGTTAAGAAATGTATCTTAAGGGTTGATTGAGACATTCCAAGGCAAACAGATTTGTGTCGTCGGGACAAGAGTCGGCTAATCCTTGGCAGTCGGAGTCGGGGTCTGCCATGTCAAATCAATGTCAAAGCTGGATCTCAACTTACGCAATTTGCTTACATGATGTCAGCATCCGCTTTTTGGGCACAAACAACTTCAGTTTTCGTTTTTAAGTGCAAGCGGAGCATTTATTTACATATATGTACATATGAATGTATGTATTGGTATGTGGCACATATATTTGTTTTTACAACTCCCCCTTTCTTAATTCTGACAGATCTGTAAGAATTTGTCGTCTGTCAAAGGGAATTCCCCCTGCTGCGACATGTTTAGCATACTCATGAGGGGGCGCCAGAGCGTATGGGAGGGGCAGGGGGAGGAGAAGGAGCTTGTATCATGCGCTCGTTAAGCGCCAAGTAAAACAAATCATAATCTTCAAGACGTCGACATCTCGACATCAAGTGCCGCGTGCCATTTTGCCATTTGTCTGTTTGCACTTTGTACGCCTTTTGTGGTCCTGTCACCAGTCATCCCTAAGGACTGCCTCGTGTGTGCCCCCTGGAGCATCAGTGGAGCAGAGATTTGCTTGTACACTTCTTGTATTTATTTGCACAAGTGCTGGCAAACTTCTCTCGCTCTCGTTCGTCATAAATCCTCATACAAATCTGTGGCCATAACTCACAGCCAGCTAAACTCGATATAGCTGTGCCTTCTAATCATTGCTTAATCATTCAGACTCTTGACAAGTCGATGAACAGAATTATCAATCAATGCCCAGAGCAGTCACAACTTGAACTTCGAACACACAGATACACAAAGACATACGAGTAGAGCAACCATAAATATCCAATGTGATATCTTATCAGTAGTTGAAAGCACTTTACTAATAATTAAAATGTCATCATTAAGAAATATGAAAAAGTCAACAAAAGGCGCGAAGAGTTTCAACTCAAACTCGAACAACTTCAACTGCATTTTATTGTTTTGCTATTGACTATAAAAACTTGTTGGGCGAGGTGTTGAAGGAGGGGCAGAGGCAGAGGAACGTTCTCCTTTAGTTGCCCATTTTTATCGAGTGTTTACCCGAAGCTGGACGTTGAGTCTGCTCATCGCCAGTGTTGACACTGCCACCGATTGGCGTCAATTCCCTGCCTCGACAGTAGCTGCATTTTCAATTAGAAACAGATGTAAAACGCTGATAAAGTTGCAGTGTGGCCTGTCTTGGTGACTTGCCAAGCTTATCAGCTAACCGGAGTAGCAGTCTCCTTCTCCCTGGTACTTGAGCTGTAATGAGTCGTGTCGGAGTCGTCGTAGTCGTCGTAGTCGAGGTAGTCACCGTGGAGCTCGTCTATGCTGTTTGCACAGATGAGTTTTTAATTAAATGCTATCGTTGCGCTTAAATAAATTGAAATAATCAATTTATATTACGTATACGACCTCTCGGGCCAGCAAGCTGTGTCAACAAATTTAATTGAAAATCTAAACAGCGAGTCAACATGATGGAAAGTCAAAATGAAGACCACGTCCCGACCACTCTCCCTCTCCGCTCTCCGCTCTCCCCTCTCTCCATCTGCCTTTTTAGCAAACAGTAGCAATAACAACAAAGACAACAACAACACCGATAGCATGCTTTTGTTTGTGCGCATAATTTTAAAATCAATAGAAATATATCCATGCCCTATCCAGACTCATCGTCATCGCCATCGTCATCGTCATCATCCACGTCTCTTGGCAAACATTCAAATAAATGGCAATCAATGGTTACCAACAGCCATTCAACTGACTACCGTATAATCCACACCCCCTTCTCCACCCACTCCTTATCTCTTTTCGTTTCGTTTCGTTTCTGCTTTTTTCGGCTTTCGTTGATTGAAAATTATACGCTTTGCTTTCAATTAAAGCCTGTCCGATATGCAGAGTCTGTCATAAATCTTGACTAGACGCGAGTCTATCGGAAACGAATTGTTTTCGTAGGCTACCGAGTAGTATATCTATATCTTTATGATGGGCCGACCCAGACCAGTAGTCTTATCGACTTCATTAACTAAACAAATTTGTTTATTGCGACTTGGCTCCAGTTCTCCGCTTAGCTAGATAAATAAACAAATTAAACGAAATTATTGTACTAAAAGTATTAATATTATTATTAGCCAGTCTAATAATAAAAAGTCCATGCCAGAAATAATGAAATCGTCCGTTTATGGTGCCTCCATAAAGCGGGTACTTCCAGTTCCAGCAGCGTCAGTCGGTCTGAGCTCTTGGAAAAAGGGTTTATTTATTAATTATGCTGAAACTAGGCTAGGGATAAGCCATAGATTAGATTAAGTCCCCCTTTGCCTGCACTAATCTGTCAGACTGCATTCATTTTCGATTATCCTTGCCCCCCTTTTTGATGGGCTACCCGCCTCCACTGTCCGCTAGGGCCTTATTTATATGCATGGCCCAAAATGCAAAAGGCATCGCCATTTGCACGCAATTAGTGACACAAATTGGCGCCTGTCGGTGGCAGGGGCAAAGGCGGGGGGCGAGAGACGGGAGACGGGAGAGTGAGGAAGCCACTGTAGCTACTGTATTGGATTATCTAGTCGTATGTTCGGCAATTGCGTCGTTTGCATAATTATTTCAAATTTATTGTGCGCTAATTGTAACGCCACGGTTCTAGTAGCATTCGCTATTTAGGAGGTGCCGAAAATGTTCCCCTTCAAGGGGGTAGGGAGGGCTCTCAGGGCTTCTCAGCAGTTCAATACTCTACCGAGCATTTGCATAATCGCAATCAATCACTGGAAAACAACAGAAAAAATCTCTAAAAGCCATTTGAAAAATTACGTTGCACTTGTTAAAAACAATTTGCAGCCCTTTTTTTATGAGTTTGTGGGTTGTCGCTGGTTCAAAGTACTTGAACAAAATGGCTCTGAGGGAGCTGAGTTTTTTATGTGTGCCTTGCTACGCTTGGGGGTGGAGCCAATGGCGGGCGAAATGATAAATGCTAATTTGAGGCAAGATCACGCATAAACCAACAATAAATAAATCAAATGGCAGGTCACACAAAAAAGCTGCCCCCATCCAAGGGCCCAACGATGGTCAAAGTCAAAGCCCAGGCAAGGGAGGAGGGTGGCAACTCATATGAATGCGATTTAGGGCCACTTATGCGTGCACATGTAAAAATCGAGAACATCAAGGAACCTTGGCACGATTTTTACTTACGTTTCGAACAAATTTTGCAAATTGTTAAGTGATTTACGAGACAAGACAAGCCATTTATTAGATAAGATTAAATAAAGGGAGCAGAGAGCAGAGAGCAGACAGAGAACACACAGAGTACATGCTGCACAGTGAGCTCAGTGCATGGGCGGGGTAAGAGCAAAGGGCCAGGCCAGGCCAGGACAAGGCACATAGAAAAAGTTTTGCAATCGTTCGTTTGGGGAAATTCAAATAAAAGTTTTGCTCGTTCTCAATACAAATTGCAGCAGCATTATATGAGATTATAAAGTTGGCCATGAATAGGTGAAGAGTAGAGCATATTCATATTACTGTTTATCTATAAAAATTGTTAGACTAAAGATCACAGCCTTTGTTCCACTGTAAACAAAGCAAAAGTATGAGATCAAAAGATAAGCCTATAAAACTATTGCAAGTTAGAACAGGACTAATGCTGATACACCGTAAGCTTATCTCTTTCTCTCTTTATCACACGCAAGCTTGCTCTAAATGCAAATTTCAACAAGAGCGTTGTTTAGTGGGAGAGTGTGATGCTTTGTCCAAAGAGCGCAATGCTTGTTGCTCTCTCACGACTCGAAGATAACGAAAAAGAAATGCGCAAGCGTAATTGGCATTGCATTGTCGATCGCTACAACAATTCTATTTAATTTGTACGCTAATTGAATCGCTCTGTAACTTCAGCCATTATTTCCTACATATCGAACCATTCAAACTCATCCATTTGTATTATAAGCCCATTCCAGAGCAATCCCGAACAGTTTTACTCCCATTTTGCCGGCAAATAGCGAAAAGCACAATCAGCTCACATTTGAGACAACCCACCCAGCTTCTCCATGGTGCTCTGGTCTTGCTCAGTTCGGTTGAGCTCTCATCGTAACCCGTAAAATACACATTTTCTGGTGGTAGAAAATCCAGCAAATTGATTTTAGTGGGTGTTTACACAAAGCTTAGAAGTACTTTCAGGCGAACTTTTCACAATTTGCTTGGCAACCACCCCGAGCACGCCCATTTTCAACCCACCCATGCACACACACACACACACACACACATACACTAGCGCCGTACACTTGTATTGTTCCATAGGGCAAGTGGCAAAACCTCACAAATGGCAAATGGCAGCATTTAGTATGATTATCATCAGTCCCCCTCTCCCACCCCCAGCCACCACTCAACGCACCAGTCTGAGCAGCGCAGCGGTAGTACCAGGGTTGGAGCAGAACAGCTGAAGCCAAGGCAGACGATTGCTGCTGCTGCTGCTGATGGCGACGGCGACGGCGTTGATGTTGATGTTGATGATGGCAGACAGCGAGACAGTGTGGCAAGTGCGCTCAGTCGAGGGTAAATGCCACTTGCCGCTAAACATTTGGGTGTGGTGCCAACGGCAGAGGAGGACGGAGGGTGGCATTCGGAGGTTGGCCTTTTTGTCCGTAGCATTTTATATACCATTTCTTTTATTGCTTTAATATGTTAATAGCTTTTACGGCTCTTCTTCTTGTTCTGGTTCTTGTTCTTGTTCTTGTTGTTGCTGTAGTTTGTTGCTTTTTTTCTTCATCTTGCGCGCTGTTTCTCCGTCTGCCCATCTCTTTATCCTCTTGTGCTTTTTAAGTTTTTTGAAATTATTTTGGGTCAGGCTCTGAGAGTTTGCTGTTTGCTGTGGCTGCTCCTGCGAATCTGGCCAAAGGATTCTGCACATTATCATCTTTTATTGCCATTATCATATCATCTGTGTGTGCGCAAAAAAGCCAGGCAGAGTTTTTTCTCTTTTTGGGCATGTTATGTAATATGTCTAGTGAGGACTAGAGATTTTTCTGAGATTTCGAAGATTTTCTAATAATTGGGATTATTTAAGAGCAAAAGAAATGGAAAATCTTCTTTTGCAATTTAAGAAAATATAAGTTTAAATAATACATAGATAATTTCAAAGTTCGAGCAGGTTTAAGATTATTTCTATCCCCAACTTAATTTATACTAACAAATGGAAAACTATGCAAACTTTGTGCTTATCTTGCTGAGCAAACCAAACATCGGAACAGCGTCAACGGATACCTTTCTGAAGCACCCACTCCGTCCCTGAAAACCAAAGTGCCCTCAGGTATTTGAGCCAATTAGTGGCAATAAAATAAATTCAATTTCACGCACACGCTGCGGTTGGACCAGTTCTGGATTCAGACCCTAGGGACCAGGACCGGGACTGTGACTGGGAATGGATTGGGAAGAGGGCGCGCGGGTTCAGTTGAGCGTATGTGTGAATAATGCGACCCTGCGGCATTCCCGGAGCACCTCGCCAATTAACGCCGTTTTAGGGGTTGATTAGGCACGCCAAATTTTTGTTAACTTTCGTGCACTTGTCTGCACCCAAAACCATATCCTTGCTCAGTCCACGCAGCGCAGAACCGAAAGGAACGGAAAGGAAGCGAAGCATACCCGAGGTCCGCATTAATTATGCTAAACATTTTTAAATATTGTCCTCACGTGCATCGTGCTTTGTCGAGACCCTTGAGGGTTGAGCCTCACTTTTGATTGGATTGCTCTGCCCAAAGTTAGAGACATCCTCATCATCCTGGTGCTATTTCTGGCCTGGCCTGGCCTCACCTCTCCTCTCGTCCCCAGGGCTTGGCTGGATTTCTGCGCTCGCGCATTTTCAACAATTATGCAAATGCGCTCTAATGCCTTTGCTCGTACTCATTTAAGCGGATTACAATTTAATATTTCTGTTTGTTGTTCTCGCCGTTGTTGTTCTTGTTGCAGTTGTCATTCGGTTGTTTGTTTAGAGTTTAGAGCACAATTCGAAAAGGTAGCGCCCGACACCAACACATGGCTAAATTAGCATACGCATCGACTTTTGTGGCAAAACATTTGTAGTTTAATTGTTGCAATTAACGTGGCCCAAAAGACGACAACAAAAGGGTTGCAACTTAATGCCATCGCGTAGTTGGCTCAAAGGTGGTTAATTGACAAAAATGTTGACAATAAGCGGACTTAATTGAAGACAAAAAAGTTGTTATAAGCAGGGGAAAAATACATGACATAGTTCGATGGTTTATACATTATATGTATATAAACGGGTGTTATTGTTTTAAATGAAAGTCGAGACGTGTATAAAGTTAAATAGATGTTAGCGTTTAAGCAGGCAGAGGGTATGTCGTAGTCGAGCGCTCTCGACTACACCGTTTTTACTGATTCTTATATTTGTTCTGTTATTTTATATCCACCTATCTTATCATAGTTTAAAGTTCAGTTAAGTTAGTTTAACTAAACGCAATTATTAAACTTGAAGTACTTAAGAGAACAGATTCATGTCTTATAATTAATATATAGTATGTCGAATACTCTTCGATATATAGATGATTCGGATACAGAAATTCGGAGAGCATTTCTCAGCCTTTACGATCCATTATTTGCTACTCTAATTTGCTAATTTTCCACTTTGAATAGAGCAGGTTCTGATTACACAGCGACTGCCTTCGACCCCGAGTCCTTAACTATCCGCAATGTCCTTAAATTTGCTAATTAACTGAACATAAGGTTTTCTAATTTCATTTAACGCATCGAGAGAAAGAACCCGCCATTAGCCCCCTTTAAGCACCCGCAACCATTGCACCCTCAAAGCCTCTTCCTCTTCTTCAGCTCGCTGCCTGCCCCTCGCTCTGGTTGTGGCACTGCAGTCAGTCAGTCAGTTAGCTCGTTCGTCCGTATCATTAGCCTCTGGGGATGATTTGTTGTTTGGCAGCACTTGATCAACGGCAATGAATTCAATTAGCACCAAAACACCCGGGGAAGGATGTGGGAAGTGGAGTGTGGGGTGTGGCCGCACTTGCTGCAGGCAGTTAAGAGTCAGCAGACACGACAGGCACTGTAGACACACCCCCTCCATTAGATGCTGGCACTGCTCTTGGTCCTGGTCAATTGTTTGGATTACTTTTCTGGTGAATTATTGCGTGTTGACGCATATGGTGACAATTTGTGCTGTCTCTTCATAGATCTCTCTCTCTCTCTCTCCCTCTCTTTGTCTCTGGGGATCTAATGCGCTTAGGGCTCTGACATGAACAGGACGAAGGACAAGGCGATGTCGAGGCCGATTGCACCATTCGCCAATTCGCAATTAGCCGTTGATATTTGTGAATTTTGATTGCAAAATTTCCTGGCGATTAAATCGAAATCATTTCATGCATTCAGCGCTTTATGTGCGTGTCCTTTGTGCTGCCTGATGAGGATATTGCTCTAGTCTGAATCTGATTCCGGCTTTTGCTTCGTTGCTGCTTCGATTTCTCTGTCGCGCATTTTTGTTGTTTACTCAACGCGCACGCACGGATTTCCTTCAATAGATTGATGACTGCGACTCCAGCTTGGGCCCGATGATTGTACCGGACATGTGTCCCTCTGTGTGTGTGTGGAAAATAGAGCCAGATGGATTGTGTAAACAAGCTGGAAATTATGGCATTAAGCGGCAATATGCGTTGTAGTTGTTGTCAGTGAAAGTGCGAGCATTAATTGATAACCAGGCATAAATCAATATTGAGCCAGAACTGCTTAAATGCTATGGAAATATGAGGGAAGTGAAGAATTTTCTTTCTAAATCTTGCGAGTCTTTCAAATAACACAACTTCCACACTTTAAAGGATTCAGTATCATTTTATGCGTACGTTATATTTAATTGACTATTTTATCCATTTTATTCATCATCCATTCGTTTTTAAGGACTGTAGTTTTCTTCATATAAATAAAACATTCTTCAAGTTTAACCTACAGTTGAATTTCCACACTTTAAGCTTACTTATTTTAGTTTTATTCTCCAAAAAACAATATGCAAAATGCAATTCGAATTGTAATTCCAAATCAAATCGTATTTCATTGCGTGTTTTGAGCATAAGCGAAGCTCTGTAAAGTGCGCAATTAAAACAAAATTGTCACATAAATTGCAATATCAGTTTCACAATTTATCAGGGCAAACAACCAATTGGAACTGGACTCTTTGTCTTCCTCTCCCTTGGCCAGGCCAACAAACAGGCAAGAACCATTAGGGAGCGTTGACTAACGAGCCATTTCAGTTGCGAATGCAAATTTGGCAATAATAAAATGCAACATATGACAAATAATCGCACATATTTGACAATAAAATCAAACAGCAAATGCAACTAGGGAAAACCCCCTGCCCTCCAGATCGCCCTCGCCGAATGCGAATATTAGCTAAATTCAGCTGGAAATCACAAAAGTAAACACAGCACAGAGCACATCGAAGCGGGTCGAAAAACACATAGAAAATTAAGCATAAAATGTGATCATCTGTGTTGACATGAAGATCAACGCGGGAGGGGTTAGCAGTTTGGTGAGGGGATGGGGAAGGCAGACACCCCGAGGGTAACCAAATTGTAACACCAGCAAAACAGCAACAACAAATTGGTGACTAGAAAGTCATGAGCGTGGCGGGGCGGGGGGATGCGACCCCTCAATTCAAATGGCAATTTACTGGGTGTGTACACACACACACACATGCATACACACTGACACACTCGCACAATCGCTTTCAATTCATTGTCTGTTTATAGAAAATTATAACTCAAATTTAATTTGCAACAGATGCGGCAGCATCCAAATCAAAATCCAAATCCAACTGCGATGACTGTGCGACAATTAAGCAATGCCAATCTCATCCCCTCTCCATCTCCTCTCGATTCAGTTGTCGCTCCGGTTTTGGTTTGAACTCTGACACCCTTTTTTGTTGCCCGTTCAATGGAAACTGAAATTGTGCTCGGCAATTGTTACAAATTACCCGCTAATAGCTCATGAATTGAATTTCCTTTGGCATCCTTTGTGCTCCTGTTGATGCTCTTGGTTCTGCTGCTGCTGTTGCTTCAACACTTTTGGCCACTTCAAGGCGACCCTACAACAGCAACAGCATCAGCCACTGTGCCACTGCACAGTGGTTCACATTTAAAGAGCGAGTTCGAGTAATGCTTTTGAGGTTCAGTGCTGACTGTTGAACTTGCTTTTTCTTTGAGTGATCAACCAAGCGGATGTTTGGCGACAACCACAACATCATGTCCTGGAGGAAAACCAACAGACTTTTCTGATTAACAGCCAATTTAAATGAGTAACAAATGCAGTGTAGCTCCATACAGAAATCTCCAATTAATAAATATTTATAATCCATTACTCGTACTATTATCTCCCTCTTTAGACTCTTTTATTGTTGAACATATCAACAAGGTACTCATATAGTTGCTCAGCTACTTTCAGCTTCATTTAAGTGTTAGATTTTAAAATATCTTGATGAAAATTGATAGAGATAGTTCCTTTTTGAATAATTTTCGTAGAATAAGTATAGAAATAGTCTAAGATAGAACTGGGGTTGCCTTATAGTCTTTTGTTTATTTTACAAATTGAAAGGGACAAGTTTTATGAAATAGTTGGATAACTTACTGCATTTGTTGATAATGCTGAACCACTGTAAAGAAGAAAACTCAAGCAAAACAACGACCAACTATCATTCATTGAACCATCTTCTCTGCTATACTCCCCAATCTAGCTCCCTCCACCCTTTGCGCTGCTCGCTAGTTTTGTTGACGCAATGCGTTACGTGTTTGTGAGTGGCTGACGAGTGTCTGGCTGACTGGTGGGTAACAAATGAATTTTTATTAGCCCATCAGGCGCATAATCAACACAAGAACTGCTGCATAATAATAACAACAGCTACAGCTACAGCTACAACAACAATAACAACACTCTATACTCGAATAAAGCATAGTTCGGGGCCATTCCCGAAAAGCAAAGTTCTCCCTATGTTTATGAGCTGAGGTCGAGCTGAGCGATACTTGAGGACTAATAAACGTGATAAAGTGGCCAGACTCGTTCCTATGTTCCCCTTCTGACAATTAGAGACCATTCACAGGCCCCATTTCAATGATAATCCTCTAAAGCTAATTGTATTATGTGTTTTGTGTCGCAGGACTTGGTGAAAATGCGAATAATTCTCTTTGCAAGATTTGTATTTTTAGAGCTGAGTAATATTTATGGCCTCGTACCGAACTGAGGACTTTGCTCTAATTTACTCTGATTATGGGACATTCAATCTATTGAGCACTCGTAATACTATATTCCACGACTTCTCCGATGTTGTCACGTTTGATTAGCCATTAGCTTCGATTAGGCCACGTATCAGAAATTAAACGATTCGGCCTTTTTCGATGATAAACCCCATTGCTTCTTTTCCATTTTTTGTTTCCATTCTATTTTTCCATTTGTTATTAATTTTATACCAGCTTGATTGCGGAAATTGAGGCTCACCATGATTTTGGATTTTATATAAGTGGCATTTGTTGCTGTTATTGGTGTTGTTGTTGTTATTGCTTTTGTTTTTGTTATTGTTGCTAATGCGAGCAACATTTTAATTAGCGAAATAATTTTTAAGTGACACTATAAATTTAGACATAATTATTGTCTCAACAATTAAATTGATTATCTGCGCGCTTTTGATTTATTTGCTCTGATAGCTGCTATCAGTAAACGGGTCTCGTATAAAATTAAAAATTGTACCTGATTGGCCCCTCTCTCCGACTGAGACTTCGACTATATATGGCATTTATAAATACACCTTTAATAGTACTCCGGACACCCACAGATAGATAGAAAGTATCTAATCTCGTACTTATTTTTCGAGAGGCTAAAGACTTATTTTCAAATAATAGCATGCTCAAGACGGCATTGCCCGTGTTGAAAGAAAACCAACCTGAAAATAATCTACAATATCACTGAAATTATTCTAAATCTATCAGCCAATTATTATCTAAGTTGTTGAATTAAATTATGCACATTTAAATCTTGATTTTGGATTTCAAAATAAATTTAATAAAATTTACTAACGCAGTCGCATTGGCATTTGCGGCATATACAATAGTTAAACATTACATAATTACATTACAAATATTTACACAATTATGTAAGAATAGGTTCGTTACGATTGTACAAACTAAACTAAACTAAACTAATCTCATTTATTGTAATTTTGCATTATATTTAACTTAAACCAAATGAATGTTTATGCTTTGTGTTGTTTTTGGGGTGAATTTATGTACATTGGAAAATACTTTTGTGGAACAGTGTTTAATTTATATTTCTTTCTTGTTTACATATATCACACATTGCGTTTGCTATTGTTGTTGTTGTTGTTGTTGTCAATTCCCACATTGATTTTATAATAAATACAACAACATTAAATCACTACAACAACAACAGCAACAACAACAACGATGACGACGTCGACGACCAACAAAATATCTACTAATTGCGAAGCTAATTTTGCGCAATCTCATGAAATGATTTCAGCGTAGGGGGCAGAGGGGAGTGGGAGGGAGTGGGTCGCATACAGGGTGTCTCACCAGGTGGACGGTTGTTCGATGTTGCATGACTAGAAGTGTTTCAGCCGGAGCCAGTCTCCACACCAAACTAACTACCTGAGCTGGAGCCGGAGCCGGACCCAGAGCTGGAGCTGCTCTGTGCTTGTGGTTGCTGCTGTTGCTGTTGTTGAGCCTTGGCTCGCTCTTTGGCCTCCTGCTGGGCCTTCTTCGAACGCTTCCATTTCATGCGTCGATTCTGGAACCAGATCTTCACCTGCGTCTCGGAGAGCATTAGGCCACTGGCCACCTCAAAACGCTTGGGTCGGGACAAGTACTTGTTCTGCTTGAACTGCTTCTCCAGCTCGAGCAGCTGCTGGGAGGTGAAGGCGGTGCGGGGACGCCGCGTCTTGCCGAGGATCGCGTGATGCGGATAAGCGGCCAATTCGGGTATGCGATGATGCAGCATGCCAGCGCGTGCCAGGAACTCAAACTGCAGCTGGGAGGGCATAAAGTTGGGACCCATGTGAATCTGGAATTGGCAAGTAAAACGTACAATTCGATTAAATATAGAGTGAAATACCAAACTGATTGACTGCTTACCGGAATGGGCTTCCCAGAGGGATCGAGTGGTCTGTGGAAGGCGGAACCACCTTGCGCCAGCAGCTGGTAAGGATGTCCGCCGGCATAGAGTGGGAAATCCTGTGGTCGTATGGGACTGTGGGGAGGCACAGGCTTCTTGAACTCGTCGTGCAGATCGGACATCCGCATGCCCAGGTGATGTGGATGATGGGCGGAGAGTGGCTGCTGATCCTCGCAGCCGGGACTAATGGGCGGACTGGAGCGATGCGACGAACTGGGAGATTCAGATCTACAGAAGATATAAGACAGACAGAGACACCCTGTTTTAGTCACAATTATCTAAGCTCCTGAACAAACAGCGCCAATTAAAGTGTCGCGAATATCTGAAAACAATTAAATGCCGTCGTGGCAGCCAAACTATAATTTGTTTGCTTTGCCACACACTGCGTATACGTAATCGAAAGCAACGTGACCAGTTTCGGTTACTCGGGCTACTCGACCAGTAAGCTTTTCGGCCATGTTGTCGAGTGCTGGCAAAGCTGCTTTAAAGCCCAACGTCCAATGGCCAACAACCTAGATTGAATGGCTAACAACGTTGTTGGTATTCCTGCTTTGTGATTTTATTAATTGCATTTTATGGGATTTGGATGGATTTGCACTCTCAGTTCAGTTAAGTGTTAATGGCAATGAATTAGAATAATGAAAATGATTAAGTGCTTCGCTCAAAACTGATTGAATAGTATTCAAAAATATTTGAAGTCTATTTAATAATATTTAATCAATGCCTATTAATTGAAATAAGAATTCACAAGCATTAAAAGTGCCTTGCTGAATAGATAAATTCATTATGTAAAATACATTATCTAATACACTTCCTCTTAGACCCTAAATAATTAATTATTATTATTTGAAGTTCATTTTTCACTATTATATTGTTGACCTTCAACTTCTCAGATACATTACTCTCAACAATATTTGCTACAATATATGTATACGGTTTGCATAATCAACGATTCATATTTGAGTGATGAATTTAAGTACTTTCAATTAAACTTCGAAATAGTTAACCTTCAACTGCTCTTTTATCTACCGAATTTAATTTTTATCAACTTTAATTCGGACCACTTTCATTTTTAAATTCTATAGGAAACCCACCTGGACATGCCGTCGGGACTGGGTGAATCATATTCCCGCGACTCGCGTATCCTCTGCAGTGCCTCATGATCGCTGATGCCGGCGGCGGCAGCAGCTGCTGCAGCATTTGAGGCTGCCACAAAGGCGTGATTGAGTTCCGCCTGATCACGGGCGTAGTGCAAGGCAGCCAAGCGATGATCGTCCACAATCATGTCGGCTGCAGTTGTGGGCTGTCTTTCGCTGGACTGGTGCTGGCTCTTGGCGAGCAGTGCATCAATGCAGAAGGATTTCTTCGGCTGACTCTGGGCCTGCTGCAGGGCTGTGGTCGAGGGCGGTGAGCAACTGGACACGGGAGGCGGCGGCAAGGCGGTTGTTGGCGCTGTTGGCGCGTTGGAGGGCAACATGACTGCAGCCAAGGGCAGACGTGGCAGTGGATAGGCGCCATTGACTAGAGCAGGATGTGGCACATGATGAGACGGAAAACTGCCCTCCACATAAAGGCGCGGATGCGGACCATGAGGACCGTGTGGATGATGTGTTGGCGGTGGTGCTATTCCAACATTGGCTGGCACTTGACAGCCCATGGGAATAGGCGCCACAAGCAGCGGCATGCCAGGTGCAATGGCTGCCACGTGGGATTGTGATTGGGACTGGGATTGCAATTGATGCGGTTGCTCGACTGCTGCCTCGTGAGCTGTTGCCGGACTGTGTGTGGGAGCGTAGGCGCTGTGCGGAGATCCAGTTGTGGCCGAGGAGTGGGTGGGACTCGCGGCTGCTGCAGCTGCGGCCGGGCTGTGGCTGCCACTGGATCTGGGTGATGGCGACAACGTTGAGTTGTTGCTGCTCTGATCGAAGTCTCTGTCAGCGACGACAGGTGGCGTTGTGGTGGCACGTTGCTGTTGCAGATGCTGTTGCTGATGCTGTTGCTGTGCGGCGGCAATGTGGCTAATAAGCAGCTGGCTAATGTGCGGCGTCTGCTGTTGGGGCGACGACTGCTGCGTAGAGGGCGGCGGCGGCTGTGACACTTGTGCACTGGACATGCTTTGTCTGCACACGCGACTTTTGCTTGCTATTTTGATTACTTTTCTGTGATCGTTTAATGCTATGCGTTCTTTGGATTAGGTTCAACAAAACACTTGAAACACTTTGGCGCAACACTAAGCGAACGAACGAATTCTTCCGTTGCGACTTCGACTTCGTCTTCGTCTTCGACTTCGATTTTGATTTTGACTTTGACTGCGACTGCGAACTCGACGCGACGAGCGCTAATCAACGACTGTGCCATTGCCGGTCCGTGGCTGTGTCATATAGCGTCGCATATCGCGACGATTGGGCTGTTCCTAAACGCCTCTGTGTGTGCCCGTGAGCGTCTGTGTGTGTGTGAGCAGAGAGCAATTGTGCTGGGGTGGTTGCGAGAGACGTGTCGACCATACACTCAGCGATCAATTAGGCACAACTAATTGGAAATAATCAGTTTATCTCATAAATGACCTCTTTTCAATTGTTAATAAGACTTTAATAAAATAAAGAACGTTTAACGTTTGTTAAATAATGCAAATGTTTGTTAAATAATGTTTGGCATATTAAATATACATATGCATATTACTAGTGATTAGCTAATATCAATATTGGAAACCCAGAAAAATTAAATGATTTGTCTGACGACAGTAATATTATTTCGATAATCAATTTTGCTCAATTTGAAATATTTAGCTTTCACACTTGCGGATCTTCAAATGCAACTAATTTCTCTCAGTGCAGAGTGCCGTAACTTGATAATTACCCACCACCAGCCGAAACTCGTTAGCACCTTCGACGCTCACAATGCTGAGAGTGCGCTCACTCTCGCTCTCTCGTTCGCTCTCGCGTTGTGCTGTTTGGTTGTTCTCTGTTAGCTGGCGTGCTTTCAAGATGGAGGCGCTCAGCGCTTGTCGACTCATTCACACCAGTGGCCGTTAAAACAGGCTGGCAATAGACGGTGGGCGTTGCCAGCTTAGCTGCGTGGGCAATAGACAAAAAATGTCGTGTGCCGCGTGGGCGTGGCCAATGGCCAGTTGACTTGACACTGCTGCCTGCTGGCTGGCAAAATTTCATATAAATTGTTGGAAAAACGAGCTATAATTGCCATCATTATGGAGTGTTGAGCCAGTTGAGCTGAGCAGCAAACGGGCACGGGCTTGGGGCTTGGACTTCATAATCAACTTGGGCCGACTCAGTCTCCCCTCAGTCTGTCTCTGTCTACAGGCTGGCTTCCTGGCACATCATTAGAGCAGCAATTAAGGAGGCAGTTTGTAACTTGACTGACATTCGCTTCAAGCCTTGGTTGAAAATCTTTGCGCTTTAAGCCGGAAAATCGATAATGTCCTTGCGCCATTTCTCTGCCGCCTATCTGCGCTTCCTTGGCTCCCTTTACTCTCATTGATATTCAATTGTTATGACCACTCAAATCGGTGTGTCGTCTAAGACCACACAATAAATGATATTAACGATTCCTTACATCGTTTCGCAAAAGTGTCATTGGCTTTTATAACTTGGTTGCTCAACTTTCGGGCCCAGATCCTGGGTCTGCTTGCTAATGTTAAAATAATGCATTTTTTTTTTAAGTAAGAGTCGGATTGTTCGCATTTAGCTTTGTGTTGGGTTGGGTTCGGTCCGTTTAGCGACTGGCAAGTCGGTAAGCGTTTTATGACCCATACGCTTTGGCCATCAAATGAATGTGTGTTGACACTCATTGTGGCCCTGATGGATTACTAAGCGATCTTTGAGTCAGCACCTCAATGAGCAAAACAGGGAATAAAATGTATTGGAAAGAGAAATCAATAGGAATTGGGAATATATTTAATATTATACTCTACATTTGTTTAGTACTTGTAGACTATTGTGTCCAACGGTCTCAACCTCTACCTCTAGTTCTCCTCCGCCCTACACAACCCCAACTCCACATCTGCTCAACTTTTGTTGTTCATCTAATGTCTGAGACTTAATTTGAACTATTCACCTATGCCAAGATAAACAACGGACCTTGCAGCTGCCACAAGAGCAGCAGAAGTGAAGAACTCGACTCCAAACGGAGTACACATTGAACTTGGACAGACGTGTGTAAGTATATCATGCCTTGACCGGGTAGCGGGAAAACTGTTCACTAACAAGAAACGTGCTAAAGTGTATTATCTTTGGACACGTCTCAGTCGCAGACTGAACCCGACTTGGAATGGAAACCCAAAACTAACTCCAAATTAGTGTGATGACTGCATTGAGGACTGCGACTGATTGCTATTGTTGTTATTGTTATTGCTTTTGTTGTTGCCGTTGTTGTTGTTAGCCCGTTCCTATTTTATTTTCATTATACGATATTTATCTACTCATCCACGTGCATTTAACCAACATTTGCAGTTGGTAATGGGGAAAGGGAAGATGGACGGATGAAGGCCAAGCGCTGGCCAGTAGCCAGAACAATGAAGTTACGTCTGCAGTATGATTTTTGTTGCTCCCAAATAGTTTACATTATATAACAAACAGTAGAAATGCAGACAATTGAATGCATAAATGTGGGGAATGGCATTTGATTAGTTGAGCCATCTCATGTTGACTTTGTGTCGGATGTAGTTTTGATTTTGTGGAAATTGTTGCGGAAATATGCAATTAGATTATTATTCTATAAGAAAGATTGAGCGTACCTCAGTACACCCCTTCTACTTCAACCATTTAGCGACATCATCACTCTAATCAGGCATTTAGCTGACAAATGTCAAAAATTGAAATACCAATAAAAATCGAAATTGTCGCATATGTTGCTGCAGTTTAGCTTGTGGTCAGACGACGGGGGCGTTTCAGCCGACAACCCTCTCGGCAAGGGCTGCTATATGTGCAACCCCTTGGGGTGTTAATTCATCCGATAAGTGCACAATAATGCCATAAAAATTTAACATAATTTCTGGGCAAACAAACTTGGTTAACTGAAGAAGAGAAAGCTATTCTTGGGGTGGCAATTGATGGGGTTAGTCTAGGGGAGGTTTTGCACTTTAAAGCATAACGATTTGTTTGGCCAGCAAATTTGACAAGATTTGCAAACATTTTAAAACAATGCGCAGTTAATATGAGAAACGAAGCGAGTATCTGGAACGATGTCATTAATCACGCGCCCTGTGGATGGATGCCTGTGTTTCTGCCACACCCACGTCAATTGAGCGCGACATGCAATTGATAATTAAACAAATATTTATGTACAAATAATTGGCATTAAATTGCGTTATCAATAAATAATTTTTACAATTGAGCGCTGATATAAACTGTCATGGTTGAACAGCAACAGTCCCAGCTATAGATATATTTACAGATACAGATACAGATACAAACCCAGATTGCACGTATCGTGGTGCATATTTAAGCATTGGCTAATTATGTTGATCGAGTTGCAGTCACTTTATGTGGATTAAATTGTAACTGCAGTGCTCGCTTGTATTTATTATTTATTTTCCTTGTAATTTACAATGGTTTGCATTGTAGTGAGAGGTTGATTGATTAAGTTGCAGCACTTTACCAATGCAACATTTATAGCAACTATAATTGTAATAGTTGGGAGCAGTTTAACAATTCAAAAAGGAAGTTCATTAGGGGAATTCCCATCTAAAGTGCAGTCCCATATTAAATGAGTTTTATAAAACTTTTCCCCATTCCACACTTGAATCATCGACAGACAGCTCTTTAAAGTTTCATTAAATATCAACTAGGTACACATGGGGTCTATCATAATAGAGATTCGAGTGCATCTACGAATAAATATACGGAAAATTATGGCCATAATAAAGTAAATGCCATTTATTGACACAAAATTTTAATTCATTTTCAACATTGAAAAATACTTTTAACGTATGCGTATGCGAATTGCTCTTTCCCCACCACTCGCTTGATAAACTTTATAATTGAGTTGTGTTTTTTTCATTAAGTGTGCGAATTGATTTGCTTCCCTTTGTTGTTGTTGTTGCTATTGTTGTTGTTGGTCTTCCCGAACAGAGCAAACTTATTAAAAACTGATAAATGAGTTTCAATGAATTTTATTTATTATGAATGTCCATATTCCCGTATGACTACCATATATATATATAGGTATTTAATGGGGCAACTACCAACGACGCAACTTGACTCGATGACGTAAATGCCAATGAATTTGGGGTGTGCGTATAATTCTCTCGAGCGATAAGCACCGTTCGTTCCACCTTAATCTGCAAAGTTGTAAAAGAGGATTTAAAGAGGAAATCGCGCTGGTAAGTGGGCAAATGTTAAGCGATTGGTAAACGATTACAAATTATGCCAATCAGCTATTGAAGGATTAGATTTTGTAGTGATAATAAAGATTGGATTTGCAATTGCAATTGACAGCTGCACCTGTTGCTGTGAATATTTTATCTTTTAATTAAATAAATTTAATCTTTAGTATTTTAATCAGTGGCAGTCTGGAAATCTCACTTGAGCTGCTCCTTTTCTAAATGTATGCGTAACTGTATATGCAACAGTATACGTATTTGTATCTGTATCTGTGTCTGCAGTTGTCTCTACACATCTAAGCCTGTATATGTTTTTAGTCTGAGAGCTGCGGTCGCGTCTTGCTGCGCTGCACAAATAAAGTTGGCTCATTAGGCGCAGCGTAAACAAATTCGCTGCCATTGAAACCATCAACCAGGCAACGAGCCAGGCAGTCATTCAGTCAGTCAGTCAGTCAGTCAGCCAGCCAGTCATTCAGTCACTCAGTCACTCAGTCAACCAGTTGGATAGTGGAAGAAAATGTGTAGCAATACACGGCAGTTGTTTGCACAGATACATTTGCTGCTGCTGATGTTGTCGTTGCCGTTGTTGCGACAGAGTTTTTTAACCTTTTTCCAAGAGAGCGGGAAAAGGGGAAGAGTGAGAGGGAATACTATTCCTTATAGCGCCAGGGTGTAATCGTAAACTGAACCCCAGCTCGAGTAGGAGTTCGAGTTCGAGTCCGGGTCCGGGTCCGACAGCAAGGTAAACTGAGCTGGGAGCTGGAGATAAGGCCACCTTTTCGGGCTGCTTGAAAATCGCATTTTGATTTGTATTCGTATTCCGTATTTGATCAGAGCTACGAGTCGAGTTCGAGTTCGAGTTCGACATTTTCCGTACTTGCACTCGTACTCGTATTTATATTTGAACTGCATTTTGTAATTATTTGCTTTGTAAATTCAATTGCCAGATAATGATGACGCTGCTTCTGCTGCTCTCTGCTGCTATCAGACTCGTATCCTGGTGTCTCCGTCTCGTGTCTGCCTCTGTCTCTGTCCGTATTTAGATATCAATATTTTATTTTTGGTTAGGCTTTGTTTATCTTTTCCCTTGCTGCATGTGTGTGTGTTCATAAGTTATTATCTGCTCTTTTATGTTTTTCTCAGAGCTCACTTATCGATGGGCTTCTTGCGCCGTACCTCGTTCTCTCTTGTCTCTCTCGACTTTGACGTCTATTATGATGGATTAATTTTCAATTATTAAAACCGTTGCCGCTGGCGTTGACCAGTTGCTTATCGAGGCAATAGGTGCCACTAGTTGGGCTCCATCATCGTCTTATCGTTTCTTCTGCCATCGCCAATAATCAATTTTCAATTAATTCAAGGCGCATATCAGTTAGACCAAATTCCCATTCAGAATCGACCTCTCAAGACCCCGTTTTTTCGGGGTATTAATCAGCTGCGATAACGTCAGGTTGGTTTAGTTGGAAAATAAAATTATAGAAATTTGTTTAAAGCCGTTTAAATTGCACTTTAAGCGTCGTTCTGTCACTCGAGCCGTAATCTAATCTGCGTCTGCGATTTAATTTATATAATCAGCTTGTTTTCATAATTAAAAAATATTAAAATTGTTTATTATACATAGGGAACGGGACTTTGCGATAACACATGAATTTCATCTGCCCATTTGGAGTTTCATTTGTCGTTGTGACTGTGCCATGTTTTATGGCCGCTATTCGGTCAGTTTGATTGGTTTGTGGTCTTTTCAAGTCACCATAACCGTAACCATTCCCATCCCCATCCCCATCTCCATTCCCATCACTGTTTAATGCCTTATCGGCCCTCCACTTTGTGGCACTCTAATTGAAATTGCATTGAATTTGATTGATTCGCTCATAAATGTGAAATAGTTGAACGCATTTCTTAGTTCCATTGTTTGTTAATCGGTTTATTTGGTCGGCATTACTATGTGGGTTATAGATTTGTCGCCTTATGGAGTGTGGAGTGTGCAGAAGGGGAGGGGTAATTTTCTAATCGACCTAAAAAAAGAGCAGCAGGAAATTGAGTAATTTTATCTATTTAAAATAATAAGATAATTATAATAAATTTAACTAGAATTAATATGGCGACACTTTTGTGATGAAAAACATCCGCTTTGAGTTTCAAGTGCAGATATTGCGTATACGTCATGTGAGCGCTCTTTCCCACGTTCTTAATTAGCTCGCTTGTCACAAACAATGCCAAAATATGTCTGAATAAATACGAATGTACGAGTATATTCACAGTTTTCGAAAACATTTAGCAATGTCAACAGCGTCAGGCGCCTCTTCAACCAAACTGGCCAAAAGCCAAAAACAGAAGAAATATGCGCATTAATCTCCATTAAAAGGGAATTTCAATGAATTTACGTGCGACGGAGAAGAATGTGGGACAAAGTGGCGCCAGTGGCTGCCAATTGCTTTAAAGACCAACACTTAGCCACACTCACAATCCCAATCACAATCACAACCACAAGCTGAAGATGGGGCCGAAGCTACCGCACTTACGCGACGATGGTTGTACTCGTACTTACATTTGCAATAATTCGAAGGTAAACAAATGCCAAAAATGCTTAGAGAAAACGATTGCAAGCCGCGCCCCCTAGTCGCCCAGACCCGACAACTTCGGCGACGCCACAACGCAAACATTTTAGCCGCCCAAAACGCTAATGGGTAAACAGATGCGGATGCGGTGAAGATCCAAAGCAGCGATTCCAAGATGAACTCAGCTAAACCAGAAGCTTGAACGCGGGACGGAAAACTATCGCACGGAAATGGGCACTTGACTTCTTGGGGCTTCTTGGGCAAATCTCGTGATTAGCTTAATAGCATGATTTTCCCTAGATAAGGAGTGGCACGAGTAGTAAAAATATTTGATTTATCAATTTGCTACAACTACCTATCAAGATGTATTAAGCTCTAATCATAGACGTTGATTTACCAGGCAGCCTCGTTATAAATAATCTATTACGAAGCAACCCCAATAGTCGTATATAATTGTACAATATTATTAGCAACAATAGAATTTATCAAGGCTTTTCAAATCGCTTTTCAAATGCCCCAAACAAGCACGGTTTGATTTGTGTCTCTGATACCGATAAGGGGTAGAGGTGGCAGGGAGTCCTCGCTGCTGGGTGGGATGACAAATCTGTTTACCTGTCAGTACCCAATTAGTTGTAGTACTTCTCTATCATCATTGATATGAGTGCAATTTCTTGAAATGTGATTCAATTGTAATGAAATTATATTTTGTCGCTTCCTTATAGACATTGTGTCACCGTTGATTAACCAGCTCAACTCTAACAACTAACTGACGATGATGAATGACATTGATACCACAGCTGTAGCTATTACTAAGGGCATTTGACTTTGACGTCAGCCAAAGTCCAAAAGATATTGTATCTCCCTGTTAATCATAAGTTAATTCGCAGTTCCTGGTCATGTTCGATTGAAAAAAGGGGTCAGTTGTTAATAATAGATATGAGTTCCTAATGAGCCAATATTATAGTACTTTCACGTCTTTGCTTGAGGTTTACTCAATGACAAGTTTTGTGACGCCCCTCCCGAGAGTGAATCACCGATATTCGGCATATCAACCTACGGTCATTGGCTTGCGTCAATAAAGTGCTCATTAATGGCCATTATGGCCACTGCTGCTCACAGCTACATTGCCTACCATTTGCACAACAAAGCGAATCTTTAACACAAGCCGACCCAGCCCAAGTCCAAAATAAAAGCTGAAAACCCATCGACACCCGACCAAGTATTGACACTAAACGGTAGCCGCTCAACAGTGGCTAATGGTCATAATTAAACTTGGCTTATTTGCATAACCGAAGTGAAGGGAATAGAGAAGGAAATCGCCGCAACTCTCATGGCCGCCATTTTGTGGAAGGGTCGAAAGAAAGTGATTCAAAACAAGACTCAGTTAGCTGTCGAATCACTAACCTTGGCCCAAAGCCTGTCACAAGCGCATTGTTTTTGCTTTTAAGTTTTTTGCACTTGCATTAGGCAATGCGACATGGACTTAATTTATAACTAATTGTCATATGACTGACCATCGAGTGACTATCAATGGCTGTAATTTATATATGAAATCTCGGGGATTTGCTTCGCACTCGCATGTGTCGTGTTCGATTGCAGTTACGAGTAAGATCCCGCCATTGGCCAGTCTAATTGCATGCTAACTGTACTTAAATATCTTTATAATTGACGCCAGTGGGTGTCGTAAAATGCATCGGAGCGTAATACGAGTAGTAAGCACTCCTACGTGTATATAGTCCATGTCGATGTTTGACTAAGCCCCCCAAGAGGGAACCCACCACCCGCAATAAAAAGCATTTATGTTATTTGTCAAGTTTATCGCAGTGAAGCGACAGCGTGGATAGCTTCTATGGCCAACCACTGTGCCTAATTAAACCCAGCACAACCCGGAGTAGTTGAGGTGTTGATGGTGGTGCTTTATCGATGTAACGATCGTTGAATGTTGCGTTTATGATTTTCAAATACCAGTAGCCTCCAGTTGCCTCATGTCGTATATTTCAGATTGACTGTTTATTTATTTCTATATTTGATTTCTATATTTCGATAGCTGGGGCAATTGTGCTTTAAATTTATGAGACACAGGAACAGTGGGACTTAAAGAGATGGGGTAGGAAAGTGGTTTACGATGGTGCATTTGCAGTGGTGTTCAAGCTAACCGCCTAAAGTGATTGTGATTGAGATTGTGATTGCAATGAATGCACGGTAAACAGCGTATTCAAAAGCACAAAACGTCAAACACAAACATCCGATAAAGGCGAAGATGCCTCAACAGGCCAACACCAGACCTGGCTAAGTTGACAAACAGAAGCCAAATGAGCTTGTCTCGGCTCTCAAGCCTCTGCGGGGCCGGAAACTGTCGGATGACGTTGATGTAGTCGCGCCGGTGATGGTAACTATGAAGATGACGGTGGCGGCTTCTTCGGTCTCTAATCAAAGCCAAGTGAAACTGCTTGAGCTGCAACTGTAGGACCTGTGACGGGGCGATCAAACGCGGCCGATCGAACGATCGATTCTTTGGGTCAAACAAACGTTTTACGAGAGAACCTAAGTTCCATAAGTTGCCTTAATCCAAAGTGGCTACTGAGTTGCCTAGTTGCAGGTACTCATTCTGCATATGCAAACACTTCTTGTGGCATTTGGTCAACACCACTTTGCTTTGCTTTGCCAGCTACTGATCTCTCTCAATCGGTCTCTTTCCATCTCTTTTCTCTTTTTCTTATGAGCTCAGGCATCAAAACTTGCGCAGCTCACATTGCTGTCAATCTCCTGTGGCAAATAAACTCGAGTGCCTCATATGCAAATACTCAAATATTTACTCTCCGCTTATTAAGTGAGTAACAGCGGTCAGCGACTGAGCGACAGCAGCATCAACGCAGCGTTCTTCTTCATTGAGCTCACTCACACTGAGTCATTCAGCTGTGAATTGCAAATTGTTTACTTTGCCTGTTTAATCGCTTTAATGGCTAGGCAATTAACATTTTTCAACCCAAGTGGTAGCCACAAAATTACAAAAAACGTCTAACTTACAAATGTTAAATTTTGCGAAACATTTTCATTTATTGAAGCTCAAAGGTGGCGGTCAATTTCAAATCTCAACGGCCGCTCAGCGCCATCTATGGCTCGTATCATCATCCACCCATCGCAGATTACCAACACTTACTATAGGAATAAAAAAGTCAACATTTTCTTACAAAACACCCCATTTTATTTGTTTAAAGCATTTCATGGATGCACTACTTTCAATATGTCACAATAATAATATGCAGCTAACTTCATTCATTCACATTACAATAAATATAAAAGTATCGTAAATTTTAAAACTGCACTTGAGCCATTTAAGCTGGCAGGTGTGTACAGAGCTAACATTTATAAAATGTTATTTAAACAACTACTCTTGTTACCACACTAACAGCCGGCGTATGGTCAGGGCGCTTACAAACTAAACAATTGCAGGTGGGACCCACGGCGAACAGACAAGACAACAACAGCAAGGCATTTGTTGTTGTTTTACTTTTTCCAAACTGCTGCCGTGGCCAATTTGTGTTCGCTTTACTCCTTGGATGCCATGTGACCAACCAGATTACTTGTGATTTTCTCAATTTTCTTCAAATCGGGCATGTTCTCCGCCTTGTACTGTACGCACTGGATATAAACAATAATAATTACCACAATTTTAATCATATTGGCCAATCACATTTCGTACCTTGACATTGTCCGTCATTTTCAGCAGTATGTGACCTTTAGAGTGCACGTATTTCATCGTGTATCGACAATTTTGTGGATTCGCCATGTACATATTTTCGGCTGCGATTTCAAAATCTTCCCAATTCTTAACGTAAACCATGATAATAATAGAATTTTGTAAATGCAAGATACGAAACACAGCTGCAAAATGCAACAACGTAAATGTCAAAATTTAAAGTGACCGCATGTTACACAAAAATATAAGATTTTTTTCAAAGTATACCGTTTCCGCAATAAATGGCTTGTCACTTGTCAATACTAAAGTTATTTGTTATAAGAAACGGTGAATTGGTTGATAAGTAGCAAGTTTGATCAGTGAAGATGTTTAAATTAAATGTTAGACGATGATTTATAGTTTGTTGAAATTATAATATATAACAAAAATTTGAAGAATTTCCTATACTTAATAAAGTGGATCTATGCTGTTAACGTAAACGCGATGTGTTTTGGTATTTTATTTGACGTAATATAATACATTTGAAATTTAGCGTGTGGTCACGCTGCAGTCATTCTCTCATTCATCATGAAAATCGGTCGCTCGCCAGCTATTTTCTCAATATTTATGCTAAATATGTGCTAAAAACAAAGTGATTTTGTTATAAATAGTACATAAACTTGTAGTATGGATGTGCGGGCATGTCATATAAATGAAAGATAAGTGCGACACGTATTGCAAATGTCTGAAAAACGTAAAAGAAAAAATGAAATCTAGTCAAAAATACGTCGCAAATGGAGGGGGAAAGAGGATGATGGCCAAACATAGCCACAGCGAAAAACGCAAATAAGTGACACGCAGAACAATCAGATAATGCAATTGTATTGAAAATAAGCAAGCAAAATAATATACAAACAAATTCATTGACACTACCGAGACAAAAACCCAAACGATTGCACTTGTATTGCTTGTGTAAGTGTGTGTATGTGTGGGCGCATCACACAGTAGCTGGTGTTTTGTTGTTGTTTTTGGGGTTGAAAGCTGCATAACGCGTGACGTGTGGTAGTGTCTATACAACCCCCCCTAACACACACTCATACTCAAAGTGTCACACATTACAAGTGCCACCGTCACCCACACCCAAATGCGTAATTAGAAAATCGCCTTTTGAAGAAGCCACAAGAGACTCAAGAGAGAGAGGACCCAAAAGACACACCAAGATGATGGACAATGATGACACAATGCTCAATAACTGTGGACCACAGTCGGGCGCTGAGACGGTCTACGGCACCGAGGACAACAATATGGTCATGTCCGAAAAGGTATGTTGCCACCATATGATTCATGCGGGCACATGTACACCAAAGAATCTGCTTTTTCTGATAAGGGCAGTCATATCTTTTGTAGTCGCGCATTTGTTGTTGTTGCTTATAATTGGCAACAAAGAACCGATAATAAGCATTGTCTCAGCAGGAAGTGCTATAATCAAAGTTTATGCTTGCAGTCTTATTTATCTGTTTCTTTTTGCCTCTCCCTTCCTAACTTGTTTATTATGCATCAGCTGACTACAGCCCAAGTCATTGACATTCACATTCAGAAATACCAAAATACCGACCAAAAAGGAGTTCAACAATACCTAAATGGAGACAGAGAGAAAGAGAGCGAAACATAGAAATCAATAAAGAGTCAGTTGCCATAATGTAATGTCGCCTCACGCAATTCCCTTGCTTTTTCTATGACCAGTTTATTTTTATGTGCATTTCCCCCTTTTCCTCGCTGTGCGCTGTTCCCGACACTTGCCATTTTCTGGCAATCAAAGCAGCGTCATTGATTTTTGCACTTTATTAGCTTCGCAGTGCTTTAATCGCCAACCATGCAAATGTGCTGGCATGAGCTCATCGACCTTCTAAGTGGTGTCCCCAAAAAGACGAAACCCTTTTAGATAGCACATGTTTTACTAACCTTATTGGCTACCTGTTAATTGTGTTAATGCCTCTCCGCCCACAATTCATTTAACTCATTCAAGCGGCTCCGTCACAGATGTGACGCATAAAGTTACAAACATTTATGTTTTAGCTGAGCCCAAAACTGGTTTGAACTCTGAGCAACTTTAGAGCAGAAATGTTTTCTATGCATGATTTGCTGCTGACCTTATAATTCTGTAAGTCTGTGTGGGGATCGGAGTCTGGCCTTGGATTAGACATTACTTTGGGGGTTTCTGAAGTGCGGAAGTAGAATTTTAAGTGATCGATTTGGTGACATTTTCTATTTATTTATACGTTAAATTCTCTTTTAATTACAATCAATATTTAATCTTAACTCTAGTACTAATATTCATATCAAGCTTTATATTTAATTGAATTTACACTCACTCCCCATTTACTTACTGCACTTTGTGGGCATCGACTTGATTTATTTTGTGTTCATTAATTTATACATGTTTATATAATCTTTTGTTAAATTTTGGTTTTTTATGTGTCCTTTTCTCTTCTTTTTCTTTCTCTTTCAGAATGAACAGGTTGACAGCATTGTGAGTTCAAAATTTGTTGGTGCATTTATTATTGTTGTCACTAAGTTTATTCGTTACTTTTAATCGCACATTTAATTTTTAAAATTGTTTTTCTGTTTTTTTATTTTTACTCTCTTAATTTGTTACACTCTGCACCTAATATGGGATTTGTTTTATTTTTTCTATTTGTTTTTTCACTTAACTTAAACTTAAATGGCATGGGAAGTTTTTAATTTTGAACTCTCAGCTATTCCATCTCTTTCTAGTCTTACTTAACACTAATTTAACTTTACTTTAGGTTCATGTTTTCGTACTTTTTGTTATTGCAGACAACGCATGACTTGCGTTTTTATTGGGCCACATTTCAAGCGCTTTCATTTACAATTTCATTCATAAAAATAATAATAAAACAAAGCAGCCACAAACCGCGAATTTGATACTCGGCTTTTAATTAAGCCATTAAAGTCCGCTCCTCTTTCTCTAACTCTGTATTGCACTCTTTCTAACACGCTCTCTTTACTGTCTTCTTGTTGTTGTTGTCACTGTCTCAATTGCAATCGATTTGAAACTCATGCACCACTTTTAACACTTCAGGTGCAGCAGCTGGCGGGTAGCATTTATCAGGAATTCGAGCGAATGATACATCGCTACGATCAGGATGTGGTAAAGAACCTTATGCCACTGATGGTGAACGTGCTGGAGTGCCTAGATGCCTCCTATCGCATCAATCAGGAACAGGATGTCGAGGTGGAGCTGCTGCGCGAGGACAACGAACAGCTTGTCACACAGTACGAGCGAGAGAAGAGCGCTCGCAAGCAGTCAGAACAAAAGGTGAGTCAAAGCAAAATTTAAAGTCAGAACAAGTTTAACGTTTTCCCTGTGCAGTTGCTGGAGGCTGAGGACTTGGCCGAGCAGGAGAACAAAGAGTTGGCCAGCCGTCTGGAATCTCTTGAGAGCATTGTGCGAATGTTAGAGCTAAAGCATAAGAACAGCGTGGAGCACGCCAGTCGCCTGGAGGAGCGCGAGACTGACCTCAAGAAGGTAAGCAGCATTGACCTTTACCCGTTGTCAATGCGATCAAAACGGACTTCATCCTCTTCTCACACCCTTACTCATGGTCGCAACTTGTCCTCTTGCAGGAGTATGCCAGGCTACATGAGCGTTACACGGAACTGTTCAAGAACCATGTGGATTATATGGAACGCACAAAAATGCTAATGGGCTCGACGCATTCACAGATGAGCACTGCCTCCGATCGCATGGAGGTCAGCCGGGCGCGACTGAATCCCGTGGCGCGCAGCTCTGGTCCGGTTTCCTATGGTTTTGCCTCTTTGGAGAATTCCGTTATGCTCGACACGGAGACGATTTGCAGTGTTGGCAGTCAGTCGGATGAATCGGGACCTCCTTCGCTACAAAACGAACTCGACAATTTAGCTGGCACTGTGGAGCGAGGTGCGGCCACAGATGCGCTGCAGCAACAGCATCAGGCAACCTCTCCACAGAGTCCCGACATAAGTCCCGTTGTGCCAAATGCGCCCTCAAATGGTAGGTGAAAAGTACATACTTGGTTAATCTGTTACCTAACATGCAACTCTACTAATTTTCCCAACATTTTCTACTTTCTTTTGTGTTTGTGTTAACTTCACTAAAATCAAACGAACCCACACAACTAAAACAATTCCCAGTTGGTCGATCGACCACGAAGAAGGAGCAACGCTCGGACAATAACCTGTACCAAGAGTTGTCCTTCCAGGATAACGAAGAGAGCGAAGAGAATGAAATTGTTACAGGTAAGAGGTAGCTTTCTGCTTGGACGACAATACATTGCATCGCACGATTTGTTCAATGCTCTCACAAGTATCCCCAAACTCAACTCAATGCCTTGTTTACATCTTTCTTTCTCTCTCTTCTCGAATTTGAATGCACATTACCCACACCACCAATATAAATGCACATTTAATCTACACACTGCGACTTCAACTGGGACTAAATGGTTGCCAATCTGTCTATCTTCCTGTAACAGGCAGCTGGGTACATCCCGGAGAGTACGCATCCTCAGGTAGGTATCACACACTCGATCACGATCAAGTCCAAGTTCGCGTACAAGAACAAACTCCACCACCAACACCATATAATTCCTACATATATGGATTCATCTATATAACCTGTAAATACATCAAATATCATACGATAATCGACTGATTTAAATCAAATGACATCGGATCTACTCGCGAAATTTTTATTTGTGATACTTACTATATGTGTTGGAATTGATGTGCTCGAGATACTGTTGTCACAATGCAAATGCGAAGCCTAATAAAAAATATGTTTATAATTATTGACCGCTAATGAAAATTTCAATTTCTCTTTTTATGCCGAAACCTCTTTACTTATTCAAAAACCAATTCCCTTCTCCCAAAACGCTTCTGTACAAAAACCTAACACAAAAATACCGACACTCACAACAAAAATATAAAAAAAACTATTTTTTTATGATATTGAAGCAAACGACAACTTTTTCGGTAAGTTTTGTAGTGCGATATGACTTGATTTTTTTCATACACACATAGTCCATAGCTATAGTCCTTTTATAGTTGTAGTCTAATCCTATGTAAGTAGCGGCTCTATTTGAGTTTCTCTTTTACATTGATCTTTCAATTTTTATTTTATTATTCGTTTGGTGTCAGGGGGTGAACGATTTTCCGGGTTTATCACAGTCTTCAGTTTTGGTTTTTAGTTGACATTATTAATTATAGAGTAGTCTGTTTGGTTCGGGTTTTAACTTTGATTTCGATCTACATCAATTCTTACTACCTTTTATTTAACGTTACGTTTCTCGATATCACTAATCTTCTGACGTTTTGCATTCGATCCCTATGATCCATATTAAAATCATTATATTTCCACGCATGTTTTACTTTTGTACATTAACATTTTCCATCATTGATTGCATCTACTACTTCCATACTCAACAACCACTTGCGTTCTACATTTACACATTTTTAATGGATTTTGTTTGTATCTTTTACGTTTTTTACTTTTACTCGAATGATGCTAACGACATTCTAAATGCATTTACAGGAATGGGCAAGGAGGTGGAAAACCTCATCATGGAAAACAATGAACTGTTGGCCACCAAGTAAGTGTGACTAATCCAATCGACCCACTTGAGTCAATAGGTCAATCAATAACCGCCAACCAACTCAACAGAAATGCACTCAACATTGTCAAGGACGATTTGATAGTTAAAGTGGACGAGCTGACGGGTGAAATAGAAATTGTGCGCGAGGAGCTAAACGCCATGCAACAGTCGAGATCCAAGCTGCGACAGCGCATCAGTGAGCTGGAGGATGATTTGAAGAAGGTCAAGGAGCAGGTGAAGCAACAAAGTAAGTTAGAGTTTACTTAAAATACTCTTAAGCTAATTCATGTTCTCTCCTTCGACAGACACCGAGCAGGAGGAGAATGATGTGCCGTTGGCGCAACGCAAGAGATTCACGCGCGTCGAGATGGCCATGGTGCTAATGGAGCGCAATCAGTACAAGGAGCGGCTCATGGAGCTGCAGGAGGCAGTGCGCCTCACAGAAATTCTGCGTGCCTCGCGAACAGTCGACAACCTGGACAAAAAGTCGAAGCAAGGTATATGGAAATACTTTAGCAATCTATTTACGTAAGTTTTCCTCTTGACAACCTTTGGACATCGCCATTAATAAACCTCTCAAAACAGCCCTTCCAATCGCCCGACGGAACGTGTGGCCGACGGGCTTGGAGGGGGGCCGATGTTTCGTCACACAAGCGGAGGAAGCCCTTCCCATAGCCACGGATCACCCAGCCGTGGAGGAAGCGACAATCGCCTTGCCCTAGCCGGTTCACATCCACCGCCGCATCCGGCCAGCGCTGGCCTGGCCAATGCGTTAATCATGGCCAAGGATTACTCGGAGGAGGGCAGCTCAGAGCGAATCAACGCCAGGCGCCGGGAGCAGTATCGCCAACTGCGTGCCCATGTGCAGAAGGAGGATGGACGTCTGCATGCCTACGGCTGGAGTTTGCCCATCAACAAGACCAATCAGGATGCAAACCCGAGTCGTCATTCGGGAGGTGTACCCGTGCCCGTATACTGTAATCCTCTGTCGGAAGCATCGCCGCATATGAAAGTATTTTGTGCAGCAGGCGTCAATTTACAGGGCGGTTTCACCAAGGATGGCCAATCGCTGATACCCGCCGACTCGCCGTACGCGCCCCGCTCGACTCTCAAAATAGCTGAGATTACTAGTCCAACGGCAGAGCAAAGCGCCGAGGCGCTGGATCGTCAAATGGCGCGGGCAAGCCTAGAGACGCTTGAGCCAGAGACACAGCTCAGCTCGTATGTGTGGATCTGCACCAGTACACATGCTGCCAGCACAGTGAGCGTGGTGGATGCCAATCAGTCTGCTACGGTGCTAGATGCCTTTCCCATCTGTGCATCTCATCTGCTGTGCATTGCATCTGTACAAGGAGCCATGGAGAATGACTATGCGCTACTGGAGCAGTCGGAAGTGGTCAAGGCAGGAGAGATGCTGCAACGTCCAGGCGAAGGCCCCGAGCTACTAGGCAAGGTTGAGTTTATACGCGTGCGTCCCAAATCCGATCAGAATAGCAATAGCAAACAGCCCTCTGAGGAGGACGAGGACGTGACAGCCGTTGCAGTGCCTGGCGTGGCCGAGGCCAAAGAGGCGACGGAAAAGTCAAACGAGCAGCTGCCAGCTGTGGATACTGCCGAACCCTTGGGCAATGTCGAGGCCATCAAGATACGTCAGGCTCTACCAGGAGCACCGCAGCGGTTGCCCAGTACCTCGGAGAGCAGTAATCATGTCAACAACAACAACAGCTCGCAATTTACCATCAAGTCCTTGAATCCCATACTGGGCACCAAAGAGCGCGAGGAGCCGTCAATGAGTTCGGTGGGGCCGACAATGTGGTTGGGCGACCAGGAGGGCTGGCTGTACGTGCACAGCAGCGTGGGACTGTGGCACGAGTGTCTGCACAAGGTACTCCTGCCCGATGCAGTGCTGGCGATTGTGCATGTGGAGTCACGGGTTGTTGTTGCGCTGGCCAATGCTCAGTTAGCTGTGTTCCGCCGTCAAACAGATGGCCAATGGGATCTGAATAGTTATCACCTGGTTACGCTCGGTGATCGCAATCATTCGATACGTTGCCTCTGTGTGGCAGGCGAACGCATTTGGGCCGCGCATCGCAACAAGATCTTCATTGTTGATCCCATTTCACTCAACATTGTGCACTCGCTGGACGCACATCCGCGCAAGGAGAGCCAGGTGCGGCAGATGGCAGCCACAGGTGCCGGTGTCTGGGTATCCATACGGTAAGTCCATCGGTTCCAACCGCTTTAAGTTCAGCTAATCTTGGACTTCTGCTGTACTTCAGACTGGACTCCACGCTGCGTCTGTACAACACGTATTCATTTGAGCACAAGCAGGATGTGGACATTGAGCCCTATGTGTCCAAGATGTTGGGCACTGGCAAGTTGGGCTTTAGCTTCGTGCGCATCACAGCTCTGATGGTGTCCTGCAATCGACTCTGGATTGGCACCAGCAATGGCGTAATCATCTCCGTGCCGCTCGCCGAGATCCAACAGAAGCCATGTAAGTCACAATTCGACACTCCCTTACACCTATCTTCATATTTATTCTCTTTCCTGTCTGGTAGCTGATCCCCATGGCCAAATGCCACTGTGCTGCATGGCCAATGCTCAACTGTCCTTCCACGGTCATCGCGATGCGGTCAAGTTCTTTGTATCAGTCCCCATGCTGCAGCAACCGAATGGCACGCTAACCTTCAGCAACAAACGACCCGATATGTTGGTCATGTGTGGCGGCGAGGGCTACATCGATTTTCGCATAAGTAAGTGGAGCCAACGGCCATGCAAGCTCTAGCTTACCCATCTGACAGCCTGATCAGATCAGACAACGCGACCAGCTTTCTATATGCAATCAATTTATTGTATAATCGTTCCATATTCCCCTGCAGGACATGATAAATTCGATGCTAGTGATAATGCAGCGCATTTGATAGTTTGGAAAGTCGATACGTAAGCCTTTTCATTTTGAATTTTCTTTTTGTTTTTGAATTGTTTTTTTTTTGTATCTTTTGATTTGAGCTGATTACTTTTTGAGTTTAATTTGCTTAGTTTTGTAACCGTTATCGTTATCGTTTTGTATTTAGTATTTGTTGATTTAATCGCATTTTCTTTTCGTTTAACCTGCCGATCGTGTAGTACCTTCAATTTATAGTGCTCCTCCGCTCAGCGCCACGACGCCTTCCGCTCTCCGCCTTCCTGTAGCCTCAACTAGACACAAGTTACAAGTTCAAATTGGAATGCAGCATTTTAACTGAGCCAGAGACGCGTGTGTGCGTGTGTGTGTCCTGATTCAGAACCTGACCCCCAAGGTTTACGCAAACTTTATGTTCAATGTTTATTTCGTTCTGTTGCAATTTGATATCACTTTCCTCTATGTATACGCACTTGGTCACAGTTCCACCAACTCCACATACTGTTCACAAGTGGTGTCCCTTGGTGTCCTTGTAAAATGTCCTAATCGATTTTAAAGTCAAACTCAAAGGAACAATTATATAAAAAATATCTCCAATTTTGTATATACATATATAATAGTATAACTTCTAATTAATCTATGCTATATTTCTATTAATATAGTTTTCAACTCGGAGCAAAGGCGAATGCAAATGCTTAAGCCAAAGCCTCACACTTTTTAAATGCGGTGTTTAACTCATTATGGTATTTGCTATTGTTCATTTTGCTTTTCAGTTAACAATATATTAATTTAATTATTTATATTTTTTATTGTCTTCTAAATTGTAAAAATGCTGGCTTATTTACAAACTACCAACAATACGCGCACTTTCAGTTAAAAGAAGGAAAATAAATATACTAATATAAAACTAAATTTTAATCACTATAGAAAAGTTAAAACAATACTCCTGTAGCTGTGCAGCAAACTTAAATAATAGTATAAACAATAATAACAATCCTCAATGCTTTTCTGTAATATATATGAAAAATCATTTATGATCCTTTCTATGTAGTTGTTTCGCTGCAGCACAAACTATTTGTATATAATGTATTATTTATTATGCGTTATACATATCAACTAATAATGTTTAATGTAATTTTGCAGATGACAATGACATGGAGAACAGTATTCAACTGGAACCAAATCAAACAATCGAAAATCGAGGCGATAAGAGTTATTTAATTGTGTGGCATGTTAGTCAACGTTAAATCTAATTTGAAACTATACCCGGTATACATAGAGTACAAGTGGCATTGTATCTTATAGGTAGAAGGATGCATCCCTATAAATATCATAATGCACATATTTGCTTGATCAGTGGGGTTAATTTGTCCGTCATTGATTCAAAGAGTAATGAGTCTTTGGTATGTACCATTTCGACAGTAGTTGGTCTAGTTATACGCATTTTACTTTAAAAATAAGAGATTTGTGGTATGGGATTGTACATACCTCAAGACCAGACGGTCATAGTTAAATCAACTCGGCTGACAATGCTGATCAAGGATATGACAACTTTATGGAATCGACAATGCACCATTTGCCTATTGAATGCATTCGCACAAACCTGTAATACTAATACCCATACTTGACCATTTTTAATTGGCAGAGGGTAGATAATTAAGATGCTATAGCATCAATTCAGTTGGTTTAGATGTGAGCTCAAATCACGTGTGCCGGGTATCACACTGTCGGGCGCATTCGACTGTATATTTCTTACCTGTTAACTTTGCTTTAAGTCCAAATTAATCTATTTATAATCAAGTTATTTGAAGATCCAAACTAAGCAGTTAGAACTTTTGAGGGCTAGCAAAAATAACACCGTACTTTAGTTTCTATTAATATATCAATTTTATTTAACTAATACAATGCGCCGGAGCATTGCCAAAAAAAATATAAGTTAATTAATAACACACAATTGGGTACCAACACATTTTAGTTAAATAACACACAAATGCTAATAATAATGCTTCACATATGCAAATTAGCTTCACGTAATAAATAAAAATAGATGAAATAATCGTTATTTGTCAGTGATAGCCTACTAAATATTGCAAATATATAATATATATACATAAATATTAAGATTTAAATTTGTACATTTTATGCGCTCTTCTGACAATTGAAGAAGTTGTGTTTTACAACCACAGTTTGAAAATGCCCAAGAATCCTTAAGCATACTAAAGAGCGCCTTTTTCGAAAGCAATTTGTGCGTGATGTTTGTCCAAATATTTAGTTGAATTGTAAATCTTTTAAGTTAACAATCGGAACGACAACAAAGAAGCGAAAAAAGCAATTTCTAAGTAGTTATTTGTTAAATAATTTTAATTTTAGTTCGCATAGCTGTTATTTCTTTGTTTAATAATAATAAAAACAATAAGAAACCAAAAGTAATTAACATTTCCTCGTTTCAGTTTATGTTTCTGTTCAATGCATATCATTTCGATTATTTTTTAAAGGCGCCAAGTGATATTTTATTTTGTCAAGCACATTTATACATATACAATATTTATGGGAGACACAATTTAAGAACATTTAAATGCAAATTCAAAATACGGCATTATTGGCTTTGGCTTGAACGATGACTCTGCATAATTATAATAACTAACAAACAAATTATATACAAACAAATAACAAATATACTGTAAATAAAGCCACATTTATAATATAGAAAATTATGTGAAATAAATTATTAATTTCAATCGAATACCGTCTTATAAATGCCACAGTTTCAAGTTACTTTTGTTGTCTGTATAATTTATTTATCTTATTCTTATTTATCTATGACATTACAATTGAACACATTAAAAATTCCATTGGACATCCTCAGAGCATTCGGTTTGATGGTCATCCAGCGGTCCAACGATTTCATCGTCCATTGAAGAATTATTTTGTAACTCGGTACGACATTTCTTGATATGGTCTGAAATGGATGAATGTCGGCATTGCTTGAAGAAGGCGTGCGTCATTAACTTCTTTGCACTCCAACGATTTTCAGCACTTCGATTTAAGCATATTTCCGCAAACTGGTGAAAATCATCGGATAGAACACGTTGGCTAAATACTTCATACGATCGTCTAGCTGTTGAGTTCTCAAATGGCATTTTTCCCTGATCGTCCAAGAGCATTGTATATGTTGATCTGTCCAGCAACGAGGGCACATTTCCGCGTATCTTTTCTGTGTACATGAGGGTGGGTTGAGTCTCTATATATGGTTGTATTCCGTTGGCCATTTCACATGCAGTTATGCCCACGGAATATATGTCGCACTTTTCTGTAAATCCATGTATGTTTTGATCGAGGACTTCAGGAGCTGCCCAATTTAGATTTTTCATTTGAGAGACGCCATGCAAAACATTTTTCTTTTTGCCATGCTTTATGAAGCTGCGACTCTCATAAAAATTCGATAATACTGCTTTCTGGCTATCCAAAAGTATGTGACTTGCTTTGACAGATCCGTGAACAGAGTCATTGAAGTGAATATACATGAGTGCGGAGAGAACATCCTTAAAGATCAATGCAATTAAGGTTTCCGGAAATCCGTTTGTAAAAATACTATTGAGTAAAATTTGGCACGTTCCAAAACACATATAGGGATACAGAATGTATACGTCCATTTCCGAAATAAAACTATGCAAAATTTTATTGATATTTATGTGCTTAAACTGACGGCAACATAAGATTTCAGCGAATAATTTCTTCAACGCTTCATCGTTTTCCTCCTCCAGCGAAAATTTTTTGATTACGATAACCCGATTATTGACTGTGTAATTAGCTTTATAAACTGAACAAAATGTTCCACTTTTAAACTCCTTTGTAAATTGATAATCGGATAAACTATTGCTAAACATTTTGTCTCCCGTTCAATTCTTATTTGTATTTTTGTTGAAAGTCGATGCTTGCTCGAACAGCTGTTAGTAAACAGCTGATTGCTGTTCCGATGCATGAACGGCGTTACGAGGAAGTTAAATGGCGGCCCGTGAATGTCACAATTAATAGCATTGCAGAAGTTTTCGCACGGCGTTATTGCTGTTTAATAGTAATTTAAATGCATATCTAGCGGCACCAGTGCTCATGGCTACTCTGCACGACACATTTCGTGCGCACTGGCTGATCTCGGTCTTTGGTATAGTGCTTTTTGTAGCCGGCGCTAGTGTACTCTATTGGAATGAGGGACGTGCGGTGCACACAATGCTAGCTCTGGATGAGGCTTACGCAGATGTCTACTCCATGCAGTTCACTGAGGAAGAGCAGGACCAAAACTTTGAGAATCGCATTGTACATCTCTCTGGCCCCATAATTTGCGGTGAACCACTTACAGAGCCGGACTACAACATTCAACTGATGGCCGTAAAGCTGAAAAGACGCGTCCAAATGTATCAATGGGTAGAAGAGACTGTTGAGCATAACTTTGGCGAGAGTGTGGGAACAGTGGAAACGGATTCGAGAACATATTATTATACTCGAGAATGGCGAGACAAGATTGTAGACTCTCGCAACTTTCACAATCATCATGGCCACAAGAATCCCTCCCGCTTTCCTATCGAGAGCAACGTTCAGGTCGCCGATGCCGTCTACATTGGCAAATACGAACTGGGTGCACAGGTCAAGCACAAATTCAATAGCTTTAATGAACTTACCTCAGATATTCGGCCCGACGACAACAGCATCAAACTGCACCTTGGTCTATACTATCATACAAACGATGTATTCAATCCGGAAATCGGAGATTTGCGCATACTTTTCACCTATGCCGGAATGGAGGGTGAAATGTACAGCATAGTCGGCAGACTGCAAGGAAACAAGGTGGAACCATATCTAACCACGCGTGGTGTGCCAGTGCTCCTGGTTTATCCAGGTGAAATAAGCGCTCTTGAAGTGTTCAGGCTGGAGTACCGAGCCCAAGTGTTGCACACGTGGTGGTGGCGCTTTATCGGCTGGGTGTTGATTTTCTTCGGTGTAATCTGCAATTCAAAGCTGCTCCGTGTAATTCGTAAGTACCTCAAATGATTCAACTCGTATCATTCGCATATATTTTATATTTTAATACTTAATCTTAATTTGCTTGCAGTGCTTCGTGTGCCATTGCTGATTGCTCTGGCGCCTGACTCACATTTCCCAGTAACTGGTAACTTCATCATTGCCTTTTCGCTGGCTCTAACAATTGCTGCCGTAGCCTGGATTCTACATCGACCTGTGATTGGCGCTTGCCTCTTCCTGGCCGGAGCATCTCCTTACGTGTGGCTCACACGCAACCTTGTGGACTACAATCGCATAGATTGAGCTGTGAGCTATGCCCCAATCTCAATACCAAATAAACAGGTTATTTAACTATTAACAAATTATTTGTTCAACCTCTTGTCCGTGCCATGTGACCGTCTATCTCGTGTGTCTGTCAATAAAAAATGAATAACACCTAATAATACTATTTAATTTTAGAATTCCCTAATGACCACATTCGGCGTCTCGTTGAGTGCTCCACCATTTCCAGCGCCAGGGCCTGCGCTAGGTTTGGGAGTGGACTCTGAGGATGTGTGAACGCTGGGGCTTTGGGATTTATCCTGCTCCTCGTGGCACGATGGCGGCTCCTCGAAGCGTACATAGGGTTCAAAGCTATTGTTGATCTGCACAGAGCCCCGATGCAGATTGTTGGACTCCGCCTCGAAGAGAATCTCGTTGATGAAACGCTCGGCAAGCAGTCGCTGCTCACGTGGCAATCGCTTCAATTTGTGGGTCCAGGTACGTGCGATTGATTCTTCTTCGGGGTAAGTGCCAGCCAAGTACTCGCAGGCAATGTTGAGCAGCTCGTCCGTGTTATGAGTGCTGACTGTAGTTGTTGTGGGGGCATTGTTGGAGTTGTTGTTGCAGGGAGGCGTTTGCCGCGCTCTCTTTCCGCCTGTGTAGTCGCCTTGTGGATGTGATGTTTGATGCATGACGCCCGACGACGGTGGCGGCGGGGGCGGCAGAGGATCCACCTTTTGCACATGCCCAAATGATTTGTGGAACATTTCCGAAATGTTTGGTGTTTGTCCTGTAACAGTGCGATAAGGATAATGAAGCGCGGAACTGCTACCACTTGTATGCTGCTCCATGAAGGCTGCCGTAGAGCTGGAATTTTCGCTGAACGAGAAGGAAGGCTCGTTCTTAAACGTGGGATTAACAGCCAGAAACTTTTCTGTATTCCGCAAGAAGTCGAGCTCCTGAAAAGTCCAGCACCGCGGTGTGTGCAAGTTGCCCGAACGCATGGCACTCTCCACAACCTTCAGCTCCTTGCGGTAGTTTGTACGCAAGGTGTTGATCTTTTTCTTGACGTCCTCGACGGTCGCGTCACGCTTTAGATAATGGTAGATGGGCACAAGGCGCTGATAGGCCTCGGCGCGTTTCTCTCGATTTGTGTAATCCCGGAGAGAAGTGTCCCAGAGCACGGGCATATCGCGATATGTCTGTATGAAGGCACGCAGATAGTGACGATTTTCCTCAGCTCCCGACATTATTTTGATGCTGTGCGTCGGCGGCGGCGGTTGGTGGATCATTTTTAAATGCAACTTTCAAAAATACCCACGGATTAGGCGGCAAAAACCGAAAATTTACTTTTTATTCCGACCAAGTGAAAAAATGACAAATTTATGTATGGACCTATTGACGAAATGTCAGTGGGCTGTTGTTGTTGTAGCTGTGTTGGTGGTGGGTTGTTTGACAGATTGCTGGGCATATTGCTGCATTGACGTAACTGCGCTTGTGTGTGTGACGTCACAGCAACAAGTGCTGCCTTCTTTATTTTTCTTTTATCTCGTATGGTACCACTTCCACTCATTTATCGATATCATTTTGACTTGGTGCCCTGGTTTAACAGTGTATTTTTGAGTTGAATAGTGAGTAACAATAATAACATTTCGTAAACATTAGTATTTTAACAGAGCCGTTTTGAGTGGAAGAGTCGGCAGCATTAACATAAATGTAAAATAAAGCGAGACGAACAGCCGTGCGACCGGACGTGTTTGGCCGTTGATTTTGATTTTTTAGTATCGACGCGCTGAATGGAAAGCAACTTGAACACGTACTAGGCGCGGTGTAATTTTTTGTAAAAGAATTACAATAGACATTTGTGCAATTAATCGCGTGCGTTGCTAGTAAATCGTAAAAAGAACGTCAGAAAAGTGTTACAAAAAAAAGGGACGCCGACTACAGCATTCAATGGAGATCGTTTACTAATGCGTGCGAGTTTTTGTGACTGTGTATGTGTATTAACTGTGACTGGCGCTTCTCTGAGCAATTTTGCGCGCCGCTTTTTAATTGACCAAAGCATTTGTTTCATTTAATTTTTTAAAAACAAAGATGGATCTTGCAAGGAAATGAATAAAACAAAACAAACAAATATTTTTTGAAACAATCCAAAAAGAAACTTGAACAGAAACAAAAAAAGGCCTATTCGTGTAAGTGTGCGAGGTGAAGGTGTTTGTGTAGCGTCTTTGCCAAATTTAATGCAATTCAAACAAAATGGAAACCATAGAGGAACAATCAAAAACAGGTGAGTTAGAATCGCTTGAAGAGGAGGAACAGAAGCAGCTGTTTGCACGACGCGTACATTTGGGTTTATTTTTTATTTGTTAAATTTTCAATGTCGTCGCCAGAGAATAGTCACAGCAGGCGTTAAGCATTCACATAAAGTGTCACTAACAGCAGATAAATATTTTTTGTAGTACTTGATTGTTGTTGTGGCGACTAAAAAAAGCAATCGGCAACGCGACAGAGAATGTTAAGCTGCTTTCTTATTTCTTAATTTATTTCGGTTCAAGTGATGTATCGTCAATGGCAGGCGACCACGCATAAAAATGTGTGCTAAATATTTTGCACCCCTCGCCCAATACCCATACCCTGTTCCCCTATCGGCACTGTACCAACCCAGCAACAAATACAACCAAAGGCGCTTGCTGCAAATACAGGGCGCAGTTGCCCGTGGCTCTGGCTCGGGCTGCCTGCCTGCGCTGGGCTCTTAGGTAGTGGTGGAAACAAATTTGGTTGCGAAGCCTCTCTCTCGGTCTGTCTGTGTCTCTCTTCTTTTGGCTTTTGTTATTGTTACAGTTGCTTAGTGATTTACCTAGCATATTTTCACGTCCTGCTTTCCCTCTTTCCTTCTTTCCGGGTAGATGATTAACAGAGGACACATGCCATTGCGTTTGGCTGTTGTTTCAATGTTAATGACGTTGCTGCATGCATTTGTACATGTAAATAATTGCGTGTGTGTGTGTACAGATGTACGCCGACGCGAAGGTCTCTGCGTTGCGTCGCCGCAGCTCAGGTCAATGAGGGAGAGAGAGACTGCGTCAAGGCTTGAGAAGCGTAATTTTATTACAAGATTCCACATTGATGAGTCTGTTCGGCAAAATCTTTGACTATGAATCTGCCTATGTGTGCGTATACATATGTACAGCTGCGGTTAAAAAAATAGCACTATGACCACAATTTTTTTCGTCTTAATTTTTTTTTACTTTTTGGACACTTTTTGATTCTTTTATTTATTAAACTTAAAAGATACAATGATTATCAAATAATAAATGGAAAAAGTTAGCCGGTCTTAGCGGATTTTTTTTTAAATAATTGCAAAAAACAAAGAATGGCTCAAATTCAGGCGGTAACAATAATAGCACTATTAGTCGAAGTTGGCTTAAAACTAAATAAGGAAACAAAAAAAATATCCGGGAAATATTAAATATTTAAGGAAACGTATTCTAAAGTAATAATAATAATATTAATATTTTGTTGAGTAGCTTTTATTGGCGATCACAGCTGCACAACGTCTCGGCATGGAGTCCACTAAGTTTTGGCACCTCTCTTTGGGAATTTTGTTCCACGTGTCCTCTACAACGGACCAAAGGTCCTTGTTACTCCGGGGCTTGGCTTCAGAAACCTTTTTCTTGATATCAGCCCAAAGATTTTCTATTGGATTCAAATCCGGCGACTGGGCAGGCCATTCCAAAAGGCGGATCGAATTATCCTCGAACCATTTCCGAGCAGTCTTGCTGGTGTGTTTAGGATCGTTGTCCTGTTGGAACACCCAAATCAAAGGCATTTCCTTCTCGGCATATGGCAACATGATATTTTTCAATATGTCCGTGTAAACATGTTGGTCCATAATGGTTTTTATCCAGTATATCGGACCTACTCAATAGTATGAAAAACAAGCCCCCATCATTATGTTTGACCCTTCGTGTTTTACCGACTTACAAGTAAAATGGGGATTGTATTCCGCTTTTGGTGGATGCCGAACATATAATTGAGAGCCTTTTCTGCCAAACAAAACTATTTTGCTTTCGTTTGACCACAAAATCTTGCGCCATTTCTCCACGGGCCAATCTTGGTGCAACTTGGCAAACTGTATGCGCTTTGCCACATGCTTCTTTGCCAAAAGTGGGGCTTTCCTTGGACTGTGGGCATTAAGTTCATTTGGCCTCAAACGTTTGCGAACTATTTCCACGCTTGGGGCTATCTTAAGCTCCTTTTTTTAGCTCCATAGCTGGCTTAAAAGGCTGCTTCTTGCTTTGGCGAACCAAGCGCGGGACCCCCTTTGGAGTCATTGCGGGCTTTCTTCCTCGTGTTTCGGCTTTTTTTTTATACAATATTGCGTTGAGGATCATTTTATTTGAACAACCGATAATTCGCCCAATTTCGGCATAAGTTTTGCCTTCTGAGATCATGCTTTTGATCCTTCTTCTTCCTTCGTCACTGCAACGTTGTCCTCGACCCATAGCTTGAGAAAACTTCATTTTTTTTTGGATAAAACTTAATATCAATCTTAAATGTGATCCCCTTTTTAAAATTTGGTTGCAATTTCCATAAATAAATCACTTGTATTACTTTTATTCACGTAAACACGTCAATGGTGCTATTATTGTTACCGCCTGAATTTGAGGCATTCTTTGTTTTTTGCAATTATTTAAAAAAAAATCCGCTAAGACCGGCTAACTTTTTCCATTTATTATTTGATAATCATTGTATCTTTTAAGTTTAATAAATAAAAGAATCAAAAAGTGTCCAAAAAGTAAAAAAAAATTAAGACGAAAAAAATTGTGGTCATAGTGCTATTTTTTTAACCGCAACTGTATGTAAAGTAGCAAATGCCATTCTATTAGTCGTTCATCTTGTTTTTGGCAGTCGTCCAGCGAGAGGAAAGAAGAAGCTTGAAGAGGAGAGCTAACAGTAAAAGGAAATTCCTAAATTGAAATGCTTTCCATTATGTTGCTATTCACTCTCATTCCCATGCCCATGCCCATGCCCATTCCCATCCCTTGGCCAGTCACCACCTGTGAGGTTGCTTCGCACTTTGCCCTTAACTTGCACACATGTGTTTGTGAGTTCGCTCTCCTGCATCGGTGACTGGAAGGGGCAACACCTGTGGCTTCCGCCTGACTGCATTTTCATGCAAAATTCGCTAGTCCTCGTTCCCGCTTTGGGTTCAGTTGCAATTCTGAGTTTGATCACCTAGCGTCGCTTTTGTTTCATTATGTTGCACTTGCCAAGTTACCAAGCTGAGTCTCGGCTCGGCTCTGTCTACAAGAACAACATTAATTTGGTCACGGTTCGTCGTCAGGCCTGGTCATATTTCACCTACGGTGAGCAGGAGCAAGTCAAGCAAAGGAGTCTTAAGCAAGCCGCACTATGTCAAGTATACGAGGATTTCACAGGTATTTATTTCGATGTACCTTAGTATCTCATGGATTTTCTCAGGTACAAGGATTTCATGATTCATGCACCATCTTGTGGTACCCTTAGAATCTGTGGTCTCGGATATTTATGCATTTTCTACGCGTTGTGAATATCTACAGATCCAGTAAAGAATAGAAAGTCAGCCGAGCAGAGAAACTCTTAATTGAAGCAAATAAATTCATTATTTCCGATAGCAAATTGCATTCAATAAAAATAAATATAGCAGCAGATATGCATGAGCTCGCTAGGTTCTGTTGGGGATTCTACAATTAATGGGAATTAAAGAAATAAAGGGAAATATTACGCAGCCATCAGAGTCGTTTATTACCACGCTCCGACATGTACTAGTAGTTGATTTTATACAGTTTGAAATAAGTTGCAAAAATGTTTTTCCATTTCCTTAGAATGAAATTAAACACAACCAAACAGATTTTTCAGTTGGCACCTACAAGAAATCAATATACAGAGTAATTCAATTCTGAATTGGGCTTTTAAGCAGCAACAGTCAGTTCCAGGCGGTAACTTGGTCAATAACCGAGCTTCTCCAATGTAAATAGTAAACCGTCAATATTTTCTTAGTTGTCAAGTGTTCGATTTGCTATCATTATTTCAATTATTGTTATCATTTGTGTTTTCCACTGACATTTCTCAAAAGTTGACTCACAACAACTCGACTTGACTCACAACAACACATCTAATATTATAATAATAATAGAGAGAGTGCATTAAGAGTGCATGTCATGCGATGCATTCCACAGACGCTTTAATACCTTTATAAACACTATAAATATTTGAAATAGCTGCAGAAAATTCCATTGCAAATTTGCCGTGTTTATGTAGAGATATTTCTGAAAATTCCATGCGTCATATGGCGACGACAATGAGTGCATCTGTTGCTGTTGCTGCTCATCTTCATCCTCATCCTGCCGTTGTTGCCGCCTCCATAGGGGGGAGTCTGGACTTTGCTCAATTGCACAAGTGCAACGATGATGGCGGCGGCGGCGGCGGCGGCGACTGGGAATCGCGTCGTCTCGAGCCGCGGAGATACAAAAGCGCAATTGGCATCAGTTACAGCCGCACAGTTCTGGATAAAATTAATGTACAACGACATGTGGCTGCAGGGGCGGGGAGTGTGCGAGGGGGGCTGGTGCTGGGAAAATTGAATGCACTTGAACATTTCTGTAGAGCTCGTGTGGGTGGTGGCGGCACTGCAATGCTGCAACGCTGCATCGTTGCAACGGCGGCTGCATTTTCTTTTTGTTTTGCATCTTTTTTGGCTTGTCAAAAGCAAGAAGATGGCATTGATGTGAAGGTCACAGGGGAGGGGACAGCTATGCTCTGACAACCACAACCGCAACTACGAGGGAACCACAATAATAATAACAACAATCATCACTTGGCGATCACAATTAAAATTGATGTCAACAACTCACAAAATGCTAAATGATCGACGAACGCGTTCGTCTCTGCCTCTGTCTCCTCATCCTCCGCCTCCGTCATAGACGCTGCCCTTCAGCTGCTGCTGCTCTGAGGGGTCTAAGAGTTCCTGCTCTTGGTTCTGCGCTTCATTCGCATTTGTCTGGTTAACGTCTCAGCTCTCCTCCTGCCCCTCAATGCCAGAGTCATAGCCATCGCCTCGTTTTGCAATTTGCATAAACAAACAAAACTGATGGCCATAAATCATAGCGCCAAACTTTTAATATGCCTCTCTACTCTTAAGCAAAGTGTACTTAAATTTATTGGCTACTCAATAGGGCGAGGGTCATTAAGAGGGAGGTGAAGGTAACGGCGAACCTATAAACCATACAATTGCCGAACTCATTAGTTAATGCCAATTTATCTTCAGCCGGGTATAGGCAAGTCGGTCAGCTGTGTTGCCGGGCTGTGTCGCAGTGCACTTAAACATTATGATTCTAAATTAAATATAGATATATTAATAGCACATACATATATCCTAATGCCTTTGTCACTCTCTTTCATTCTTGTCTCGCAGAGCTGTCCATCATGTCGAAGCTGCCCACACGCATCTGCTTGGTGGGCGAGGCTGGTAGAGATGCTGGCACGGTGCAGGCGGCCGAGAGTTTCGGCATGCCCGTCATCCAATCGGAAACTGGTCTGGACATCATCAATGATATGGAATGGCGCACCTTTTATGTGCTGCAGGACTTTGAGGACGAGATCTTTGATGCCATACACAAGCAGAAGGAATGGTAAGTCCACCATCACCTCAACCTCATTAGATCTATAAATATCAGAATAATGTCACCAAATTGGACACGACTCAACAGACGCCACAAAATGCCACGAGTGGAGCGATTGTCGTAGCCAAATTTGAAATTGAGACACGCATGTGCTGCCCCGTCCCATTCCCTTGGTCTATCTCTATCCCAACAAGCACCCCTTCGTAACCATTTGGCTGAGAGACTTTAGCGGGAGATTGACAGCCGCAAACTGCTGACATTTCCCCACTCCACCCTCCATCCTTCCACACTCGCTGCTTTTTTGCACATTTGCTACAAATTGTTGTCAAATTTGGGACTTGCGGCATCATTCGCCACGCTTGATTAATTTACCCGCTGCGCAGTAATAGCAGCATTCAAATAAAACAACAAGCCCAACAACATCACAACTAGAGGCAAGCATTCTTGGCCTGCCTCATTAGTGATTAACAATAATTTGTATTTTATTTATTTACGATCATATTCAAGGTCAACAAATGCGTTTGTTGTGTTGGCTTGCACATTCAGTCAGAGGGGGATGGCAGGGTCTAGGGGATGTTTTTCCCTGTTTTTGCTTTTATGTTTAACATCATTCCTTCTTTTCGCACACAACATGTAAAAAAACAGAAGAGCGCAGCAAACGGAAGCTGGCAAATCACCTTCGTCTTCTTCCTCACCCTCACACTCATCTACCACCCACCGCATCGCACTTCGTTCCTCCCACCCATCAACCCCGCATAGCGTTATTATTTATGTGCCAAAATTCATTCATGTTTCGAATGTTTGTATTTCCATCTTTTCTGTTCTTCATTTTATTATTGTTATTGTTGTGCACATAAAATTGTTTTTAGTTAACAGTAAATACTTAAATACGTACGCTTAAGCATGTAGATATAAATATAAGTTGAGCATTTTTTATGGCATTCTGCTCAAAATACATTTATCATACGTTTTAAAAATAATCCCTAATTAGTTAGGAATTATTTTCGAAAATATTTTCTATCGCTGAGCACATAAAGGAACTTCTTTCACACACTGTATCTTTTATGTATATTTGGATTGCAATCTTAAAAATTAAAGAACTCCTCCATTATGCTAAAATTATCATGCTTAAAGTTCTGGTTTTTATTGCCCTCAATATTTATTCTGCCGAAGTCTCTTCAGATGACCTTTCAAAGTTGCAAAAATAAATACAATACATGCATATACTTATGCATAATTCAGAATAACTTGAGTGTACTTCCCCTGAAAACCACAAGAAAGGGGAACCAATTGGATCAGCTATTGAGAAAATTTCCTGAACGCTTTTCATGAGTTGCAGCAGTGAAAGACACACACAGATACGTATTCTGAACGACCACTTAAACTCACTCGAATAATGCCACAAAAATCTTGTTAATTGCTATTCGGCAACATGGCTATATAAGCATGTTTATATATAGACCGATTTACATATAGAGATGATCTGAATCATAGGAACTCTTGGTTGCATTGCCTATTTTGGGGCGCTTTCATTCATCGATTGATTGTGGTCCCTGGCCATGCTGCGACATTAAAAACAATAAAAATTATAATGGCAAAATGACAACAAATGACAATTTTGTTAAAGAGCCAAAGGAATTCGTTGAGCCGAAAAACTCTGCGCACTTCTAACGAAATCGAAATGAATCGTTCGTCTTTGATAGATGCTAGGTGGGAGACTGGGTTGCCTTCAGATTAGTTGGCGGGGCGGGGGGAAGATTGCAGCAATCGCTTGGCGCCAAGATTCTCTATAAAATTTGTGTTTTGTGGGAAACACGATGTCAAGACGCGTAGAAAGTGTGAAAAACGTCGCCGACGCGTCGGAAATTCTTGAAAAATTAAACACACACTCTGAAAGTATTAAAAAAAGACAGAAAAATAAATATATATATATACGTTTTTATTATGGCTTATTTCTTATAAGTATATAGCATAGCACTCGTTGGCAGTGCGAGTATGTATATTTATATTTATATGCATGTTTATAATTTATAAGTTTCAGCATGGCTAATTAATTGTGGGGGCAGTGGGAGGCAGTCAGGGCAGAAGACAGAAGACTGCTGTCATTGACTGTTCTATAGTTTTGACCCTCGCAAAGTTCGATTGGTTTTGTGGGGGGCGAAAGATCAGCGCACTTTACAAGCAACTTGTTCCCACCATGAAACCATTCGACCACTCGGAGGTCACCATCAGCTCCTCTTCATCATCTTAATGGTCCAACTCGAGCAGAGCAGAGCACGCGCCCGATGCGAATATTTGTGCCTTGACTAAGCATTGTTCGCCTGGGTTTTCCTGCTCTCGATTAAACTGAAGAGCACACAAAATTCCTATGAATTATACATATTCTTTTATATGCATTGAATTGGAATATTTGCATTCATTCACCTGTCGCACATTTTGTTTACCATCTTGTCATATGGATTCTTCTCTATCGTCGTTCAAATGTTTGCGCAGCTTACAGAAACACTTGACTCATAGACAATATGAGTATATGAGTGTGTGCGTGTGCGTGTATGAGTGAGGGTTGTATATGCATGACATTTGGCACTTGAGTGTGTGCCACATCCGAATGGTATTTTCTATTTCCACAATTTTTCATTCCATTGCGTTCAGGCAGCGCTTCTTGTTCGTAGTTCGCAGCTCTGTTCGCATTTTCGGCATTTTCCCCAGTCAACTCAACAGTTGTGTTTGTTTGATTGCGCCGTTAGAATCGGAAAATCTCTCGAGTTTTCCCCCAATGATAAAACGCGTGAACTGCAACTGATTTTCTTCTTAAAAGTGCCTGTAATTCAGCGGAAGTAATCGCATTGTCAACGTTTGTCTAAATATTTGTGCAGCACATGGAAATTTATCACTTTTGGTAAGGCGGCGTGAAACGTGAGATCGTGTGTAAGTGTGCGTATGTGTGTGTGTGTGTGGGAAAATGCAGTCCGCATCGCTTTCTATTGTGTGAAAGCTGTGAAAAGTGGAGTTCTTTACGTGCAATTTTATTGTTGTTCAGCTATGAATAGCTGCCATTTAACTGTGAGGAATCCATTGTGCAATCAGCTGACAGATTAGGCCAATTGACATTGGCCAAGTTACGAGTGTGTTGGCAACAGAATGCAGTGATTGCCTAGAGCAAAAAGTGATTTGTAATTGATTATTATTATAGCAACGGAGACAGAGACAGAGCTGCATATTTCTCATGTCAATCTTGTGCTATTTTAATAATCCACTTTTATTTGTATGCCGAATTCAAAATGTTTCCTGGAATTCCCATATTTATTTCAGACTTCTGATTATTGCTCATTGTTACTCAACAGTTTTATATGGCCGGCATGTATCCTAGCCGCAAATAACGAACGCATGAATAAATGAGTGAATGATGATGAATGCAATGCACATAAATTAATTTGCAATATTGTTGCTTGGCTCATTTAAAAATATCATAAATACAAGTGCTGCCACAATCAGGGGGCGGTAGGCCGCATCCGCCCACTTCCGCTCGATTGATTTGTTTATAAAAACTTCCGGTTCGTGGCCAGTTGGACGCTCCCTTCGCTTGCCTTGGCAGCCAGTTGGCGTCGGCCTCTTAGTCATAAACAAAAGGCCCTTAAATGAATTGATCTGTGAGGAGGAGAGTGGGGCATGTTGGCTGCCGTTATATTCGTCTTCCTCTTAATTGTTGTTTACATGCCTACCAATTGCCACCTGGTGTCGCGTGTGTATCTTTCTCGCATCTTGCGACTCGCGACTCGGCTCGATTCGACTTGCATCTCTAGATTCGCTTGATCTCTGCTGTTTGATAACTGCAGTCACTCGTGGAGGGCCTGATCGCACGGTTGCACGGTTGCTCGACTGTTTGCTGTTGCAATTGAAAGCGCTTATAACCGATTTATTGCCGAGTGTATCGAGAGCAGTTGAGATATGGCCGAGGCAACGCAATGGCCAAGGTCAATTGGGGGCATTAAAAAGTAAAAGATACAAACATGTTACAGCGTATATGTACAATCTTATGGGCCTATGGATTATAGCCTATAGCCTTGCATAACTCAAAAGTGTGCCACATAAATATTTAATTTGCTTTCCTCCTTCGGTTTCGGTATTGCAGCATTTTGGGTCCACCCGCTTTGAAGTATGCCGCCGAGATGAAGCAGACCCTGGGCCAGAATTCACGGCCCATTTACAACTATGCGATGCGAGGCGTCGTCACCTGTTTCACTGGCATTCGCAAGAAGGATGAGCTGGTGAGTACTCGACTCGATTGGGTCCGCTAAATGACGACACTAAACTACTCACTTTGCAGACCAAGCTGGTGAATCTCATACACTCCATGGGTGGCTGCATCAAGAAGGACCTGAACACAAAGACTACGCATCTGATATGCAATCACAGTGGCGGCGAAAAGTATCAGTAAGTGTGCACAGTCTGAAGATATATCGATGCGTATGTATCTACAATTGCTGCCCTCCACAGATACGCCAAGACCTTCCGCTTGACTGTGGTGCGACCAGCTTGGGTCTATGCCGCTTGGTCGGCACGTGATACGTTGGAGTTTGAAGCGACACAGGACACCTTCACGAAGACGCATCGCCTGAAGGCGTTTGAGGGTCAGAAGATCTGCTTCTTTGGCTTTCCGGCCGAGGAGCACCAGCACATGGTCGATGTGCTGCTCGAGAATGGCGGCGTCTGTGCCGAACTGGATGATCCCGAGTGCTCGCATGTCGTGAGTTAACCTGCCAATATTGTTACTTGTGTACTAGTAGTTGTTGTAATCTTGCATGCTGCTCACTGGCACTTGGTCTCTTGTTTTGTTTGTTTCGTGTGTCTTATGGCGATTCTCGTGTATATATCTTGCAGGTGATGCCCAATACGGGCGCAGTCTTTACAAGCTCTAGCACTAGAACTACTAGCACTGATACTAACCCCAGCACTAACCCTAAGCCCCAACTAAGCAGTCCCCACTCCAGTAGCAGCAGCATCCACAAGCACACACCCTCCAACGCTGACGTTGACGTTGCCGATCTCTCAGCGGCAGAGCCAAAGGAGCCATCAACCGATAAGGAGAATCAAGAAGATCTCGACGACATACACTTTGATGATCGCCTCTTTGTAGAGGCTGCCGACATGCAGCAACCAGAGGAATTGCCGCTGCCTGACTCGGCCGACGAGGAAGATGTGCAGGCCAGCACTCCCAAGAGCAAGAAGTACTTGCCTCAGCCCAGCATAACCATCACAGCTGGCACACCTACCAGCTTCAATGGCAGCCAATCTCCTGGAGGCTTTCAGGTCACCACAGAGAGCCTCTCTCCCATATTGAAAGCACCCGCCAAATTGCTGGCAATTGAAACTATCAATGAGTGCGACATGGAAACGGATGATTTGCTGTCCACTGCAGCAGCCGATAATGACCTAAAGCGCAAGCGCGACAGCTTTGACAGCGTCTCTCTGATGTCTGTGGATTCATTCGCTCTGCCTGCCAGCACTAAGAAGCCCAAGCTTATCCGCACTGGCTCGATAACGCGCACCCTCAAGCGCTCCATGAGTTTTGTGGCAGATCGCACGCCCATCATCAAGACTCTGCGTACGCGACGCAGCTCTATTGCCGTGGCCGACTCCTCCATTCTGGGCAGCGAGACAATCGAAGCAGCTGATGATTCCATCTGCTCTCTGGCCAGCATAAGCACCACTCTGAATGAGTCCATACGCAAGCCGGTTAAGGAGAAGTTGCGCAGCATATGCGGTCGCATCACACGGAGCAGCAGTCGCCGTGCCGAGCGAGAGGCTACGCCCGAGTGTGGACAGTTGGACAGCGGCTTCAAGACACCCAAGGCGCCACTGCAACGCTTTGGCGCTACGGGCAGTGCATCTGCATCTACAAAGAAAACTGCAAAACGTCTCTTCGGTCCGGTGGGTGGAAGTGGTGTTGGTGGTGCGAGCTGCTCCCTTACATTTCCTACTAACAATACCGCTGACACTTTATCCACAATTGCCTGCTGTGCTGCAGCCACAGCCTTGCAAGTCACCTCATCAATATCAGCCACAACTGCATCATCATCATCATCCTCGTCCTCGTCGCCATCAATAGTTGCCCATAGCGCTGTGGAAGTAATTGGCATCGATGGTCCCAAGCTGACAACGTTGACGCCGCCAAGGCGCGACAGCTCCACTGCAGCTGCTGTAGACGAGCCAATGCAAATGCAAAAGCAAATGGTACAATTAATATCGAGAATAAGGATACAGATATTCTCACACTTGGGACACGCTTTGAAACGGCACCACAAATGGTCGCATAGGGAAATTTCATTGAAATTCTAGAATCGCTTGGCATCTTCTTTCGCATCTCGCTCACGCTTCTCACTCTCCTCCACTTGCATTGAAACATTTTGTGCTTTTTATAGAACCTATTTAACTTTCATCTGCCAACCTTTATATCATAATGCAAACGCGCAAAAATCATTTTCGATTATTCATCTGCTTTAATCAGCTGCGGTGCGGAGCGAAATTAATGATCTCACTCTTAAAATTAAATTACATGTTAATTGTTTATGATTATGTTGTAGCTTAAGTCATATTTTGGGTGCGGTTAATGTCTATCCCTTCTTTTTTCAAAATACTTCCTCTAATATTTTTCTATTCTTTTGGTTTCCGACGCAACAACAACATAAGATATAAATTTAAAAGCAGCACAATAAATATTGATAAACATTTATTGGCCTAACGCGAATAGCAGCACACGTCGTTCCGCATGAATAAATGTTCAAAAAAACTTTCATACACACACAAAAACAAAAAAAAAAACTTAAGATAAAGGAGAAATAGTTAAACAATAATACACACTTATCGTTTGAGACTGAGGCTGAGTTCTTTTAAGAATTTTATTTGATTATAGACTAACAAATATTTGCACAAATGTTTCACTACATTAAGTTGGAAGGAATTTGTTAAATAATTTGTTTGCGCACTCATTTTTTATTCACTTGCCTAATTTATTTCGTTATTCGTTATTGTTCTTGTACATTTTGCTTGCGATTTTTATGCCGTTTCAAAGTGTTGCCAAAAATGTGCATTAAAAATGTTTTGTTTGGCCTTTCTTGCATTTAGTGAAAACGGGATCGAAACCAGACTCCCTATAGAAGAATGTAATATAAATAATTTATTGTGCTGCTGCTGTTGCTGCGTTTTGTGAACTGTACAATAGATTTAATTAGTTAGACGCTTGACTTAATGTTGTTCGAGTATAAATCAGTTTGGGCAACAAACAAAACATTTTTATTCCTCATTGCACATATCTCATTTGCAAATAGTTTATCGTCAATATTTTTAAAACTTATTTTCCAAATTTTAATGCCCATCAGGTCGTTGATGAGCACACGACTGTCTCGAAACCGGAGCCAAAGAATCACAACACGCACATTCTAAAATCGGACTGGTTCTGGTATACCATCCAAAATGGCTATGCCAATGAGATGGACTATCTATTTGGCGATGTAAGCATGAGACTCTCCTATTTGTGAATCAATTAATTATGCCTGTTTATTTGTATTCAGTATCTGGACAGCATCACGAATACGCCCAGCACAGATCGTCGCGATTCGCTGCCCATTAGCTTCAACAAGCGGAAACGGAAGCGTTTCTCACAGCGCATACAATTTGAGGGCACACCTCTGGGCTCTGGCAAGCGACGTTCATCGGTGTCCGATGCGGGTCTATTGTCAGTTTCCAATAGCTTCTTTGATTCCACCACCAGTCCTGATAAGCTGGAGAATGATAAACTGCTTCATGCTGAGCCAGAACAAAGTGAAGCGACGCCCACAAAGAAATCCATGCGCTTTAATCACTTTATGGACTTCTTCACCACAGAGTCCAACTATGTGGGCATTTTAGATACCATACTTAACGTAAGTTACTTAAACTAATCAGAATATAAACCTTTTTTTTAACTTATATTCACTCTGTAGCTGTTCAAGAACAAATTGGAAGAGTTGTCGGAAACGAATGATCCACTGCTTAATAAATCGGAGATCAAGACAATCTTTGGCAATTTTTTGCCCATACACGAAGTGCACCAAAGCATGCTGGAACATCTGAAAAAACTACATGCCAATTGGCGAGAGGATTGCCAAATTGGAGATATTATAATCCAACATCGTGATGAACTTATCAAAGCCTATCCGCCTTATGTTAACTTCTACGAACAGATGAAGGAGCAGTTGCTGTACTGTGATCGAGAATACCCTCGCTTCCATGCCTTCCTTAAGATCAATCAGACAAAACCTGAATGCGGACGACAGAGTTTACAGGATCTGATGATTCGACCGGTGCAGCGCTTGCCTAGCATAAGCCTGCTGCTGAATGACATACTAAAGCACACGGGCAGCGGCAACGTGGATCATGCGCGTCTGGAGGAGGCTCTTAAGGCCATCAAGCAGGTGACGCTGCACATTAACGAGGACAAGCGTCGCACAGAGTCGCGCATGGCTATCTTTGATATATTCAACGATATCGATGGATGTCCTGCCCATTTGGTCAGCTCGAATCGCAGCTTTATCTCAAAGTGTGAGGTCAACGAGCTGTCCGATTCGTTAAGTGGACGTGGCGATAGTTTATTGCTTTATTTGTTTTCCGACTCCATTGAGCTGTGTAAGAAGCGTTCGCGTGGTTTTAACTCGGCCAAATCGCCCAGCACGGCCAAGACGCATAAACACATTAAACTGATATCGCTAAATACGATACGCTTCGTCATTGACATCACAGATAGTCCGCGAGCATTTGGACTGCTGCAGCGTGGGGATAAGGAAAAGCTATATACTTTCGGTATTATCGACGATGAGACGGATAAACTGGTCTATCTTAAAAAGCTTTGCATGCAAATTGCGGCACACACCTGTCGCACAGATGCGGTAAGTAAATGCATATTAATGGTATCAAGAGTTTCGACTAAGATAATTTTTTCTGCAGGACAAAATGATGCTGAGCCGCACCTCACTGGAACTAGAAGTGGACATCAGCGATGTGAATGTCAGCACATTAAGCAAAGCTTTCAAATTGGCTGCCAAAACGCGGTTAAAGGTAATTTGAACTTACTGTATTTGTTGCTTACGAATATTACTTATTCAGCTGTTTTTTTTTTCGTTGTCAGGTGGGACGCGCCTTTTCGTTTAACAAAACCCCTAATAAGCTGAAGCGTGCCGTTTCTACAATGATGACATCGCCATTCGGCAGCACCAACTCCTTGACGCCTGCATCGCAGTTGGCACAGATGCGTCTGGCTAGCTGTACTAACATTAACGTAAGCTCGCATGAGTTCTTGTGAAAACCGCAATCTAATCAAATGAATGAAATTACAGGAAGTTGCAGATGAGGATTGCTCTAGTATGCGCAGCAATTCACCATCTACGCAGTCCGAGATGCTGGTAGTGCCTCCTCTCTCCGTTCAACCCACGCGCAAAAACAAGGCTGTCGTGGGACGGATTTAGCTAGAAAAGCTGAGAAGCTGAAGCTCAACTCCAATAAGTGTATTCCATTTGAACTCTCTCTTTTTGTGTAGGCTTTAAGTACGTCTCGACGCACGCACAAAAAACTCGCTTAAAATGTGTTTTAAATGTGCTCAACGTAGGAATAACAAATATCGATAACTGTAACTTTATTTCAAAATTGTAATCTCACATAACAATTCACGCGTCCACTTCTCTAGCATATAAGTTTAAAATTCCTAAGTTTTTCACCGTCTGTTTTGTAGCTCGCAAATGTTGAAGCGTTTGCGATTGAGTTGGCGTCTTCAATTTGATTTATGTTCTCCCAAGTCAAATCTATTATTAATTGTAAATAGTTCTCTATTATACGCTACAACTAAAGCCTTATCTGTAAACTTACATATAAATAACTAATCTTATCAATATGTTCAATGTATAATCGTATATTTTAACTAATTGCATTAGTGACTTGAAATCTCATTCACGTACTGAAAACGTTCAATCGGTCATTGATTGATTCGAATCGGTTCGGTTCGATTTCATGTTCTTCGGCTTGTCGCCACTTTGCACAAAAGCTGTGAATGTTTACTGAGTAAATTTTTAAAAAATTATGTAACAATTAATGTTATGCTCATTGATGTCGTTTGAGTACGGCGTACAGCTAAGCATTGTATGATAATCTTAAATATATGAACCATGACATATATCTTCAAAGCATTTGCGTTTTAAATTCTTCATCTACAGATGGGGTGGAAGTTGGTTCATAACTTGGTCGTGTCCTTCCACATTTTCACAGGACACCCCTCGGTAGGCTAGCCACAACAAATTTTATCGATTAGCATCACAAAATAATTGAGTCATCTAAGAGCCCAAACACTTGTAATTTTTCGCTTCGAGGGCCAAGGTAAACAGGCTAGAATCACAAATTCTCGAATAACTCGAGAACTAAAAGGACGATTTGAATATCCTTTGGTAGGATGATAGTCCTTAACGAGATTCTTCGTTTGACACAGGATTTGAAAGGATCACACAGGATATGGCTGAGATATGAGCTATTTTGTATTTACAAAAAAGTCCTTGTAACTTAGCTGTCTGCAGGATATTCGTCCTTTTTAGAATGCCATCTTGTTTCTATTGACAACGCCTGTCTTAATGCCAAGGGACATCATGATCGTCCTTCAAATGGCTGAGATTCGACGGAATTTAGGCTATTTTCAAAATTTTTTCATGCCTACCCCTTACAAAAAGTAGAAGTAAATTTTTGGGTTAATCCCCAAAAACCTTGAATACGAATCGATATAACTGCTCGCTGCGGTCACACAACGCTGCATCCTTTCAAGATCCTTACAAATTCAGTCATGTTAAAGCTAAAAACAAATGTCCTTTTTTCGAAAATAAGCTCTAGCTCGGTCAAATCCTGTCGTATTTTGAAAATATTTATATTGCTAGAATTGCACGGATCAATTCTGTCGATAGGCGTCATAAAAATATGGGCTTATCTAAGGATCCTCCGAGTAATCGTTTATATTCTCTTAGAAAACCTTTAATATAGGCTCCAAGAGGTAGTTTCCTTCTTTTTATTAGACTATAAATATTAAAGGATACAATTATGAAAAACCGTTTTACCGAAATCACGGCCATGTATTTTATTAATTCTTCTCACTAATTTGTTAGACAGAATTTGCTGGAATTTCAATGTACAATTTGGGCTGATACCATAATTTAAATACCACATGCACAATTCATTAACTACGTGAGCAAATTACGCAAATCTCATTTTTCCAGGTTCATCCTAATCTGTACAACTAATAAAAACCAATTTCTTTATAGACTATATACAGGTCGAACTCCCGAATTAATTTTAGACATGGCATCCGAATGCAGCTGATATTGTAAATTGTGCGATTGTAGGTGCAACAAAGTTTTCAGCTTAAAGCCAATCTCCAAAACGGCCAGCTCATTTGTGCCATTTGCTGTCCAGACAGCTGCAAATTGAAAGATATTGTTAGAAAGTAATATTTTCGAAGGATTACAGCACTGTTGACTTACAAATCTTATTGCTTTTGGCCCGTATGTTGACAACAGCGCCGCAAATTTCACTGGCATATTCAAAGGACTCTCCCACCATCATGAGCAAGATTTCCAACCAAATGCGATCGAGTGCGTCTCTCGAGTTCTTACCAACCGTAAAAAGCCACCGGCCGCCTTTGATGTTAGCCTCGTCCTCCCACATGGGTCTAAAATAATTAGAGAGAAGGTTGAGTCTCAGTTACGATGTTTCTAGTCAAGAACTTACTGTATGCCTTGTTTAAACATGTAGTAATCGCTGCCTATCTTCAGCTCCGATGGCGTCTTAATTGTATAGTACAAACTGAAATAGTCATTATTGACAATTATCATTATGGAAATATTTAGCCATTTCATTTACCTCCAGAACGTTTCGATACTGTCTATTTGTGTAATTTCATTGAGCATGTCTTTCCAGTGCTTAGCGCGATCATTCTCCAGATACCACAGAGTCCAGATATGCTCCAGTGGATGCTTGTACTCGATTTTGTAGGATTGCTCATTTTGGTCCTCGGGTACACTTGCTTCCAACTCCTGATTCCGTGGCTCTTGCTTCAACAGCTCCTGCTTGGCATCGTGGGCAGACTGCGGCGACTCCAAACGGCTCTGCAAAAACTTATTTGGCTCGAACACCAAAGGCTCAATGTTTTGGGTTTGGGCGCTGGCCATTCTAATGATACTTTTTCTTTTTTCAGTTGCTTCTGCTTTTGTTTAAAAAAGAGGTGATTGCGTTCTGCCGGAATGTTGCGGAAAATACCGAAAAGTTTTGAACGAAACGTAACGTGCCGAAACGAAACACCGAATCGAATAATATTCAAATGTAAAATAACGTGGGACAAATATAACAAGGCCTATGCGATTAATCTCAAGTCATACTTTCCACAGTGTTTAGCATTTAGAAAAAGTATTCTTTTCCAAGTGGTTGTAGCTTTATTTTTTAAGAGCTGCAAAGTTAGATATAAATACTGCAAAACTTAGCTTAGAACTTTACAAACGGTTAAATGTAAAAATGCGGCCTGAATTAGGCAATCGATAAAAATATCGCAAGTATTTAAGAAAATTGCCAATAACTTATGCAACTGTTAATAACTAAACAAAGAGGCACTAACGACAAAAAAAAACATAAACTAAAATGTGTAACTTAGAGGGAAGAGCCACTGTATGTACAGTTGTGTTGATTAGGTTGATCTAAACCCAGAGCACAGCGGCTGCATCCTCGTTGGAGAGCGTGGAGAAGCGCTGATAGCGATTGGCATTGCGATAGGTCTTTGCGGGCGACTGTGTTGGCGATTGGCTGCTCAAAGAGCAGCTGCCACTGCTGGACGAGAGCTGTGGTTGCAGCGGCACGCCCACCACATTCAGCGCCGATTTTAGAGTCGAGTTGCGACTGTCCGTGGACAGAGAGAGGCGGCGAGAGTTGTCGCCAATGAGTGTGGAACTCAGTGGCAGACCCACGTCGTGGAAGGAGCTGATGGAGCTAAAGCCGCTCTCATCCTCTGTACTGGAACCGTTGTGGTTGCCTGCTGGCTTGCTCTGATTGTTGCTACTGCAGCTGCTGCTATTGCCGGTTGTTGTTGGAGTGATCTCTTCGTCGGTTTCAATCTTGGACGAGGACGAGGACGAGGCCGTCGAGGATATGGTGGAATGGACAGAGCTGTCGGTGGAGCTGCGCAGTGAGAGACGCGAGTCTCGCATGGTGTTCGCTCGTAGAAAGAGCATCTCAGCGTTGGCGTTGGCAGCTGCTGTGGCAGTGGCAGTCGCGGAGGCTGTGGCAGCGGCAGTTGCGGTGGTGTTGTTGTGGTTGTCGTTGCTGTTAGCCGGCTGCGGCTGTTTAAGCGAAGTATCCATTGTGGCATTTAAGCTGCTCGAATTGTGCAGCGTCAGCACTGAGCTGGTCTTTTGCGTCATGCACAGGCGATGACCTCCATGAAGTGACGCCATCGAGTGACGCGGCTGCGTGAGATCCGGTTGCTGCTGCGATGTGTGCAACAGGTTGCGTATGGTGCGCGCCAGACGAAACGCCTCCTGGTTCAGCTTCTCCTCGGCTGCTTCCGGCGAGGAAAGTCGCGCCTTGCAGCCACCAAACTTCTTGGGTGACCGTCGCCTGGAACGCAAACGAAAAACAAATGAGCAATGGCTACACATCATCATTCACAATCTCAGCTAATTACCATGTGAAATCCTTGAAGGCATTGTAGCTGCCAGCTGGCGCAATGCTCTTGTAGTTGTGATCTTCGTTCATCGTCAGCATTGATTTGTTCAGCATCAAGTTGGTGCTGCTGCGTGCTCGCAGATACGAGGAGGATGAGCTGGCGGAGCCATTGGCCACAGTTGGGCCATCTGTGAAGCCATTGGGATCACTTTGAACGCTCTGCACATGATGCAGACTCTTCGAGCGAGAGATCTGCTCGCCCACTCCGCCCAGACTGTGGCGATTCGCTTGAAACTGTTGCTGGCGATTGAGGTGTTGCTGCTGTTGCAGCTGCAGCTGTTGCTGCTGTTGTTGCTGCTGCTGCTGCTGGTAGCGCTCAAAAAACCGAGCCACTTCCTCCATAACAGCTCGATACATTTCGCAATTCGTTTCCGTCTGCAAATAAAGTTAAACCAGTTAGATCGCAAGACAGCTGAAGAATGTGTATTGTCAGAGTCAGAGACTGTCTTCAGTTTACACGATATGCTTCTAAACATGGCGAACAATCTGAAAGATACTTGAAGGTGATCTGCATCTTTCATTATGATCTGATGAATGATTGATTTACATTTCTCATCAAGGAGAAAGTGAATCAAATTAAGTTTCTATCTCTGGATAAACCCTAAAGCGAGAGTAATCATTACTCAACAGTTCAGTAACTGTTGCGCAATAAAGTTCAACGTGTACAACAGTTGCTCGTTCTGTTCTTTGTTCTTTATTCTTTGTTTCATGTTCAACAGACTGTCTCCTAAGCTGTTGTCTTGTCCCCTCCTGTCTTCTGTTGTGTCAGATATAATTTTACGCTTCGTCTGCTCGCTGTTTAAATTCATTTGTGGCAATTTGTTATGTTAATTATCTCGAGTAATTTTGCATGCAAATGGAGTTGGACAGTTTTTCAATCTTTTGTTGCTCGGGGTCGAGATTCTTCAAGTGTCTAATTTATGCGCAGCGCTTTTCTCGCACATTTCCCGAATGTCTTACACTCATTTTTGTTTTCTTTTTAACTGTTTTTCTCGCTGCTCTAATAACTCAGTCTCTGTTTGATTTAGATCCAGTTTGAAGTGCGTTGCTTTCTGAATCTCTATTCCATTCATTACTAATGTATGCGAATGTATTAACACATTCTTCGATTAACTGTTGCGGCTGCTGCTTCGCATTTCACTCACTTTCGAGGCACGTTGCAAGGTCGTTGCATGTGCGGGCAGCAGCGTGCCACAACCACAATAACCTCTAATGAAAATCATATTTGATATGAATCTATCGCCGATTAATCGATTATGTTAATTTTGTCGTCAGTCAGCGACCTTTTCTCTCCAACTTAAACAACTTTCTCTGACTGAGATATCTTTCTAATATTATATCTGAGATCTCTTGCTTCTGGGGCAGGGCGTGGTGGCTCGAGCCAAATGTGTAGGCTTTAGGCCATTTGGCTGGCCATAATTTGATGGAGGTGCCTAATTAACACGCTGAGCTGTTGCCAAATTGGCAACTCAAAGTGCTAAGATGCCACCTGACCAATATGCACATGTTGCCTCGTTGCCACGCCCACGTTGCAACCAAATGTGGCGAAAAGAGTTTCACACGACGCCCAAGTCGGGCCAAGAAAATAGTTGGCAACTGCAATTTGGCAGCAGCGAATTTATCCAATGTGTATTTTGTATTTTGGCCAGCCCGCCTGCTGATTACGTAAGACTTGTTGTCGTTGTTGTTGTTGTTGTTGGTTGTTGCGGTGTTTCAAATTGTTCGTTTTTCCGTTTGGCTTGTAGCAGCTGCCGTTTAAGCCAACGTTTTCCTACTGCGTGTTTATTGCACTGAAGACGGGAGTTACGAGAGTGCCGAGTATGCCGAGGAATCCCTCTCCTGGTCTGCTCCGTTGTTGTGTTTGCTTGGTGTCGAAATATGTCTGCTAATGCTGTGGTTTGTTATGCCTTGTTTAATTCATTAATGCGCATTTTAGTTGCATTTGACAAGCAAATCGCTCGTGGGATCTGCAGGCACTTCCTGCCCCTGCTCCTTCCCGCTCCCACCCAACACTGCCAATTTAGTTCATTAAAAAGCCATCTATTGCTGGGCCAGCATCCGCTGGCTCAGTTTCTCTGGGCGCATAGATTAAGGTTCCTTCCTCTTGCAATCAATCGACGCCATCAATCAAACCGGCTTTGGGAGTCGGATTGGGATTGGACCACAGTCTGGTCTGGTCTGGTCTCTCAGCCCACGCTTCGCCTGTGATTTGTTTGCAGTTTAATGAAGTTTTTGCTGCTGCTGCCGTTGATGCTGCTGACCGCCTTTGGGTTGTATTATAACCCAGTTTTTGCCTGTTGCCAAGTTTTCCGTCGGCATTCCAAGCTGCCATGCTGCCATGTTGCCAAGCTCTATCGAGTGTCGATAGACACGGACCGAAGTAAAATGGAAATGGAAAATGTTTATCACTGATTATATTGCAATCTTGCGGCACTTTCCACAGCCGCGGACAACTTCATTGAGGCGCATTTAAAAGCGCATTAAATCGAAATGAAAGCGTAAACATTTTCCCATTGTTAGCAGATGTTGTTGCAAGTGATGAATTAAAGAATCACAAACCCAGCTTGTTGATTGAAAGTGTTGCAAAGTGTGCAAACAGCTGCCGCCTGAGAAAGCTGAAGGTCATCGAGGTTCAAATATGGATTGCAAATGGCAGAATGAAAGACGAGAAGAGTCAACGTATTGAGCACAAGACGAGCTTAAATGCTACATGCTAACCCGGTTAGTTGCCGTTTCTGGCCAAGAAGTTGGCCTAAATATTTCGTTAATGTTGTGTTCCACATTCGAGCGAATCAATTCGATTTGGAATTACGTAATGCGGACTGCAGATTCCTCCCCTTTATTTAATGAAGGAAACTGTCAGTTCTCTATAATTTTAAGACCTCAATCTCTGCTCGTAATCTCAACTATTTCTTTCCGATTGTACATTGGTATTCAATAAAGCAATCCCAGCGAGGAAATATAAAATTAATGCGGCAAACTTTTAAGCCATTGAGGAAATGGTCAAAGCCAAAAGACAATGAGATGATGACCAGAACAAATGGATGGAGGTGAGCAGGCAACTTGACGACCACCGGGCTCTGTAATTAAGCGTTAAAAAGAATGTGCCGCCTAATTGTGGACGTGGACGTAGTAGTGGAGTCGCCCTAACCCGACACAACTCGACAATCCAAGTGCTCAACTGGCCGTCTGGGTCAGCGGAGCCGGGAAGCAGAACATGATCAAATACAAAAGAAATGCAAAGAATGGAAATGAAGAAAAACAAATCAAGGAAATGCTACCACACTGCAGATAACAATAACAATAAGAATAGCAACAGAAAAGGCCACTTAACATGGCGCTGAAAGCCAAGTCGGAGAGAGGGAGAGGGACGGAGGGAAAGGGGTGCACTCCTCTGGCATTGAGTGGCAATTACGAGTGTGTATTAGGCGTGAGAACAAGTCGAGAATGGCAGAACAGAGACAAGAGACTGACTGGATGATAAAAGTCAAGTCAAGGGAACAGGTTGAAGTTGAAGGTATTTGGAGCAGCTGCTGCCATGTAGAGGGGGCAGGGAAGGCGGAGGGGAACAGTGCATAGTTAACAATGCAAAGTGAGAGGCTTGAAGTCACGTTTAGTGTGTCTAGACCTCGATGCCAGGTTTGTGTCTTAAGTCTTTTATATGGATGCCATGCGAGGTTTGTGTCTTAAGTCTTTCAATCTCGTTGTAGTTGTTGTTGTTGTACTCACCTGCTTCAATTGCCATTGCAATGTGTCCACCTGATTTTGCAATATGACAGCCTCGACATTTAACGACTGCTCATGTGGTTGCTGTGTTGTCGATTGCTGATGCGGTTGCTGTTGCTGTTGCAGTTGCAGTTGTAGTTGCAGTTGCTGATGCTGTGGCAAGTTGTAGTTGAAGTGGCAGTTGTTGTTGGGTGCGGCATCCTGCAAATGTTGTCAACAGATTAAAAAATGCGCGTTAAATTAGCCAAAGCTTTGCCATCCCAACAATGTTGTCAGGCGTCGCCAATTGACCAGCTGCCCCCCTGGGTGGCACTTGCCACATGGCTAGCTGGCTGGCAATTGCAATTGCAATTGCGGTTGCGCCTCGCAGGCCCAAAAGCGGAAAATGAAAAATAAATAAACTAAAGCGAATTCCCCTCCTTCCCCTCCACCCCACAGACCGCCAATTAATTAGAGAGAAATTGTTGAACAATGTTTTTACCATTTCCACTATTTGTACAAGTTGCAAGCAAGTGGCTTTTCTTTATGCACTTTTATTCAATTTAATTCCATTTCATCTGCGCTTTTTTCACACCACATTAAAAAATGCTTGCAATAAATTTCTGGTATACTTAAAATGTTCAACATTTATTCAAGCGCAGCTTTTTAGTTTTGGTTTTAGTTTCAGTCTGTCCGTCCGTCTGACAGAACCCGTTTGCCAGCAATGAGCCATATTATATTTGGCTTTTGTTTTGTTTTCATATAACAACATTTTTGGCTTTATGTCCATGGTTTACTTTTTCTTTTATAACGTCATTTTTTCAAAGACTTTGACCCACAATGCCGCCTCGAAAAAGAAAACAAGCCAGTGCTAAAAAGTAATCACTGTCTAGAGACAGTCTCTTACAAAGACCCGCACTTGGACACATCTTCAAAAATAATTGGCCAGACTCTGCCTACTTTCCTCTCCCGATAAGCATGGGCTATAACTAATCTAAAATCTGTCAAAGCTGCCATGTAATTAAAGAATGGCTAACAGTCTTCTTCACTCTCCAAACACACCCTTTAAAGTTTAAACAAATTGCCCGACTTGCTGGCTTCAGTGCTTGCTTTTGTGGTCAACTTGCAGACACGCCCACTTTTGTTGTTGTTTTAAACTTGGACAAGGCCGCGCTCAATTGGGATCAATTTTAACGCTTGTTAATTAGAGTTTTCATTAGTTTCTGCCAATTGCCATGATCAAGTTTAGTTAATGGACACCAAATAAGTCGAGTTCGTAATTTGGTTGTATTATTTTAATGTATAGATTACATAATTGTCAGAGAAATGCAACGCTAAAACTTTGTTGTCATTAAATAAATAGCAGTTGCAAGTCTTGGAAAAACTCACAAAGGGCGCAGTCATGGCCAAGTCTAATATAAAATAGTATTTTTTACATATGTACTGCATATAATACAAGCGTGCTTTTTATTATGTTTAGTTTTGCATTTTCCTGAAAACAGACACACATTGTAAAGCGACGGGATGTGGCACGACGATGCACAGTTGCACATAATTATTATGCTAATAACTAACCCCCCACCGCACTCCCTTGTGCGCTGACAACAATTACGTATTCAGCTCGTGTGACGCTTTAAATATCCATTTCCCAAAGTTGGCGTTGGGTTAGCATTCCAGTCGAACAGTTTGTGGCAGGGTAATTCAATCTGCATGATGCTGCTGCTGCTGCTGCTCCGGGTTATTATTACAGCAAGTTCTCAATCAAAATCTAATTAAAATGCGCGTTACAATTCGCATAAAGCGAGCGACCCCATTGCAAAATGGCTTTGGCATGCTAATTTTAGATGGCTGCCAACAAATGTCAATTGCAACAACAACCAGAAGAATACTTGCAGCTCCAGTTGCAGCTCGAGTTCCTAGCACTTCAATGGACTATTTTATACGGCGTAATGTAATGAAACCTCGGCAGAGTTGCTAGTTTCCACTTGGCAAAGGAAATCTGCATTTTAAATCAGCCCCAGCAACAACAAAAGCAACAAGCAATCGCATGCTCCAGTAATTTTACAACAACTTCAACTGTAACAACAACGACAGTGGCAACAAGTGCAGCAAAGGTTTGCCACATATGGAAAGCAGAATAGAAGATTCTCAGGCCAGCAAAAAAAGCAAGCCAGGCCAGGCGGAGACCCAGACGCAGCTCCATTACCAGCTTGTTATTTAAATTGTTTTGGACTAGAAGCTATGCATAAAAGATGCAGCGGCGGATGCCAAGGGAGTATAACAGTATAAAGGGTCAAAATGAAACTGCTGCGGAATTCAACAACTTTAAACTAAAGTTGTCAACAGGAAGTTGAGTGCTGCAACAGTCGTTAAAGTGGCAGCCCTTTGTGGCTGATACAAATACAGATTTGGAGGCAAAGCTATTAAACTGAACTTTACTTTTGTTTGCCACATGATGCAAGACTTGCTAATGGCCAATGAAATGAGCATTTAAATGCAATCTGAGGCACATCTAATGCCACTATATTGTTGTAAACAATATAATTTTGCACAATCCCCTTGGCTGAGCGAATCCATTTGCTCTGCTTCGACTACAAGCCACTTCAATTGAGTGGGAGGGGGTCTATGCTGCTTCAAGGTAAGGCAACTTTAAATGCCACACACTAATTGTTGTGGCTTGACCAACACAACTCGACAAATTGATGTCATTACAATTATGCTACAATTATGTACACTCAAGTTGAAAGCCGCCCACTAAATGACATTCGCAACGCCCTCAACAACAAACAAGTGAAGCCAAATTTTGCTTTCAACCGAATGCAAAGACGAAAAGCAAAACAGTCAACAAATTGTTGCGCTATCATTGGTACATTATCATTATGGCTAAAATCTGCATTTGGCACAACTTTCTCACATGAGTGCGCACAGCAACAACAACAACAATAACAGCGACGATAGTAATAATAATAATAATAACAAATGGCAACAACATGACAATTGTTTGTCCGGCATTTGGCAATCGACAGATTACTCAAAGCCCTGCTTTAATTACTATTATTATTATCTTTATTTTGCATTTGTTTTTACTATTATTATTATTACTTCGTCTAGGCATTTCATTTCATTTTCAACACAAACCAATATCCAATCTCTCACTTTTCCATGTCGCAAATCTGCTGCACGTCGCGACTCTGCTTCAATTTGGCTTCCGTTCGTGTGGATCGCTTTATTTGCGAGGGGCAGCTGAAATTAGGTTACTCATACGACGTGTTGTCTGCCGACTGTCGCATTGCTCTGAAATTACCGCCATTAGTGGATCACTTGGCAGGTCCAGCAGTGTGCGTTGTGCATCTGCTGGATACAGATACAACTAACGAATAACTGAAATGCACGAGCTGCGAAGTGGAACGTATTTCAATATCCGCCAGGCAGCAACTACAACCACAACTAAATAGGCAAGCAAAGAATCGTCTGATCAGCAAAGCGCGACTCGCAGATACCCTGTACGAATCAGGTAAGCAACTACAGCAATTTAAGCATATCAATTACAGGGCAGACGAAGCGTCGCTTCTTGTCACCACATTTGACCTTCATTAGGAAACGCTTTGCTGATTAACCAAGTGGCGAAGTCATCTCATCAGCGTCACCGTCAATCTTCAGTCTTCCCATTGCCGTCTTTGTAGCGGGTGCTGCAAGGTGCTGATGATGTTGCAAGTGCGTTCCATTTCATGGCAATTGCATTGACAGTGAACCACAGCATTGTTTGGGCCTGGCCATGTTAACCATTTATGGCAGCAGCAGGCGGGGTAAATGTAATTTTAAATGGCGCCCTAATGGCCAACTGTTGGCGAGGCCCTTTTGTTCACCACCTCCTCCCCCTCCCTCTGCCCTTTTGGGGCGTTGGTGCTTTTGTTGCTCTTTACGCACAATCAATTTCAATTGTTGTTTAACGCGTCGCTGCAGCTGTCGATTTGCTTCTTGGGTAATTAAATGAAGCCAACTGCCATTTTCCATTTTCGACCAGAAGCAAAGTCAGTTTAAAGTCCGGCTAAAAGGCCAACAAATAAGCCATTTCATCGCATTATTTAACAACTTTGCCCGTTAACTGTTGGTTTTCATAATTTCCATGAATTCACTTTGCTATTTGTTATTGCTCAAATTATTATTTTTAATTTTTTCTAGTTACTTTTTGACAACTTTTCGCAGACCCTTGAGGCATTTTACGCAATTGAAATTCGGTTTTCGGTTTTCTATGATTATTATTTTTATCTGATTGCCTTGCAGCCAAAAGTGGCAGCATTTCTCAAGCAACAGCTACAGCTACAGCTTCAGATTCAAGTAGCTTCAATTTGGTGCGCCCTGGGCCAAAAGCAACACAACACTTCAGAAATGTTCGCAGGTTGTGTTTCTATTCCTTTTGTTTTGTTTGCCAGTTTTGAGTTTTACGTTGTCCGTCATTTTTGCAAATCACGCAAATGCTTTGATTACGCTTTAAATTGATTAATTTCGCTTGTTGTTGCTGCTGACATAAAATACTTTCAAAAAAGTGTTCTACACATTTGAAAGCAACCGATTTTAATTGAATTAATAAAAGCAAAATATGGCACAAGTACATTAGAATGGTCTGGGATGTTCTGGCCAACTAAGGCATACCCCGTAAAGCAGTGCTTTGGGCTCTGGGCTCGGTCCAGTTGGACGCCAAAGGCACGTCGTCATCGCCATCGCCATCGCCAACGCCTGCCAAGCGTTTGCTTTTGATGCTGGTGCTTTGAAGTTCTTTTTATGATTTTTGTTTTTATACGCTTGAATTATAGAAAATACGAAATGAATTTTAACTGGCAGCTGCCAGGGCAATTCTCAGCTTTCTAGAGACTTTCAAAATTTGCAACAAATTGAATTTGGCGTTAACGTTTCGGCTTTGCTTAACTGACTGTGAAACGTTTAGCAATTTTAGCCAGATAGATAGCTTGGCCCGATCTTAACCTTTTCCTTCTCTCTTGTTTTCAGCCAATTATCAGTTGGCCTAGCGTTCCAATCGATTGGCCAGGCCAGCACGAAAGTTGAATCGAATTGCACGTCCAGCATCATCGATCAATGGAATATTGAATGGAATATTCTTGCCTTCCCTTGCAGGTGGGCAGCAGACCTGTTGCTGTTGTTGTTGCTGTTGCTGTTTTCCAAAGCCATTGGCCTTCGGTGACCAACGAAGCAACCAAAGTGGCGGAACCAACCGCTTCGGACGTGTGAGGAGTGTCTGTCATGCACGTAGCTGTAGAACGGAAATGCAAAGCAACAAAACAACAAAGCAAACGGACAGAGCGCTGAACGGAACTTGAAAATTGTTGAACTATTGATGGGCCCGCAAATGCGACATGCAGCTGTCTCCTTCTGACAAATGTCACAATTAATGAGCTTCGAAGTGGCATACTCCTCACCTGCACTACAAGCCTGCTCTCTCTTTCTCGCCTTGGAACTCTACCGCAAGTACTTCGCTTATCTCCATAGCAACGCTTCTAACCAGCATTAAACTATAATTTGACCACAAGCAGCGCTGCGACAGCGTGGTGAGTGTGCGTGCGCCAGCTCAGCAGCATGTGCTTTTGTGTGTGTGGGTAATTCATGTGGGGTCACTTGATGCGTACCCAAGGTGAAAAAGCTTGCATCACTCGCCAGTGCAGCTATTAAGTGGTCTTTTTCAGCAAGTAAGTAGCTTTTATTATTATTGATGTGTTTTAAATCTGTGTGAGAACTTACGCCTATAAGTACAAATGGCTGTGTACATGGCACACGTTGGCAGCTTATAAAGCCATTATACACAAATTGAAACCAATAGTAAAGCGATATTGGGCAACATAAACTGCCACACTCGCACTTGCTACGTCGTTTGCTTTCGGCATCGTGAAACGTGACGAGGTTACGTTGCCCACACCACGGGACGAAAGCTCAACGCCAAGAGAACACCACGGTCATTAAAGGAGGGGGCGATGTGAAGCTTAACATTTAAGCATTCCGCTGACTTTGCTTTAAAGAGAGCAGAGCAGTGCTTGGTCATGGAGCTTTCAGCTATTTTCGAGCTGCTCATTGGCTTTAACTATTTTGCCTTCTTCCCATAAATTTAATTCACTTACTCCAAAGCACAGTTAGAATCGCACGATTGCGCGTCGCCGCATCACTCTGCTTACCTCCCCCTCCCCCTCCCCCTTCCGCTCACCCACAACGCACGTTCTTTTTAATTTTCTGATAACTACAAATAGGTTCGACACTCGTGCAGCAAATTTTACCGCTGCTCCGGGGCGTGAGGGAAAAAATCCAAACATAATGCGCGCCCTGCATACGTGATGAGCTCACCACTCTCCACTCACCACTCACCACACCAATTGCCCTAGCAGCAAGAAAGGTGATGACGACGCGAGCAAAAGTTCTGCACGATTCTCTTGCCAGATTGCTTCCTTGCGCGACGAGGGTAGATTAATATTGTGAGATGTGGTGTAATAGTTGGGCAAACTGTTTCAATTAATTGCACAACGAAAGATGCAATTTGCAAAGTTAATAGTTATTATCTAACATATTTATCTATCGTCGGTTATTTTGTTTTTCCTACGCTAGAGTATCTGCTCTTCGGCTTGCTTATCGCATTTGGCGCTTTATTTTTTGCGCTTTACGTTTTACGTTTTGCTTTTGCTTTTTGCACGTTGCCGTTGCCGGCGTGTGTTTTGATTCTTTTGGGTCGTGTCGGCGTGTTGGGTTCGGTAGACTGATTTTATTTATGCGCCGCTTGTGGCAACCTCATAATTCAGTGTGTGAAGTAACATTAATTTGCAACTGACGCTGCAGCCAGTATGAGCTGCTCTTGCAACAACTGCAATTTAATTGGTTCACTTCGCTGACTCCATTCGCGACTCGGCCATGGCTGGGTGGAGTCTAGTGGGTGTTGATGGCCCTTTCCGGCTCTAGACTAATGTCAAGGATATGCGAATTAAAGTGGGCCCTCTTAACATTCAGACTGATAGTTGCTGGCCAATTCAACTCTCTCTGTCTCCTTCCCACTCGCACTCAGTGCTCACAGAAGCACTCATAAAACTTTAGTGCCCGTTAGCATAAATTTTAAAATTGCACATAAACTCAAATAGCTGTGGAAATTACTTTTAAAATGCTCGACGCGTTGCCCCAGAGAGTAGAAGGAGTAGAGGAGGGAGGGGAGAAGTGGAGCCTTGGGGATCTCACATTATTTATAAATCACGCGATGTTACGTACAGCATAAGAGACCACTATATATTGTGGTAAATCTCTTTGATTGAAGAGTTCATTGAACTGTCAAATCGAATCAAAAATTCAAGTGCGAAAGGAGCAGACAAAAGACAAAAGAAACGTTAAGTTTATCGCTCGATCAATATACGGATAAAGCTGCTTGACAACGATCCCAAAATGGAAGAAAGCGACTTTCAGTTCTTGGTGCTCTCTTCGTAGCCCAACCCAACCCAGGCCAAGCCATCTTCAGCATAGTCAACAAGTTCTGTTAGGTCATCTCTTCCAGCTGCCCAACAGACCAAAACAGCTATTATCATCGTGCTTATAAAGACTCAACTCCACTCCACTCGGCTCGACATTGCATAACCATTCTTTTTTATGTCTCTGCTGATTGCAACACTCGTACGTACACAAATAAACACAAAATATTATTATTTTTTCTCTTTAGGTATTTTGCACTAACTTTACGAGCTCATTGGCGCCTCTATCGCCATCTCTTTCGCTCCACCAGACTCTCCATCTCTCTATTTCTAGCGGTCGTCAGTTTTTATGCTTGAAAAATTGGGACAGCAATTTGCACGCTCAAAAAATGAAACTAATAAAAACAAAAATAATGCCAAACAGCAACAACAACAAAAGCATTACGAACAACAAAGTTGAAATATGTTTTTTGATTCTAACGGAAGTTGTTGCCAATGTTGCATCAACTCTCGGCTGCCACAGATGACCCATGCTAATTGGCTAATTGCGTTTAATTGCCTTTTAACACACACTTGCCTGGAAGCTGCAAATTGTTTAATTAAAATATACATTTAATGTGTCTCTCTGCGGCAGTTCATTAGAGCAAAGTTGGCCACACACAAGACTTCGTTTTGGCCAGAAGCCGACTGAGATGGCCAGAGCAGGATGTGAATGGTGTATTGTGAATTTTTAGTAAATGCGAATGTCTATCGTTTATCACTAATCGTAATTGCTACAGCGCTTAATCTTGGCTCACCAAAGCTGGCCCCCTCTTTCACATCTGAGGCAACTCACGGAAGTTGTTCAAGTCTTCCACAAATATTATAAAACGACACTAAAGTGTTGACTTTAGCCATCTGGTAATTACAACACTCCTTGGCCCGGCTCTAATGAAGTGGAAAACCTAATTAAAATATGGCCAAAACCGAGCCGCAAACAGTAAATAAAGTTGCCTGATTTATGAGCCACTAAGAGGATGCAGATACAGATACAGATACCGATACAGTAGCGAGTCTAAATTTAAAGGGCTCTTAGCTCTTGGCTGTTGAGAGTACTCGGAAAAGTGCACCTCAATTTCCCCCCTTCCCTCCCCCCTTCTGCCCTTGAGCCTCCTCTTGGGCAGGCGAAACTGCGCGCGAGGCGCGTAATTTATGTCGCAGCCAAAAAGATAAATTCCAACCAAGCGGCTGTTGCAGAGTGTGTGCCACATGTGGCAAAGTAGCAAAGTGGCAAATGGGTGGCAGCAGCGAATTGAGCTATAAATGTAACTGCAAATCGCATTGTCGAGTGCTTGGCGAAATGCGATACTGCCACATGATTAATGTGATAGGCCCTGTAGGCTGCCTCACGGCAGTGGCAACAATGCCAACTGGCTTATTAGTTAGTGCGAGTATCTCTCCGTGCAACACGTTGCATGTCAATGGCCATAATTAAGCATGCGAAAACGTAGCATTTTCTGAAATGAAAACAATGCGGGCAGAGGCTGTTTCCTCTCCCGCCCCACCCCATCCCCCCCTCCACACACTGCTGCATGTTGGCCATTTTCATTAATGGTCCACATAGAAAATACTCGCAGCCCCCTCCCCCCTCCTTCTCCTCTGGAGGTGTCCCCTTTAGCCTGCTCACTGCACTATTGTCTTGCAGCGCATTGCACTTTTTGTCTGTTGCATTGTTTGCAGCCGTGTTTTGATTTCAGCATCAGCAGCAGCAGCAGCAGCAGCCACAGTTGTCAGAGTCGCCTCACACACACATAAGAAGAAACAAAAACGAACTGAGCCAGCCCCCCTCCTGGGGCTGTCATTATTTCAACGTTTTTCTCTCGCATTGTTTTGTTTGCAGCCATTTGTACCCTGCACTCCAGAGGGCAGAAGGGGGCGGCACTGCTATGCTGCTATCATTACCGGTAGAGGGCAGCACATAAATACTATTATGGCATAACAAAAGCACAAGGGAAAACTTTGCCAAAATATGCCACATTTGTTTACAGAGTATCTGCTAGTCGTGCACTCACTTTGGTCGCTTTTAGTTTCATCTTGTTTTGTTTCATTTGCGGAAAGGACTGCAACGAAGGAGATGACGATGGCGATGACGACGGCGAGGTCTTGGTCTTCTCGTTTCGTCGCTTGCGGCCGCTTGGGGCGCTCTGCATAGCACTGCATTCAAATTCAGAGTCCGCCCACCCACCGATGGCGCACCCACGTTTCCGTGACCTTTGTGGCATACACATTTGACCTTATTACGAGCATTTCAATTTGTTGCTGTTATTGTTTTGGCTTTACACTAAAGCCATGAAATTAGTTTCGAGTACGAGTATTTGCCATAAAAGTGTAATGGGTTTTATTTTGCGTTATTATTATATTTGTTTCTATCCCTCTCGGCATGCAGATATCTTGGGATGATAGCTTTGACCTAGCAAACGATTGTTGGCTTTGTCTAAAGTCTTAAACAAAACAAACTCGACTGGTAGATACATTTCTGAGTAATTGAAAAGAGGAATTGTTGGTAGAAGAGTCGTGTATATGGCTGTAATAAAGTGCCAAGTAGTATTACAGAACTTTAATGAGATATTAAGCATTGCAAATGGTTTAAAGGACTGTTGAGGTTATGTTGCAGCTTGAGCAAGTGTCTCTCTCTCTCTCTAGCTGGCAGAGTTTTTCAAGTACTCGCATTGTCGCTCTCTCTCTCTCACACAGAGTTCATCAAGTGTAAAACAAAACAAAAAACTAGAAAAAAGCTCAGCAGAGCAGCAAATTTCAAAAGGCGGAATTGTGCCGATAACAGCGGCAGCAACAACAACAACTACAACTACAACTACCACTACAAGGTAGACCAAATTAAAGTAAAGCAGCCCGCAGTGAACGCGTTTCGCTGCGTTTGCTTTGCTGCGTTCCCCTTCAGCGGCCACCCTCGGCGCAAGCAGCAACAACAACAGCACCAACAGCAGCAGGGACAGCGATGTCGATACCGACTGCGACAGCGACAGCGACGTCGCGCATGCGTACCTGTTGCTCAGTCGCTGCGCAGTCGGCGCTCTGCTCTGCTGTATGACTCAATGGAACATCGCGCGGCTGTCAACTCTTTTCTTTTTCCCTTTTTCGCTTTTTTTGTTGTGTTTTACATTTTTTGAGGGGGGCATCGCTTTATTCAATCGTGCAACATGTTGGCGGAAATAATAAATTCTAGCTCGGCAACAGCAACAATACCTGCCCCATGTTGCTGTTGTTGTTGTTGTAGCTGCTTAGCATGACGCACAATTAGAGTTGTCAGCGTGCAAGAAGAAATCAAAAGGATTGCTGATATCGTCGTCTCTCTCCCCCTCACCCTCCCCCTCCTCCTCCTCTTTCATTTCTTTGGTGAAATTATTGTTATTGCTCATGTAACTGGGAAATTTCTTCAGAGCGAGAAAAGCTGTGTTTTTATAGCATATTTGTTATCTGCCAGGGTTGCCCCTCAAGCGGAACAACTAAATTAACAGCGCTTAAATTAAGACGCATTTAAAGAGCAGCACGAAGAGAGAGAGAGAGAGAGAGAGCGAGAGAGAGTGCTGGGAAATTCATTTGTTTATTTCGGGCCTCACTTGGAGGGAGGGAAGATTTGGGTTCTGGACGAGGCGTGTGAAAGACTTCGAGGCAAGTTTAATGCGCAGCATAAAAACCAAACAATAAGAGAAACACAGAAAGAGAGAACTGCTATAGTGGCAGCCACTTTCTTGCCCCAAGTCCCTTGCAATGCATGCCTCCCATGGCCCAGCTCCTTTTGTGGCAAAGAGTAGGCGCCACTTCATGGCTCTTGGACTGGCACTCGAGGCACTTCAATGGCTCGGCTAATTGTGCAGTGGCTTGGCATTCAAATGCTGGCCTAAACGTCTCTGACCAAATGCAGCTTACACCCATAGCAGCTACCGGCTGCAAGCCACATGCCACATGCCACATGCCACATGCCTTTCCCAGCCAACTCGTCGTTACCCAACTGCCAAAACAAAAAGCAAACTGTATCAATGTGTCAATCAAAAGCGGCCACATTGACAGATTGCTGTTGTCCGTCAGTCTGCAGTCTGCAGTCTGCTGTCTGCCGTCTTCAGTCTCCAGTCTTCACTCTGTTGTGCGAGGTGCCTTGGAAATGGCTTAATTGGCCAACAGCAGCCACTGTCAAATGACCAAACATTATGGCCAAATAGTTTCCGGTATGGAAAACACCTAATGAGCTGGCGACGATTTCCCAGCCAAGTGGCCAAAAGCAGGCAGCCAACTGAACAAGGCTGGGCGATAGCCATATGGAGATCTGCACTTAGTCAGTTAGTTAGTTAGTCAGTCAGTTAGTTAGTTGGTAACTTTGGCATTCTTTGACTTTGGTATTGATTTACTTGTGCATCGATTTCATTTGAGTAGCGTACTATCTTGAATGGCAGCAATTAGTGAAATAGTTGCCAGATGGCCAGCTCGAACTAACTGTTGCTTCAAGCAACTGCCACTGCCACTTCTACCATTGCAATGGCCAGTTGTCTGCCAGTTTTAATTACGTCTAGCCGAGACACGCACCATCCCCGCCCCATCTCTGTGGCTTGGCTGCATTGCATTCTTTGCTTGGAATTTCGGGAACAGTTTCGCAAATTGTCTCGGCAGTTGCACGTTGCAAGTTGCAACATATTGCAGTTGCCGGCAGTTGCGGCTCTTATTCAATGAAACTGCCAAATAGTTATGATTTCTTTCTCGCCCTCCCCTCCCCCTCGCACCTCTCTCTGGCCAACATTGTTGCCAGATTTATTCCATTCCATTCATTTCGACTCATGATTCATGAATAAAAGATCGGGGCGAGCACGTTAACCCATTTCCATTTATCTCTCGCATTTTCATGCAATTTTCCCCATGCAAAAAGCAAACAAAACACGCATATAGATGATGTGTCTGCTTCTGTCGCCGATTCTCGCCGAGATATAGCCATTAAGCTATTTTCGCAATACGCTCGAAACTTCGACTATAAATAAACACAGCACTTGCCGCTTCGTTCTTTGCATGAATTTATGTGGGACCTGTCCGAATTCAGTTTCAGCTTCCTGCCGCCACCCTCAAGTGGCGCAATGCGAGCGAGTTTCATATGCAAAGTCAACAGTCGCATTTATATCGTTTAACCTGCGGCTCACACACACACTGGCACACTCGCACACACACATGCCCTCACACACACACTGACACACTCGCACACACACACATACCCTCACACACACACTCGCTGTCGATTGACGAGCCAAATGGAAATGTGTTCTCACGGTGCCATTTCCATTCCATTCCCACTTCCAATTGCAACACCCAGAATCCTCACACATCTGTGGACTATATATATATATATATATATATATACGATATATATATCCATAATGATGTTGGCATCTCTCTTGGCCAATATTTCTGTACTGCCAAGCGCCTCGTCGCAAATAAAGCGCGGCGAGTTTGTCTTCAAAATATTGATTTGGCTTCAAAGTGCGTGTCTTGATTTTGACAACTGCTGGGATTAAAATTGGCAAGAAAATTCGGGGAAAAGCAATAAAGTATTTGGCACTTGGGAGACGGATGAAGCGACTGCCAAACGACCTCAGCTAAACAGTTAAGTAGACTTTTTATAGACAGCTCGTTTCTCCCCGCTGTTCTCAGGGCCATGGCCAAAACAACTACAACTAGAGGGAAAAACAAATGCTGCATTGTTTTCCTCCATTCGCTCGCAGTCGAGCACAAATTCTTCACTAATTAGCTGGCGAACTGTTAATAATTCGGGCTAAATGGCTAAATGGTTGTTTATAAACTTGGCCCGTAATTAGCCGTAGAATTTTTTGGCTACAAACTGTTGATTTATTTTGTATTTACTTTGCTTTTCCGCTGCCTTTCAAAGGTCGAACACAATTTAATGATTCAATACGATTCGATTGGGGGAAAAACATGGAAATTTGCTGTCGGCTGCTGTGGCAACAAAAGGTGGCACGATTACTCGTATCTGCCAGTTACTCTTCATCTCTCTCTCTCACTCTCTCTCTCTTGCCACGGGATACGGCTGCCAATGTTGTGCCACTGGCGACTGCCTCATTACGAAATGTCGCCAAGATTTGCGGCTTTAAAAGACGCCGTTAAGTCGTAATGGATAAAAGCAGCAGCTTCAATGAAAGACAACTTTAGTTGTTTGTTATTTTTATTTCGCTTTATGATTGTCACTCGATACTCATTGTTGTTGTTGCAAGCTCTTGGCCACACTTGAGTGGCGCTAGGCTTCATTTGAATGTTTCTAACGCAGCTGCTTGGCTCACACAACGACACCGCTTTCCCCTCCTCTGTGTGGGAGGAGGAGGAGGAGGAGGTGGAGGGGGAAGGAGTTGCTTGCCCGCCTTGGCATGCCCAAGAGTTCATTGCATTTGCCTGGGTTTTCACTTTCAATTGGCAAAACCGCATCGACATCGACAGCGACGTCGACTGCGAAGCTGGCAGCTGCTGTCAAAACAGTCGACGCATCGCTGCGGCTTTGGGATTCCGTTTGGCGACAACGCCAAGAGACAGCCCCACGCATCGACAGCTGGGATAGTCAGTCGACTACTTTGGCCGGCAAGTTCAATTGCGAGCAAATTGCGGATTGCGGATTACCCAACACATGAGTAGTCGTAAGCTGGCGCCATCTGTCGTCGCGCAGTTTTATAACTCGCTCTCTCTTATATGTTCCTCAAGATTGCCGTATCATATATCAGAAATGTCTTCATTTTGTGGGGCTTGAACCATGACCAAAGCAAGTATTGCGCTATACCAGACAGTTGTCATTTGGTTGGCAGCAACTAAACTGGCATTTAGGGTAATTGCCGCAATTTGTTTAGGCCTGAAAACCGAAAAAGCCACGGGAGATGTGAGCCAAGATTGCAGTTGAACAATGTGGAACACGTGTAGAACAATTGCAGTTTGCGAGACAAAATAATAGCCAATAATTCCCACTGAGAAATTAATAACGTAAATGGCTAGTATGAGTATTGTAAATTCCTCATATCAGGCCGAAAATGGCCATTTATTTTTAATGACACTATTTGTTCAACTATTCAGACTCTGTCTTTTGGCAAAAACATGAAAATTACTTTGCTACGTGCATATAATATTTCCTCTTTGATGTCGATTTTTGTAGATTTAAAATGCGTCACACACACACACGCAGACAAAAGTGTTCTCAGAGAACACTTAATTTGTACGTGCATGTACGTGGCTGTCCAATTAGGCAGTGTCCATTGATGTTAATGTTACAACTCCATAGTTCTCCCATTGATCAAGTTGCTATCTCTCTTTCTCACACACACACGCACGCACGCACTTAAGATATCATCCATTACGTTTTCGCACATAAATCAAGTTGACCTTAAAAAGTTTGTCATAACATGGCCACCCTGCCGGAGCTAAAGCTCTCCACTTCACATCTCCTGCTGTCGCTGTCATACTGCCACGACAAACGCAGGCAAAGGGGAGATGCAGGAGGGAGGCTGTCAAGGCTGTGAGGCGAACAAGCAAGCAGCGACAAACGAACGACGAACGGACGGACAAAACAACAAGGTGACATAAATATCCAGTTGCTTTAAAAAGGAAACTAAACTTTTTGCACCAAGAAGCAAACAAGAAAACAAAGCCCGACACAACGAGGAGAAACAGCAGGCGAGCGAATGAAGCAGACGATGAAATTCAATGAAAGCCCACAAGATACTAACCTGCAGTAACCAAGCGTCGGCCAGATTCAGATTCCTCTGGTGCTGCTGCTGCTGTTGTTTTTGTTGTAGCGGTGGCAGCTGATTAGCCGGCGCAGTGTTAAAATGTGTCAAATTGTTGTTGTTGCTGCTTGTGGTGGTGGTCGTGTGACGACGCGCAGGCAGCGCTGGCGGCGGCGTCAAACAGGGCGATTGCAATTGCTCCACGTCTTCTTGTGCCGCCCCTTGCTCCAACTGTTGCTGCGAGTGCTGCTTGGCCTCAATCGCGGAAATCTGCGGCGACTTCTTTGCCAATGCCAGAGCAATGCTCCCGTTCCCACTTCCATTCCCCCCGCTGCTGTTGTTCAGCGAAAGCGAACGCGCAAAAGAACTTTTAAAGTAGCGACAAGGCATCTGGAAATCAAAGTCTGGCGGCGTCAGCGCATCGGTGGCAGCTGGAAAAGCTGGCATAGTATTTTGCATCGTTAAACACACAACCGGAATTTATTCGATTTTCTATTATAATTTTGATTTTTAATTGCTTTGCGCGCCTTTCAATTTGGCATTGTTGTTTTTTCTATTGCGTTTTGATTTTGTTTGTGCTATTGCATTTTTTCACGCACGTTGACAACTTACACACACACACACTACCACTGGACTGCATTCATACATACACACACCAAATTATGCACACGCGAATTGGCTTTGGGCAGTGAGATGTTTTGGCTATAACACAAGCTATCAATTTCAATTTCAATTATTAATATGGCAGGCACTTTTCAATCAGCTTTAATTTTGGCGAAATATACGCGCGCATGCGAAAATATTTATTCTCCACGAACCCGACGACACTACACGATCGCTCAACTTCTCTTTCAAGAATGAGCGGCAAAGCAAGCAGCAGCGTGACCACAAGTTGAATTTTAAATCATTTCTCTGATGTAGAAGAATATACCATCATAAAGAATGTCTGGTTACACTTGAAACGCAATTGGTATATTATACTATGAGTGATCGAAAGTTGAAAATCTGAGTATTCCAATTTATCGATAAGTCTTAATGTTAACTCGCCATTGAGCACTTTTACATAATGTTAGCTGGTCATTGAGATTTGCGCTCGAAAGTATGCTATCAGAAATTTATGGTTTACCTTTTGATATGATCCAAGAAGTATGCATTAAAATTGAAATTTTATTTGAATTTCATATTTGATTTTACACAAATGTAACAAACATTTTTGTAGTTTTATAATTTATTTTTACGTTTTAATATCTGTATAAGCTTCGAGCTTATACAATTTACACAATTAGTTTCACATAATATCAACTGCCAACCAACGAATCACAATTCGATGGGTGAGCCATTTGGAGCTCCTTTCATATTCTGAACTAATCCCACTGCCTAGGGCCAGTGCAAACATAATCTCCACACAAATCCCCAAACTTTATGTCGTATCTAAATGGGCGGACAGCTTGCCAATCAAATTGATTGTGTCGCATTGCGTTGACTTTTTTTTTTGGTGCGTTCTATAAATGTTCGAGAAAAACAAATAATGACGATACCGAATGCTAAATACTAGTTGACACGTTTGACACTTTCGCTTATGAATGGGTGGCGCGAGGGCGAATGTGAGGGCAATGGTGGGAGTAGCGGCAGGCAATTGGCGCTCATCCTGTTGCAACTTGAGCCGACACTAGAAACTCATTAGTCTTAGTGAACACGGGCATTACCAAAAATAGAATGAACGAGCGCCAAGATTACTCATCATCCTCACAAAATGTACAATATCGAAATCTCTTTTAGTTTCTATTTTTGTTGCCCACTGTGGCCCCAGCCCCGTGCGCATGCCTTGTCGATTCTCAATTACATAAGACTTATATAATGCAGCGACAGTGCGAGTGAAATGACTACTGTGACTCACTTGGCATACATTAAAAAAAAAACACTCTTTCCTTGTTCCAGCGCCAACGAGAGACGACGACAACGACGACGACGACGTCGGCTACGGTAAAGGCAAAGGCGACGACCACGTGACTGCAACTACCCCCCTCCAAAGCATTAGCAGCGCTGCTCACTCAGCTGCTGCTGATTGTTGCTCTCATAATTTGATATTCAGTTTACAACTGTTTCGGTTGGGTTTGATTTGTGTCTAGCGCATTTACAAGTGTTGCTACGCAGTTGTTGTTGCTCTTGGAGCGAATCAGTTTCGTTTTATTTTTGCGCACCGTGAGTTGAGCGTTATGTCGGCCGAGAGCAGCACCAGCAGCACTAGCAGCAGCAGAAGCAAAAGCAGCGGAGCGAAGAGAGAACGTGAGAACATTATGGATTTATCAATTAGAGGTGAGTTTGCCAACCCCCTTCACCAAGAACTTATAAAACTCAACTCATTTGGCTTCTGGTGTCCACTTCTTTCACTTCTCCCCTCTTTTCTGCCGTAAAAAGAAGAACACGTGTAACTTGTTGTTACCACCTCTGTGTGTGTGCTTTGTTTACACACATACACGGGTATTAACAATGCGTGAGTAGGTTTGGGTTCGCATGAGTGCGAGAGAGCGCGTGAACCTCCAATCGGCCGCCCATGTGACAATTTATTTAACATTGCCTTTTCTTCGTATTGCGGCCAATTGGTTTTGCAACGCGAATTGAACAAATAAAAGTAAACAAACAGTGATATTGTTAAATATTGAAATGTAATAACCGATAGAGAAGGCTATGTGAGCGAAATTGCCATTACTAACAACGATATGCTGTGGAAGCGCAATATTCATAAGCAGCTCCAGAAGCTCAAGGGTAACAATCATGTGAGCTTTTGACCTACGCTGTAAAGCTCGTCGTGAGCGTTATCAATGTAATGTGTAATTCACTTTGAAAGCTTTTGCGTGAATGCATAGATCTGTGTGGTAGCAATCTTTCGACAAATGAATAATATATTTGTATGTATGCCAGTGTTTGTGTGTAAATTAAAACATAAAATTAATTAGCTTAGCCCAGATGATTGTGACATATAGGCTCCCCACCCCCTTCTCTTTCAGATAAACGAGTTATGACTTGACTTGACAGCTGATCGATAGGTCTCCATTCTGCTATTCGGTTTTTATGGTCTTTGATATCAGACTAATTATAAATAGACGCCAAAATTCGATAAACTATTGGACAGCTCCTGTGGTTGTTGCTACTCTGAACAATTGGACTTCTGCCTCACATTGATGAAATGCCGCAACGTCGCCTCAATCAAATTTAAAAATCCAAACATCTCCTTCGTCGCCGTCGCCGTCGCCTTCGTTTGTTATCAATATTAGAGCCCAGCGACGAGGTTACCACGCGACTATAAATATTTACCCTCATGATTAGTGCTGAAGCGCATAAAAAGTAGAGTAGTGATGATGAAAAACGCGCTCAACAAATGAAAATGTGGAACGAACTTAATTATAAACTTTTACGACTCACACACACATAAAAAAAACTCTTTCACAAGTGCATTTGTGAAGAACAAAGTTCAACTCTTCATTGTTTTGAATGAAGTACTTAGCCGGCATGACAGCTAGCAGTAGAACTGAGCCAAAGGGCATTTAAGTGATCAACAATGCCGATCCAAAGCTCAGCAGAAAAGCTCAACAAAGATATACGCTCTCATAGCTATTCTCTCTTGCTCTCTTTGAGCGCCGTAATAAGATCACATGGTCGTATACTCATTCGCATTCGCAATCACACTTGTCGCATTCGAAATATCCGTGACGTGACTGAACCGACCGTTCACTTTGTCAGATAACATAGCGGCGTGGCGCACGCGTCTTTCCCACATCCACATGGAAATTTGTCATTCGCTTTACTGCAAGAACGAGTCAAAGCTTGCAGCTCTGGGTCAGAGAACAAGATTAAAGCTCTCACTTGATTCTAATCGTTTGAAGCATGCCATGAATTCTGTTTTTGTTTGTCATCGACATCAACATTGGCATTGTGTGGTCCACTAATCTGTTCAAAATTATTGCCATTAAAATAAAATGCGACGCCAAATCATAAATGAAACCTTCGCACGCGTCTGAACACTTTTGGAAAATTTTGATTGAATTGAGTCAGGCGTTCAAGTGATCTAGCGTTCAGGTCAGAACCCATGGACTTGGACTTTGGTGGCGTGATAAATTTGGCTAGCCATTCAAGTGTGGTGCGATTCAGCTAACAGTACAGGGGATGGCGTTTCATCGAATTATTAAAAAAGCTGACATATTTATGATTATTTCTACAGGTTCTATATATTCAAGATTGGTTGTCTTTTGTTTAGTTTTCTTAGACTTTATTGTTATGCATTTCTTACCAGCTCAGCAATGTGGCCATAATTCTGTTGCCCTTCAATTTTTGTGCTTATTCCCCATTTCGCTTGGACATTCGGTCTCGACTGGTTCCAGCCGATATTACGTCAATGTGCAATAACAAACAACAACAAAGCAAAACACATAAAAAAAATTGCAACGCCATCAAATGCGGTAATAAGCAGGCATGCTATCGCTAGCAATAAAGCAAGCTCACAACTCAAACAGAAAGAGAAAGAGCAGCAAAATTGAGTTGAAATTGCTCTACAAATACGAATGCAAATGCAAATGCAAATGCAAACACGGGAATGGGGGAGCTTTAATTGGGAAGCCGACGCGTCGCCGGCGCCGTGGACAACCACAACTACAACTGCAAAATTATGATTATGTCATACGCATGCATTAGTGCATCATCTACGTGTGCGTGCGTGCTCGTGTATTCGTGTGAAGTTAGTGCACTGGCTTTGCAGCGGGTTTTGTGCTTGAAGCTTTTTAATCTCCAAAAACGAATTTAACACGTGCTTTGATCGTTCAATGCCACGCAGGCGAGATTTGCATAGAGCGAGAGATCCAGCAAGTGAGCGAGCGGGAGAGGAGCTTTAAGCTTGGCCTGCTTGGCAAGCCCTCCACGATATAAATCACACATACGAATTGTATGTAATAAAATGCATATGAGTAGCAGTTTTAATTAGAATGCGCCATAAAATACACAAAACGTTATTCGCTGCCCATCAGCCACGCATATAAATTGCAAGCAATCAATTTGCAAACATACACGTATAATATGTACACATAAAACTAAACAAATATAGTTGACTTGTATGTGTGTGTGTGCATGTTTATTTATTCAATTCGCCAGCCGAAGAAATTCACAAGAGAACTTTTATTTTACAATAGACGCCAGCTATGACGAATGTGCGTACGTGTATGCTTGCATATATACATACATATGTATGAATTTATGTACGTATGTGTGCAGAGAGTGTAACATTAGATTCACATTGAAATGGTAAACATCAGAAAGTGCTTAGAGTCTAGTGCAGAGGCTGTTTGAGAGCCAAAGAGAAGGGGGGCTACAGAGAAGCTCAACTGAGAGAGCAAGCCGGACTGAGAGGTGCAACTGAAAACACGAGTAAAACATACATAATTAGCACGTATCAAGCGAAGAGAAGGCCAAGCAAGCACAAGGGAACTTTAAAACACGACTGACATCGAAACTGGTTACCGTGGTACACAGTGTGGGGTACTTGGTTCGAGATTCACATGAATATTGATATGTTAATGTGTGAAATATGATGATGATTACAAAATGTGGTGAAATATTATAAGACAGACTATCTTTAGTATCTATTTTAAGCTGATGTGTTAATCAAAACTTTAAATTTAAAGCTAATAATCTATTTTATTGATTGTAAATATTTCGATTTCAAAATAAGAACGTTATAATTTTTATATTTTTATAATTTCGTTAAATGTTTTTTTTGTGTTTATCGTAAGGCTTTCTGCAAATATTTTTTTTTGCGCTGTGCTTAAACAGTTCGTGCCACTGTGCGCAGGGCACTTTGAAGCGCCGGCAAAAGTTTAATTGAAAAGCCAACTTTAATAACCACGTGGTGCGTGATTCTGTTGTTGCCTCCAATGCTGGTGGTTGTTGTTGTTTATGTGGTGCACTTTCAATTGTTTCTTGAGCACTTGTACTTTTGTTCAACGCGAAACGCCAACAGCGACGTCGACAGCGGCAGCGACCGCGGGAGCGCTCACTCCACTGTTCGTTTCATATTTTGTTTTGCGGTCGCACACTTGTTGTTGTAGTTGCTACTGTTGTTGTTGCTGCTGGAGCAACCAAGTGTCAGCAGATGATGAAAAATGTGCCACTGGAGAGGCCCGCACGTTTTTGATGTATTGACAGCAACAGAGAGCGAGGATAGCGTGCGAGGGGTGGGATGCGAAAGGGATTCAAGCTGAAGAGCCTCGCTGCATGGGCCACTAGGATGCGAACGGGTATCTGTATGTGTGTGTGCGTCCGACTGTATGTGTGGGTGAGAAAGGTGAGCAGCGTGTCAATGCTGACAGTTTCTGGGTAAGACCATGCGATACTTTTTCCCAGCTGAATTTTTTCTGAATCGCTGGCTATTTCATTTCCATGCCTTGCTTTGAACTCTTGTTACTGACACTTTTCGGGCTGTCACATTGTATTGGTTTCCACTGTGAATGCTACTTTAAGTGATCCATCACTATGTAAGCCCATCACTATGTACCCTCCTCTCTCATCCCCCACCCGCACTCCACGCACTCACCTCATTTGCTGTGTAATCTCTTTGCCATAATTGACAGTTTCTGCCTTCGTCATTGTTGTCTGACAGTAAATTGAAAAATAGCTGAGATTTTTAACGACACGGCAACGACAACTGAGAGAGCAAGACGCAAATGTAAAATCTGTGTATAAATTATTGAAATGGCAAAGAATTGCGCTCAATGGGGAAAATAAATTAACTTTATGCGTAGAAAATGTTTAGTTCAAGGTCAGCGAACGAAACTATTTGTGTGGGCAGTGCCACGCCCCCTAAGCGACTGACGACTGGCGACTGCGACGCCTTAAAACACGCGCCGTTGCAAACGTCACACGCAAAATTTTAATTGAATTTACATCTGAGGCACACACCAGAAGTAAATGAAATACAAATAGAAATACAAACACAAATAGTGAAAGAGATATGAATTGTGTTTGTCATTTGATAAAGACACAACCAAAAAAAATTAATTCAATTAACGGGGAGCAATAAAAACGCAGGCAACGCGATAGCCCATTAACTGCCCACGGCAGTTGTGGTGAGTTCAGAGGGTGGGGAATTGGGAGAGTGAGAGGGAGGACACTGCGAACTAAAAGCTCAATCAAATTCGCGTGCTTTTTTATTTTTTATTATTATTTTCTGGTCTTCCTCAACTTCGAGGTCAATACAAACGCAGCCAAGGCGGCGTCCATGGGGTGTGTCGATGTCTGTGTGTGTGTGTGTGTGTGTGTGCGAGAGCTAAGTGTATGCGTGCGCCCTTTAAGGGCACTTCCTGTAACCTCCCACCCAACCCATCGGCTGTCCTTGCCGCAGACAGTCCAAAGACAAGCTGAAGTTAATAAATGATCGCGTACGGCAGTCAAGTGGGTCGTTGGGGCCAAGGGTGCATTGTGTACAAGGGGAGGGTGGGAGGAGGGAGCTTACTCACTATTACTAGTGCTGCTTCTTCTTCGGTTTGTTTGACAGCCTAAGTCGTGCGTGTTTGTTTGTGTTTCTTCTTCTCTCTCTCTCACTCTTTCATTCGTATACACTGCGTGTGTGTGCGTGCATGCGTGTGTTTGTATTTGTTGTTTGCGTTTGCTGTTATTGTAGTGCAGTTTGTAATATCAATATTGTTGTCGTTGCTGCTGTTGCTCTAAAGTTTAGCTGGAAAAATGTTTTTTGGCCTTTGGCTTTGAAAGGAAATTGGAAATTGGATTTGTGTGCATTGTAATCAATGGCATTTGAGTGGAAAAGCATGCAACGTGCAACCAGGGGCGTGGAAACTGCCAGGAAATGATTTAAGCACACGCGGCACAAATATTACAAAATATTACAAAATACCTGGCAACCTAAGAGAGGACAAACTGTACAGTAGATACAATCTTATACTGCAGAAGTGATTGGGAAACACTTTGCGCAGCAAGAAAATCGATGTTGTCGAAAGAAAACATTTCAAAGATTTAGTGCTTATAAATCAGTTGAGTTTTGATAGAAAATGCCTAAAATATGATGAATCAATGAAGCAATTGAACATTGAGTCAGCATCGAAATGTGGATCGATTGTGGCGAAAGAACTTGAAGTGAAATACGAGGCATAAATTCATCGAGCTGAACTGCCAGTTCAACTGAAGGCAATTAAAAGCAAGAAAAGTGATAAAAAATGAAAACTACAAATCTCGTAGTTTGGTGTTATTAATTCATTAGAGCAATGCTAATGAATTGCCGCAACACGAAGCACGAAGCACGAAGCAGAAACTCGAATAAGCATTGAAAGACAGTCAAGTCGAGTCGAGTTAGACGATGATCGATCTGATAAGAATTGTTTTGAATGCTGCAGCTCTGCTCCCATTTGTATGTGTATGCTAGGCTCCCCCTAGACCCCTCCAATGTGCTGCGATCCCTACAGAGCACACGTACTAATTCCGTCATTCATTTGTACGTTAATTTGTACAAGTTGCCGCCTGCTGTCGTCTACAGATTGTTGTTGCTTTTCCGTATCAATGTGCGAGATTTCAAATAGAGTAGAATGTAGTTCAGATCTTTGCATGTACAAGTATATATATACATACATATGTATATTTGTATAGTCTAGCTGGACTGATAATGGGCCAGAGCTCAGTAATCTACTCGCACTCGTATGTGGCAAATTAGAGAAGCAAACAGAAGAGCAGCCGTGTTGCACAAACGCAAATACAAAAACAAATATATGGATGACGACTTGTACGACATGTGGCATGGAACGAGCTACCTGGCAAGTGGAATATCGAGTCTAAGAATCCAGCCGAATTGCGCGAGTTATTCCAGCCGATTATTGAACTGGGAACAGTCAGCTTTGTGACAAATTTTGACTTAACGGTAGTCAAGGCGACTTTTTTCGTGCTCTTTGATGATTTTGATAAGAAGCCAGACCGCCAAAAAAAACGCATGATGTGCGTTATAAAAGGTAAACCGACAGCAGAATTAAATACGAAAAATGAAGGAAAAAAAACACGTTTTTATTTTTATTTCTTGTTGGTTTCTTTTTTGGCTGTCATCGTCGTGGTTGTCGTCGCATGTTTGTTTAGTGATATGCATGCGTGTTGGGCTGATAAGAGTCCAATATTTGCCAGGTATTCGGACGGACAGACGGACAGACGGACGGAGTGAGCTTAGCCTGCTGAAAGAATTTCTTGTAGTCGAAAATCATTTTCTTTTGGCTGCGACAACGAAATGCCAAAGCAAATAAGTAAGTTCTCCTGGTGTGTGTGTGTGTGGTGTGTGTATATATGTGTGTGCCTTGAGAAGACAACAACAATGGGCTGAAGAATTGTGACGGCAACAATGTTAGACCGACTGACAAACGCTCATCTAGCAATCTCGCTTATAGAACCAGATACATACTTGTACTATGTATAGTACATCTATCTCTTCTATATGATATTTTAGACAAGCGAATGCGCTGCTGGTTCCAACGACAAACACCCACCCACACACACACACACACACACATAGAATACATTTGGCTTTGTCATTCTTTTGTTGGCTCTTCGCTTCGGAGGTGACAAAAGGCAAAGACAGGGGTTGTAGGGGCCTTTTGGCCCAGTCAAAAGTTGCGTCGCTTCGAGGCTCATTTATAATTTATTGCGCTTGAACACGTTTCGCCTTCCGCTAAATATGTTGTCTATGCATATAGTATATATAATGCTATCTATCTGATGTATTGAAGGCGGCCTCCTTTGCCCAGCACCAGCAGCAGCTCCTCCTGTTGCTTCTGGCATTTCCTAGTTGTTTCATTCAGAGAATGTCACATGATGACAGGCGACAGTTCTCAAACATATATATTCGAGAATACTTGTTTCAATTTTTGGGTATTAAGTCGTGCATGTTTTGGATGTGAGTGTACGAGTGTGTGTGTGTGTGTGTGTGCGGGTGTGCGGTGATTCACAGCAGCCACAGAAATAGACAAAATGTTCGAATAGACAATTTGAGGCAGTACGATTTATATTTAGTGCGTCTTGTATTGTACTATAGTTAAGCTGCCTGAAGGTTGCAGTCCATTCTCATTCAGTTTCTTCATGTCTCTTAAATGTTTTTGGAACATCACTTGACATGACATGAATTCTTTTAGTTTGTCAATAAATTTTATTATTATTAAATTATTCAATTGATAATTTAAGGCATTTCCTTTCATCACCTAAACATCAATCAACTTCTACTATTATCATTATCAATCGAAAGTATCTGTGTGCTAATTTAGTGACTACTTCTTCTATAAATATTTGCTTTGTTATCTGAAGCAATGTTGCCCAATATAGAAGCACTCATTGTAAATATTGCAACTGTAGTTATAAGGAAGCCGAGCTGTCTATTTTTATTTTAAATATTCGCTTTCATAATCGTCGAGTCTATTCTGACTAGAGTCGAGTACACGGTTGTAAAACAACTCTGCTCATTAACAGCTTACCAATTTCTTGCCTTGTTATTTAGCCAACAACAACCCCTCCCAATCACCTGCCCTCTCCGCAGGGGCAGATACTTTCAAGGCGCTCTAATTGCACGCGTCTTGTCGGTACGTGAATTGCAAATTCAATTACAGCTGGCAAATTACACAAAACATATCTAAAATTTCGATGCAGAGTGAGGGGGGCATGAAGGAGGAGGGGCGTTGTTGCTGCTGCTGTTGCTGTCGTGTTGAGTTGCCGCTGTGTTTATTTATACAAATTACAGCGAAATGCAAACAAAAAAATTTCCACACATTAAAACTTTTTAGCTATGAAAGCGACTCACGTGAGTGCTGCTACAGCGACGTCAGCGCCGACGTCAGCGTCAACGGCAGCGCCAACGCCAACGCCAACATTGCTGTCTCTGATTCTGTCGCTGACAGCAGCCGCCACACAAACACAAATATGTATACAAATATTAGAAATACATAACAAAAAGAACAAAACGAATGAGAAAAAAGAACGAAGGCAAAAATAAAAAAAGGCGCGTACAGCAGATAAATCAGAGAAAAACCTAAAAACATTGAAATGAACAGCGATTGCCGCTTGCCGCATTGCCGCACACGCACACACACACACACACGCATGCACAGACACCTATACAAAAGCTATGGCAGCTCATACAGGTACAGCAACATACCCACACACACGTACACTCGCAAAAATTCAAACGTCAGCGCTAACGTCGCATTGACGTAATAGCAAAACTATAGTACGCAGAGTAAATTAAAATAACACAAATAAATAAAACGAGAGTGAGTCGAGAGCCGGCTGCGATCCCACAGAGCGAGAGAGACGGAGAACGACAATGTGAGAGCCAAATCCAGAGAGCAATTGATAGCGCGAGAGCGGCGCAATTAAAAATATCAAATTGAACTTTGGGCCGCAATGGAAAATGCCCAAAGGCAAAGGCTGCTAGGCTGCTTGGGCTTCACACAATTCACAATGCGGGCAATAGAACAATTGGGCGTTCATTAGAAGCAACAACAAAAACAAGAACAAACTGAAGCTTGTGAGCGACTGAGAGCTTAAAGCTGAGCTTCGTTTCTTCGTTTGCTCGTTCGTTCGCTCGCTGGTTCGTTCGTTCGTTCGTTTGTTCGTTCGGGTGTCAATTTGAGTTGCGCGCGCGACGACGAAGAAAAAAAAATGGTTGCCAAAAATAAAAGTTCAAAATGTGCACAACACGCGGCGGCCCCACTGAGAGGAGAGCGTCGGAGGGAGACTGTGCTGAGAGCGAGAGAGCGGCAGCTAGTTCGCAGCCACATGGCAGCGCCATAGTCAGCATGCTTCTGAGTTGCATGGTATCTCTATGTGTGGCTGTAGCTGTAGCTGTAGCTGTATCTGTATCTGTAGCGTGCTATCGCCATTCGTTTGTAGGCATTAGCACCTCGTGTTGTATTTGTTGCCCTTTCGAATGCTCTCAAACGAACAAACGAAACGCGCTCTCTCTCTCTCTCGGGCCTCTATTGCTGGCTGTTGTCGAGTGCGAGCGTGTTTTGTACACTTTGCAACGAGCGCGTGTGCCCAGTCAGAGTCAGATGAACAGTCGAAGCCGTGTGGACGCAAATAACATACGAATACGAGAACGAATACAATAACACAATTTGGCATAGGAAATTCATAAAAATTATTGCGAAAATTACTATTAATTAATTGCTCACGAAACATTAACAATGTTCGCATGTTGAATACATATTTCGCTATTCAGTGTCCCAGCAGAAGCCGCTCTCGAAAACTTCCACAGCGAAGCACGTGTGTTCAATAAGAACTTTTAGCAACAAAAGCAGAAAAAAACAGTTTTTGCCTGACAACCAGAGTGTTCGACTACAACTACTACTACGGCGACGACAACACTGTTCGTACGTGTGTGTGTGTGAGCTGTGCTCATGTGTATTGGTGCGGGCGTTCATAGTGCAAAAAGCAGACATTGCCAACAACAACAACAGCAGCAGCAAGTAAAACAAACAGTGCAAACGCAAAGGAAACACAACACACACATCGAATCAGCTGACTCTTGCGCACTCTCTCCCTCTCTCCGTGCATAAGAAGCTGCTCCTCTCACTCTCACTCTCACTCGCGCACTCTCTCACCCACTGGCCGGAGCTGAAGTGCATCCTCGCTGCAGCGGAAGCTTTGCTCACTTGTGTAGAGATTCAACTGCTTCCGCGTCCTACGCGACCCTGCGGGCTGCGAGCTGCGAACTGCGAACTTCGAAAGCGCACTTGTATTGGTCTATCCGTGTGCGCGAGTCTCTCTGTATGTGTGTGCCTGACTCGCTCTTGTCACATGCGCGCTCAGCCAGCATAGACGGCAGCAGAAGCGGCGGCAGCGACACTAGCAGCGGCTACGTCGACGACACCCACAACGCCCGAAGACAGCGCTAAGCGAACAGTCGTCGTCAGGCAGCGGCAGCAGCAGCGTCAGCAGCAGCAGCAATATCCAAAAACACGCCACGCGCTGAGAAACACAACAACAACATCAGCATTAACATCAACATCGACGTTAACAACAAATTTGACCACAGCAAGGACAACGAGGCACCAGAGTGAGAGCTAGCAGCAAAAACGCTAGTGAAACGCGCGCGATTCTTACTGCAAATTGAATTGTGCTAAATTGTGCGTGCATTGGTGCGTGCATGTGTGTGAGTCGCTGTGTCGGTGTATTGGTGTATCGGTGAGCTGTCAACATTTTTCATCGATTTTCGGCACCTCCTCGTGCTCCTCGTGCCTCTCGTGTGCTCTGCTGTCGCTCGTCGGCTTTGGCGTCGCGACTTTCAAGCATCGTCCTGTCGTGTCGGTCAGACGGTGTCAGTGTGTGTGTGTGTGACTGCGACTGCGACTGTGAGTGCTGGTGCGCGTGTGTGTGAGTGTAAATATACTACACACATCCCCGCCCCGCCCACTCGCTCGCCACGCTCTCGATCAGGCAAAGCTCAAAAACTGCGCGCAATTTGCTGTCTCCGTCGCACGCCGGGCGCTGACTTACGTGCCACACCCCCTCTTCGCCCAGCCCCCCTCAGTCCTGTTGGCTCAAAGCTCGAGTTAACTCTTATTAAGTTTGTAAACTACAAGGAAACTATGCTAATGCCATACTAGTGCTTTATGACTGTACAATAAATACAACAGCAACAACAACTACAAAAACCACAAACACACACACATCCAAGAAACCAAAAGCATAGAGAAAAGCAATTGATTTTATTTTTAGTGCAACATCAAAAATAAAATAATAAAATTAATAGGAAAAGCCTACAAAATACAAACACAATCACAAACTATAAAACACTATTCGAGCAACACGTTAAATGATCTGCAGCAACAGCAACAGCAACAGCAACAACATCCACAAACTGTCAACAACAATAGAAAATAAAAAAAGAAGCTAAAAAGAAAACGCATCGGCATTTTTCAAAAACGCTCGGAAGAGAAACGCTTTAAAAATAGCGCAATTAGCCAAGGAAACAAAGCAGCAGCAACAACAAGAACATCAACTAAATTATACTAAACTTAAACGGCAACTGCAACTACAACTAAATCTAAACTAATCGAACACTAAACTAAACGGTACCAAAATACCAGAGATCCAATCGTAAATCGTATTTTGTTGTTGATTTTATTGAAGCACATTTTGTTGCTGCATTCGCATGTTGTTGTTAACAATAAAAAACGAAAAACACACAAATTATAAATAAAAAGAGAAAAAAAAAGAACAAGAAGAAATTGTTGAATGAATTCGCGGTGCCTTTATTTATAGCGAGCAGCATAAATAATTACAAATAAAAGAATTAAATAAATGCATAAAGATATAGTTGATAATCGATAATCTACAAGCATATTTAGTCAAGCAATAAAGAACGTTAACGTGCAATATTTAAAGTTTAAAGTTTACATTGAATTTAGTATAACTATTATAAATAACATTAATTTTTGTACATTGTGATTCCAAAACTAAAAACAGAAACAAAAACAAAAGCAACTTTAACGTTCTAAACAAAACAAAAGTTAACGCAAGCAAATAAATCAAAAACCAATACAAAAACAAATACAAATACAACTGAAAGCCAAGCAAAGTTTTTTATTTGTTGCTATTATTAATTATTATAAGCAATTATAATCATTGTTGTGAGTCGGCTTTATGCCCAGTGTTGTAACAAACGAAATAAGTCTAACAAAACAAAACCAAACACACAAAATAAAAAATAGCTAAAAACGCGCTTAAAAAACCCCTCAAAACACTTTGTTGAATAATTCGTGTATAATCACAAAATTGAACACATTTTTATGAAAAAATGAGCGACAGGGAGCGATCGTCCCCAACACTGATCGAAACTGGTTTAAAAAACTTAATCGGCGGCCGTGATGGTAATTATCCACTGATCAGCGGCATAAATGGTAAGTTCCCAGTGCCAGATACAATTGTATCTGCTAGATACACAATTGAATTGCAAATGGGCCAATTATTCCATTGGGCAAATCCAGTGGTGCGCAACTGAAATACCCACTGTGTATAGTTGTGCTGGGTATTAATGTATTCCTCAATCAATACAATGTCCTTATTACTGGGCTTTAGAATGGGTAAAAAATTGCCAGGACATTTCCTTCTGCTTCTGCAGGCAGTACATGCTTCTGCCATAAATCAAATCCAAACTCCTCGAGCATGACTTAAAAGTTGGCCAAAAGGTGCACATATCGATTGCTGCCCATGTGCTCCAATAGACCCTCTGCTGATTAGAGGAGTCTATTCGAAACGAATGTGAATACGACTACGATTACGATTAGAAACGAATACCTGCACTTTGGTGCAAAGGTCGAGGCGAAAAAGGCGACAAGACGATTTCGAAATCGAATAAAATTGATAAGGTTATTAAACCATTGACAACGCCAAGGGCATTTTTAGTTTCATTTACGAGCAATAAAAACTGTTTTGTATTTATTTAGTTGTAGTTACTGTACTTAGTATAGAAGGCTAGATGACAACTGAAGGTAGTTTGGGAAACGGAAGTCTTTCTCTCTCTCTCTATCTCTATATCGCTATTGCCTTCTCTATTGCTGTGTGCCATCATTTCGGCATTTCCAGGCAATTGAACAGCAATTTCGCCTGCAATTTCGCCTGCAATTTGTGCGTTTCCAGCAGATTTGCATAGTCGGCCAGCATATTGCGAATAATTGCAACTCATGCGACATTTTCGACATTCGACAGACTGTACAAGTGCAACAATAGTGGGAGCCCAGCACGTCGTAACCAGAAATCAATAGCATAAAAAGGCAAAGGCAAACGAGAAAATGCCATTAAAAAGTGTCATAATCGGTCAGCATAATGAAGAGTGGGAGAGGTGGGGGATGGCAAGGTGGAGAAGGGTGACCAACTAAAGACGTCTCCCCATTTTTAGTTTGCTTTTTGACCGTCGTGGTCTTCGACTTGTTTCATAAATCAATAAGCGGAAAACAAGCAATTGAGTGGGATACGACTCCCCTTTCCCAATTTCCCCCTTCACCCCTCGCCCTCTCCACTACAGCACTCGAGTTTACCAAGTTTAATTTATTGTAGCATAATTTTAAGTTAGTTAGAAATCGCTTATCACGAATGTACGTTGCGCATACGCCGCGTGTGTTAACAACGCTTGATTACCGCATTAAAAACACACGCTAGACAAACACAAATGCTCGGCGAATGCGGCTGATAAGCCACTTTAGTGCTCGTCTACATCTGTAGATGGGCATGATAGGCAGGGGAGTGGCTCGGGGACGGGAGGGGAGGGGTTGCCTAGGGTTGATGTGAGCGGTCAACTTGATGATTAGAAATGCTTTTAGCTGGTAAATCTTACGGGAACATTGAGATAAGATAGAGGAGGACAGTGTTGGACAAAGATACTGCGATACAGTCTGGCAGCATGGCACAGTGGGATTATGTGCACAGTGTGCCCAAATCTGAGTGCTTCCAATTGTAATAATTAAATGCCTGACAGTAGTAAAATTATATTGCACTTTGCCTGACAACTGCAACTGCATTCAGAAGTCGCTTTTTGTCAAAGGGAGATTTGCGTGTCAGAAATGTGCATGTTTATTTAGCATAATGCAAACAGACAGACAGATAGACGGAGAGACAGACGGGCAGATGGATGGCAATTTGCAACCAGGCAGCCAAAAATTGTTTGCCATCATAAACAAAGCGGCAATCGATGCCACTTGCCACTTGCCACTCGCTGAGCAAACTGCCAATTAACAGTTGTTGTTGCCATTCGATTATTGATTGCAAATTGCCTGCTAATCATCGAGTGGTGCTCTCATTCCCACCTCCCTTCCCTCAACTATCTAGCTGTGCATTTATTGTGACATAATCGCACTTAATGGCTCATCCCTTTCCGTTCTCCGCTCCCTGCTCTGCCTGATAGCAGTGCAGCCATAAAAGTTGTCATATTGATAAGCAAAGGAATGCCAATCGAATGCGACTCTGAATGCGAATGTAAATGTGAATGTGACTGAGAATGCAATCGTCTCTATTGACAATCTGACAAATTCGATAAGGCAATAAAGTTGCGATGGCGTCAACAATTGCCCAAGTGTCACTTCAATGTATCTGTGAGAACCCCACATGCATAAAAGTATCTGCCGAGTTGCTACTGAGCTCCAATAAGTTTGAAGTGAAGCGTTTGGCCGTAAGCCTTTTCCTTTTCCAGGACACAGCCTCCTTTTGCAATTAAAAGTTTTAATTGAAAACGTTCAATGCACATAAAGCACATAAAAGACACTTCAATGCCATTACCTGTGTGTGAAATCTCATTGAAGAATCAAACAAATGACGGCATTCGACGCGATAAAAGCGATGTGCTAAGCTCAGCCCGTAAATCAAACACAGGGAGTGGAACAAAGGCGAAGGCAAAGGCAAAGGCAAAGGGAGCGGCTGCTGCTTAAACAACGAGTTGCAAGTGTTTAAATTAGCTTAAGTACACTATTTCAACATTATTGCATCACAGAGATAGCTTGATCTAAATCCATGTAGATCTTGGGAAACATTTCAGATTATAAATAAATATAAGCACAGAGATGACTTGATATAAATATTAAAGAATATAAAAATTAAAATAAATGAATTTACATCACTGAGATTATTTGATGTAAAGAAAAGTAAATGTGCCGAAGATGACTTGGTATTATTAAATTTAATAATTAAATGTGAATAATGAAAATAGAAAAATTATAATAATTGAAATCTACTCAATTTTCAACAACTATTTGAAGCTACTCAAATGTGTTAAATTTAACAAATGTGGATGATTTGCACTTTCTAAATTATTTAAAATGAATTTAAAAAATTGGTGAAGAGTCAGTGGATCTTATCAAGGTTGTGTTGATTTATTTTAGTTCATTATTCTGCTTAATTATTGTGGCTATTTAAAGTAGTTCGTTTCACGCTGCGTATGCGTTATGTTGCGGCATTAATTATACGAAATATGCAAAGCAAAACAAAAGACGCCATCAGCAAAGAGAACGTTGTGCGACAAAGTGTGAAAAATATTTTCATAATCTTAATGTTGCATGCAAGGGGTGAGCTACGGTGTAATGGGGCAGGGTGGGGAGAGGGGTTTGCCTATCAAGAAAAATGAAAATTGCAGTCTTGTGTGAATTTGTCAAGCGAAGCAGTGGCAGCACCAACAAAAGCAATAACAACAATAACAATCGAGCAAGCAGCTGATGCTCATTTCTCGTTCTCTCACAGTTTTTGTCACAAAATGCGGTCAAACAATTTGTTTGTGCAGCTATTTTAAACATATTCATACGAGTCGACTCGACTGGCCACATTTTCTAGTCAAAATATCTTCGCTTTGGCCAACTGACAGTTGGGGCAGCGTGACAGCAGTCGGAAAATGCCCAAGCAGCGCTGGGAAAATTGTTTAATCAATGCCGCAACCCAAACTCTTTAAAAAAAAATAAACTAAAATTCAACACATAAAAAATGCCAGCAGGCACTTACACACACACACACATATGCTCATACAGTGTGGAAGAGCGAGAGAGAGAGAGAGAGAGCAGGACATGGCAAGGACGAGCACAAACAATGGTAACTTTTGTACCTGTGTGGGGGCAAAACCAAAAAAAAGCAGAGCAAAGAAAAAGCTAAGCGTAGGCAAAAAAATAGAAAAAAATCAAATTAAGGTTAAATACCACAAAGCGAGTATAACACACACACACACACACGGACACAGTCTTTAGTTATGCCTTAAATCCAAAGTAAGCCAAAGCATGCAGCAGACTTACACCCACACACACGTAGATACACATACACACACATAAAGACACAGACGACATACACACGGCGCCTGAAAGCAGGCAATACTTTTTGGCATTGCTGCTGCTTGTTGTTATTGATATTGTTGTTGTTGTTGTTGTTGCTGTTAAGGGCTCCGTAGGCGTTGCCGCCGGAATTGTGTTGGCAAAATGATGGACAACAACAACAGCAACAAAACAGCAACAACAAGAGCGGCAGGAAGTTGAAAACAGTCACGAAAGCCTCGCGCAAAAAAGGGCACTAAAAATACTTAACAACAACAACAAGAACAACAATAATAATAACAGCAACACAACAGCAATAACAGCCAGAGGCAGCAGAAACAGCAGTGGCAGCGGCAGCAAATCAACATTAATAATAAAATCCATAAATGAAATAATGTTGACTTCATTTGTTTGCGCATGACGTCAAAAAAGTGCGAGGAAGAACACAAACGAAATAAAAATGAAAACACAAATACAATGGAATGAAAAAAGCGTGAATAAAAATAAGGACATACGGGAAATGCCTAAAAATCGAAGTACAATGAGCCAAAATACTTTTGTTCAACTTTTGTGTCTCCCCCCTCAGTCGCCACTTCCCCCGCTGCTCCACACTTCTAATGGCTGTGGCCCGGCACGAAACGACAACACAGCAACGACACACAGACCCACATAGCCCGCTGCCCCCTCCTCAGTCTGCTGGCTGTTTGGCCCGAACATGTGTTGGTTGTAAACAGGAAGCAAAGCCGAGGGAGCAGCAGCAGCAATGGCCTGGCGAATTCGCACGCTCTCTCGCTTGCTCTTGCTCGCTGTGGCTGTGTTTGGCCCGGCAAGGAGCATGTTGCAAATGTCAAAGTAGCAAAACCCGGAAATTCGAAGGACATGTTCGAAAAGGCTGAGAACGACGCCCACACACACCATTGCAATGTCGCCCACACAATGCGAACTCTACACAAATTGTAGACATGCGCACTCTCACTCTCTCTCACTCGCTCTCGCTCTCTTTCGAGACTCTCTCGCTGCTCGGGCTTTGTTTTTGTTTTATTGATGTCGCTGTTCCCTCAGCTGCCACTGCTGCTCTCGTAATTGTTATTGTCTTATTGTATGCCGGTAATACTCACACACACCCATGTACACACTCACTCATATATGCCCAATGTGTGTGTGTGTGTAAATGTAAGTCAACGCTAAGCGTCTTAAGCCAAGTTAGCGTCCTACCAAAACAGAGCTCTGACTTGACACTATGCATTAGCCTCGAAGAGCCCCCTCCCACTCCCCCTTCCCCTCCCCCTCCCCCTCACCATGTCGACCCTAAAAGTGTGTGTGATTTGCAGCGCGTGTTTAAATTATTAACCAAGCCAGCAGCCCGTTTTTAGTGAACTACCATAGTTGAAAGACTCGACTAGCTTGACTTAAAGCAGCCCGACGACGCGTCACGAGTTTCAGTTTAGCAGCCAACGAAAATTGCATGTTCACCATTTGTTTAGCGTTTACTATGCGTGTGTGTGAGTGTGTGTGTGTGTGTGCTTAAGTTTCACTTTGTTTGTTTTGCAAATTTGTCAGTTAGCGAGTGCTACGTTTTATTAGAGCCCCCAAAATGTGGTTGGCATTGCCAGCACATTGCCAGATGATGAAATTATCTGCCACTTGAGCGGGCTACGTAACAGTTCGCGAGACGGCACACAGTGCGAATGCGTGTTCAAATATTACGCATACGCACAGAAGGCACTTAATCTTAACAAAAGATGCTGCGAACTAAGAGTGGCAGTTGCAGACTCAAGGTTGAGCAACAAGCATACGCACTGTTGTCCTACTGCCACATTGTAAGGCGAGATTAGCAACGAAATGCATTGCAACGATGACGCTTAATGTGGACGCCCTTTAGGTCGAGTGTTAAATAAACAACGACAAGATCGAACATAATCAACTCGCCTCGCACTATAATCAGCTCTGACGTACGCAGATCAAGCGATGAGCTGCCAGCTCCGCAGTTGCCAAGAATATGCTAAAATACACAAATATATTAAAATGACTTTGCAAGCGACTACATTTAAAATGAATATTTAAATGCAAGCAGTCTTTTAGCCACTGACTATTAAATTGGGAAACATTCGCAGCAGTTGCAGCAAACATGCAATTTCAATTTGGAGCATCCTCCCTCCTTATTCCCCTCGCACTCTCTCCTCTCCTTCTTCTCGCTGCTGGCATTCTTTGTTTGTTTGTGCGTCTGCTTTCATGATCCACGCCCACGCAGCTAATTTACCTTAAAATTCATTTTCATTTCGCATTTTCAATTCTTTTCGTTTTGTTTTTTAATTGCCAAATATTTTGTGTACAATACAATGTTGAGTCTGTACATGAAATATGTACATACATATGTGCAGATAGATATATATATATTCTCTTAGTTCTTTCGCTTTACTTTGTTGCCTTTGCTGACGCAATTTTGAATTGTTTTTAAATAGTTTGCTTAGGACGCATCAATTAGCAGCTCGCTGATGTCTTTATGCTCAGGCCCACTCATTAATGGGTATAGCACGTAGTCGAGCATTCTGTTCAACTGGCCAATTGATAAGAAATTCGCAATGTTGGCCTTAATTGCTGCAGAGCCGGAAAACAGCATTGCGAAAGAATTAAAATTGCTGCGTTAAGCGGTTAAAATCGAACGATGTGCGGCTTTCTCTAGCTTATTGAATGCCTGCCTGCCTGCCTGCCTGATAGCGAACCCAATTAGGCGGCAAGGGGCGTCCCAAGTGCAATAAAGAGGGGCCGAGGGGGTTTTCTTACTACTCAAAACATTCCCTTTCATTGTGAGCAACAATCGCTAGTTTTATGATGCCAACGATTAGATTTTCTTGGAATTGCGTCTATCGTTCATATAATACAATGCTGATATATTGATGGAAGTGGACCAGCTAGAGATATCACATTACTCAATGCTGTATATATAGTATGGCATTGTTCCTGCCGTCGTCCAATATCCAATGTGTTTGTTTGCTTTGCGCTCATTTGTCAAAGCGACTCTTTTACACAAACAATTAACAAATGCGACTGCTATAAATAAGCAAGTATATATAGTATATAGAACCACATATCTCTGTCTTTATCGATAATGCTCACGATAAACGAGCCTTCAAAATTGCAAGTATTGCAAATTTATTTGTTTGTTTGTATCTGTTGCTTTGGCTGTTGTTGAGGGCGAGTTTTGGGCTTCTTATTTAAGGGGATTTAGTATGTAGTTTATTTAATTGAAAGCTGGCCAGACTGTAAACAAACGCTTACGGTGCTTAGGGCCAGGCAAAACCATTGAACTTATTGTTTAAATGAAATACGAGCAGGGCGAGAGCAGTGGCAGGGCAACCAAAGATGTCTGAGAACAGATGTGTGTTCATAATTACTCAATTGATTTATTCGCAGTGCAAACTATTCAGTAACAAGTTTATCGATTCCCTTTGACGGCATTTAACTATTTAAGTGGGGTCTGAAATGCTGTCAAACTGTCATTAGGTAAAGCTACTTACTGCAACTGGCTCAACGAGTGCTCTATGCATGTTTGTGAGTATAATGAAATATTCATTAGTTTTTGGCCAAGTCGGTGCGCTTCGGGCCACATCCTGCGACCAAATGGATTGTGGTCATAAGTAAAAGATGGTCAATTGTGGCTGCTTTGCATAATGGATGATTGTCATATGATCTGGCCAGCTGGGGATTCCATGATGGTGTCCATAAAATATGCAGCTAAATGTTTGCTCCGATTACGAAGCAATTTGTCCAAAATGCCAACCAGAGAGAGGCATCATTAAGTTAGTTGGCTTTCATTTGCTTTTAGCCGTTTTGCAATTAGTTTTGTGGTTGCATTCGCTTGACATTTCGCCCAACTTGCATTGTTGTTGTTGTCGATGTTGTCGCTGATTTCTAGTACTCGTTCTGTTAAATGACATTTCTATTTCTTCAAGTCACTCACACACTCGCATGGCCAAAGCACAAACGGATTTTGGCTTTAGTTTCTGACTGTCCTGCCTCTCCTGCCCCGCCCCATTCCGTCTGCCACTAATGTGGCGTACATTTTTTGGCCAACACTTTATCAAGATGGCAGACGCCTTGGAACGTGGCCAAAAGCAATGCACAAACCTATAAAATGCTACCTAGCTGTCAGTGTGTGTGTGAGCATTTCTCACAAGCTACAAACTACACCTTGAGTATGAGTCCTGCTGCCTTCTAGGGACCTTCTGCTCCCTCCTCCTCAGCTCCTGCTGCCGCTTGTGCTTCTGCTTCTGTTGGCCAGGCCAATGATCAAAAGTCAACTGGCCCACTCGAAAGTTGGCCTAATTGCAGCACGAGAAGAGAATGCAATGCAAATTGTGTGCTATGAAAATTATGAGTCAGCTCGGCCTGCTTGTGGGCGTGCCCCCCCCCCCCCACACACACACACAAACACAAAAACACTAGCACAGCACACATGTACGTATATTAAGTATACGTAGCTGGAAACAAAAGCAAATCGCTGAGCTCTTGGCATTCTATCGCTAATGTTTCAACTTTTCCCTTCCGCCCGGAATTTCTAATAGATTACACCCCCTACCCCCCTGTACCTCCCCTGCCTGCCCCCTCTGCGAGTGCCTTGCCATTTGTCGCAACCTTCAAGAACATTTAGACGTCATCCATTTCTCATTTCTCATAAATTTCTGTGCGAAATCCAAACGATTTGTTTTTCTTTTGCTTTTTTGCTTTTCCATTTTCGTTTTCTTTTAATTTTTCTTTCAAATTTTCTGGCTGTTGTTGATTCGATTTCTGTTAGTTTTTTCTTGAATTTTGTTTTTATTTCTAATGCCTTTGTGGCGCTCTTCGCCCTGTGCTTTTCACTGTGGTACTTTTCCACCACAACGACAAGTCTCTCAGCCTGTTTAGAGGTATTTGTTTTAGCCGTTTTCGTGCTCGCAAATTAAATTTAGCAGCATTTTTGTCTAATTGGGTTGCTGTTGTTGTTCTTTTGATTTCTAGTCTTCGCTTTTTGGCGTCGATTTTATTTTGGGTTGGCTCATTGACATTTGCCTTATTCCCATCTTGGTTCTCAGTCAGATGCTCGGCATCTGCATGTGCATCTGCTGCATCGGCTGCAACGTCATCGTCGACACTCGAGTCATGTGCATGCTGTGGCATGCCACATAGGCATAACCCTGCCCTCCTATTCGCTAGCACTTTGATTGTTTTATGACCAGACCAGCAAAAGGCGCCAAGGCCGTTGATAAGATAGACGAAAAACAGAATGAATGGCCAGGCAACGGAAGCAACAGCAATTTGGTCTGAATCACAATCATATTGCCGGCACATAACAAATTCATTTAATTTTTAATGGCCAGATTCAGCGCGAAAAGGCGAGAAAGAGCGAGCCAAGCCTAAATGACAGCTGAGGCCCCTGAAAGTAGGCTAAGCATGCTAAATTGCGACTGTATTTCAACTCTAATTGCCGCTCATTTAGTATTTGCTACTTAACTTATTTAAGATGTGAGTCGAGCTTGTTAAGGACTAAGAAAAAGGACTGCAAATATTATATATGTTTTAGTTTTTATAATTAGTCCGGAGACTCCATGAACCTCACCCATATTTTGGGACATAAATTTGACGGGGGTCATAATAAATATCAGACTGAAATCACATAAAAGTTTCACAATCTACGTAGAGCGGAGCGGATGTCCCTGAGTTCCACGAAGCCAACAACATTTGTCCCTAATCCCACACGAAATATATGTCAGCAAGCCGGCTATAAAAATTAAGAATAGCCCGAGAAAAGTTGATATATTATTAAATTTATGATATGAGCGGAATGCTTACACAAAATTAACCAGAGCGACAACTAACAGCAGCAGCAACAAACTAAGAAGCACTAAAAGAACATTTAAAAATATATGCATAAATTTTATAAATAATATGGAAAATATGCGGCGATAAATATGAGCAAGAATTTTTGACTAAAGGCCGCGCAATCAAATATCATGTAGTATTTATTTTTATTGTCTTGATTAGAGTCATCATCAGTGGGCATACTCGTATTTATATGCATGAGTTTGGATAAACATTTAGAAATATGTATACATATATACATATGTAGGTAAGTGCGATATAGACATTATACAATAGCAGGAGATTGCCTGGCATGGGGCCAATAAATGTGACTGCAGATGAAAACGAATTGAAACACAGAATGAAAGCAGAGGCAGCCATCTAGTCGGCCGTGTTATTATAGAAAGTAGAAGTGCAAAAGCAACAACAGCCACGATTATTGAAATGACAACAAATTTGTGCGCAAATTTGATGAAAATAAAAACAGATTGTCAAATAATGCACTTAATAAATTATATTTAATTGTCTGCATTAGCTAGATGTTCACTGACTGACTGACTGACTGACTGACTGACTGACTGGCTTAGTGGTAAGAGATGAGCAAAGAGCTGGCATTTAAAAAGAGAATAGCACCATTTTCATCTCTTGGAAAAGATCTTTGTCATATTTGATTTGCATTTTAAAATCCTTCATCTGGCCAGCATTTGGATTGTTGCTCTCACATGAATGTGCATTTGTCGTGTGAGTGGAGTCACATTGTGATTCATTTGTTCACTTTTAATGGCAATTTATTTGCAGGTAACGTTCGCGCTAGACAACAATCTGTCCACCTGACCCAGCCTCGCCCTCGCTTCCCCCAGCGTATCTCTCGCCAACAATGCTATTTGTTATTTTGTTATTTTTTAGAGTTGAAACGAAGGGGTTTTCTACCCGTCATGTTGTGTAATTTATTGGGGTCATTTGCACTTGGCTTGCTATTCACACTATTCACTATACACAGCCCGAGGGGGAGGTTGTAAATAACGCTACCTGCTGGCTGCTACCTGCGCTTATTCGAGTCGACTTGAAGCTATTGTGGGGCATCGATGGCACAGCAAAGAACGCTCGTAGTCTGCCTGATAAGCCAACCCATTTTGATAGCCCTAGACTCGACTCATAGTTGGCCAGCTGCGACTAAGAGTGCTTTATGACCAGCGTACTTTGTTGGGTCACTTTTGCAATCAGAATGCTTTACACTTTGATAAGATCGAAAGAGAGCAGAGACTAGAAACAAATAACAGATCATTAATAACAGGTGTACTTCCTTTAATATGTGATGACTGTACAATTGCTTACTCTATTAAGCTGTCAAGCAAGCTAACAGTTGTTTGCTAAGTCGAAAAGCTGTAATTAGCAGAGTTATGCATTTACATATTCTGTTAAGCTAGCTAACAATAGTCCCCACCTCATCTTTAACAGCTGTTAAAGAGTCGCGCTAACAGTCGTCTGTTAATTTTGTCAGCCTTATTAGCAGAGTTAGCAGCGTCTAGCTTTTGCAGCAATAACAGATGTAATTCTATTTGTTGGGGCTCAATATTCGTCAATATTCTGCAGAATCCACAGCTATTAATGCAGCTCAGTGTATTCTTTTCCTCACAGTGCTATTTCTTAAATATTATCTCAACTCTCATGCATACTTGCAATATGGTGTTCAAACAATTGCTGGTGCAAGTTTTAACACCTCGTAACTAGAAATGATTTGCAGCATTAGCCGACGCTTAGATCATAGCCCAGCTCATGTCAGTCATTGCTTACTTAATAGCAGCAACAACTACAACTACTACAACAACTGTTGCAACTCGAGTCCATAGTGTGCCGAGTGTGCTTTGTGATCTAATACGCTACTTTTGCCTATTTACCTTATCCAACAGATTAAAGTGTCACGAGCTGGCAACCGGCTGAACCCCCGCACCCCCCTCAGTGCACTTTGCGATGCCAGAAGCTGAGCGCTAGTCAATTTGCGTTTATTAGATACACACGGCAAATATAAGATACAGATACCGAGTACAGCTTCCCGAGTAAAGCTCAAAGATACACACACACACACAGACACAGACACACATAAGCACTTGCCCTCACTTAGACTTACTTACAGAGTGTGCCAAGATGAGTGAGAAGAGTGTTGTTGTTGTTGTTATTGTGGCTGTGAGGGCGCAGCTGGGAGGAAGAAGAAACAACAATGAGAGTAGCACTTGAAAGCCAAAAGCGTGCCCAACTATTTTCATAGTGGCTGCTGCAAGTTTGTTGCCACGTCCCCCCTTCTCGGGCAGCGGCTACCACATGATATACTTTTTATTCAATTAACACGTTGCCAGGCAAGAGCTAAGAGCCAAGAGCCAACAGCTAAGAGCCAAGTGCCTGCTGGCAGACCAAGGCGAATGGGGCGAAGGAGGGGAATGTGGTGGGGTATGTATTAATTTATGCCAACAACAACAACAACATCACGCAGTTAAAGCAGCTGCCAAAAGTGACTTAATTTGTTATAAATAAAAACATGGAAACAACAAGCAAATACCAAAGCATCAAAAAGGCAGCTCACATGCCCAAAAGGAGGCTTACCTGTCAGTTAATTAGTGCAGCATGCCAGGTAGAGGCGTTCCAATTGAAATTGAGGTGCGTTTAACCCTAAAATGATGAATGCTCCTCCCTGCAGGCCCTGCTCCCCGCCACGAGGGGACATACCTTGAGCACGCATATTGAACTCTTAGAAAGGCCAATTGCAATAGTTAAAAGACCGGGATGCAGCTCGCCTGGCGCATACCCTGCAATAAGAAAAATAAGAACTTAAAAGTTGACAGTATATAAAATATAAGATAACCAATTCGAAATAATATTTTTTTATTTATTTCTAAATTACTAATCAATATTCGTTTGAAATGGAAATTCGGTTTATCAATTCACGCATTTTACAGGGTATGCCGGAAACAAACCGACAAGCAATAGTTTAAAAAAATGTGTGCAAAGCAACAAGAAAGAAGACGCTGCGAACACTTTGCATTTGATGAAAGCGTCGAGCGGCAATCGTCAATTCACGGCTGGCCAGGGATGGGGGCAGGGATAGTGATGGAAGAGGGGGAGGTGCAGCAGAGGATGCCACACTCATTGCATTGAAATAAAAAAAAACACTTGAACAGAAACGACAATGCTCGAAAAGTGCAAAAGCGAATAAAAAAGCAGCGAAAGAAACTGAGCGAGAGGCAGCCAAATAGAGACCAGGGGGAGGGGATGGGAGGGAAAGGGAAGGGAAAGGCAAAGGAAAAGGGGAACTAAAAAAGTATCGACAAGAACTTGCAATTGAAAATGCTGCCCCTCCACTTTATTCCCACCCCTCATTCAAATGGTGGCAGCTTCATTAACATTTTCGGTTTTCATTTCAATTACGTTGCGGTTAGTGGCCGGAAAATGCGGGCTAGTGGACGTGCAGGGGGTGGGAGAGGCGCTTTTTCTGTCATTAAGCGAATAAAGTTGAATTTCAGAATGAGTTGACCAAGAATTTGTTATTGTTGTCAATTAAAATGGGAAGCTGCAATGGCGCCAAGATTGCGTATTTGCAAATGGAATTAACTGACAGTTGTAATTGGTAATAATAATATGTCACTTTAGTTGACACAAATGTGGTTACTAGAGAACACATATTTTAAAGTTAATATAATCATTTCTATACTCTAGGGAAAAGTTATTTTACTGTTGTTAAAGTTAACATTGGTAATCACTAAGTGTCATTCTAGTTGAAATGTGACTAGTTTAACAGAAAGATTATGTACATATGTTAAAGATAATCATTTCTATACTTTTCTGGCTGTTTGTAACTAATTAACATTTAACATGTCGCCAAGTAATAATTCACTTTAATTGACAGAAATGTGGCTAGCTTAATGTTAAACATAATCATTTCTATATCTTTCTGGCATTTAGCATAATTATTTCAAGTTAGTTAACAGAGCAAATACCTGTTAAAGTTAACATTACGCTAAGTAATAATTTCCGTACATTTCTCGCCTTTGTTTGCCAACATTTGGCACATTCTTGCTTTGATATTTTAAGGTGTCTGGTCTGGCATGATTTGAATCCATCATTTTACTGCTCTTGTTATGAGTTATTAATGTGCCAAGTTATACGATGCCAAGCCAAACAACCGCGAGAGCGCCAGCAAATAGATCGTATGCATGATCTGTGTAAAGAGATGGAAGGAGAAGGGGGGTGGGGAGTGCAAGGCAGTTGGCCAAATGTTTGCACACTTAATGAGCCAATAAACCGAGTTTAGTTTTCAGCTAAATCAATAAAATTGCACTTTTCGTTTGGGCCCTTGGCGAGAGACTGAATGTGAGTGGGCGTGTGATTGTCAGGGTCTTTGACCAATAAAACTGATATATTATTATGATGAACTATAACACTTAAAGTGTTAATTACTTGGCACTAAACTGGCTAAAATAAATGCTGAAGAAATGCAAGAAAGCTGTGAAAGTGTCAAAAGAACATCTCGACAATTTCCCGTTGAAATTTTATTTGTATCTCGGTCGAAATTTTGGCACAGTGTGAGGCATTTTCAAATGATTGCTGTCCATTTGGCATTTCCACCTTCAGCGCAGTCCAGAGATGGCGGAAGGAGGAGGCAGCAGAAGAAGGGCATTGCTACAGCTGCTGATGTGTGTGCCACATCCGTTGCTCTCAGTGCACAACGGGAAAAAAGGAGAAAATAAAAACAACTCTTTTCCGCACGTAAAATATTAAATATCCTCTTGCAGCAGGGATATAAAAAAACATCTTTCACTTTTAAAATATTAAATACAGGACTACTACTATCCCTAGTAGTCCGATTGCAGTCAATTTTAAGCAGAGGCTAAAGGAGACTACCAAAAAGTATTGATTGTTTTTTATCCCAAAATATGTCATGCTGTTGAGTCACCTCATCACTTCCTTTTATATGAGCAATTTTTCTCAGTGCACATTTGCTTGCTGCACAAAAAGACAACTTGCTGATATTTGTGTGTTTTCCTTAATGAATTTGCCGTGCTGCTGCATCAACTGGGGCCCCTCCCAGTCTGGCCTGGACGGAATGACTTCACAAGTCAAGCGGCCAAGCAGGTAGCTCTATAAGAAGTGCGACTGCGACTGCGACTGAGAGAAGCAGCAGAGAGTCTGCTTATTAAATTTGTCTTTTTAATTGCCCAAATTGTACATAGTCACAAAAAAACAAGAGACCGAAAACTGAACACAGAAAAAGAGGGAACAGGAATGAAACATATGTCTCTGCATTTTTGGACTGTGCCTGTGTTTGACTTTCATTTGCGAATGCATTTATTTGCCTAGAGATTCTATAAATTTTTATTAATTTCAATTTTTCTATTTGCTTTGCTCTTTGCAGGTGAGTTTCCCCCTTCCGAGTGTAGATATAAAACACAATTTGGGATGGCTGAGTAAGTTTTACAATCACATTTATTTCTTTCGTTGGCAAATTTGGCAGAACTTTTCTTGGCTAAATGAGAAATGTGTTTTGAATTTAATTAATTAAAAGAATTGGCAAAGATAAGTTTTGCAAGTTGATAAGTGAGCGGGGTGGGGAAGAGAGTTTCCCAAAAGAATTTTCAATCTAATCACATTATCTTTTCAACTGAGCGAGAGAAGGGAGAGAACTCTTGACCTCGGCTATTACGGTATTCATTAGAGAAATCATTAAGGCATTATTAAAATGCATCAAGTCATTCAATCACAATTAAAGTCGATTTACGAGCACGACCGCCAGATACCCGTACTTTCTTTTGCCCAATTCGAATGCACATTTGCGACTGCCCTTCGCAATGACTTAAAAGTCGACTTATTCTTAATTAACACTCACAACAATAGCCACAACAACAACTACATTTGATGCGACAATAATTCAAACCCAGCACACAACAACAATAGCAACAACAACAACAATATGCAGCTCAATTAACGCCAGTCAGACACATCAGCATCAGCATCAACATCAACAGACAGCAACAATGAAGGGGTACCCCTCCATTGAGAGAGAGAAAGAGAGAGAGAGAGAGAGGGATGCATTCATAAACCATAGAAAATTACTAGTTTCAAGTAGTTTGACATGCGAATGGCGCTGTGGCAATTAGAAAAGGCGGTTACATCATTTTGGGGCAGCAGCTCGGGTTAATTTCCATGTGGAACGGAAACTACAAACAAATCGAGATCAACAAATAGAGTGTGTCATTGTAATTATATGTATTTTAAGTAAATATATTTCACATATTTTCACTATCAATTTGTTTCAAAATTACTCAAAAGTGAAACTTGAAACGCGCCTTTGATTTTATTTAAGTCTTGCAATTTCTCTTTGACTTGTATGTGTATGTGTGTGTGTATGAGTGTGTGGGAATGTATGTGTCTTTACACATTTTTAGAACTGTCAACGAAAAGTGTCGCGAATATTTTGTGTAGAAAACTGAAAGAATTAGTGAAAATACACGCATAATTCCCGTACTTGTTCGACAGAGACAAGAACTTGGAAATATTTGTGGTTTCTCTCTATGTCTAGTACATATAGTACAATATGTTTTAGTTCGAAATCGAATATGTCAGACACCATAAATCACAGGCATTAATCCCAATACATGAAGCACGAAAGTAAGCGAAAGATAAAAGACTCGGAAATAGCTCAGCATATTTGCTTATCACTCGTTTTTACCTCCCCCTCTTTCGTTTGCTTCGTAAACGTTTTATTGTAATGAGCAGGTGGCAAGTTGCCGATTTATGTCATAAGGTCGAATCTAGCCTGAAGTGGCTACTGCTTATTGAAGTCAATTGTTTTGAATTCGACGCTTTGTCTGCCATTCAGTGGCAACTAGACAATTCCCCAATTTTCAGCAATTACCCACCCCCTGCAGCCCCATTGGACTCATCTGGCAGTTCGAGCATAAATCATGCCATTAATACCAGTTTGATGGGGATATAACTCAAATAAGCCAATTGAGAATGCTGAGAAACCAGACTCGATACTCTGAGACTCGCAAGTGCCGCCCTCTGGCGGTGGCAACTGGCAACTGGCAAGTGCCTTCATTCACCAGCTCTATCATTCTCTCTCTGTCTCTAGTTCTTGCCTTTCCATCAGCTTGGTATTTTTGTGAATGAATCAAACTTTGCATTTATTTATATCGTTGCCCAGAGAGCGAGCGAGAAAGAAAAAGAGAGCGAAGACACACGCACAATTAAGAGACAAAAATGTTTTCACTCCAATTAAAATTTGAATGAATTGTACTTTGCATTTGCTAACGGAAACCAAGTGGAAATTTTAGCGTCCGGTCGGTACGGAGGTTATTTTCCATATTCGAGCTTCAATTCTAATCAATCACATTGACAAATTCGTTTAATTAAAAGACTAGCACTGATAAGACAAATGTTTAAAGTTCCCATTTCGATCCCAAAATAATAATTTATTTCCCTTTTACTACTTTCTACTGAGGTTTCAACTACTATTTTGAGTGTGCATCGCGTCGGCAACACTGACAGCACAAAGCTTTGCACAAGCAGCGTCCTCTGACGGCTGTTTGGCGCACCTGCAGCGAAAGCTTGCGCGTTAGAGCTTTACTGTTTAGCACTCTCTCGGTAGCTTTCATTAGCTGCTCTCTCTCTCTCCCTCTCACATGCTGTAGGCAACTTGTCTGCCGCGTCGCTTGCGCATCCCGTTTCCGCTTGCCCCACCCGCTCTGCAGTCCACAATCCGCACCGTTGGCTGCAACACGTGCGCAGCGCTTAATAAATGCCTCAGTCACTCCTCTGGTGTTCCCGCCATCCGCTTCACGCTCCCCCCTACCCACTTCCCACTCCCCACTCGCTGACCACTCGACACTCGAGCATTGCAATTAATTTCAATTTTTGTTGCCTACGACAACAATTTGCAATGAATGTTTTGGTTGTTTCTCCTTCGTTGTTTCTCTTCCGCCGCTCCTTCTACCTCTCGCCCATTCGCTTAGTCACATGTTGGCGCAGTGTGTCTCCAGCGCTGTCAGCAGCAACAACTTTTGCCCTTCACTCCACTTCTCTTCTCTTTCGGCTTTTTTCATGTGTTCTTCTTGTTCTTCGCATCGAATTGCAACTGCCAAGGGAGCATTTCTCTATCTCTCTCGATCGACACTTCAGTTCAGTTTTCAGCTGCTACGTAAATCGATAAATGCCCCCACCCCCCCTCTCTTTTATTAGTATATGCTCCCCAGCAATATCTTTCATATCAGATAGCATGCTCGCTTTATACCGGAACCGGTTGCAGATAAGCCTCAAATTGTTTTGATAATACTCGTGCTGGACTTGATTCGCATAAAGTTTATGCGAGTGGATTCATACTGAACTCATAGACGAATGAATACTCGTATTAGAATGTTAGAATACCAGTCCGAAAAAAAAAACCAGCACGTGGCGATTTATGAGCCGTCTAACGGTATTTGCATAGATTGTCCCCAGCCAAATTGTTGTTCATGACGATTATGACAACCGAGTTGTTCATTAGCATTTGAATGGACTGCTTTAAAAATCTAGTTCCCCATTTCGACAAGTCCACAATTATTGCAGGTGATTGAAACACTCTGTTTACTACTTAACGGAATAGAAGTAGAAAAGTTGAATATTGAAATTCCACTATTTCACAATAATGGAAGAGTAATAGATTACTTTTACTTTAGTACTTAATGGAATAGTAGTAGAATAGTCGAGAATTTAAATACTTTGTGCACTACCTAATCGAATAGTAGTAGAATTGTTTTACTTTACTACTTGGTGGAATAGTAGTATAATAGTCGAGAACTTAATTACTTTGTTTACTGCTTAATGGAATAGTAGTAGAATATTGCTAAATACTTTATTTTAACTGAGCAAAGAATTTAGGTCAACTGTAATGATTGCTGTGAAGGAATATTTAGTTATTGTTTTAGGCTAATTTATTGGCAATAGTCATTTTACTAGCTGTAATGATTGGTCTCTGTACTAGATACTACTTATAGCTGCTCTATTTAGGTCAACTAGATAATATTGATAGTTTGTGAGGCATAAAAAAGTTAACGTTTGAAGGTGTTGCAAATTAATCACTTGACAGCAATGATTGTTTATGAGATGTTCAGGCAAACACGTGTCTAGAATTAACTGACAAAATGCCAATCTATGTGTGTGTGTGATGCTTAATTGCTGCACTTTTTAATTAAGGCAAGAACAAAAGTCGTAATACTGTGGCAAGTAAATCGATTGAGAGGCAGCCGCCATCTCTTTGGCGCAGCCACTTTGTAAAACCAATAATTAATTTATTTACTTTGTCAGGTTGCTAAATAAAGCGAGGCGAGTGCGAAAGAGAGGGAGTGATAAACTGTACTATTGGCGAGTCTTTGATTTATATTTTTGCAACATTTATTTAGATATTTCATCCAGCGGAACTTTTTGAGTGCGTGCGAGTGTGTGTGTGAGTATGTGTGAGTCCCACTCATTGATGCCACTGCTAAAAGCTCGCCTGCATGTGTGGTGTGTGTATGTGTGTGCATTTCCACTGCGTTCAATTTTGCTATTTATAAACGACAAACGGTCGCCGCAGCAGCCGTCTACTTGTTGTGCTATTGTTGTTGTTGTCGTGCTTGTTCTCAGAATATTCGCGACGCTCTCTTTCTCTTTGCACGTTTGTTTTGTTCTCTCCCTCTCGACGAGCTCATTCACGGCGGCCCAAGCGCCACTCCATGCGTCTGTGTCTGTGTGCATGCGTGTGTGTGTGCAATCAAAAGCACAGCGCACACAGAGACACTCACACACACGCACACTGATGCAAAACGGGGGCCGGCGCACGTGGTAGCTAAACGTGATAAGACAACAACAAAGCCGAACAACTGAAAGCAAAACAAATAGAAAACCTGACGACGACAACAACAACGACGACGAAGCTTCGTCGCAGCTGTTTGTCGCTTCGCTAACGCTGCTGCCGTCGACGCTGGCAGCGCCTGCAACGGCGACTGCGACGCAGGGCCGCAACAGTTGCCAGCGCCTGTTGCTCTGATTGGCTCGGGGCATTCGTGGGGCAGCTGCACCAATGGCAGTCAGCGCCGTCGACGCAGCGGGATCCTTTCCGCTCGGCTGCTCGCAATTGGCAGGAGACGCAGCAATCGGCTCGGCACTCGATTTGTTGTCGACTCCGAGCAAAAAGACGACGCCGACATCGAGACATCGAACACGACTTGTTGCCGTGTCGTCTGTGTGTCTTAAAATAAACGCATCACGGGGCGTATGCTTGATTTGGCCTGTTGCGGGGCATGGCAGCCAGTTAAGCCGTTATCTCAAAGGGACAGGGCAAAGTGCATATTTGTTTGCTACCCATTTTAAAAATAGCCAATCTATTTGGGGCCAATGGGCAGTTGGATTATTTTGAAATATTGAATACTATGCGAAGCGAGATTAATTAACGACAAATGTGGCAGATTCAAGCTGATCGGGGAATTTTTCTATACTCAATAATAGCAGTAAATTGATCAGCAATTCACTTGGGCATTATAAACGTGCTGCTGTTAATTAATGGCGCACATAGGTTGTCGGGCAACTTGCGCATGAATTGCGCATACGTCACATGTAGCAAGCCAATTAATTGGCGATGCTGCCACCGAGTGTCATCGATACTTTAATCAGTTTTTGCATCTCGGCAATCGTATTAATTATGGCAGGAAACGGAAGACGAACAGTGTTGGCGAGGGAGAGGGAGGGGGGCACTTTTCGTCTAACTGTAACTGGGCAGAACGACGCATCAAAAACACACGAAAAAAGCTCACAGAGTGTGTGTGTGTGTGTGTGTGTCGAATGCAACGTACGTTCAACGTGCCCAGTGTCCATGTGTGTAACTGTCTCTCGCTCTCTCTCTGTTTCCGTCTCCCTCTCTCAGCCAGCTGAGCGGTCTTGTGTGTTTACGAGGGTGCGCTGGTGTGTGTGCCCGGTGTGTTCATAACACGTGCTTAGAACGTCGCTAGACGTTGGGCTTTGGGTCATACTGGAATCCGCGTGACTTTGTCGCTGCAGTCGGCGTCGCAGCTGGCGTTGTCGCTGAGTGAATTTGCATGGGCGACAACTGTGCTGTCGACTGCGACTGCGATTGCATGTCTCTTTCTCTCTCTCTCTTTCTGTGCTCATATTTAGTATTACTTTTTATTTGTTATTATTTATTTATGCATTTTGCAAATATTTTGCAGTGTTTTGCGCACTTACTATCAGCAGTGGCTCGACCTGATATTTGCTCTTCTTTTGCGCCCTAAGTACAAGCCACAATAACAAGTGCCCCCCATCCGCCCCACCGCCTTATGTAAGTTTTGGCTAGGGCTTTTGCACTCACTTCCAGAGAACTGCAATTCTCGCTGGCGAATTTATCGCCTGTCGCTTGTCTCGTAGGTGTGCAGTCGCAGCTTGCGCTGGCAGCGCAGTCAACGGCTGCAGAGAGCGCTGCCTGGCAGGGCTGAGACTGAGGCTGAGGCGAGGCGAGGCTCGGCTATGGCCGGCATTCGGTCGCATCGCGTTCTCATGTCCAAATCGTCGCCTCGTCGTCGCCGAGTCGCTGAGTTTTTCCAGCTCAGCCAATCGTTAAGTGCGCGAGTGATACTTGCGTGAAAAGCAGTGAAAAACAATTGGGGAATTCGCAAAAATATTGAAAATAACTGCAACCATCGATCGCAGTGGACAAGTGAGCCAAATAAGTGATAAAGTGATATAAATATGCCAATAAATCAACATATTGCACTTGCGTTAATGTGCATGTGAATGTCAAAGAAAGTCTTTGGGAGCAAAGTTGCAAAGGCAACTGCGCAAAAATAATAGAAATAACAGAAGTAAAATCTATATTAGATATTTGCCTTTGAATGCGTCGTCAGTCAGCTCTATACTGTGTGTGCAAATAATCGTTCAAGTGTCTCAAACAACAGCAACAATTGTGCAAAGTGTTTGTGTGTTTGCCTAGCAAGTTGGCAATATACGATATACGTCTTACGATACTCGATATACGATATTCTACATCGCCAAAGTTACGGATCTAATTTCAAACAGTTTCTTTTAATTTAATTCTTGCAACAATCGCCACAATCCACACTGAAGTTCATCACTTTAGCCATCAAATAAATATTAATATTTTGCGAATAGCAAAAGGTATTGTCGAAGTTCGAAATGAAGATATATTTTAATTGATTTCGCCTTTTCAAAATTGCAATAATGTATATTTAAATTAAATACAAAGAAAAACAAAAAGAAATAGAAAAATAGAAAAAGATTAAGAATATGTGTAGCACAATGCCTTTTCTTATTCCCCATCGCCACAACCGACAATGGAAATAGAAAACACAACTCATTGGCATTAAAAGCGAAGAAAGAAACGAGCATTCATTCTAGCATTGCAACACTTGGTTGAAGCAACAACAACACTATCACAATCACAATCGCTATCATTATCATTATCATTATCATTGGCATTATCATTATCAATGGCTTGATCGTCATCATTATCATTTTTATTATCAATCTCGAGCGATCGCTTCGAGCAATCTTGAAGTCATTCGCTTAACTTATCGACACCATTTCCAACTGACAGCAACAGCTCTGAGAGACTTACCAGTGTTGAAAAGCAGCAGTGTGTGGCCAGTGTTAGTTAATTGAAAATGCGCACAACTCTAAGACGCTGCTCAAAGTATCTAAGGCCGTGCAGCAAATTCGACCACGCCGTAACCTAAATAACAACCGCAATTGTAATACAATTAGCAACAACAATAGACAACAACTCGAAGTGCACCAGTGTTGGGCAACATGTCCGCAGAGGCGAACTCGTGCGCCAGCTTCTTTGCCCAGGAGCATGCGAATGCCACCCTGACGCAGTACTTCCAGCAACTCAACTCGCAGGTGGCGGCAGCAGCAGCTGTTGCCAGCAACAACAGCAACAACAACAACAACAACAACAGCAGCAACAGCAGCAGCAACAGCAGTGGCAGGAACAGCTCCAGTGGCAGCGGCGGCAACAGCGACAGCGGCAACGACGGCAGCATGTCCGGCTCAACAGCAACACTGGACAATCATCGCAGCAGCGTCAGCAGCAATGACTCGGGCAAGAGCAGCAATGGAGGATCCTCGGCGGCAGCAGCAGCAGCTGCCGCCAATGCGTGGAACTTGCAACAGCAGCAGCAGCAACAGCAAACGGCTGCACTGCACCACCATCAGCAGCAGCAGCAACAACAGCAGCAGCAGCAACATGCCCAGCAACAGCAGCAGTTGCAGCAGCAGCATGCACAGCAACAACATGCCGCAGCTGTTGCTGCCGCACAGCAGCAATTGCAGCAGCATCACTCACATCACACTCAGCAGCAGCAGCAGCAACATGCCCAGCAGCAACATCATCCACATGTGCAGAATCCCCATCTACAACAGCATCATCCTCACCAACAGCAGCAACAGCAGCCGCAACAGCAACAGCACCTGCATCAGCAACAGCCCCAGCAGCAGCAACAACAACATCACGCTGCCCAATTGGCCCACTCGCTTTCCTCGGCAGCTGCTGTCGCCGCCGCCGCCTCCAACAGCAACCCCCACTCGATCTTCGGCACCGGCAACTTCCACTACAAGACCAACAACTCCTGGACGTTGCCCACGCTCAGCTACCAGCGCATCTACCAGGACAATTCCAGCTACCAGCAGCGCACCAGCTTCATGGACAGCCCGGGTCCAGGTCCAGCAGTGGGTGCTGCCAATACGGCGGCAGCTACTGCGGCTGCTGCCGTTGCTGCCACTGCTGCAGCAGCTGCAGCTGCGGCGGCAACAGCGAATGGCAACAGCAATGTCAACAACGTCAACAACAGTAGCAATAACAATAACAATGCTGTCTCAAATGCAACTGGCAACAACAACAACACCAGCAGCAGCAACAACAACAGCAGCAGCAACGTTTCCTCCGTGCAACATGTGGCAAATGCTGTGGCCGCCGCGGTAATTGCGAGCGAGCATCACAACCATTTGAGCAACCTGAAGGCGCGCTTTCAGCCAACCAGTTCAGGTGGGTGTTGCTGCCAAGTGCGCCAGCAATTGCTGACAAATTAGAACAGCAATTGAAGGGAACAATTAACTAAGCCAAATGCATACCATTTGAATTTGCTAATGAGTAATGAGCATAGTTGACCATTGTAAAGGGCATCGCGTATAAATTAATCATTCATCTGAGTGTTGTGCAAGTAAACTTAGCATATGCACTGCGTAGGTCTAGGGTATGTTTATGAGGTCTTTCCATATCCCATATCCCATATCCCATATGCCATCTACTCTATTCTTTTATTCCTCCCTTCTCGACTTCTTCTTCGCTGCTGATATCATCAGAAAGTCAAATGCGTTGTCGCTATGGGAACTTTGAGCAAAACTGCAGAAAGCTTGCACTCACACGTGAGCCCAGCTGAGGTCTGCCTACACACACACACACACACACACACACACACACACACACGCGCATATACACTTGAGCTTGCCATTGCAAGTGAGCAGCTCAAGTTCAGCCTATCGCAATAAAAACTTAATTAGTATGCGACGGCGCTTTTGCACTAAAAGTTCGCCAAGCTTTGCATTTTAAAGTTGGCACTCAAAGTTCGAGCTTTCGTCGTTGACTTGCTGGCTGCCTGCTGATAAGTAACGACCTATACCAAAGAGAACAATTACAATAACAACAAGAAAGCTACTGTTGTGTTGCTCGACTGTGAGATACCCGCCACCCAATGTTTTTATTTTACAAAAAATATACTGAAAAATATACTAAAATATATACCAAAAAATATACTGAAAGGAACTTTATTTAAAATGATTAGCTTGGTAGTACTTTATTATGTTTATTGAACACCATTATAATGTCACTTAGTGACATACCAGCTGAACAGGTGATTTCGCCTTATAAAAGTAAATCTTTAATACCTTCTGTGTTTTTCGTCCGATTGTAACCAAATTTTCAGAGATCATTAGGATGATGATTAGTATTGTGAACTGACTAAGAATATATATACTTTATGGAGTCGGAGATGCTTCCTTCTGCCTGTTACATACATTTTCGGTTTGCCACAAAGTTACAATACCCTTCTACCCTTTGGGTAGGCGGGTATTATAACAATTATTATTATTTTTATTATACTTGTAATTAACACATCCCGCTTGCACTCATCCACCTTCTCCCTCTATCTGTATCACGCTCTGTGCATGCAAATTGCATTGGCGGCAATTTGTACTGGAAAATTGTTTGACAAGTTGTGAAATTTACGATATATTTGCAAGTTTAACTGAAAAGAACAACACACCATTCGCAACACCTCCTTAGGGACTTAGTTTGCATACTATACTAGATTGAGGTTAAGTTCGACATCAGTATTTTATGCGAAAATATTCTCTGCATGTTAATTGCCATTTTAAAGTAGATTTTGAGCAGAACATTTCAATTTATCTGCAATAATTTGATAAATAGTATGCCTCTTCAATGAGTGGAATTGGATTGAGGTTAAGTTCGTCAATAGGTCAAATGGCACTTTGAGGAAGTTGCAATGTTGCATGCGGCATGCTGCTCATTACCCTAAAAGACCAATTGACAAAATTGGCATCAGCTACTGCCCATTCAACATATCACATCATATATTGAGCCTTTGGCCCCGCTGACCTGCCACCGTTTTATGGCCGCGGGCGCGGACTGACCTCGCTGTCGTTGCCTTTGTGCCACAGTATCTGCTCTTTTTGGCCACTCGTTTGATTAGCTTTATAGTCGACCTGGTCAAAGGCAAAAAGTGAATGGGAACAGCGGCGCCACATTGAAATTAGACAGATGAGACGAGATGACCAAATTATGGCATATTAAACTTATGAAATGCATGTTGCAAATGGAACTTGGCCACCGATCATCCGCATACCTAGTAAATTGGCCAACACAAGGTTGCTTCCTGGAAATGGGAATGCCAAATGATTCGTAATATCAATTTGCCAATTCATCTGGTGTCACATCTGATACGGCATGCCACACCTTTGGATTTCATCCCTAAAGCGACATCTCTGAATATAGAAATGTTGATATATAGAAAATACAAGCTGCCTTGTGTAGTTCCCAGTTCCCAGCAGTTTTGTTCAATTTTAGCTCAAACTGCCCACACTCGGGTTGCAGCTCATCACATCAACTGCGCTGCTTCCGCTTCCCCCTCGACAGCCCTCTGAACAGACATTTCAGTGCCACATTCACATTTGCACTCCCCCTCCCCCACACTCTCCTTCAGTTGCCAGCCATCAACATCACCTGGCACGCCATTCGTAGGCGTTCTTCACTGTTTGCACGAACCGAAATGAAAAGAAGAGAAGAGAACGAAACGATACACGATGCGTTACGATATTACACGATACGATACGATACGATACGATACGATATGATACGATACGATATGCTACGGTTTCTGTTTCAATGTTTGTTTGTCGCTGCTTTGGTGAAATTTGTTCAACTTTATCGCAAACAATCGAATTCATTTCATTCGCTGCGCCGCTTGAAATTAATTTATGTTTGTTTTTGGTTTTGTAGTGAAAATTGGCGAAATGACCTCTTAAAGGCAGGCACGGGGCAGCAGGGGAAAGCTGCAGCTGAAGTGGATGCACCTTGGGGTGTCCCACTGTCAATGCCAGTGGCAGAAATGGGAAAATGGGGTGCGAGGGGAGTCGCAGTGGGTGGGCTATGTAAAATTACCCTAATTGTCGTTCGCCATTGTCGCTGACTCTTTATTAATTGAAACTATTTGTTTGTCTCTTTGCAGGTAAGCATCGCACACCTCATGCCATGTGTTGAATGTTGAATGTCAGTTTCAGTTTCGTTGTCGCTTTGTTGAGTGCTTGAGAGTTGGGCCCCAAACGTGACCGAGGACTGCATGCGCACTCGTAGAGTGCAGTGTAGTTTAGTGTGGTAAGCTTGTTATCATTCTGCGGCTGCGGCTGCGGCTGCGAACGCGACTGCAGGGGCGGTGAGTGGGAATGAAGCGCAAGCATGCAAAAGCTTTTAGCAGCAGTCGGCAAGTCGCTCAAAATAAACGAAGCTGGCGTCGCAGCTGGCGCACAATAATAACGCTGGCGTCGCAGTGTGGAAAATCTAAAATAAGCGTCGCTTCCGCATGCAGTGGCTGCGTCGGCAGCAGCAGCGGCAGCAGCGCAGCTCGTGGCTCACACGAAGCGTAGCGACAGCTTTTTACACTCACGAAGCTTTGGCGCAGGCTGTGCGAAAGAAAGTGAATAGTGGAATGCGCAAAAAAAAAAGCTGAAATGTGAAAGAGCCAAAGGCACAGGCAAATTGTTGAGTCAGAGAGAGCGAGCGAGGCAGCAGGAGAGAGAGATAGAGAGAGAGAGAGCACGCGGCATGCCATGCGAGGCGATGCGAGAGAGTGAGAGCGGCTGACGCAGGCGTTGTGGCGCTGCTCTTGCTGCTGCCTCATGCTTTCGGTTTCAAGTTTGGCTCTGACGCTGGCTGCGCAGTCGCCGTCACTTTTGGCTTTGGCGCTTTCTGCGTGGGGCTTTTTCTCTCGTTGTTGCTTTTTTTGGAGTCGATCTGAGCTGCGTTGCAAGAGGCGCACGACGCGCGCGTTCACTCAACGTTTGCAGTCCGGCGGCACCGGTTCGGTTCACGGCTCCACAAACCAAATAGACCCACAAAAGTCCTCAAAACTCAGCGAGACCCTCCAACCAAGTCGAAAGAGCGGCGCGTGTCAAAGTCTCTGCCTGCCCTCGCCCGCGTCTACGCCTCCGTCTGCGCCTGCGTCTCTGCCCGCGGCTGCTTTCGAATTCGTGCGAACTTGTGAACTTTCGTTTTCGGCGGCAGCGACAGCACAGCAGCAAAGTAGCAGAAGGACGTCTTTGGAAGTGTTAACTAAATGTATTAAATATCAGCATGTATACCAATATGAGCAGGAAATACTGTGCGAATCCGAAACAAAACTTGCCTTGTAGTGAAGTGTAAATTTGAATGAGAATTGCGAAAATAAGAAAAAGATCTCAAAGGCAAAGCAAATCGAGAGAAAACTTTTAAATATATTCGAAAATATTTAAAAAATGCTCCTCAGTGATTCAAAGTGAATAAAAAATATTCTAAAAATACAAAAGCCAGCAGAATATCAATATAATAATAGTATACAAAAATTCCACAGTTAATAAAACCTGAAAATCGAAATCATGTCAACTAGTTTAGCACATACAAAATAAATATTTGATATGCACATCTGTATATTTTTACTAAATCATCGAGGCATTAACATCAAGCATTGCTCGGCAAACAGTAACAAAAAATAGAAAAGACATAGAGAGAAAGAAAAAAGAACGAAAACAAAAGCAAGAAGACAAGAACAATCGACAATCCACAATCCACAGCCCACAGCCTGCGATCCACAATCCGCAATCCACAGAAAATAGCAAAGGCAAAAAGCATTTTGTTGTTGCTGCTAATTCAAGGTCAAACTTTTCTCATTCAAACAACGCGACGCGACGTTGACGACAACGACAACGACAACGACAACTACAACGACGCGAGAACCCCTTTGGACGTCAGCCCCGGCCCAGTCAGTCACAGTAAAAGTGCGAGCGGAACGTTCGCTAGTACGCGGAGTAGTTGACAACAACTACAACTACATTAGCAGCAGCACAAAGCGAACACATAAACACACAATAATAGAAAAAAGGCAGAGCCAAAAAAGCAAAACAAAAATAAACAACAAAAGGCAGGTGAAGCAGAGTAGAAGCTGCGGCAGAAGAGCACGAAAGTGCACAGCTATCGAAATTGAGCAAAAGTTCTGGAAGCTCTCTGAAAGCTGCGCTTGCCTGCTCCTCAGTTGTCGCCCTCCGCCTATTGTTCATGCTCTGCAATTAGAACGCCAGCGCGGGCGTGCGACTGTGGACGCCGAGAAAAGCGCTCGTGCGATAAAAGCTAAAGCTTGACGATAGTGTTGTTCTTGTTGTTGTCGCTCTTCTTGTTATTTTTTCTTTTTTTCTGTCCCGCAATTCGGCGTGTGCGCTAAACACAGCTAGGAATTTCAGCTCCAATTTCAAGTGTTTCTTTTTTTTGTTGCTGTTGTAATTGCAATTAATCGAAGCAACGGCAGCAGTAGAAGCGACGGTAGCAGCAATGCTTCAATATGCCACAGTGCAACAACTGAACAGCTAATATTAACAACAATAGTGATTGCCAAGCAAACAAAAGAAAGACAATTCGTATTGAAAGCTGGCAACATTTTGTGCGCTCAGCAATGAGAATGGACTATCAAATGCCGCCGCCAGCACTGGCCTTACAACAACAGCAACATCAGCAGCAGCAGCAGCAGCAACAGACTCACAATGCGGCACTGCAGCTTCAACAGAATCAGCTGCAAATGTTGCAGCAGCAACAGCAGCAACATCAACAGCAGCAACAACAGATGCTCGGCAACATGTCGCAGACGACCACGTTGCCGCCACTGAGCAGCCTGCCACTGCAGGTGGTGCACAACTTGCCACACCTGCTGGCCGGGAATGGCAACAGCACTAACAACAACAATGGCGCCAACAGTGGCAGCAACAGCAATACCAATCCGAATCTCAATGGCAACAGTGTGGCTTGTGTCAGCAACAACAATAATAACAACCAGGCTGGCAATGATTTATTGCGCAACACGATGCAACATCAGCTGCTCAGCAACCTCAGTAACAGCAGCAGCAGTAACAACAGTGTTGCCAACGGCAATGGATCGCATGTTGCCAACGGAGCATTGCCGCCGCCCACGCAACTGCTGCAACATCACTTGCAACACTTGGCGCACGTCAATGTCAATGCGGCAGCTGCCGTTGTTGCCGTTGCCGCCAACAGTCTCAGCAATAATCTGCAGCACGGCAACACTGACGGTGGTAACAGCAGCAGCAACAACAACAACAACAACACCATTCTCAACCACAACAATCTCAACATTATCATCAACAATCACACCAACAACAACAACAACAACAACAGAAGCAACAGCAACAACAACAATCCAGCAACACCAAATGCAAATCTGACAACTGCCACGCCCACTGTCAACAGCGCCGCCTCCGCCGTGGCACAGCAGCAACAGGCGCATGAGAACAGCTTGGTCAACAGCCTCGTGGGTGTCATTAACGGCAGCAGCAATGGCAACTCTGGCAACAACAGTAGTGCCAGCAACAACAACGGCAACAACAACAACAACGCCAATGGCGACGACAACAATCGCTGGACTCAGTTTCAGGTGCAGCAGCTGTGGAAACAACATGCAAACTACTTGAATGGTATGAATTATGTTTACAGCAACCCGGAACTGGGGAGCAGCTTGGCTACATGATGCTATTGCTTGGCAACTTGTTGCTAGAGCATAGATCAGCACTCAATAAGGATTTCTTGATGTTTTCGACTACAATTCTAGTTCTAATTGGCCGCAACTGTTCTGACCACAATTGATTGCACTCGACTAATTTGCGGCAACAATTGACCCTGATCAGGTGTCAAAGTCGGCTTATATCGATTGGGCCAGTCTGGAATTGGCTGGTTAAGGGTTTTTGGCTTTACGCGTATGACACGCTGCTCTATGGGTTCATTTCCCCGTTTTCCATTTCCCAGTCGTCATTTGCAGTCGCCTTTTGCGTGTTGCCGCTTGGCATTTCCCGATGAGGGGAGGGTGCGGGTCCAACAGTCAAGGGGCTCAACTTTCAACTGCACCAGAAAACCTTTTGCCTCCCTGACAGTCCGAATGTCTGACTGCTGACTCTGCGGCAATTTACAATCACTTTTGCTTTCAGTTTTATTTTTTGTTTTTGACTTTGGTGTCTCCGCAAGGGCCGAAGAGCCGAAAGAGCCAAAAAGCCAACTTCAACTTCAACTTGTTGGCCCGCGACATTTTCAGACAACTTTCGTTTCGTTTCGGTCGGGGTGCTTTCCACATGCCCAAAAGCCAACTTTTGTTTTATTTACTCAACATAAAGAGTCAGTCTCCAGTCCACCTAAGCCCCAAACTGTGGCCTTTTGTGCTTTTGTACTGGCCATTTTGTTATCACAACTTTTATCTGCGAGTTCCCGCTTGTCGGTTTCCAGTTTATGGCCAAGATAAAAGGCCTGCTTTTACAGCCTAGCCAGAGCAACAGCAACAACACAATAAGCAGCCGCTCGAAAGGGCAATTTTGGCACTCACTGTCTGCTCCCCCCTCCTGCATACGAGCGTGGCTTGTGACATTGCCGCATAATTAATATGTGTCCAGCTACCACAATAAAACAACAGCAACAACTTTAGGCAGTAATAATATCAAAATTCATTCGACTCTGCCCAAAATGCGTTTTTACTTTCATTGCGTGACGTCGCCGTCGCAGTCGACAACGGCAGCGGTAGCGGCGTCGGCGTCGGCGTCAACGTCGACTGCTCTGCTCAGCGGCTAAGCAACATCACAAAAATTAACTTTCACTTTTTCGGCAGTTTTTAAATTCATTTCTTTCATTTTCGTCTTTTTTCGTATTTTTTTGTGTTTTTTTTTTATTTTTGATATTTTTGTGGCATTTTGGACTTTTTGGCTCTTGGCAACGAATCTTATTTCTGTTGTTGTTGTTGTTGTTGCTGCGGCTTCTTCATTGGGAAATACTCGTATAGTTTCATCCATACCAAAAATGTACAATTTATTTCGAAAGTTTCAAGATTGACAATTTTGTGTGTTTGAATTTCTAATAGTATATATTTAAATAAAATATGTATTAATTATGATTGACGGACAACGAAGTTTCTGCTCATCAAAAAGAAATTTTGAATTTATTCGACTTAATATAAAGTGTCAGATGTATATTTTGTATAAGGCTGATCTCGCTTAATTTCCTGATGTGTTTCCTCTTATGCTTCATCACTCACTCAATGAGTCCGTCAATCAATCAGTCAGTCGTGGTTTTGAATTACTTGCCATCATCAGAGTCAGCTCAAGTGTCGCACTCTGCTCTAAGTCTTTGGCGAATTTTGCTGCCATTTGGTTTATCGCCAAAGTTGGCAACAATCGAGAGTGCTGACTTCCTTTCGTGCTTCTGGCCACAAAACGTTTATCCAATAATTTGAAATGCACTTTGCGCATGTGCCGCCGTTGCAGACATGACAAACTCGACAAATTGCCACAAGACGCGGCAGCGACGCGACTGCGCAGTCGCTGCCGTCACACACTCACCCAGATACGAGCAGCGAGTGCCCAAATTGCAACGTAATACAGTTAGTTCAATCAAAGCCAAAGCCAACGGGGCTACTCGTCTTGAAGCTGCACTGATTGCTGTTGTTGCTGCCGCCAATTGCTGTTGTCCAGGGGCAGCAGCAACTCGACTCAACTCAACTAGAGTTGCGCAATCGACGTCGACAGCGGCAACAAAGCAAAGCACGGCAGAAACGTGCAAAATGCGACATCGAGGTGGCAAAAACCGTTGGCCGTTCAAATATCAGTGAAAGTGGCCCGAAAAGGCGCGCGTACCACGCTGCGTATGAGCAATCTTTTAATTGTTGCTGTTTCACACGTCGTCGCGGCTGTCGAAAGACGAAAGACGAAGACCAGAAGCACTTTTATAGTTTTGTATGTTGATTGAATTGCCGTCCTCGTTTGTTGCTGCCTCTTGCTTGATTATCTTTTAACGTGCAACCGCAGCCTTTCACGCCCCCTCCACGCCTCCCTGCGTGCTCAGCATACTTGCTGCCGATTTTGTGTTATTTAGGTTTCGGTGTCTGCTTGTTTTTGCCTTTGTTCACCGCTTTATGGCTCTGTAAATTTATGATTGCGACTCAACTACAACCATGTTAGCTTTGACTCGACTACGACTATCATTATGATTATCGTCTGCTTCCTTATTTTGGCTAATTAACTGCACGGCGCCAACAGCAGTTGGCTTTCTTCCACCCCTCTGCTGTAATCGGGGCTAATGTCCCTCGCTCTCTGTGTCTGTCTGTCAAATAAGTGTTACAGTTTGTGGCATCCACATCGCTGGATGTGGCACCACTGTTGTCATATTATTTCCCAGTTACTTTCGCCTCGCAACTGTTTTGCAGCAATTAAGCTGTTGCAAAATCAATTGCAGCAATATCGATAGATTAAAGTGAAATAAGTATAAATAAATTGTATAAAAATAGTAGCTAAGCGTGTGCTATAAAAATATAAACCAATTGAATAAAACAGGCAGAATAAAGCGTAAAGTAAAGTAATAAAAGAAGCTCTCAGTAACAATTTTAATCATAAACTAGTAACAAACTAGTTGAATAAAGAGCCAGTTTGGTATTCATTTTAACTATAAAAAGGGTAGACTTGTTCAGCACATAGGCTTTTTAGGGCCTGGCAAACACTTTGTGCTTGTGTTGGGATTCAGATTCAGATTTGAAATGCTAACAACCCGGAAATCAAATAGCCAGCACATTTTCCCACACATAATTAAATTTACACTCAGAAAAAGCGAGAAAAAAGTGTAAAACTAAGCATATAAAGTGCTACATAAAAAAGACTATGCAAATGAGTCGCAAATGCGGAATGAATGCAATGCACACCAGCAACAACAACAAATTCAACAGCAACAGCAACAACAGCAACAGCAACAAGTACAACAAGAGACAGCACAACAATCGAAAGTGTTACACTTTCTGCACTTCAGCAAAAGGCAGTCAAACAAAACAAGAGCCAGCAGAGCCATAAACGAGTGCCATGTAATACAACGGGCAACAACAATAGCAACAACAACAGCAACAACAATTGCGGCAATTGCGCCATCGACTCGACGCGACGCATGCGCAAACAGAGGGAGGGAGCGAGATAGGGCGAGAGCGAGTGCGCGACAGGTGAAAGGGGCGTGCAACGAACGTGCTCGTGGCTGCCACACAATGCTCGAGGTGGACTCAAAAGCATTACATAATCCCAGCAATTGATACCCCAAATGGCTGCTGAAAACGTGGCTGACTCTCTGCTGAAAAAGTCAGCAGTTGTTGATTAGCAGTGCGAGTGTTCTACGGCAATCTACGAGTCTACGACTCTTCCATATACGTAACACTCGTCGTACACTTGGAAGTCAATGTCGGGGTCGCTCTTAATGTTGTTGTTGTTGTTTCGTGTTCTACTTTATGCATAGAACGGCGCTTCGTATTGCGACTCGTCTACGGCTCTTTCTTCGGTCTCTTTTGGAGAACGGGTTTTGAGTTTCATTCAATTTGTATTTTTTCGTCGTTTCTTCTTGCGATCCGCATTGACTTGTTTGGGTTATTGTTGTTGTTGCAGGAGACTTTACTCTCACTTTCATTTTAATGCGAGGCGTGATTTAAATGCACTCGAGGGAAGAGGAAGAGGAAACGACAGTTGTTTTTTATTGGCTTGAAACGGATGTGATCGAGATTGAGATTTGAATTTGAGTTTGCATTTCAAGTGAGAAGGACTCTCTCTATCTCTCTCTTGCTCTTCGGCTCCTTGCCAGCTTTTCTCTAGAATCGCCACAGACCAAAGATATCGTCACATCTGAGGTATTGATTGAAACCGAAACTTAGGCAGGCAAAAAGCGCAGCTTCATGCTAAATGGTAGCCAAAAGTGAAAGTTTAATGCCGCATTAAAATAATAATAAAACACACAAAGCAACACCAAGCAATGGTCCACTAAAAATGGTGACCAACTCAACTGTCCACAATCCATTAACACAACAAAAGCCACGGCCAGAGGCCAACAATTTAAGCAGAATAATAACAATAATAACACAGTTCGAGCCACAGCAGCAAATGATGAACAAATTCGACGCATTCCGCGCTTCATTTTCACCCGAGAAACACCATAAATTAAATGTTGTCGTAGGCCCGCCCTGATGCCAAAGCCAAAGCCAAAGCCGCAGATCGAGCTCAGCATTTCTAATGAAAGTAAATCGGAGACAAGAAGCGGAAACCAAATGCAAAATGGTCACGAAAATTATGCAAATTAATTTAATTACAAATGAGAAACTCGACGAAAAAAAGCCCATAAAAAGTGCGAGGGCAACTGGCCCAAAAAAAGGCACAGCAGCAACATCAGCAGCAGCAACAACAACAACAGCAGTTGACCTACTTAAAATGGCAAGAGAAACTGAAGCCAAAAGTCTGATCGAGACGAGATCCCGAATGGACTTAAGTCATCGTTGTTGTTTGTTGTTGTTGATGTTGTTGTTGCTGTGTCTAAAAATAAACCCTGCGCCAGATTCTCTCTTCCTCTTGCTCTGTGGCGTGTGAAAGTGACAGCGAAACAAAAGAGACAACCCGAAAGATACAAAAGTATCTTCTGTCTGCTTCTGAGACCCATCCTCATTTGTCAGCCCTGGCAGCCAGCTGCCAGCTGCTATCTGTTATCTGTTATCTGTTATCTGCTATCTGCTAACTGTTATCTCTGCTATGTGTGTGCTTTGTTTCATTCAATTCAATTCAGTTCAATTCGATCCAATTCAACTCCATTCCATTGCGTTCTGTTTCGTTTTGTTCGATCCATAAATATTGATTGTATTTGCTCTTCTTTCGGCTTTAAATCTACAAACTACAATCTACAATCTTCAATCTACTATCTTCTTTCATTTCTCTTCTGTTTTACAGGCAGGAAATCTCCATTTTTGGGTTTTATTTGCAAAGCAAACGGTAAATTTTTAGTCATTTCGTTTTCGTTTCGTTTCTTTGTTTATGTTTTATTTGTTTCTTTTTTGATTTATTATTGTTTTTTTGCAGCCCGCAAATGTTTTGTTAAGTTTGCTGCTATTTTAATTGCTTGGCGAATGTTTATCGTTCATTTATTGCAACTCGTTTCCTTTCCCCCCCTCTGTTGTCCATGTGTGGCTTGCAATTTCCTTGCGAGACAGGAAAATATCAATAACCTTTGCTTGTGCTTAAGTCTCTTATTTAAAACTTCACTTATCAAGTGGCGCTTTCATTCGTCTGTCTGTTTCGCTTTCGTGACAAACTCGAAGGCTGCATCAGTTAAGCAAACTAACAAGAGTTTCCCAAGCATAAATCCTAGCGCTAAATAGCGCCATCCCCCGCCACCGTGCCCCCTTGTCACAGTGTCTGGCTTGCCCGAAAATGCTTAATTTAAAAACCAAATGAAAAGTTGCTCATACGCCGTGTGAGACTTGTGGCATGCAGATTTGCAAGTCCTAATTGTGTTGGCATGTGTGTGTAAGTCTCTCTATGTGTGTGTGTGTGTGGTTGCTATTACTTCACAATCAACATGCAACAAGCACTTGGTTACTTTTTACTTACGCTTCGCTGCCAACAACAACAACAGCAACAACAACGGCAACTGCATAAAGTGAAGAAAAGCAATGAAAAGTAAAGAAAATATTACTTCACTGCCACAGACCAACCCGACCAGACCAGACCAGAAATGTGGCCGCTGCCTGCGTCGCAGTCGACATCGCAGTCGCCGTCGCCGCAACTTGGCATAAAATTTCGCAATAGTTGGTAAATCGCCTAAAAAGCAACAGTTACTCCAGCAACAATAACAACACACAACAACCACAACAGCAACATTATAAAAAAGTTCGCAAATGAAAGTGAGAGTGAATAAGAAAGCGGAAACTAATGCAAGCGAAACCAGCAACAAAAACTCTGCACGACTGAAACCGGTTCGGTTTCTGCTGCTGCCGCTGCCGCTGCTGCCGAAGGCGACAAAAGCGACAGCGGCAAACTCGTTTGGCTGTGAAATGTGCAAGAAATCCAAGAAGAGCTTACAGCGCAGTCGGCAGCAAAAGCACGCTCTGCTGCGTCTGCGCAGCGTCGACTTGAAGAAGCTTTTTGAGTGAGCGACGGAGCGTCAGAGCGTCGAAGCGTCGGAGAGCAACGATGAAAATCAGTTGAAAGCTGAAATTTCACTTTCGCTTTTAGTCGCTGGCTGCGCTTCCTCTTTGTTTGCTTTGTTTGTGCTCCCCCCCTGCCTCTCACTCTCCCTTTCTGTCGCTTGCAACAATGTATTTGCTTTTGGGTTTAGCTTTGGCTTTGGCTTTGGCTTTGTTTGCTGTTTGCTGTTCGCTGTTTGCCGTTTGCCATTTGGGGCGCATGCGGAAATCGTTTCAGTTTTTGGCCACAGAATTGCCAATTTTCGTATTTATTTCGGATCTCTTTTTACATAACCAACAACAATGCGAGCACTCCTCGCACAAGTGCCGCCAAGTCAAGTGCGAAGCGCAGTTTGACCCACTTTGAAGTCGGACAAATTGACAAACTGACGGACTGATGGACAGCTGCCCAAGTAGTGCTCAGGCCCTTATCGTATTTGCACTTGACACAACTGCACAATTTATAGCGAAATAAATTCTAATGGAAATGGGAAAACAACAACTTGGGCGCCTCTTATCAATTGCAATTCTAGCAACGTCTACGTATGATTAATATTGCTTGTAACTAAATGCGTATGAGCAGCACTCGTATACTATAGTAGATAGCAGATAGTAAATAGAGACTGCCCTTGGCCTCTGTACTCATTGCATTTCTCCTCCATTCTCCACTCTGCTTGCAGGCAAATCCACATCGAATAGCAAAGAAATCATCTGCCCGGATGACAAGTACAAGGAGGAGGGCGACATCTGGAATGTTGAGGCGCAAACGGCATTTCTCGGCCCCAACTTGTGGGACAAAACCTTGCCCTACGATGCTGACCTCAAGGTAACACAAGTTAGTATCATATCATCGCTGCGTAGTGGCTGCGTCTGTTCTCCCCCAACACTGCACCCCCTACACCCTACTCTCCAACACCCCAACACCCCAACTCCCACAACCCAAAAGAAACAAATTGCAAATGGAACAGTTAAACACACACAAACACAGACACACACACACACACTCAAGAACAACATTTAAATTAACCTCGACTTGGTGCTTAATTAGTGCGAGAATTGTATTCTCATCATATCGTATATAGACATAAATGTACAGTTTTGTGTGGCTTCCAATTTGACTAATACTAATCAGCTGTGCTTTTTAATTGCTCTCAACTCTCAACTCGAATAAATAAGAAATTCAATTGATTTTGGAGCTATTGAAAGCATCAAATTAAAGATCACAGTTACACACTTACACTTGTTTGACTTGCTGCTGTTTCGGCTGCCATTTTGCGAGCTTTTGATGCAACCCTTGCATTCATGCAACCCTGAACTGTCAATTGCAACCTGTGTCTTCTTCTCGCACTACAGTACGCCGATCTAGACGAGTTCTTGTCGGAAAACAACATACCTGATGGCTTGCCGGGCACACATCTGGGACACTCGAGTGGTCTGGGGCACCGCTCCGATTCGCTGAGTCATGCAGCGGGTCTGTCGCTGGGTCTCGGGCATATAACCACAAAGCGAGAGCGATCTCCGTCGCCATCGGACTGCATTAGTCCCGACACGCTAAATCCGCCATCGCCGGCCGAATCAAGTGAGTAAATTAGGAGGGGATGGACAAGGAGGCCTCGATCGGTTAATCAGTTAATCGATACATCCTCATACTCGTAATATTAACTTTTAATTTTGTACTCAATATGAAACACAAATGGAATGGACATTGCGCCTAAAATTAAAATTAAAATTAAATTTATAATTAACTTGAATTGGAATATTTATATTTGATTATGAATATGATTTTAATGTACATTTATATAATACTATAATCCATATACAACTTTTCCATCTAGGGATTCACCACCCAAGAAAAGAAAAAAGAAAACCACAAAAAAAAAAAAAAAATCGAAAAAAAAAACCAATCGAGAAATCGAATATTTCAAATGTTTTTGCTCATGTCTTATCAAATGCTAAATGTTAAAGGCTGATTACATTCCAATTTGTGCAGTTGCGAGGCGAAAAAAATTTCTATTCGTTTATTCTCATTTTTTTGTATTTATTTCTTAATAAATGAGTTCTTTCTATTCGTTTTGTTGTGCTCCATCTTATGATTTAAGCTAGCACGAACAGTCTGTGAAACATTGTTAACATTTAGTATTTGATATTCCAGCATTTTCATTCGCATCGTCGGGGCGTGACTTTGATCCGCGCACCAGAGCATTCTCCGATGAAGAGCTCAAACCGCAGCCGATGATTAAAAAGTCACGCAAACAATTTGTTCCAGATGAGCTCAAGGACGACAAGTACTGGGCCCGACGGCGAAAGAACAACATTGCAGCCAAAAGATCGAGGGATGCGCGCCGCCAAAAGGAGAACCAGATTGCGATGCGTGCCCGCTACTTGGAAAAGGAAGTGAGTACAATCGATTATCGATATCGATAACATGTGCTAATCATTCAATAAATCAATCAATCCACCACAGAACGCAACACTACATCAGGAGGTTGAGCAGCTGAAACAGGAGAACATGGACTTGCGTGCACGTCTATCGAAATTCCAGGATGTGTAATGAAAAATGTGACGAAACCACAACAACAACTACATTATAATAATAATAATAATAATTGATAAATACTAAACACGTTATAGTAAAGCAGACATGAAGAGTACACTATACAAACAAAGCATAGATATGTTTTCTTATAAATACATACATATATATGTATATACATACATATATGATAAGCAGCCACACACACACATACACACTCTCTGCTAGGGTAACACACACACACACACACACACACATTTGTAAGCAGCGGCGTCTGTGACCGCATATTTATTTTAAACTTAACGTAAAACTATATGCAAATTAACTAAAAACATTTAACTTTACATCTTTAGTGTAGCTTAAAATGCCTCATACACACACCTGCATACCCCATAATATATATCGATAAACCTATCGAAAGAGCAACCCTCTGCCTTCAAGCTAAACCACAAATCCACACCAGACTAATTCACATTTAGCAAGTTTTTCAAGTTAGCAAGTTAGCAAGGACGAAGTCTTTTATCTAGAGCCCCGACTCTAGAGTTGTTAATTTCTTACCTAGTGTGTTTTGTTATTAGTTTTTAATCGAGTTCAATCATTATTTTGCATTCTACACCTTACACATGCACATAACCAGATACTTTCTTAATACAAATTTTTGTTAAGTTTTGTTAGTGAATTTTACCACTTAATTTTTTTGCGTTCTTCTTTTAAACCAATCGTGCACACATATTGTAAATAATTTCGTTGCTTTCTTCAATTTGACTCAATGATAACCAGAAAAACCAAGAAAAAACTGAAAAATAAAATACCCAAAAAAAGAAAAAAAAAATATAAAACAACAAGAAAAACAACTACTAAAATTAATAATTAATGAAAACCATTTAGAAATGAGCAAAGAACTTCCCTCCTCAGTTGCCTCCGCGCTAGGCAGCTGTTAGATTAAGTGAGCTATGATTTTTATATATACTATAAAGAGCTATAAAACGCGAGAAAACAATTATTAACTATTTACTATGGCAGCGCCCATACGAAACTATTATTTTATAGTTTTTGTTATTTGTTGATAACTAAAATGTTATGAAGAGCGAAGAGTAAACAATACAAAAGAGAAATCAGAAATCAGCAATGATCAATGATCAATGAGAATAAATAATAAACATTTAAAAGCAGCACTAACCGGGCGTAGTCAGAGAGCATTAAATATGCTTCGATCCTTACTATTACTATAACTAAACCCCACTCCCCTCTCAGTCTAAAGAGAACTTTGTTTCACAACATAATATATTTTCGACTTCTTCTATTTTATTTTATTCTATTCTATACTATTCTACTCTATTAGTTGCTTTTTCTTTTAACTAATTTGTTTGGTGTGATTTGCAAGATCTTAAATCTTATATGATTATGATTATGATTATGATTATATTATTATTATTATTATTATTATTATTATTATTATTATTATTATTTTTATTATTATTATTACTGTTTACAGCTTTAGTTAAGTTTTATTAATTTTATTTGTTAAACATTGAGTTACATTTACCTGCATACCTAGCATTTTAAGCTAACAAATAAACAACAACAACCATAAAAGCAAAAACAAAAAAATTAAGTGAAAGAAAGATAAAGCAAATAAATTTTTTACGAAATTCATTTACAATTTACATTTATTTTACAATCAATCAATTTTTCATTTTGCAATGAAACGAGTTAAGTTAAGCAATTCTTTACAAACTTAAATAAGTTTTATTTATTTTTTAATGGAAATTGTGCAAACAACACCAACAATAACTACAAGAAAACCATTCGAAGATGATAAATACAATAATACAATAGAATAACAAATGATAAATGATATCTGAGAGACAATGAGAAAACAAGAGCAAGCAATCAATTGTGTAATAATAAAAGTCTAAGCGTTGCTTTCAAATATTGAAAATGATCTTGGTTCTATAATTTTTTTTTTATTCTCTATTAATTTCCTCCTCCCCCTTTCCCCCAACACAACGTAAACTAGAATACAATGCAAGGATCTCACAACAAGCACACACGTACATATAGAAAAGGCCATAGCGAATACAACTGCAACTGCAACTGCAACTGCAACTGCAACTAACACGTACCCGAAACTAACCCTAACGATAACTAAAGAAAGGCAATTACACATTTACATTGATATACTCGATAACTAGATAACTACTCGAATTATCTAGCCAAATAATTAAATGTTTATCTAACATCGGTCAACGATAGCCGAGCACCTAGCAAATAGTCGAATCAACTTCCGAGATTTATACAAATTCTTGAGTTCTCTCTTCACTAACAGCAACAAACAATTCCCGATCTAGAGATTAACCTAACGCCTTTTGCACTGCTATGAAACCACCTAGAGAAAACCCAAAAGAAAAACAAAATAATAATGAAAATGAAAATGAGAAATTAAAATTACAATTTACTCGTATCATTGGAAAAAGTTGAGTCAATGTTTGAGCTTCGGTTGTTTTGTAAAGTGACACAGAAAATATACGATAACTATAACTATAATGATAACACTAATAACGATAACGATAACGATAACGATAACGATAAAGTTTACTAAAGTAGAAGATTTAGCCCAATAAACTCCACAAACTAAGCAATTGCTACATATTTGTAAAAAATCAATTAACAACAACAAAAACAAAAAAACATAGAGGTGAAAGTAGTTGAGTTAATTGCGAGCCAGCGGCTGGCGAGTGTGACCCTAACAGGCAGAGTTGCCAAGTTGAGAGTGTGACCAGCCCACAGTACACACTCCGAATTGTTGTTTAGTATTTTCCAAAAAATATACATATACTCGTATTTGTTTATAGTAGTTTGTAGTCGGCTAACGTTTATTATACTTATTTCTGTTGAATTGCAATAAAAGTTAGAAAATGTTATTTTCGTATCTTTCATTTACACTGCGAGTATACAATTATTGTAGCATACTTTCCGGCATCGCCGTATGGGTTCCTCGCACAGCCTAAAAGCGAGCAACAATAAAGCAAACAAGCAGCTCACTAAAAACAAAATAAGAATAAATAAATTATACACAAGTTTTATGCAACGAGTTTGTTGTAGATTTATTTATTTTGTTAGTGATCGATTAGGTTTTAATTTGTAATTTGTAATTTTGCATTTGCAAACGTAATGAAAAGATAAGGAAACAAAAGAATACTTATGTATTAATATGTATTTCTGATAAGAATGTTCCGTAACAAAATGTAGACTTTAGAAACAAACAGAAGACGATAAAACTAAAAGTAAAACCTTTTGTTAGTAAAACAACAAAACCAAGAAGAAAACGAAATTATGTCTAATATACAACAATACATATATACATATATATTTATTATATACAATTCAAGGATGAGAATGCAAGAAACAAAGCATGCTATTAAATATGATTACATGAATTATTATTGTAATACTAAGTGTATTGATTATAATTAGTTGGAGTAACTTCTGTAGATAAATTCAATATTGTAGCTGATGATTTTTTATAAGTACTTACATACATACATACTTAGTATATACCAAACCATATACCAAATACCACATATATACCACATAAAGCAATGGAGCTATTGCGCATCGTAATCGTAGGCAGGGTTAAAAATAGTAACTAAAGACACAAATTGTTGCAGTGCAAAGCAAAGAAGCAAATCGCGATATCGCAAATTAGCTACAAAGCATCTATATCTAGCTATAGAGTATCTAGAGGTGTCTAGATAGAAGATAGAAGACATGAATGATTATGTAACTAAGCCTAGAGAGAGACTGTCAAGTACAGTTAAGTACGATTAAGCAAATGCTGAGTGTTTTTAGTCGTTAAGCCAACAGTGTGAAGAAAACTGAAGATAAACGGAGGGATAGAGAGGAGAAAAAGAGACAGCGAGGAGCGTCGGCAATGCGAACATATTAAATGCTATATACATATATATATTATATATACATATATAATATTGTATACATATACACATGAATACTTATATATATATATATATTCTTACATATTATTAAAGACAAAATGTTGTTAAATTTTAAAATCAATAAGAAAGAAAAGAGTCAGCAGTAAAATCTGATTCCTAAATGTAGAAAAACTCTGAAAAATAAAACATAAAAAATACCATAAAAAAATTGTTAGTTGTTGCAAAAAAGCTAAAAATCCCAAATTAAACAAAAGAATTAAACACCCATACACACACATGCGTTTTAGAGCCTTTACTTATATTTTGAGAATTTTGCGATTGAACGAATGCAAATAATTTTATATGAAAAAATACAAAAAAAACTGAAAAACTAAAAAAAAGGAATGAGAAAAATTAAATGGCTAAAGCTACAGCTAAAAATAAAAACAATTTAGAACTAACAATTTGTAAAGCGTTTGTATTAGTAACAAAATCACAAAAAGAACGAAGAGAAAAACAAAATCCGCTTGCGGCAATAGAAAGCAATGCAAAAAACAAAAGATTAATTAAAAGAATTAATAAATAAAATGCGCCTAGTTGTTATTGGCAGCATGCAAAATGAAAATGGAAATTAAAGTGAAAATGAAAATGAAAAAGAAATGCAAATCGAAATAAAACTTAAATTGAAGTTTAATAAAAATTCAAGAAAATTTAAAACAGCCTATGCAAGGACACTAACATGTACCTAGATATATATACAAAACGAAAACAAACAAACATACTTAAAGATCTACAATATGAGAAAAAAAACAAAACATAAAAGAAATGCTAACTAAACACAAGTGCTCGACAAAATGGCGCAAATGCTGCAGATATTAGTTCTACTTAGTTATAATTTTTACCAAATAATTTGTTAAATTTTGTACAAGTCTCGCAACTTGGATCATTAAGTTGCTCAAGAAGAAGTATTTTCACCTAAGTTCAAATAATTTTAATTGGTTTTTCCTGTTTAAACGTCAAGGAGTAATGCAACTTTCAACTGACTATGTTGTAACTTTTGTTATGTTTTAAACGACAAATTCTGTGAAGTGCAGGCAAAGATACAAGTAAGAAGGATGAATATTCGTAGGAATAATTGAAGACATTATTAATGAAAGGCGTGAAATATGATTTATTAAAACTGCAAAAACAATAAAGGTTTAGATACAAATTTTGAAACGATAAATGCTAAATAACTTGTGTATTTATTTATTTCTCTCCTGGCTCAACATGCGGTCCATCATTATTTGTGGCATACTTTTAGGTACTATATCTACTGGGCGAACGAAGAGTGTTGATTAGGCACCATTTAAATTATTGCACGAAAGTATGCTTTACTTTATTAAAAAAACTGCTGCGATCATGTGACCTTGGGAAGAGGAAGATAAGAGCTGTATCCCTTAACATTGATGTGTCCTGTTAAGTTACATAAACACCAGAGAGCTTCAGAACCTACATAGGCATGTTGCTGGCAACATTGTTGCCAGGCGTTTAAACCCTTGGTAAGTTATTAAGGCATTTCCGTAGCCGCGAGGCACTCGCGAGCCAGACTGGACGTGTCTACAAATTACACCAGAAATCATCACTCCGCACTAATTGCCAAATAAATCGAGCGACACACCTCTATTTGCCATTAACTTATGCAAAACATAAACGAATTTCCTCATATTTTCAAAACTTCCCAGCAATTTCCGTTGATTAACAACAACCACAGCAAAGGTAGCAACAACAAATACAGCAAATACAGCTGCATAACGCCTGTCGATTACTTCCTACGGAGAAACGATGAAACGTGCGTGGCAAATGTTGCAACAAAAGCGAGCAATGTTGACTCATGTGGGATTCATATGAATGTACATGTGTGTGTACAAACCAGACGCAACAAATTACCAAATTACGAAAATGGTAACTGGCAATATCAAAGCAACAACAACACAACAGCAACAGCCACTTAAAATGTTAATAACAACATCAAACGATAAACTGGAAATATGCAGCAGGCGACGGCCAGCGTTGAACTTGAGCTTGAAATGTGAGCGGCGATGCGGTGAATTGTCTCTGCATGGCTGAGCTTCAGTAGTAGCAGCGGTCGTTGCAGCGCTGCACTACTGCGGGCAGCTTTAGTTGCCGTTACTTTACACTTGGCGCTCTCTTTTGATCGCCAGGCAGGCAAATGAGGTCAACGCGTCACACACGTAACACGCGTTAAATAAAAGACAAACTTATGAAACAAACAGCGACATCAGCAAATATGAACATTTTAACATTTCAATTTGTACTCACCACTTCTCTCGTTAATCGTAGTTGAGTGGCGCCGGAAGCACACAGCATGCGATAAATGATGAGCTAGCGTGGGCGTTTACCCACCTCTTCCTCTGCACCGATAAATATTCACACTCTCAGGCCACACATTGCTTAAGTTTGGCGTCACCTTGTTTGATAGTTGACGCGTTTGCCGGCAAATCACAAGCAGTACTAGCAGAGGTAGAGACAGCGCAGCAACAGCCACAACAGTTTTGCACACAAGAGAGCGCCCACTGATGACGCAACAGAGCGGTTGGCTGCTTAAGAGAGCTATGACATAATAGCACGTCGGTGTGTGTGAGCACTTCTGTTGTGCTCGCTCTTGAACGCTTTGCTTTTGCTTTACGCTCGCAGCGAGCTGCGTTCATTTGCTGTCGAACAGCGGCCGTGGCAAGTACAGCAAAAACAGCAGGCGGAGCGCCAATACACAGCGCTAGCCGCCCTCGAGCAGCATTCGAACACGTTGCCGTTGACGCTGCCTTACGAACAACGCCAACGTCCCCGCTCGTCGCGTAATCGCAATCGTAACGTAAGCGCATTACAAAACAACTCAGCGCCAACGCTTTGCTTTTTGTCAACGTAACAAGCGCGTCTACTGTTTTCCGACGTGAGTGCATGTATGTATGTATGCGTGTGTGTGAAGCAGCATAAATCTTCAATTAGTTTAGCCAAGTGTCCAAGTGGTAAATTGGAGTGCCGCCTGATATAGAAACGTCATTGTTTTCCCCGCGCGAAATATGTAAGACCCGTCTGTGGGTTACGTAAAGCCGAGCCATTCAGTTCTTACAAAACACAAAACACAGAAAAGAAAAGAAAAGTAAAAGAAAAAACCCGACGCAAGGCAAGCCAAAGGCAAAAGTTACGCGCACGCCCAAAAAAAAAGCGGGCACCTCACAATAAAAAAATTATAAATCGAGCAAATGCGAAGAATTTTGCAGTGTCTCCGTCTCGTTTGTTGTTTCGCGTGTGGCAATAAATTTTGACACAAAAGAATTTATTGTGTGTGTGCTGCGCTGCTTCGACAGGAGGCGCGGTCGTGTAGTACAACTAAAACAAGAGGAATAAGAAGAATCATAAGAAGAAGAAGCAGCAGCTGAGAGTGCGACAGGTAACGTCGGGAAGAGAGTGGCGCTAAGAGCGGCCAGCGGCCAGCGGCTAGCAGCCAGCAGCCATTGCTTGGCTCTCTTTTGCTTAAGTTACGACATCAGGCCACACGCCGTCTGCTGTTAAGCAAGTGCAAGTGCATGTGTATGTGCGCGTGTGTGCAAGTGAGAGTGCAGCTGTGTGCGTGTGCAATGTGAATGAACGGGCGCTCAACTAAGTTGCATTGCTCTTTGAACAGCAGCAGCTGCCGAGCAGCGCAGCGTATCGACTGCGACTGCGACTGCGACAGTGGCAGAGCTAGAGGCAGCGGAAAAACTGTTTTCATTTGTATATGGCTGATGTTGTTGTTGGTGTTTCTGCGAATTGATTGTGAAAACAAAATGCGCTGCAATGAGCTGCCAAAGGGTGGCCAGTGAGTGCGAGAGTGAGACCGAGAGCGAGAGGGGGTCATTTGAACCGCTTACGTGTTGCCATATTTTTAAAGGCATTACTAAGCGTTTTTTCTCTGTTGTTTGCGCCAATTGTTTTCGTTGCCGTTGTCGCTGGTTTGTTTTTCTTTCTGCCCGCTTCGTAATGGCGACCGTGCTCTGGACGCTCAGAATCAGAAACAGAATGAGAATCAGAATCGGAATCAGAATCAGAATCAGAATCAAATTGGCCGCACTTGACAATAATTTATATTTAATGTGCGATAAAAGCATGCAGAGTGGCGAGTAGTATGCGTGATTAATTCAATTATTTCGCTTCAATATCTGTATATGTTTTCCTCTGTAGTGCCATAAGCGTGATTAATGCGAGCTGAATTAAATATAAATCATGACTATTTTGCCACTTTGCGTAACTGTGACAAATGCCAAAACACAATTAAAATAAAACAAATGAAAAAATATAAATAAATATTCACAATATAAAGTGGCTGATTACATAATGAAATATTCGATGGCAGTTGAAATTGAAATTGCAATTATGCACTGCATTTACTCTTTGAACTTTATTGAAAAGTCAACAAAAGGCGGCAGCCGAGTCGCTTGTCAAATTAACAGCCCCCTCCACCTCCCTCTGCTCATAATATTGCCGGCTCGTCGCTGTTTACGTGACGTTGGCAGCGTTGTCGCCCCGCTGTCAACGGCGACTGCGACTGCGACTGCGACTGAGAGGCTGCCGTTACGACACGCGACGCATTATGCGACCAACTGCAGCAGCAACAACAACAACAACAACAACAACAGCTGCCACTTGGACTACACGAATTGAAAACTGCTAAGCTGCAAAACCTTTAACTGGAAATGGCAAATATTTCCTTCGTCATTATTCCACGGTACCACTTCCCCCCTCCCCCACAGTTTGTGACTCACACGTCGTGCTGGAGTTGGCAATTGGCCTGACATGGCATGGCCCTTATGTAAAGACGGTCATGACATAAGCCAAACAATTAGTCAGAACCCAAAGTAATTTAATGCGACATTATGCAATACACAATCGACAATCGACAGTCGACAATCGGGCGACAAATCAAATGCCCCACAATATAATCGTTAAGCGCCCTAAAACCCAAATGGAGCAGTTCTTTTAGTCGAATTCTTCAGCTGTTTTCCCATTTTTTGTGCCGTTTATCGTCGACACATTCGGCCCTCGTAAAGGGGCCATAAAAAACAAATGAAAAGCCAATAAAACAAATATCAGAGCAACAAACAAAATCACTCGTAGCAACAACAACTATAAAACAACAATAAAACAACAACAGCGTCAGCAAGAAAATATTTATGAAAATTGTATAATAAGTTGAAGCGATTTCAAAACACGCTCTCGCTCTGTCTCTCTATCGCGCTCGCACTTGCACTTATTGAACGGCAATTATGTAATTTCGTTAGGCCCAAAACTCACTCTTGTTTTCTTTGCATTCCCACTTGTGGAGCCTATGGAGCGAGAGGTGGGAAGAGAGGGGCGCCTTTGCTCATTTGCATCTGACATTGCATTTCAAGGCGATTTCTTGTCGCCACCCACAACAACAACAACAAGCTGCAATATCAAGCAACAACAACAAAAAGCTGACAATTGACCCAAGTAATAAGCCAAGCGATATAAATTTGAATGCAGCGAAGGGAGCTCGACTGGCAGATGCCCTGTGAAGTGAGCAAAGTCAGATTAAATTAAGTCCAATTGTGAGGACAGACAACTCCCTCGCTAAGATGCCCCTTGTAAAGCGACAGGCATTTACGGGGTATGCACAGAGCAGCAAGTAGCTGTCGTCGTCGTTGTAATTGCTTTTTGTCTCCCTTCCCAGTTCCAGTCGCAGTCCCAGTTCTAGTCTCCGACTCAGAATGTTGTCGCCATTCCAGCCAAGTCGTCTGTCGGCAGCAACAACAACAACAATAGTTGCTGAGGGGCTGGCGACGACAACGATAAATGCAATCGCGAAATATGATTGACGTTGCATAATGCGAGAGTGCCATATAAAAATAAGAAATAAAAAGGAAAAGCGAAGAGCGAAAAATAGAACTAAAAAATAGAATGTTTGTGTACAACAGCAACAATTGCAACACAACAGCAACAAGCAGTGTTTATCAGTTGTTGTTGCATTATGCAATTTGACTGCCACATAAGCGACTGTGTGTTGACTTAAGAATCCAGATACACGTGCTGTTATACGTGTCGTATACTTGATTTTAACAACTAGAATCAGACTAGCAGTAGATAGTTGGTGGATGGCAGTTGGCCCTAAGGGTGTTTAGCAACTTGTCGTTTGACAAATGCGTCACATGTTGACTGACTGTTTGTTGGAACTGGAACTGCACTTGGGGCGAGTTACGTCAGCAGTGGGAGAGGGGAGTGGGAGGAGAGAGGGGAATACAAAGAGCAATTAACTGATTAACTGAAGTGATAACTCGAATACGAGCACAACAACTATTTGCAGACCAGCAGTCTGAAGTGCTTTAAGGTCAACTTTTCCTTTTCCATTTCCACCCAACACGTGTGAATTTAGTTTCTTTTCCTTCAGCGATTGTTGCTGCTGCTGAGAATCATTAAATTTCAGTGTCTCGCCGCGTCGAAAAGAAATCAAATTTATATGTTATAAATAAAATCGGAGCATCTATAGAAACCTTCGCTGAAACTTGCGATAGATGTCTGTGCATACAATTTATACGAGTATGCTATGTATGTATTGGCCATTTTCCTTTTCATTTTCTTTTTTGGCCAACTACCAATAGAGCAGACGATAGACGATATTTCGGCATTACTTAACATCAAATTTATGCAAAAAATTTGTCGGCAAAGCAACTGGGCCAAATGCGTACATAATCAGACGATTCAGATACTTATGAGGTGGATGGGAAGGCAAGAAATGAGAGAAGATAAATAAACGTTTTTATTTGCACACAATTTTCTTGTGGCACACTTTGATTTCATTTGCGCTCTGCTTCAAAGTCTAAGCGAGTGGCTGTGTAAGTGTATGCGTGCGAATGTATGTGTGTACCTGTTTATCTCTCTAGTTGTGCGAGATGTAAACAAATTATAATCAACAACAACAACGAGAAGGGAAAAACATAAAAAGAAGCTAGTACCAAAAAATTATTGTTTACATAACAAAAGCAAAAACATTTCAACGTTGCCAATGGCCACGCCGCTCTCTGCGTATGCATGTGTGTGTGTATGTGTTGTGCCGGCATTGTTTATCTTCACGATACAAAAACTGAACGTCAAAAAAAAACGTGCGCATAAAACAGAATTGGAAAACAGAACAGTTTGAATGTTTCAACGCACACTCACACATACGTTCTCTATTCAAGAAGCCACGAGAACAATTCTAAAGAGAGCGCCGCTTCGAGTAGAGACAGACATTCATAAAGAGAGCCTCGGGTGCTCTTTGTTACTGTGTCTCTTCGGCTTTGTCTGAGTATGTGTTGTTATTGCGTTGTCAATCGAGAGAGGAGAGTGTGTGGGACGGGTGGAGATTCTGCTTTTGTTTTTGTGCTCTGCTCTCTATGTGTGTTGTGTTCAGCATGCGCTTGTGTCTGTGCCTGTGTATGTGTGTCGACGATTTTGATTTTGATTTCGTTACTTGCGCCAGCGTCCCCGTCAGTTCGTTTCGTGATTCAGTGTTAATTTTCATAATATTATGTAACAACATGTGCTGACAGCTAGCAATTGAAGCTATTGCAGCACCAGAAGCAAGCATTAGAATGGCAAGAGATTAGGCTGAGCCTAATTAAACATATTATGTGCATCTTGTTATTTGCTCACATCTGGATTCCGTTTTGCTGTCTGCTTTCGCTGCTACTTTTACTGCAGCTGCTGTTGCAGGTTCGTTGACCGTTTATGTAACGCGCCAAAGTCTCAAGTCTGCTCGGCGGGCAGCTGCAAAGCTCAGAATTTTAGGACTGTCAATTAACAGAATACGCGACGCGACAAATGTCACGTCACTGCACGAAGAGAGTGGGAACAGAAAGAGAGAGATGCAAGTAACAGGAGATAGCAGGCCTCGCACAGGTTGAGTAATAGATATGGTATTTTTTCTGCCCGTCTCTGTTTCTGCTTCTGTGTGTGTTCTTTATTTTATGGAGCTGTCATAAAATAGGCAGACGAGGCGCAGGCATAAAACGAAAATGAAATCAAAGAGAGGCGGCTGCTCTTAAGCAGCGCTCTGTCGCTCTTTAAGTTAGCTTATGTGTGTGTGTGTGCGAGTGTGTTTCAATGGTGTGCGTGTGAATTATAAAACAGAATCAAAAGCTGCGATGGCGGCAGAATCAGACAAAACGCAAACGGCATTTTGTACGTTACGTAAATTCATACATTTAGTTCAGTTCAGCTGAGTTCAGTTGATTTCAATTCAATTCGTTTCTCGTTTCGTCTTCTGCTTTCAGATGCCCAACTGAGCGCCTCGTCGCTTCCGCTGACCCAACAACAACAACAACAACTATCCAACAACGCAACTGCAGCAAAAATAACTGTCGAAGAACGACAAATAAAAAACAAAACATATGGTAATAAATCATTACATATAGGTGAATTAATAATAATACATATAAAGGCCACAGTGCAGTGATAATTCCGGCCCAGAGGCTGACATGCCATTGAGAAGCCATTCTGATTGTGAAGTGCATAAAATATAAATATAGAATAAACAAATTAACAACCAGCGACTATTGGATCACAATCCGAGTTCATTAGCAGCGCCGTAGGAGGCGACGTCGACGTCGTCGTCGCATACGTGACCACGGCCAGCTACATAGCAGTAGCGACAAGAGAAGAACAGACAGAGACAGAGGAGATAGACACTGAGACGGAGCAACAGCTGTCGAAATGCCGCTCTCTCAGGGTTATTACATGAAGCCCTCGGTGGCCACCAAGCGCGCTCTGAAAGCTCTGCGCAAGGAGAACCAACAGCAGCAGCAACATCTGGAGCAGCGGCAGCTGCATCAAGGCAGCGCTGCCTCTGCCACAAGTCGCTCCCATTCGAACTCAACACACACGTTGAAGGCGCTGCTGCAGAGCGACAACAACTACAACAGCAGTAGCAGCATCGACGGCTCTTTACAGCTGTCCTATTTGCTGGGCGACTCCTTTGCCAGCCTGGGTAGCCTGCTACAAGCCTTAGATGTCTACGAGATGATTGCGAGTCGCCTCCAGGACGGGCATGTACCCCTGGACAAGCTGGCAGCCCTTGCCAGCGGTCTGACGACCCACATACGCCAGCTGGGAGGCATTGCCACACCCACAGCCAGCCCCACGCCCACTTACATGCTGCCCAACGCCATCGTCTCGTCGCGGTACCACCAGTCGCTCCAGCTCGCGAAGAACCTGGCGGGTACGGGAGTGGAATCGGATCTGTTGCTGCCACAGGCGGCAGATGTTGCACGGGACTTCGGCATGCATGTGCCGTCGCGAGAACTGCGTGTGCCGAGTCCTGCGCTCAGCGAGGATTACGATCCGCTACTCTGCCCACTCTGCGGGGAATTACTGCGTGGACCGGTGACCACCAATTGTGGACACACCTTCTGCGGGCAGTGTTGCGATACGATAACGCAGTGCAACATTTGCCTGGTGAAGTTCCCGAGCAGTGTCGACCGTGTGCCCCAGGGCGTAGCCATGACGAGCACCACAAGCAGCTCCAGCATCAGCGTCAGCTCCAGCGCCTCCGCCAGCGCATCCTTGCGGCTCTTGTCCAGTCTGCCCTCGGCGCCAGTCGGCAGCAGCTTTCCCCATGGACTTGGCCTTCGCCTGGCGCTGCCTGCTCCCACAACGGTGACCACTACCACGGTGGCTTCCACAACAGCCACAGCAACCACGACGATGGCATCCACCAGCTCGGCATCTGCGCTGGTGGGCGGAATGGGCGGGTATGCGCTGGGCGTGCCGACGGCCATGAAGTTCATGCCGGACGTGCTGGTCAGGCGCATTGTGGAGAAGTGGTGGGGACCCGAGTTGCTGGCCAAGAAGATCATCGAGCGGGCCACCAGCTGCATGCATCTCAATCGGCTCGACGACGCACTCAAGTTTTGTAACGCCAGCCTGGAGAAAGGTGAGTTCCCAATGCCATTTCCTGCAATTGTTCGATTGAATGACTTGCTGACATCCTGACGTCCTGACTGCCTGACTGACTGGATGACTGACGGCACGGAACGCAACCAGGGGGAAATTTGCTGACGCGCGGCCTGCTCGGCTTTGTCTGAGGGGTAACAGGGTGGTGTAGCAGAGTGCTCGGGAAATCAATAAAAGAGGCGGCCACGCCCACACACATCTAAACACTGCTAAACTTCCCGCTGACGTCAGCAGCTGGCAACTGAAACGGCGCAACAAGTTTTCATTGGAAACGCCCCATTGGCTCTGCACCGTCCCGCAAGCCTTTAGAGTAGTTGTCAAGGCCTCGGCCTGGCCCACAGGTCGGCTGCTTAATGGCAGTCGTACAGGAGCTGAAGGGGTCTGTAGGAGGAGGGAGTAGGGAGTAGGGAGTAGGGAGCATAATTTGTCAAGCAAGCAGCATTTCACTCTCTTTGTTGTCGCACTAATTGAGTTGTTGTGCGGCCCTTTCGCTTTTTACTCCTTGGCATCCTCAGTGTGCCAAGGACTCGATTATTAAATATTTATGTGGCAAATTCAAAGTAAATAAACCATGCCACCTGCCACGCCTAAGCAAACGGAGAACGGCGAACGGCGAACGGCAAAAGGCACTTGGGACAGCTGCCAAGCAAAGCAAATGAAAATGTCTTCTTAAGGGACCCGTAAAAAGATCTCTCGAACTTTCATTCTGGCTTGTCGATTGCAGACAGATGGAATTGCTGAGCATGAATAATTGAGGCGCTGAGTCAACTCGTTGGAGGCTTTTCCCTGCCACACACGCAGCACACTTTCACCCGCACTCGCCTCTCACTTGCACTTAGAACGAGCACCAAAATAACAACTAATTAATCATTCAGACCGACACTTTTGTCGCCTTCGGCTTAGTGCCAGACAGCTCCACAGTCAGAAATACAAATAGTAAGTAGCCAAGCTTTTTTTATACATAAGTATACGTAATATTCGTGATTGTTCTTGCTGCCCGTTTCACTTTGAAATATCACAGCGATCCACGCACTTAGAAATCCATCAAACAAGTTGAGAAATACCAGGCCAGACACTTGACTGCGACTGCCATATGAAACGTTTAACAATTGGCTGGGAAAAACAAAGAAAATCGAGGGAAATGTAAATTAAGCAGATGCCAGGCAATCACAACTCGTTCCTTCCATCTTCAGCAGATCATTTTCAAAGAGTTCTCTACACGACCTTGCTGCGAGTGAAAGCCACTTAAAAGATATGTGAATATTTGCATTGCGTATACGACAGCAGGGCCAGGCGGGCTTGCCATCCGACTCGCATGTGTTTTGTTGATAGGTGTGGAGATTTCTGGCTAATGCCAAACTGTTGCGTGACTTTGAGGGCTTGTCGCGTCACTCTGTTGCTCTTGTAATTGCCAGCCATGCTGTTGTTGTCCTCAACAAACAGTTAGCAGTGCTGCTTCTGCTTCTGCTTCGGCTTCGGCGTATTGATTGGCCTCATCGCCTCATCGTACGATTTGTTTACTTGTCCAAATGCAGCGAGCAATGAGCAGCAAACAGGCAGACAAAGGTTGCTTGTCACACGTAATCGCCTATGCTCTTGGCAGTTGGCAGTTGCCAGTTCTCAGTGGACAATCTTTGGCTATTAATAAGCACTGTTTGTTTTTTTCGAGTTCTCTCGCAATCAGTTATTGACTTTTGCGCTGATAAACAACAACCAAAAAATGCGCGATACGGGCAAAGCACTATCGAAATCAGGGCACAAGAAATGAACAAAAAATGTTTAAAATAAGCTGGGGAATAAACATTTATAGAGACGCTCTTGGTTGATAGCGCAAATAGGCAAGTCATTGCGGTTGGGGAAGCAGCCAATTAGGTAAAGAAAACAAATGGAACAATTGGAATATTATAAAGCTACGCTTCTGTTTCGCATATCACGCATACGCAGTGTGGAATAATAACATATGCATATATCAGAGACCTCTTGGCGTTGACAATGACGTTGAGGCAGGGGCAGCGGCAGAGGCAGCGGCAGAGGCAGAGGAAGCTGCGCTGAGCGACTCAAGGCCCTTCAAGTGGCAGCATTTAAATCAGGCTGGACAAGTGCGCTCTGCACACACATCAGTCAAGAGTTGAGCTTGGGCTTGAGCTGGCTCAGAGGCAGCCACTTAACGGCGAGCACTAAATGAGCCACAACACGTGCCAGACATCAAGAAGATTACCAACACCCACCCTGAGATACACGAGCTGCTAATGTCTCTGCTAGTCGTCGACCTCATCCTCGTCCTCGCCCAGTGCCACATGTGGCAACAAAACTCGCAATTACCGCGACCACACACACACAGTCTACAGCGAAGTGCAATAAAAGAAGTACGAGTACCTAGTCGTGCTCGACTCGCACACGCGCATACTCAGATGAGTATCTACTCGACACCCACATTGCCATTGAGCGGGTATACCCTCTGTAGCTACATGTGCAGGTACAAATGAATTTGTTCGCTTGCCGTTTTGACTTGGCTAAGTGTAAAGAGTTGTTAAAACGCCGCGAGGACTTGGCCTGAATACATTTAGCCGCGAGAGTGCGCCTAAAAGAGGCAGGGTGTTGCAGGGGATCGGGGCATATATTGCAGCTGGAAAATGCTCGTCTGTCATGCAATCTGTTGGCCTTTTCGTGGTCTCCACACGCAGCTCCATTGTAATTTATGTGTATAAAAAATAGTATACTTATGTCCCATGCGATATCTTGGATTATGGATCGTATAATTTGATGGCGTGTGCTCAACTTGACCAGAGCAAGAGGTGCATTAAATGTCGGAGGGCCGAAAGAATTTAGCACGCGCCATGCAATTATTTTTACTGCCGGCTACAGTTACGTGCGGGGGCGGTTAACCACTCCCCCCGTTCCTCCCTCGCACAGCGGACTCGTTAAAAGCTTCGCTGACCGGGGCCTATTTGATTTTATAGATTGAGGCGGGGGACGCGTTTAATTAGCAGCTAACTGAAATGATATTTGTACTTTCGTGGAACTCATTTCGCTAATGAGGTCAAGCCAATTCGGAGCAAATGCAAGCTGAGTTTGCCACACTTTGAGACACCCTGTGAGGCTTGCCAATACTGAGGTTGATATCGAATTCGTTTGATGCGAATTAAAGTCTTCTATAACAGCAGAGTAGGTTGTACTTTACATGGTTGTAGGTTGATCTTCATATATATGTGTGTTTTCGATGTGAACTACTCTGTCAGCATAATAATTGTCAGACTAATGTGTCAAATACCATAGGAAGAAATGTCAAATATCATAGGAAGAATCGGTCAAGAGAACAATTCTTAACTTCTTTGGTTATGAATACTCAATCTCTTATATGACTTGTAAAACACACAAACTCTTACTCATATCTAATGGGTATGGTTATAATGAGTCATTCATTAGTCAAATGTTTCGAAGTTAATCGTCACGATTACCGATTGGTTTTCTACCAGCTGATTAAGAGTCGCCTTCGCTTGAGAGCCTTCATGGCGTGGCCCAGAAGTTGGCCCTGAACTTGGCTGTTTTCTCTGTTAGTTTCGGCGACAAGGCATTGCACTTTCTATGGCTAATTTGACAATTGCGCACCAGCTGAAATTCCAGCTAAGCTGAGATAATTATCGTATGACCATCACCCAAATACCCGACAGATATGACCGATTATCGTATGAACACTCACTCACACACTCGCACTGCATATCCATCCATGTGACTTGCTGTGGCTCGTCGAGAACAGCTGATAAAAGCGACTATCAAACCAGTATTCACACTGGCACTCACACTCATCTACATATATTTATGGGCAAACACGCGTGCATTTGTGTATGTGTTTGTGTTTGCTTTGAGGTCTCTCAACTCGACAAAATTGCCATTTGTTTTTTACTTTATTTTGTTTCTTTTCGTGGCTGGCGTCATTTGTTCCCCCTGTCCCACCATTCTTCCCCACTGTGCCACAATCATTCAAAGTGAGTGCACTAATTAACATTTGCTGCTGGCATTCACAGTGCTTTTGTTGTTGTTATGGCCACTTTTTAATCAGCCAAATGGGACTGGGGAGCTTGACAGAGGGGAGGACTTGTTGCGATATTTATATTAACCGATTTGGCAGTTTCTTTTCATTTTCGTTGGTTTCTCAATGCGCAATTGCAGTAAAGGATAGAATAAATAATAACAAAAGCGCTTTGTTGTGAAAGCGAACAAAGAGAGTCAAGAGTCGAGCGTTGTGGAAAGTTTAATGACCACTAGATGGACATGGCCTTGAGCCAGAGCTGTCTCCGCCTGCCCCTTGTCCGTCTGTCCGTCTTTCATCGCATTTAGTATAATGTTGTGTTAATTTTTGGCTGTTGTTGTTTGATGCTGACGTGCACGCTGAGCAGACGCCACATCGGATTGGATTTAACTTCTTGCCATACGTTGCATTGCCGGCATTCCCCAATTGTATCTTGTAGATACTTTTGCGCTTTGGCATGCGACGCCTTTGACTCTCACTGCGAGTGCGAGTGCGAGTGCGAGTCCGAGTCCGAATCCGAATCTGAATCCGAATCGGATTCCGAGTGCAAGTGTGAGTGTCTTTGTGTCTCATTGCTATTTGTTGTTGACTTCCCCTCCCCCCCGTCACACTCAGTCAAGTCTGGCGCACATTTCTCAAATGCCAGCGCACATTTTTTGTACTTTCGCAGCTGAAAAATGCGAAAGAAACTGCAGAAATGCTCGACAATGCGATTGAAATGAGACTTGTGGCCCAGAAATTGTTGAGCTCAAATACCTGGGTGTATTTCATTCAGAAGGGGGCGTGGGTAGTGGGCGATGTTCTCGAAGTAATTGAAAGTTGTAGATCTTTAACCTCCTCCGGCAACAAAGCACTGCCATAAGTGAAACAAGCCCACATTGAACACTTGTTCTGACTTGTCTGACTAGCATTCAAGTACTTGCTTATTGTATCGCATGAACCTCATTTGTTTCGTAACGCCTAACATCGCATAATGCCAAAGCCAATGCCAGTGGAGCCACCTCGCAAGAAGTCGTAACAAGTAATGCATAACAATAACAATAACAGCAGCAATAAAAGTAATAATAATAATAACAAAACACCAGCACAACATGCAGTAATAACTCTTCGTCAACGAATTGGCCATAAAAATGCTGCTGCCAGCACTGGCAACATTGCAATGGCCACGCCCACTGCGGCCTGGGCCAGCCCTGGCTCCAGCCCTGACTCCAGACCCCTCCGGGCAATGAATGCAAAATTCTGTCTGGCCAAGCAGAATGATGTAATATTCAGTAGCCTGGCAATGTGGAAGTGTGTGTGTGTGTGAGTTACTGATATGCGCTACTTTTGTATATGTATGTACAATACATGTGCATGTGTGTTTGCTCGACATACACACATGTATGTGTCATGTATGTGTATACATGACTGGCTGCAGCCCGAGCGCCTTGTCTTAATTAAAACTAAACGACAGCACATTATGGAATTGAACTCAACTCAACTGCCTGCAGTACTTTTCGCTCCCCCTCCCTCACCACTCCCTGCACCCACAGCATAAAGAGCTGACGCGGGCGTTCAAGTCTTGAGAGGCTTTTGGGTCGCTCTGTAGAAATATTTTGCAAAATTCGCCTTGTAATTGCATAATGAGGCCCGGTGGGCACAAAAAACAACCAAATGGCAACAGGCGACTGGACGGGATTTGCAGTCGAAGTTGCAACTGCAACTGCAACAGCAGCAGCAGCAGCAACTGCAATTGTTGTCCTCATTAGCCAAGAGCTCAGAAAACAACAACAACATAGATAAAAGCAATGGAAAAGTAACGGTTGTTGTAATAGCAACAGTCTGGCAACGCCGTCCCGACTCGTGAGTCACTTTCAGTCAGATTTGCGCCTATTGGCTATTAAGTAATATTCTATTGTAAATTGTGAATTGTGAATTGCAATTGAAAATTCACTTTCAACATTTGTAAACAAAAGCGACGACAGCAACAGCAACAACGAACTGCAACAGCAACAACTTGGGATTACTCAATTGCACCAGCAGCAACAACAAATCAAAACTAAGTCGCTTGCGTTCGCTCACTTGCAGTAGCAGCAACAACACAGCAACCCACACATATGTACATATTTATATGCGCTCACGCTCTCGCTCTCTTTGCAATTTACTCTCTTTGGTGCTTTGGCTTACACTTCGGCTCTCGTGAGCGTATTTGAATTACAGTTATGTCATAGAACGTAGCTCGTAAGCGATGTCGGGCCACATGCAGGCAGCTGCTGCTGTTGTTCGCGTTGTCGCTCGTGTTCGCTTTATCGCTGTTGTAACTCTATAAGCGATTTGACGGCAATCAGCGACTGCAATTGCAACAATCATTTGCGTCTATTGAGTAATCGGCACGAGTGAGCCAAGTGGGCAGAGAAGCAGACACAAACAGACGTTGGGATACTTACAGTGATGTGTGTGTGTGTGTGTGTGTGTGTGGGAGGACTGTCAGTTACCTGAGATCTACAATCTAAAATCTATTTGAAAGCTTAGCTCAACTCGACTTAAAGTTCGCTCTACGAGTTCCAGCCACATAGTTGGGCAATCTGAGCATCAATCTTCATTTACGACATTTACAGTTGTTCGAGTAAAAGTCGCCCATTTGCAAGTGGGGGCCAAAGGGCAAACTTCAATTGTCAGGCAGAGCTAAGCAAAGCCCATCAAAGTACTTGTAAAGTGCCATAAAACAATGGGAAATCGAAGCATTTCAATTTGCCACACAATTGAGCTATCACATTGTCTAAATCTGCCCCCAACAGAGCTTTTACATGAGTCCTTTATGAGAGTGTGTGTGAGTGTGTGTGTGTGCATGTGTGGGAGAGCCGCAGCTTATGCAACAGTTGCTGCCTTGCCGAGTCCCCTGATGAAGTGGCTTCCGTGGCAGGTGGTTGCAAGAAGCAGAGGAAGAAACTGCCGCAAATTAAATGAAAAGTTCATGAAGCTTTTAGTTTTGAAAGGGGTTGACAAAGCTCATTACGTATTCATTGAGAACATGTAAGCTGACACATGTAATTTCATTTGAATTATATCACAGTCTCGGTAAGTGGCCGCCCCGCGTCTGCTCGACCCGTCTCGCCTAGCAGTTACTGCGGGAATTAGTTCTACTGTAAACAACTCTCTGAGTACTTGTTACGCAAGCATAAAGAATCGCGTAGACTCGCAGTACTAGCGGTCTCCTTGGGCGAGCTTGGGTAAAATAAAAATAAAAGCGAAAGTTATGCAACCCTGAAGAATGACACAAGATATCAACAATCAACAATCACTTTCAAACTGTTTGCTTGTTGCCACATTGTTGCTGATTATTTAATCGCAGCCAACGAAACCGAAAACAAAAACAAAACAAAACTTATTACAAAATTGCCAAATTCGCTGCCCTCTTCTCTCTGTCTGCTCCCCGCTCACAGTGCACACCCTTACCCTTACCATGTATAAAAGGCGAGCGAGACGAGAAAAATTGAGCGCATTTACAAATCACGATTTAATTTTCAGGCTGCCGCCTCCAACCCGTCCTCCCGTCATCCAGTCTCTGTTGTCGACACCGACGCAAAAAGTCAAGCGTTGAAATTGGCAACAAACAAATGAGCTACCAAGGGGAGAGAGGGACAAATCGGCGTGAAAAAGACAAAAGACTAAGGCGAGCGCTCGACTGAGAAATGATGATGGGGAGAGCTTTAGGCTTGGTCTTGGGCTTGCGCTTGTGCTTGGGCTTAACGTAACGTAACGTAACGTAACAATTGAATGAGAAACGATGACGACGTCGACGATGGCCAACAGTTGGCTGCCGTCTGCTCCCTGCTGGGCTTACATAACCAGAGCTCCACTTACCAAACAAACATAATAAAAAGTGACGTCGCCAACAATAGCTACTACTACAGCCAGCAATGTTTAGTAATGCGACAACGTCGGCGTCGATGTCGGCTGCGGCATCGGCAGCGACGTTTGACTTTGACATACTTTTTTGGCTTTGCCAACCGCCGCGTCGCAGAAAAAAGAGCACATGTAATGAGAGAACTGTCAAATTTTGACATAAGCCAAGCTTGTGCTCTCTCCGCAGCCACAGCATAAGTCTTGTCTCTCTTACTGCGTATCGCTCTCTTGCGCGTAGCCTGCTCTTAGGCACTGTTGCTGCCTTTATGACCATTGACATTATGTTTCTCTGCTTCTTCTTACGAGTGTTTTTTGCGTTTCGTAAGCCATGCTCTTGCCTTGACTCTTGCGCTCTTATGCTCTTGCGTTGTCAGAGCTGTCAACTGACTGTTGTTGCACAAGCTAACGCTCACGCAATGTCCCACCATCCGCCACTTCCCGCCTCTCTTTCAGGTCTTGAGTGCCTCATTTTTGGCAGCTTTGCATAAAAAGCCGGTTTACTTGTCAGTTTTTCGATTTTTTGTTTCGACTCTTCGCCATCGTTAGGTTAGGGGCTGTTTGCGCCTATATCGTTATATAATATAAGCGACTTCCCCTCTGGCACCAGCATTGTCGACTCGTCTGCGACTCTGCAGCTGCCCCAAAAATAGTCCAGCTGTAAAAATAGTCATTGCTGCAAGAATCAAAGAGCCCCATTGCCCCCTCCCCCTCTGCCAAGTGGTTCCATTTGTAGCCGTACATTTATTTTAAATGGATTATAGGCACAAGTGTCCATGGCGGCCCGAGGGGTCTCAGAAATCAATTAACTACGCGTCAACAACGCCTGACCACGGACCGGAAGCACAAGTGGAAATGGGAAGTGGGAGTGAATGTCCGTCTGTCCACACACACACACACGAGCACAGAGGCAGCGAGAACATTTATCAAATGTCAACGCCAACATATGGCGAGTGCCTGGACAAAGTCAATACACAACATATGGCCCAACAAGCAGTGCGAGTGGGAGTAAGAGGGAGACGAGGATAGTAGGCTTGTAGTGGTGGCGCCATCTACCGACGAAAAGCCCACCTCGATAAGCAGGCAGATAGAACACTTGCAAGTGTGCGTGTGAGTGAAAGAACTACTCCCAGGCTTATCAGTTATCTCTCTTTGCTCGGTCCACTACTCAGTAGTCGGCCTCTTTGGTCTTTGAGACTCAATTGCATAATCCTGCCTGGACTTAGCGCAGTTGCGACTGGCTTTGGCGGTCCCCAATATCAATAACAATGACAATAACAATATCAGCCATAACAGCAATAACATAACACGCACTGCGACAATGGCCATAAAAAGCATTAAATGAAAAACTATAATACTTTACGCTTCCACTACGAGCAACAGCAACAGCAACTACAACAACAACAACAACAAAGCAGTTTATGTAAAAAGGAAGCAAACAGCAATATACCAACTCCCGCTCCCTTTCTGTGCCTCTCCCTCACACCCAGATCTCGCTGGCTGGTTAACCTTGAATACAACGTATATGTCGCTGTCGCTGTCGCAGTTGCTGTCTCTGGCGCTGCCAACGTCGCTGTCGACGTCGCTGCTTTGGCTGTTCATTGATGCGATTTTTGCAGTTATTGTTAATGCTGTTGCAATTGTTGCTGTGCTTGTTGCACGCTCGTTGAATGCTAAATGTGTTTTCCTCATGATTGCAATTGCACATTTAAAACAAAATTAATAACAAATTAACCATTGTTTTTCTCGCTACGCAACGTCGCAAATGGAAAATGTCGAATTCGAATTTGAATTTGAATTCCAATTCGAATATGAAACTATACTTTTATTTGCGTCTGCTGCAAATTGCGAAATTATAAGTTCATTTATGATGTGAGCTCTGTTTATTTGCGGTGTTGTTAATGCCCCACATTGCGCGAAGGTTGCGGCCAACAAAGCGGACAAAGCAGAAATAACACGACATGAGCAATGCCTTATATAACATCTGGATAGAGATTGTTTTCGCTTTGAGTTTACCTTGAAATCGTTTCCAAGTCGAGTCTGACTCTAAATACAGCTCGGCGAGTGAGCTGACTGTGTCGCTGTCTGTCTGTGTGTTTGCTTTGGGTGTGGGGAGCGGAGCAGTCGAAATAGTGAAGCCCAAAGCAGAACACGGAACACAGAACGCAGAACGCAGAACGTAGATAAGCCAAATGACGCATACGCCCTGTTGTACCCCCTCGAGACAAACTCGAGTAAAAACTGCGTCGCAATTGTCGAAAAACACAAGAAAATCAAATGGAAATCGGCAGTTGCCTGTGGGCAGCCTCTGGTGTGGGTCAATCACCTACGAGTGAAGGCTTTAGCGAGAGAGAGGGGGCGGGGAAGGCAAGAGATGCCATTAGTCAGGCCAAGAGACAAATCAGATGCAAAGCAAACATTGACTCCCAGAGGAGTGGCTTTATTGATGCTTCCCAGTGTTCCCGAGTTCCCTGTGGCCCCCAAAGCACGACTCGAAATTGACAGCTTTATGAGAAGCGCATTTAACCCATTCCCATTCCCAGTCCCAATGGCACTGCCTTTCCCCTGCCACAGCTTCCTGTTGACCTTGGCGCGCACCCAGAGGCGATGAGTTGACATTTGGCCATTTCGGTGTTGTCTACCATCAGATACAATCTTTACACTTGGCCGAATGCGAGTGCAAACATCAAGAGGGAACTGCAGGCAAGTCGACTTTGAGATACGCTTGAGTGGCGAGTATCTGGCGGATATAACCATTTTCTCTCAGTGGCCAATATGCTCTCAGTGGAGGGTGTGCAGTAAATGCCACAGACTATGGCAGGAAATATCGCAGCATTGTCGCTTTGCGCTGACATTCAACATCTTGTGGGAGGCGACTTTTCCATTGGTAATTGTGTGTGCTTTAAGAATTAATGTGTGTATTTAATCGCAGTGTTATCAGAGGCAGCGTTGCTCTGAGTCAGTCTAGAAGCGAATTTATTACGCACACGCCGATTGCAGCTGAAATACAATTTGAATTTCAACTGCAGCAGCAAATGCCCGTCATTTATCGCATTCCCCATTTCCCACTTGCCATTGCCATTTGCCACTTCTGCTTGTCGCTGCCCAGGGGGTCGAGCATAATTAATGGACTCGCGAAATTCTACTGCAAATGAAACGATAAATAGCTCAGCAAAGAAGGCGCACCGCTTTCCTGCTCAACAATGCCAAACTGCTTTTCATTTGACTAGCGCAATTCGCATATGAAATCAACAGCATTAAATTGCAATAAAATCATTTGGCAGATGTTGTTCACATTCAGATTCAGATGCTGTCGTAACAATCTAAGACAATTAACTTCAGCTGGCTCACACCACAGAGTGTGGTCCACACACAGTTTGCATCTCCAATGGGATGAACATCTAAAAGGAAGCAGCAGAAAGCAGAAAGCAGAAAGCATAAAACATAAAACTACAACTAAAAGGCAGCCACTAACAAGTTGCCTTTGGTTTTGCCCTTAGCAACGCCTCGCCTGGTGTCTGCCCTCCTTCGCCCTTCCCCTTCATCTTCCCCTTCCCGCACACATTCCTAGTTTATGGGCATTCATTTGGTTATTCGGGTATTTGGGTCAGTTTTGCTTGTTTGCGCCATTTCCATTTCGTTCCAGCATTTTGCATGTGCTTTGTCTCCCTTATGTGGTTTTATTGTGTGCGAGTGACTGCGCGTGTGTATGTGTGTGTGTGTGTGTGTGTGTGTGTGTGTTTGTGCTCGATTATTTGCACAGAGCATAATCAAAGCTGCTGCCCCTTCTTCCCCTTCGACAGCCCCACTCTCGGCCCACGCGACGTATACGCAACGTTTATTTTTAGCAAATTGTTTAACGACTTTTTGTGCGTTCCGTTCCGTTTAAACGCAATTAGGTTCAGATGGAGAACGAGCTGATTTACACGAGCGATGATCAAGCTAATGATGATCAGACTGACCCAGAAGTGCAGCGATTCTCAGCAATTCTCGCCTGCTATTGCGAAATGAATTGGCCAAGTGAATCATGCGTTGAGTATTGAGTACCCTGAAACTGAATAGCTCATTCTAATTCTTATTCAGATTCACATTCTGCTTATTGTTTATTGCCTTCCTTAATGTGCCTCTCTTACGCAAGAAGCTGCGAGCTGCGAGCTACGAGCTGCAAGTGGCGGCCACTTGTCAACTAGCGATTTGTGAATTGCGATGGCGATGGCGAATTGCGCCAATGAAATTCGCCTATCGAAATGATTTTTAATGTACGTGACGAAATCTGAATTCAATGCAAGAACACACTTGATGTGTGCGGCCAAGAGGCCAAGTCCCCCACAGACTGGCGTCTATATTCAGATGCAGATGCAGATGCAGATGCAGATACAATCTGTGTATCTAGTACGCCTGCACTTTTGAATATACAGCGTGATTATCTGTGGCCAAATGCAATTTATCAACAGTTGGGCTTAAATTGTCTGCAGCGTCACGGAAAAGCATGAGAAAGAAGCTGAAGGATGCAGCAGACTGCGAGGGTGTATGTGTGTGCGTGTGTGTGTGTGTGTGTTAGCGTCTGTGAAAAGTGCAAATTGACACGAAAACAATCTTGGGGATAAGGGCGACATTTGGCTTTGCATTTTAATTGAGTTACGTATACTTATTTTTATCGAACGGGAAGTCGTGTTCAGAACGTGGCAGCCTTAGCAATGAGCTGTACGCATGCATGTGTACATATACTAAGTACAACCTGTATCTGTATCTCAGCTCTGCTATAGCAGACAAGTATCTCGCAGATACAATTGTCGAGTTGTCGCCGAGCACGTTTCGCGCTCAACTGCCAACTGGCGACCGCAAAGCAAGCTTTACAATTATCAATATAATTAAGATAGTAAAAGATCTAAAAATAAACCAAGCAGGGCAGAGTCGACTAGCAGGTACTCTATGCCACATGGGGATGAGGTCGCTCTCTATCAGTCCCTGCTGGGGAGTAAGACAGATAAGAGGAGCAATAAACTTGTTAACTAATTCGTTTATGCTAAATAATACACACACTTTATTTACTGCTCTTCGCCACTCTTGCTATCTCTGTCGCACATACACTTGACATCAATTTGGAGCAAGATATTGACAAACATAGCGAGTGGGCTCTTTACATAACCAAATACCAGCAACCATAATACTTAGACAACATCATGATAAATTATGGCCAAAATGCAAATTACTTTTCGACTTTTCAACTGTTCGACATTTGGCCAGCTGCTACTGCTGCTGCTGTTGCACTCGAGCCGGATCACCATTTGTGGCCCTCTTTGGCTGGGCTCATATGTAATCAGTTTTTGCAACAATTTGTATAACTATTACAGTAACTAAGAGACGGCTCGCTTTTATTGATATCGACGTGTTGGGGCTGCCCCAGCGCGACGCAACGCAACATAGTGATGTGTGGTGCGTTGTTGCGCTTTTTTATGTTGCGTAATGTTAGGCTACATAATCGCGATTTTTAACAGACGCGTCAGCAGCTGCCACACTGGCTCTCTTAACAGTTAACAGCACAAGAGCGGCCACTTAAAAAGAGCGACGGTTAAGAGCATTCTCTTCAAATGTTAATGCGGGAGCAGTGCCAATTCTGTTAGGTATGCCCCACGCTCTGTTACTTAACAGTCGTGCGCCAATGTTGCCAAGCTCATTTGCTGGCAACATGCACCCAAGTCTATCAACATTTTGTGAAACCATGTTAAATGCGAAACAATAAATGCTGATAATAAATGGAAGTTTCCACTTACCAATTGTTGAAGTTGCTCTACACATGCAGCATCAAATATTTAACATCTGCTAATTTGAAACGCGTGCCTCGCATTGACATCCTCTGCTGGGAGGCAATTTTAATATTAAGGCGCTGTCACGACGCGTCGCGTGGGCGATTGCTGCAACTGCAAAGACTCTGTCAACGTCAACGTCGACATCGACATCAAACTAATTGTCGAATTTGCGCGCGTGTTGGACGTCGCTGTCGCTCGGTATGTAGCGGGTGCATATATCGTTGGCTGCTGCTGCTGTTGATGTTGATGTTGTTGATGAGGTAAACATATATAATTGGCAAGCAATTGCTTGCCAGGCGATCGCCTCCAAAAGATAATGACGGGCGGCAGACGGCAAATGACTGCATTTTGACGTTTTCATTTACAGAAGTTGACATTAAGTGTGACTTTCATGACTTTTGTGATTTTCATAATTTTCACAGTGTTCACAATTGTTGGCAACTTATTAGCGTTAATTAAACGAACTCTGAGACAGCGTACTCATGGCATTACTTTGATCTACTTCCAGCTCCCGGTAATTTCAAGAGTCTCTGCCTGCGTGCTGAGGTTCTCCTCAAGCTGAACCACTTCCAAAGTTCTCTGGCGGACATTGAGAATGCGCTTAAAACGCGCTGCACATCGCCCAAGGTGAGTTTCCTGGCAATTGACTGAATTACAGTGAACAGTTGCTACAATCAATACTCTTACAGGCACATTATTTGCGCGCATTGGCGCTCAGCGGGCTCGGCAGACTGGAGGAGGCACTCTTCAATGGCTTCCTGGCCATTTGCCTGGACAAGAACACAAATCTCAGCAACTCGGAAATATTTCAACATGATCTCGCCAAGGTAAGTGCAATGTGAACTCAACATATGTGTGCAGATCATAATGACATTCAATCCTGCAGATACTGCAACGTCTCCTGGCACAAACGCCCAAGACTCGTGGGGCGATCGAATCGCAGGCGCCAGCTAGGGGCCAGCAGCAGCGCAACTACGGCAACTACTCTGCCAAGACGCCCTACGTACTGCTGTGGGAGCAGCTGAGGCGACGCAGGAGACAGCAGCCACATCATCATCATCACCATCATCATCATGTGCACCTCGACGATGTAGAGGACGAGTTCGACTTGGTCTGCGATCCGCACTACGACAACTACATCATGGCCGACGAGGAGGAGGAGGACGAGGTAGAGGTGGGGGTGGAGGATGAGGATGCCACGCATCTGCACATGGACGGCGACTTCCTCTTCCCCAGCGCCCTCGATTACATCGATCAGCACAATGTCTACGAGCAGCTACACAGCGCCAAGCAATTCGGGCTGCAGGCCAGACGCCACACCAATCGCAAGCCTTGCCGCAGAAAATGGCCGACTTTGCAAGCGTCTCAGCTACCCCTCGAGTCGTCCTTCGGCCAGCAGAGTCGACGCTGCAGTCGCCTGCTTGGCCTAGTCCTGGAGCGCACGCAGCTGGAGTTGCAGCGCCTGAGAAGTGAGTACAAGTACATGAGTAGCTCAAGCAAGCCATACTTAATGCTCTTCTCCCATCCTTTCAGAGCTCGAGGAGTCTGGACAGCGGCAGCTCACTGAGGTCGCTGGCCAGCTGATCGACGCCAGCGACTTCGACTGCGTGCTGTGCTGTCGAACGCTGTGGAAGCCGGTGGTGACGCCTTGTGGACACACCTACTGTCTGGTATGCTTGGATCGTTGCATGGATTACAACTCCTCGTGTCCATTGTGCATGTCACCACTTGTGGAATTCAATGTCAATAGTAATCTGTATCAGGGCTCATCCTCGCCAGTACCCTTTGCGCTGGCCAAGCGGCCAGTTACGAAATTCCTAGAAGCCGCAATGAAACGATTCATTCCAGACCACTACGAGGCGCGCTTTCGCCAGGAGATCGATCAGGAGCCCTCGGTGCCGGTGTTCATCTGCACCGTGGCCTTCCCATCGGTGTCCTGTCCCCTGCTCGTCTGTGAACCGCGCTATCGCCTCATGGTGCGACGCGCTCTCGAGTCCGGCGACAAGACCTTCGGCATTGTCCAGCCGCACAGCGGCAAGTCGCGCTACTATGACGTGGGCACTATCCTGGACATTAGGGACTGCTTGCTCCTTGGCGACGGACGCTCCATACTGAGCACCATCGGCTGCAAGCGCTTTAAGATCCTGGCGCGCAGCGAAAAGGATGGCTATGAGACTGCCAAGGTCGAATACATCTGCGACGAGCCCATTGCCCACGACCAGTTGAAGGCGGTGTCCGTGATGCATGCCCTGGTGCTGGCCAAGGCCACCGGCTGGTTCGCCAGCCTCAGCACCGAGCAGAAGCAGGAGATACTCCAGAGCTACGGCCAGATGCCGCCCCTCGAGCACAGCTGGGAACTGACCACAGACGGACCCGCCTGGGCCTGGTGGATCATCGCCCTGCTGCCGCTCTCCCAGCAACTGAAGGTGAGTTTGTATGGAGTACGATTTGAGAGTGGAACTAAACTAATTATCTCTGTCTGCAGGTTGACATCCTGGCCACCACCTCGCTGAAGAAGCGTCTGCGAGCCATCGACAAGACGCTCGACTGGCTGCGGGAGCTCAGCCAGCCACAGCAGCAGCAACAGCAGGCGCCTCAGTCGCCCCAGCAGCCGCACGATCTCAGCCTGGACTGCGAGGAGCAGGACGCTGTCGAGGCTGCTGGCAACGACGAGTGTTGCCTATACGCGGAGCCCCACACCGACGAGGAGTTGCTGGTCTAGTTGCTCCTGCTCCTCAGCCCACTTTTAGCTGTAGCTAGCGATATGGTAGTTGAATGTCAAACATTTCTCAGTGTGGTAGAAAAGAAGAAGCAAACCTAAATTCTGTGTCTAAGCCATTTGTATTACACGTTACACGTTATCCTAGGGGCCAAAACGAAAGATATAGGAAACTTAGCAGAACCAAATTATCAGTAGTAGAAAACTGTAACTGTAACTATATACTATAACTGTAACTGTAACTTAGAACTGTAACTGTAAACTAAATGTGTGTATAGTTTGATCGATGTGTAGAAAGTTTTACAACAACTAGAAGTCTACTTATATATACTATATAATTCACATACAATCAAAAGTCCCTAACAATAATACGATAGAGAGCCCGCAGTTCTTGATTAACATTAACTTAACAATAACACATAAAACAATCCACATTCCACTTAAGAAAAGCCTCGTTCTCTTCGCTCCAGTAAAAGAATATTAAACGAAAACAACAACAACTCATGGTTTCTACAAAAACAACACATAATTTTTAAATACATTTAACGACAAACAAAACACAAAAGAGAAGCGTAAATATTTAAAGTTCAACAAGAGAAACACAAATGAAAACATTAACAATAATCCAAGAACTCAATGCAAACTCAAAATCTTTTTACGTACACCTGAAGAGCAAGAACAAGATAAAGTCTAAAGAGAAAAAGAGCAGAAGTAAACTCAGTGGAGATTTTCTTGATTTATTTAGTATAAGCGGCTGGAACTATAAGACAATCTGCAACATTTTTTTTATACATATGTATATCGTACTATAACTGTAATGAGAGTTAAATTGTAAACTATAAACTACGAGTATATAAAAAGTAACATAATATACATACAAACATAGACGTGGTGATGTAAAAGAGCTCTTAACACTAGTTTGTAGATAGATTTCATTTACACAAAATTCTATTTCTATTTTTATTCAAATCTGCAATTCAATTCGATTCGCTTTGATTCAATTAGATTATTTCAACTCCCGATCGAATCAGTCTTCTTAATCAACTAACTGTCTTTCTTGTGTACAGGTTTTAATTAAGCTAATGGTACCGATACCGATACCGATTACTGATAATAATCAAGTTATATGCTCACCTATATACCCAAATAATGCCAATACGAAAAACGATAACGATAGCGATAACGATTACGATAAAACCCTAACCGGCTAATGCTAATGCTCTTTTTCTGTATTTCTGTATTTGTATTTGTAAACAAATTATAAATTGTACTCTATCTGTATCCGCATTCCTATAAATCACACACACACACTCACACACACAGAGAGAAAACTTTAATATCGTAATTTAATTAATTTAATAATTAGCCGTTAAGCCTCATGCCTCATACGAATCAATGTTTTGTTAAGCAAATCAATTTTAAAAACAACAATTTGCTTAGCCAGTCAGTCCATATACCCTTACTATAATATGAGTACTCGCACACTCACACTCGTACACCCTTTACATATATCTAATGGCAACTTGTATATAGTTAGAACTCTGTTAAAGCTACGCTTTATTCAGCATAAACCACCATCTTTCTTGTACGATCACGAATTTAATTTAGTGCTTGCAGCTAAACACTCACACACACATACACACACATTGTGCACATAGCTATGTAATTTTATACAAATAAACAATTATTTGCAACTAAGTTTGAATATTCGACATAATTTGTAAACGTTTTTTGTGTCTAATTTATACCGAAAACACTGAAAAATAAATGAATATGATATATGAGACAAATACAACTGTATCTTGTCTTTTCTAATCTAATATAATAGTAATAGTATTGCATTTGCTTTGGTTGTTTGTCTCTTAGCCTTCGGTTGCACTTCGGGTTCAACGCTACTAAGACTCAATTGGAGAATTCAAGAGAAGAAAAGAGTTGCAGCCAGTTGAGCCCATAAATATTTAACACCAACTGACTATAGTAGATGACAGGCCCAGATATCGGATAGGTTATTGCGCTATATACAATTTCAATATATCCTGTGTTGCATAAAATGCATAAAACTTCAAAACAAAATCTCTTAGCACTCACAACTCGCATGCACTATGCAAATCTTAGCTCTGCATTACGTCAGCATATTATAAATACGAAATTTCAACTGCATTTGAAAAGAGAGTTGTGCAACCTTTGGATTTGAATCGATTATTTGATATTCTCAAAGCCCATCTGAAACTGTAATCTGTACGAGTTGAAGGCAGTTCTTTGAGCTCTTTCTTACCAGAGATTAGCACTGAACCTCCGAACCAGACTCTGTGTACGTCTCGGAGAAGACAACTCTGAACTCTGCATATGAAATATTCATAGCGAATATTTGCGTCCGAAAAAGTATACAAAACATGAAAGATTTGTTCTGGGCATTGAGCGAATAACAGATGCTCTCTGCATTAAATAAAATATGAATTCAATAGATCAGTATGCTGGCCAATACTAAGGCAATTTCTAACTTAACGTTCACTTCTCTGCGGTTATAATTGGGTGTTTAAAAGAAAGGGTATAGTTAGTACGGCTTTACAAGGCTTCTTTTGCCTTAACCTACGCCAAGCGAAACACAAAACCTTGCAGACCTTGAACCACTCAACAACAACAATGCAGCTGAAATTAGCAGAAAAGAGTCAAAGCGAAAAGGGGAATCCAAATCGTATGCAACTATGTTGAGCATGCACCGGTGCTAGGAGTGGGGGAGGGAAGGGCTGTGATCGTCTAATCTCTGGTTGCACACCAGAAATTGTCTCCAGCCTTATGTTTTAACTTGGCTGAGCATGAGAGAAGTGTGCGGCAATGAGTCGAGACCCTCAGCTAGAGAATTCGAATTCGAATTGTTGATAAGCAGCGGGCAGAAGAGATATAAAGCCAACGTCATGTGTGCAGTCGACTCAGCGACGCTGCTGGCGTCGCAGTCGCAGAGGTCTCAACGATCATTGAGTGAGGCTTGCTGAGCTGAGTGAGTGCTGTGTTGTATTGTCTGTTGCCTTAATATTAAATAATAGCCGGTCGTTGGCTGTCGAGGCTCGCAAATGTCAGGTAACGTTGAGAACGCTCGCATATCGCGTATACGCCCCGTGGAGCAACGCTACCGGCTAAGCGAAGCGAGAGCCAAAGCAAAGCAGCAATACTCGGTGCAATATGACTGTATATGTGTGTGTTGTACTTAACTGAGAGTGATGAGAATATATTTTCGTTGCCTGCACTCGCATTTCGCTGTATTTCGTTGCATTTCGCTCGCTCGACGTTTATCCACAGACGACGGACGACGGACGACAGACCACAGAACACACACAGCTAGTGAGCGAGCCGCGACGCGTCGCGCCGTGCCGCTCTGAAGCTTAGAAATTGCAATACTCGTCCGCTGCTTTTTGGGGCCTTTTCTTTCAGTTTCAGTTTTATTTTGACACGCGCAGCGACAACGAGCGCCAACCGCGGACGCGTCCCTGTCCCCAGTTCACAGCTCCCAACTGCAATTACAACAAGCCACAATTACCGTTCAGGTTCAGCGTTAACTTTAGCGAGTCGAGCATCGAGAATCGAGCGTCGAGAACCGAGAACCGAGAACCGCGAACCGCGAACCGAGTACCGAGAGTCAGCGCGAGTCGAGCAGCTTCCCGTGCCGCCATCGTGTTCAATTTTGTCTTTCGAAAACTAATTGTGTCTCCACAGCATGTACTCTGTATGGTACTCTCTATATATTGCACACATATTGCAACTCGTCGTATTCATATTCGTTGTATCAACTGCCTTACAGCTGTAATTCGATCGTAAATTACACGCTTTCGTTCTACTCTCGGTACACACGGGACATGCGTATGTATGTGCGTGCGTGTGTGTGTGTGTGAGTGAGCGCGCTTCTTTACCGTTTACCGTGAATGTTTGCTTCCTGCACGAGTTTTTGCCAAATTGCTGAGTTCGACAAAAGGAAAAGCAAAACCCAATTCAGCAAAACAAAGTTAAAGTTTCAGCCGATGACGAAGAAAGCGAAATGAATGAAAACGTGTGCGAAAATGGGAAATTAAAAATATAGTTCAAGAGTTGCACAAATATAATTATTATTGTTCGTACACACTTATTGTTATAAAAATCAAAGTAAACAAATATGCAGAAAGTGCCTGAGTTAACAATATGAAATATTATGTAATTTTTAAAGTAAATTCAAGTGGTTGCAATTAAGCAAAATATAAAGTATAGACTCGTATGCGAGAATATACAAAAAGAATTGGAGTGGTAATAAAATGAATTTGAATTCACTTAATACTCAAGCCAATACAAATTTATTAGAATTTTTAAACATAAGTTGTTAGACTCGGTCCAGATGAGGACAGGGAAGTGAAAACGAGCAAATGAAAACTAATCAAAAGTGCATTCAACCAAAAGTGATCTACGTATGCAGTGCAAAAAATGAGAGTGCACATGCCAATATAAAATGACAAAACTGGAAAAATACACTTTTTACAATGTTTAGTTCTCTTTTTTCTTCTTGCCTTTTTCTCAGCTGTTCGGTTGAGTTATTTATTTTTATATTTTTTTGTTTCTTAATTTTTATTGTCAAAGTCGCTTGTGGGCTGTAGAGGGAGAGCGGTGCGAGCAGGTGCTGGCTTTTGGTTTGGCTTTGGTTTAGGTTTAGGTTTGGATCTGGCCTGGTCTGAGTTTTGAGTAGCATTGTTTTGAAACGTCATCGTCAGCGTTTGAGCGAAAAGTCGATTGGTTGTCTGTCTGCTCTGTGCAGTGCCGAGCCGTGTGTCTTGGTGTGAGTGCGCGTGTGCATTCTACATTAGTGTGCCAGCTTGTTGTGGCTAACTGGGTGTGAGTGTGAGTGCGAGTGTGGGTATGAGTGTGTGATCATGCGCCAGGCAACGCAGCCAGACGCTGGAAGCCAACAGTCAGAAGCGAGCGCGAAACTATTTCAATTGACAACTCGTAAATTATAAACAAATTGTTAAAAACCAACGAGAGACATCTCAGCTGAATACCTTTTCAATTAATTATAGAACATGACACAATAAAATTAATGCTTTTCTACTTGCAATTGGTAACTACGAGTAGACTCATATCCACATTCGAAAATTGCAATAGGAAACTAGAGACCAACTTTTTTTTGGAAAAAGAGAATTCAGTTGGTTTTGTTAGCCAAATAGTCAGATAAGCGATTACAGTTGTTAACAGCTGATTTGACGCATATCAGATTGGGATTATTTGGCCATGATAAGGACTTGCTGGACTGCTTTAAAATAACCGACGAGACAAATTGTCTTGCCAAATAAATGATAAAAATGTTTAATTACTTAAGAACCGACTCTGACGCGTCAGCAGAATAAAATTAAATTAGTAAATGGCAAAAGTAATTAACAAATTAATGAGCAAGTTGCCAGGCTGCAAAGGCAGCTGTACATCCGCCTCACATGCAGCATTGAAAGTTAATCTGATTGATGAATAGATGAGCACACTAAAGATGAAGTGCCCTAGTGCTTATTCGAGTAGTCGACCGATTACTTAAGCAAATAGCCCAAACATGAGAGTGAGAATACTGGTAGTGCACAAACTAAACTAAAGCTATTTCTAGCAGTTACTAATAACTTATAAGTTGAGATCAGTTTGGTATGGAAATTACATTTAAGTGGGGTCAGCAATTAAACCCAAATCCGTATAGAGCGAGTGTGTGCACACGTAAATATAATAAGCAGTTGTAGATGCATATTAGGCCTAACTAGCGGTACTTAACAGACGGGCGAAGCAGAGAACAGAGTGCAAAAGGGAGAAGAGAGACCCAGCAGGGCATCGAATAAATCAATGAACAGCAGAAAATCGACAAAAGATAAATAAAAGAAAAATAAAAATACAGAATAATAGTGAAAAATTTAATTAAGTCAAGTTTAAAACAACAACAAAAACAAGCACGAACACAATTACAAACAAAAAGCGTACACTAGATGGAGGGAGAACACGAGGGAGAGAGATGGAGCATGGGTACAGTGCCAAGTGAGTCAATAGCGATGCAGTGCGAGTGTGACAAAAAATATTACAGCCGTCGTACAAAGCTTTGTCAAATGCGGAACGAAACGCAAATGAGGAAAAACAGTAAGAGGGAGAGAACGAGAGAGGGAGACTGGTACTGGGACTGGGCCTGGGGTGGAACACGTGTGAGTGTGAGCGTGTGTTTGGTATTATCACACACAACATATTGCACTCGAGTCACAAACACAGAGCAAAGCGCTATGCTGTAATCGCAATGCAATTAGCGTTGCCAGCAAAAGCTCAAGTTCACTGACAAAGAAATCAAACACTGACACCAACACCAACACATTCGCACTCACCAACACAGGGACACGACACAGCAAGCTATGCGATAATTTGCGCACTGAGCGAAGCTTTAGTAATGCAATCAAATGACGTTAGTTATTATATACGGCAAGCGAGCAATAGACAGAGAGACTGACATAGAGAGCAAGTGGAAGAGCCAAAACGAGGCCAGTTGAGAGAGGGAGCTTTGGCTCTCTTCATCATGAGTAGGTCAGTCAACGATCTTCGTGAAGCAAACCTGCTATCCCCTGACTGCAGTTGGCAACCGGCTTTTAGAGCTTTTGTTTCCGCATTGCACTAAACTATTATCAATGCCAAATGAGCTTAGGAACAATGTTGCGGGTGCTTGGTGTGAGCTGAGGTTGTTGCTTTTTAGAAGGTAAAAGCAGTAATTTATTATGCGGTTATTTAATTCGAGCGAGCGATAATGATAACTATAAAGCGATACGTGGTGTGTGATTTTCGATTAGTTCAGACTTCTTTCATTAGTTTAAATTTGCAACTTAGTAAATGTTTGTACTTTCGAATGGAATCTTATATAAATTAGTTTTAGCTAGATTTCCTGATAGACAGACCCGATATCTGATCTATGCCCTCGCTTCACCTGAAGTTCAATAGTCTTGCAATCGGCAATTTGCAGCAAACAAAACCACACTAATTACGACACGAGCCATTTAACCAGTTGCTGGCAATTGTCTTTAGCTACTTTTTAAAGCAGTGTGGCAACCGCAACCTCAGTCAGCAAGCCAATCTAACCAGCTCGAGTAAGAAGAGCAACAACAACATAAGCGACAGCTACTTACGGTTAACCAGTAAACACTTGGCACGAGTCGAGACAAGGGTCAGGAGTAGTGGGTGTGATGGCCACAGCCACAAGAGTGGAAAGAGAGTAGGGCAGGATGCTGTCGCATTTTTGACTTTGATGTGTATTTAAAATGTCGCTGGCCGCCGTCTCTTGTCTGTCATCTAATATGTCAGTTGGCTTATGGTTGTATCTGTTGAATACATGTGGGAAATTATGACTCGTTAAATGCTTCACTTGCTGCTGTTGACCGTTGGACAAGCGACTAAACGGATTAATTAAACAGCTTTGCATATGTGTGAGAGTGCGAGTGTGTTTGTGTGTGTGTGTGTAAGCCGCTTGTATTCTGTTTTAAGCCGCATATTTAAAGCCGACTCTCGAATAGGTTCGGTTCGGTTTTAATTAAAAGCAAACGAGGTAAACGTTTACACCTTAGCATTTGATTGTTTCGCATTTGCCAGGCTTGCGACAACACTTTACTTTTCTTTCGCATTTTCTTTGGCAAGTTGTAGCAAAAGTTTTCCTGCATTCTGGCACTGAAGAGAAGCCCTGCATTTGGCAATTAAGCAAGCGATTGTTGTGGAATATGGAAATTGCATGCGTATGCGTATTCAATAATTTAGGAAAAACACTCAAGTCACAGCTCAAAAATGTAGCACACTCATACAGTGCCGCATTATGCAATATGTGAGTGTTTGGGTGGGTTTCTAAATGCTATAAATAGGCGTCAGGCACAAGGCAACGCGACCAGGCAATTGGTTAGCAGCTGCTCCATGCGTGTGAGCACACACACACATTGGCAGCATGGGGAGTCAGCAATACTCTGTTGTCGCCCAGCAGCAGCAGCAGTAGCAACAACATCAGCAGCAGCAACAACAACTGCATGGTAACTCCAAATGGTTGTTATGGCATTTGCAAAATAGCGTAGCATACTTTTTAGGGGTTGCAAAGTGCAGCATCTACTTGTGGTCTTGTGTGCCCCGCCTGCACCGATTGGCGCTCGCTTGCAGCTCATTCGCCACTGGGTGCCAGCTGTGGCACATGCGCAGGCGCAGCACAGTGGCAACTGCTTCAATTACATAACTGCAACAGCAGCAGCAGCTACTCCTTGGCGAAGAATGTCAGCACCACAATGTACACATCTGCGAGTGTGTATGTATGGTGTGTGTGTGCAAGTGTGCGAGTGTTGTCGACAGCAAATGGACTGGCAATGGCAAAGGCAAAGGCACAGGCAAAGGCAACGCAGAAACTCAACTGCACTTGTTGCTGACGGTACGCGAAAAGAAATACGCTGCGCACTAATCGAAGAAACGAGAACAAATTCGATTTAATAACTAAAAATAATTTTAAACAAATTCATCAATTTAATTCAATTATTTGTAATTTTTTGATGCAGCAAGTGTTCAGTAGACAGACACAAAATGCGGCACACATTCAAGGATATTGAAAGTAGCTGCCAAGTGAATGTGACCTAATGTGTGAAAAACTATCATTTACTTACGCTTTTCAATTTGAAAGGGAAACCGCAATTATGTAATTAATAAACAACTGTGGAACATACAAAACTTGGGTCTTAAGTCGCCCAAAAGCGAGTGTACAATTATCGCCAACTAGCAAAAACAATTCACTTAAACATCGTTTGAAAAGAAATTCAACTTGGAAGTGGACGTGGAGGTGGATTATCTAATAAATACCAAGATGGACGACGAGAGCGATGACAAGGATGATACGAAAAGGTGAGCATTTCCATACATGACTCTAATGTACGCACGGTCACACACACATACATCCACCAGAGATGCGCTGTGCGGGGGCGCACTGCAATTGACAGTTATGATAAGTACGAGTATGATATGAAGACGTAGACACATTTGTGGCCAATGCCAAATAGACAGCAGATACAGGTACAGATACAATTACAGTTACAGATACAGACTGGCAGACAGACAACTGTTATTTCGCTATGAAATAGGAAATCGCTTGAAAACTTTCCATGAAAAGAAGGACTAAAGACGTTGGCCATTTTGGAAAGATTGCCAAAACCAAAAACAGTCTGAACTGCTCGAGTTCGCATATTTGACTGCACGCTCTTGCCAATGGTAACAGACACCAAGCAATGTCAGTCCAAGTAGTCCGAATGAAGCATAACAATCAAAGCAATCAAAGTCGAATGAAATCCAATTCTGTTCTTTAATTAGGTGTAATTCGAGTGTGATTTGATTTTTGGCCACTGACCAAACTGACAAATTTCATATACTTATTCGTACTCGTACTCGTACAACAACTTAATAATTATTATTTTGTTATTTATTGTTTGCCGTATTCGCTATTGCATAATATTTTAGTACACTGCGGTTGAGGTGCAATAAAGAATCAAATTAACAACCAAATCCGATGGGGATCAAATGAACAAGCTGCCCAAACATTAGCATTCAAAAGAGTTCCACTTGAAATAAAAGATGAGAAGAATAATCTAAGTTAATCTGCAAAACTTTCTGATTGTTACCAAGAAGAATTATTTGTTCATAATTAAAATATTTCATGTGTTTATTTTTGTTGCGATTGAAAAAGTATTTAATATTCGCTGCCCAATGGAATCTGACAGAAACATAAATATATTATGTTACATATCTCTCGTTTCTTACATCTAGCACTCTTTCTCCCTTACACTTTCGATAGCTTTTTCTTTTTCTTTCGTCGTGTCGATTCAATTATTTGACATGGAAATGTCAAATGCAAACCTCCAGGCCCAAAAATGTTTGTCCTAGCGCAACAAATGAAAAGTGACAGGAGAAGAGAAAACTGCCTCCTTCTCCACTTATGTGCACACTTATCAGTGTATAATGTGCGTAAAGTGGGCGGGGAATGGGGTTGCTGGGCTGCTGTTAGCATATGGGCAGATTTGTCTAATAAACGCCAAACAAAGCATCAGTTGCAGCCCACACGTGAGGCATAGAGGCATAGGTGAGCAGCTGATGAGGGTGTGAGGATGTGTGGGGGGTGGGAAGTTGTTTATTCAACTTCGGGCTAATATTACATATAATTTTTTCTGTTTTCACATTTTTTATCAGCGTTTTTTTGGTAACCCGCAGTCTTCTTTGCAGAAAATCCCGCAACCTGAGTGAAAAGAAACGCAGGGATCAGTTCAATTCGCTGGTGAACGACTTGAGTGCTCTAATTTCCACGTCCAATCGCAAGATGGATAAGTCGACAGTGCTCAAGTCCACCATAGCATTTCTGAAGAATCACAATGGTATGTATGGCTGCAAAGTATTCCATTGGTTCCATCGTTCGATTATCGTTCGCTTCACTTTTTCGCAGAGGCAACGGATCGTTCGAAGGTTTTTGAGATACAACAAGACTGGAAGCCCACATTTTTAACGAATGATGAGTTTACGCATTTAATGCTGGAGTCCTTGGATGGCTTTATGATTGTTTTCAGCAGCATGGGCTCCATATTCTATGCATCCGAAAGTATTACCTCACAGCTGGGCTATCTGCCGGTAGGTGGCGTCACCCGTCAACCAAATTCAACAATGACACCCTTAATTGCCTTTCCAGCATGAACTGTACAACATGAGCATCTATGATCTGGCCTACGAGATGGACCATGAGGCTCTGCTCAATATATTTCTCAATCCCACGCCCGTCATCGAACCCCGCCAGACGGACATCAATGCTGGCAACCAGATCACTTTTTACACTCATCTCAAGCGTGGCGGCATTGAAAAGGTCGATGCCAACTCATATGAACTGGTCAAGTTTGTGGGCTACTTTCGCAACGATGCCAACACCAATGCGGGCTCCAGCTCTGACAGCCAGAGCAGCAGCCAGACAGCTTTGCCCCGCATCTTCCAGAGCAATCCCAACGTGGAGGTGGACAAGAAGCTGGTCTTTGTGGGCACGGGTCGCATACAAACACCTCAGCTGATACGTGAGATGAGCATCATTGATCCCACCAGCAATGAGTTCACCTCAAAGCATAGCATGGAGTGGAAGTTCCTCTTCCTCGACCATCGAGCCCCGCCCATCATTGGCTACATGCCCTTCGAGGTGCTCGGCACTTCGGGGTATGACTACTATCACTTTGACGACCTGGACAGCATTGTGGCTTGCCACGAGGAATGTATGTAAGCCATGGCTAATGTTTTTAGACTTGACTTTAACCTCTTACCTCCCATCCACAGTGCGGCAGACGGGGGAGGGCAAGTCGTGCTACTATCGCTTCCTCACGAAGGGCCAGCAGTGGATCTGGCTGCAGACCGACTACTATGTGAGCTATCATCAGTACAATTCGAAGCCCGACTACGTGGTCTGCACTCACAAGGTGGTCAGCTATGCCGAGGTGATCAAGCAGAACCACAAGGAGCGCGACAAGTCCAACAACTCGCTCTCCCTCAAAGGACACACCTCCAATTCGAACAGCAGTAAATGCGCTTCGGCCACAACTACGTTGCGTGACTTTGAGCTCACCAATCAGACGCTGGACAGTCCGCTGTTGAGCACTTCGCTGGCCAATCTCAGCAACGAGGGAGCAACAGCAACTGTTGCTGCTGCGACTTCACCCACCATCGACTCATCGCCCATGTGGTCGACAGCAGCGGCACCTGCGTCCAGTTCTTGCCCGGTGAATCCATTGAAGACCTCCAGACCCGCCTCCAGCTACGGCAACATCAGCTCCACGGGCATCTCGCCCAAGGCCAAGCGCAAGTGTTACTTCTACAACAATCGCGGCAATGAATCCGACTCGACCTCCATGTCCGCAGACTCCGTGACCAGCAGACAATCGCTAATGACACATGTGAGCTCAGTGAGTCAACGGCAAAGGTCGCATTCGCACCATCGAAGTCAACATAATCAGCTGCAGCAGCAACAGCAACAACATCAACAACACCAGCATCAGCAACAGCAACAGCAGCAGCAGCTTGCTCATCACCATCTTCAGCTGCAGCAGGCAGCGGGACAACCGAAGCTAGTCCCTATGTTGCCGCTGACGCCAACGCAGATTGTCACGAGCAATGCCTGCCAGTTTCCGCAGTCAAACTACCCGCTGACCAGCCCACAGCTGGTGGCACCCAACTTCCTAGAGCCACCTCAATACCTCACAGCCATATCGATGCAGCCAGTGATGGCGCAGTTTCCAGTGGCGCCAGTGTTGTCGCCGTTGCCGGTCCAGGTGCCGGTGTCAGTGCCGGTGCAAGCGCAGTCGGAGCTGCTCTCGGGAGCTGTGGTTATGACGCCGACACAGAGCCAGTTGCAGGATCAGCTGCAGCGCAAGCATGACGAACTGCAGAAGCTAATCATGCAGCAGCAGGACGAGCTGAGGATTGTCTCCGAGCAACTGTTGCTGGCACGCTACACATATCTGCAGCCCATGATGCCCATGGGCTTTGCTGCAGGCAACATGGCAGCAGCAGCAGCTGCTGCAGGCAATGTAGCCGGTGCCAGCGTGCAGCGCAACTTTAACTTTAGCGGCAGCAATGCTGTGGAGCCACAGTTCAATCAGTATGGCTTCGCCTTGAACTCGGAGCAGATGCTGAATCAGCAGGATCAGCAGATGCTGATGCAGCAGCAGCAGAATCTGCACAATCAGCAGCAACACAATCACAACCTGCAGCAGCAACAGCAACAGCAGCAGCAGACCCAACAACAGCTGCAGCTACAACAGCCACCACACCAACAGCCACAGTCACAGCAACAACAACAGCAGCAGCAACAACAGCAGCAACAACAGCAGCAACAACAGCAGCAACACCAACAGAGCAACATGTTGTCGCGGGAAGACATGGAGGATATTGATGCGTTCCTCAATTTGTCGCCTTTGCAGACGCTTGGCCACCAGCTTAGCCACAGTAGCAACAACAATAACAACAATAACAACAGTAACAACCAGAACAACAGCAGCAGCAACAACAACAGCAGCGGCAACAACAACGCCAACAATAACAGCAGCTCAAATGTCCCGCAAAATACAAACGAGGACTCGCTGCTATCGTACATGCAAATGGCAACCGAGTCGAGTCCCTCGCTCAACTTTCACATGGGCATCAGCGATGATGGCTCCGAGACGCACACGGACACCGACAACAAAATGCTGCATAGCTCTAGCCAAATGCAACAACAGCAGCAGCAGCAGCAGCACCACCAACAACAACAGCAGCAGTTGTTACAGCAACAACAACAACAGCAATTGTTACAACAGCAGCAACAATCGAACAGCTTCTTTAGTGCGAATCCATTTCAGTCTCTTAGCAATCAGAACCAAAGCCAGCTGCCCAATGACCTGGAAATATTGCCATATCAAATGTCGCAGGAACAATCACAGAATCTGTTCAATTCACCGCACACGGCGAGCAGCAGTCAATAGCAGTATATGACCAATATGGGGGCGTGGCATGTATCTTGATATCCAAATACCTTTAACCCATTGATCGTAAGTAGCACCGTAACCATCGTAATGATAAGAAAGCAGCTATCGTCTCGTATCAATCCCAAGTCTCAGCTGACGGCTCTCTGTATCGAATATACCCAAAACCAATCTAATACCAATACACTACAATAGTTGTAGATCTCAACTGACTGAGTACTCCTTAATCCATAATTTCATTACATTCCTTTTATGTGTATTCTATTATTTTATTTTCTATTTGTTCGGGGGGTTTTAAGTGCGTTCTCAAAGGGGAGACAGAGAGATACTAAGTTTAGCCATAAGTAGTTAATTCTCTAAAGACAGCCCATCGTTTACATTAGTTACAATTATCCAGTAAGTGTCACTGGCACCAACAGGGATCTCTGATATCCAATCGAACCTAGCTCTAAAAATAAATTTTATTTATAGGATAGATTACTGATGCATAGATTAATTTTGTATATATAATGTATGATAAACATTTATTATTTTAAAGACTGAACAAAGTAAAGAGTTTATTGTTTATGTTGTCGCATTCTAAGATAGTCGATAAGTCAACACTCAGGTTGAGATTGCAACTGAATTATTTGCTGTGAAATTTTCAAATCCAAATTTGACTGTTAAACAAATTTATTATTTTAAAATTAGTTATGATTCGGGCCTCAAAGATGTGAGCATCTACTATTAGTATTCGAAATTCAATATCATTTGCGTTAATCATATTGAAAATCGTTATATACATATATTCGAGATGATGAAGAGCCAAACGCTAAGAACTTAAGACGCATAAACCTTGTACATGAAATGGCATCAACTCACGATAATATAATAGTTAAACCAGACCTTATTGCTAAGCTAGACTTAAACTCTATTTGTAAGCATTCCTGTACATACCTATACAAATGTAACACATATACAATAGTTCTTTGTAAATAACTAATTGATGTTGTTGAGTTAGATCGAAACGAAATTGAATAAACAAATGACAAAAATATGTATAACAATAACGATGTTTCGAAAGAATTTTTTTAATATGATAAAATTACAAATTTGGCCAAAGAATATGAGTTTGGTGAAGTCATGTTAGCTACCTACTTTGTAACCATACAAGTTTGGTAGAAACTGGGTAGTTCGAGAACGACCAATCACAACTTTTAATTTTTTAAGACAGCCGAGGACATCATCATGGTGAATTGGAACATTATTAATAATGTAATTACGTCCTTGTGAGATTGCAACGCCACCGCAATTAATTGATTTAATTAATTTAAATAAAGTCACTGAAGTCAAATAAAATGGATTTCCTAGTAAAATTACACTTTTAGAAATGTATGTACTAGTATGTGTATTTTCAGGCCCTCTGACACTTTTTTTAATTATTATTTTATTATAACATACTCGTTATTAGAATTGTCTCAAAATTCATCTTTACCCATGAATCTTAAAGTGTTGCTATGAGATAGTGAAATGTTGGTCAGCGGGGAGTGTCGTAGGTTTAAATCCTAGAAGACCAAATAATATTCACTATCTTAAGGATTTTTATGGTCGTATATTTTATTTATATTTTCGAAAAATAGTATACTCGTATTTTGGTGCTCGCTCTTTATTTTTGTTGCATTCAGTAAAAATGGGCATCTCATGTGGTAAACTTGAGAAAACTCTACTGTAGATTTCTTATTTGTTTTTGTTAACATACTATTTCTGGTATCCAAATTTTTTGGAAAGGTGAGATTTATCGATTATCAGGAAACTGGAACAGAAGGAAATATTTTTTAATGCATATCTTAATCCATATTTTTTTAATAATAAAAGTCATATAGCAATCCTGTAAAACATATTGCCTTTAATTTTTGCGGTACAATTTAATGTTTCGTTCATTCTCCGAACACTAATTGTCTTATTATAAGTACTGTTATATGTTAATATAAGAAAAACTCTTAAGTTATAGTGTATATATTAAACGCGAAGCTTGACAATTGCATTCTGAAGTATCTGAAATTCGCAATTGATGTTGTTCATCAAATTGTTAATCTGCGGCTTGGAGTCGAGCACCTCAATGCTCTGAGTGTAGGCATTGTAGCGAACTCCAAAAGGTCGAGGAATTGAATTGGCGAATTTGCTACAAAGAGAAAAATCATCAAATCAATTGAATAATATGGCTTTCATGAATCTTACATAGTTTTTTCCTTGGCACTCTCAAAACTGTCGGCCACATAGTAAAGAGGTTGGAACTGTGTAATCGGGTACTTGGTAATGCCAGTGATCTCTGGCTCAAAATCCTTGAGCTGCGGCTTGTCTGTCAAACAATACTCAAGCTCACCATATGAAGACAGCAGTCCAGCGCCAAAGGCCTTCAGCTCTCCCTCCTGACGACACACGCCATACTCCACAGTGAACCAAAAGATCTTAAAGCAAGATTCAGTTAGAACTGGAACACTGAATGTTGACGGAAACTCACCGTAGAGAGCTTCTCAATGTAATCATCAGGCGCGCCCAAGGAAGCCAGTCCTATCTCCTGGCTGAACTGGGCAAAGGCCGGATCGGCAAAGAGTGGCACGTGGCCCAAAAGCTCGTGGCACACGTCGGGTTCGGGAGTGTACATAGGCTTGCTTGGATGCCTGATGTATTGGGTGGAATGGAAGACACGAAATGCGAGACCAGCCAGAAAATCGCGAGAGCTCAGCAATCCAGCGACCGGACGTAGAGTGAAACCCGTGCAATCTAACAAATTAATAGATATTTTAAAAACAATCTATAAAGCGTTTTCTTACTTACCCCTTAGGAAGTTTGACACATCCTCCAGCTGGGGAATGTTGTCCTCGCGGAAGCCACAGTTGTCCACCAGCAAAGGAAACACATGGTTGTACTCGCGGCAGGCATGCGTCTTGTAGAGCTTGGTCAGATTGCGGAAGATGATGCCCCATGTCTCGATCTCCTCCTTGGTGTAGTCCACATGAGGCAAGGGCTCGCCATGCTTGTAATTATAGGCAATGTCGGCAAAGTACTTGCGGCGTTTGCGGTACTCGGGATCCGTAAAGCCGGGATGATCTGAGTCCAGTTCAGCGCCGTAGCTCAGAATCTGATTAGCAAAGCGATCCAGATCACGTATACGACGTGGAAACCAGGGCACTGCAGTGTCATTGTCCTTGTAATCGCGAGATATGATGTTGAAGTAGATACACTGCTCCCGCAGGTCGGCAATGGCTTTGCCCAAGGCACCACTCTTGCCATCGCACTCCACAAAGAACTCATAGCCTGGAACGCGCAGCGAGGAGCGGGATTCAATGTGCACCAGATTGATGTCGTGCTTCTTGAAGATGCCCAAAGTATTTGCCAAGGCTCCACTGGCAAGCGAGGAGTCTTTGGGGGAGAACAACAGGCAAGTATTGCGCGCCTCCTGAATGTCAACTCCCTCGGCAATATAGGCGGAGTCTTCGATGCGCGTAGGCTAATTACAATTAAATTAAGCAATTAATTTAAAATTCTTATCTATCAATAACCATAACAACGCTTTGCATAATAAATTGAACCAGACACTCTTATCAGCATTACAAGTAGAATGAATGCATCATATGAATGTGTAATCGGGTAATCGGGTTTTTCACGCGACTTTTACAACCCGTCCATCAATCAGCAAATAGCCCCAGCAAAGACTAAATATTCTTAAATAAATTAGAATTTTATTTTCATAATTGTAAACAGATATTAACGTCATTGACTACTACATCTGGCCATCAATCGACAGCTCTATCAAGTTACAAAGGTTAACATCAGCTCAAGATTCGCCTCATTGCTAATGCATCGCGAAGGTTTCTCTCTAACCGCAATACTCTATAACAGGGCCAGAATATTGTGTTTCACCTTGAACTTGTATGATTAACCTGTTAACAAGGTTACCTTGTGTTTGGATTAGGCTATGAATAGAATCGAAGAAGCATTCTACCTATTGAGGAGTATTATACCTTTGTGATAACCGACAATGTATGTACCAGGGAGAAAGATGCATCGCTGGTCCCGTGCTATAATTTTATTGCATTCAGTAAAAATATGTGACGAGCATCTCACAGACGAAAAAATTCGACTATAGCTTTCTTAATTGTTAAATTTGATTAAAATTCAGTGTTGCCAATATTATATTAGTTCTTTGTTATTGAAGACGTTCGTTTTTTGTTTTGTCTTCATTTATTCATGTCATGAACTCAATTTAAAATTTTTATGTTCTAATTTTTTGCAATAATATAATTTATTTCACAATGTATTTAAGTTTGATAATTTCTTCTTTTATTGACACATTTAATTGTGGCGATTCTAGTATATTAGATGGTAATTACTGCGTAGTCCACAAACCTTATCGAAGGAGACTTGACGTTGATACATTTTGTGTATTTCTTTCGCACTCACAGATGCTTGAAAACGAAACAATTATTAAAGACAATGCAAACGCACCGAACAGCAGACGATTTAAAACTGATTTGATTTTTCAGTTTGTCGAGCGTTTATATAGACTACACTCGCAAGCAGCGGCTCGGCAGCAGCTCAAAGCTAATCTTTAAGACAATAACAAAAACGAAAAAACAAAAATAATAGCAACACAATACACAATACAACCAAATCGAGATCAGAAAATAATAAAGCGGGCCTATCGAGTGGTTATGCGATCAGCGATCAGAGAACAGCATCCACACACGGTGCCAAACCGAACCGAACCGAACCGAACTCGGGGGTTATCAGGCCTGGAGACTTGGCTTTGGGAGTCTTGATAGGCCGTTCGGCATAGTCATTCTAATGATGCTGTGCTCTTATCGCCAGAGTGCGCTGCTTGTGGTCCGTGTTGGATAGTTTGATATTTTTGCACAGAATAAAAATCAAATCGAAACACAAAAAGCGGAATAATTCTATGAATTTTTATGACAAGTTCTAACCAAACGAGTTCAACGGCATTGCTGGGCAATTATTAGAAGTAAATAAACTTTAAAATTCGCTGCTTTAGAGCTTTCTAAAACTCGCTACTGAAATTCTATCTGCGTTGAGTATCAAAATAAAATTTCGATTCTACTCATACAACCTGTCCAGAGTTTTCAGCAAGTGCCACATAGCTTTTCAGTTTTTTCTGTTATTTTCTACTACTATGGCGTCGATCTGCTTATCAATTAACTAACCCAACCGACTTACCGACTAGCCCCACTAGCAAATATGCGAAATCAGCTTTCAGTCAATCAACGAGGCCGCTCAACACGCGTGGAACTTGTTTTGTTGTTTTGCTTTGTGGATCTTGTCTTGCCGTCTTATAACATAGCTAACTAACTTAATTTACAACTCAAATATGAGCTGCAATGAATATGTGCCTCTGTGAGATTATGCCGCTCTACATTTGCTCGTACAACACATTTAAGATATTTTATGCGTGACCATTGCTTGTTTACAGCCCATTTATATTTTACAAGTCTGATGCAATATGCCATCACTTTTACAACAAACCCATCGAATACGCAGATTTAGGTATGAACGAGAAACAATTAGTTTGATAACCCGCTCAATAAACTCCAAACGAAAAATTTACCACATTGTGTTAAAACGACGAGATGAATCCCTCTGGTGCAAATATAAAAGTTCATCATCTCTGCGGTACCAATAAAATTAGTCTGCTAAAATGCGGCAAGCAACGCTGTTTATGTTTTTAATTTTCCATAAAACTCATTCTTTTTATTGCTGTTACTCTAAGATGCCAAATTTAGAAAGACGCACTACAACTTTAAGTCCATTTAAGATAAAACTGATAGATCAAATTATTGAAGATTTTGGGATTTTTGAATTTTTCGTTTAAGTGTCTGATTCTTATATGGTCTAATTTTTTATTAAAAGATTAAAGTAATTTTAGCCAATGTCCTTTCATTAGGAAAGCAAATCAGAATCAGAATCGAAGTATAAAAAAAAGACATTTAAGATTCATATAAAAGTAATAAAAATCTAAGTCTAACATATTATATCTTTCATTAAAATGTTTATATTTATTTATTTAACAATTATTGATAAAAATGATTAAACTGAGAGTTCGTAGGTTTCATAAAAATTCGATAAAAGTAAAAGCACTGATGATAATCCACTAACCATCAATTAGTAATTTCCATATTGACGCCAGAGCGAGGTGAGCAGACCGCGTTTGGGTTGAGATTGCGCACTTGATTTCGGTCGAACGTTCTTCAGACTGCACCCCACGGGAAGGTTGACCTGCAAAATAAGACGTAACAGATCAGATACAGATACAGATACTTATTCAAATAGTAATAGATACGTAAAGCCTTCGCTAAATCACTTGTATTACGGTTAGCGATCTTCGACCGCGGCTTTCAGGTAAATCGGTGACTGCCGATTAAACCAGACGAGACTTACAGACTGCTCTGCTGTGACTCTGACAGGCTCTTTGTCGGGGCAAACAACGTAGGACTCGTGGCCGGAGAAGAGGCTACTATGAGTTTCCTGGGCGGGTGCTGAGGCAGCTGCTTGAAAAGAGAGGTTGATAGAGTGGCATTCAAAGAATTTAAATGCTCTTACGTTTGACGTGAATTGTAAAAATACATTGCAGAGTCTGACCCTCTGTCGTGGTTGCCTCATATTTAACAGTATGATCGCCAGCGCCAAACAGAGCACCAGGGAACTGCAATAAAACATAAATATGAAAGTTGAGGCACGTGTTGTTAGTAAAATAGTTTACTCACAGATGACTTGAAGATCTTGAGCAGTTTGCCTTCAAAGCGAGGCTCTTCCCATAGCACAGAACGAAGATTCTGATTCTCCTTCAAATGAACCTCAAATGAAGGTGGACAGTAACTGGACATGGATGATCCTAAATCAATGCGACTGCTCTCAGATGATGGCGTCTCTACAACAAGACTCTCTGCTGGTTTCGTCAGCGCTGCTGGAGATGCATCAATCAAACTAGCAAATTTGTTCTGCCTTAAACCCCCTCCAAAGCTGAACTCGGGCAGTCTGGCGGGTCTCGTGGATTGAAGCTCTGACAAAGAAAAAGGTCTAAAAACACGAGAAGTAGCGAAAGGATTTGAGCTGCGAGCTGGTGAACCCCTTTTGATTGAGATGATTGTTTGACAGCCAACGGTTTGCTGTGTCGCAGGATCGTGTGCTCGATAAATGATTTTGTGAATGCCCTCGGGCAAATGTCCTTGCAGCTGCTTCGCCCATGGTGGGGATGCAGTGACATGATTATAGTCCACATTTGTGGCCGGTCGCTGCAGTATGACATGAGCCTTTGTTTGCAGGGGGCTGAGCAGAATTACAACATTCTGAGGGCATTTGATGTATGGTCTAATGCGTTGAGGCTGAATTTGCGCTGACATCGGGATGGACTGCTTCGTAAAGGACTGTGTCTTCCAAGGGGTGTGTATCGGTGTGGATATGCGATTGTTTAAAAGGTTTGAACCAAAAGGCTTGCACTCCAAGACACTGCCCAAGGTCCACCCATTAAAGCAAGAAGTTAGAGATCCTGCCACCGGCACAAAGCCCATGTTGCACTGCAAGTGGCATATCGAGCCAAAGTTGGAGGCACCTCGAGTACAGCTTGCTGGAACAATAACGCCATTACTTGGTACAGGCAATGCTGGACACAAACCCCGATTAGATGCTAAGGGCAAGGTGTCCGTCATCCACACACGCCTATTGTGGGTCTGGGTAATGGCTGCAATAAGTAAAGAAACGAGGTACTACGAACTGCAGTCAAAATGCATTTCAATTCAGATACTTACCTACACATTTATTATCCTCACCCTCCCAGCTGCCAGAAGCACCGCAGCTTCGGACCTCGGACCCAATCAGTTGATAGCCAGCATTGCAGCGCACCTTGCAACGTGTGTTGTAGAAGAGCTTTCTCTTGTGGCGATATCTGTTGCAATGCGCCTGGCCATTGGCGGGCGCCTGGAAACGTACGCACTGATCCCTTACCTGCGGCATTACTGGCCTCACGGGCATTATAGGGATAGCCGGTGCTGGCAAGGGAATTGGTCTATGGGTTGGCAGAGGAATGAGACTTGGCTCTGGCAGGGGTATGGGTCTTGGCGATGGCAGGGGGATCGGCCTTGGTGCTGGCAGAGGAATCGGCCTTGGGTCTGATAGAGGTGGATATGGCAGCAGATCCTCACCCAAAGGCGTAAGAGGCATTGGACTTGGCTCCGACAGCGGTATCTCAGACGGCTGTATCCTCGGCTTAATGACTGGTGTCTCATAGCAGCTGCGATCGTCGAATGACAACTTCTTTCCAACTCCACACTCACACTTGAAGCTGCCAGGCTCATTGGAACAGATATCCTCGCAGCCACCATTATTCACAGAGCACTCGTTGATGTCTACGCAATCATGCGAATTCTCGGTCAGTTTGTAGCCCGAGGGACAACTGCATTTGAAGGAGCCTTTCATGTTCTCGCATTCATGCGAGCAGCCGCCGTTGTTGACCTGACACTCATCAATATCCACACAGCTTCCATCGACGCCAATCAACATGCCCAATGCACATTCGATTGGAGCACAGCCTTGATCCGTCTTTTGAGTGCCCGGAGGGCAACCTACAAGCGCTGGTTGACAGCTTCGCTCATCCTCCTGCAAGAGGTAGCCCAAAGGGCAGCCACACTCAAAGCTGCCCGGCTTGTTGATACACTCGTGTGTGCAGCCGCCCGAAAGCAGACCCGCACACTCATCTACGTCCTGGCAAGTTTGACCATCGGCGGTTAACTCATAGCCTCTATCACAGGCGCAAGCATGCGAACCTATAAGATTAATGCAAATCCCGCTACAATTACCGAAATCAAGAGCACACTCATCAATATCCAAACAGCCAAAGCCATCAGGCGCCAGTTCAAAGCCCGCGTTGCAAGCACAAGCGAAGCCACCAGGTTGATTCAAGCAGAGCTGTGCACACCGGCCATTCTTAAACAGACACTCATCATGGTCCTGGCAACTGCGCTCATCAGCAGCCAAGCTGAAGCCTAAGGGACAGGCGCACTGAAAGCTCCCGGCCAAATTGATGCAGAAATGCGAGCAGTTAGCGTTAGACAGCGAGCACTCGTCGATATCCAGACAAGCGGATAATGATTCAGATGTAGATGACAATTCAGATGATAAGTGAATGCGGTTGTCGTAGCCCAAAGCATAGCCTGGCTCGCAGAGGCAAGTGTAAGACCCGTTGAGGTTCTCGCATAGCGTGGGCGAAACGCAACTGTGCCTGTTTGTTGAACACTCGTCGATATCGAAGCAGTAGCCACTGAGGCCTTCAACTTGGAGTAGCTCGTAGCCAGGCGCACAGAGACACTCATACGCACCTGGCACATTGCGGCACAGCTGTTGGCAGCCTCCATTGTTCACCTGGCACTCGTCCACATCGCTGCAGCTCTTGCCATCCTCACTGAGCACATAACCCTTGCTACAGGTGCAAGCTCCTGCATCGGCACTCAGGCACAGCTGTTCGCAGCCATTGTTGTTGACAGCACACGGGTCGGGAGCCACACATGTGTATCCCTCGGGCTCCTGCAGCGACATACCACGCGGACAGAGACACTGATAGCCACCAGCGGTGTTAAAGCAATCGTGACTACATTTATGTGTTCCCAGAGAGCATTCATCAATGTCCTGGCAGCTGAATACCTCGCTGGTGTACCCGGACGGGCAAAGGCAGCTAAAGGTGCTGTTGTCCTCGTTGACGAGACAAGTGCCTGGACGACAACGCTCATGTCCCTGTTCCCGGCTACAAACACTCTCCACCACCTCGCAGCTGTGCCCATCCACGCCTAACCTGTAGAACTCGGGGCACACACAGGCGTAGCCTCCGCCAGGCAGGTCCTCGCACTGATAGACACAACGTGTGCGATTCAGCTGGGGATTGTCCAAGTCGGCGCAGTTATCGAGCGCACAGCTGCTCTGATCCTCCAGCAAGTGGAAGCCATCGCGGCAGCTGCAACGGAAGGAGCCAATCGTATTCTCACACTCCTGTTGGCACACTCGATGGGGTACGTGCTCCGTATTGTTTTCGTCTTCCACAACGATGTCGCACTCGTTGATGTCCTGACACTCGCTGGAGTCTTGTGAGAGAACAAAGCCCGCATTACAAGTGGGCTTCACGGGTTCTAGTTGGGCTGGTTCTAGTTCCTCTGGTTTTGGTTCAGGAGTTATTTCGATTTCGCTATCAGGCTCGACTTGCTTGGACTCCGTGACGACCTCCTCTTCTTCCTCTTTCTCACCTTTAGCTTCCTCCTTGGTATTCAAGGCTATCACACAGCGATAGGACCCAGGAGTGTTTTCACACCCATTGGGGCACTCGCCAGCTAGTTCCGGCTGCGCACACTCGTCAATATCTGCAACGAGCGATTCCATAGATAGCTTTCACAATTAATCGAAGTGGAAGTACTTACCCACGCAAGTGTTGCGAGTAACTGCGTCGATTTCGAATCCCTTTTCGCAACCACATTCGAAGCTGCCGGGTAAGTTGTTGCAGATCTGGGTGCAGCCGCCATTCGACTCTTGACACTCATCAATATCTGTCAGAGTAGAGGGGTTAGATTAACATCATTGTTAGATAGTAAAATACGCACCATGACAGCTGGAGTAATCCTGTGGATCCAAAGTGTAACCTTCGTTGCAGCTGCACTTGAGTCGCGGCTCGTTCTCGCCAGGGAACAACAATCGCTCACATTTGTGTGCACAACCGCCGCGATCATCGCCGCAGTTCTCGTCGAGAAGACGTGGGGAATACGGATCCTTTGTAGGTTCAACAACAATGCTGATATCGGTGGCAACCTCTGTCTGCACTTGTGGCTCTGAGCTTGTCTCTGGCAGCTGCGCATTCACAGGTACCACAAAATCTGGTTCAGTCTCCGGCTGGAATTCTACTTCGGGCTGAGACGGAGCATCAGTATCAACCACTTGTTCTACCGCAGTAGCAACTGGAACTTGCTGCACAGGCTCAATTACAGGTTGCACCTCAGCCATAGTCTCAGACTCAGTCTCAGCCGCAGGCTGCACAACGTGGTCAGCTACTTTTTCTATTCCAGGAGACAACTTAGACTGTGATTCCTCAGCTACCCTATAAACAGAATCTACTTGTTGTTCAGACTCCTCTTCCTCAACAGGTGGTGGTGGTGGAGGTGGCGCTACCACGTCCAATGTATCTTCTGCCTTCTCATCCAATTGGGACTCACTCTCCAAATCTTCCTCTGAATACTCGTAGGCGTCACCATCGTCATCATCAAGATCGGCATATTCAACACGTGGCAAGCAGGTGGGCAGCTCCCCTATCCATTGCTTGTTACTGCAGAACAGAGAGTAGACCTGGATCCTTTCGAAATCGTAGTTCTCATTACAGGCATAGTAGGCCACGAGAAAGACCTTGTCTCCACGTCGTCTTCGTTCATATTTCGAAACAATTCCATGGTTGATCTCAGGTGCCTCAACCTTGGCTTGAATGCAGCTCAAGTCGAGCTTCTGAGCCAGCTCAACGGAGACGTTCGGTTCTTCAGAAATAGTCAACAATTTCTTCTTGCGTTCGGAGTGCCCATTCACTGTAATTAAAGAAATTTTCGAATTCACGAACTGAATGGCTACTATGAGTACTCACCCTTAGCCTTCACACAAATGGGAGGCTCTCCCTGCCATTCCTCGGTTTTCACGTTGCACAGCAGCTCATTGGGACCATTCATAACATAGCCCGCAGCGCAGTTGTAGATCGCGGTGTTTACATGATTCGACTCGCTCACAAACAACTCTGCCCTGGCATTATCCACTGGCGGTGGGGTCTGGCAATCCTCATATAAGGCATTTGTTACTGTAAAAACAAATCAAATAATCTTTTTAATAACTTGAGTATCATGAAATTCCATATGGAACATCCAGTCGATGTGTACGGAATAGTTCTTTAAGATATTTGCTAAAATGATTTTCATTGCCGTTACGTTTATTTTTATCTGCTCCGAAATTTACGAGCAGTTTTTATGTTTCTAGTTTTGTAAATGCCGGCCGGTAATTAAGTAGACTATTTGTAGGGTGCGAGGGAAAACTCATAGGACTATAGATGCGAGGAAACAACGCGGTAATGAATCATCAATCTTTTCCATATGAATTTGTCTGCCTACATATAAAAAGATGACATATTCTGCCTTCCTGATATAGACCATTCAATACACTTTTTCTTATATATATTTTCATAATTGGGCATATGTGCATAAAAGTAACCAGGAAGACAGAAGTTGGCCTTAGATTAAAATATATTTCACAAACATATACATATGTCTGCTTCTTGACGCGATAAAAAGCAAAGAACATAAAAATGTGTCATACAACTATCGGAGACATCTTATGTGCCTCTTCAGAAATTATATTATAGAAAATGGATTTTATGGCTCGCCACATTAGTGTTATTCTTTTCTGTTTTCTTTTGATATACAATATAATATATGACGTATATGACGGTCACCGTTGATCCGTTAATTTCATTTAATTTTATATTTGGTGGTTTTGCGATGGTAATTTTAAAATGCCGCATTGAAAAGTAACTGGAAGAATATTAGTTAGTGAAATCTAATCAGGTTCTCAAAGTTTCAATAGCTCTACCATTAAGAGCTTGGCCTACACAAGATCACCGCAACTAGTTGACAGTTAACAAAGTGAATAGCTAGTGCTAGTGTGCGATCTAAATTCACCACAAATGTATAATACTTGTGATAATCTTCTAATTATACACCTGACCAAACTATTTAGGTAGTCGCTATTATTACACTTATCGACATGACCAATTCAACCAAAAAGATATTGAACCTTATGATCATTTTAGAAAAGATTTGTTGCTTTCTTCTTCAGATCCGGCAAAAACTTTAATGGGTTCTTTAAAGATTTGTTTTTTGCAACAAACGTTTTAACAAGATGATAGCAAAAGCGAAAAGCCTTAAGAAACAACCAATTGTGTTCCCAATGTTCTAGTGTAGTCCAAAATATAAGTCAAGTGATATCCAAAAATAAGCAGAGCCGCGTTGTCCATGTGGCTGATATCTGATTTATTATTATTTATTCATTAAATTTTAACTAAAATTTTACGTATTAATTATAAATTTCATATTTATCACTTGAAATTGTTTTTGTTTAAATTTTTGTTCACTCTTCACTTCACTCATGACTGAATATTACAGTTTAACTAAAAGAGTAGCTAATACCATAGACTTTAAATAAGTATTCTTGTTTGCCCGATAAAATCATTCTTGTAATTAGAATGGGTTGTAGATAAGTAGAAAAAAAGCTAGAACAAAACTTATTGTATATGTATTTAGTGATAAATGAGTATTTCTATGAATTTCCTGCCGCCCACTTACCTCCGGAAAATGCAATGCAGCTCAGCACACATAAAATAAAATGTGCTAGCGACATTTTGGTGCCTAAAAATATTATTTATTCCAATCGAGAATATTTTCTTCACACCTTTTCAAGTTGGATTTGTAGTTTTTTGTTTTTATAAATAACAAGACATTAATTAATTTTACTTTTCAGAATATTGGAAGGCGAGAGAAGGCTGAAAATATAGACGGTGAATAGGCATAGCTAGTATAAAAATCCATTAAGATTAAAGCGGCTTTATAAATAGCATACGCCTGAACACGCACAGCACTTCATCTGACATATACTAGTTGAGTAGTTGTATATATAAATATACTTCTTATACTGGAAAGAGGCTATTTTCACTTTGGAAAGTGCACACAATTCACAATAACCACAAACAAATTGAATCAACAATCCAGTTTAAGACACATGGCCCGAGTGGCTGGTGAGATCAGAAAAGGACACCGAATGGTGACAACTATTTCTAGAAAAGCGGACACACCGTTCCCGATGACCGCCAAGACAAGACTAAATCATTGCCACACGAAGGGAAACCGATTCTGTCTCCAAAATACAGAAAGATATATGCTGATCTTTTATGTTTATCATAAAGTAAATTAGCGCGAGAGTCGCGCACAAGTGTCGCCTTCGTCGTCGGTGTTTGCCGTCTTAGGGAGACATTGGGGAGAATGACGAGGGCCTATTTTTAAGATATATCATCATAATCATCATTCACAATGATAATTACTAGTCGCACGAATGACAACGATTGGCCCACAGTGCGTGAGAATCTAACGAATATTCTCTCTGTGGGCCAGTGCCAAGGAACAATCTGCTGTCAAGTTGCTTGCATTGAACTTGATCAAATGCATTTGAGTTAATGCAATGAATCCTCTGCCTCCAACGCAGCTCGTTTCAACTGTCAAGATTGTGCATCACTGGGTAAACATGTCTATAAGATTATTAACCATAAGAATCATTCGAGGCTTGCAATTACATAAAACTCATCAATCATTAAATCAAATACGCCGCTAACAATTTTAACTTGGCTATAACATATTTACATGAGAATTGAATACACACACATAATCATTGTACACTCACTTATACAACGACTGAAGCATCTAAATTGTTTTTAATTAAAACTAAATACGTTCTCGAATGGGTATAAAAGTCGCGTAGGTGTGGTAAACTCGCAAGTCTTCTACTTATTTGGCTTGCAACAAACATGTTTGCTTTTTCTATTTGTTTCGTTGCTACTTTTTATATTTTTTATAGTTAAGTAGCTCAAAGAATTGGTGCGACCCATATAGGTGTAGCTCTAGCCCAGGTCCCAGCCCCAATCATATAACAAATGAACTATATACCCAGCCCCGATTATAAACAACAGAAAATAGGGAGAGTCTATCGCTAATCGATACTCTCTACAATAAATATTTTCAATATTGTAGAGAGGCCTACAACATGCATTGAAATGGAAATTCCCAATGAGACTACTCATTAAGTAAAGCTTACAGGGTATTGAGAACTCTCAAATATGATCGAGAATGGCACATTGTGTGGCTATCATTTGATTGACAAATTGATTGTAAAACAGCACACTATACAATAAAATGTTTTAAGGTTAAACATAGAATGAACTGGTTAAACAATGATTGACCCATAGACAGACAGCTACGATAAAAGCAGCGTCGCTTTCGCACACTTGAAATCGCGAGCGTTTTAAAACGCGCACAAGCCGCTGCATTTCTCTGTGGGTGTGCAACACTTTATTGATCATTGTTCATTTATTCTTTATTTATTTACTTATTTTCTGATGAGGCTCGAACACTTTTTTGCTTGCTAACCATTATGGTCAGCTGTCAAATGTATCTAGAGTCTAGACTGTCTATACGACTACTTGGCCGAGTTTTCTTGCAACAAACTCGAGTGTTTATGTAACGTGTAGGCTTTTGTGACGTTCTACCCTCTACGAGAATTTGCAGTGCTCCCGATTGACTTGTTTTTATTGCTGTTTATTGCTCTATTTACATTTTAACCTTACCTTAGATGGAAATTGCGGAAATTGCTCAAGGGCGTTCTCTTGTATACATAGTAGACTCATTCATACCTCGTTAAGACTGATACAGCCACGGCTCGAGATGCGATTTATGTTGACATTTCCCAAGGCGTCTTCTGCTCGGTGTATTTAGGATTTGGAAAATCACGAAAAGTATTTTTAAGCTGACAGAGAGCAAACGAATTGTTATCGTTTTTAATAAATTAAACTTTCATTTTATTTAACTAAAAATGTCTTGGTTAATTACAAAAAAGTCCAATAAGGTTTGTAAGAGAATATTTTTTCAGGTCAACTATTAAATTTAGCGTTTGTGAATATGTATCTTAAATTAATTAAATTATTTGTAAACAAATTTCGTTTCGTGTGCCACCAACAGAAAAAAACTAAAAACAGAAACACACTAAAACGACTGAACTGATACACATTATGTGATTCGATGGATGTGCACCTGACTCTGACTCAGTGTGAGTGCATGTGTTTGTCTGTGTGGGTATGTGAGTGTGTTAGTTCTTGATGCTCAGGTACGAGGGTCCAACTTGACGGACGTAGACGCTTCGCTCATTGGTCAGGTACGGGGCACAGCGAACTGTGAGAATGCCATCTGAGGACAGCTCGGATCGTACATCATTGGGATAGTATCCTCGGGGCAAGACAAATCGCTTAACAATGTGCCGACCTACAAAACTGTCTCCATCGCGACGTTTCTCATGTTTGGCCTCCACGACGATTGTGTCGCCAGTTGTCTTCACTGTAATCTCGTAGGGCTTGAATTGATGCACGTCAACGTTGGCCTCGAATCCATCCTTGCCTACCACAACACGGCTAAGATCGGGTGCAGATCCAACGCGCGACAAGCGCTTCCAGTAGGGCACATCCCAGTCGGCAGCTAAATCCCAGTCGCGCCACAACCGACGACGGTAGTCCCAGTAATCCCAATCCGTATTGTTTGTAGCTGGTACAAGAGCCATCCTGTATATATCTGTATTTCGCTTTAGCTATAGTTTTGGGCAGGACGCAACAACGCGTTGCGAATTTCACGGATGCACGCGCTTTGCTTTACAACTTTTCCGTTCTCTCCGATACGATTGAGCGCGTTTTCGAAACGTCCGCACGCGATTTTTGCGCAAAGCCAATTAAGCTCGTCAGAGACACAACCACCGCCTTTTATAGAACGCTGCGGCTCAGCTCGAGCTTCCAGTGGGCTAACCCAGCAATGACAACTGTGACGTAGCTGCAGCTCTAGCCGATCTATCAATGGTTTGAGCTGGTGTTTATCTTGAAATTGTCGCTGTTTGTTTTGATGTCGATCCCCGTGAGGTTGGGCTGGTCTGGGTGAGCTGTTGGTGGGTTGTATTAAGTTCTGCTGTTGGTGGGCTGACAACTCAATAACATTTCGTTAGAGGGGCCATTGAGAGATGGGGACATTGCTTCCGCGTACAGAAAGCTGCCCAAAGACAGTTTTGTTTCCTTTATTGATCAGCTGAGATATAGGTTCATCTTTCAGTTGAAACACAAAACCCATTCTCCCATAACGGCAAAAACTAGATTTCAAGCTCAAAGTTCGCTCACTTTTTTTGAGCATTTTGAACTTAATTACGCAGCATTTCCGCTGCCATGTTTTCTATAGATACTTATGAATAGTCTGAGCATATAAATACATTCATATGTCTAGCCTAAGCTAAATTAAAATTTCTTTAGCGGAAATCCGAAAACAAAACACAACAAACTTTGAAAACGTCGCATAATTCTTTTCACTTTTTGACCAAATTTAGCCTTTGACGTTTAATGCCGATTTTCATTTTCAATTAACTGGCTTCGCTACAGACACAGATACAGATATGGATAGAGAAACAATATGTACATGCTTGTACATGGATTGAAACATTTGTATCTTGTAGCTGGTAGTCATAACAAAAGGCAATTTGTTTACACGTAACGCCAATCCGTTGTCTGCTAAACGGCTTTTCGGCTATTGCCATCGATTTGCACCAAAGATTAGCGACAACAGCCATGGCATCAACATGAGGCGAATGAAAGATTGCTATCGGATTCAGCTCATCGTGAACATAACATTTATGGGCCTGACCTGCCCTCCCACAGCCGCTCCCCGTCCCTCTCCCGTCGCGTCCGTCTGGCACAACAGCACCATGGCGACAAATGTGATGGGGTCGGATTTTTGTGTGTGACCCAACCCCATTTATAATTGTATTTTATGTGGCCTGTACTAGTAAATGTTGTTCTTGTTTGTGCCTTTGATGCTGCTCTGCTCTGGCAGTTATTATTATTGTCATTGTTCCTGTTTTATTTGAGATAGATTTTGCCAGTTGCTGATAGTAATTATATTGAAAATGCGACAATTTACTATGCTGTGCTCTGCAACGAAGTATTTATTCAGCTTACAGAAGAGAGCACTTATGTTACAGCGCTTTACAAACAAATAGATTTTCTGATCTATCGTATAAACTGACCATCAACTAGAATAATAATAAAATTAATTGGCTACTTTATATTCTTTACAACCTGTGAATCATTGCCAAACTGTTTCTCAAAAGTTTTCGATTAATTTTACTTATAGTTCGTCTGTCTGACAGAATTGCTTCCATGTCGACATCAAATGGCCGCAGCGGGACTAAAATTTATGGCAATCCACTTAAATTAGGGAGTAATGTTTGTGCGCTTGACACCCATTTGGAAGGCTCGGTAAATAAGTTTAGGAAAATAATCAAAAATATAATTTATGCAGGCTGCCAGAGCATCATGAACTAATTTTAAAGGTGCAGCTATAAATACATTTTAGTCGCACCTTTATTGCCTTAATGTGTGTTTATTCAGGTTGCCATGTAGTATAGTGTAACCGTGAAATGCGCGCACAGAATCTCGTTTGGAAATCAATGAAGTGCCGCAGCAACAACAACAGCAAAAACAAAACTATCAACAGCAACAACAATGCAAACTAGTGACAATAATGCATTGTAATTAGAGGTAAACAATTTTATAAAGAGCTAAAAAAAGTACACAGCAATCGACTAATTTGTTTGATTTTATGGCAAAATCAAATCAAATGCGAAGTAAGCGACCTCAGCGATCAATTCCAAAGGGTGTGGGTCGCACCCCAGAACTTTCTTTGCATCGCTATTGCTGATGCTGCTGCTGCTGCTTACACAAGACTGTGCTATATTTGAATGGCTTTCAGCTGATTTGCATACATCCACCCACCGACCATATGGCGATTTTGGTCAAAGTAATTAAAAGGACAGGCAGCTGCAGTTCAAATTGGAGGTACAAATGGAATTCAAAATGCAGCTGTCGACAATGCCTTTCGTTAGGTATGTTTCGGAATGGGTGAAGGTGCTTGGGTTACTGAGTGCAACCTGCAAGTAGACATCGACTCTCCGAAGACAAAATACTCACTAGCAGCTAGTTTATTGCCCGAAATGTTGGCTCATTTGCTCGCCACAAATTTGTCATCCAACGGGCAAAATGCCAGAGGCAGCAGCTCACCTCAGCCGCAGCTACCTCCACCGCCACTGTCGCAGTCCGACAACATCTTTAAAAATTCTCAACCATTTGTTCGATTGGCGCAACATTCTACGTTTGCTGCTCGGTTTTATGGGGCCGCGCGTTGACAAGACTCCCGCAAAAGAAGCTAGTTTATTGGGCTCATAAAAATCTTAAATCATATTTTACATGTAAGTGCTGTGAACATGCAGCTAAAAAACAAATATGTGTAGTTTGTGTTTGTGTTTCGAATTAAATGCTTATGAAATGATAAGCTCTTGGCATGTTATGTGTCGACCCATTGATCCAAGTTATCCAAATGAGCGCTTCAAAAAAATACACCCGTAAAATCATTAATGAATGGATTGAAGTATATGTCACCAGCAATTTCTAATAGTGGTTTAAATTAAGCAGATTTAACTGCAGAAATATCATTTAATTAATATAATATAATATATGTAAATATAATTTCCATTACACTAATTTCGTCACTTAAACGTACTCTCATTATTGCAAAACTGCTTGCGAAAATTACTAAAGAAACCAGAGCAATTTCGAACAACCGCCCAAAAGTAGGCCGTGTAAAATTAATATTGTCGCCAAATCACGTACGCTTACGTATATACGTAAGCAAGAGCAAAGTTACTTTAAAAATTGTGTCAAACTAATTACTATAAATCAATAAGCCGTACAATATATTTTTTTTAACCAAGACTCAAGTTTCGTCTCGTTTGGCAAATAAAGCCAAACAGCCAGTTGAGTACACAAATAAATTGTGACCAAGGCGCCACCTTAGGTAGTCGTGGTCGTCAACCACAAAAGGGCAACTACTTTTTGGTGCAGGCGAACTAAGGTGAAGCGCGTCAGCGTCACAGACTGCCACCAATGCGACCGATAGTCGACACTGGCACTGGCACTGCAATGCGGCGCCACAACCGAAGTTAAAGACAGACAGGCATGGTGCAACTTAAACTGTAATTTGCCGTGCAAAGAAGCGACCTCTACTGCTGTCTCCCCTTGCTAAAAAAAGGGCAACACACCGCAGCAACAACAAAGTCAAGTCAAGACCAGAAGCACGAATAATAGCAGCACGTAAAAAGTTTCGGTTCACTTTGGGAAGACAACACAGTACAACATGACAGAAAAAGGAACACAACGAGCCACATTTCCTTTTGTCCATTCCGGTGCCTCCGGCACGCCCACAACGTATGCAAACAAGTGCATACGAACATACGAAAGAAACACAGATGTATTTATAGGCGTAGTCAATAGTCAATGCGCACGGCAGGACAGGGACAGTAGGGCCAGCAGTTTGCCGCTCTATTAGTCTATTTTTGTGCTGTGCTATTGAACCCGATAGACTTGAAATCTGCTTGAAATGGAAAGTAAGGTGGTGCAAATGTTGTGTGGTGTTGTTTGATGGTCCTTGATTCGAGTGTTTGGGGAAGGAGCGCAGTGACAATTGCAGTTCATTTTAAATTTCACAAAAAACGATCGCCGAATCCTTGGCAAATTCAGGGAAAGGATAATCGCAGCAGCACCCAGCTCATATATACATATATACATGCGAAAGGGCAGTGGAAGGACATGCCATTTAATGTCCTCCTTTCAGCAAAGGTTACAACTTTCAAACAAACCGCTGCGCATATTTTTGCTAATACTTCTTCACTCTTTATTTATTTTGTACTTTTCTTTCTGATGTCTTGCACTTGAAATTTTGGAGTTGACGCTTGCAAAATTAATGCAAGTGTCAAGTTGTAGTCTGCAGACCGAAGGACATACCGATTGTCCTTGTCTGTACTCAAGGCAAAATCGAATCTGTGAGAGAAATATGCGAAACATTCAAAAAGTGAAACGCATTATTTGTTACACATTCATTTATTGAATTTTAAGTTAAATATGTATTCAATACGATTTATTTGTAGTTTCCTTGTATGATATGCGTTGCGTTTCTAAAGTATGTAGTTACGAATTTGTAATTGTCGTGTGCTTAAAAGAGACGATTTTTAAACAGAATGCTAATTTGTTGTAACAATAACAATAACTGAGCCAACATTTAGCTTTGCTCTGTAAACACGTATGAACAAGTTGTATTGTATTGTGTATTGTGTACGATTATTTCTAGATCAAAAACCTTTCCTACTTTGTCATGTTTTGGGAGAGAGCTCTTAAAGTACTCGTTACTATTCGAATAAACGAGTAATTCCAATATGATTGATATTGATTGACATTAAGTAACATCTAGCGTTAAATACGAGTGAGTTAATATGCAATTACATAATGATTTTTCACTTATAAAGCTATGCGTGAAATATGTATATGTATTCAAAAGACTCGAAATGCTGGATCGAGAATACGGTACAGCTTATTCACTAGTTCTATTTTATACTAAACTTCGAAAGTGCAAAACTTGTAACCTTATATATTTACTTTGTATATAGATAATAATATCTCTGTCGTTACGTTGAATTGTTTATTTTGATTTGGTATAACAACATTTAGAATACATTTAGAACACGGAAAATATTAAGTATGTAGTTGTCAAACTCATCAAATCCATATAATTTTTTTGGATAGACCGACCAAGTTTATCGTGTGCTTTTCCTATTCAATAACCGGGACAAGGTCTATAAATGTTTTTAGTCCTTTTAGTGTTGTTATTATTGTTGCTGAAATAGTTTTCTCTTTTGCCAGCTTCAGTTTGAAAAATAAACTAAACAGAAACAGAAGCACAAACGAAACTAAAACAAGAACAGAACTCGAACCCATTCCAACACTTAGCTGCTGTTGTCGAAACTTTCTATATTGCTAGTTTTTCATTTCCTTTTTTAATCCAAAATAAAAAAGCAAAGGTCCATTTGTGTAAATATATGTGTTTGCTCAAAAGTGTATGTTTGTCCTTATTGCTTCCTGCAATTGGCGTGCCTTAAATTTACCCAATTTTCGTTAACAATACGAGTATGTATAATATTTCGCATATGTCAGTATATAAATATTCGTTTTCTGTTTGGTTTGGTATCAAAAAATTCGTATAAAAACGTTTGCTTAACAAATTCACGTATTTCTGTATAAATCTGGCTTTAAAAATTGTGTGTATTGCAATACTTTTAATAATTCTAAAAAACAATTTCGGCGTGTTGTTATTTCAAATATAATTCCAATTATTCTCGCTGTTGCTTCAAGCGTTTGCTTTGCCTTTGCTTCAATGTTTAGCGTTTGTGTTTGATTTGGCTCTCAACTTGGCCACAAATGAGCCACGCACCATTATGTAAATTCAAACAATGGCTGTGTACTCTAAACCAATATTAATGCTAATTTGTATGAGTCGCGTGTGCCACGCCTTGCGCCCTTCGTGTACTTCTCTGTGTCCTCCTGCTTCGAAGGGCGAATCGCCCTTTTAGTAGGTAATGCGACCGAGGCGAGTTGCGGGCAGGGTCGTTGGCTCGGAGCTGGGCAGCTCGCCGCAACGCTGCAGCCAGCTCCATGCCTGACCGCAGAGCACACCGACTCTGGCCAACATTCAGAAGCAGTTGTTGCGACGCTTTGACGCCGAGGTCGACGCCGATGCCGATCCTGAGCCGCAAGTGGACGTCATCGATGCCGATGCTGTTGTTGTTGTTGCCGTTGTTGTTGCCGTCGTTCTTAACACCGGCAACAACGCGGCCGCGTTCTATGATTTCTTCAGTTGCTCAGCTGCCCTTTCTGCAGCTGTGGCATGACCAGAGCACTTAGAACCACGCGACTTCTTGACCAGAAAACAGGTGAGGAACTCAATGGGCGACGGAACCTTCTGCAGACTCTCCTCCGAACTAGAGTCTGTCGGAGTCTGATGACTTCCAGCTCGCAGATTGCTGCACTTGGTTCGGCCACTCACACTTCCACCGGCCCCGTCCATTTCAAGGGCATGACGATAGTAATTCTTGCAGCATTTCTTTGACAGATTATACATGCGAACTGTACGATCAATGTTTTCGTCGTCCTCTTCCTCGCCGGCTTTCAGATTCAGTCCCATTCCACCAACGCCCACATCGTGAGAGTTTGACTTAACCATGACCAAGTTGGCAGTGTGTTCTTTTTGTAATTGTTGCGTTTGCTGACGGTGTGATTGCAGCTGAGGCTGCTCCTTGTTGTGGTCCTGAAGCTCCTGCTCCAACTGCTGCTGTTGACGCTTCTGCTGTTGCTGTTCTGCTTCTTCCTCCTCCTCCTCGAGATTGTTCTGCGTGTCATCATAAAATTTATAGCTGCGATAACGCGCATGTCGTCCCTGCCAATCCCGTCCAGTCCAGTCGGTGCTGGCAGGCAGCGACAATTGGATTGTCGGCGTCCGATAGTATTGACGATGAGGATGGAAGCCCAGACCAAAGTCATCCATGTACGACTGAGTATGGATATTGTCCAGCTCGTCGGCAACGCTCAGCAGGAATGGTAGCGTCGACATTGTCTCCTTGCAGATTGTGCGTCGTATTTTGTCAAAAAAATGTGTACGACTCCCTATTTTCTATTTTCTAGTTGCAGTTTTAAAGTTTTCAGTTTGCAGTTTCTTATTTTTATTTACAATTTTCAATTGCACTATCGCTGGCCTGGTTTGTTTTCACTTTTCAAGCAGGAAAATGTGTAAGTATCTCTGTATCTATGCTATCGCAGGCACACACACATGCAATAGAGACTCATACACATACACAGTTACTGCACAACAAACTGCACTTGTTTGCTTTTACTTTGCTTTGCTTTGCGTTTGCTTAACTTCTGCACTCGGCCGAGGCACTGTCACTATTTCACTATTACTGGCTCTGGGTTTGGCTCTGGCTCAGACTCTGACTCGGGCTCGGGCTCGGGCTGTGGAGCTGACTCCGCTCGCAGGCACTGCACGGACTCGAAACTCAAACAGAACTGAAACACGAAATGCAATTTGCCAGCGTTGCACGAGTGCGATTATGCTGGTTCATCATCATCATCGCAATCATCATCTCCATGCGAAGCAAACTCCTTCGGCTCTCTCTCACTTTCCCTAGCTCGCACGCTCTCTCTCTCTCTCGCTCTCTCTCTCAGGATAGTCACGCGCCCCCGACGAGCAAAATTACCGATGACGATGCCACGAAGTGCAGTAAAAAAAACCCAAACAAAAATAGCAACGCCGAACCTTAACCCGATCCCTCCGCTCCACCTCAGCCCACTGCTTCCCCCTCCAACAGAAAGCCAGTGCAACTACTAGATTTGGGTCTACGCTCGGTTTATGTTTTGATTTGATTGTGCGCGTACAACGCGGCGTATGCGTTTTATTATGATTCGCTGGCAGAAGAAGAATAGAGGGCTGGGGAAGAGTGCGGGTTGCATTGCCTTGAATATGCTGCGTTTTTCGAGGATTTTTTCTTTCGCGTTCAACGCGCCTTATTGTCATTAGTTGAGTTTTTTCCTTTTCTCGGCCAAATGGCCTCTAGAATTGCAGGCTGCACCACGTCCCTGGGCCCGGGCTGATTGCCCTGAAGGACAACGACTGCAGCAGTGTCTGTGTCTGCAGCTGCGATTATGCTCTGCATTTGTGAGAATGTGTGTAATGTGCGATGAAAACTTAATGCGCAATAATTCATTTGAGGGATAACTCGTATTGAGTGTGCAGCCAGCCCTGACGTTAAATAGAAATTACTGGCAAATTCAATAGAATTTCGTCGAGGAGAAAATTAAAGATTTATTAAGTGTGATTAAGCATGGAACAAACTAAATTAAGCTTTCATTTCTATCTCTTCCAAATAAAGATATGCCAATAATGTATACATTTTCAGTACTCACAATTTATTTTCTTTAGTTCGTAGTCTTAGTTGATTTGAGTAGATAATCTACAGTCTTTCTCATGCAATAGTGTGCTCAGATTACTCAGTGAGCTTCCATTATTCAGTTGCAGATATTCGCAAATCCCTAGCACTTGGCTTAGTTGAAGCTCAGAGGGAACAAGTTGAATGGGTGGGTCATGCTGCAAAGCAGTCAACGGTCAACGGGCTCGGCAATTATGTAGAATTGCTTTGCTTCAGGGCTAACAACAATGACAACAACAGAAATATGCGAAATGGAAAAGTGTAGCACACAATCTCTCACATTCACATGTCCTGTCTGGCAGTGAGATACACTTAAGCCTGTGGTGAGCGCCTGTCGTTTGTGCCACTTATTGAGAGCAATAGACAAACAGACAGGCAGACCGACAACCGGAGCAGCCGAGTGACAGAACGAGGCAGCAATAGGGACAGAGTCGATGTGCAGCACATAAATCTTTTAACACTCTATTTGACACAGTTTCAAAGAACACGCCTGAAGATAGGTCTGTGGTGGAGTGCAGGACGAAACTAGGCGAAACGTTACATTCTCATCAATCTGTCGCTCACATTGGCCCCATGCATGTCCATGCACCTTTGAGTGTCCCTAGACGATGACAGCAAAGCGATAAGCAGACGAGTCGAGAATTACGAGTGCAAGTAGAAAGGGCTCTTTAGATGAGCTTATGTTGATGTTGTGACCATGTCATGATCTGGCATTGTTCTCAGGATTGGCGTACCAACACCTACAACAAACAAAAACAAAGAGCAATCGGACTATTACAAGTATTTAATATGCATTGCCCATATGCCGTGTTGCCTCATTTATTTCTCATTGGGTTTTCATGCCGTTTAATCCATTTAGCTGCAATTTAATCAAAGTGTTTTGCAATGCGGTAAAGAATATGCATACGTCATCGCCATCGTGTACATATTGAAATTGTGAGCAATTTGCAGTTGCAACTGCAAGCATAATAAAAATTAGAAATGCATTCCGAATCGCCAATAAACAAACTTCTAGCAGGGATGTCCTTGTGCCAGTTGGCAAACGTTGAGCTCTGATTGAGTGACTGACTTACTGACTCAATGACTCGCTGCCTGACACCACCACATATCAAATTATCTATAAATTGCATTTGCGGGAGCACGCCATCGATGAGGATATTTTTGCATATGCCGTGCCATCGAGTTAGATTTGATTGTTTTTTATTGTGCAGGAGAGAGTCAGTAAATCGCCTGCCGTGTGAAATTTCATACTTCATTCATATCAAATGTCAAAGATTTCGATTTGATTTTTTCCCTGCACAATATAATCCTATAAACTCTAGGCATTGCAATCAATTTGTAGAGCACAAACTGCCAACATGCTTGAGTCTTATTTCTTATGCTTTATTCTGGGTATTTACCCGAGATTTGAATTTAATTTTCAGGTCACACAAAGGAGGACACGCTGAATATCTGTGAGTGTGCTATGTGTAGAGCTGTGAGTGTGTATGTGTGCAACTAAGGATGTGCCAGTTGCTTTGCTTGGTAGTCAAGTGACAAGCAAGGCATAAAAAATGCAATAAATATTTAAATTGCGATATCAACGAACTGCACGCAAATAAGAAACTGGGTTCAGGGCCCTTCAAAAACTAGGCTAAATGTGGATAATACTACGAAATAATTAAATGAAATGTGGGTGCAATGTTGTAATCATTAATTTAATTAAAAGCCTGCAAGGAGCACAGAGCCTGGTACCAACAAAATTTCAAATCCGAAATGAATAAAATGTTATTTATATGTACATCAAATTAATCATTGAATGTTTAAATAAATTTCGTCATGACAACCTAAGTTTGATTCCCCTCTTGATCAAGCTAAACTTTGTTTTTCAATCGTTTAATATTTAAAGCTTTACATTTTTACAACAATCGGATACGACAACAACGGCAACAACTACATAAGAATCGCCACTGAACGGCAATTTATATTATCAACAGTAAACAACAAACAACAACAACTACAGCTGTAAATTAACAACTAAAGAGCAACAACAACAATCGTGTCAAGTTCAACAAAAGCTTCACCCGCAGCTGCTGCTCTTGTTGTTGTTGTTGTTGCTTCTGCTGTTGCTGTTGCTGTTACTGGTGCTTTTGTATCTTTTATTTTTAAAATTCGTGGCACGCACATAACCAAAAACCTGTTAATGCGTTAGCTTCATTTTCTTTCCTTTTTCGCCATTCAAAAAATGCACCCACGCGGCTCTTGAAGAGACTCTCCCGTTGACACAGCGAGACTCCAAAGAGAGTGCAGCAACTCTTTGAAGAGAGAGGGCTAGAGAGATCTGACCTTAAAAATAATTAATAGTTGACAAAAATGAAGATACGCACACACGCATATTTTCCTGTTCATTGTGAACCAAATACTCTCAGATTTCGAAGCAAAAGAGACTTGGCAGCCTTGCTCAATCTCCCCAAACCTAACATAAATTAACGCAATTTTTAAACAAACTCAAAAATTAAATGTAAAATAAAAGCAAATTTAGTTGCACTAATTTGCTAATGGGCCGCATATATTTTCATTAGCGAATTACACAAAAACAGCATAAAAACGTGTTGCTCATCAAACACCAAACAACAACAACAACAACAACAGTGGCAGTGGCAGCAACAACTCAACAAGTCGCAGCATCATTAAAGACCCGCGACTTGGGTCAGATGACACGATTCGGCTCTTTCAGCTGTCAATGTGGCGCTCACTTCACTATCGCTATCGCTCTCTTTCACTGTGTATCTCTCCGTCTCTTCTCAGCTCAGAAAGCCCATTAACAGGGCTGACTGCCTGTGCAGACTGATCGCTCAGAGGGCATACAACTCAGCGCCGAACAGCGCACTGACTGTCGACTGTCGCGAGTGGCGCCGCTTTGCTCCGAGCTTGTCTTGAACTTTGGCAGTCGTTTATGGTTGTTCCATGCGGCGCGTTGTCCCATCCGCGCACCGATCTCAACCTAGTACCGAACCTAGTACCGATATTCGCGGTAATTAAAACTAACCAATTTAGGCACAAAGTGAAAATTGTATTTACCCAATCTCAAAACTCAACACTCGACCTTCCAGGCCTTCTTCAAATCGCGTGCGCCCGTTAAATAAATGTGTGGTGATTTTATCGTTCACCTATACCCTGTAACCATCCTGGCCCAGATAAAATCTGATAGCCTGTTACGTTACCTTCGTGTGCGACCAAAGCGTATGTGTCGTGTGTGCTTGTGTGTATGTGTGTGCGGTATAGAACAAATAAAAATGTGTCGCAATTATCTTCAGCTGTCAGTTGGTGGATGAGCTTGAGCGCGTCAAAGTGTCGACCCAATTAAATTAGTCAAAAATATTTGTACAACAAAATTATAAGCAAAAAATTAAAAAAAAAAAAAAGCTTTCACCTAACAAAGCGACGAAGGCGAAAACTCGTTTTTTTTTGGCGCTTTTACAACGACAAAAGCAAATAAGAGACATTATAAATTACAATATTTCTTATATGTATACATACTACACCAAACCAAACTAAACCGAACCGAACCGAAGTGAACGAAGCCAAAGCTAACCCCAAGAAAAACAACAACAACATCAACAACTACATCTACTACAACGGCAACGGACGCATCGCAGCGCATTCAACAACTTGTTTATTTCAAAACCTATAAGTATATATAACAAAAGGCAAAACCTGAAAGCGCGTATCTTATAAATAGTGCGCTTTGTTTCGGCACCCCAACAACAACAACCGCTGTTGGCCGCTGGTCACAGCAACAACCACAGCAACCACAACACTGTCTTGGCGTAGGTCAGGCGACTCCAGCGAGACAGCTAGCTTAATAAATAATTCACAAACTATGCGCTGATTGAGCTGCCGGCTGAATTCAAGCTGAGATTGAAGTTCAAGCAAATATCTTAGACACCGAAATTGCAGTAAATTGGCCCATGGGTCAACACTTGATCTCTTCCTGAAGTTTATTGGAGATTCAAAATGATCCACTGGTCATTAATTATCAGCGCCCTGGGCGTTATCGTTGCCGGTCTGGGAGGCTACTGTGGTTGGGCTCTATTCCCGACAATGATTCACAAAAAGGTTGAACAGGTGAGTCGCAAATCAAACCGAAATAGCGAATCTGTGGTAGAATTAGCGTACACCAAAGATTGTAATTTTTTCTTGGTTACACAAAGTGTTTGCTTTTAGCACATATGAGTAATTCGAAAATAACACTTCGAAAACCTCGTGATTCAAAATCAAACAACAAAATTATCAGTTTTTTAAGCTATACTTTAAGTAGTAACTTTGATTTCACAACTGACCTTTAAAAGGACGCTTCTCAACATCAATTAAACATTTTTTCTATGCAATTTTTTCTACAAAATTTCCCTTATAAAAGTGAGACTAAAAGGGTATTTAAGAATCACAGAAGACTTAATCGATATTTTCTATTTATTTTATTAAACAAATATTCTATGACATCCATATGCAAAGAGAAGATACGCTTGGATTAATTCCAGAAAACAATTCAAGGACTACATTCCACTTACATGATTAGATGTTCCAAAAGTTCTAGCAAGTACATAAAGCACTTAAGTTAGCCAATTGTTGACGCCAAACATGGCCTTCTATAGAACATGAATGCAATACATTAAAAGGCAGGTACAACTCATTACCATTACCAAATATCTCTCGACGATCTACAGTTTCAACAGAGCCCAAACAACGTTTCATTATAGCCATAAATGACACTGCAGAACACGATAAAAATGCGCTTACAATTGCATTGGGAGTGTCTAGTCTAATTGCTGGTCAAAACAAGTTTAATGGAATGAATCTAAAACTAAATAAATGCTTGCATGCATTATCTAATATATTTCTTAAACACATAACAAACGCAACCAATTTTCCTGTTTCATTTACTGCGTCCGTATCCATCACATTTTTAGAATGCTGACTAAATTGAAATGCCATCAAAAAATACATTCGAATGAATTTCCTAGAAAACGATGAAAGTGTCTGAGAGTCAAAAGTGTAATCCCTGATTTTAAAATCATGTGTATGTAAAAGCATCTTATTTATGGCTTTTTGAATTTGACAGACGATCGAAGTTGCTCTAAATGTATCTTTTACGTAAACTAATGGTTGATGGGTCCTCAGCATTAGTTCTCCGCGTCGCACGGTGAATTGTGGTGGGCTGACTCATTACAAGATTCACGATTCAGTTGTTGTTTATTGTTAACGTAATTAGAATGCGCACATCGGTTTTTAATTGCCCTGGCCCTGCCCATGGCAGCCGAAGCCGAAGTCACATTAATTGCGCTTTTAGAGTTGTCGTTGTCATGCTTTCAGTACGCAACTCTTGGGAACCTTGCCCGCTTATAGCGACCTGGCGCCCATGAGAGAGGTCAACTCATGTTGTTGGTTAGCTACTGTTCGTTTTAAGTTTCTCAGTGTTTTATGAGCCATTGAAGTTCCGTGTCATACGTATCTTTTGGATGCAATCTAGAATAGTTAAAACCCAGTTAATGTGGCCAAGAAAAGCACCTTATTTTAAGTCTTTTATCGCCTTCAGGTTGAAGGTAACTTTGCTTGTAAATATTTTCTATTTGAAATTCAAAGCAAATATAATAAAAATAAATTAAAATTCAAAGCACTTGAATTACTTCGATGGTCAATTGCTGCTTGATATTTGAGGTATGAGTACTGTCGCCGCTTGCTGCTTTTTGCTTGTGCAATAGGTCAAAAGGCATTCACAATACAATTATCATAAATATTATTCATTATCTAGAAAGTTGCAGCAATTAAATATTACGCATTCGGCGAATTGACCCCATCGCTGATCACATTCTGAACCCCTTAACACTAAGCTGTTGAATTTGCATTCGACAATCTTATAATTTCAGTCACGTTTTGGCACTCGAACTGGCTTTGATTTGTTGTTGTATTTGTTGTTTTTGATTTTGTTTTTGCTTTGCGCCGACACATTGTTAAAAATGGTCAATTTCGCAATAATTATTTTGTTTTTTTATTATTATTATTTTGTTTGGCTGCCGCCTGATTTTTGGGCCAGTGTCAACACGTTGATATTGTGACTATCTCCAGCTCTCTTTGGTTTGGAGCTCTTAAGGTTAATCAAACGTTTTGTATGCTCTTCGATAGCTATGCGCAGCAGCGACAGTCCAACCGCCCGACAGACTTGATAGCTTGATAGTCGCGATGGTCAATGCGTGTACATTGACCTTGAAGTGGTGTAGTAATTCGTATGTAGTTTTTCGAAGATTTTGGACAATTCTTCAATTATATCATGTACGTACGTGGCATTACTTTAACCTCATCGTAAAATTATAGTGCTAGTCATGTTTAAGGCTTGGCTTCATCATATATTTTATGTTTTGCCAATTTTGTTACATATCTACATACTTTATAAGGGAATTGTAAATATTAGTTGAGACTTCTAGTCAAGGCGCTACAGAGTGTTAATTGTATAACAGGGTCGCAAGTCGATTTGTGTGCAAATTCAAGTGTATTAAGTTCTCTTGAAAGTTAACATAAACATTTACACATGGACCATCACAGTTATATTGCCCCGTTGAACTAATCAAGTACTTTGATTCAATTTGGCCAACTCTCCCCCAATTATAATAATGATCAAGATGCTTCTGCCTTTAAAATATAGTTGATTTGTTTTTCGCTTTGGTCATTGCACCTGAATGCCGACTTAATACGACTCAGAAAAAATACAAGTTAGAAGACAAGGAATAATGATAAAAATGGAATGTTGTTGAAATGTTTGTGTTATTATTATTATTATTTCTTCTCTCATTATACAATATGGAAGAAAAAACTGGTTCATAGTCGACAGTTTGGCGATTAGATGATGATGTTAATGTGACGCTTATGGTCACTAATTCATCATTTTTGTCGTCTTATAAAATAGTGTGGGTAAAACGGACAGACGACTGCAAACAAAACGTAAATGTTGTTTATTAAATGATAATTAACTCACGATTACAAAAAAAATAAGTGACAGAGTGTTGAGAATATTTATGATTTAGGAACAAATTAAGTTGTGAATGTGGTTATAATTTATCAATTTTCTTTCATCTATAGAGCGTAATAATATCTGACGGCTCTGAGCAGTACAAACGATTCGTCAATTTGCCGCAGCCACTCAACTTTAAGGTATACATTTTCAATGTAACAAATCCTGAAATGATACAACACGGCGCCATACCCATTGTTGAAGAGATCGGACCATATGTTTACAAGTAAAAGATGACTTTCAAAGCAGAAAATATGACCTCTAAGTTTAATTATTTCCGTAGACAATATCGGCAGAAGAAGGTCAAACATTTCTCCCGAGACGGGTCAAAGATCACCTATGTGCAGAATGTGCACTTCGATTTCGATGAGGATGCTTCAGCCCCTTACACACAAAGCGATCGTATTGTGGCACTCAACATGCACATGAATGTAAGTCCATAAGCAGATGCAATATATACGTACTACCTTAACAACATAATGCATTATATATTGAGATTCATATTCTTCTGATGCATCTTACAGGCCTTTTTGCAAGTATTCGAAAGAGAAATCACTGATATCTTACAGGGTTTTGCAAATAGATTGAACTCGCGCCTAAATCGCACGCCCGGTGTTCGCGTTTTAAAGCGTCTGATGGAGCGCATTCGAGGGAAACGTAAAGTAATTTTATTTACTACTAATTCTAAAGAGAGTCAATATTTACTCGAACATATTATGAACTTTGGCACAAGCAAGCATGATGGGTCAACATTTGTTTTTGTCATGAACTATGGACTCGGGTTTTTGGGTTTGGTTTCGGATTGAATAAGTTAACTAACTACACATTGACCCGAATTGTTTGTTAAGTAATGGATACTTCTATACATAAATGAAAAGCCAACGATAGAACTCAATTTAGCTGAAGATACAATCTGCATTACAACTGTGAAATTATTGCCTAGTGCCTAGTCCATTTAATTTAACTTGGCAGTGTTTGTCCTCTTTATAGCTGATGAGAGTTTCTGATAACTGCATCGATTTTCTGGCTTTTATAGTTATTAATTATTATTTCACTCCAGACAAACTCGTACGTAAAGAAATTCAGGTTTTTCGAATTTTATTTGTACGCTTACCTACACTATGATACTCAACAGTTGTATCAGGTCAGAGCTGAAACACGTTCCTAATATTAAAAACAATAGCGATAAGATAATAGTACACAAAGGTCGAATTTCTATTTCTATTTACTAACTTACCTTGGCATTTAAGCCTCAAATTGACTGACAGAACTTGAGGCTTAAATGTCATACTCTGTTCATGGATATTAACGTTAATAACACTTTTAGCGCCCTTTAGCTGGGTTAACGGCATCTTAATCAGCCTTATTGAAGATGTCAAAGTAAGTTTTAAGTTTTGTCTATCTGTCAGTTTTGTCAGCCTGTTTCTATCTATTCCTATGCATGTTTATTAATTACAATATTGCTCATTAAACTCAAGTTCATACACAGCGCTACACATCACAACTCATCATCCAACTAAATAACGCTATTCATATTGATTGGCATGAACCTTGGCTAAGAAAACTATTCCCAAGTGTAAATATTTTGATAAATTGACAACTGAATTTCAACGTTGCTTCTCAGATCGATTGGAATTGGTTGTCAGTCAACCAACTGAGATAGCTAACTACTCGTAACACAGCTAACATTTGCCCTCCGTTCTTTAAGTAATTAATAATAACAATTTTTAGTCGCTTGCCAATTTTCTGTCTATTAATTTGGTTAAGCTTTCAGCAAACGCTTTATTCAACAAATTTCTATGACTAATTATCCCGCTACCGCTTGACGCCTTTCCTGGTTTTGACCCATTACTATATTAAAACTATACTCATCCGTTACCTTCACGTCACCTTCGCTTCTTCCAGTCTGTGCTGCAAATTGGTGAGAATGATCCAGGTCTGGCACTGCTCCTGGTCCACCTAAATGCCAATCTTAAGGCGGTGTTTAATGACCCCCATTCTATGTTTGTGCACACATCGGTGCGCGAGTATCTCTTCGACGGAGTACGCTTTTGCATCAATCCCCAGGGTATTGCAAAGGCCATTTGCAATCAGATTAAGGAAAGTGGATCTAAGACAATACGCGAGCAGAGCGATGGCAGCCTGGCCTTCTCCTTCTTTGGACATGTACGTAACAATGAAATTAGACCATAAACCCTATAACAACTGTTCCTCTTTCATTTACAGAAAAATGGATCAGGTCACGAGGTTTACGAGGTGCACACGGGCAAAGGCGATGCCATGAAGGTGTTGGAGATACAGAAACTAGACGATTCACACAATTTACAAGTGTGGCTCAATGGCAGCAACGAGGGGGAAGCATCTGTCTGTAATCAGATCAATGGCACAGACGCCTCCTCGTATCCCCCATTTCGACAGCGAGGCGACTCCATGTACATCTTCAGTGCGGACATTTGTCGATCTGTTCAATTGTTCTATCAGTCAGACATACAATATCAAGGCATACCCGGATTCAGGTACTCTATCGGTGAGAACTTTATCAACGACATTGGACCTGAGCACGACAATGAATGCTTCTGTGTGGACAAGCTGGCCAATGTCATAAAGCGTAAGAACGGATGCCTCTATGCAGGTGCATTGGATCTGACAACCTGTTTGGGTAAGCGTCTTCATTCCAGTGGCTCTATTCATAGATCTAATATTTTAAATGATCAGCTTAACTATTCAGAAGCCCACAATATAAAATTAAAATCTATCTGATCGCTTTACTTAACATATTTGTTTCTATTCCATAAATCCGTTTTAATTTAATTACCACATTATTTATGTATATATAAAAATGTTTATTTGACAGCTTTTTGGCTAGATACTCAATATTGGATATGCTAACGACCTTAAGGCCCATTAGTATGAGCATTAATTAGACTACCCCCTCGAAGAGGGCACAAAACAGTTGACCAATTATCTAACCGCGTTTGTCACATCCAAAATTAAACTCACCTAGTGGACAGATACTTCTATCAACTTTCAGTTTCAGCATTAATATCAAAGATTTGAATAAACACAAACGAATGCGAATGCGAGAATACATATGAACATATGCAAAATAAATCCAGAAAATCCGGAAATGCTTGACATGCTTGTTTGCGCCTCACCTGAGATTAACGTGTTTGTTTAGTCTATGATTATATTTTATATTTCATATGCTAATGACTATATGTCATATACACAGACTACTGTAGGACCGCCCGCCCCCAGCATCCGTCTGATTGTAGAATTATGTTTTAGTGTTATTATCAATATTATTAACATTGTTTCCACACCAGCTTATATATTTAAACAAGCTCAGATCGCATTCATTTCATCTGATATCAATTTGATGTTGATTTTATGCCAATTGGAGGTGCAAAGGCAACACATAAACACGCAGCTCATTAAATTCAAATCATTCGCTTGATAATAACAATAAAACTTCAAAGAATATCAAATTCCTTCAAGCATCTCTAATGCCATCTCAAAGAACTTAAATTTGCACACGCGCAAGGCCAAACGCCAATTGCAATTGGAGCAGCATCTATGTGGGTCGAATTAAAGTACATATTTGATTTTTGTTTCTAAGCTAGACACAAAATTAAGGGTACTACAAGGAATTATGAGTTTGATATTAAACTTTAATAGAGTACAGTACTGTAAGTACTCTTTCTTTTTCGTGGGGCAGGAAAAAAATGAGTTTGAGAAACTTTCAATCTTTTGTGGGGATTGAATTACTATCAGGGTATTTTTTGTTCGGTATCCTAGTGATATTCTATATTCTTTTATGTGGTCTATTGAAGCGGCGTTTGTTGACCCATTCCAATTTATTGTTAATTTCTTAATTAACACTTCAAACAAGCAGTGGCAGATCTCAGCAAAATGACGAACAAGAAGAGAATATTGCGAGTATTGCGCATTTGAAATTAAAAGTGTTGACAGCTGGTTTTATAGCTTCTGAAGTGCTCATCAGCTCATTATGATCTTCCTCGAGTGCGCTCTACAAATTGAAGCATTAAATTCCATATTCTTTATTACTAGTATTTCTCGTGTTATTTTATTTCATTTTATTATTCATTTTGTTGCTTCGTTTTGTTTTGTTTGGGTGTTTGCTCGACGCACGTTTCGTCTTGAGAATCTTGCCTTTTAATTGGCAAAACGTGAGTTAACAGTTTCATTATGAGCGTTTGAGATATTTCTCGAATGTTTGCTGTTCGTCCATTTGAGGAAACTCTAACAAATTGGTTCAATGCTGACACTAAATAAATAAATACTAAATAAACAATTGAAACCACTTCCGCGCTATACTGTGTTTCACTGTACTTCGCTCGCTGAATTATTTATTAAATCTTTGGCATGACGACCTACCGATCCATTGAACTCTACTTTGTTCTCGCAATATTGATGTTCAACAATTTTTGTAAATATTTTTTATATTTAATGTAAACGGAGACTCAATCCAGTTTACATTTTATAAATATTTTTAACTTCTCCATTGGCAGCTTAATTATAATATCATGCAAATATTAATGGATCATAATAAATGAAAGCAATTTAATTTTTTTTTATTTTTTTTGCAGATGCGCCTGTCATATTGACGTTGCCTCATATGCTTGGCGCCTCGAATGAATATAGGAAAATGATCCGCGGACTCAAGCCAGATGCCAAAAAACATCAGACCTTTGTGGATGTGCAATCGGTAAACAGACTCATCGATCCTTGAACCCAGTTAACTGCATAAAAATACTAATTATAATATACAATTATATAGTTAACGGGCACTCCACTGCAGGGCGGAAAGAGGGTGCAGTTTAACATGTTCTTGAAGAGTATTAATCGCATAACCATAACAGAGAACTTGACCACAGTGCTTATGCCCGCCATTTGGGTAGAGGAGGTCAGTAGCCTAGCCAGTAGCCTATAAGCTACACGTCAAGCAATTATTAATTTGTGTCATTACAGGGTATTCAGCTAAACGGCGAGATGGTGAAATTTTTCAAGAAAAAACTCATCAACACGCTAAAAACGCTAAACATTGTCCACTGGGCAGGTCTATGCGGTGGCATGGGAGTTGCGGTTCTGAGTTTAATTTACTATATCTATCAGAGGACTCATCCAGCAGAAGCACCAGTGAAGTAAGGAGGAGGCTAAACTGATAGAGTATATGAGTACCTTGATGTTCTTAACTGTTATGAATGTATTTTATTAAAACTAATTATTATTTTTATTGTTATAATCTATGCAACAATTTGCTCCTATTGACGACGAATTTGTATATAATTTATTTTTTAAATGTGATTTTATTATATTGTGATTTAGTGTGTACTAAAACTTGTTGAATAAAAATGAGAATGAAAACAAAGTGATTTATTTTCAAATGTATTTCCTATGAAATTTCTGAGTAACCAACTACTTAGATATTTACGAATTCCATTTAGTTCTTCCTAGAACTCTGGTAATGATCAATTTATTCGGCAAACATTTCAACCACAAAAGCCACTTTAGTTGTCGGCTTAGAGTCTTTGTTTACACCTTGATCTAAGCCAAGCCAAGTTCAAGATCAAGTGTTAGCGAGTAAAAGAAAAACATAAAATATTCATCAAACGAATCAATCAAAAAACGAAAACAACAAAAATGTTCATTAAAATTTGCGCAAAACTGCTAATTAAATCATACTTTAAATACAGTTGCGAAAGCCTGTAGATAAAAAAAGGTTGCTACGAAATCTATAAAACAGTATTTTCAGCTTGAGCAAAATTTGAAAACAGTGGATTGACTAAGTCGAAGATATGCAAACACACAAAGATCAACAATACACCAAGGTGTTTGATGTCAATGTGATTGAGACACACAGACTCGGCGTTTGGGACTGTCTCTCATTTGGATTGACAGCTATACACTGCGTAACGGCTGAGCTGGTACATTGCTTAAACTGATGAACTGTCGACTGGACGTGGGGCGTGGGGAAGGCTTTTAAAATCAAGAAAAAAAAATCTATCTTGCTCGTGCTAGTGCTTTGAGCTCAAGTCCGCTGTGCTTAACTCGTTCTGTCTGTCTCTCTGTTTGTTAATCTGTTAAATGTTGCTGTTGTCCAATAAATATTGTAAATTAATTTCATTAGCAATATTCTAGTTAATGGCTAATGGCTGCTCCAAAAACTTTCGCATCTTTAACGATCGCAGTCAGTCGTCCCTCTCTCCTCTTTCTCCTTTAACTGTTTGTGGCCTTTCGCGCGTGGACACTTTAGACAAAGTGTCGTTGCTGTCAGAGCTATCGAGAACCTTAACGTTTCCATAGACCTACCTGGTCAATAATTATGCAATACACACAGACAAAGCTACAACCAGTTTGCCATCGCTGTCGTCATATTCAAATCGGCCCCAAGCCCCAACTTAACTTTCGGCTCAAGATGAGCTCCATCCAATCGTTTAGTCTACAACGGAACGCGCAAACGCACGCAACGCGGCAACAGCAATAGCAACCGCAAAGAAACGCGTCGAGTGTGAATTCATTTAAATATACATTTTAAATTCAAATTCGACTCGGCTAAGGACTGTCGCATCTTCACATCAAGCAACTAAGTATAAAAAGGCCGATCGTTGAGCACTTTGGTGTCAAAACATCGCGAGATGTCGTCAACTGTGGGTCGTGTCCCGCTCAGCCTGATGGTAATGCTGATGCTGCTCTTACCGCTTCAGTTCCAGCCTATTGCGGGTAGAGTCTTTGAGCGATGTGAGTTGGCTGGACTTTTGGTGCATCAGTATGGACTGCCACCTGCCCAAGTGGCCACTTTAGTCTGCATAGCACAGCACTCGAGTGATCTAAATACAGCTGCTTTTGGCGGTGGGAACGGACCGGGAGGTGGCTCCCATGGCATTTTCCAGATAAGCGACGTTTACTGGTGCTCGCCACCTGGGCAGGGTGCGGGCTGTGGATTAAACTGCGCTTCTCTGCGGGATGAAGACATTGCTGATGATGTTTTATGTGTGCGCAAGATATTTGCCGAGCATCAGCGGATCTCTGGAGATGGATTCACAGCCTGGCAGGCGTACAACACGTATTGCCGTCGGGATGCGACCTCTTATGTGAGTGGTTGTGGATTGTCGGGTGATAAGAAAGCCTTGCAGGTGGCTGCATCTTACCTGCAACCGCAGCAAGTAAATGTTGGCTATGTCCATCACGGGATCGCCTCTTATCGGCCTCAGGGCAAGATCTACAATCGCTGCGAGCTTGCCCAGGAACTGTACTATCAGCACAAGCTACCCATGCAACAGATTCCCACCTGGGTGTGCATAGCCCAGCACGAATCCTCCTACAACACGGCTGCTGTGGGTCGCCTCAATGCCGATGGCAGCGCTGATCATGGCTTGTTCCAGATCAGCGATCTCTTCTGGTGCACACATGATCAACGTGGCGGCAAGGGATGTCATGCCTCTTGCAACCAATTTTTGGACTCGAGCATAGCCGATGACGTGCAGTGCATCAGACAAATTCACCAAGAGCATACACAACTCTCTGGAGATGGCTTTACTGCATGGACTGTTTATAATCGGGACTGTCGCAATCAGCGTTATGAGCAGGTTGCTGCCTGCTTTGCGAAGCCTCAGGTGCCCTCCCATCCTAATGCTATTGAATACTCTGGGGTCAAGGTCAGTTACGCCTATCAACCGCAACCAAAGCTGCAGCCCGCCACGACGCCCAATCCATACTATCGACCCAGCAGCAAGCTGGTCTCCTACCAGTCGGCGCAGGCCACATCGAGCTATCAGGGCAATCCCTTTTTGCGATCTCGTTTGCCAGTTGCCCAATCTCAGACGCAGATTCAGCATCATCCAAATGCGATTGGATACTCTCAAAAGTCATATCAAGTTACGCCTGCCAATCCTTTGCTCAGCTACAAACACCACACTACCCCCAAACAACAACAGCAATACTATCAACACTACCAACAACAACACTATCACACTACACCCAAACGAGCTGGTAAAGTTTATTCTCGATGTGAATTGGCACAAGAGTTGTATTTCTCACACAAATTTCCCATGCAGGATATAGCCACTTGGGTGTGCATCGCCGAGCATGAGTCGCGTCTGGATACGGCTGCAGTGGGTCGACTGAATACGGATGGTAGCGAGGACCACGGTCTATTTCAGATCAGCGATCTTTACTGGTGTACGCATGGAGGCGGCAGGGGCGGCAAAGGATGCCACATCGACTGCAGCAGGCTCTTGGACTCGGACATTGAGGATGATGTGCAATGCATTCGAACTATCCACGAGGAGCATACGCGCATTTCGGGTGATGGCTTTACAGCATGGACTGTCTACAATGGCCACTGCAGAAATCGCAACAGAGCAGAGATCGACAGCTGTTTTGACCATAATGGACTGCCGAAGCCTGTCAAGCAAATCACGGGTGAACCAGATGTTGTCAAGTTGTCAAGGCCCAAGGGTAAAGTCTACAGCCGCTGCGAGTTGGCCCAAGAGCTTCATCACAAGCACAAGCTGCCCATGCATGAGATCCCCACATGGGTGTGCATTGCCGAGCATGAGTCTTCCTTCAACACAGCTGCTGTAGGTCGGCTCAACGCAGATGGCAGCGAAGATCATGGGCTTTTCCAGATCAATGATCTATACTGGTGTACCCATGGCGAGGGCGGCGGTAAAGCTTGTCACATTGAGTGCGATCGATTGCTCGATTCTAATATTGCTGATGATGTCCAATGTATTCGTACCATTCATGAGGAGCACTCACGCATATCGGGGGATGGATTCAATGCCTGGACTGTCTACAATGGTTACTGCAAACATCAAAGCCTGGCACAATTGAGCGATTGCTTCAAGGGCAATGAAATTGATGAGGTATTGAATTCAAGCCACTCTGGACAACGACCACAAGCTCAAAAGCCAGAGAAGACTCCCTCGAAGGTGTCTGCGAATCTTCAAAGCTTTGGTTTATCTACTGTGATTTCAGTTGCCAATGACCCTTATGTTTTGAATCCTTTCCTGCAGCAACTTCGTCCTCAGCAGCGACCTCAATCTCAAAAGCAACAACAGACAAGTCCAAAGATTTCTATAAATCCACAAAGTTCGAATTCATCCCAATCTAGCCACTTCTTCACTACACATTCAATTCCCAGTCAGCTTTATGGTTCGAATCCTTTTCTGCAGCAACAGAAACAACAAACTGACAAGATCGTTCACCATGCCTCTGCACCCAAGTCAAGCTATGATCGAAATCCATTCCTAAGCCAAATTAAAGTTCCATTTGGCAATAGCATCGAATCCATAGCGCAACGCCAACCGTTAAGTCAGTCGGATTACAGAAAAGCCTATCAATCTAATCCATTCCTGAGTAATCTAAGTAAACCAAACATTGTACCAGATATTAATAGACCTAAAATAAGTACAACTATAAAACCTGCCAAGCCAACTAAACCCCCAATTCATCCATACGTTAATAGTGACAGTTTTCGTCATGAGATTAGTAAGTTTACGGCAACATCATCGACACAACCACCAACCACACATAATAATGTTTGGAAAACAACACATACTACCGCCAATCCAAAAACAACTACTAGACAGTTTACAACACCGAAAACGACTACTCGTTCCTACACAACAGCTAACCCATTCAAAAGTACTTGGTTATCTATAACAACGAAAAGAACAACACAAGCTCCTTTAACATCGACCACACATCGAGTAATTACTACAAAGCCGACAACATCAACCAGAGTCACACAGCATACAACTACAAAACAGTCGACAAAGAAACCAAATTTGTATTCCACTACAAGCACTTTGACTAGGCAGACAACACCGAGTTCAACCAGACGACATTCGCCTACTACACCAGCTGCATCCAATCGCCCCACATCACCTTCATATTTTAGCCATCATTCTGCTACAAATAATAATTTTACAACTCCGAGATCCACGACAACTTCGCACACAACTCAATCTACTCCTGTGAGATCAACTACTCTATCTACGACAACAACGAGACCCACGACAAGGTTCACAACAACCAAAACAATTTCTCGTTCCCCAACAAAACCCACGACAACAAGAGCCACAACAACAAGAGCAACTTCTCGTTCTACAACAACGAGAGCCCCGAAGCCAAGCACCACATCAACAACAATATACTCTAAAACGACATCTTTTCCCCCAGCAAAATCAACTTTTCGTTATACAACAACCAGAGCACCTGCGACTAGATCAACTGCTCGCACTACAGAACATTATCCCAGAACGACGAGATCGACATTTCCACCCACAATCAAAACAAATATTCGTTTTAAAACAACGCAACCCACGATAATAAAATCCACATCATCGAGAACTCCTACAACGGGGCACAGTACAACGAGATTTACTACACCGAGACCGTCTTCAAAACCACCCATTACAACTAAGTTTACTACAACGAGATCAACTACAACGAAACCGACTACAACGAGGCCAACTACAACGAGACCCTTCACAACAAGACCAACTACAACGAGACCAACTACAAGCAGATTCCCAACAATAACTACTTCTCGTCCTCTAACAATAAGACCTTCCACACGTCCCACAACAACAACTTGGCGGCCGATTATTAACAAGTCACCGCAGCCTTCATCTACAACACCACGGCCTTATCTGTTTTCCTCGACAATGACACCCACAACTACAACAACATATCGACCAATAACAACAGAAAGGTTCACAGCGACTGCAGATCCCTTCAGTCATCCATTCTTTGCAAAATTCAAAGCACGATTTAACTCAAATCCTACATCAACTACGACTAGTCCAAAACCCACCTTGATATCACAGTACAAGCATTCCAACTTAAATTCTAGTCCGTATTACACCAAATTTCAGGATAACAGTGTAAAGGTCGCATCCAAAACAGTTTACACCTACAATTTTGGCCACAACCAAACAACCACAATGCGACCCTAACAACCTCTAAACCCACCGAAAATCACTTGTGGTGAATGTGGAATGGAAGGAAATGTCTTGTAAATAAATTTGAGTTATACGGATAGTTTAATGTAATGAAAAAATACTCGTAGTTAAACCATAAATTTAGGATTCAGATAATAAAATGAAATTAACGACATGCAAATATTTAATATGAATATTAAATCGATACAATGACCAGTCTAAAGACCTGAATGACACGCTTTTAGACTGTCAACTAACAAGAAGAGATGCTTTGATTAATTTCATTAACTTGTTTTCGATCGCCATGTTAGCTATATTCTTATTTAAAAGTAAAATTATTTAAAATACGACAAAGACATGATAAAACAAGTTATGAGAGATAACTTCCATTTAAATTTGAAGTTTAATTAAAGTGAATTTGTAAATTTGCACAGGTTCATTACCTGTCTTTCAAACTGGTCAAGTGTTATTAAACGTTCCCGCCCAATCTAATCACATTTTACAGCACATAAGAGATGTAGTCATAGTCGAATCACAATAGATAAATTATTACAAATAGATAAATATCGTCAACATGAAATATTTAAAATGTTTACCACACAATGTCGGAATAGGCAAAAAATAAAATGAACACATTTTTTCATAATTATAAATGTTACCATGGATATATATTGGAAACAGTATTTGTATAAAGCATACCTGTGAAATCTTGTCGCATTTTGATCCTTATATGCGTTGGCCACACTGAAGTAAAATCTTAATCTGCTTGCGGTGGACGGTTCACAAACATCCAATTGTTGATTTCGCAAAGAAAAACGTAGTATTTAACGTTAAAAATGCGCTCTGGTGTATACAATTGCAATGCAAAATGAATTAACGTGAGTGCTTTTTCAAATAAGCCACAAACTACGAAAAATTGCTTCAGCCTGTACCAACACCAGAACCAGACCGAGACCGTCGCCTGAAGAAAGCGACAGTCATCAAGCGATTAGCTTGGTAACAATTGTTGCACTATATTTATAAAAATATTGATCCCCCATAAATTATATTCGTCAATGCATTCGGACAGTAAGTCAGACATTATAATACACGAATGTGGCGGTAAAACGTGAGAATTCCGAGACGGAGTGACAAATTTTTAACTTGTGTGAAGTCGGCTGCGCGCAAATTGTAACTCACGCAAAGTTGGCTGCGCGCAAATATATGCTCACCTAATCTTATTTTTGGTTGGCAATGCCTTTTCGCTAGCGACATCTAGCGGATGAAAATTTTCAGCGTTGCGTTTTGTCCCTCACTTTTATCGACGTCTGTGCCCTTTTGCGCGTTTACTGTCGTTTTGCACGCGCATTCGTGAAAATGGCGGCGTTGTCGCTCGGTCGCTGCCAAATTTTTTGTACATCCAAAATAATCAAAATAAAGCGACAATAAATACAGTGTTCAACAAACAGTCTGTGCTAGAGGCCGCGTGCGCGCGTGTGTGTTAAAATACAATTAAAAAACCTTCTGATTAACCCAAAGAAAATATATAATAAAAGCCAGCTAGTGACAAGGAGTCAACGTCGTTGTCGCCAGCGTAGCAGCCGCGTGAATAAGCGAGAGTAAGTGCGAGCGAGCGCTTTGCTGTGGTTTCGCTTGTCAGCGGAGCACCCGCAGGCTTAGGCCAAGGTGATTACAGATATTTTTATGCTAAATAAGCATCGAAATGTCGTCTTGTTTGTCGGCTTTCACCTGCGTTCCATCACCCTCTCACGCACCCCTGTCCCATTCGGTGTTTTGAAACATCTGCAGCAGTTGCACTCAATACAAAAAAAATTTTTTATGACCCACAAATATAACTGTGCCCCTCTATAAAGAAGTTGCAAACGTGTACGGACACAACTCAGTTTATGTGAATAATTTGTTATAAACAAAATTAATCGGTGCCTACAAATTTGCTTGCAGTTTGCTTCCTAAGGCCACGAAGAATGCAAGTGATAAAGAACAGATGCAACCACATCATCAATAAAAACAACATGCTGCAAAGGCACAGTTGATCAAGCAATAAGGCGGCTAAAGAACACACGAAGCAGGAGACTGACTCTGAACGGATCCAGTTTTGGCTCTAAGCTCCAAGGCTTAATAAAGAAGACCGCCCCCACAATCGCCACACAATGAATAGTAGCCAAACGGCACCAACGGCCACATCGGCTACCAGCAATCGCATCACCTTCACCAGCCAACCGTTGCCTAACGGCACCATCAACATTGGAGGCGCACCGGGCACGGGTGTTGGACCAACGATCATCTCAACGGCGCAACTGCCGAATACGACGACGATCAAAACCATTACTTCGGGTATTGGTGGACATGGTGTTCCGGGCCTGTCGCAAGTGCATCATCAGGTGCAACAACAACACCATCAGCAGCAGCAGCAAACGCAATCAGTAGGTGCCACCCAAACACAAACCTTAGTTATTAAATCCAATCATCATGCTGTCACCCTACCGGCGGGTCTAGTATCAAGTGCACCAGCAGGAATCGTAACAATGACTAAGACCATCAATCAGGTATCCACCATCAAGTAAAACTCCAAAGTACTCGTATAAAAGCCAGGCAAAGGTTTCGCCAATATCTGCCTGCTCTACGTCCAATGGTTACTCCTGTCCCGCACACATACACGTACATCCACTTCACAACAATTTCTTTTGTTTCTATATTTGCCTAAGTCAGCTTTTCATTTAGACACGATTAGCGTGCGCCTTACAAAACTGTAGCACCAAAATTAGTTATGTCAGTGAATTTTCGATGCATTACGTACATTAGTTATTAATTAAAAATTAGTATATTTAAAATTAACGAGTCATTGAATGTTCACTGTATTTAAGAAAGTGCATTAATAACCTTTGGATGTTCTTGTTTTAAAGAAGCAAATTATTTCTGGAACTCATATTTTATTGGTTTACAATATTACTGATATTACCTGACCTATCAAAATTTAAATTCTTATGTCTCCTAAAATACTTCAACTTTCCTCAGTAAAACTAAGTCTTTGGTTTCTGCCCTCACTATTATTGCTTTTGATCAATAGATTTATTTGTAGACATCTTCTAAAATTTGATCATATGCTCATTTTTTCACTAAAATTGGTATTTATTTTGTGATTTTGCAAAATTGTCTTTTCTGAGCACATTTTTTGACTGATCACTGAGCCTTTTACTGATAACTTATACCTGTTTTCATTGACGAGACGTGACATGACGCAACTTATGTGAACTGCTGCATGTGTAGTGAACACAAAGACAAATGCTGAATTGAACTAAATCAAATTCTTTGACTTCTATCAGAGCTTATGTTGCCGCCTTTAGAAATCTCATTGCCTATCGAAATATATTTAAGACCTTGCTAATATCGAAACTCATTCGCAGGCCGGGCAGCCGCTGCACAACTCGATGCTGCCAGCTAGTGTTGTGGTCGGCATGCGCCCGCAGGCGCCGTCGCAACTGCAACCAAAGAACATGCCCGCCAACCCGCTAAGTCGCGTAGTGATCAGCAATTCCCATATGCCAGGTGTAAGGCCGCAAAGTCCATCGGTAAGTGAGGCTGAAGAGTCGGAGTTAAATGGAAGCTCATGAGTTTTGTTGTTGTGATGGGTTCCTTTCTACTAATCCACAAGGCTCCCACTTCCACCCATACACAGAGAAATTCTCACTTAAAAACATGCATACACAAAACACTTCCACGCATACATTATTAGCGGGCCAACTGTTCTCTGTCTATTCTTTATCTTTCTCTCTATTTTAGATAACTTTAAGCACAATTAATGCAGGACAAACGCCTGCGCTATTAGTAAAAACGGATAATGGATTTCAGCTGTTGCGCGTGGGCACGGCCACAACAACGGGCCCGCCAACGATGACACAGACCATATCCAACACCAGCAACATCAACAGTAACAACACAACAACAACAACCACAAATCATCCCACAACAACACAGATACGATTGCAAACTGTGCCGGCTGCAGCTGTAAGTAGATATCATGGCCAATCGTCATCACAACAACAACAGCAACAACAAACGCAGCAACAGCAGCAACCGCAACAACAGCATCAAACCACACAATCATCCTCACAAGCAACAACTGCCAGCACTAGCATTGCACTGCGCAAAACGATTGTCCGAACTTCATCCACAATCCTCCCATCCAGCAATAATAATATTAATAATAACACCACAACCAACACAACCACTACCAACAACAACAACAAACCCGCTACTAACCTGCAACAGCAACAACAGAAGCTACAGCTACAACTGAAGCAGCAGCAACAGGCACAGCAGCAACATAAGCAACAGCAGCAACAGGCCTCTGTCAATGCCAGCAGCGCAGCTGCCGCGGCCGCCGCTGCCGCTGCGGCGAATGTCGCGGCCACAATAAAGATCAAGCAAAACGTAAAAATCAAAATAAAAAATTTAACTTGCTTGAAAAGGAAATAGTCATAAATTTCCAATAATTTAAAATTTGCTACTTTTGCTCTAAAATGCTCGTACAATTCTCTTAATTGCCTTTCTCTTTGTCTGTTTATGCATTTGATCTGTTTTTAAAGCTAGGCTTTAGTTTCAATTTCAATTTTGTTCAGACTTTTCTGGTCAGACTTCAACTGATTGACCAACTTTTTCAATTTTGATTTCAACATAATAAGTATTGTACAATATATACATATTTATACTTATGCTCAGTTTTGCATGTTGCGTTGTAACTGTGTGTACTTAAGATGTATTTAAATATTTGTTTATCATTTTGTCATTCGCTGCAGTTCTACGCTGCGTTGCTGCTCAAATTGTCTTAAAAAATTGAACCTTAACCTTATGACTTAGCCCTTCAAAAGCAATGTCATGAACAATGATCATTTGGTTCACCGGGCCCCTTGGTGTATGTGTGACTTAATAAAATCGATAATGCATAAGAACAATTAATACCAATGCTTTAATATTATTCAAATAGTTAAAAGATTTTAATGTCTTCCAATTGCTCACTCATACACCAATCGTGGCCACCATAAAAATCATTAGATTTATTTCTAGCTATAACTTTAACGCTTATCACCTTTTTTTGCACTGACTGAACACCATATAGTTAAATGTTTCATTTAATGTGCATAATCGCTAATAAATATTGTTTTGTGTCTAACCGCAGTCGATGACCAACACCACCGCGTCGAGCAACATAATTGTGAACTCTGTGGCAAGCAGCAATGCGCATAATTTTGGCAGCGCCTCACAACCTCCTCATTTGGCGCAGCTGCAGCAACATCAGTCTCCGCATTTGCCACAGGTAACGCAGATCCAAACGATACCAGCAGTACAGCAATCACAGGCCAACAATGTGCAAATTGCATCTGCAGCGGCGACGGCATCTAATGCTGTGAACACCTCAACAACAACGGCTGCGCAGGGCAATACCAAAGAGAAATGTCGGAAGTTTTTAGCCAATTTAATTGAATTGTCGACACGCGAACCGAAGCCGGTGGAGAAAAATGTGCGCACGCTCATCCAGGAGCTGGTCAATGCAAATGTGGAACCTGAGGAGTTTTGTGATCGCCTGGAGCGTTTACTCAACGCCAGTCCACAGCCGTGCCTAATTGGATTTCTAAAGGTAATAAAGAATTTCTTCGGATTTCGATTATTCAACACTTACGTGTGATTGTGCTCCTACAGAAAAGTCTGCCACTTTTGCGCCAGGCGCTCTACACCAAGGAACTCGTCATTGAGGGTATTAAACCACCACCGCAGCATGTGCTGGGATTGCCTGGACTGCCACAGCAGCTTCCAGTAAGTCAACAATGGCATCAATTAATTTATATTATTATATTATTTTAAATTAATGAAATCCTTCGTAGAAAATTCAAGCACAAATCCGTCCGATTGGGCTTAGCCAGACAACGACCATTGGACAGACACAGGTGCGCATGATCCAACCAAATGCACTGGGCAACGTGCCACGGCCAACCATTGGCCATACGACGATATCCAAACAGCCACCAAACATTCGCTTACCAACAGCGCCGCGTCTGGTAAACACAGGCGCCATTCGCGGCCAAATGCCTTCGCTGCCAATGCCCACGCAGGCGGTAAGTTTTTAAAAATACATGTTACGAGTAGATGTAATTAATTAGCAACTCAATAGAACATTGTCCAAATCCGGGGCCCGCACAATGCTCAGCTTCAGCGAACAAGTTCGGTTCAGATTCGTGCCACGCCTCGTCCGCCAAGCAGTACGCCCACGAACAAAGTCACTGCCGTTAAAGTTGGCCAGACGCAGATCAAGGCCATAACGCCCAGTTTGCATCCGCCCTCGCTGGCGGCCATATCATCTAATAGCGGACCACCACCTACGCCGACATTATCGGTGTTATCGACTTTAAATTCGGCATCAAGCCCTTCGTTACCGGTGCCGTCGCTGCCAACAGTTCATTTACCACCGGAGGCGTTGCGAGCACGCGAACAAATGCAGAATTCGCTGCATCACAACAACAATAATCACTTTGAGCCGAAGCTGGTTGAGATTAAGGCACCACAACTGCCGCATATTGAACGTATCAATGCTTCGCTGACGCCTATTTCGGCCAAGACTCTGCCGCGTGGTGCAATGCCCATGGCTAACAAGTCAGTGAGTAAAAAGAAGAGGGATGCACTAGAACGGGACGGCAAGGATGAGAAGGTGAATAGTGGCAGTGGGATGGTCACATCCGCGGCAGCAGCTGCCAATTCGTTTTTCCAACAAAGTTCCATGTCTTCATCGATGTATGGTGACGATGATATCAACGATGTGGCAGCGATGGGCGGAGTTAATCTGGCCGAAGAATCGCAGCGTATACTTGGGTGCACCGAAAACATTGGCACTCAAATACGTTCTTGCAAGGATGAGGTATTTCTCAATTTACCTGCATTGCAGTCGCGAATACGCGCAATAACTGCAGAACGTGGTTTAGAGGAACCATCCCAGGATGTTGCCGTGCTCATATCGCATGCGTGTCAGGAAAGGCTCAAGAACATTGTGGAAAAGTTGGCTGTGATAGCGGAGCACCGCATTGATGTCATCAAGGTACGTACTAAGTCTATTTGATCTGTCCATTTATTAAATAATAATTCACAGTTGGATCCACGGTACGAACCTGCGAAAGATGTACGAGGCCAAATCAAGTTCCTGGAGGAATTGGACAAGGCGGAACAAAAACGACATGAGGAACTGGAGCGGGAGATGCTGCTGCGAGCGGCGAAGTCCAGAACGCGAGTCGAGGATCCCGAGCAGGCAAAAATGAAGGCGAGAGTAAGCACTCTTTTATTGCTATTTAATGTGCTTTGGTTCTATTTGATTATATCACATCTTTAAGGCTAAGGAAATGCAACGTGCAGAAATGGAGGAGCTGCGCCAACGTGATGCAAATTTAACGGCACTTCAGGCGATTGGACCGCGCAAGAAACTCAAACTAGACAGTGAGTCAACCGGCGTGGGGGTGGTGAGTTATCTGAACCAGACCAATATTATTTTCCTTACTTAACATATGATCTTATGGTAATTTTAGGGTTCCAGTGGCGGTGGTATGCTAAGTAGTAGTGGTACGACATCGACAACATTAAGGCCGCGAATTAAACGAGTCAATCTGCGCGATATGCTCTTTTACATGGAGCAAGAACGTGAATTTTGCCGTAGCTCGCTGCTCTTCAAAACTTACCTCAAGTGATCGCTGTTGGCGCGGCCGTTGTTCATAAGCACCTACGCTCCTGTACGGCTCCACCTTCTGTTACTGTCCTTGGTCTACTTCTACTTGCGCCAATCAGCTTCGTTCATAAATTTGCAATATACATTAGCTGTCACATTTAACTGCGTCGTCCCTTTGTTGTTTTAGTTAGACATACAAATTAAATTGTAATTTTAATTTTCTATAACTCAGTTCTCGTTTTCCAATTGAAACGCCTGCAACACTTAAACCAAACCAATCCAAAAACCAACATTAACAACAAAACTAATAACAAGAGAAACACAAAATCGTCAACGTGCAGTCAGCCAGTGTTTGATTTTGTAATGTTTAAATATAATTAATTGCAGTAATAATTGCATTGACGGCCTTATCTAAACGATATAAACATATAAATAATATGATTAAAATGTGTAGCTTAGTTTGTTAAACGAAAATCAAGCATAATTTTAGAATGTAAGTTAGCATTCGGTTAGCATTCAAAATCGATCATAAGGGGGTTTTTAAAACCAAAACCATATTGCAAGCAAGTGAAAGAAAGATAAAAACAAACAAACAAAAGAAATATCCACATTATGCATACATTGAACTAGTTGTAGTTGTTTAAACAAATTGATGTAATTTTAATTAGCTTATGAATAAAACAAACAGAAACAAGCAAACAAAACTAAATAGATGTGTATAAAGTGCAGACTAAGTTTTTTCTATAGTTTAACTAGGTAAACAAACACATCGTAATTAACAAATTTACAGCAAATAGAACTAAAGCCCGAGCGTAGATTTAGACACTAAGCGTACATATGTTTTATTAGTGGCACCTTCGCGTGCGTCTTATAATGTTCTTGCAGGTAGAATTTTCTTTTGAACATTTGCACCAGCCACGAAATAGTTCAATTTTATACAAAATGCAGTAAGCAGTAATATTGTAAAATACACGGGAATCAATTGACCACGTACATATTAAAAACATAAAAAAAATCAACTTTAAATTCTGTGTGTGTGCTAAAAGTTACAATTTGATCATGCAAATTTCAACAGCGCATAGCTTAGAAGGCATATAACTGAATATATTATATACATCTATAAATATATACATACATATTATGTTTTACCATTAATAATTACAAAATATAAAGCAAAACCTATTGTACGTATAATTTAAGTTTAAAAACAAAGTAAACGAAAAAAAATAAAACAAAATTAAAAGAACAACTAATTTATGCGCTCAAACTTATGGGAACATTTCGATATCTTTCGAAATTGCTGTAATGATTTAATGTTCAGCTTGTGTAACGGTATCTCAGTTAATTAATGTAGTTAGTTAATTAATTAAATTATATGTAGTCGAATTTAACGATTTTTATTGATATATTTTATAATCATTTAATATTAAAATTATTATTTAACTAACAAAAAATAAAACGAAATGCATATTTGGATCCAAAATATCAATCAGATGCGTCAATGATTAAATAACAACTCATTTCATTTAAATACTTTTGCTTTAACTTTATTATTGTTTCATTCATTATTATCAACATTTGCAATTACGTACTGTGACGGCTAATTAGTTCATATGTGTCTAAGATTTCTTGCTAAATTCTATGAATTTTAAGTTAAGCTTAGTTAACTACACCACAGATGCGGCGGCATCTTCCAATGAATCTGATCGGGCGTATTTAAAATATTCTTGTATGTCATAGCCAAAAAGATCAAAGTCAAATCTGAAAATAAATTTGGATGATAAATTTGGACGATAGAGATACGATTTGCATTCATGAATAACTCACTGATAGTACTCGTATAGAGCCATCATCTCCTGCCTGGTGAGCTGGGAATAGAACTGCTGTTGCAGCTCTTGTGTCTTTCTGCCTCCTTTTCCCATATTGCGCCACACAGGCGCTATAACACGTTGTAGGCCAGTCTTTTCGATTAGATATAATTGATCTTCTGCCAGCGACTCGAACTTCAATATCATGTCGAATCTGATCAGACAGGGTGTACAAAATGATGTCGCCGACACAAAGTGCATATCTATATAATTGCCACGTTTCACCTGGTCCAACAACCAGTGGACGAATTCAGGAAATGATGGATACTTCGTGTTGCCAGCACGTGCGACTAGTTTGGGCTGCCATATATAAGTCAATTAATTTAATTTATTCAATTAGTACAACTTATTAAATTCAAAAAGTGGTGTACCTTTTTTCGATACGTGCGTACAATGCTGCGTCCGAGCTTGTCATGAAAGGAATAGGGCAGAGCGAAAACGATTTTATCTCGATAGGCGCTCAACAGTCTCTCGAAGGGATTTCTTGCTATGATAAATGTAATTGAATCATTTTGTGCCTCGCGCAGCTGTAATTGCATATTGAAGATTTTAGGCATTATTGGCAAAGTGGATCGGAACCCACCTCTTGAAGTGTCACACGTGGATAACGCTCCCTAGCCAGGTTAAGCAAAATCTTTTTGGTCTTATGCAAATAATTCGGACTGTATCCGGCCAAAACATTAAAATTAAACATCCAGGATGAAGAGGCCGCCTTGAAGACATTGCACCTTCAATATAACAAATTTGTTATTCATGAACACTGTTAGATCATTATTATTAAAGTTTTACCATATAATATGATACTTTTTATTAACCAAAAACTCCCAGGTATTGGGTGTATGCCACAAATCATGACCTGTAATAAGAACAAAATTACGGATTAAATCCATTAGATATCTTTAATACCAGGTTACCTAACACATCCAATCCAAATTCCGAGCACTTGTCCCTCAGTCGATCAAGTCGGCCTTCCATGCGCTGTATGGTTAAAAGTACTATGAAAAATGTGTATCTTTATTGAAATGAGAGATATCCTTACCACAGACATTTCTTGCATTTCTTCCTGTGACAGCGTCTGCACTGCATAGTCGGGTATAAGCGGAAGTCCTGTTTCATTGTTTATCTGTAGGGAGCAGTTATAAAGCATTTAAGAAATGGGCCATTGTATGATAAACAAAACTTAATAACTAAGTAAACACAATTTTCAAGGTATTCTGATGATGATGACGCCAAACCCAAACAAACTGCCAATCATTCATTTGCATGTAAAAACCGATAAGCCTGGAGACCCGAAGACGCATTTCAACAATTGAACATTTTGATGCACTATAATTTTAACTTGTTTGTTTTGTTGTATGCTCATTAATGTATTGTTGTGAACTAGGTTTTGTGTGTGTGTGTGTTTGTGTTAGTTGTGGTTACATATATATTTACTTTATCAACATAGCGCCACTTATTCTTAGTCTTTCCCGTTGCGACCACAGTCAACTCCTTGTTTTTGTTTTTGTTCAGCAGCAGCACAGGATAACGAAATGTTTGACCCACTGACAGCGGTTGCTGTTGTTGTTGTAGTTGTTGGTTTGTCTGTTGTTGGTGCTGCTGCTGCTGTTGCGCATTAAAAGCCTAAAAAAGCATTTGCAGTTTACATTTACTAGATATTAGGACACAGAACGAGTCAAGAGAAAAGGGTGGGCGTTGTTTAAAAGCAATCATGACGAGGCGTATGCGTTATATACAAGCGTTTAATGAATTCGTCGGATTTAGTTTAACATTTAATCTTAATGCCCTGCGGATACAACTGACACCCCGCAGCCTGACTCATGTCGCTGGTATGTCAGTGTCAAGGCATGTCTCAACCCAGTCAACAAAGTCTATTTAAAATATTACTAAGCGTTGTCGCATAAGCTGTATATACATAAGCTAAGCTATTAGTATAAATCTAAATGATTGTGATGTGGACTAAACAATGTTAATTGGTCACTTAACTCGTGTACTATATTCTTGTGTTTCTGAATCCCGAATTTAAATAAGAGGAACCATATGTTTCCCAAATTTAATCATACTAAATCATTCCACTGCCACTTTAACTTCTTATTATTGTTATTATTAACATGATATAATTTACTCAACTCTTTAGTATTACATTTGAATATGCTAACTTAATTTCTAAATTGGAGCAAAAAGGTATTAAATTTCTACAAATTTTTCTAAATTTTTCAATAGCCTACTTTTGAGCGCTGGTAGCGTAATAATTGAAAAGCGGGTGTCTCTCAGTCCATCTCTATCAATTTCATATATATTTTTATTTATGTGTTTTTTTTGTTTGCAACAAAAGTGGCGCTATGTGCATGACGTGAACTGTGGGAGGTTTATTAGTTTGTACGAAAGATGTGAGACGTGGGCGTAATGTGGGCGTCTTGTCACTTAAACGGCTTGCGTATACTTTATGTGCCTGTGTGTGCATGTTCCTATGTGTGTGTACGTGTGCCTGTATTAAGCACAGTTCTTAATTATGCCAATGTTTGGCATATGCGTGTTTTCCGTTTTTTGTTTTTATTTTGTTTTTCCCTTTTGGGTAACTGCCTAAGCATTGAGTCATTTGAATAATATAACACAAATTAGACGGCGAACTTCCATTGATTTTTGAGAGCCTCTGACGTGTCCTGGAAATTGTTAGATTACTGCAGGAACAATTAAGTTGAACTCATGTAAATGTATGGGTCAAGGTCGAGTTGCCATTTGTTGTTCTTCTCAAGCTTAAGCTAAGAGAATGGGTGAGCGCAAGGGCGTCATTGTGTCTGTCGGACTAAAGAGAAACTGCTAAAAGCAATGCATAGCTCAAGTACCTTGGGACGTTCTATTGTATGAAAGCGGCGTGTCTCAACATTTAATTGCTAATTGAAAACTGGCAATTGTAATATTCAGACGCGAGTTAATTTTAAATTCATTTGCACCTTTAAAAGCGCTTACTCAGTGCATCGAGGTCTAAACGCAATATGATAAAATCTATTATAAACAAATTGGGAGAGCGCAGGAAAATTTAATTATTAATACATATATTGAAAATTGTTCTCCATAACTCACTAAGTACACATTCGTGTACGAATGGAAATATAGTACGTATATTGAATTTATAAAAATGTATCTTTTAAACGTCCTTCATCCCACTCGCATCTAAACATAGCATCCGCATTCAATACCAAAGATGTGTAGAAATATGTTCAAATCAATGGCGGTGTAAACTAGTTTAAAAATATCAATAATATGTTCCATGAAATTCACCAATCACGTTGGGAAGTTGCATAAGGTCCACAAAATGATATTCACATTATCTGTACTACTAATATTCTATTAATAACTTGAACTCAAACTGAGAATTGAGCATTAATTTGTATGATGTATGTATGTAGTTCATATTAAATATATACAGAGATAACAAAAAAAACTTTGAAGCTTATGGTTATGTAACTATGGATTTAGTGATCGATCACAGGCATTTTGCTTGTTGTCAGGGCAGCCCTTGCAAACAGTTATTCTACTTATATATCAAATGTACGTATGTATGTAAGTGTGTATAAAAGACTAAGTAAGTGCATGTGCAGAATGTTTGCAGGGCACTTATAAGTCAGCTACAGCAAACAATTACAGCTTTCGTTCATGGCCATACACCACACACACTTAACATACGAGAATAATGTCATACATGAATGCACAGTAATAGTGTGGTGTGGTTGCGATTCCACTCACCTCGTATCCCTTAATCTTCTGCAGCTGCTCATTCCATACCAAGTAGATCAGCGAAAGAGGCAGCAGTAACAGCGATAAGGCCGTAAAGATGAGCAAATATCGCCGTACGCGACAATTTGCGTTGTTCTTGTTTAATTTCATTTAATACACAAGGCCAAATGCATAGGAACGGTTTGTATTTGTATTTAGTTGTATATTGGCTCTGTGTTATTATTGCTATTATTATTACGAGTATTTTCTATTTTTATTTTCTTAATTCTTTGATATTTTCCTTTTCTATTGCCGTTCACGTTCGCGTGGTACATCATTTTTCTGGGGACAGTATCTTGGTATGCTCGCTTTTTCGGCTGCTACGCGGTCAATTTTGCGTGCAGTTGGCGACAGTTTCTGTACATTTCGTTCATATTCGTTCTTAATACGCCTCGTTGTTGCTGTTGTGGATTTTGCTAAATTTAGTTAACGCTGCTGCGCTGAATATTCAGAGTTCAAAAATATAAAATATTACACCCGCAACATAAAAGATGACAAATGTTTTCCTCTTGCTTAAATCAAATCATTAATAATTTTTGCCTCTTTAGTAAGAGTTAGAACACTTTGATATTGAGTTTATTCTAGGGGTGTGTTTGACATTTTATTCATGGCATTTTTGGGTGTCCCCCAACTTCCGTTACTTCCTGTGCTGCGGCAGCTGCTGCTGCTGATGTTGCAGGCTGTTGTGAAGTCAAGATGTCAATTATTGATTTTTACGACAGGGGAAGTTTGTTTGTTGCTGCCAGGTGCAATGGCAGTTCAGTAATGTTGACTTTACCTCCATCAATTTAATTTGTTTATAAAAGCCATTCAGAATACGAAATAAAAAATTGTTTAAATGGCACGTTGCCTGCAAATTTTTTGCCAACTATTTAAACAGTGCTCCAAGTTTGGCACGGTATTTATATAAAATTCATTCAAATGGGCGCACGAATAACACAAACACTCGTAACTCATATGCACACATACACACACACACAGCCACAGATACATACGTGTACATATAAACACAAAAGCAATCGCAATCACGCAAACAAAACAAATGAAAGCGCAAGCGGCGTATACGTAATTCTATCAATTGCTAGTCTGCCCTGAGTGATTTGTTTTTGCTTTTTTTGCTATTCGATTGTTTGCCAATTGAAAGACGCTCAATCAATATAAACTGCCGCAGAAACTGTGATTTTCTTTTTGGAAAACCTAATGCAATTTCAACACAAATACAATAAAGTACTATCAAATGGTGGGCGTGCAAAAGATTGCTCTGTATGAGAAAGGCGGGTCGACGGCCAGCAAACACAACACAACATAACACAAAATAAAGCACCGCACTGCAGCACTACAACACACCGTTCCGAGCGACGCACATTTCACGAATGAATTCAAATGCGAAATGAGAACAGGCTGACAAAGACTTTGGCCTCCCTCCGATTGTTCGACTGCCAGTTTCAGTTTCAGTTTCAATTTTTTGTTGCGCCGACGTCGTTGTATTGGAGCTCTTATTGCTGTTGTTGTTATTAGTGTAGGGAGAGAAGGCTGAGTCTGGACTTTAGATTTGTTTATCCGTGAGAATATCAAAATTAGAGAGCTCTCAAAGTATGCCAACACTGGGCAAACATTTTTGTTTATAGCTGAGCAAATGACAAGGCCGGCAAAAAAAACAAGAGCAATTTCGATGAGCACAGAGAGATACATACATATGAATACAGATGGTCAGAGAGCGCGCATGTTACGGTTTAGAGTTGCTTTGAAAAGCAGTGGGTTACCATGGGTTGCACATAAAATTGCGTATACTTGTTGTCAAATAAAAACATATTTTTATAAAGCTTCTCAACGTGAAAGCGCATGAGGTTTCTAAATAGTTTTGTATAAAAATAAAAAATCATTTATTTCAACTATTTTCATGTTTAGACAACCTATAAATATGCTAACAAGAATTTTAATAAAGTTCCTGAAAGTTTTTTCGATTGAGGTACAAATTTGATTTCTAAATGCAAATGCAATAGATGTGTCTTTTTTTTGATTAGTATTGAATTAAGGAATGTACATTGCAGTCCAGCTTCGTACGGCCTTGTAGTCCGAGGAGCTCAATAACAACCAAACTTTCCAGTACGACACCTCCCACTTTACGAACAAGAGCAGTTGCTGCTAACAATGATCCACCTGTGGCCAGCAGATCATCCACAATTATCACCTTTTGTCCTGGCTTGATGGCGGCCCGCTGCAACTCAAATACGTCCTGTAAATTAAGTTTAGAATTAGATCACTGTTTAAATTCAAGAATTTAGAATATATTAGGATACGTACTGAACCATACTCCAACTGATACTCCACGGAGATTACCTCGCCTGCCAATTTTCCCTTCTTGCGAATAGGCGCACAACCCACCCCAAGCTCAGTAGCGAGCAAAAGATTAAAGAGAAACCCTCGTGAATCTAGACCAACTATGAGTTCCACCTCTGGATATTTATCACGAATATGTCGTACCAACAAATCACGTAGATAAAGACATGCCTTGCCATCTGTAAGGGCACCAAAGATATCTCTGATTTTGAGATAAGAGCAGGAACACATGTTAATAATCAACTGATAAGCTCAACAATATTGTTTGAGTATATGATTAACAAAATACATGTGTTGTTGAACAGAGATTAAGTGCAAGGGCAATTTATAGGTTGACGTATTAACATACCGAAACACAATTCCTTTTTTGGGAAAATCAGCATATTCTCCAATCTTGGACTTCACATAATCTAGTTTATCAGTGTGGTTCACCTCGGCCATATTTCTATATTTTTTGTTTTATTATTTTTTTAATAACTGCGAGATATAAACTTTATTGTAAACTAAGACTCGAGATTCTGCAACAATTACATGACCTTGGGATCACGTATTTTTGGAAACTAAACAATTGCTTGAGTTGAGCGTGACCGTAAGTTAAATTTCAAAATATACTTTTTAACTTTCAGAAATATACCTAAATATAATTTCTAGTTTTAGGTTATTATTTGATATGATATAAATAAAATTGAAAAGGTTGACAAAAATCAATATTGAAAAACGATCTACGGCCCTTTTTCATACGAGTGGAAGTACAACGAGAATAAGCAATTGAGAGCATTTCACAGTTACTAAAAAGCACTCTCAGTATTTTTCAGTATTATATTTCCAAAGAGGAATATACAAATATACCGCTTGAATTGAAACAACTGATAAGCCACAGGCAATAACCACATATGGTTAGTGCCATAGCTGCTTATCTGGTGGTTTCCTTCAATGCGATTAGTTTGAACTATCGATAAGTCTTGGTTGGCGGAAAATTCGAATAGTATAAATACTATTCTTTTATATTTCAACTCATTTTGATGTAGTGATATTGAATAGGAGGAGATTTTGATTCATTTATAATTATTTTATATTATTATTACGCAATTTTTAAGCAGAACATGGTTACATAAATAGTTTTATCTGTTTATTTAGTTTTCTTGTGTTGTTGTTATTATTTTCTTTGGTATTTAGTGAACAATGATCACAAAAAATGTATCCTCCAGGTAGGCGGGACTGATGGCAATCTTATAAAATCCATTAAAGACAGGCAACATTTGTGACATTTCTTTATTTATTCCAAGAAAAAGACACAAGCACATTCTGTGTGTTTACTTGCATTTATCAGAAGGCAAAGCAAATAATTGAAAAGAAATTTAAACAATTTGCGTTGCACTTACATATGTATATGTATGTATGATCAGCCAGCTGTCACGATTTTGCTCTCTTCAAATATTTTTTATAACACACTCTTTATTTTCCACTCCCTCCGATATTCTCTCTGTCTATCACACTCACGACCTTCTGTCTCTCTCTAACTCACGCTTGACAGGTATGTGAAGGTGTTTTGCGAGAGTAAAGAGAGGTTTAAAGATGAATGTTTCCCAATGCCAAGCGGATCTTAAGACTAGCCGCAGTTTGGTTTTCAGCGCGAAACGCGACGGTTGACAGCGGACCTAGTGCTTTACTCGCTTGATTAAGTTTAATTTTTAATGGTATTCGCGATTTTTGAATACTTTATTCACAACGCACGCAAAACAATAACAAAAAATTTGAATAATATTAAACAAAAAGAATTATTCAACCGGTTCTCAACAATCAGCTTCCAAATAGAATTGTAAGGCACAAAAAGTGGTTTAGTTAAGTGCAAAAGACAAAGTAAATGTCAGATAAAATGTTAAACAATACATGTAAAGGCGACGACAATCGACCAATCAACTTCGCCCAGTTTTGCGGGTTTTGACATTAAACAAACAGCGAAAAAACCAGCAACAAAGTTCATGCAACATCGAAACGTGAAACCAACAACAACTGCAACAATATTGCAAGCAACATTCACATCCACAGCCGCACGCACAGTCTCACCCATACATACACACTGACTCACTGACACTCACTTACACAGATAGAATGCCATTTAGTGACCATGTTCCCTCGGAAGACGTGCGTTTCAAAAACTGCAACAACTGCAGCAAGAACAACAACAACACGAACACCAACAACTACAGCACAGACGGCAAAAACTGCGCTAGCAACGTGAAAAACCAGAAAAGAGCCACAGTTTTTTTGTTTTTGTTTGAAACGAATGTCTGCGACTATGTCAGTGCTGCTTCTGACTTGAGGCGCCCTAAATGAATAAATGGCCCAAAAGGGGCGCGTCTTTAACTAAATAAGTGAATAACATATGAATGCGAATTAGACTAGTCTAGATAGAGAGATAGTGAGAGGTACAACTAAATGTTAGGCACAAATCAAAAATAAATTGTTATAAAGCACATAACTCTTAATAAGTCATATCTTTTCTTAAGTCGGGGCCCAATCCCGATTTTACTCACATTCCGCTCCTGCCAAAGGTACAATATATTGCAGAAGAATCTTGGTGTGAGTTACTATTAGGTATATGTATGAATGTATGGGGCCTACATAGCTGTTGTTGTTTTTGTTGGTGATGGTTGTGGTGATGTTTTCGCTGTTGCTATTGCTCTTTGCTAGCGCGCTGGGCTTTTGGAATGCGCAAGTGTTTGCCAACATTAAGAGTCGTGATCTAATAAAAAGCAGAGTCACAGTCACAGTCACAGCTAGAGACCCCAACATGGTTTAAACCTGACTTCCCACATCTTTGTGTAGAAGCTGTTGACTTGCTCTGAGACCTAAATGCTGTCCGTATACTTATCGTTGAATAACTGACCGCAATATTTATACACGGGTTGCGGGTTCCGTTGGGTTGCAAAAAAAGAAATCGTCTGCCATAAAAATATGCAAAAACTGATCGAAAAGGGAGAAATAAAAACCGAAGAGAAAAAACATTCTACATCTGCGATATGCCCTGGCAAAAGGTATCTGTTTAAACTTTAAAGACATTTCCGCATAATTCTGTTGTTGCTGTCAATCTTTTGAAACAAGTTTGGTGGTGCCACAACAAAAACAGGCATACTTCATTATAGTTATATACACATGCAGTAACTATGGATGTGTTAATCAAGCCCCTGTCAGCCCCTTTACAAGCGCCGCTTCTTGTTGTTGTTTGAGGTTCCGCTTTGCTGGTCAGGCCAAAAAAATGCCAAGCAATGAAAAACAAACTATAACAAGCACAACAAAAAACAAACGAAACGAACAACAACTAAAGATCTGAACAATGCGGAACTGTGCACTTAAGTAGCTATAAAGAGGCAACTATACCATGCTTAAACGATATTAGCTGAGAAAAGCTGAAAATCTAAATGTGAAAATGAAAAGCATGCGGGCTGGCCATCAAAGCTGGCAACCGACAGTCAAGAGCCGACTTTGTCGTGGATGAAATTCCCACTCTCCCCTTTTCCAGTATGTTATGCCTAATGTGAAATTTATGTTTAAAGTAGAAAGTCCATTGGGCCAAGCCAGAGCTTTGTTGATGTGTAGTGACCAAAGTCAGTTAGTTAGTAGCTTAAAAAGAAAGCCCCAAAGCAAAATTGCAGTTGCATTTTACAGTTTACAGTTCTTTGAAGTCTGTCAAATGTTGCAATCCATTTTGCCACGTTTTAGGTAACAATGAGCTCTCGAATAATTACCCAACTGACCTTATTTTATGGCATATGCAACTATCAGCTCATATATTATATTATGTATACATGTACGAGTATTCGTATATGTACACAATTCATCTATACATAACGTAGTTTCTTCATTTAGTTTCTCGAAAACAGCATTTCAAGCTTGTGTGCGCTTTGCACGCGTCTTTTGCCGCGCCAGCATGAAAAACCGCTTACGACTGCAGCTCGACAGCTAAATAGCTAGTCAACATTGGAATTGTGAGGCCGATATTATTGATGCTAAATCAATGCTGATTTCTGTTTGTGTCTGCAAGAGAAACTTTGTATTTCAGGCCGGGCATAACAAACTTCACCACATCATCACATCAGCAACATCAACAATATCTAACGCTTCAGCATCTCCATGGGCGAACGGATGTAGATACACCATTTTACCCATCTCTTCGTCTCCCCACCCTACCAACTCTTAGCCAAGCAATATCAGTACCTGTACCAATACCCATACCAGTACCAGTTACAGTACTCGTTGCCTCGTCGGCTGGTCACTTTCTTTTCTTTCTTTTCTTTCTTTCATGATCGATGTGAGTGGCCGAAGAATGCAGTCAAGTACAAATAAATACAAATCTCACAAGCACTGCGTGTGCAGTCGGAGTGATATTAACATTTTATATATTCAATATGAAATCAGTTTCTTAGTTCCAATTACAATCATTTGCTAGACTCGATTAACCCATGCTTTCAATAAAGCCAGTGATTATTTGAGATTGAGACCAGTTAATTGGAAATTATAAATTGCAACATGTAATAACATCACAGAACTCTGTAAATATATCCATATTCACGTTCGGTTTTTATTTAAATTGTACACCACTCAGTGGCAATCGCAGGAAATTATTATTTGTCTGCGGCTTGTCTGCGTCCCGAGTCTTGAGAGGCTCACAATGTATCGCAAGCTCTACAGACCCGTTTTCCCAACAATACTCATGACGTACGTGACTCAGGCTCTAAACAGATATTTAAACTGAAGTTTTTCATTATGCTTGGAATGGTTTGCGATTGACTGCGCTTTGACCAGAGCCTTTGTTGCTCACGTGCTTTAACTTTCAATGCGTTGCATTAGATCAGCACATACACAAATTCACAAGTATGTTAATATTAATGGGTGTCTGGCTTCTCTTGATTTTGGCTCTGCTTGACTCGCTCTCTCTTATTCATTAGCGGTATAATGATAATTGGCTGTCTCGATAATGCCTTGGACTTGGACTCGCGTGTTTTCCTTGTAATAGTTGAATGTCATTTACTTTATCTTCGTTGCTATTGATGGCAACTTTGATTTACCTAAATCAAGCCAGTTTTGACTAGAGCAATTACAAGGCTTCTCACAGTTTTTAAAAGTTAACAAAACTTCAACCAGTTACGCCAGTTACAAAGAAAACTTTGTTGTGTTCCGCCTAAAAAATGCAAAATTAATGAATTACTCAATTACGCATACGCAATGTTGTCTGTGGGATCTCAATTCTAGTGGCAAGACAATGCCCTAAAAATTCACTTGAATTTTTGTGCTTTCCAAGTCAACCTTTTGTTTTTCAGGTTTCAGTTTTCATTTAGAGTTTTAGGCTGCGCATCTACGATACAATGAATTGAACTGAAATTTACCACACTTTCAAAATGAAAAACATGTTTATTGATAGGTAGCTAAGCCTGTTGCTCAGTTGGTTTTGGCTATTTGCAAGTTTTTGCCATGAATCACAGTTAAAATTAGACAGTCTTAAGATTTGTGGACTGTTTGTCTGTGTTGAGTCCCTCTCTCTCCTTTGTGAAATTATATTTTTTGTTTTTGCAAGACGTCTTTGGTTATTTCTCGTTTCATTGATATGTTATTATGTTTTGGTTGTTCATCTCGTTTATCATTATCATTAGTCTTAACCAAGCATAGAATTAGTGGTGAAAATTAAGCAATATCCGAGAAAGGTTTTTGGCAATTATCTTTTAGATTTACATAAGTTAGTCAATGTTGTAAGTTTTTATCCAAAATATTGCTATTGGTCAATTAATTGGAAATTTTTTCACATGTGATTTTTAGTCAAAGTGAAGGGGAAATCGAACTTAAATAGTTAATGATATGAAAATAAAGCTTACAAAAGGAAAAGTAAATTTCTAGTTACAAATTAGCCAAAGACGTTCTCTTCCTTCTGTTTTATTCGAAGGTTTATGCAATACATAGATTACAATTTCTTATAATTTTCAAATTTTAAATTTATTTGATGAAACCTTTACTGACATCTTAAAATAATAAACGAGGTCAGCAAACTGAAGACTGGCAAAATTAATAAGATTACAACCGAAATACACAACGACGGATTTATGACTGACCAAAATCAAATGCTTTTATTTGTTGTTGTTATAAGCTATAACTGCCAACATCATTATAAACTTTTTACTTATATTAATGTGTTACGTTTTTAACAGCAACAATAAATAAACACATCCAGCAACAAAAGTCAAAAGCTTCAACTCCGTACTTCCTCCGCTTACAAAACGAACGCGATGGGCACCAAAATTGAGTACGTCGATACGACACATTTATACGCTTCCAAATATATTAGAAACTCAAAGGCCATTGGTGTGCTATGGGCCATCTTTACAATTTGCTATGCCATTATTGGAATAGTGGCATTTGTGACACCAGGTAAGCAAAGAATTCGTTAAGATTGTTCTCCTTATGGTCTTATGCATTTTGTATTCTTCTTTTAGAATGGATTGGTGATCCGGATAGTGACAGTGCAGGTCGCCTGGGTCTTTGGCAGCAATGCCAGCGAGATGAGATCTTTGACAATTGTAGGCGTCGCTGGGAGAACATTTTAGCAGTACCAACATTTTCATTTCAGGTTCGCTTTTCATTTTGAACTTGAGAAAGTCCAAAACCTCCAAGGGGCTCTAAGTACTATTAATTCCACGTTCGGTCTTTCTTATAGCTGGCCACTTTCTTCATGATTGGTGCCGTTGGATTGGCTTTGCTGACAATTTTCTTTTTGGTCTGCTTACTGTTTATGAAGTCCACGCGTGTTTTTCACATTTGCGGCTGGATGCAAATTATATCAGGTGTGTAAAGTAGAGTTCTAGATAGTTCCAGTTGGCAGTGTTGGCTTTGACGGAAGTCTTTGTACATATACTTGATATCAAAGTGTCTGTTTTGACTTTGAGCACGTACAAACGCAAGTTGTTGGCAATGTAATCACATTGCACAGTACCACACATTTTGTGTTGTTTCTTTAAATTCTTGTTCGATCAGCATTTGTCACGTAACATCTATAATCTATGTTGTTTTTGCAACTACTTTTAATCTGACTTGTATTTGTTTGTATGTCTTTAGCTCTTTGTATGATAGTGGCTTGTGCTGCCTTTCCTTTTGGGTGGAACTCGGATGATTTCCGTAAGATTTGTGGACCGGAGGCCAATAGATTTGAATTGGGCCTCTGTGGGATTCGATGGGCATATCCGTTGGCAATCATTGGCTGCATTGATGGTGTTGTGCTAGCCACATTGGCATTCATTCTGGCTACTCGTCATGTCCGTCTTCAGCCTGATCCTATATATCAAAACTCACTGTACAAAGGTAAGGGTGTGTCAAATATGCACATAAACCATATGAAGATACTATTATGACTTTTATTATAGGTGAAATTAATAACGCCTATCTGACGGACGCCATTAGCCTGGCCGGCTCACGCAAGTCAAATCCTCATATAACTGGCCTGAATTTGCAGCCCATCTTATTGGTAGCGCCCCCTAATGAGGATAGCATTTCACAGTTTTCGCGCTACCACTGATTACCTGCCCCTCATGCATTTTCATTTACTTGATGCTCACGCTCAGAGTACGATTGATCAGCCAAATATGTAATATTGGGTTGTTGTAAATGAATAGTTGAAATGTCGAAGCTTTGAATGCGTTGAGTTGGAGCTTTTTAACGTGCTGGCTTAGCGAATACACCAACCAGCTCACTGTTCATGGACTCATGAGACTTTCGTTAAATATGAAATTGCTTTTGGCTGTTACAATTAAAAAACGTTTATGGAACGTGTGTGAATATGATTGTATTTGTGTGTGCATATTAATGTTAGACTGAATGATAACCCTAAACTTATAATATAAATAATTTAAAAATGTGTGTATAAATAGCTTGTGCCTAAATTCAAATGTTAAGTATCTAAGAAATTATCGCTGCCTGTAATATATTCCCGTAAATATAATTATGTACAAAATATTTTATACCGAATATAAAATGAATGTATTGCCACTTCGAATTCAACCGCAGGCACTGTTATAGTCATCGCTATGGGCAAAGCCCGAATTATGTCATCATCATTATGCTATAAACATGAACAAGGTCAGCAACTTTTGCGTTCTTGGACAAATAACAAAAATCAAATTAGGCTCCACTTAGCCACTAACCGTCATATACCAACCACCTCCCCGTTCTCCTTTCAAAGATCAGCAGACGGCACACATAAAAACCAATAACGGGCAACTTAGCGCCCAATTTGTTTGTGCAAGGGCCGCTCCCCAATAACCATTTGGCACATACTTTTCCAATAAAGTATTTACAGCAAACTTTTTGCTACTGCCGCCAATTGAAATATTCCGCGCAAAGATGAAATCAAATAGAAGAATGAAGAAGAAAATGAGGCACTTCTTGGTCTGATGTTTCAGTTGTAGCTCTGTATGTGTATGTGGCTGGGCACGTTTTAATATTCTTGTATAATTCATAAGCAATTCCATCAACGCTTACAAATGCGGCCTAAGTGGCCAACCAGCTGTCGCCAGGCGATGCTAAGAAGCTAGCAGCCAAAAGCTAACAGCCAACAGCCAAGCACCCCTCTCGTTCCCGCATTTTATTTACTTCAGCCATTTCTTTCGAGACTACCCAACCACCGAACAACCCCACATCGGAGTGCAACATATGGCCGATGCTTTTGGCCTATTTCGACACGCATTGACTACGTGGCCAACCCTCCTAAATGAAGAGCTCTCTCTGTCTATCTGCGATTTTTTGATGTGCCAATTGTTTTTATTCGATTTTATGGCGCGTCATAAATGAATTTTTAACTTTTGTTGTCCTTGAGGTTTCTGCTCCAGTTTGTGGGTAGTGGCAGTGGCGGTGTTAGGTGGAGGCAGCTGGCTTGGATCTCCAATGTATACAACATGTGGCGCTTATTAGTTTATCACTTGACTATTTTATGCGTTTCCAAGTGGTCGTGAAAATGTGGAAAACAACAAATAAGCATCACAGAGGAATACAGCGCCACATACTCATATACATACATACATTCCCATGCACACAAGCACGTATATGGTTTGTGTAATTATAAGAACTGGACATAACTTGACCTTTAACGATTAACGTTTAGCGTTGATATCCAGCAGGGCGTACACCTCGCCAACAGCAAGGCGCTGACGTTCTTGGCATTTTTGCAACATTACAACAAAGTCAAAGGGTCGACGGGGATGGCGGAAAGAAGAAAACGCGGTGGGAAATGAATTGCGCCTTTAAGGTTTTCGTTTAAGTGAAATGTCAGTAACAGAAATTGAACCGAAAATTGTAAAATTGGTTTTGTATAAACATTTTTGCCAAATGAAATGAAATGAAAATGCTTTTGTTATAGCAGGCTGAAGAAGGCTGTTACGGCTATACAAAATCCCAATCCTAAGCAAAATTCCAAAGCGATACGCTGTAATCCCTCTGCAGCTCGTACATGTTCTGTCGCTGCCTTGCTCTGTTATTTTTGTATACTTCCTCTTTTGACTTTTCAGCATTGAAAAAATCATATTTCTTGTGCCAGTTTTTTATTTCCTGTGCAAAACAAAAGCATTCCTGCGTTTGCCGTTATCCCCTCCTAGTACTTTCCCTATGGCCACTTGTGTACATATAATTTATTGCTCATACGACGCGTGAGTTTGTTGTGTGCGTTAGAAAGAAAAAACGCAGAGTAGTTGTTCAGAACTGTGCAAACGTTAAAGGAGCGTCAATCAAATGATTCTGCAAGCTAACAAATATGGTTTATGGTTGGGTGTGTTCGTTTAGGTTGGTTGGGAGTGTATAGTATATACATATATGTATACTACTACTACTGTACTATAATATAGTTAACAATATTTAATTAGAAGTTTTCTTCTTGGCACTTTAGAGGAACTCTGCACTGCACGTCTGCATCCTACGACTGCTGCGCACTAACTGATGGCCAGTAACAGAGAACTGATCTATATACGAATTTTAGTAGGCCATAACATAGGCAGACATATCTGTAAACAATTATATTACTAACAGGAGACAAATCTGTAAGGTTACCAGTGTAAATAATTATGTTATCAAAAGGAGATCTCCATTTATAGATTATCTGCACTCCATTGCTAACACCGTTTTTCTGCTATGCACGCTAGTGGACTCCACTGTAAGTGGAATACAATGACGTGCATAATTGTGCGTCCTGCTCTACGATTCGATGATGAAGGTTGTTGACAATGGATCAAGAGGCATATACTTTCTCAATGCTCCCGGTAGGACGGGAAAGACTTTCGTCACATCAGTGATTCTGACATCAATTCGGTCAAAATCACAAATTACGTTGGCTGTTGCGTCATCTGGCATTGCTGCAACATTATTGGAAGGTGGCCGAACTGCTCATTCCGCATTAAAGCTGCCGATGAATCTTCTGAGAGAATGCAAAATTCTCATTTGGGATGAGTGTACTATGGCGCATAAATGAGGTTTGGAGGCAGTTGACAGAACTATGAATGATCTACGAGGTGATTCGAGACCATTTGGTGGGGCTTTGATACTGCTCTCCGGAGATTTTCGCCAAACGCTTCCTGTTATCCCGAAGTCATTAGATAGAAGCGAGACAACGTTCGCGGGTCCGCTAGTTTGTTTATAAAATAGTACACTATAAAAATTGACTTAAAATAGGCAAAGAATTAAATCGTATTACATGACCATTAATATTCATAATCAATAGTTGATGAAAATCATAGCATCGAACATAAGACAAATGCATGTAATTATAACAAACAAATGCCGATATTCATCTTCATTTTAAAGTGAAGCGATATCGATTGATTTGAGATTGATTTTAGGGTAAGTGGCCATCCGACCATTTTGTCCATTGCTGTTCTGTTGAATTTCTTTGTGAAGAGAGTAGATTCCGATGTATACGTAGGCACCAAAAGCTGTTAAATAATATTAAAATTGTTCATTATTTTTGGTTAAACGAATACATGTGAACTAACCGGTATGTTGCACACATTCATAAACACACTCAAGATAAATTTAACTAAAAAGAAACGAATCTCACCTACAGCAAGTATGTAAGCAATGAATATTAATGCATTTGTCGCTGGAGCTCTCATTAAGGCAGAGAAAACATATAAAATATAAAAAAGGCAACAAACAAGGCCTAATCCATTAATTATTAACCAGGGCAGCAGCAACGAGTGACGTTCCTGTATTTCAAAGAAAGATAATATAATACGATTTATTGAAATGAATTTCTAAAGAATAAAAACTTTATTATAGACATCATCTTACCTTCTTAGTACCCCTGATCAGTAAACCTGTCGCTAAAGCTTGGATAATACACCAGGCTAAGATGATTCCAAATAAAGTGATAAGACCTTAATAAAATAAATAAATAGATTTTAAAGATCGCCAAATTTAGGGACACATTTCATCACTTACCCTCACGTAATTCATAGAAGAAGATTGCAGCATCGTGTGTAGCCAAACCCTTGCTATCAGTGATCTCATTAGCAAATACTAATATCAAGGCCGATGCGATTGCACTCACTATACTGCTCACCAAACCTAACCAGCCCACAACTAAACCGGCCGTCTTAAGGCGCCAGCAAAATACTTTATCTATCCTCATCACAGCTTTTTCGTTCCTTCGCTAAATCGAAATTAATTAATTTATTTTTCAATTAGAAACCGGATCTTGGTTTTCGGTGGAATTTCTATGTTGTTGTCACTTCTGCTTCTCAATTTATATTGAATTCAAAATCTTAAACGCATTTACTTAAATGCCACATCAGATTTGTGCTAGAGTGATACAATGAATCGGAGCAGGGTTACCCCATATCCGAATTAGTCCTAACATAATTTTGGTTGAAACCTTTATATAGATAATAATGCTCTTAATACTCTCAAATCATCAGTGTTACTTTGAGAATCTAATTAGGTCAGCTTATATACTCACTGAGTTAGTGTGAGAGTATCACAACAGAGAGAGGTAAACATAAACTGTCGTATTGCCCGGTAAATCATACTCCGTTGCATTCATGTGAATTTCTTCCCCTTTCACCAGATCCCCCAAATCCGGCTCCTAGTTAATTTTGTTATTTTAAAAACCCCAAAAGCAGCTATGATTAAGTAGTAATCGGAGAAACTAAGGCCCCTTTTGAGGCCAACGAAAAATCTTATTTGAAATGTGGTATCAAAATAATATATGACAGTTTCAATAATCGATGTATCGCCCTCGAAGGCGATATTAAATATAAATATTAAATAATAGAAATACATCATATTATATGATATACTTAAGAATAATTGAGAGTAATAGGATGACCAGGGACTGTCTCAGTTTGTCCATTCCTGTTCTGTTGAATTTCTTTGTACAGAGAGTAGATGCCGATGTATAAGTAGACAGCAAAAGCTGTAAAAGTGAAATAATAATAATAACACTTAATTAATTTTACTTATATAAGTTGAACGCTTTTATAAACACACTCGTATAAAGTTTATGAATGGCGTTGAAGTATTTAAAAGCCAGTTACTCGTATGATTATATATATGTATAAAATAATCTAAAAGAAACAATAATCTCACCTAAAGTAAGTGTGCAACAGATGAATATTAAAACAGTTAAGGATGGATCTCTAATAAAGGCACTGAAAAGAACCAAATTGTAAAAAAGGCTACCAACAAGTCCTAATCCGTTTATTATCAACCAAGGCAGTAGCAACGAGTGACGTTTCTGTTTTTTAAGAAAAGAGATGGTAAAACAATTATTTAAATGAATTTCTAATAAACAAAAACTTGATTATTGACGTCAGCCTTACCGTTTTTATACCCCTGATGAGCAAACCTGTCATTAAAGCTTCGATTATGCAACAGGCTAAGTTGACACTATAGCAAACGATAAGATCTAGATAATATAAATAAAGATCGATAATATAATATAAGGTACGCATCTAAGGGGCTTAATTTCTTACGATCACGAAATTCATGGCGGAACCTTTCAAAGGCTCGGGTGTTAATACCATTAAATTTTCTATCAGCAATGTCGTCAGCAAATCCTAATATAAAGGCTGATGCGATTGCACCCACTACACTGCTCACCAAACCCAGCCATCCCACAATTAAACCGGCCGTCCTAAGGCGCCAGCAAAATACTTTATCTATCCTCATCACAGTCTTTTTTTCACACCTAATCGATAAAATTGCTGCCTTGTTTTTAAATTAGAAACCGAATCTCGGTTTTTGTTGAAATTTCTATGTTGTTGTCAGTTCTGTTTCTCAATTTCAATTGAATGCAAAATATTATAAACATCTACTTAAATGTGGCATCAGATTTGTGCTAGAGTGATACGTTCAGTCGGAGCAGGGTTGTCACACACCTGATTTAGTCAACACAAACCATTGGGAAATGAAATGAAAATGTTTAAAGTGTCATAAGAGATTATAAAAAATCCATAACAAAAGTAAATATTTATAATAACATTCATAATGCTCTTCCCGATAAGCAATACTTTTTTTGAAGTACCTGAAAAATTTACTTAACTAAATATATTCACTATATATGGATTTCATGAAAATTGGAGAAAAAATCAGGAGTTCGTCAAAAAATATGGCGAGCGGTTGAGCTCTCATTCAAACTCATTGCCTGCTATTTCCAAAGTTAGGAGCGAAAAGCCGCAGGCACTCAATGCTGAAGTCTTCTTAACTTGAAGAAAGTTGGAAATAGCTGCGCATTGCAACAACTAAAAAAATAAAATAATATGTCATAATGGTCTTAATAAATTCAAGCAACGAGATATAATTTTTGCCTTATTATATTAGCACATTTCAATTAATATATAAAATCGATAGCTATAAGTTTTACGCTGTTAAATGACGAAATAAAAATGAAGCCGAAAAGTATACTTCACTAAATAAGAAGTATACTATACTAAATAAACGATTACGCGCTTAATTATTATTACAATAAGAACATAATTTAATTAACAACAAACCCGAGCTGAATTCTGTGTTATTGCAATGCTACTCACTAAAATTGTTGTTGTTTGTTAGATACCATAAGTAGTGCACTATACGTATAGTGTTTTAATTTCTTTAAATATATAATATATTTCCTAGTCTATTTGCCCAGAGTAGGGTAAGTTCGATGGTTAAGGCACATTTCTTTCGGCTGTCTTTGCCATAATTTCGACTAACCTGTAAAGCAAAGGTTTATATGGAGACACAGTTTGAATTATGTGAAATGATATTTAATTTATTTCACGTACTCGTACATAAAATCGCATAATCTCCAAAACATCCACGGCCTAAATCATTAAATAGTTAAAAATAAAATATCGCTAAGTTTAATTATCTAATTTATATCTAACTAACTAAGTAGAACTAGAAACGAGCTAGCATTTTTCACATTGTAAGAATGACTAGTGAATTATTTGTAGCTTTAACAATTACAAATTACAATTATACTATATACAAGTATTCAGGATATATATCTATACAAATTTATGCACACATACATTCATATAAATATGAATGTGTACATATAACTAGCAAACCCGATTTGGCTTTTGGTTGCAAGAAAATCAATTATGGAATCGAATTGAATCGGTTAAGACGTGCAAATGAAATGAATTAAACCCTGTAGCATCAAAACCGTTTTGGATAAAGTATATGTTATATACTACAATATTGGCCAGAACGTGACAAATCATAAGCTGCATACACGCACACACGCACACAAATACAGAGACACATACACACGCACATCTGGTACTTGTACTATGCTTCCAGGCTGGGTGTTGCACAATCGATAATCGGTTGGACATCGTCGTTGTCCCGATCGGGATCGAGGCAGGCGGTCATGGCATGTGGCATGGTGCGAAGCAGTGCGTAGCTGTCGCGATGGTGAATAAGAAGCTTGTGTTGCTGATGGGTAATGAAGCTGCTCCCTCGCCGAAGAGAACGCCTACCCATCTCGAGTATTTCAAGACTTGGATCGCGACCAAACACAAAGTTCTGATAGGCACGAACAATACTAAATATCACTGCCGATGCTCCACCCACGATCATCAGATAAGACCCAATTGGCACCGCATGGGGAGCAATCACAGTGGCCAGGTAGAGCCAACGCTTAATGGCGGGTGTTAGCTCCGAAATACCCTATGAAGTGAATTCAAATCATATATTTTATATGCATAAAAGCCACTTGTGGCAGACTGTTAACCCACCTCTTCCAGCCACATAACCGGAAATACAAAATCCCGAAAATCACGCACCGGATAAACATCCTTGGCGTGAGTGACCTTCAAGTTGAGCTGTATACGCACCTTGCCCTCCAAGGGCACTCCAAGTTTCTAGAAGTAGAAGATTTAGGCATTAGTACTATTACAATTCTTTGATCATTTTATTATGTTACCGGTTGTATTTTGAAGTAGGTTTCATGTTTCTCGCGCTGTGGCTCTAGACCTTCAACGGCGTCAAGCAGATCGGGATCGGCCTCATAGAAATGTGGATTTGATATATAGACGGGTGCACCATACTGACATGGACTGATGTTCTGCAAACCCCGCACGGCATCGTAATCACTAGAGTCGTAACACTTGTTCTCTGGATTGTTCGCCGAGTCTCCATAGGAATTGTTGGGCAGCCGAAACAGATCTGCTGTGAGACCATCCTTCTCCACACTTTGAACATACTTGAGAGGTATAATGCGGCACAAATCCTTGTCGTAGATATGTACTACATCCGACTTGGTAATATCACGCGGCGGAAAGAATGAACCTTCGGAGCCGGCAATGCTCGTGCAGGGTTCCTCACCCCAATGGGGCAAGTGATCCATGCCATTGAGCGAATCGATATAACCAAACTGATCCATGCCCTGGTAGCCCGTCTTGATGCTGGACACTTCCGTCAGTGTGCCATTGCGTGCCAAAAGCAAACCCATTCTTTCCATGGGTCTCATATGCTTTGGGTAAAATCGATGGGCCAAGCTAACCAGCGCATCGTCATAACCAAACACCAGTTGATCAGCTGTGACATTGATAAAGGGCTTAAACTTGGCGGCAGTTAGCACAAAGGATATAGTTCTGGACAACAGATACCCCAGCTTAGGACTCAAACTTGTTAAGGTCTAAGGGAAGTTAAATGTTCAATAAATTAAAGCAAGTTTCAATAATTATATTTATATGCTTATACTTACGAGCATTGGTATATTGGGCGTCACTATGGGCGTGTTCTTATCCACACTCAGTTCAGGAACAAATTGTAAGATTTTCTTATGCTGATATGACACCGTGTAATTGTTCTCATGGAATTTAATATTTACCTTCTCCATATCTTCTCTATAATGACACCATAAAAAACCAAAACCAAACATAAAAGTATTGCAAATGATGCCTCGTTTATTTTGTAATCATTTTCTTGATCACATTTCAGTCCCTTCAGCACGTGTCGAAATCGCAGTCGCAGTCGCAATCGCGCTCGAAGTTCAAATCGTAGTCAAAGTCAGCTGACGGTAGGTAGTCGACTGTTGTCGGTTGGCTATTAGCCGTTGACAGTTGTCGGTTGTCGGTTGGCAGTTGGCAGTCAGCCCAAAGTCAGGGACAACGGTCATAAAAGATCCGAAAACTCAAGCAACAACCTAACCCAACTGAATGTCAAGTTCATTTGCAGCAGTTAGAGAAATGTTGTGGAAGCAACACACAGATCAAATATAAAAAAGTACAAAAACTAAAAACCCCGAAATAATGACAAACATATTGGCATTTTTGTGGCGCCTTAGCTACCGTTTGAAGTTATCGTAAGTTGTCAGTAGCTTAAACTTTGTTTCGTTTTGCTTTGTTGCTTTGTCTAATGAATTCAGAGGTCTGTCTCATCTCAAAAGTGCAGCCGTCATTTTGTTGAATTTTTATCAATTTGTATATTGAGATGTTCCCTTTATATGCGAATCTGTTCAAATTGATAGTAGGCATATTTTAACCTCTATTTATATATTCATCTAGCTCTGTACAATATACATTTTTGTGGTATCTGTAAGATTGATTGCCGATAGTTTGCTCTCAGCACGTTATCCTTCACTGAACTGGTTTTATTTCTGGGCGGTCTAGTGGTCGTTGGTGGCAGCTTGTCAATCTTACACAATATTCACAGACACTCTTATATTATATGCTTACACTCTCATATATTTGCTTTCGATACCGATTTTGTTTAATGGCTCAATTATTGGATATAGTGCACAGTGCAATTCAATAAGTCTCGAGTGCCTCAGTAGCTGCAACTAAAGTTGCCACAACTAATTACAATTGTTGTTTAGATTATTAAGTGCTAACATTTAAAATTAATAAATAAATGCAGTTGATTTTGCATTGTTTTACGTTTTAGTGAAATCAATTGTAGAATATAATAAATGAGCGCCAATTATCCAAATGGATGCATAATTATGAAATGCAAATATTGCAAAAAACGATTAAAGAAAACAACTACGAAGTAAAAAAACACGCTCGTTAAGAGTATAATTAAATGTATACCTAGCCAAAAGTTTAATATAAAATCTAACGTTTTTCTGTTTAGTTTTTTTATTTTTGGCTCAAATTCGCCCTGCTAATTAGTTAAGCAAACTTAAAAAAAGCTTTCTATGTGCAGTATGATCGCATTGGTTGAACCATAAAATTTAAAATGAAACACATAATTATTGTAATTGCACTCATTAAGGTTGATTTAAATATGTATTTCCTAACGTACCATGACCAAAGAGCATTTTGCTAAAACTGCATGAAAATACTCCTATTAACCAGAACATTTGGTAAATAAAGAATCAAAAGGCGTAACAACTTTCCCTCTTGACACTAAGAATTCATTGTTTGTAGTTAAAGCTTAAAGTTGTTCTCACCTGTATACAAATGGACCCACTTCCTGCAGCCTGGGCTTCTCACCGTTGAGGAAGCCATCTGGGTTGGTAACATTATAAATGTATACCTTGGTTAGTCGTATAACGCCGGGTCTTTGCCAATAATGATAGCTTAATGTGTCATTCCACAGCCTTAAGTTCTGTTTAAAATAAGACTATATTAGATACGGGATCTTTAAATTAAGAAGCACACTTGCCTTTAGTATAAAATAATCCAGCCATGGTATGGATGATAAAACTATGCCTAAGATTAATGTAACTATACCAATAATTATCACAGCTAGTCTGTCTGAAAGTAAATCAAATTGTGGTAGAGTAAATTAAAAAATCGTCATTTATTTTAAAGTTAATAATATATGTTACAAAGAGCACATTGTGTTAACAAATCAATTAGTACTGCGAGTTATGGGGAAATAACACATCCAGACAACCGTCAATGTGAAATCACTTCGTCATGCTTCCGTTAACAAGATCCCAACCCAGTTCCTGAATTACTTCACACCTGTTTAATGGTTGCAATTCGAGTTAAGATGTTATTGAATTTTTGGTATTTCACGGCTGTCACTCGGACTTGGGGTCTTGCTCTTGGCCGACTTATAAAATTGAGTACTTTTAATATGTGGATCTTTTCATGAATATTGAATTGAACTTATCACATATTGCATTGCAACCACATTTTGATCATAATAATCAGCAGCAAATCGTTATGTTTATGGGCCTATGCACTTAGGAATTGGCGATATCCCATCTGCGATTACCTTGACGGCATTTCGTTAAAGTGGGCGTGACCGCCGGCAACCGCATGTTGTGGGCGGCAGCCAGATAAGACAACGTACAATGCCAACGGGTTTCGGTCACGGGTCCGCGTCCAAGCCCCCCTATAAGTGCCAACGAACTGATTAAATTTCTTATTTGTTTCCACATACGTGAATTGCACACGTCAAGAGGTTACGCCAAAAAGTGCAACTCCCAGCATTTAAACTTAAATTGTATTTCTTCAAATAAACAATACATATATATATGCAAACCTGCTTTGGTATATGTATATGTGTATGTAAATTGATTTCCTATTTTCAAGCGAAACATATTTATCGGGTCAACCAAAGCAGCTGAAGTCAGCTTTGATAACGACGTCTGAGATTTTTAAGCTCATATTGAACTGTAGACGCGATAATTGCCGTCAAAGTTATTTTCAATTTTTGCGACAAGAAAGCGGCAAAGTTCAAGAGTTCCATTGACCCTGAAAGCTGATTTACCATTCGTCGCCCCAGCCCAAGTCATCGCCTGGAAATCAACAAAAATTGACGCAGAGAAAGTTACGTAAAATGTCATAAAATCAAGCACAAAATGTTGAAACTGGTGTTGTTATTGTAGATGTTGTAGTTGAAGTTACTGCTTTTATGTTTTGTTTTATACATATATTTTTTTTGGGGCAGCTGTCAGTTTCAAGGTCAAGGGAGTAGAGCACTCGACAGTTGGAACAATCTGATCGCTAAAGCCGCGTCGTTTATTGCCGGTTAATATAAATCGTCTTCTGGCTTCGTCTGGCTCATTGCGTTTTTAGTTTACATCGATAAATATATAACTATATAAGTATGAGTATATATATATTTCATAAATTTTCTTTCGGTCGGTGTTGATGCAACTAAAAACGCTTGCATGGGCCTATCACTGGCGACATGGTCAATAAACATTTGGCACACAAATGATACGTCAGCGCCTGTTGCCGTTGACAATAATGCTGAATTCTCAGTTGTTATTGGTGCTGTTGTTGTGATTATTGCTATTGCATGTTGAAGTTGTTGTTATTTTAATATTTCTAGTTGTGCGTTAAGTTGCTTATATACCCTAGCTCAGAGTATGATCATACTGCCTTTAATTATGGAACTGTTTCAGTAAATGCTACTCGTGGAAGTGGATCTCAATTTCAAATTACTTTCTTTAATATAGTATGTATATTTAAAGAGTAAATTATCCATAAGAATATTTAATATTCGACTTGCCAAATTTAACTCATTCATTGGTGCAAATATTGGTAACGCGTTGAGTTACAACAGACACAGTGGCGTCGAGAACACGAGGGATCAACATAAATTTTTAAATATTTTTGGGTGTCGAAAAGACACACAGCCAACCGAGTCCCCTTTGTGCTCAGACCCTGTCTCAGACACTTAATACTGGTGTCATATGCTCACTGTGTTGAAAATTATAGCTAAGCATGCAACATAGTTTCTGGTATCCATCCGTTTGCTGAACTGTCGAAATTATGTGCTCAAACTGAACTTTGTAACCACTTAGGAGCTACCTGAAGGCAATTGACAAGGCCCACTTTAGCTTAACTTGGCCCTAATGATAATAAGTAGTTCTTCAACTCTCTAATTTCATAATCATTAATATTAATGTTATATTTCTCAAGAAACTGCTGAATTTAGCATTTACAATTACGAATGTGGCTCAAACAAATATCTGATATCCTAAGAATAAGCTTCAATAGACACAAACGCGGAATTGCCGTCTGCTGCAATGCCACAATGCCACATTACAACAAAACACTTTGCCACGTCTTGCAATGCCTGCAGCTTAACAATTAAGCTCAGATTTCATTTCAGAACGTGCCTCATAGCGGCATTATTCATGATCTGACTGTTAAGTACCGCTCCGTTGAGTTGCCGTGTTGCATTGAATTGTTGCATTGTCTTGCAGCATTGTAAACTCTTTTGTTTAAGCAAATTATGGCAATTAATGTAAGAAATGAAAATGGAAATGCACTCGGACACACTTCCTTGTGCATTGTGCCTTGTACGCCTTCCAATCTTCATTGCTCTGTCGCTCCTCCGATCGATGAATCTTCGATGCCAATTAGCCCTCTTCACTTACGCGTATGGCCCATGTTCGGGTTGCGGCAATCACTGTGGCATTTAAAACCGGTTACTGGGTTATTCTTCAGTCTTATTCGGCCTGGACGTGCCTTCTTGGGTAATTTTGCTTAAAGTTATCGCATATTGACCCTTAATTAAAGTATTTACAACTGATTCCGATGCTGGATAATAAAGACGTTCCCTGGAAATTTTTTTTGGCATACCAGAAACAGAAATCGAGTGATCGAATTGAATTACAACTGAATAGGTCTGTAAAATTACGAGGGCATGTAGTGGAAAGTGAAAGGTTGCATTACCCGATGAAAAAATCGATTGAATGGAAATAATTCAGAAAGATAGAAATACAATCTTAATGTGACTCAGTCTGCTGCCGGAAATAATAATAATCTTGGTAGACGTTAATATCCTGAACTAAACAGTCAGCTAGAATCTGAAACACAGAATCGTCGCATGTTAATGCTTAGATCGTGCCATGGCTCATGGCCTAAATCTACTAAATCAACTGCACATTTGGTTATACAATCTTTAAAGTTTAAACAGAAAATTACACATACTAGCGAACACAGCATGCGACTTGTTATTGCTAAAGACTCCATGTTACGAGCTTAGCTATTGGCCAGACCGAGACTTCTTCTTGCGAGACTCTACAGACTTTGAGATTTTTGAGCTTACTTGCAGTGTATGGCAGTGCAGTACAGTGCACTCAGTAAGCAGTGGCACTGCCAGCGACTACCGCGCCTATTTCTGTTTGTGCTGAGTACATAATGGCATGGTAAATACTGCGCCCCGATCCGATGCGTCGCCAACGCCAACAGGCTCCCCTTTGAGTTGAACTCAGAATAGGCCAAAATATAGCTGCAAAGGCACCAGCAACTGTAATGTCTTGGTTGTGTTAATTGTGTTAATTTTGAGCTCGCTCTCTTAAAGTCGTCTAACTCTCAAGTTGATACCACGAGCAGTCCATGTCCCATGCCCATATCGATGTCCAGAGCTGGCCAATCCACTCACTTGTCTCACTGTCTCTGTCTCCGTTTTCCTCTCTCTCTCTCTCTATCCCCACCTACCTCTCCTTAACGGTCCGGTCGTACTCAACTTCAATTTTCGGATGTCGGTATTTCACTCTGTCTCCGGCTCTGGCTTCGACTGTTGCTCTGTGACTACGGGGCTCAGCCTCTTGAGGTCTTGTAGTATATTGATTTGGCAACATTTTCATATTTGCTTTGTATGTACAAGATTCGAGAGTGCTTATGCTCGTACTTGTATTTGTTAGTTGTAGTATTTGGCAGTTAATAGTTGTTTTTGTTATTGGTCTTTCTGTTGGCCTGTGTCTGCAGCACACTAAATTGCTCTGGTCAGTAAAGTACTCGCAGTCGTACTTCTATTCGAATTCGCGAATTCGACTTTTCAATTGCGATTTTTATTTTGCTTATTTTGCCTTTGCTTCACTTCTGTTTTATGTTATGTTGTTATGTTGAATTGTGGTTTTTCTTAGTTTGCTTTTCAGCTTGTTTAGCAGTGTATTAGAATTGCTTAAGCACCGTGGTGCAAAATCTATTGACATTGTTGCTTTAAGTGCCGTTAGTCGAGTTGCTTGCTAAGCTCCCCTTAAAAGAATTCTTATTGAGAATTGACATTAGCACTTATTATCAAATATTACAGAAATCACGTCATACGTTCCATTTATATAGAACAGATTCATGTAAGTGAGACCTTCAGGCAGTGATTATATCAATATATCACTATAACGAGATGAGAAACAAAACTCACATCTATGTGACTCGTACTCGTAATACGCAGTAATCGGTCACACAGCTTGGGCGGAAATTATTCTACATACTCGTACATATGTAGGTAATTGGCATCCACAGGGGCATCATAATGGCGAATTGACGATAAACATTAAATCTATCATATTTTCGAGTGAGTACTTGGTATTTACTAGCCACGCATAATGTGAAGCATAGGAAACTTTTATCAGATCAGAGCAATGGATTTTTTGGCACGTAGCAGAGAAGCTCTAAAAAAACAAGTATAATAATTAGTCGCATCTGGAGGCAGCAAATAATCAGAGTCAATAACAAGACATTGGCACTTGTCGCTTTTTAGATGCGGCTATAAAACAAATGAATGGCAATTCAAGTGCAAAATGTTTAAAAAATGATTCTAGACAAGCGTCAAATGACAACGAGAACCTCCTAAAATGAAGGCAATCAAAGCCGAAATGTGAACCGAAAACGAAGTCAATGAAACCGAAAACGATACGAGTCTTGGGCGATATGGCCAAGTTCAGAGAGAACACATGCCTAGTCCGCGTGAGCCAGAGACGAAGAGAGAGGGAGAGGTGGAGAGACGACTGATAAATAACATAGAGGTACGATGAGTGAGGGAGCCAGTTAGTGTTCTTGGCCATGGTTGTTGTTTGCATGGCTGCTCCGACTACTTGACGAGCTAGCCTAGCCAACTCAGCTGGCTCACATGTCGTATACGCAGTGTCGTCTATGGCACAGAACTCGGTTAGCTAACTAGGCAAGTTTTGTGATTGTGTGTCCGTTTCCTTGATTTCAATCTCAATGCTTAGTTAGTCGCAGTTTTTCTATCGTTTTTCGTTTTTCGGGCTTTTGCTTTTCATTTTGTTGTCAAGTCTGCATCGGTTGATTGCCTTAATGCTTAATGTTGTTGTTTATTTCGGTATTTTTGGCCAAATACTCGTTTTGCATTGCACTCTCTGTTGTAGTTACAGTCGCAGTCGAAATTGCAGTTCTTGGATGACCAGTTTTGCAAAAACTTATGCGGTATTTACATTAATATTGTTGTTTTTCAGTTTTATCTATATAGTATGTACTTGTTCTTAGTTTCAAGCCTCAACCAAGTATTTTTTGCAAGTTTAAAGTGGCGCACAACTTGCTTTAGCTGTTATTTTTGGTCAAGTAAACAACAAAAATACATAACAAAACGTTACCAATTTGGAAGTTGATATTGACTTTAAGCTGCCTAATTGCGCGTTTTATTGATAAATTCAATAATTGTTTTTAGCTTAGTGTAAAAAAATGCGAAAAATAAAATTAAAAATGTTGAATTATTTTTGAGTACACGAGAACATTTCGAAATTGTAAAGCGCTTAAGCAAATATAAATCTTATGTATTTTTTAATTAATCGTAAAGACTTAAGGGGCATTTATGAGAAGCTTTTTTAATAATATTGAATGAAATATTTGTACTATACTTGTGCTCGCGACTGAAGCCCATGACTTGCATTTCCACTTAGTTAAGCATACTTACTATTGCTAATCTTAATGCCATGCGAAATTAACATGGAAAGAGGCGTCCCTCCGTGTGATACATGCGGGCGTGAACGACGCCCAGTGGTAGTTGACGACTGTTGTTGTTGTTGTTGTTGTGGTTGCTGCAATTGTTGCTGTTGCTGTTGTTGTTGCTGCCGTTGTTGGTGTCGACGACCACGCCCACAGCTGGCCCAGTCGAGTATGTGATCTCTAGCCGTGCGTCCATATCTCAAATAATGTTTTTCTAAGCCCATAATTCAAGTCTGCCAAATGAAATACAAATATACAGGAATCTAGCGTTAGAGTCAAATGAATTAGATTAGTTGTGGCTTGTTTTAAAGTCAATAACATATTTACAAACTGCAATAAAAATATAACTAATCTAATCTCCACTGCCTGGGGTCAGTGTCTAAGGCTTCTCACTCGGCACACGTTTAATTACTCCACAAGGGACTTTATCCAGAATAATATATGTTTACGACTATGGATGGATATTCTGATTGATGATTTGTGAGGGCCTCAGTTCTATTCAAGAGCTGCACCATTAGACAGAATGTCCGGTATTACAGAAATCCCAAGATTTCGTGAATTAATTAAGCTGGCGAACAACCACGAACAATTAACGTTTAGTTAAAGTGGTTAGTATAAGTTGATAAATGTTTAGTGTATTTATGAGCGAAATACAAATCATTACAAAATCCAATTGAGTATGCTCTAGTCTAGGGCTCTCGACAAGGAAACGTCCAGTGCCCAAGTTCAAAGTACTCCAAAATTAAGCAATCTTTGCCATTGTATTTGTGCAATTCTCTGTGATTAATTACATATTACATTATTATGGAATCGAAACTACTTGACTTTTGCTTGACGCATTCAATTCCACAATGTTATAATACCCTGCCAACCATTTAAAGGGTATTTTCCAACCAATTATAATAAAACATTTGTCATTCCATGCAATATATGCAAATGCACTTGTAGTTGGGCCGGGGCTGCCCACTGTCCGGTATTAAAATTTGATTGGAGCATTCAAATGCAGTGATTTAATTGAAGCGAGAGAATCATTCATTGTTGAGCAGCTGAACGCCGTCTAAGGTGGTATTTGAAGTCCGTTTGGCTGCACGACTCTCGGCATTATTTAAATCATTGCCATGACAAGCATTTTGCTTTTCAAACTAAAACTAAAGACTCAAGCAACGAACTTGCCAACTAAATAAACACTTTCATAATTAATGCGCCATGTGCTCCATGTGCGGCGGTTCCGAGTGTTATATTTGAAAATCTTTAGTTCATCTCATAGTATTCGTACTCATAGTCGAATTCGCATGTGAAGCATCTTTCGATTTGCCCTCTGATATAACATCCCATAACTAAATGAAAACATTACTTTATTATTTTTTTACTCTTATTTTTGGGCTGCTCTGTTACATTTGAGCGAGTTTTGTGTTATGAGCAACGAAATTTTGTGGTGTTGTGTAAAGGTAAAAAAGATGAGCACAAATTATTTAAAGACAATTAATGGCATTTAGTTTTTGCCCTGTTTTCTGTTTTAATTGCATGCAACTTGTACGACACAGTATTGTCAACAGCCAACAGCCAACAGCCAACAGCCAACTGCTTTGGGCCAAGTTCAAAAGCCCTGTCTGCCCTGATGATTGACTTCATTTCGCCAACTTGTCTGTGTAAACATATGAAGAAAAGACAGAGCAAAGATTTTTCAACTCGTCTACAGGCTGCGCTTAATGAGCATAAAATAATTAAGACCAGTTTTAATTTGCAAACTTTTGCGCAATGAGGAAATAACCAAGACGCGGGCTCAAAGTCTGTAGAATATCCTCATATGGACATATAGGAAAGAAACTGGAATTGAAGGATACAATTAATTTCGGTAAATATTACTTCTTCTTACAGTGCTGATATATTTCTGTCATTCCCAGTTCTGAAGCAGCAAAGCACATCTCTACTCGTTTTAACTTCCAACTCTTATAGAAACAACAGTTCATTGAGAGCATAGACCACATTTTTATGGACCATAAACTAAACACAATATTTGACCAAATATGTTTACAATTTGGTTTCTGCAACCGCCAATTATAATTAAATTGGGTGACTTTAAGATGTTATTCTTTTCTGCATTAAATGCTTGACAAATTTCTACTTTTCGTACACCCCAATTAACGGAATTTACTCGTAAAACCAAATGACTTTCCAACAATTTACGGCTCATAAGCGCCATTAAAGCCAATCCATTAAGAAGTCCCAAGCGAATTGCAGCCGCCCCACCGAACTAAAATTGAAACTAAAACACGTTTTAACAATTTTGTGCTTATTTTCACACATTGACTCCAGCATCGGCACATTTTGCCGGCATCGACTTGGTCACCTGGTTGCTTCAGTCGCCTCGACTTCTTTTCGATGATTCTCATGTTCACTTTTGTTCAGTCAGCTTCAGCTTCATTTTCAGCTTCTTTGGCATAAGCATTATGTAAGCAAATGCAAGTGGCGCGCCAAAAAGTAAAAAATAAAAAATGATTTGTCCAAAAACAAACTGTCTAGAAATCATTAAAAAATAGCACCGACATTTGCGTAAATAAAGAAATTACAGCAGCGGTAGCAACAACAAACAGTAACAATAACAACAACGATAGAAACATTGCAAAATTGCACAAATACAAAATCTATTGACCCAAATACAGTTTATAACCAGTCGGGCACATATGGCAACCGATCCGATTCGATCCAATCCGATGGTGCAATTGCCACAACTCCAACTCTGACTTGAGCCAGCGATCCAGCTTTCTAACATTCCCAACAGCTGATGACGATATTAAGTTGGGCTTTGGTCAGCTCATTGGTAATAGTAACACTTTTGATTGCACCAGCACCAGCACCAGCACCAGCAACAGAGCCAGTTGAGTTCCCAGCCAGCCAGGCTACTAACCAGCTGACTAGCTAACCAGAAAGCCAAACGGGCCATTCCAGGCAGAAATAAGTAGGTTGCTTGGCCAACAGGCCACTAAGCCAATAAGCCACTGCAGTGTGGCAGCCACAGCCACAGACTGGTTGGCATTTAACGTGCAACGTTCAACAAATCTTCTTGCCTGCTTACACCTGTTGTTATTGTTTTCGCTGTTGTAGTTTCGTGCAATGGCGCCTTTTTTTCCAAAACAGCTGGAGGAGTCAGTGGTCAGTTGGGGACTGAACCAAGCTTTTTAATTTAGAAATAAAGTAAGTGTAGGATGTGCTCTCAATTTAGTTTTTCACTTGCCAGTATATTACATGAATCTTTAACTATGTACTATGTAAATTATATCTTCTCATTATTTGGTTTTTCTCATATCAATAATTTGATTATTCCATTAGTCAGTACACAGATTTTTCATATACAATATAGAGATTATCTAAAATAAGAAGTACAGCTAAACGCAGTGAGTCTCAATTTTCGCTGAATTGAATAGTAGCTAGTCATTCAAGTAACGTTGGTGTTGAATTTTATTTTATCTGTTGTAGCTACTGTTGCCGCTAACCAAAGTCTGTGCACTTATTTGTCTTGGCTGGGTTAACATTGCTGTAGCTTTGGCTTTTTACTCGCATTAATAAATTTCACACAGCATCCGACAAAGGGGAACTGCCTACAGTGTGAAGGTCGCGCGTCATTTATCTTTCTTTTGTGGCTGCAGCTGTTGCACTTCCAGTTTTGTTGTTGTTTTTACTTTTTGGTTTTTTATACACTTCGCCTGCATTTAATGCTTTTTTAATAAATTTTTTGCTAAAGTTCGACTTATTACAATATTTTATGTATATAAAATTTCAATTTTTTGCAACTTCAACTGTGTGCAATTGAAGTATAAAATGGCATCTCGACGCATCGTGCTTCTTCATCTTGGCTGATTATAGAGGGGAGCGTTGGGAACGACACATGAATGGCTTCATAAAGCCAATGTCAATGAGGGCCAGTACAAAATCCGAGGGGCGCATCTTATAATTGGCATTGTTGGAACGCGTTGATTGGCAAATTGTATGCAATTATTGAAACAGTGCACTGGGATGTGGCCCTATAGGAAAAGTTCCGAAATGTTCGAAAGGTTCGAGATTACTGAAAAGTTCGTTCATCTTTTGCTGTGTTGACATTGAAACGTTCCAATGTTGCGGAAGTTGCCGCTATATGGGCAGCAGCAGCAGACAGAGCGTCAGCATAAGTATTTAGCCATAATTGTAGCTTACACATCGTCCACGTATTCATTAGAGCCATAAACCGTTCACGTATGCTGGCAATTTCTTTGTGTATGCCAAATAGCACGCAAAGCCCAAAGCTCAAAGCCTCGTCTTTCATTTCGGTAGCCCAATAGATTCCACATACCAGTGCTGGCATCTGAGCCATGTAAATCGTTTCGCTGAGCTCAATTAACTTAAATTGGCAACACTTCGAGCGCATCAAATCATTCTAACAACAACAAAGTTGAAGCATTTTTTAAATGATATTAAGTAATTTAACATTCGGCTTTGAATAGTTCATTATGCAATTCGCAATTGACGCTCTCAGCATGCGCAAAATAAACAAAAGACTTAGGCAACGAACTTGACACGCAGTCGGTAGTCGGGAGAGGTACATAAGAGACTTGTTGTATAAGAAAGTTGATTAAAGTGAAATGAAGAAGCGGTGCAAAAGCGTCAATTAATTAACAATTAGTTGGTTATTTGTTGTTAATTTTGGCCATCTAATAGACTATCTTGGCGAGTGTGTTATAATTGACGAACTCATTCTCTTTTCAGCAAACACTAAGCTACTAGCTATCTCACTGTGCTCCACGCCTTCTCCAATCGAATTCTCTCTGCTCGTTTATCTTAAAATGCTAAATCTTTAAAACGCCCCTAAGCGCCAGCACACCCACCATCGTTCAATTGTTTCAGTAGCCGCTCTACGATTCTTTTTCAATTACAGCAAACAGGCAAGTAGCTTTAAGCCCTCCGCCTCTGCAATTATTGAGTTGAGTTGGCAATTCTTGCTAGCTCGACAAATTGCCACGCGCTCTTCTCTTGTCAGTCCGTTGCCGTGGCAAATCGTTGAAGCGTGTCCGCTTCAGTGCATTATTGGCTAACAATTTTCCAATAGTTTCAGGTAAATCTAAGTATAAATAACAACAACAACAACCACAGCAGCAGCAGTAAGTGCGAGTACTTTGTATTTTTTTGCGTTTTTTTGTTGCTTTGCTTTGCTGTTGTCTGTGCGTCTAGTTAGCCGTATGTTGTAATTTGTACATTTATTAACCACTTCTCTCGCTCTCCTTGTCTCTCTTTCTCTGGCGTCTACGTTTTAGCCATGTTCGTGATCCATTTTTAGATTGGGGCTTATGACACATTTCGCTAAATGCTCTAATTACGCTGCTTTCATACTTAAAATGTAGCTGGCAGTAGTGCTATTGGAAATCCTTCCTTGGGACTGATACTTAATATATCCGAATGTATGCATAATTTTCGAATTTCTATACCTGCCTCTCAGAGCTGACAGACGCGACGAAGGCCGCCAACGAAGCGTGGCAATACAGGCTTTAACAACAAAGCCAAAGTCAATCCTGACCTAAGACACAGCATTTTTGATTGGCGTCTGGCTATGAGGGCAGTGAGCTGGACCCTGGAGTGGCTGTAGATTGATGGGTTTCTGGCACATTAAAGCGAACCCCTACAAATTATAAGCTTATCAATAGGCAAATCAATTTGCTATTAAAAAGCATACAGCAAATTATATAATAGTTGCTATAAGCTTGTCGCATGTTCAGTTTATTAGCAAAATGTGCCTCGGGCCCCAGGCAAAGTCGCAGCAACAACAACCACCGAATGTGGCAACATTGGCAAAAACAACGCCGTGAATCACATGCTTATGTCAATATTTCAATTTAACGGCTAAGAAACACCACAAAATATTCACCAACAGCAACAACAACAAAGCGACCACTTTGTCATGTAATTGTTGCTCTTCGGGACCCATTGGTTAATTTTTGACATCTATTGCACTTAACCATTTTGCATTTTGCGGTTAATTAAGACGACTTCTGTGCCCAGGCGAAGCCAATTTTATGGCTTTGTGGGCGTATGGGCTTGCATTCGAGTGTGTTGGTGAATGGATGATTAGTTGGTAATTGTGCCAACTACTGCCGTACAGTTAAGTGGTCAAGAGAGCGTTGAAACTTAACTTATTTGTTGCAACTTCATTATAATTAAGAACAGTTTAAAGCGAGCTAGGGTCTAAATTCATTGCCCATGAGTTAACAATTGAACAATGTTGTTGTGGCTCAATATGAAATATTATCCAACAAGCATTTATTCTTCATTTCAAATCCCATGATGTTCCAACCAATGTCAATGCCGTTTCGTGCATTGAACTACAAACAAGTCATACGAAGAGTTTAAATTGGGCCCAGCCTTCAACTTTTTCTGTACTTTCGACACACCTCAACTGTAACTAGCATTTCTCTGTGATGTTTACACAAAATTTCACACTTTTTTACTAAAGTTGCCGAACGCCAACACAAATGCCTATTGCTTTATGCCCAATACACAACTTGACATTGACTTACATTTTTCCAGTAAGCTCTTGTTTCTGTTTTGGCATTGCTGCCGTTGACTAAAACAAGTCGTAAAAGAACGGTACACAAATTGCAAAATACGCTCAAAATGAGCTAACTGAATCAGCGTAAGTGCCTCCCAAATAGTGAAAAGCCCAATAGTTGAAACTACGAGTATTTTGTCTTTTTATGGTTACTTTAACCTTAACATTGACCTGACCTTTAGAAAATGCAAACACTTTCCAAATTGATGCAGAGGGTGATCGCCATAAGCTCTACGTGATTGCGGCTGAATATGTGCACCAAAGCTCGAAACACACACACATATGCCTCCGTACATAGAGCTCGAAATGTCGACGCCATCTTAAATACTCGAATATGAGTACATTGAGCAAACGCAAATTCTTTATTTTTTGTGATAATCAGAAAAAAAGGTTCTACTTAATCGCAGTGAAATTGATCTTCAAATATTTACTAAAATGTATATAATTACGATTGAGTGCGTCGAGCAAATATTTATTCAATTTTAACAGAAATATTATTCACTTATATTTGCCTTGGCTCAGTTAAGTGTATAAATAGAAGCAACTGACTGATAACTTTGTGGAATGCCTTGATTGCTTTATTTGTAGTTGCATACATTTAAATTTCGATCGATCGTTAATTAGATTTACGCACTTGCACGGTTGGCTTCTCACCTTCAAGAATGGTATATTTTAAAATTTAAATTTATAAACATTGCTCAACGCCCTGTCAATAGCATTATCTTATTGTCACTTACTTCAAATTTAAGAATCACTTGCGGAACCGCTATTCCAAACCACTTTTTCGTAATTTCACTTATTAATGAATGCTTTGATTAAATTTCCTTTTGAGGTATCACTTCAGCCGCATACTCATTAAATTTTAATTTCTTTTCGGTCGCCGAGCAATTCACATATCCTTAAAAGCTTGTAATGCCCACACAATGTGCCACATTTTTGAATGTGTGAACGATTAAATGTATTCTTTATTCTTGCACTTAGCATTCAAATCAAACCCCACTCAACATAAGTATCACAAACAGAACTGAAATTGAAACTCAAAATGAAATCGAAAGCGAGACGAAACCGAATTGATACTGAGACCAAATCTGAGACGCGATCGTGCTGTTCCCGAGCATATGTCGAGTGTCGTTTTTTAGTTGAAGTTGACGCGTCGAAATGAAAAGCTCGCATGAATGGACGAACAAAGTCGCAAGACGTTTTTGTTCAAAACGCAAGACTTAAGTCGACGTCGTTGCTCAGTCTCTGTCGCAGCCGCAGCCGCAGCAGCCTCTGTCTCTGCCCCAGTCAGAGTCACAGCTGCAGTAACTGAGACTCCGACTAAGTATTGAGCCGAGCAACTACTGTGTCGACTGCTGAGCTGCCCGTGTGTGTGTGTGTTTGTGCAAATCTCAGCTTGAGTCGACTTACTGCGCTGAAGTCTTCGCTTGTGTGTGTGGCTTGTGCTATCACTTAGCGCAATCCTCGCAGCCAGCTGCGACGTCACGTCGCGGCTCGTTTCTGTACAAAATTTGGCAATCTACTATACACAGCACACTTGCGCGATCACTTGACGTCGGTATCGCTGCTCATTCTCAGCAGCCGGCGCTCTGGTGAATAAGCGAATATTTTTGCACGCTATGTTGAGTTTTCCTTTTGTTGATTTTTACTCGTTTTACACTACAACGAAGTGCGAGGGGTTTTTTCATTTTTAAGTCGCGACGGCGACTTTTGCTGAGTCACTTGCCATTTATCGCCATCTGACTTGTGGTTCTAGTTTAGTGGCCGTAAACAGATCTTAACACGAGAGCATTCATTGAGTGCCTCAATTGCTTCCTACATTGCTTACTTTAGCCTATAATCGTCAAGGGTTTTTCTGAAGGATATTTGAGGTGACAGTGGGAAATTAAGTATGCCATGTTTTCATTTCCCTTCAATTAGTCTGCTGATGCGTAACACTGGAATGAAAGACTCCTGAAGTAGTTACAGGTCCAACCTAATGATAGTAGTGTCTACTGCAATAGAGCAGTTTTACTGCCATGAAGGGCACGTTGCGAAAATTCTACATTATGAATACTTAATAAAAACAAGCGGGCAATTTAAAGTGGAAAATTTTAAAGCTTATAGAGAGCAATTGCCACTCGTATTTTTTTATTAGCTGTACTGAAACTGGAAGCCACTCGGTCTCGCTCAGCTAGTTATAGTCAAGCCCTCAATAAATGTAATTTTGCTATTTATATTAATAAGTAAAACTGACCACTTGTACACATCAAAGAGTTTTACGCACAATACTCTGATTGCTAATAACAGTTTCAGTTTGTTAGTAAACAAGAATTATTGATCAGTAGTCAACAAAACAGAATTACAATAAACGCCTCTTGACGTCATTTACCTGTTGTCGTAACTCATAGCAAAGTATACACTATATACACTATACACTATACGATAAGCAATTGGCTTTAAGCTTAAATGCAGCTAATTTGTTGTCGTACTCAACGAGACTGGGCTAATAAAGTAGATATCTATTTTAAGATACTTAACTTCCTGCACATTCTTTAGGATTTGTAGCTGCTAATAACATGGTAGGAGCTGTGGACCAGCAAATATATTCACTTGACTCGCATAATGATATTTGTGTGTAACGAGTTAAGATGCAGTGTTTAATGGGCATTTAACGATATAACGGCTAATTTGCATCTTGCCGATGCTAGGGGCATTTCAGTACATTTGAATCCATTGCATAGATCACCGCAAAGTTTAAACTTTTATTGATAAAGCAACTCTCATTACATTGATCATCATAATAAAGCGGAAACCGGCTTTTATCCAATGTGAAAGAAGCACTTGGCTTCAAGAACTTAATCAACAAACTCATAACTCTAAGATAAACTAAATTCCACAGTAGCATCAATAAGTTAAACCAAGCGTTAAGAAGTACAACTTCCCATGTTTATGGAAGTTCATTGAAGTCAATGTGAGCCAACAGTACTATATAGCATAGCACAGCACAGTACAGCTCAAGTGTTTCGGTCATTGTCTGAATAATGCGACCCAGCCTTAACCTAACTCGGAACTCACTTAAAGTCCGTTACAGCTATTCGTTGCATAAGATCCCAGTACGAGTATGCGGTACAAGGATATCGCTGCACTTATGCAAAGACCTTAATCTAATAAGCCGTTGAAGGTTGAATTTTTTGGATTTAAGTTAAGGTTTGAGTTAGTGCCTCAGTTTTAGTTTGACAAGAACGACTTTAATTGTTGCCGTATGACGAATTTACATATTTGGACATGTTGTGCACAAGAGGCATCAAAATTAAATGTATATTGTTTATAATTATAATTGCTGGCTCTGCTCTTTTTGTTTGCTGGAAAAGGCCACAATGCACATTAAAGTGTTGGTTTAGACAAACAAACAAAATATACTACAATATAATATATACATGTATAAATAACAAAAAACAGCACAGTTGTCCAGTAATTGTCAAAATGTCGCTCGAGCTGAATGAGGGATGGTCAGAGCAAAAGGGAAAGACTTTGTTTTAATAGCTCAACTTTGCAGACAAGTTCAAGTACGGATAGCCCTGCAGTTTAAGCACTGTTTTGGAACTTTATGCTCTATAGGGTGATCAGCAACTGTACATTGAAGTGATGTTCACTAAACGACAAGTTTAGAATCTATATAATTTCTTGCTCTTAGCACTTAAGGGCGTTATATGAACAACATTTTTATATAATAATTGTACTATTTTTCAACAAATATTATCATTCATCTCTCACATACTGTGGTGTGACTTGCGTCAAAAAGGGTGTGACCAGAATGGCAAACAGCTCACCCATCCTTCACATTGAAAGTTGAATTACCTGGGGAAACAGGTCTAGGTTCGTAGCCTACTAAATATCTAAAGATCAAATGGCATCTCATTGCCAAGCAAATCGGAAATCAGACATCATAACGCACCGAATGCTACCCAGCGTATATGAGAACGAGACATGAAATATGACCTAGCAAAATATATTCGTATATTTGATATATGTCTATTTAATATTTTATAAAAATATTGCCAAAATGTGTGGCGTGAAGTGCAATAATTTTTACATGTATTTCAATTACTCAAAACGTAAATGGGCTCTCATAAACGGGTTTACAAAGCAAAACATCCAACAGTTAAACAACAACAGTCAGCAGTCGCTGTCGACCTGGTCTTATTGGGCCATAATTCACAGACGGTTGGTTTAGAAGCCAAGCAGCAGTTCAAGGGGCTTACACAGCATTTACGTTGATTTCTTAACGTTTTTGTTTTCAATTACTCTACGAAGGACATCATTTTAATATTGCTTTTGTTTCTTGGCTTGCGGCTTTGCTGAGGAAAATAGCGAGGGGGTCAAGTATGCTAAGGGGGGAAACATTGTCTGCGTATGCCATGCAAAATCTTTTAAAACTTTAAGTCGTTAACGCGCCATACAATAAAGGCGCTGATATGGAAATAATTACCAGCAGACTTTTTACATTCATTTACTTAAGCCAAAAGTTTCAATTTATCTGACGATCCGATTTCGTATAGATTTTTCTTTTTTTTTTTTTTATTTAAATAATATTAAAAATTATTTTTCGTGTTTCATAAATTCTGTAAATGCTTAAAACTTACCGTTAACTTAATATGGTAATGGTAGTGTTGGATTGAAATGTTTTATTCATAATTTAAACATAATTTGGGATTATTGAAATTATACTTAAAAGCGTTGCATACTTTTCGGCTTCAATAATAAATTGTAACTTTAATTCCTACCTCCGACAATAATACGTTTTTAAACATAAATCCAGTTCTAATTTTAAGCAATATTTGAAGACTAGTTTTTGTTTTCTTTATGACAGCCACGATTACTTATTTGTTTTGCAGAACATTTATATTACTTTAGGTTTATTTACAAATAATTCGTATATTATATTATTTTTTATTGTTTAAAAATATTAGTAGCAATGTTATATGGATTTACCCATACCCATCAAAAAATATCAAGCAGCCTGTGGCATTTAGTCCAAGGAGATCATGTTGCATGTTGCTTTTAAAAATATAACCTTCTGTCTTCCCTGGTTTACTCTAACGACCCTAGGGCCGTCATCAATGTAGGTCATAAAAAACTGCAAACTGCTCGTATAACGAAACTCGTTTTAATTTTATTTCATTTTCTGCATATTTAGTCAATTGCCAAACTCACACTAGTTATTCACTCACCCATCGCGGGTTCTTTCACTGGATGTGTTTTAATTAACTTGTTCAGTATACCCAACACGGCCGACACTTAATTATGTTTCAATTATAATTTTATCATTGAACTTTCGTGTTCAGTTTTTCCAATTGACACTGTAACAATGTAACTGGCGTAATATTCAAATAAATTGCATAATTAATAGAATTATTAATATATGACACATCTCTTTGAGATGATCTCGCGAACGTGTAAGCACGAATTCCCCTTTCAAACTGTTGGGTTGAGAGCTTCAGTTCAATTTGAGATTTCTTTTTTAAAAGAATTTTTGCTTAAGTGTTCTAATCAGGAGCGGAGTGAGGTTGATGAAGTGTATCTAATAACGCACACATTGAACAGTATCAGATCTTATATGGTTAACAGTCTTTTAAATTATGTAGTTCCCGTAACTATTGTCGAATCTAATCAAACACAAAACCCTCACAGCGCCCCTGAACTCTGGCATATTTAATATGCCTTAATTGAACTATGCGACTGACCTGCTGATGGACGTGTTGCATACATGTATATATATAGTACACATACATATGTTATGTATGTATTTAGAAAATATTTCTCAGTTATGTTATGTGTAGGTTATTGAGCTACATTTAAGATAAGAGCATATTAAGGTTGTTGCTATTGTTCAATATTCAGTTAAATATTATTGCTGAGACATAATGGAAATCAGTAATGTGGAATGGTTATGGCAATAGTTATGATAAGAGTGTGATAATAAATGTGTGGAAAGTCATGTTCGGCAGATTTGATTAGATTTCATTGGCATTGCAATAACTTAAAAATAATCGATAAGACGGGGCTATCTTAGGAAATTCATAAAATATACCAGACTTGTATCCATATATCCAAATTCGAATGTTGGTAAATCAAACACTTCGCGAGCATATCCTATGCAAATATTAATTATTTTTCTCCTTCGCGAATTTTGTTAATTATGTAAATGCAACCCTTTCTGCATTTGTAATTGAATCTCACATGAAATGTCAATCAAATCAAACAGAAAACAAACACAAAAGCATCGGTACATTTAAAACACAATACAATTCGGGTAAGTAGCAAAAAATCAGAAATTAATTTAAAATGTGCAATCAGAAACTATGCTGCATTCAAAAACCAAACCAAAATGCCCAATCTGTTTTGATGGCTTCGTTCAGAAACAGACGTCGGATGTCCATCAGAGGTGCAGCCAATGGACAGCAGGTGGAAGGCGGTAAAAGAAAAATGAAAATGGGCGCGATCCGTCTACGGGTTAATTAAAAACGCTACGCTTGGGGCAAGCTCGCTTTCACTCAAACTTCTGGCAGCAAGTTAATTGGAAACAGTGAATGCTTTTAATACATGTATAAGTTTGATATTTTCATAATGAATCAGGGCAGTCGATTTGCTTGAATACTTAATTCAGCGAGTTTGGCATCCATTTGACAATTTTCATTTGAGTCATAATCAATTCATATTTCCAGTTGTGTCTTTTATAAGCCCATTTAAGCATCGCCCAACACGTGACCAAAACGAATTTAATTAGTATTTTCATTTCTATTGTGCAACCTAATCGCATTTATAAGGCAACTATTGCTCTATATATCTGCTCATATTGGACACGTATGACAAATCACCAAGCCACCCTTTGACTTATTTTGCACCGCATCTAAATGAACGACATCCCCTAAAGCAGTTATGGGTAAGTCTTCAATTTCTATATATGATACATTTCAGCACAATCTGTTGCCAAATTAAGCGTAACATCGCTGGCACTTTTAGAGGTGCGGGGGCATCATGGTCTCTGCTTCCAAAACCTTACGATGTTATGAGCTAATTTCCTCAGCACTTGTTTATATGGATTATAATACAATTGACCAAGTGGCGTAAACCGATCAAAATCTTCTCTTAATTTAATCTATAGAATTAACCATTAGTAGATGATAATACAAAATATCTGAGAAAGTTCCATCGTTGAATCTGTCATTTGCCCCTTCTTTCATGGACTTGCTATTCAGTTGAGTAAATTACGTCCTTAGCTGTAATTTTTGACTAATTACTTACCACTAGAGTACAAACAATTCAACAGTTATTCTCATATGTGACACAATAAAAAGCAACATAAATTTTCAACTTACTTCCGCCTCGGAAAGTCGATCTTGGAAGTCCACTTTACAATGCTGCCAATGCCCACAGCAAGTCACATAATTCAGGGCAACACAATAGGACCAACAGAGCAGACGGCAAATATAAAAATTAATTAAAGTCTCGCCTCAAGATGCCCCTTTGCCCATCCCTCAACCCGTGTATTCGCATTGCCGAAACAGCGGCAATGTCTTCTTTTTCCCAAATTGTTCACACGTTGCCCGCTACTCGATTGCAACATCTTGTGGCATTATACGCCTTAAAGGCTGCAACAACATTCACCACTGCTAGTGCCAGTACCATTGCCTAGCTGGGTCTTGATCCTTGACTCTGTCTCCTTCTTTTTCGCCGTCTCTATCTATTTCATTGCCTGCGCCTTGTTGCGAGTCCTCGTAGCAGCCTCGGCGTCAAGTGATGCGCCTTTTTATTTAACGCCCAAATTGCCGGGGCATGCAAAAGGTAACAACATCAACATCAACCCTCGTCGCGTCCTTGATTTTGTTGTTGTTTCCACTGATGTTGTTATTGTTTTGAGCTGTCAAATTTCGTTGTATGTTCCCGCTCCTGCTGTTGCTGTTGCTATTGCTGTGATTTTGTGTAATTTTATTAATCACAACAACGCATTCGTTTACCTCGCCTTTAGAAACCCTTCTTCCCTCAAGCAGTGCATCCTTTTCAATGCTGCATTTTGGATTGCTGTCATTTAGTTTTGACTAATTATGCAATTTGTATGCAATAAAAATATTAATTGCCAACAAGTTTAGGTCCAAACAATTTAATTAATATTATTATTATTATTATTATTATTATAAATTATGAAACTCTGCCTTTTCCTGCATTGATTAAAGCCACTGCGTACTGTGTTTATTTATTTAGTTGTTCTCGCTCTTCTTTTTGTTGTTGGCCAGTTCGTACGAGGGCAAAAAATGTAAATAGCCACATGCAAATTTTCCAGTTGGTTTATTTTGCGCCTTCATGCGAACAACAATGCAAAATTCCTGTAGCAGAATTAAAAAAAATCAAAAGAATGAAAATAAATATTGCCGAATGTACCCTTTATATGAATGGTTTGTTCTCTTATAGGTCATGAGCAGCTCCCCATATGTGAATAGTTTCAATAAAATTGGTTAATATAAAGTTTATTTCAATTGAAATGTCGTTTTCTATTGTTTGCTTTTTAAAACATGATCGAATATTTCAATACAATTACCACACAATTGACCACTAAATAATTTGTACAATTCTTTACAAAGTTGACATGAAACCACTGCATCGGAAACCACAGAGCAACCACACACAGACCAGTAATAATTATGCATCGTGCAATATTAATAAATTTAACAATTAAGCACGCAATTATTTCAATACGAGTACAAGCACCTGTTTACTGTCCACTTTTGACAAAATTACACATACTTCTCGTAGAACGCGTATAAAAACTGTGTAATAAAATTAAATTTTCATGGAGTGAAGTTATGAACTTTGCTCAGTTTTCATAAAACTTTTCGTTGTGCCAAGCACGGATAGAATAAAAATAAAGGAATGTGAAGTGAAATAAACTTGCAGAACTTTTGCGCCGACGATGGCAACTAAAAATCGCTTCATTCTAATTACTTCCTGTTGGACAGGGAATCTGAGACTATGGCACTCTGGAGTTCTGGGTCCGAGGCGCTCAAGTTGGATCGCGAGCCGCAAAAGGACTTCCTTGAAACGTGCCAGGACACGTCTAGTTTAAGTAGTGACTGTAGAACTGGTGCAGGGGCACATAAAACAATCGTTTCGTAATAAAGATGAAAATTTTATTAAAAGATGTCGGAAACAGATGTCGCCGCCAAGCTGCCCTCTTCCTGTTGCCCGTCAGCCCTGCAGCCTGTGCCAATGCCATAGCAAAAGCCAAAGCCAAACGCCAGAGTCAGAGTCAGAGCCAGAACCAGAATCAACCGACGAGCCAACGAACCAACCAACACACACAGTTTATAATCTTTTATCGCATTTTTTCTACTTGGTTGACACAAAGAGCGTATTTATGCGACTGTTAACGTTATGAAAAGCCCATAATTTGCCAGCCACCCTCCGCAGTTGCCATATAATAAAAATAATAAACGTTCTGCTAAAAATCGATAGCAAACAGAATTCGCATTCAGTTGGCAATTGGGACAGGGGAAAGGGGCCAGGGGGCAACAGGGAGCAGTATTATCGGGTAGCAGCTGATATCGACAGTTGACTTGGCGGCGGTTGCCGTGGCTCATGAACTGTTCTGTCTGTACTGTTATGCTTTCCCATAACGTTCCCATCGAGTGTCGTGTATAAATGTTTGCGCTTTATTATATTGCCCATCTACGCCCTCATCGAAACACACATCTTCCCCCCTCACCGATACGACGACAGCATCTTGTGACATTTTACCTTATTTTTCCGACTCTGTGTGCAATCGACGTCCATTGTCGTCGTACTCCTCGTAGACGTCTCATGCCGATACACACAATTCGAGTACACGATAATGATATCCATATCATATAATGATGCGGCTGTCAATTCCATTCCATTGGCATTTTCACGATTCCACATAATCGCGAGAGATTATGTTGTCCCTGTTCCTGGTGGCAGCTTAGATTGCTGGCGAGCCTTTTGGCAATGTTCGAGATATGAAGTTGATATATAGAATTTGATATAATTAACAAATTTATTACATGTCTATCTATTAAAAAATGGCAATAATCAGCCTAGTCGAAATTCAAAATACCCTAAATAGGAACCAGATGGAAGCCACGACAACAATACGCAATCGACAACATTTAAATTATGCACAAAATTTAAATGATTTACATATTTCCAATTCAACACACACTTTTATAACACACAAAAGCTCGAATGATTCTCACTTTTTCAACGAAAAACAATTAAAACTTTTGTTTGCTTTCAACTTTGTCTTCAGCACTTGCCTGGCTATGGTTTGAACTTTGGGGAAACCCCACCAAGGACATTTTGCCAAAAATGGTGTGAATTGTGACCCCTTTCATTTGACAACTAAAGCATTGAACAAGAGCATTACGGTCCCAGTCCGCGTACCTCTTCTGCCCACTTATCAAATAATTGTCCTCATATAATGGCAGCTACAAAGGGATCTCGCCACACACTCAGCCAAACACATATCTGCGTGCATGTGTATGAGTATGAGTATAAAATTAACGATGACAACTGGCAAAGTACCAGAAATTACTGGCAAATTGAAATGCTCATAATAATCGCAGGCAAATTTAAGCCACCCACGATTGGGATAGTCAACAAGAAGCCGTCGCTGGCTTTTGGTGCCAAATAAAAATATGATGACCCATACAAACATAAATAGAAATACAAATACAAAATCTGAGAGCTGAGAGATACACACATATGTGGACACATGCATACAAAGGGAGATGGTGAAATCCTTTGCATAAATGATGATGGCATGATGAGAACTTTTAATCATTATTATCACATATTTATACGCTTATATGAGCATGTTTTATGTACTCGATGGCAGCCACAGCTACAGCAGCAGCAGCAGCAGCAGCAGTCAAGGATGCAGGATGCGGAGTAGTAGTAATCCTTTTGAAGGCAAAAACCCACAAATGGCAGCGCAAAAAGGCTGCCAAAACAATGCAAGGATAACACACTCTCTCACACATACACATGAACAAAAGAGTGGCTTTGTTATCCTTCTTCTTATTGTTGCCCTGAGAGTGCTCCTCGCCACTCGCCACTCGCAGCTCGCTTCTCGATGATGAGTTTCCAATTCGAGTGAGGCCACGCCCCGATATGGGATGGGCAAGAGGGCGAAGGGGCAACCACTTGCACTTTTCGCTTTCTGCCTCAGCAAAGCCACAACAAGGGTTGCTTTTACTCCATGTCTCTCTGCCTGCATAGCAGTTGTATCTGTGTCTGTGTAAATGTTTGCTTGTGTATGTGGCTGTGTTAGTCTTATGTATGAAGTATACAATAAAGTGGCGCCACATATAAAAGTCATAAGGAAAGGCACAGGCAGTTTCTAAGCTTACATAAATGCCAGACGAGATGCGCAGAAGGACGAGAGTCCCGTCGTCCTGTCACTTGGCCAACTTGGGCTATGTATTCGCGAACACTCTGTAATTTCCATTACTGCTGACTCCCCGCCTAGTAAATAAGTCATCATTGTCGATTGTCGTCATCAACGCGCCGAGGACAACTAATTTGCGGTCATAATAAAAGTTAATCTACTGACTCTTGGCGCTTGTTTGCCAAACGTTAAGCGTTGTGTCGCTGCTGCAACAAATTGCGTGTGGACACGGACACGAATAACTTGTGGCAAGGAAGTTTGGCTATATGATTGAGCATTGAAGCGCCTTAAACCGCGACCTGCACTTAATGTAGTTGCAACTGATTGAATAATTTAACTAACCTGCAAGTTGTATTCGATACAACTCAATCAAATGAAATTACAAATATACTTTTTATAACGCATGCGAATAAACTGAATATTATACATTGTAATCAGGTAGACATTTGTTATTAATATTTATCTGTGCTTCAACTATAATCGCTCAGTGTATGCTAAGCTAACCAAAATAAAATTATGAATATATTTACTTGAAACTCATACCCAAAGCCCGATTTTAACCCACTGTGTGCACCAGTACCAAAGCGTGCTCAGGCTGCCCCAAGACCTAAAGAGGAAAGAGGCAGAAGAGAAGGAAAGAGACAGAGAGAGAGACAACAACGACAATATGGAGGCGCAAAACAAACACGATGAAAAGCGAGCAGTTCAAAGCAGCAACAAAACAAGAAAATTAAATTTTTATTGTTTTCACACAAATAAAATCAAATAAAAAGCATACAACAATATCAGGCAGGATGGCGAAGGCGAAGGCGAAGGCACCACACACAATCAAAGAGAGCCCAGAGTGGATAAACTCCAAGCTGTGTGTATGTATATATATAAGTATGAAAGGAGGCCGTCACGTGCCACATACAACAAGTACGACTGGGCAGGAGTCGAGAACCAACCACCGTAGAGCAACCCCTAATATGCGGCTGCTGCTGCGCCAGCCTGTGGGGCAGAGCAGAGTCGAGTCTGTCGAGACCGTCGAGCCAGTTGGGTTGGTCCTTGTTCAGTACGATTCGAGCACTCGACGCGTACGCGGCGCGCACAGCACAGCACAGCACAGGCCAAGCAAATAGAAACACTCGTAACGTAACAGTAGCAAGTCCATAGAACGAACGTGATGTCTACGGCATATCTTATGGACAGTTTACTGCATGCACAGCGCGCCCAGAGTTACAGTGAGAGTCAGCTTAAGTCCAGTCTGAGTGAGATGCTCCTGAGCCGTGGGCAGACCGAGCAGGCGGACAGACCGGAAGAGCGCTCTAGCTCCAGTGAGTTATTATGCAATTGCAACTGTGCGATTGCGAAACGTGGTTACAAATGTGATAAATGTCGTGAGAATCGTGCGGAAAGTGTTGGCAGCATTGAAGAGATGGAAATGGAGGAGGACGAGGACGACGACGAAGAGGATGAGATTGTTGCGGATATAGGCAACATAGAAACGCCACACTTGGAAGATGAAGACCTCGACGATGAGCTGGACATGGAGTCGCGACGTGAAGCAATCAAATTGCCCAAGCTGGAGCACAAAGAGGCCAACACCACTAGCAGCGGCACCACCATCCTAAAGGATAACAACAGCAAACCCATTCTCAAGTTCAGTGTGTCTGCCATTCTGGGAGATACCCGTGAAGGAGTGCGCGTTAGGAATGGTAAGAGATTGCTGGCAATCGCAATAAACGCGGCTTGCCAATTAATTTGCCGTGGCTAATGCCAAACATAAACAAAGGCCTAAGAGAATCAAATTACAATTGCAATAGAAAAATCCAAAAGAAAAACAATTTTGCCACAAAACTCTTCTTGTTTTCGATGTCGATGTGGATGACAAAGGGTCGACTCGACTAACTGCTACTTCAATTTCAATTTGAAATTTTAATATGCCACGGGGATCAGCCATTGCCTCATTTCATCGTTTTATTGTAGTCTTTAAGCCCTTGAGGCGCATCGACGGATCAGAGCAGGCTGTAAAAACACAACCAGACCTAATCATGTTTAAATTATTGTATCTGAGCCTCGCCTCACCTTCTCTCGCCTAGCATCGACAAAGCCGTCGGTAGCTGCGCGTAAACCAGTTCCACTCGGAGCTCACTATCTGTGGTCGTCCTTTGCGACTGCGCGTGCTGCTTGCACACACACACACACACACGAACACAGAAATATTAGGGAAGCAGGACGAGGGTTCGATGAGGGTTTTTTAGCTGCATCGCTAAAAAGAAGGCGTGACAAATCGTCTATTAGTCAATGTAACTGCGCTGCATTTTATTCGCCTTTTTAGCATTTGAATTGGGTTTCCAGATCTAACATATTTGGAGGCTTTCCGAATTAGATTGTGGAATTTTTATTGTCATGGCTGTTATTAATGAGGAGGCTGAGTTTATCCGTCTCTTTTATGACAATTTTTATGTGATTTTGTGAGCCAATTTTTTGGCTAAAGATCAATTCATAGTTTCAATACTTTATGGTAGTGGCAAAAACGGAGAAATGTAAATATTCATTTATAATTGAAAGGCGATTTTTTTCACTTTTCGTGGTAAATATATATAAATATATATATATATGTATGTATGTTGCAGAATATATAACAAGAAAGTTCAATTTAGATCGAACTTTGAATAAACAGACTTTACTAAAATCCGTTAAATACCTATTCAAATAAAATTCAAGAGGAGAACTGCATTAAAAAAAAGAACTCACCAAATTTCACATATATTTGGCATTTATTTTCCAATCACCAAATAGTTTTCTAAATCAATTAATCACTTATTCAATTAAAGATAGCTTAATGGCGTTCCACTAATTGGCAATAAATGCTATCAAAGTGCAATTACTTTAGCCGTAGTCGAAGGCCACAAATTAACTTTTTGGGCTATAAACCGATTGTCAAAGTTTTTGGGAATAGTCCGTGGCACAGATGCAAAAGTGGCCAAAAACCGACGAAATAAAACAAACAATGAGAACAATTATAACTTAATTTGTGCGCTCATTAGGCACACATGTGGCACATACGCACACACATGCATACGTGGGGCAGCCCATGCCAACAAGCCAAAAAGCTAAACCACAAGACTTCAGTTGGGAGCCCAGCATCAAATTATAAACACACATCGCACACACTCACAGACACAGACACACGCGAGGAACTAAAGAGGCGTTAATATGTTAATTGTTTCAGTCGCTCTAATCGAATTAAAATCATATCCTGCAGCGCCTGTCAGTGGTGTGTGCGAGTCTCTGAAACTGTGTGTATGTGTGTGTGTTTGTAAATGGCGACTTCCGCTTTTGGGGTGTTTAATTAGAAAATGAAATGCAGCCGCAAAGCGCCAAAATCTTTCCGCAGGCGAAAGTCCTCGTCCTGCGAATCAAAGGCGAAAACTTTTGTTGGCTTTCCACATGAACTGAAATCGACGCCTGCTCCAAGGTGTATGTGTGTGTGTGTACTTATGTGTGATTTCTGTTGTGTGTACTCAAAACTTTTCAATGTGTTGGCATCTCAAGTGGGGGAAGGGAGTTGGGACGGACTTTGCTGGCTGGAACTGAAAGCTGCGAGCTGTTTAATTATGCCAGTTTGACACTTCAAAGCGACATCTGCCGCAGAATCACTGCCACAACTTATCATATACGCACACACACAGATTGGCACATGCCAAGGGTTCAATTTAAGACAAGACGATGAGGTGTGCGGGAATTTGTTGGAGGCTTTTGTTTGGTTATACAAGCGCCAAAGAGAATGCTTCTGGAATGTTATTCAGGATCTGCACTTTCTTAAAGATGTGTTCTTGGCAAATTGAGTGTATCCCATAAATATACAGACCAAATATAAACTGGTATGCAAGTAATATCTCATATTTTATAGTCTATCCAGGCAAATGACAAGCTTTCTATTTTTTGCGCTTGTTTCACACTAACAGAGTTTATGCAACCGCAGCATATATGGCCTTATCTACAACAGAACTTTATGCAACAGCACTCAGCACATCAATACCACCAGCACCAACACCATCAGCATCCCCAGCAACAGCAGCAGGCGCCTCCAACGTCCCATCATCATCACCATCAGCATCAGCAACACCATCAGGCAATGGTCGGACAAGCGCCACTGGGACTGCCGCACCCACTGCACCATCATGCACATGCCCACTTTCCGCATCCCGCATTTCTAACACATCAGCAGCAGCAGCAGCATCAGCACCACGGCAATAGTTGTCAACCGCAAACCACAGCGACGACGGCCGCATCCTCGTCGTCACCTGGCAGCACAATTAGTGATAGCGACAACAATCACAGCATTGGCAGCAGCAGCAATAACAACAACCACAACAACTGCAGCAGCAATGCCCAGGATGGGCGACCGCATGAATCGGCAACTGGCAACGAGACCAACGAGGACAACAACAATCGAAGATTAACGCAAGAAAAGCTGCAACAACAGCAACAGCAGCAGCAGCAACTGTTGAGTGGACAAGCAACAGGAGGACCACCAACGGCGCATCCAACACCACCACCACTCCCGTCAATACATCCGGTTATTGCCAAGCCCATGCCCAGCCGCCCCACTCCGTTTCTGCCCCACACACTCAACCATCCGCATTTGCATTCGCTACTGGCGCACTGCCGCAATCCCTACATGAGTGGTAAGTAGATACTCCTGCTGCTATTTCTAATCCCTCTGCAATTACTGCCTAACCATTGGGCACCCCATTGCGCTCATTAACAAGTGTTTTCTGACCATGCCCCAAACTGAACCTCCAATGCATTTCCCCAATACCAGATTATTCACATGCCTATGTATAATTGCAGTTGGTGCCCAAGTGTTTCCCTTGCCGCCGGGTCAGGGCTTTCCCTGGGCGCATTCAACACGAGGGAAGCCTCGCAGAGGTATGATGAGGCGTGCCGTCTTCTCAGGTTCGTGGAGGGAGTTAAAGGTCTTGTTGTGGCTCGAATGAATTTATAACTGTTGCATTCTCTCACCATCTATTTTGCAGACTCACAGCGGAAAGGTCTAGAGAAGCGCTTCCAGCAACAAAAGTACATCAGTAAGCCAGATCGCAAGAAATTGGCTGAGAGATTGGGTCTTAAAGACTCTCAGGTAAGTTAACAGTGTATATTATGTAACATTATTTTATTATATAATATAAGCTGATACGACCACATAGGAAAAATAGTACTCTTCAATATTTAAAACTCATCAACTATGAATTGGCCTAATACTGAGGACCAATAAAAATGTATGAACCCTATTGAAAAGTACTCATAACAAACTTGAATGATGCTTTTATAAACATCATTTTTAATCACGCATTACATTTTTTGAAAACTTTTTGAACCAGCTACAACAATAATAATAAGGAATAATAAGAACAACAGTCAATATAAAATAAGAGCATAAATAAGTGAAAATAAAACTCCGCCCTTGAAGTGCCAAGCCAAATGTCGAAAAGCTCTCTGCAATGGCTGCGCAAAGCAAAATGGTAGCCGGGCCAAACTTATCATGTGGTATGAGTTGGGTGTGAGTTGGGTGGAGAGAGGGGAGAGAAGCAATGGGGAGACGTGCTGGGCGTGCTTCCTTTAAATGCGCAGTCGCTTGTCTTCGCCGTATACACGCATACACCCATACACACTCTTGCATACATAAAGGTCGCCTGTCATTGGCATCGAAATACATATAATGAAATTATAACGAGCTATAAGAAATTCATTTCTGCTTTCAAGCCAGGCGCGAGATGCGAGAGAGGCAGCTCTTATAGATTGCGTGGAGCCGGTTATAATTAAGCTTATATCTTGCACTTTTATTTATTTACTTTTTGTAAAAATGTAACATTGAAACTGCATCATTTTAGACATTGAGGAATATTGAACGGATTTTAATATGACCCGATGAAATTGAATTTACAGACACACAATAACTAAATAAATTGCAGAAGTTTAATTTGATTTTTAACATGCAGTTGAATTAATAATTATACTTATTGCCCAATGCAAATGTGTAAAAACAGCTCGAAATAGAAGCACTCATTTTCACAGCAAAATTTTCACATGGCTGCTGCTGCTCCGGCTGCACAAATTTGGCATGACCAATGTGGCCTTGTCAAAATGTAATCGATCACAACTCAATCAGAGAACGACTGCGAGTTGTCAGCATCCGGAACTGCGGAATAGCAGAGGAACTGCAGCAGCCGACGGCAATTGACAGTAGAATGATGATGATGACAATTTTATGCCAAATTAGTGCAGCTCTTTTTTCCATTTTGGGTATTGACTAACAATGCCAACGGCAACTGCATATAATTCATAAAAATTTCATAATTACGCAATAAGCGTGTCCAGTTGGCAGAGAGCGATACATGAATTCATCAACATCATCAACTAAATGCAAGGCGTCACGCCCCTTTTTACAGCCCGCTGCATTGACGAACGATCGATCATATTCAGCTTAATGATCTTATAATGCCCACTACGACTACTTGTATAGTTTCCAATGTACAATTTTAAAGATACCAATTCTCTCTCAGCTACAGTCTTCCTTATATTCCCCATTGTTTCTAATGCATTGTATCCAACGGACTTACAATTATTTTATGATTATTGTTCACAGTCCCCAGACATTAATCTGAATAGTAAAAAATGTGGAAGCTGTAGTACACATGCATCTTTTTGCACGGATGAAAAGAACAGAAAATCAAAGCATTCATCAATTGCACTTTATCAAATAAGAAAATGGAAAAATGAAAATGTCGACGGGATGGCGTCTGAAACAAAGCCAAAAACTAAAAGAGAACCGTTTAAAAAATGTGCAAAAATGTCAGAAAAACTCCCAGTCAAATCGCAGCAGTTGGTCCAGTGTCCAAGGCTGGTTCGTGCTCCCTGTCCCTGGTCTCTGGCTACACAAAGGACAAAGTGTTGTCCAGCCGACGGCGATGGCGACACCGGCTCCATTAACAGCCAAATGGAAGGAAGAGAGTTTGTGGTTGGCTGTGAAACTGGGTGTGGGTGATGAACGAGTGTGGATATTCACACTCAAGTGACATTGTCGTACACACACACACACATACTCGTAAACTCATACATTGCTCGGAGGTCGTCGATGTGAGTGTGTGGATTGCAATGCAGCGCGTGTCCTGGCGCCTAGTTGTATGCAACATGATTTAAGGACTTCGCTCGCATTTGTATTTCTCGTACTGCACTTTTTGGTTTGTTGTTCATTTGCTGCACGCTGCCCTTTTGCCGACTCGACGTCCACGTCATAAATTTTCCCCAGTGGAATGCACCTAGAATGCTGCAGAAAAGCCAAACAGGGCAGGCCTGGTCAGGCCGGAATGCGGCATGGTCTTGGAGGTCGCGCGTGCCTTGCGGTTGACAATCGTTGCATTGATGGCAACCGCTCAGGTGATTCATCATTTCGAGTGTTGTTCATTGCAACTTTTATTGCGATTTTAACAAACGCACTCGAAAAATTGGCAACCAAGCTGATAAAAGATCAGCAAGAGGCGCACGCACTTTTATTGCAATGCGATTTATGAGGCAGTTTCAAGCGTCTGCTGGCTTGAGTATATAATATATTATTATATATATATATATATATAAATGCAACTTGAGAGCATTGAGTACATAATAATATACAAAATTCTTTGCGGCTTCGTTGACTAGAAAAAAAGGAAAAGGACTGCAAATGACAGTTAGCAGCCTCATAATCTGCCTGCTATAAATTTAATTGCCATTAATAGCACACTTCAAATAACAAACCACAGAGTTCAACCCCCGCCTGCCAAATTCACAAAACGGAAATAAAAACATCTTGAGGGCAAATTCAATACTAGAAGCGGATTTGCATTTTTAAATCCCAGCACAAAACACGAAAGTTCAAGGAATCGCGAGATCGCTAAACGAGTTGGCTCTTCTGCAACCCTGCAAGTGCTACACACACTCGCACACCCACAAACACACACACACACACACATACAGGCGCACGTGTCAAAGCTATGGCAGTGCCTGGCAGCAACTTTTTAAGTGTCATGTCCAAAACAAATTCGTCTGTTTTTGATTTGGCAAAATGGGGGAAGCTCAGAGTTAACCAAAAAAAATACAGAAAACAACAACAATTTATATACAGACAGTGGGAAAATCCTTGATATCAATTGTGGAAACTCAGTGCTAGCTTCAGGCTTTCGGTACTTTTGATTCACTTTTGGAATTTTCACGTTATAAATATTTTTATCTTTATTTCATTTGTCTGCCTCACGCTCTTTGTGTGCATGTGCGAGGGCGGATCGGGGACGAGGACGAGGATGAGGATGAGGACATGAATGATGTATGTATGGGAGGGGTGGCCCTGGGGTGGATAACTGCACACATTTGCGGTATTTTTTTATTTTTCATTTTATTTGTTTGTCATTTCGATTTCGTCTGCTTTTTATTTACTCGACCAACAACGGCGAAGGCCTTAAATCAAATTGAATGATAAATAATCTGTGAAATAAGAGAGCGAGCTTACATTCTTGTATATAGTCAAGCAGTAAATATAACTGACTTTTCGGTTGGTCTTTTTACTTGTGTGCTCTGCTTGTTTTTTATGAGTCTTGTAATCGCCTTAATGGCCGGACGATTGCTCACCATGAAGCTTAGTTGGGTGCGTGGTGAGAAATATCTGTAATTGATTAAAGATTGGAATTGCAGTCAAGTGCTGGGTCCCACTAATTTAACAAGCATTTCTATAATTCGAGCTCACATACATGTGACACTTCTTAGAAGTCTGCGCCATTCACATAGTAATCAAAAAGCACTTTAACACAACACAAAAATCGTTCATAACTCAAATTTCATTCATGCCCAAAGAGGTCGTCCTGCAAAAACGATTCAGAAACCCATTAAAAACCATCATTTGCAACTTTAGTTACAAAATAAATTTATGACAAATTGCTAAACAAATGCCCAATGAGAGAAGGACCCCTCTGAATTCGGCTCCGATTTCCACAAGACAGTGCCCAGTGGGTCGAGAAGCGAATTGTTGGTAACCCAAATCTCACACCCAACTGCCAGTTGTCCTTTCCAAATGACTGGAAATGACTTTGGCAAATAGTAGCAGACTATTTAATACGCTATTACACAGCATATCGAATGACATGCCGGGCGTAAAGGCTGATGGGCTGATGGGTTGACAAAGTCACCCCCAAGCAGCAATTGCCTCATTAGTTAACATATGTTGCCGACCCAGACCCACAACTCCGTCTCTGTCTGCTTCTCTGATTCAAGCTCTGACTGTGACTCTGATTTTGACTCTAGGATACAGATACAGTCCCACACTCACAAAAACAACAGCTTGTGCTCATTGCCAAAGTCAATTTTCGGCAAAGGCAGCCAAAACAATTTGTAGCCAAACTGACTGAGCACACCAATTCCCACCACCCACTTAAACTCCATTTACTCCTCCTTTGGAATGGCCTGCCTCTACTTTGCCAGCTTTATAAAAACTTCAAACAAATGATATCCGCTTTATGCAGGCAGAGTGTCTAGAAAATCTGTTACTAACTTGTACATTGCTGCCAATGTGGCTGAACCTATGTAGTTTGTGGATAATGTGTTGAATGTGTCGAGTCTTTAACAACATTGTGAAAGAAGGCAAAAAGATTGTTGTTAAGGGAAAAATCGTTAAGATAATAGATTTTATTTAATTTGTTTTCAACAAATATATAAATAAATTCATTAATTACTATCTCAATTGATATTATTCAAATTGTAAACTGCCTTAATTCAATTGCAATAAACACTCGTTTACATTTCCATGTACAATCCTTACTATTAGTGTATTCTGTTTTGCATAAAAACACATTCATTGCCCATTTTGTACATTTATAATTTGCTAGAAAAACAAGGCAAATAAATGTATACGAATTTGGTTTGCAACCAATTGTGAATACAAAATTATTATTATGTTGGATCCGAATTAAATTCAGATTAACTGCCAATAATTTAGATATTGTTTGCTTGGCATTTGTTAGTTCAGTTATGCAATTATTTTAAACAGGTTTCAGACATGTGCATTAATTAGGTTCTATGTGAAGTAATTCTGGGCAGAACAGAAAGGAAACCCATTAAAAGCCAGAGCAAACATCATAATTTCAAGCTCATTAAACTTGGAAGTAAAGCTTAGATTAAGGAAGGTGGAGGATGAAGCTGAGCAGAGATGGAGGTCCGATTTCCAGTCGACTTTTTGCATGGTCCATTCACCACGAGACGCATACTAAATTGCACGCTTTATAATTAATTTCCATCAAAAACAGACGACGAAAGGAAGCATAGGACGAACCGAACAACGGATGTCGGTAGCGGCCAGGACGAAGGCTGGCTCTCAATTCGGGTTGGGCCATAATCATTAATCTTATCGCCGCCTGAGCTTATTATTTCAATTGCTGGTGCTGCTGTGTGGACCAAGGGGGTGGAGTGAAAAGGTGTGGTGCGGAGGGGGTGAACTGCTTGGGTGGGTACGACTGCCGCTAGAAAATTCAATGACCGGAAGTAAGTAAAACAGCAAACCCCAAAAAATACTGGGCACGTGGCTTATGAGCGAGGCGGAGACAGAGCCGGGGCCGGAGCAAGAGCCAGAGGCAAAACGGCGATGTAAAGCTCTGCAAATCTCTGCGGTTAATCGCTTGTTCAACATGTCAGTACTTTTCCACTTTTGCGCAATTCCCGTTGTTGTCGTAACTGTTGTGTATTTATTTACATGCCCAATGATTATATCGAGTGCTCGGGTGTGTGAAGGAGTGGTTTGATGTAAACCTTCTTCCTGCTAGCTGATTGTCTAAAAGTCAGATTCACGCATCAATTTTCAATTGAATTTAAACTAATTACGAGAGGGCTGGCAACTCTGCAAACCGTATGTTGCAAGCTTGTTGCCCTGTTGGCTTTGCAACAAAGTGCGGGTGTCCCGCTGTGTTCTAGACAGGCAGAGGACAACAGCAAGCAATGGCCCAGAACAGAACCGAGGTAAACACCCATTGAATAATAACTCAAAAACAGTCGCAAACTTAGCAGTAACCATGGTTGTCAGGGTTGTCAGGTCTGCCGGTACGGCTGCAATTTGCTTTGAGTGTTTGCGTCCTACTTGTCTCTTACTGTCCCTGTCAGATGCAGCAACACCATAAACACACTCATACTTACACTACCACACCCGACCCACGACCACACCCTCACAAGCATAGGGCTTACAGCACTTTTGCTGGACCAACTTTTAATCGGCACAGTGTGGCAAGGTTATTGCACAATTGAAGACGATCAAAGCACCGCATGTCTGCTTGCATTTCATATGCATCTAGTTCCACTGTGCGGCCTCTAATCAATTTGTTGCCGCTAAGCAAATGTCTCTCTCATTTGCATTTATTATGGATTTGCTGGCATCTGCTGTTGGCATTGCAGTTGAAACTTTCGCCAAGCCCAGGCCTGGCCACACCCACACACACGTCACTCTTCTCCCACACACACGTACTCTTCTCACCCGCTTGTCTTTGACCACAGAAAGTTTCCCAGCAAAATTGTCGAAAAGTTGAATTGACCATAGAGCGTCGGCATTTTGTGCGTTGGCCATGAATTCATCCTGCGCCTGTGGTCATAAAAAGTTTTGGGGCAGCTTCTTGACTCCTTGTCTGAGGCTGCAAAGGACAGGTTAGCATAGCACAGCACAGCACAGGACAGGCATCCATCTAACGTTGGACATTTTACATTTTCAATTTACCCATTTCATTTTCATTTTCAGGTAAAAATTTGGTTTCAAAATCGCCGCATGAAATGGCGCAACTCCAAGGAGCGCGAACTGCTAGCGAATGGTGGCTCACGCGACCAGACGCTACCTAACAAGAACAATCCCAATCCAGATTTGTCCGATGCCAAATGCGATCGGCCTCTAACGCCCCTGTCGCCATCACTGCTATCGCCCAATGGCAGCGCTACGCCACCACCACAGTCAGCTGCTGCGAAGGATGAGCCAACGGCTGGAGGAGTAACGTCAGCTGTCACACCCAAATCACCGCACTCGGCCAGCAGCAGCAGCTCACCCGTAGAAGGTTCACCAACGCCAGCACCAGCACCAGCATCCAGCATGAACCAGTCCACTCCTACGACTGGGTATGGCATGCAAATCAGCTCTCCGCCTCCTCTTCTGACAAGCATAAAAATGAATGATCAGTCAGCCACACCCACGCCAACACCAACGACAACAGTGTCGTCGGCTGCCTCGTCGCCACCAGGTGTTGGGAGTGCGGCCGAGTTCCAGGCCAAGATCAATGCGGAAATGCAAAAGCAGCTAGTGGCAGCCGACTTGAAGTTCAAGTTGGAGAGTAGCATCCAAGAGGCCAAGCAAAGGCGATTTGAGCAACTACAACAGCTCCATCACTCGCCACATTTTACAGCCATGCGAGAAGTAGAGCTGGCAGCTGCAGCCGCCGCAGCGCAACTGCATCATCATCACCAGCAGCAACAGCAGCAGCAGCAGCAATCAACAACAGCATCGGCTGCGCATTTTCAAGGCGCGGAGTTCATGAAGCTCTACTACGATGAATACGAGGAGTCCAACTCAGATAGTGACGAGGAAATAAGCGTTACGTGATTGCCAGGACATGTCACCAGATGGCAGGGAAAGGCAATATATTGTAAATATATGTATGTTTAGAACTTTTAATTGTACATTTCGCATAATTATTAATATTCTTATAAACTAATCAATTAATTATTTAATGCATTAATTTATTGTACTTAATATGTGCATATTTCTTTCGAATTTAAATTCAAACACAAAATAAAGGTCTTTGAGCAATTCACAACCAGTTTCGTTTTGCATCCAATAAGCTGCACTTTTCCCTCTTTCAGATGTTTAATTTCACCATCGAAAAATATCATGATCTGCCACTCTACTCGCCACACTCCACACACCATAGGCAGGCAATTGTGGTTTGTGTCATTGCTAATCCAAAATCATACACGTAAACAATTTTATTGTTAACGCAACAAAAGGCGTTGTAATAGTTTAGCATAAATCTAAAATCTTACCCTCACATACATTTCAAATATTAATAATAATCGCATTTAATACTGTATGTGGGAAGCAGATACGAACTTACATCTAAATAAAAATCACTCAATCGACTATACTTATTAGATAATGTTTGCGACTCGGATTGACTACAAACTATACGACAACTTTGTACATGGAGGTTACAGTTACAGTTACAGTACCAGGAATTTTGTTGTTCCAACTTCAGTTGGAATCGCTTTCATCGTCAATGCGAATGGCAAGGTTAACGTGGCCCTCTGTGCTTGTCACTTCAATCGGCTCTACTGTGGTGAACATCACTGGAGACTCCTTCTTTAATATGTCCCCAGATATTGCAGGATTATCAATGCCCCTTTTAGTAATCTTCAGGACAGTACGTCGCTGCAGTGCGTCAATAATAAGTGATATAGTCCAGCCGAGAAACACGGTTAACAAACATCCGATCATACTGAACCACATATAGCTGAGTCGGAAAATGGGCCAGGAGCTGTTGGACGAGCAGAAGAATGGTATTCAATACAACAATTAAAATCAGGACATTTTCTAAACTTACGTAAAACTTCTCTCTTCTTCTATCTCCGATCGCAAACTCTCGCTTAGTATATCGCCAATCATTCCCGTCACATTCACATGGCAATTGCAATGTTCAACGGACGTCGGCAATATCGGCGTCTCCACATTACCAATTTGCGCCACCACGCCCACAAAAACGACCAAGGCTAATGATAACAGTCCACCATAGAATGCTCCCTTTGTATTTGCTTGCTTGCAGGCAATGCCCAAAACAAAAAGGCCCAAAGTCACGCCCCCAATGAGACCATTGAGCGTCAAAGTCGCCTGGAGTACTCCGCCAAGATGCTCCACAATGAAAACCAGGCCAAAGGAAACCAAACCAAAGCCCAATGACATCCACTTGGCATAAGTAGCGCCTTTCTCCGGCGAAATTTTAATATTCATTCCATTGATAAGCAAATCCTCGCAAGTAACTGCTGACAATGAATTTAAAGCTGAGGCGACAGTCCTGCAGAAGATTGTTGAGTTAAGCCCAATCACTAATACCAAAACAAATAAATAGCTACCCCAAGCTTGCTGCAAAGATGCCAGCCACGAAGATCCCAGCTATAGTGTAGATATTTTCATATGTATTCATCACATAATACGGCAACAGTTGATCCGAGGCCGTGATGCGACCCACGATCAATGGATCACATTCCGCATAATGGTTAAAGACCATCAGACCAGTGTAAAAGTTCAATAGGAAGACGATAATAAGTCCAATTATAGCAAATCCCAAGGCAATCTTTGCCAACTTCAAGGACTTTAGAGACATACACTTCTGCACAGAAGCTTGATTGGTGCAGAAAAGCGACGTCCAGTAGAAGAAGCCTCCAATGACTACGGACCAAACTGTGTGGCGTACAGTTGGATTGGGATCAAAGCTGCAGATTAATAGATGCTCTAAATTATAGCTATTCTTGTGAGAATATTAATTTAGCAAAAACACACTTAAAGAACTCCAAACGGTTGTTGTCGGCAGCTGTTTGAAAGATCTCCACCGGGTTGCCGCTATAAAAAGTACCAAGGCCTACAATCAAGACCAACGATACGGCAAGAACAGCAGCCTGTGACGAAAGAAGAGTATATTCAAGTTGAGATTATAATAAGTATAATAATTAGTCATAAGTTAACATTAACTCACCTGAAAGGAATCTGCGATGACACAAGCTTTAATGCCACCCATTGAAGAGTAAAAGACACACACCATGTAAATAAGAATAACTGCAACTTTGGTATCTAAGCCCGTAGCTTTCGACAAAGCAATAGCTGGAGCAAGTACAGCTACAGCGGTATAGAAACACATCTGTAATTTAATACATTTAGAGCAAATCCCCCACTTCCAATGTGATATGACAATTTACCTGTATGACATAGAGGACTGCGCCTAGGATGCGAATTTCCTTGCCGAACCGAATGCCTAGATACTCATAGCAGCTAGTCAGTTCCATTTTAAAGTAGATAGGGTAGAATATCTTGACAGCAACTGGTATAACCAACACCATGGGTATTACAATGAGCACAAACTGAGTGCCTTGAAAGTACATCTCGGAAGGATTACCAAGCAACTCTATAGCAGTAATAAAGCTCGTCGTCAAGCTTAGCGTGACTGGAAGAATATTCATTTCAGAGCCAAGCAAAAACTCATCGGAGGAGCTGCCACCAGTTTGGAAAAAGCCATAGAAGATGCCAATACCCAGGGAAACAACCAACATGGACAGCAAAAGTAAATAATCGATGCCTGAAAAAGACGCCTTATGGCTAGGATGACTACATTCCTCAATCCCTTCACTAGCAGCAATCGTTTGAGCCTTAAAGGAAGTTAATAACAGTTTGGCGGCATCGTTAAACTCCAGATGCTCCTGGGATCCAGCAGATTCTCCAGTCTCTCCCCGTACAATCAAATACTTCTGCTCGGTTGAAATAGGTTCCTCCTTCAGTGTGTGTGCGCCTATAAAATGGGCTAGGGCACACAATGTCAACAATTTCAGAATAGTAGTAGCGAACATGTTAGCATTGGAAATGACCAGTTCCAGAAGATAATCCAACCAGGTAATTAATAGAAGTCATATATTTAATTGACAAATTAAAATTGATATGACAAATCTCACGCCCCTCTGAAATGATCTGCAACGGCAAGAAGATTATTAGTAGAAAAATTGAATTGATAGACAAACGAATATATTGTTGAGTAATGGCAAGTTCAAGGTTTTATTGGAAGAGAAATTGCGCCAGGGTGGCAATTACAATGCAAAGAGCTGTGGGTGTCGTTAATTAATTAAGATGTATAATTGCAGTCGTATCTTTGGACACATTCATACTCGTGACACTATCTGATGATGTATCAAATACGTATACATATATCGTTTGGTTATATCAACAATTTCATAAAGAAGCCATTAGTTAATATAATATTATTATTATTTTTATTGTAATGTAAGGTATTTATTCTGGTTTTCCTAACCATTGTTGCTCTCAGAAAACTCAATTAACCCACTCAAGTAACCCACTAAAGAGAGCGTTATTGTAGAAGGGCATCGAGAACCAAGAGACGATTTGAGAGGCAACAATCTGAGTATCCAAAGACCATGCAAAACTATAAAAAAAAAATACCCACACTCGTACACATGTGTATGAGAAGAGCAGCTCCTGTCGCATGGACCCAAGTAAGATTTAAGCGATTTTAACTGGTTTTGATTGGAAATGTTAAGCTGCCTAACGCCAGTTTGGACTAGAAATTGAAGAGAGTCCAAGAGCAGACCGAGACGTGGTTAAAGACGTGCAATACCTATATATGGCCAACGGATAACAAAAACATTGCTCTACTAAAAACCAAATTCTGCTCTGATCTCTTTCTCAATCTCCCTAGTTTCACTTAGTCGGATGCACGCCTGATTTATATTCCGGTATTGCAATGTAATCTCTTGATAATCAATTGATATGCGCGAACTTCTCTTCTTGCTGCCTGACTGACTAGCAGTCCTACCATTAATAATTATTATAATAATAATTTTAATAACAATAAAACTCGACTGGCATATTTCACGAATACCATTTGTCGTTTTAATACTCGTATGTTGGCGTAAATTTATTAAAATTTGTTGCAAACAAGCTCTCGAGACAAATATATGATTTAACTGTTAAGGCGTATTCATTTTTCTCGTTTAAGCAATAAATTAAAATTTTGTAAATAAAATGCTTTTGGCAATAGTTGTAGTGTAAAGATGAATAAGATTTAAAAAAAAAAAAAACATCAAAATCTAGTTTATATATGTAGTTATGAACACATAATGAATAGACGGAGAGATCGTTATTATCGTCCAATCATTCTGTTCTCCATAAACATAGTAACTGTTTTCAAATTGAATATCACTATAAAAAAAAACAAACCGATGGCAATTGTGTTTAAACTTTAAAGCCAGGTCACAATTTATAAAATACACAAAAACTCACAATTTTATATTTTAATTATATCTCACCATTGAAATATAATGTAATCCGTGTTGGAAATAACCTTTTTATTTGGATCACGTTGCAATTTTAATTTCCATTTAATATTTTAATGGACAATTAAAGCAGGACTGTTCTAAATTGTATTTGAAGGATTAAACCACGGTTATTTTTATATTTCATCAACGTTCTTTAAGTTTAACTAACATACAACACAAAATTCGAAGCACTTTAATTAAATATATATCCAGTGTATTGAATTGTATTTTTGATGTGTACTTTAGATGATCCCTTTTCACATTTAAAAATCTTACTGAAAAATTTAGATTTCTAACAGTTCGAACGCGTTCGACAAATTTCAATGGAATGAACTGTGGTCAGCACCCGTTTTGGGCTTTTATATGCCCGATTGATTGGTGAGCCATTCACAGCTCCAGCTTCGCACTGCGTTTTTGTATTGGAACCAGCACAATAAAAACAAATAGAGAAAAGAGAACGAGTACGGCCAATAAATTAAAATGGATATCGACTACAGCGAGCGAGATCGTTACATCAATAGCTAGCGTCGAATGAAAAAATCTTTACTGGCGTCTTTATTAATGAAAATCTTTTAAATACTATAAATAAAGCTTATAAATAAATAAAACTTATAAAATTACTTTCATCTAAATTTAATTTCTGTCTATATAAATTAACTTCTTTTGTGATAGACAATTACTTAATACTATATATAATAATAAAACATTATTTTGCTTGGACCAAAATGGGGCATTGGAAAACTGAAGCTTAATGATTCAAGTACATCAACATGAAGGGATTGGCGGAAAATACCGGAGACAACTTCTTAAAGGCGGTTAGCCTCTTATTTCGAAAACATAAACAATTAAATACACACCCAAAGGCTAATCGGAGGCGCCTTCAGCACCCGATTGCGATTTGCGTGCAGCAATTTATTTGTTGAGCCATAAGGCGTCAAATGTTAATAACTTTTAAGATTTAAATGATGAATTTTGTGCTGCGGCCCTTTACGAAACTGAAATGTGTAAATACCCCAAGCAAATCGCAAAAAAAGGAACATCAATTAATTTTTGAGCGAACTGTAAACAATAAGAGTGTTCATATATGTACTTATGCATATATATATGTACATATACATATGTATGTTCATATATTTATCTTTGCGATTCAATTGGGGCGGGGGCTAGGGTCTCCGGTTATGCATATTCCCGAGCTTGGATAACGATAACAAGTTTGATCTGGTACAGCAAACTCAAATTCTTATTAATAGAAAAATATTTGTTTACAATTTTTTTGTAGTGTTCACTCTTCTTACAATATGCTCCAAGTATTTAATTTTAATTCAAATGTACACGGAATTAAAATTAAAAACATTGACAGATGCGCCTTATACATATATGTAAATCAATATCAAGCTGCAAAATATACACACATGTTCCCAAATTTTCACGTGAACCTGGCAAATGTGTAATATTATTATTCAATAAAAATAAGACATTTGTTAATAAGAAGCTCTACTTAAAAAGCCGTTCTTCCCGTGTCACGAAGACATTACAACTTTTATGTCATTTGCATATTATAAATGCAAACTTAGTGTTGCAGTCAATTCATGCATTGCTTATGTGGATAATTAAATCTTGAACAATTCAAAAGCAGTTTAAAAACTTTGGGTCATTGTTTGATTATTTAATGCAACGTTTTTGAGACTTCAAAATAGATTATTATATTCGCATGATCTCAAAGTTTATATTTTTTATTTCTATTAAATTGCTCTTATAACACTGGATGTGGGTGTTTCCTATGAAACTTTTCGAAAGAGAAAGCGTTAAAAGCCAATTGATAATTGTGAGAACTAATGAAAGTGGGCGTTGAAAATTGTTAAAATTATCATCGTGAAATTTGTTTAATTCTATTTCACTGAGTCACTCTTCGATTCATGTACTTGATAAAAATAACTAATTAAAGGAAAAGTCATTAAATAAATTTAAAAAAAAAAAAAACAAAGTATAGTATTTATTAATATTTATTATAATTTATTTGTTGAAATAAAGTTGACTATACGTAATTTAAAATTATAATTGTTTAAAAAAACGTTATTAGTATAATATTCCATTCCAGACAGTGTGACCGCAAGTTAAGTCAAAATATACTTGATTACTTTTAAGACTAAGCAATAGCACTAAGCAATGAACATAATTACGTTCATTGCTTAGTGGTACCGCTTGCCCAAAACCTGTTTCGAATACATAATGCACATCACACTAATTTTTAAAAGATGTGAGGCCACTCACATTAATCACATTTTTTTAGAAACTAGATAGAATTGCCGAAGTTGGTATTTTTATTATAGCAAAACAGCATATTATTTATTGCATTCTGGTCACACTTTCTTATACCTACTAAAGATAGAAAAGATATAAAACAAATTGTTTGTTTGTTTCTACATTTAACTTACAATATGAGCACTCCAGCTCCAACGGGCATTCAATGCACCGCGGGTGCAGTACCCATACGGAATGAAAAAGGTTAGCTTGAAAAGCTTGTAGATGTATGATAAATATATTTGATTGTCTTCTAGGCGAGATTTCCATGCAAAAGGTTAAGGTGCAGCGCTACATATCTGGCAAACGTCCCGACTATGCACGCGCTGATTCCAGCTCAGATGAAAGTGATGAAGATGATTTCGTGGACAATCGAAAGCGTTTGGAACGACACAAGGCGGAGCGCCACAAAGTAGAGCTGGGGCGACATGACAGTGGTGAGGAGAAGGCAAAAGATCAAGAGGATGAAGCTGAGGTGGACGATCCACGTTTACGGCGATTACGCGCTCGGTCTGCTGATATGGAGGATTTAGAACGCGAGCGCCGTGAGCGTCATAGACACATTCATGAACCGGAAATGGTAGAGAGTGGAAGCGAGGACGATGAACCATTTTTGGAGGACACTAAAGAGCAGCAACAACGCATTGAACGCGGAACCAACAAAATTACTCTGGCTTCGGAATCCGACACAGACTCCGAGTTAAGCGACACGGAATTGGAAAAACGTCGTTCAAAATTGCGTGCACGCATGTTGCAACAACAACGGGAAGAAGAAGTACTTCAAAAGGAAGACGAGAAGCAGTCTGAATCATCGGAATCGGAGAGCTCCGAATATGAGGAAGAGACAGAAAGCGAAGAAGAAAACGAACCCCGCCTCAAACCTTTGTTCGTACGCAAGAGAGATCGTGCAACAATACAAGAAAAAGAAAGAGAAGCTCAAAAACAGAAACAACTAGAAGCCGAAGCCAAGCGAGCGGCCAAAGAGCGAAGGCGTGCAACCCTACGCATGGTAGAAGAAAGCGTGAAGAAGGACTTAGAGAAGGTGAAGCCAGAAACCAACGAAGCGTCCATAGATGATGTTTGCACTGCTGACGAAAATGACGAGGTGGAATACGAAGCATGGAAACTGCGAGAGCTAAAGCGAATGAAGCGGGATCGCGAAGAACGTGACAAGTAAGAACCTTAATCTCATTTAAATAATTAAAACATGTTTAATATTTTATACTTGCAGCGCTGACCGTGAAAAAGTTGAAATTGAACGCATGCGCAATCTCACGGAGGAGGAGCGACGCCAAGAACTGCGATCAAATCCAAAACTTGTGACAAACAAGGCCACCAAAGGCAAATATAAATTCCTGCAAAAGTACTATCATCGTGGTGCATTCTACCTAGACGAGGAAAATGATGTGCTTAAACGAGACTTTGCCCAAGCCACACTCGAAGATCATTTTGACAAAACAATTCTTCCAAAAGTAATGCAAGTAAAAAACTTTGGACGTTGCGGTCGCACTAAATACACGCATTTAGTGGATCAAGATACAACCAAATTCGATTCACCCTGGTATGCTGAAACCTCCAACAACATGAAATTTCATAACGAACGAGCTGGCGGAATGAGGCAACAATTCGACAAACCGACTGCTTCTAAGCGAAAAAAGTTAGAGTAATGAACAACGATAAAATAAAAAAATACATGTGTATGTTATGTATCAAAATTAATATTTATGATAATAATTGTAATAATTTAGGACAACTACAATCTAAAATTTCAGCTTGTATTCAGCCAACAACTCTGCCTTGTGTTGTACAAGAGCTTGCATAACGCCTTCGGTTTTTATATATTGTAGATTGGTGTAGTTCCTAAGTTGCTGCCAAATATATTTATCCTTCTGACAAGCGACTACATAAAGAGGCACATTGCTTGCGATTGGAGGGGCTTTGCTGTACACCTTGCCGCCCGCGCTTTCAATTATGACTGTAGAATACAAAATGGCTTTTAGATACATTCTAATTTTGTGCATTACCATTCAACCCACCTCTCATGTCTTTAATAATTGGTTGTATATTATTACCGAGAAGAAAATTAAGTCCTTTTAGTAAATTCGGATATACCATTACTAATAGTGGATCGAACTTGAAAAGCTTCATAAAGGCATCATCTTTAAATATGTGATTTGATTTGACGACCATAGACCTCGTTTCTTTAATATCATACAACCAACGTGTCGATAGAATGGGTTTATTAGATGCAATTCCGACTAAAAACTTATACGTGCGTTCGCCACGGTCCATAACGAGTAAATCACAACAAAGCGGATCCTCAGTGATATCAAATACGTCTAAAAGAAAATACATAAAACATAAAAAAAATGTTTGTAGTAGTGTAACATTTTCAACTCTTACTTCTTAAAGAATTCAATAACATTCGTAGCTCTGCATAATTACACATTGATAATGTTAATTGAATTTTACGTCCCATGCCTTTTATTTTCATTATGTACTTGTTAACACCTGAAAATTTACAAACGATATTACTAATTAGAATTTCAATATACATGTGTATACATATATGTATACAGCACTTGCCTTCAAGTGGATCCTGATTACGTAAACTAGATCTGCGTGCACCTAAAGGAAATATAAGCAAAAAAAAAAGATTATATACAAATAATAATAATAATATAACAAGTAAAAATGCTTTAGCCGAGAGTGTCCGACTACGAGAGGAAATTTGTCCTTTATTTTTTTTTTTATAAGTATTTTTGAAAAACAACCAATTTCTGAAATCGACTGCAAATGCTAAAATTTTAGTTGACTTAGAAAAATATGTAATCAAGCTCTATTTCACAATGAGGTCAGGATATAAAAAAAAAACTTACTACATGATCTTTTTATTTTAGTCGCTGACTCTACATGTTTTTGCTTCGCGGATGGTTCATATATTGACTTATCCCCATCCACAGCTTCAGTTATTGGCGCAGGATCTCTAACCGTACCCTCGGCGCCATTAGTCTTTTCTTCATCTGATTTTTGTCTTTTATTTCTGGTTATTGAGCGCATAAGGTCTGCAAAGTAAAAGTTATAATTGTACCATCACTTTTAATCCGTCAAAGTTACCTTCACTAGTAGCGGATAGCTTGCAGGAACCATCAGTCTTCTCCTGTGGTATATTCCTTCCATTTTTTTCAATGAAAGATTCCTTATTTCGGTGTGGCGAAGCACTTCTGTCCGTATCCAATAGCACTGCTTTTTGAGATGATACAGGGTTGGATTTAAGTGTATCCGCCTGTTTATTGCGCTTGGAGGCTCTTTTATCATTAGATTCGTCACTTTTATCAATTTCGGAACTCTTTGGAGCTGCTGGTTTGTGTTGAATGGACTTGATAGCTCTAGTTTTTTTAGGACGTGAACATTTTGGAGCTGAAACCTCTGCATCAACAAACTTGATGCTTTTGGTTCTGTCCACACATTTTTTTTTTGGGGCTGTGGAATATTGCGTTACTGCATTACTTTTAACTGACATTTTTATTTATTAAATATAATGCAATACTTTGTAAGTGTAAATATAAAACTCACGTGATATTGACTGTTCGTTTGGCACAATTGACCTCTTTCGATGTAGTCTTTTTGCAATCACAGGTATATTTGCTTCGTGCGTCTCAACTCCAACAGGAGAAATATGTTCTGAGGATCCCCGAGTGAGTTGTACTTTGCGAGTTAAAGATGTTGTAAGCGATTCTGAGAGAAGGGCAGACCGTTTACGTCGCAAATTTAAAGTGGTTTTCTTACTGCCGCTGTCGATGAGTTCTTTTGATGGACACAGCTGTAAGTACCAATTATTTTTTTATTTAATATATTTTATGGAGGATGCGTTGAATTCGCCCAAATTAAGTCATATTTTAAATCAATCAATTGACTGAGGATTATCTTCAAAAATCGTGTATCGCTTACTTTGTTGTACTGCTTTTGATCGCCGTCGTGGGTTGATTTACTAAACTCACAACATTCGTCATCGGATGGTGTAGGCGGCAACGATGAAAGTGCAATCAGTTCCTTAAGTTCTTTATCTATTTCATCTCCTATACTTATTGAATCTGATATATCAAGTCGTGTGCAACCATTTTGATCTAAAAGGAAGAAAAGTTTAAACAATTGATTGTAGAGTATCCGTAAAACCCTACCTGCACTTTTATGCCTTACAAACAATTGAGTCTCTTTCATATCCTCAGAGTAGTTGACGTTGGTGTCATATGAGCTTTTCGAGTTTGTTTTCGATGTTCTAGGGTGCTTGATAAATAACTGGGTTTCAATTACGTCTTGTGAATTTTCATCAATTACTTTTAATTTTGACTTTAATGATGGAGAAAGAAATGATGTTGAGGTATTCAAATTAGTGGCATTAGCCTCTTTAGGGGTTGTAAATGCTTCAGGACGCCTTATAAATGATTGGGTAGCAAGATTGTTCTGATTGTTATCTTCAGTTTCCGTTTCCTTTAGCTTTAAATTTAATTGTGGCGCTCGAAAAAGTGTTTTCTTAGAGAAAACTTGAGTTTCAACAAAATCATCATTATCACTGAAAGTACTTGCGTGATGCAAATTATTGACTCTGTCAAATTCCAGGGTAGTAACAGTAAATGGCTGTGTTTCGAGAAAATCTTCTAAATTGTTTTCCGCTTGAGTGGTAGCTGGCGTCTCAATGCTGGTAAGTAAAGGCTTCTCTACTAAGCAGAGCTTCTGGTTGTCAACCGAATTTCGAATAGATGTACTGGCATGCACATCGGCAGTAACATTTATTAATTCCCGAGTATGAGGGCTAATACTCCGATTTACTTCACCGTCTATAAAATCAAACAAATCGGGAGTGCAGGGTACATCGTCAAGTGCTACTGAACTTTTCACTGGAGTAGACAAGTCCGGCGTTAAGCAGACCTCAGTGCGTAAACATTCCTCGTCAAGCTGGGTACTATTTACGGCAAAACATTTTGAATTAGATACGGACCAATGTAAAGCACTTCTATTAGGCTCGACCGCAGTGTTATCTAAAATAAACAAGTGTGAATATTTAGCAGAGTTCTATTTCTACCCAAAAAAACGAACTTACTTGCTTGTTGCTTGAAACTACCTTTCCCAAATACTGTCAATGCGCAATCTCCAAGTAAAAGCGAAGAATCAAAATCATCAATGGCGTCTTCGTCATATTCGTTGAACTCTTGGGTGCAAATACGAATTTGGGTGCCTAGTTCCGATGCTTCGTCTTCACTTACAATATTTTTATCGATATGATCTGAAATAATCTTTTGGTTTTGCACGAAAACATCTTGTGTTTCAGGTATTAGAAAATCGTCGTCGATTGAAGCCTTCGATTCATTACGACCTCTTAAGTGCCTTGTGAAAGAAATTGCCTGTGTTTCAGGTATATTGAAGCTATCTCCTTGGCATGTGGTGTTTGCCGAAGGAGGAATTGTTTCAGGAATGATTAGGCTATCACCTGTTATATTGGTAGACTTATCCTTTATCTCCTCATCAAAACCACTGCTATCATGAGTCTACAAAGGGAATGTTCAATAAATTAAAACACATTAGGCTTTCTTCACACTTGCCGCTTCATTTTCCAAGTTTTTGCCATCATTGAAGGATAGCTTTGCGCTCACATTGCCAAAGCGCAAATCAACAATACCATTTACGATATCTGAATTGTTTATACTTTTTACTTCCGTATCCATCCCATTCACATAGAGTTTTCCGGCCACCGCAGATACTCGAACAATTCCTCCAGCTAAAAGTGCAACAGTAGCATGTGCAAGCTCAATGGACTGAAGGATAAATCGAAATGAACGAAAGGTGTTTAAGGAGCTGTCATTGACCAAAAATAAAACTTACCTCATCGTCACTTTGAAATTCAACTCCCAGCTTGCGCCCAATGCGATATATCGTATGAGGTTCTAACAGAAACGAGGACTTGTTTATGCCATCTATGCTTAAAGCCACAAATACCATTGTGACTATAAATAATTAACTAAAAACAAAATACGAAACACTGGCGCCAAAATCTTATTTTTGTTGATTATTAATTTTTATAACATTAATCACTTTTATGCGCTTTGCCGCGAGCATGAAACAAAGAAATCAATATTAAGCATTAACAAATCACGAAAATCATAACAACACTTCCTTGCCAAAAAGCCAAGGATAAAATAATACAGTTATCCAATTTTACATATTCTGCTTGCTTAGACTCAGTGTGATCGTTTTTATTTACACGATAAGCGCTAAAAAAAAAATGCTGCCAGATCCTTGTCAGAATAATGTCGGAAATATAATTTTTCAGGCTTACTAGCAACCTGGATGTTAATTCAAGTGCATCCAATTCGGATTCACATTTGGGTCCTCGGAAATTTCTATAAAAAAAAAAAAAGCATCCGGATGTACATCCAATTTGGATTCACTTGGATGCGCTTAGATTTTCAGTATTTCACACAAAGCTGCTGCCAAAATTAAAAAAAAAGTAGTATTTGTGAAAAACAAGGAAACAAAAAGCTATTCAAAGTATTGCGCCGTTTTATTGGAATTTTTCTAAAAAAAAGTACATCCAAAACTTGAATTACTTCAAAATGTATATTCCGGTATATTTTTGGAAGTTGAAAATTGTATTTTAAAATATACCTCGCGGCCACACTGATCAAACCTGTAATTGGTGAACAGGGACGTCAGTCTTTCTGACAACAGCAAGAAAAATAACGTGAAAACAATATTTGTTTGTAACTTTCTTGTAAATAGTTTTTCACATGTATAAATTTGATTAGTAGAACCGAAAGAACATGTCCGCACGTATGCTAAAGAAGTTGCAGGGCGGAGCTGATAAGCTGGCCCCGCCGCCGGACGATGAATTTGACAATGACCACTTAACGGACAATGACGAACTGGACACGGTCCGAGGGAATTCGCATTTAAATCCATTTGATTTGGTAAATATACTTACAAAAATATTCAAGTATATATGTTGATTTGAGGTCTCGTGGCAATTTACAGCTAAATCAACAAAGTCTGTCTGAAAGTGAGTTTAAAGAAGACGACAATGAGACGGAGCATCCGTCGGCAGCCATGCACGCAAATGCTGCTGCTAAAAAAAAGAAAAAGAAACGGAAGAAGAAGGCCAAGTCGCATGGCAATCATATAAGTAGTGAAGATAACGAACGCCAAGAGAAGTACTTAGAGAATGTCGACCCATTGTACGGAAAACTGTACGATGCAACCTCCAAACAGACGGAAAAGGCTCAAGCTACTGCAGCGAATGGGCAACTGGCTAGTCAGAAACTGCTAACGGTAGAGATTAAACATCTGAATCAACAAAACGAAATGCGACGCACTTTTGGCAAACGCGTAGTCAAAGTTGAGTAAGTCTATAGTCCATAAACTTAAAATACTTAGATAAAAGTAATATAACATTTGTTCAATTTTGCGTATTAGGAATAAGCGTGGTCGGCAAAAGCCCACTCTAAAGTCCACGTACATGGTGACAGCGAAGGATTCATGGCCCCCACTAACGAAGAATATAATCACAATGAAGCTTTTACCAAGACCGGAAACACCAGGCTCATCCAATAGTCCTAAAATTCAAATCAACGACGATGATAATGTTCAATGGTTCAGCTTTCAGCACAGTCAGTACTATCAAGGCATACAACATATGTTTCTTTCAGCTCTGGAACGAATAGATTCAGAGTTTTTGATTACGCTAATCAAACGCTGCCCTTACCATGTGGACTCACTTGTACAGCTCAGTGAAGTATGCAAAATGACAGAAGATTTTGCGCTTGCATCAGAGCTGATTGAGCGTGCTCTTTTGCTTTTGGAGTCTTCACTACATATAAATTTTAGCCTAACATCAGGTAACTCTCGTCTGGACTATCGTCGTCAGGAGAATCGCTCCTTTTACATTGTGTTGTTCAAACATGCACAATACTTGGAGGAACGCGCCTGTTGCCGAACCGCATTTGAGATCTCCAAGCTATTATTGAGTCTACAGCCTGATGTTGACCCACTGGCCATGATACTTGTAATCGATTACTATGCATTACGAAGCAAGCAATATGGGTGGTTAGTGGAATTCTATGAGCAATACAATACGTCACGCAATCTTTCCCAGCTTCCAAACATGGCATATTCTTATGCACTAGCTCTATACACGCTACACGGGAGCTGCGAACGTGCTGATGAGGCGCTGCAATATGCGTTGCTTATGTTCCCAGGAGTACTGCGACCTCTTCTGGACGAGATGTCTGTGCAAACAGACAAACGTGTGCTCGCTTCATCATATTTCTTTGCTGATATATCTGGGAAGTGAGTCACATACAGTTTTATCAAGATATTTGTACAATCTAAAATATTATCTCTATATTATAGTCAATCCCCTGCGCTGCACCAACTAGTTTGCTTGTATGTCTGTCGTGCAAAAATTGTATGGCGTCAAAATGATGTTCTCTCTTGGCTGGAAGTTAATGTAAATACTGTTTTGGATCGTATTGATGTCAAGGATTCGCTTGTTAACGATTACAAAGAGAAACGTTCATTGCGCTACAGCGGCACACCACCACGTCCCATTTTGCGTCATGTCATACTGTCTGACTACAAGGAGAAAGTGCCCTTAGCTGTGTTTGTGTCGAAAGAAAAGCAAGCAATCATGACTTATGATCCACTGCCCCCCGTCGACACTGTAAATTGTTATCAGCGGTAAGTCTTCTTCGAATAACCATCTAAGTAAAAGGACTTAAATATAAGTACTTATTTACAGTAAATCGTCCTCAAGTAGCAGTCCAACTACTAACGCAAACAACTCGGTATCAATGTTTTTTCAAGCGCTTTTGCCCTCATTTAATTTGAACAACATAGGTGGTGCACAACAACCTGGCGCTGCTCACGAGGGTGATGCCGCTGCTCCTGATTTAAATGCCTTCCCACAACAGCAAAGGCGCGAATTAATTGCCCAAGGCGAAGTTGAAGGTTAAATTATAGTTATAAATGTGTTTCAACTATTATTTTACAAACTTATTTTTGTAGAAGCTGGTCTACAGCAGTCGTTAGCCTTAATGATGGATGCGATGCGCGACTTTCTGCACAACTTCCGCATTGCAGAACATTTGCGATCACCGGAAACAGCCGTAGCCCAATCAAGTAGTAGCAATGACGACGAGGAGGAAGGATCCAGCGACTATGTGGATTAGAACAGTTCATGTCTACCAATATTCATTCTTATTCTATAATATACTCCTTACAGCTACATAAAGACGATAACTTGCACTAAATTTGTATCAAGCAAAAAGATTTTAATAATTGCATCGCTTCTTGTGCAGCGTCCCAGAGCAGCGCTCTTCGAGTGTTTCTGAAAAACACGTTGTTTTCTTACGCTTATGCGCCAGTCACAAAAATTGAATATTATGAAATGTTTATTTCACTATTTATTCAAAATATGTATTGCATTAATAAAATTTCTTGTCAAAGCTTTAGAACAAAAATAACTGAAACACATTGATACTAAAACACTCCGAATACATGTATTTCACCTTGAGCTTAAAGAATGTTTTATTGATTTAATGAATGCCTTCAGTTACGCTTATCAATTATAACAAACAGATTTCTCATCAATATTAGTTTTTTGTTTTCCCTTTTATATATAATCATTTTGCGGTTATTGCAATATATAAATATTATTACGACAATTACAAATTTATATATAATGGGTCTCAGATCAGTATTCAATGAAGCGCCGTTTGATGTGTGGGTTGTGTGTAGATCATAAAAATTATAATTATACTACAATCTTGTAGAAGTAATGCACCTTATAAAATGTTTAACTGGCAGACATTGATGTGTACAGATCTTTTAGCTTAGTTCAAAATCAGAATCACTAGAAAGAAAAATTTCGCCAAAACTATGTATGCGTATTGCTGAAATACAAATATTTTAGACAACTTTAGAGCTTAACACTGAAAATTATTTCTAAAGGCTAAGCAATACTATAGCGTGGAATACATTATCGCATATAGAATATAGAAAACAAAATCAAAACGAAAATAATAAAGTTAGGTGTTAGGTGTGGCATTTAGTCAGACAGCCACTTTCATCAAAAAGTCTATGATTATGTCATGGTACCAAAGACCGGATTATGACGGCAGATGCTGGGCCCATACTCTTCATAGGCAGCCTTCGTGTGACAGACCTGATAAAACTCCGGCTAGGTGAGATTTAAGATTAATCTTCTTGTTTTGTACTAATTAATATTTATGTAAAGTAATTACTTACCGTTGAGGCTAGCATGCTACCTCCAAACCAAACAGCATAGCGTTGCATATGATGCGTAATCACCTGCACATCGATGGGCTTGGGCTAGAAAATAAAATAATTTCTGAAATATTGAGAATCTTCGTTTATATAAATTGTCAGTAAAATGATCTACCTTAATGCGACCCTCCGACAAATTTTCGCTTATACGCAAGCGTGTATCTACAGATCGTTTAATGTCACGTTGCAATCGTCTACCGAAATCTTTGAACATAGTAGAGCCACCGCTCAACACAATATTGTTGTAAAGTGGACGTCGTACATCGATTGGGCAGTTTTGTATAACATTATCAACAATCTCTGATAACGGTATAGTGAAGTCTGGGTTTGAGAACTCTGGATGAAAGAATATTTCCGGACCAAGGAAACGTTCATAGCCTACATCCACACTGAATGGCTGCTTGGTTACGGTATTGAGACCTGTAAAGTTTCGAATCCATTTGCTTGGCTCCGCATCGTACTTGGCAAACTCTTTGGCAATGTCTGGACATATGTAGCAATGTTTTTCTTTGATCGCTTTGGCAGTTTCGAGGCTCTGCTCCGGAGGTATACCGACCTCCCGTTCGCGCAATAAACTCTGAATAAACGATGTAATGTTGCGACCAGCAATCGGTATATGCTTGATGCACGATCCAATCACGTAACCTTCAGCCTGTCAACGAATAATCAGCGATAAGATATATGCGAACTGAGCAGTGTTAACAACTTACCACAGGTATAACGTGCGTCACACCGTCTCCACTATCCACCACAATGCCAGTTAATGTACGCTCTTCTGCAGATCTGGACGCCCAACTAGCAGCCAGGGCTAGCACTGCTTGCACCGCAATATAGAGACCAGGAACATTAAACGTCTCAAACATTATTTCGGCAGTGTATTCACGATTCTCTGGCGTGTTAAGTGGTGGCTCTGTTAGCAGAAAATAGTGATCCTCGGGTTCCGCACGCAAATACTTGAATACGCATTGCTCTAGAAACCGCTCCATCAGATCCCAGTCCTCCACCAATCCATGCCGCACTGGATACTATCCAAATTATTAAAATGGTCGACATTTAAAGACAGTATTATATTGTTATACTATAATTACAACTAACATTAACTTCATTTACATAAATAAGAGTAACTTACATTCGCAACTGAGAGATTTTTAATAAATCTCAAGAAAAACAACAAATACTGATTATTTACTCACTTTAATAGAGTAGCCGGTGGCATCAAAGGCCTCGTCACCTATGAAAAAGTCCAAGTCCTCGATTCCTTTTGTGATGCGCCGCGTATTAGTGTCACCCACTCGTGCGGACTCCTTAATGGCAATAGCAGAAGGTATTATAAATTGAGGCTCTTTATTGCCAGCAAAACCAAGTTTGGAATAACTGTAAAGTGAAAAGTTGGTTCATAAGAAAATCTGATTCACTATCAACAGACCTCCTTCTGCAGTTGACAATATATACGACTACCACACACGAAACTTACCCGGTGCCCACATCAATTACGCATGCCGGTAACCTGCCTGCCATATTGTCTAAGGATTTAGATTATGTTACTATTGAACGGGATAAATTACACTTCAAGCTCCAGTTTCACACCACTTTTAAATGAATTTGTCTTTTGACAAACAGCTAAGTTTATAAATTTTCAACCACACCTCCTCCAGCAACTATGTGTCATTTAGAAAACTTCGCTCTTTGTCACTCCTCTCATACATGCTCATACTCACACACGGTCAGTGTTGCATTCGCCAAACGCGTTTTACAGCACTTATAAAAGTAAAAGAATCTCTGCAACACCACTATAATAATCCCAGTGGTTCAAAATATTTGAAGAGGCAGCAACATACTCTACCATATTCAATTCCAATTTTAAAACCAACTATAAGAAGTTGTCTTTAGTATTTTCTAATGGTAATGTGCCTCTACTATCTGAAAAAGAACATTCTATAAAATTCACAACATAGTCAAATATCGATACTTAAGAATGTTATATTATCGATATTTTTCCGAAGTACGTTCGGACTCGGAAATTTCGGCGGTGTTGTGTGGCTGGCTGTGACAGCCTTTTTCCACGTTTTTTCCTATTGGCACATTTTTTTGCGATTGTCATTACTCTTGTGCCAATTGTATTGACATTTAAACTTAAAAGGACCATAATTCGGGTGCTTTGTTGGAGCTTCTTTGTTTCTGCAACAAATATAGCAAAACCGGCAAATTGGACAAATCACTTACGCGAAAATGGAGGCACAGAAATTGACGGAACTGTTGCGCGCAACGATTGATCCAAATCCCGATCAAAGGAAAGCAGCTGAGGAGCAATTAGCACAAGTAAGTCCCTGGTTATTAACCAGTTCGATACTATGACACAACATCTTTTCTCTCTTCAAGTGGCGCTGTCGCCAAGCCAAGAATAAAACCATGTGCTTTTTTAATTGTTCGCTTTTAACCTCCCTCCCTGCCTATCGGCTCCCACTGGATCTGTATGTGTGTGTATGACCATATCTGCATATATCATGGTGCGGGTGTGCTTGTTTCAATAACTGAAAACATTAAAACACAAAATCCTATTTCTCGTTTCGAGATTTTTTTCTGTCCCACATAACCGGTCACAGAGGCTCAATGCCTTTGCGGCAACAAGTATTCCTCATACGCGATGAATAGATGTCGCATATAAATGCAGTCAAGAGTTCCGCAATAACATGTGCTTATATTAATGAAAAATATTTAAAAATTACAGATTTTTTAAATATATACGAAATTTTAAGCTGTCAAGCTGGAAATCGTAACATTTCTGCACACACAAAAAACAAGATCTTTTTTACGTTGTTAATTCTAACTAACTATAACGGGCCCAATACAAAAGGTTGAGCATTTGCTTTTAATTGACCCTAATTATATTTTTATTTGAAGCACATTCTGCAATTAAAATTTTGCACCACTGTTCAAAAGCCTTTAGTCTTCTGTGTGAGTCAGCTTCTAACGATTTCCATGCCCCGCCTTATTCAATCGGTTAATTGTCTTTATCAGCATATGTGTATTGCAAACTACTGCTGCCACGACCAGGGCACGTTGCGTAGAGCTTCTTAAATGAGAAAACTCATGCTTTTTAAATATGTATTTATATATAAAGCCATACGTATGTGCATACATACATATGTACATATATATACAAATTGTGCTTAGAATTTTAAATGTTGCGAATTGGTAACAGCTGAATAGCAGGTGCTATATGTGTGCTATTGTTTTATCAATATATATATTTTTTTTTTGAATCTTCGCATTGGCACGCGAAAGTTTTACTCATTGTAAATACTACAATGCTATGTTATGGAAGGCAGCTGTGTAAACAAATCAGTAGTCGGAAAAATTATTTACCCATGCTCTTCTTTCTCTTAGATACACAAAATCATTGGTTTTGTGCCTACTATACTGCAAATCGTCATGCAAACATCGCTCGACCAGCCTGTTCGTCAAGCCGGCGCTGTTTATCTGAAAAATCTTATCAATAGCAGTTGGTCGGATCATGAAACTAAACCGGGTGAACCTATACCATTCTCTATCCACGAACAGGATCGCGCCATGATTCGCGCATCTATTGTAGATGCTATTGTTCATGCTCCAGAACTGATCAGGTAAGCGACATCTGATTTTCTCTTTCCAGTTCGAAAGTTAAATAATATTTGTGACACCCCATTACAGGGTTCAGCTCTCTGTCTGTGTGAATCATATAATTAAAAATGATTTCCCCGGACGTTGGCCACAGGTGGTTGACAACATTAGCATCTACTTGCAAAATCCAGACGTGAATGGCTGGAATGGTGCACTGGTGACTTTGTATCAACTGGTTAAGACGTACGAATACAAGCGTTTCGAAGAGCGAGCACCATTAAACGAAGCAATGAATTTACTGTTACCAATGATTTATCAGCTCATGATGACCCTGCTTAATGATCAGTCGGAACAATCGGTGTTGTTGCAAAAGCAACACCTCAAAATTTACTATGCGCTCACACAGTATAGCTTGCCGTTAGATCTCATTACAAAGGAAATTTTCTCCCAATGGATGGAAATCTGCCGCCAGATTGCAGATCGCGATGTGCCGGATTGCTCGCATCTTGATGATGATGAGCGTACAGAATTCCCCTACTGGAAAACGAAGAAATGGGCCCTTCATATAATGGTGCGCATGTTTGAACGGTACGTTAAGAATGTGTCCATTGGCATTGCGTATACAAATGTACAAATCTTTTTTATTGTGCAGCTATGGCAGCCCCAGTAGCGTGGTTAGTGAAAAGTACCAGAAATTTGCCGAATGGTATCTTCCCACCTTCAGTTCAGGCGTTTTGGAAGTGCTGTTGAAAATTCTGGACCAATACCGTAATCGGGTTTATGTCTCGCCGCGTGTCCTTACAGACGTGCTGAACTATCTGAAGATTGCGTAAGTTTTCATTATATCTCAACATTTGTTATTGAGTTAATTAATTTAATGTTAATGCTAAATTCAGTGTGAGCCATGCATATACCTGGAAACTGATAAAACCACATATGGTAGCTGTTATACAAGATGTTATATTTCCCATCATGTCATTTACCGATTCAGACCAGGAGCTGTGGGAGAGCGACCCCTACGAGTATATTCGCCTCAAGTTTGGTAGGAAGTTATTATTAACCATTATTTTATCTATAACCTCATATTATTGACTTACTACATAGATATTTTTGAGGATTATGCTACACCAATCCCAGCTGCCCAATCTCTGTTGCATTCCGTTTGCAAAAAACGCAAGGGCATATTGCCTAAGGCAATGAGCACTATTATGCAAATAATTACCTCACCTAATGCAGACAATAAGCAAAAGGATGGTGCACTTCACATGATAGGTACCCTAGCAGATGTGCTCTTAAAGAAAGCATTATATCGTGATCAGGTTGAGTCCATGCTCACCACATATGTCTTTCCGGAATTTCAAAATCCTGCTGGACATATGCGTGCACGCGCTTGTTGGGTATTGCACTATTTCTGCGATGTCCAAATTAAGAATCCTCAGGTGCTGGCTGAAACTATGCGCCTAACCACGAATGCCTTGCTTACGGATAAAGAGCTGCCCGTAAAGGTGGAGGCCGCTATTGGTCTGCAAATGTTCCTATCATCGCAGGATGAGGCACCACAATATGTGTCGTCTCAAATCAAGGAGATTACTAAGGAATTGTTGACCATAATACGTGAAACAGAAAACGAAGACTTAACAAATGTTATGCAAAAAATTGTGTGCACATTTACGGAGCAACTGCTACCAGTTGCAACGGAAATTTGTCAACACTTGGCTACGACATTCAGTCAAGTTTTGGAGTCGGAAGAAGGTTCCGATGAGAAGGCTATTACAGCCATGGGACTACTAAATACGATAGAAACGCTACTGAGCGTTATGGAGGAGCATCCTGACGTGCTGCTTAACTTACATCCAATTGTTATTAATGTAGTGGGTCATATATTCCAGCACAACATTACGGGTAAGTTAAATATTAAGGTTAAAATGAAAATTGTACTTTAGTTGAATTTTCTCATAGATTTCTATGAGGAAACCTTTTCGTTGGTGTACGATTTAACGTCCAAAGCAATTTCTGCCGAAATGTGGCAAATGCTCGAACTCATATATCAAGTCTTTAAAAAGGATGGTGTGGACTACTTTATTGATATTATGCCAGCATTACACAACTATGTAACCGTCGACACACCAGCGTTCCTTTCGAATCCAAATCGTTTACTGGCCATTTTGGACATGTGCAAAACTGTAAGTGGTATAAACGATTTGCTTATTTTCTGTACTTAGACTTTTTTTCTCATTTTGTGGGATAGATGCTGACTAGCAGTCCCGGCGAGGATCCTGAGTGCCACGCCGCAAAATTAATGGAGGTAATTTTATTGCAGTGCAAAGGCCAAATTGATTCAGTCGTTCACGTTTTCGTCGAGTTGGCTCTATCGCGTTTAACACGGGAGGTGCAGTCATCCGAGCTGCGCACCATGTGCTTGCAGGTGGTAATTGCTGCGCTGTATTATAATCCACAACTTCTGCTCTCCATTTTGGACAAGATGTCGCAAACAAGCGAAGAACCAATCGCCTCGCATTTTATTAAACAATGGCTACATGATACGGACTGTTTCTTAGGGTAATTTAAATGATGGCCTAGCTCAAATTGTTTATTTATCAAAATATTTATAGCATTCACGATCGTAAATTGTGTGTTCTTGGCCTATGCACATTAATCTCACTAGGAGATGCTAAACCACAAGTGCTGAGCGAGGTGGCAGATAAAATTGTGCCATCGCTGATATTGCTGTTCGACGGACTCAAGCGTGCTTATGAATCGCGTGCCCAGGAGGAGGAGGAAGAGGAAGAAGAAGAGGGTGGCGACGATTGTGAAGGTTAAAACCAAGTGAATATGTGTAATTTTAGTGTTTTTAAAAAATATATCCCTTCAGAGGCTCTTTCGAGCGACGAAGACGAGATGGATGAAATGGCGCCGAACTATTTAGACAAACTGGCAGACTTTGCAAAAACGAAAGGAGCTGCAGCTGGTTTTGAAGTTAAGGCTGAGCTTAAGGATGATGATGAAGATTCCGATGATGAGGCTGAGGAATCCGTTGGTGATTTAAATGAAACTGGTCTCGAAACATTCACTACACCCATAGACGATGAAGAGAATGAATCCGCAATCGATGAATATTGGACATTTAAGGAAGTTATAACCGGTAATGTGGCTGAGATATTGTACAATACCATTGATGCTTACTTCCTATTCATTTCAATTTAGCACTTTCTGCACAAGATCAGGCTTGGTATTCGCTGCTGACTTCAAACCTGACGCCAGAACAAGCTAAAGCGCTCCAAGAAGTGGTCGTGACGGCTGATCAAAGAAAGGCGGCCAAAGAATCGAAACTAATTGAGAAACAGGGAGGTTTTGCTTTCCCGCAGACAACTGTACCCACCTCGTTTAAGTTTGGCTCTTAATTTGCTGTTGTACACTGACTTCGTACTATCGTTCTGATTTAATTGTTTCTCATATTCTTTCCAAAACAACACTAAACGAAAAGTGGCTTGCTCTTGGTGTAATGGCTTTTAAGGCATTCTCAAGATTCTCTTACATAATGGGTACGAAACACGTACACGTACAACACATAGTATGTTGCAAGCTTCATGGCAGCGGTCAGATTGCGGGCAGGGAATGATCGCTTTATATTTATTGTAGATTTATATTTTAAAGTTTTTATTTTGGCAAGTCTATGCCAACTAAATTATGATATCTTAAGAAAGTCTATTGTATATCATTGTGTGTAACTAAACGTAACTATTCGGAACTCGACTCTTGGAATAAGTGTCCAGCTACCTGAACACAGAGTGGACACACTCCAAAGCAAATGGTCAGAGAATGAGAATTTAACGCAGAGCATTTCAATTACATTGTCTTTACACACACAAAAACACACATATAATGTAACAGATGGAGAGATATTTTTGAAAAATAAAAACATTTTTAACGTTTGAATTAACATGTTGATTTAAAGCTGTCTTATGCATTTATAGACCTAGAGTGATTTTTATGTATCCTATATCGATGTTCAAGCGCGTAATTTAAGATAAACCTCCCAATGTAGATTTTCCGACCATGGATTTATAAAAAAAACCGAGTCGATGTACCTCTTCTCTGTCTGTCTGTGTCAACACTTAGAACTCGGAGACTACAGAAGCTAGAGCTAGAGTGGATCAAGTTTGTCTTAGAATTTGGACACAGTTCTCTCCGACTCCGTAAACCACTAAACACCATATCTAATCCACAATTATAAATGTGCAGCTTTTGTTTATCCTAATGCATACGTTGGAAAAAAATGTTATAAATTTTGAACGATAAATATAGAAAATATTCAAGAAATAGTGTTTTATTTTAAACAGAGTTCAAGGTAGCGCTCTATTTTTACAATTATTATTATTTTTAAATAACATTCGCGAAATTAGAATGGTCTAATAATACATCTTTACCCGTGGTGTGATGGGTAGGACAGCGGAATGCAGGCAGCAAAGGGTTGTGGATTTAATTCCTACTCGGAAAAGTTAACAATACGTTATTTTTAATTGTTTAAAATATTTATAATGTATATAAGTTGAATTGTGTGCTCCACAACACATAATTAATATTTCATCCAATGTGTTTTTCATAAGACGATTTGACTTTACATTTGTTTTTGTTTTATTAGAAGAATTTTGTACTTTTGATTTATTGTAAATCAAAAAATACACGCGTGCTACAAAAACTAGAGGTGCAGAAACATCAATGAAAACATCGATGCATCGATGTTTTTCGAATTTTCTAAAACATCGATGTTTTTGGGACCATCGATTTTTCAGTGTCGTCACTATCAAAAGAAAAAACAAAGGAGAGGTACGTAAGCGAGTAGATATTTTTTGTTTTTGTATTAGATTTTTAAAGTTATTCTTTTGCAGAAGTGATTTTTGCCTTTGATGCCATTGATGGCCGATTTACGGAACGCTTCGCGCATTATGAAACCCGTACCGTGCCACGGATTGCCACTATTATAGACCCCAAATTTAAAAAGCTGGGTTTTTGCACTCGGAGCAATGCTGAACAGGCTTACTAATTTTTGCTATTAGAAAGTCCTCTTCGCCGAAAAAGCCTGCACGACCAAACCAGTCTTCATCTCCTGAATATTTTCAAAATTTGCAAGCAAAATTGCATGCGAAAACTAGCACAGATTGATCAGATGCTATTATAATGCTAAGTAAACATATCGAAACGTCAAAAGAGCCTAAACTCTGCGAGCCGTTAAAGTATTGAAAGGTACGTTTCAAAATTGTTTTGTCATTATTTTTTATCAATTATTTATACTCTTAGGAGTCTTCGATCAATATGGCGCCTCTGTGTGCCTGCCATTAGCTGCGAGTTAGAAAGGGCGTTCAGCAAAGCTGGGCAAATAATTTCTGACCGCAGGACTTGCCTAAACCCCGACATTGTTGATAAACTTATGTTTATTAACAAAAATCATAAACTTTTGAATAACGTATAAGAGCTTGATCTCATTTGTTAGTTTTTTAAGTTCATGAAGTTCCGTTTTAAAGTTCATTTATTAGTTTTTTAAGTTCATGAAAGAATAAATATTTGTTTTTTAATTTTTAATACAACAATAAAAGTGAATTTCACTAATTTAAAAAATATTAAAAAAAATTTTTAAATCATCGATATTTTGGGAAACAACATCGATGTCTCCATACATCGATGTTTCTGCACCTCTTACAAAAACATATGGATCATCAATCAGTCAAATCTCGACTGCAGCCGTTTCTAATGGTTTATACATATAGCGCGTATGCAACCTGAATTCAAAAATATACTATTTTGCAATACCACAACTACTTAATGGTTATATGCTAAATTGTTTTTAAAAAATTTTTCAACATTGTTTATTTTGCAATACAAGTTTCGGTCACACTGGCCACATCGCACTGCCGCATTTGTTTGTTTTTAATAAGATTCGTAATATTAAATTATACCAATTAGTACAAACATGAAAATCGCTATTGAAGGGTGTGCCCATGGCGAACTGGAGCGGATTTATGATACCATTGTGGGAATCGAAAAGGAGCGCAACATCAAAATCGACCTTCTCCTCTGCTGCGGTGACTTTCAATCAACACGGAATGTGACGGATTTGCAAACAATGGCCGTTCCAAGAAAGTATTTGGATATGTGCACATTTTATAAGTGAGTTAGATGAATACTTACGGTGTGAAAAGCAACTCAGTTAATGTACATTATTGCAGATATTACAGCGGTGAGCTCGTGGCACCAATCCTCACCATTTTCATTGGTGGAAATCATGAGGCATCAAACTACCTACAAGAACTGCCTTACGGTGGTTGGGTTGCCCCGAACATATATTACCTTGGATACGCAGGCGTTGTCAATGTGAACGGCATTCGTATAGCTGGCATCAGTGGTATATATAAGGGCCACGATTTTTTGCGAGGCCATCATGAGTTTCCACCGTACTCGGAGAAAACATGCCGAAGTGTCTATCATGTGCGCCAATTAGAGGTGTTTCGATTAAAGCAACTTACCAGTAAGGTGGACATTTTTATGTCGCATGACTGGCCAAGAGGAATTCATGAATTTGGGAACAAATCCCAACTACTACGGTTCAAACCACATTTCGCGGAGGACATTGAAAAGGGACAATTAGGCAGTCGCCCACTAGAGGAATTATTAAAAAGTTTAAAGCCCACATATTGGTTCGCAGCGCATTTACATTGTAAATTTGCTGCCTTAGTGCAACACAATAGAAATGCCGACCTATCCTTGAGTGCAGATTATTCAAGCAGTGGCAGCGATAGCGAACTTGAAGAAGAACAAAGCATAGACCAAGACTCTGTGCCTTTAACAACGAACCCAGCTCCCGTTACTAAGTTTTTAGCACTAGACAAATGCTTGCCAAAGCGTCGCTTTTTACAAGTTTTGGACATTCCCACCGATTTTCCGGTTAAGGAAAGTAAACCAACTCTCGAATATGACATTGAATGGTTATCAATTCTGCTTACTACGAATCATCTTATCTATATAAAGGATAATAATTATTATTTGCCAGGCAAGAAAGCTGGGAATATTGAAGAGCGTTGTAACTTTACTCCAACTGTTGAGGAATTGGCGCATATTCGCACCAAGTTTGATAATCTTGAGATACCTAAAAATTTTTGCCGTACTGTGCCCGCATTTGATCCAATTGAACAACTTAATTATAAGCAAACGCATGTAGATCAGCCCAATGCCAACTTAAATCCACAATGTAGTGAATTTTGTGCTGTTTTGGGCATCGATGATCCTCTATGCTTGGCCATGCTGGCTAACGGCAAGGAACTACCTCAGACTCTCAGTTTAGACGAAAACTGTTCAAAAATGAATTCCCCACATAGTACCAGGAACGACTCTACAGTCCCCGATTTCGAATTGAACACATGGAAAAAAAAAAATAATTTAACTCTACCAGCTCCAATTGCATCAGAAGTAGACATGAATGTGATTGAACTTCCAGTTGAAGTAAATGAGGACCAACCATCCCTCGCTAATGTTATAGAGCACCCAGAAGTAGAGTCGCATGTTGCAATTGCTTCTATTTGTTCCAGTTCTAATTTCAAAAAGCTGAAGAGAAGAAATCAAAGTATATATCATTCCGATGATATTGACGATTAAAGTATATTTAATATCTCATTTTCATGATTAACTATTCATTCATAATACATTGAAGCTATCATGTTGTATATTGGCGTGAATGCATAATTGAAACGTGCATTAAAAAAAAGCGGCAATTTTATTTAAATAACACAGAATACGCTTGACACTGCATACAGTGATGTTGAGTGAAAATAAATTAGAGTTATGCAAAAAGTTTAAGAGGAGTTTCACTCTACGTCGGGGGGATTGGCACCAAAAACTTCCGCTGCGCATTTGAATCCGCACTGTAAAACAGATTCCGGCGTATCGGCCAAATCACAATAATAGCTAGTCGGTGAAGGGATACACTGCAGTTGTATTTGGTCACCGTCAGATTTGGGTCGATAGAAACGGCAGCGGCGTGGTCCATATAACGGCATATTGGCATCGTAAGGTGGACTTAGAATATCAAAAAAAGCGGCAATACCATTTCCGGCATGTGTTATCTGGTGATAGTTACGTTTACGTGGCGTTAACAACGCGCTCGATGTCTCTGCTGTTACTAAACAGGGCTCCTCAGCAATTACCTTGACAATTGTGGGATTCATGTCATACGTCAACGGTTCTTCAGAATGCAACTGCTGCGAGTAGCTCTGTACATGTAGATTACCCCAAATGCAACGAAGCAGGCCATACATCATTGGGTGATCGTGCAAGGGAATTGAATTATTGCCGCGCACAATAAATAAGCTCATGGAAAAGCGTTCATCCTCAAATATATGCATATAGGTGCATGGTGCTGGTTGCTGGCTGACGCAGTCAATGTCATCACTGAACAGATCTTCTTTGATATGCAAGTCGCGATAGGTTAATTGATCAGTTAACTGTTTAAGATGTTGCAGATTAGAATTAAAGTTGGCAAGATTGGCTCTGTCGAATGTCTTAAAGGCCTGGCGCAGCACGCTCATAAAATGGGTCGTCATTGCCAAAACCTGCGGTTAGTCGGACGTTATCAATAATGCACCCGCCGCAGTTAGAAACACTTTACTGACGTAAGGTTTATTTTCGATTTTGATAGCTGCTAAAGCAGAAAGCCAGGAAGCTTAACAAAACTCTAACCAGCAAATTGCGGCCAATGGGAATTGAAGATAAACAAAAAGTCAGCTGTTCAGCAGTGTTGAAAAGTTCCCAACCACGACGAATAAAATCAATTCAGATTTAAATTAAATTTAAAATGAATGGGAAGCTGTATTATAATTTTTTAATCAGCTTGCTAGATCAAAATTTGAAATCAAAGTTATCTTCACAATTAGGTGTGTCCTAGAATATTTCTTAAATATCAATCAAATGAACTATTCTATGACAATATGCTTTATTTTTCTTGTAATTTTTGTATTTGTGAATTTCATTACATATTATATTTAAGAAATTAATAGCCCCTTTCCTTAGATTGTGTGGCATGTGTTAAAATCCACGACTTGTAATCACGCTTCTTCATAGACATTTGCTTGTGGCGCGGGTGTGTTGGACAGATGACATAACCACGTTCCTGTCGCACTACAATATAGCAATCTTTACAACGTCGTTTTAGGCGACCTTTCACCTTAAATCCTGCTGCTTGCTGCACTAGGGCACTTAAGGGCGAGAGTAACAAACTGGTATTAATTGAGCCAACTAAATGCTGGCCAACTAAATTCTGGCCTGGCGAGGACGTTCCAATGGTAGGCGGCATCAGAGCGTGGAAACTTCTCGTGAAGGTAATTCCATTCCACAGCCGTGCGCTGGATTGTAATAGTTTACTTGCAAGGGACATCTATTAAGAAGGTTTAGCATTTAATTTATATTTTTTAATAATTATACAAACACACCTTTGGATATTTTTAAGGATGCCAGATTATACAAATTTGACAAGTAGTGTTGCCACCAATTTACACATAGTTGTTTTCCATTGTCAATATTCGAAAACCATTGTTGGAAAGGTAGGCCCTATATTTTGTTGACCAGGAACATACATTTTAATAAAGTTACGGTGTAATCTATTTAAAGCAGAGTAAACAATAAAAAGTTTTGAAATTAAATTTTTATTTAAATTGAGAATGACATGCGAGTTCGTACGTTATCATAATATTAGTCAATACTAATTACTTCGGACTGACTATCATTTAGTTTCGTGCGCTTGCTTTTTGTAGGACCCATATCTTCTTCATCTGACGAGTCAAGTATTTCAGTTATGTCTTCACTATCCGTCACTTTACTCGGTTTCCGTTTAATTGCTGTTGTTGGTGGGCACTCCGCGGTGAGTTTTTCAGTTTTCGAGTTGACAGTCTCCTCCTCAACATCATCCTCTTCTATTACAAGACAATCATCGTCATCGTCGTCTTCGACTTCAGCCGGTTTACTGCGTTTTGAGGTTGAAGGACCATCATCAGTTGCATCATTGCCATTAGCCCCCCGTTTCCGGGAACTGGACTCCTCATTTGTTATCTGCTCTTGCTTTGGCTGCAATTGCTTTTTATCTGCGATTACTTCGAACAATACATCATCGCGTTCAGCATCAAAGTGCAATATGATAATGCTAAGCTCATAGTTCTGGAAAAAGTCGTCGCACTTAAGAATTACCCCATCTACGATGTTTATTTCGGAGAGCATTTTTTGTTCATTACTTTCGGTTTCACCTTCCTCTGATGATATAACAATTGAACCTGTTAATTCAACTGTAACATCTGGATTTACCATATTCAGTGCTTTAATGAGAACATCATCGCGGAATGCCTTAACTTGAACGCGCTTGGTGTCAATACGTAACGTTATGGCTGGATCGCTTGCACACACATAACAATTGGGGTTGGGCGCCGGAAAGAATGCATCAGCTACTAAAAATTGGTTCCTCCCATTGACCCGCAGTCGAGCGTAGACGGCCTTACATTGCTCCCACTTCGACTGCAGCACACTGAATGCACGCATCACACAAATTCCAGCTGTAATTGCATTAGTGGTTGCAATTGCAGGTATGATATTGCCAGCCATGGACTTGATTTCAAAACGTGACTTCTGCTCAATATCGAAAATATGCGAACGCACATTGGCACAAGCAGCCACAAAATCCATAGCTGGGTGATCATCCTTATCCCAGACTAAAGTATCATTTTCTTCCAACTTAAGGAAAGCATTGCTTAACTCTTTAAGGGCGCTGGCAAATACGTGGGCGCACTCCTCAATGGTCCAAACTTTGTGGTGCTGGCGCATAAACTCTAGTTCTTCACTTTTGGCACCATCGGGCAGCAGTGTATCCCATTGGACTGGTACGGGTGCTTTACGGGATTTCCAAAGATTCGACATCCGTAGTAAATAATTTATATCATCGTTAAAGAACTTATTGAATAATTTTCCAGCATCGTACTTGCAATCCTTGGCCCATTGGCGAGTATTAATGCGCACCACATTGCCATTATCTTCAGTTTCGGATTCAACTTCATTTTCTTTATTCTTTTTCGGACTACCAATATCGCCAGCGCCATCTGTTTCTTTGCCTTCAGTTGAGGTATTTTCATTTTGTGCTTCTGGGTCAGCAGAATCAGGAGATATATCCTCATCTTCTACAGATTCACCGAAAAGTTGACTGTAAATAAAGTGTTAGTCGTAAGTAAGTCGTTTTGGATAATTAAATGATTTTTGTTCGACTTACTTAAATAAATGCTTGGCCCAAACAATACAATGAATGGGCTCAGACGGCGTATTCCTTATGGTGCATCCCGGAAAACTGCGTTGTTTTTCCTTTGGTGTGCATTCATAGCACTGAGTTAGACCTCTTTTGATCAACTCTACTTGTCCATTATATCCAGAGGTACCGCTTTCAATTAGAGGCACATCTGCATTAAGACACATACGATTTACATGGTTGCGAGCCGCTCGATTATCTAAGGCGCTCAGAACAACATCGAATTTCTTAAAGAAGTTGACTCCATAATCAGTACTGCAATAGTAACAGGAATATAATTAAAATAATAACAATGTAGATAATCTTTCTCTGATGACTTACGATGTAACGCTGTCATGATATGCAGTTATATTTGCATCAGGATTGAAGCTAAGAGCACTTTCACGTGCTACGCGAGCTTTTGATTTGCCCACATGCTCTCGATGAAATAGAAATTGACGATTCAAATTGCTTAGGTCGATAGTATCCAAATCAATCTAAAAGAAATAATTAATTGAATAAGAAGAGAGTATATTAAATCTGGGCATATTACTTACAATTTCAATTTCCATAAAGCCACTGAGCACAAGATTTTTAAGTACTTCGCAGCCGATGCCGCCTGCGCCAACAACCAAAACCTTGGATTTTTTAACCAATTCCTGTAATGTTGCAGGAAAAACACCATCAATTGCAGCAGCCATTTTATTAATAGTCTCTGGTTATGGAATCTTGATTGCTAAGTTTTCTTTCCGTTTTTGATGCGAATTAATTCGCAAGTGACGCGCCGGCTTCCACAGTGTTTGTTGTGTGCATGTATGTGTGTATGTGAATGTGATGAGTATGTATAGCTGTATTTCCAGCCCTGCTATCATACGTCAGATGGTAGCTAAGCGGTCCTAGGAGATTTGTTAATTTTCATGCAAACTAAGCATTTTGACGTTTCCTTACTTTAAGCATTTTCTGTAATTTTCAAACACGGTCACACTATTTCAATTGATTGTTTTTGTAGCTCGTGTGTGTATGTTGTGTAGAAGGGAAAACGGACGTTTTATTTTTTAAGTGCTTGTTTGTGCAGCACAATAACTGCGCTAAATTTGTAATTTGAAAAAATCATAGTATTTTATTTATTGCGGAATTTGTAGAAAACTCAACATGGCTGAGGTGCGACGCAGAAAAACGGACAACGACGCTGACGATGCTATTGCTGTTACCGCGAGCAGTGCAGCTGATTCTTCAGATCATGTAAGCTGGGTTCCTCTTCCAATAACAACAAAATTCTGTTTTATGTGTATGACAATGGTGTAATTATGGGTGGAATCTTTTGCTTCGTATTCAAAACTTGCAATATCTGTAGCGCAAATGCATTGAAAATGTATGTATACCCACACAACAAAATATGTTGTACATACATATGTATGGAAGCGTGTGTTTCTCTGTGTGCGGTGTTTTTGTTATTTTCTGACGCACAAGCAGGTGGCAAAAGAGCGCCATTTAGGCAACCAGCAGTGAGAGAAGAGAGGCAGAGGACTCTAACGGAGAAAAACCAATAACAAAAATACTGCGTACTCTCGGCTGCATACACAATGACCCCCGGTCTGTTGCAAGCAAATCCAATTAAGTGGACATTACGGAAGCGTCAAAATTACCATTACGAATTACCTTAACAGAATACTCTAAAATTGGCTTCTTCGAAAAGACATGCTGGTTTGTTCTGGCTGCGTGTCTTTATGATAATGATAATGCCGTCTGTCTGAAAGCCTCCCTAGTTATGCCACCTTTCACTACTTTCTTATCAGACCTTACTAATAGATGACAAGCAAACAAAACACGCCACCTTAACAGCCAACCGAACAACTTGGATAAATTGCCTAAATATTTCGTAGCTTGCTGATTAAACAGCCGGAATTGGACTTTGGTTTTGAACATTATTGTCTCTATTTTCTTTTAACAGGTCGATTCGGAAGAAGAGAAAATACCAGAAGAGAAATTCGTCGAGCAGTTGGCTAAAAATTTGCCCCAAGGCACTGATAAGACACCAGAAATATTAGATTCTGCTCTTAAGGATTTACCGGATCGGTATGTCTCAACAATGATTTATATTTAAGGTTACAAATCTACAATAAATAGATAATTGTATAAGTGTTCAAACAAACGAATTCCAAAAATATTCCAACACAGCTGTGTATGTATTCGACAGCAAATGCCGACGAATAATAAGTACTATGCATCCAACTCTAAAGGTTCGATTTTCATGTTGATACTCATATAATTTCAATGTGGCAAAACTAATAGCTATGAAGATTGTGTATAACACCAAAGAGAACGTTTAGTACTACTTATATCCAAATATGAAAGTCATTTTGATTATTTATATTGTATGTTTTTTCAGATGGAAGAATTGGGTCATTCGCGGCATTTTCACATGGATTATGATTTGTGGATTTGCATTAATAATATACGGTGGCCCATTGGCCTTGATGATTACGGTGGGTTTGCTAATAATTTAGGTAAATTACATAGTACTATTATTATTATCTATATATTATTGGATTTATAGACGCTATTGGTGCAAGTGAAGTGCTTTCAGGAAATTATCTCAATTGGCTATCAAGTGTATCGCATACACGGTTTGCCTTGGTTCCGTAGTCTCTCCTGGTATTTCTTGCTTACTTCAAACTATTTCTTTTATGGTGAAAATTTAGTCGACTACTTCGGAGTCGTCATCAATCGTGTGGTAAGAGTAAAAATATAGACGGTTAAGTTTTCAATATCTACAAGTTTGATTTTTTTGCTTGTGTTTTCAGGAATATTTGAAGTTCTTGGTGACCTATCATCGTTTTCTTTCGTTTGCCCTCTATATAATTGGGTTCATTTGGTTTGTGCTCTCCCTTGTTAAGAAATATTATATAAAACAATTCAGTCTATTTGCCTGGACGCACGTTTCACTGCTCATTGTCGTCACCCAGAGCTACCTAATTATACAGAATATATTTGAGGGGCTTATTTGGTTTATAGTGCCCGTATCGATGATTGTTTGCAATGATGTCATGGCGTATGTGTTTGGTTTCTTCTTTGGACGAACACCCCTCATTAAGCTGAGCCCAAAGAAAACATGGGAAGGCTTTATAGGTGGTGGTTTTGCTACTGTTTTTTTTGGAATACTATTCTCATACGTATTGTGCAATTACCAATATTTTATCTGCCCCATACAATACTCTGAGGAACTGGGTCGTATGACAATGTCCTGCGTGCCCAGCTATTTGTTTACGCCGCAGGAGTATAGTTTAAAATTGGTAAGCAGAAATAATTATATTTATTTTTGTTTAAAATTATCTGTTTAATGAATTTAAATTTCAGTTTGGCATTGGCAAAAGCCTAAACATTTATCCATTCATTTGGCACTCGATTTCGTTGAGCTTGTTCAGTTCAATAATTGGACCCTTCGGTGGCTTCTTTGCATCCGGCTTTAAACGTGCTTTTAAAATAAAGGTGAGTTTTTTTGATTTATAACAAAAATTATTAACGTCTTGGATTTTTTTTATTAGGACTTTGGCGATATGATTCCTGGACATGGCGGAATAATGGATCGCTTCGACTGTCAGTTTTTAATGGCAACGTTTGTAAACGTTTACATTTCGAGTTTTATTAGAACTCCTTCACCGGCTAAACTCTTGACACAGGTAGGTTTGATTATAAAAAGATAGAAGAAACTATCGTCTTAAATTATCTTAATTTCATTGCAGATTTACAATCTAAAACCAGAGCAACAATACCAAATTTATCAGTCCTTGAAGGATTCACTTGGCGACATACTAAACTAAAATTTTAGACAACAACAATTGCTTGCTTAAGTCATACGTCTATAGATATACATTCAAAAACAAAAGATATATACACATATATATTTGTGCAAGAACATACAGCAAGCTCTACTTGGACGCTGTTAGCCTCATTAAAAAGATTCTTTAGAATCATTCGATACGTGGATAGTTTTAATTTTGAGCATAATTTTTGTTATGTTTTAGTTATAGTTTAGAATTTTGTTGTTGTTAAAATTTTAAGTTATTTCAGTTTCAATTATTATAATTATTATAATATCATCATATAGTGCAATTGTAATCCGTTTACCGGAGATTTGTTGTTAAGCAATTCCATTAATTTTAATGACATACGATGGAGTTATGAGATTGACTTTTTACCAAATCGAATTAAACACTGGAAAAATGCAAATGAAAACAAACCAAGGACAAGCAACAAATTTAATGATCGTATACTTTGATGCTTGTGTGTATCTGAATGAATATGTATATTTGTATAAAACTTTTATATGTAACCTCTTTCGACTTTGTTCAGAAAGGAAGTGCGGCAACTTGATTTAGAATATCTCCAGTATCTATCCAGTGACAGTTGGATCCGCATTTTCGTTCACCTAATCAACTCGTACGATCTATAATCTGATGATCTTATATTCTCCAAGCTTACGACTAATGCAATATATATAATAGATGTTAAACCATATTTTTCATTATTCAAAACTAATAATTTATTCAATTATAAATTCATAACACTTTATGTCTTTGGTTGATCATGAAATGAAAACAAGTTCCGTAAAATTAATCAATTCAGTTTTATCAAAACTGTTTAATATATAAGACAAGTCTCCCTTGATGTTAAAATAAAAAACCATATTAAAATGAATGTAAGTTAATGATAAACAAACTTTTTACTGTAACAAAAGCTTCACTCTCTGGTTCACACATTAATAGGCTTTACTAGGATTTTGCTCATCAGTGAGCGATTTAAGTCATCAACATCGTTTTGCTTTAGGTTGAAATAAACATGTCGTTCCCGGGCATTATCAAGCAAGTGCTGCCACATATCCACAGCCTGCGAAAGAAGTTTAAAATATGAGTTGCAGAGTTCATTGTAGCTGATCTTACCTTTAGGTCATCGAAATTGCCGCAGATTATCAGACATCGACGGGGCCTTGTGATGGCCACGTTTAGTCGCTGATAATTTGTTAAAAAGCCCACACCACGTGTTCGCGCATTTGATATAATAATTATATCCCTCTCTTGTCCTTGGTATGCGTCCACCGTGCGTGGGGTGATCGCCATACGGCTGGGTATTAACTGGCTCAACAATGCACACTGATTGCTATAAGGTGTAATCAGTCCATATCTGTAGCGCGATGTAGGAAAATGCTTATCCATCTCTGTTAATAGTTTCACCACAAAACGAGCCTCCTCCTGGTTACTTATACTATGGCTTGTACTATCGTTTGTGTCTTTTGTGTAACTCAAATTGACAACACAATACGGAATAAAAGGCGATATTAAAAGATGCGTATTGTCGGCATTGACTAACAGATCATTGTAAAAGTAACTATTGGGCCATAGGCATATCTCTGGATGCATTCGGTATTGCATGCTTAATTTAAATACTTTGGTATGTACTAAATAATTATTAGTATCCTTACTGAGTTGTTGCGTCAAATTACGCTGAATGCGATCAAACATAGAGTTTCCCAAGCCAAGGTCGATTGCCTTTTGAGACAAAACTGTAGCGGGCAATTGTTGTGTATCGCCTACCAAAACAAGACCACGCACACCAAATTGCAGTGGTAACAGTGTCCAGGGCTCAGTGCATTGCGTAGCTTCGTCAATAATACAGGCATCGAAGTAGTCTATATAAGAACCTAGTTTTACGCAGCTGGACAGTGTACTACATACAATGTTTGCACGCTGTATAAACTTCATAGAAAGATCGTGTTCTTCACGGTGTGTCAATGGTGGGTTCAGTAGCTCATTTACAGTCCTTAATTGTCGTTCCTTTGATTGCAATTGTTGTTGCATGTAGTTTATGTTAGCAGAATGCTTTTTTAATTGCATAATTTCGAAGTTCAGAACTTTCTGTTGCTCAATTAAATTTGCTTTGTGTTCAGGCGTGAGACGTTTGTGTTTTTCTTCACGTTCTTTTCTAAGAAAATAATCTAGCGAGACTTCCTCTACTTTTTTGTCAATTTTCTCAAATCGACCAAAACGCACCAACTGGAATTGAGTATGGTTCATGTATTTACGAACATGATTTAAATACATAGTTATACTGTCAATTGCGGTATTGCTATGTGCACATATAAGAATCTTACGATCCAAAGTTCGATTGCTCCTGCCATACAAGCATTGTAAAGTAAGATTCGAGATGACCACGGATTTGCCAGTTCCTGGCGGACCCTGTATCAATGTTATGCTTGGTGTCGAGTCGTCAATCAAACGAATCCACGTACTCTGACAAATATCGATCTGATGGGCATTCAGTTTCGTAAAACCTTTATATTCCGTGTTCTTTAATACGTGTCTGTCAAATGATAAAACCTTTTCGCTAGGTTTCAGTATACGTCGAAATAGTGGTGAGCGACCCAGTTGATACACGGCATTAAACGCACCCAGCTCCACTCGCATATTGTCTATCACAGGACGAACAGTAAGCATCTTTACTGATTGTAACATATCCGAGCTTATATTTTTTTGCAATATTTCAAAGGTCAACTCATAAATATTACCTAAAATTACGATTAAGAGAAATAAAATAACTACTTATGTACATCATAAGTCACATATGTTTACATTTACCAGCTATGCGCTGCACACGTGCCACTGTCGCGAATGTTTCCATTAGTATTTCTCTATTGCACAGAGTGTATAGGTCAAATTTCTTAACGAGCCTGTTGTTGTCTGAAAATATATATAAAACATGTAGATTAAATATTTTCTTTTCTTGCTTGGGTGAAGTTGCTTACATCTGGTAACTAATACGTAGCATGGTCGACGTCTAGCATTTTCAGTCGAAAAACTCTCTAAACTGACTTCAAATGTAGATTTTGAGATTTTATATTCACGCTCTATGGTGGTCAACAGCTCCACTTTCATTAACGGCACAAAAGTTCTTAAAGAAAAAGTTATTTAAATGAATAAACTTACCCAGCTTACGACACTAGTTGTAGTGCACTTACTCTTTGTATTGTCTGTAGCTATTGAACTCGGTTGGTATGGGCAAAAGGACATCCAATTCCGCAATCTCATTCGGATCGCGTAGGGAAAGCCATTGATTACCCCAGCTAAGAATATCACCCTTTATAAGCTCATTGAAGTTTTGAAGCTTTCCATTGGCCTGTGCCCATTCACGTCGCTCTGAGTATGAACTCAATGAAAATTTGTTGGTATCCTTCACATTTTTCACTTTTCTGTTTGCACCAATTACTCGATCGATTATTTTGATTTGAATGTTATCATTAAATCGAACACGTCGACTACGTTTCGCAATTTGTTGCCGCTTTAGCTCTAAATTAAAATCACGGTCCACATCGGCAAATGTAACGCGATTGCAGGTCCGAAGAGTACGCGCTATTTCTGCGTCTTTACGTTCAGGCGGACGCTTATGTTGGATGAGCGGATCTTCATTTGCATTTTCACAAGGCTGCTGGGATAGGCAGTCTATTGTTACACGTCGCTTGGACAATACTTTCTCAGAGACACTTTCCTTTTTTTCTGCACTATCCAATTTTCTTCGTTTTGATAAGATTGACTCCACTTCCTTTGTAAGAAAATCACCCCGATTGCTGTTACTTGGTTTAGGCACATTAGTTTGCTTGCGTTTAAGCTCTGAAGAGTCCTCCGCCGTAGTAACAGACTTTGGCTTCTCTGAAAGTTTCTTAAGAATCTCACGACGTATTTTCTTGATTTTCTCTTTTTCACTTTTCGCATCCTTTGGCTTTTGGTGCCATTTCTTTTTCATTTCTGCCTCATTATCTATTGAGCGTTGTCTTTCCAAAATATTATTTTTATTTTTCGATTTCTTGTTTTCAGTTGATATGATGGCAGATCTGCCACGGTGCTTAGGTAAATGCGGCGGTGCAATTAGTGTAGGCCCTCGGTTGGATTTATCCTTATTTGAAGATACTACAGGCACCTTTATTGGCGACTCAGTTTCACTAAGAATGGCTTTCTCTGTTACCTCCTCAGATATTAACATGGGTCTTTCAATAAAACATGATATGGATCTCTTCATTAAGCGACTACTACGGGGTTTCTCAACAGACAATTTGGATTCTGGGTTAATCAAATTTTTTGTCGTTTTACTTGACAACTCATCGTTTGTATTTATGTCTGTAGAGTAGGTACGCTTCCGCATTGTTGAAGTTTTTCGACATGAGCTTCTATGTTCTTTGTTGGGTTTTTGTGGGCCATTGATAACAATTTGCTTGGATTTCTCCTCAAGTTGGTGAAATGAAGATTCAGTTGTGTTTGAACTTTTGGAATTATCAGATATTATTGAACTGCGCTTTGGTTTTTTATCTCTGATTTGTGACAATTTTGAGCTAGATTGGGTATCGCAATAACTGCGATAACCGTCGTCAAGATCAGACCGTGTAGATAAAGTAGAGTTATGTTTGGATTTGGCTTGTTCCTTATCAGTAGACAATTGTGGTGATAAGCTTGCGTTCTGCGCTAGATTTACTTCTAAAACGGATTGATAGCCTACAGTCTTTTTATAGTTGTTTTGTGGAGGCATATCAAATTCCAGATCTTCATCCACTGGATAAATTTGCGAAATAACTTTTTGAGAGAGTAATTTAGATGACCAATCTGTTACTTTACTAATGAGCTCATCGTCGTCATCATCAACAAGTATAACTTCATCTTCGTCGATATGATTGACTGTATCACATTCCAGTTTAGGCGTTGATGGGGAGTTATTTGAGTTATCAGTTTCCTCTTCGCTGATATCGACTGTCCCAAATGCCATTTCTTCTTTCATTTCTGCCAGCACAGCTTGGGACATTGCAAAGTTTTCATCGTAATTATCATCACCATCATTTATGTCTTTTTGCAAGTCAATAACATCACCATCGCATATTTTGTCTGATGTGTTGGTAATTTTATTTTTATTTAACTTTTGGTAAACATACGGATTTATTTGTAACACGGATTCTAGCAGTTCTTCATCGGGCTCACCAAATATATCTTCTATGTCGTTTCCTGCTTGCGAGACAACTTCATTTTTTATTTCAGCCAATTTTGGCAAGTGCAATGACCGATGCACAAGCTTGGTTGTAGAGCTGTTTCCAACTGCAGTGTTCCTCGATAAATCAATGTTATCCTTGATCCCAAGTTGTGGATTTTCCGGATGAGAGTTACCGCTGTCCTCATCTTCATCATCCGAAATATTGACAATGTCATCTGCTGTGGGGCACATTTGCTTTAATATGAATATAGCATATTTTGGCGACACTATATCAGGTTCGTCAACTTCCACTCCAAGTCCAATTCTGTCGCCAACTTTAAGTGGATGCGTGCTCTCATTTAGAAGTGTCTTATTTATAAAAACGCCATTTAAAGATTGCTATTGATGTATACAATTACATAAATGTTAACTAATTGTATCAATAAATCATGCACTTACCATTTGCTCCAAAATTACACCATTTTTCATGTTTACAATAAATTTTGCGTGTTTCCTTGATAGAAACTCAGCGCCATGTAAAACAAATTTACAACATGAGTGCCTGCCCACTGTATTATCGCCAGCCTGTAATATTATTTTTTTGCCTGTGCTAATATGTTCCAAGTACCAATAATTGATTTGTGCATCCATTGCGAGAGTGCTACAAAAAGGAGCTGTAACTCCAAATGTGTCACTTAAATCAAAATTGTTGCGCTTGAGATGTGCCTGTTCAGCAAGAATCAATGTGACCAGATCCTCATTTTTTAATGTTGCCCTCTTTTATAAAAAACCATACAAAAAATATAAGAAATATTTAAATAGTTAATATTTAGAGCGCGATATAAATATTGAAGTTCATGTTTCAATCTCCTTTAAATATGTTGAATTTAGATTAATAAGCGCAAAAAAGGAAATATAATAGCGAGAAAAAGTACTAGCACTAAGCAATGAACATAATAGAGTCCGCATATCCAAAAAATACGGGCACTTTGCGGTTTTGGTTTTCATAACCCCCGTGGCAGAGGCCGGGCAGATGCGCAGCGCTCTCTCGCGTTCGGCTCTCTCTCGAGAACTCGAGCTAGCCGTCGTGTCTTGAACTTTGAAAACAAAACCCCTGAGGCAGAGACGCAGCGCTCTGGCACGAAGAAGTGAACAGAGAGAACTCGAGCATCAATTCAGTCGTAGAACAACGCTGTTTTGATATGTGTGTATGTGTGTTTAGCGCACATACATATGAAGAAACTTAATGTGTATGCAGTTGCTGCTTGTCCGATTGCTTAAATTTTAATTTTGCAGATTTTAAACTGAGTTTCATTTCAGAAGTGTTTTGCTTGGATAGGGAAAAGTGAATACTCTTCCTCATTTGCATATATTGCTCTCTCACTAATAACTAAGGAATTCTAGTCTAGGTCATCAACGGTGCGGTGCGTGCATCACGAATTGAATTGTTGGTTTCTGCCTGTGACCTTGTTGTTGTTCTCTTCTGTTCCGCTCGTTTGTTTCAATTGATTTTGTCGTCTTTGCGTTGATGTTGCTGATTTTGATTTGCTTACTTTTTACTTTTGATTGCATGCAGAGACTGCACCTGTTGATCGACTTTTTATTATGTTATTATGTTTAAATAATTAGTATAGACATATTATATTTAAATTTCAGCATTTTTTATTGCAATTTAATATAGACACATATAAAAGGAGTATTTTAATTTATATTTACATTCATATTTTTATTAATGTATTTTCAGCAGTGTTTAAAATTTAGCAAATTGATACTATCTCACATATGTATGTGTGTACATATGTATGTATATATGTATGAATTTTTCTTAAACTATGCTGAATTTAAATAAAAATCAAAATACTCCTTTTATATGTGTCTATATTAAATTGCAATAAAAAATGCTGAAATTTAAATATAATATGTCTATACTAATTATTTAAACATAATAACATGATAAAAAGTCGATCAACAGGTGCAGTCTCTGCATGCAATCAAAAGTAAAAAGTAAGCAAATCAAAAACAGCAACATCAACGCAAAGACGACAAAATCAATTGAAACAAACGAGCGGAACAGAAGAGAACAACAACAAGGTCACAGGCAGAAACCAACAATTCAATTCGTGATGCACGCACCGCACCGTTGATGACCTAGACTAGAATTCCTTAGTTATTAGTGATGGAGCAATATACATATGCAAATAAAGAAGAGTATTCACTTTTCCCTATCCAAGCAAAACACTTCTGAAATGAAACTCAGTTTGAAATCTGAAATATTAAAATTGAAGCAATCGGACAAGCAGCAACTGCATACACATTATGTTTCTTCATATGTATGTGCGCTAAACACACATACACACATATCAAAACAGCGTAGTTCTACGTTCACTTCTTCATGCCAGAGTACTGCGTCTCTGCCTCAGGGGTTTTGTTTTCAAAGTTCAAGACACGACGGCTAGCTCGAGTTCTCGAGAGAGAGCCGAACGCGAGAGAGCGCTGCGCCTCTGCCCGGCCTCTGCCACGGGGGCTATGAAAATCAAAAACGAAAAGTGCCCGTATTTTTTGGATATGCGGACTCTATTATGTTCATTGCTTAGTGGTACTAGCTTGCAGAATACCACAAAAATACCAAAAGCGCCAGATATGTGTTGTACATGTGTATGTAAATAATATGTGTGTGAATAAGAGTCAGCTGTTGCGCACATTTTTGGCGCGTAATTATTGAATTTACAATTTGTGAAATAGCGTATTATGTCGAAAAAGCAAACAAATCAACAATTAACCCCGTTGCGCAATGTTCATGCAAAGCGACTTTGCACTGAACATTTGAAATCTACATCGCCTAGTGTGGGGGTATTGCAAATGAGCGAAAGTATGTTTTGGCCCGAGAGCGATGCTAGCTTCTTTACTCACGTAAGTCTGGAAGAAATGTTTAGCGGGCAAGATTCGGTTGTGTCTGGGCCGTTTAGCAGTCAAACAAATATCAAATTAACCCAAAATGAGTCGGATGATAGTCTCTTTGGTGACATGTTGATTCCCAGCCTAACCCAGGTCAAAAGTGAAACTGCTCGTAACTGCCCGAATGAGCAAAGCTTTAAGGAAATTAACATGATCGACTTATCTATTGCTGAAATAGAGGATATATTCAGTGACACTGAAGATTCTCCTGATATACAAAACACGCAACTGTTTTTAGGTGCGATGCCTTTGGTACCAAAATCACCAGAAAGTAAACACATACAAACCAATGACGAATCCATGTCCCAGTCAATGTCATTTATATCGAAATCGATTCTTGATGGTATTGTTCATGGCACACAATACGAAACATATGAGACTCTGAAAAATCGAACAATGTTACAAACCCAAAATGAACTCGCAGTCCTCGATCAGTTAGATTGGCAGACACAGGCTTTTTCAGAATTTGAAAGCATTAAGGACAAACATAACGATAGCTTTCCATCCAAGGGCGATTTCTATGGATTGCCGGACAAAGTAAAGGACCTAATATTTGAGCACAAGGGGATCGACAGTTTATATGGTAAGATAAATATAGCTGATTTAAATGTGTTAACATAAATAACTATAACTTAAACTATTCCAGAATGGCAAAAAGAATGTCTTAGTCTACCAGCCATACACCAACGGAAGAATCTGATTTACGCACTACCGACTAGTGGTGGAAAAACTCTGGTTGCGGAAATTCTAATATTGCGTGAACTACTGTGCCGTGAACGGAACGTTCTGTTTATATTGCCATATGTGTCCATAGTTCAGGAGAAAGTCAGTGCCATGTCACCTTTTGCTATTGAAATGAATTTTATTGTGGATGAGTATACAGCGGGCAAGGGTAAATGTCCACCACCGCAGCAGCGCAAGAGACGATGTCTTTTTATTGCATCTATTGAAAAAGGTTCCGTACTTATGGACAGCTTGATTGATGCAGAACGACCCCATGAGATTGGTCTTGTTGTTGTAGATGAGCTTCATTTGATTGGCGAACGTGGACGTGGGGCAACTTTAGAGGCCTTTCTAACCAAGGTTATGTTTTTGAATGGTATGTAAGTATACATAAGCAATATAACCTCATAGGTAAAAGTTTTAACTGTCCTAAGTTTCAACTATTATAGCCAACATACAAATAGTGGGAATGAGCGCAACGATTGGAAATCTACATGAAATATCGATATTCCTTAATGCAGATGTTTATACACGAGGTTTTCGCCCAGTGGAACTAAAGGAATACATTAAATGTGGCAATGATATACTGGAGATTAACGCTGCAGGTCAAACTCTAGAAGATATTTTCTTGCTAAAGCGCACCGTTAACTATAATGTGAGTCAACGTCGATTTTGGGACAACATCAATTAAATTTATACATTTTATCGTGCAGTATAGCCCTGCTGTGGAGCGTGCCGATCCTGATCATTTGGCTGGCTTGATTAGCGAATGTGCACCGGAGCACTGCTGCCTTGTCTTCTGTCCTACTCGCAAGAATTGTGAGAATGTGGCACTGCTTCTTAGTCGTATTGTGCCTAAGCAGAAGTTTTTTGACCACCGTCAAAGTGAAAAAGTTGATTTAATGAAGGCACTGGACAATGTATGTGGTGTCCTAAGTCCCGTATTGGCAAAAACTCTGCCCTATGGTATTGCTTATCACCATTCTGGACTCACAACGGACGAGCGCAAGTTCATTGAGGTTGCTTATCGCTTTGGTGTCATAACAGTCATTTGTTGCACATCTACTTTAGCTGCCGGTGTAAATCTGCCAGCAAAACGTGTCATTATACGCGCCCCTTACGTTGGTCAAGAGTTTATGACCCTGTGTAAGTATAAACAAATGGTAGGTCGCGCTGGACGCGCCGGTTTAGGGGACGCGGGCGAAAGTATTCTCATTACGCAAAGCAAGGACAATTTGCGAGTGGGTCAAATGCTCTTCTCACCCATGGACAAGGCCTTGAGCTCGTTGGATCAATTGGAGGCAATTGGATTGCAAGTAAGTCTAATAGTTTTGGTACTCCAGACAATCATTGAAGTCATTATCATTTATTGTAGACCTTAATATTAAGCGTTATTGGACTGAATCTTGCCGATTGCCGTCGTGATCTCAATCGACTAGTTAATAGCACACTTTTGGCCGTGCAGGCTAGAGCATTGGAAGTAGCAGTGGATGATCTGGTGCTGCGCATTCTACGTGATATGTTTAAGAACAAAGTCCTTAAACTATGCGATCATTTTGAAAAAGACAAGCCGAATTCTTCAGATATCATGATTACACAAGATATCAATCAATCCAATCACTCTGCCGGAGCCACTCGCCGTCTGCTCATTGGTCAGTCCACACGTTTTAAACTGACCAGCATTGGATGTGCAGCCTTCAAGGCAGGCATCGATTACAAACGTGCTTTTGCTATACATAGTGAGTTGAAAGATGCACAGCAACGACTCATTTTATCCAGTTATGTGCACCTATTGTATTTGGTTGTCTGTTTCAATTCCAATGAGCGCGGTGATGAACTTTTTCCAGCGGATGCTAAAATTCTCTTTCGTGAATTTACATCTCAAAGACCGCAAACGCAGGCATTATTTAAACTTCTGGGCTTTACGGAAGCCCATGCTGCCAGACTGGCAAAGACACATTCTGTGCAGGGACCATTTGTTCTGCAGCTGAATCGTGTCTTCAAAGTGCTCGTTTTGGCCGATGTATTAGACCTGCTACCCCTGCCCATTGTGGCCGACAAGTACAATATAGAGCGAGGCACTGTGCAGCATCTTATTAGTCAGTCTACGGCAGCGGCCAGTGCCATTGTTAGACTTTGTGAGCAAATAGACGATTTTTGGTGCTATAAACCTTTGTTTGAGCGTATCAATCACAAAATCGATCGCTGTGGGACTCTGGAGCTGGAGCCGCTGCTGGAACTGCCTGCAGTGAAAATTGTAAGTGGTTTATTATCTAAATAGTAAATGTCGGTTGTAATTCAATTGAACGATTTAGAATCGGGCCAAACAGCTGTACTCGAAAGGTTTTAAAACTATTGAGGATGTGGCTAAAACAAGGCCTTTGACTTTATCTAAGTCCGTTGAATTCATGTCATTAAAAGTGGCTACCGAAATTATTTGTGCAGCTAAGGTGAGTATTCTGTCCATCAACATGCAGCTCATAATCTAGTGTTGTTATGATTTATTTTTAGATAATTTTAATGAAGAAGTTAGATCATCTGGAAGAGGCCACGGAAATTATTAAGAATTGTTTGGAAACTCAAAGAAAAGATGAATAAGAAGTAAGTCAATGATGTTTTCAATTATTTAGGTTTTTCTGTTTTTGTCATCTTTTTATTTTGATTAAGAACTCGTCATGAACTTAAAACATAGCTTAAATTTTAGGCGCTTGCAATTTTTGCAATCTAAATTATTTTATTGTTTTAAATTTTGTTTTCCAAATTTTTGGTTTTACCGTACTGTGTAATTGTCTATTTTTACGCCCATGTAGAGGGCAGTGGGTGGTTTTACTTTTTGCGTATTTTTTTTATAAATTTAGCTGACAAAATTGTAAAAGTTTCATTTGTCTCGGCTACTATCACGAGAATTGAGTATTATACAATATATATGTTAATTATTTGTGTTTATATAAACGTGTTTTTTACTTATGTCTGAATAACTTTAGTTTTAACTATAAGATACTAAAATATATAAAAAGATAGTTGAGAAAATATGTTGCCTAGGCACCTGGGACGCTTTCTTGTTGTTAACAGTTATTTACATCTTCAGCTGCAAAATAAAGATTTAGTAATCAATGGCGTTAGAATGTCAGGATTGGGAGTTTACCTCTTGTCATAGACTTAAAGTCACAATCAGTTAATATGCAAAGTCGTCGTAGAATTGTTGATTAGGTCGTGCTCCCAATTGGGTACTGCTCATTGCTCCTCCGGCAGCGTATTCGTGTCTATATGAACGCGAGACCTGCGACGGGGCAACCGCTCGCCGGCGTATATCTGTCGATGAGAAATAGGAATCACTATGATAGCTCGCTGGCTGGGACTGGGACTGTGGCTGTGATTGTGACTGCAAAGCGGATGCGATGGATGATGGCGGCGAATGATTCTGATATATGGATGTCTGCTGATAGTTGTTGCTATGACCCGAAAAAGGATTAAAGACCCCGCTGTCAGCTGGAGATGCATACGCACTCGAATAGGGACGACCCTGATAGCTCGCAGGCTGATGCTGATGTGGATGTGAATGCTGTGGCGTAAGCGGCTTAAGCGTAGGGTCGAGTGCGTCGTTCAGCGTAACGTCGTAATCATTCTCATAGAGTTCGTCGAGATTGAGCTTTGCCGGCAGGGTCTCTGGTCGCTTTGGCGCGACCGATGTGGGCAGTGCGCTACGTGGCGACAGCGTGGTACGCGGTGGATGTGTCGATGATGGTTGCACATCTTCTCGTTCACGGTCACGTTCACTGTCGGTCATCGACTGTTCGCCACGCAGCAGCGGTGCACCATGCTCCAAAAGGCGTACGCCCGATATGGTCGAGCCCATGTCGATGGGCGTGCTGTCAGTGGTGCGTGCATCACTGGCCAGTTGCTGCCTACTGCTTACTCCCACGCCCACCGGTTGAAGACCACGTGGCAAATAAGGACTTCCCCCACGCGACGGTAAGAAGGGTCGCTTGACCACACGTACCGAAGCAGGTCGTTGTGATTTTGCTGGCGCTGCTGGCGCCAGCGGCTCTTCAGTCTCATCGAGTTCTGGCTCATCGAGCTCCTCCAATGGCTCTTCGTCAGCTTGGTCCTTATTAAATATGGTCGCAGGAGTGGTCTTAGGTGTTGGCAGCGCACGTTGTCTGGTTGCTTGGCCTAATTTTTGATTTCGCCGTGCTGTGGCAACCGAATTTACTCTTGTACGCGCTGGCGCAACCGTTGCTGGTGGCTGTTCCGGCTGTTCCTCGCTGGTGGGATCGAGACTATCTTCTTCATCACTGTGCACTATTGGTTGTCGAGGACGCTGGGCAGGCTTGCGAGCTGCTGAACCAGCAGCTTTAGTGCGTACTCGCTGTGTTCGCACTGGAGAAGTCTTTTCCTCATAGTCAAGATCGTCCACAAAGTCCGCGTCCACTGCTGGTGGCGCACGCGTCCTTCCCCCTTGTGGACGCTTACGTCGCGGCGTTTCCTGGCGATCAGCTGCATAGTAGTCCTGGTCGTCTAGCAGTAGCTTCTTGTCTGTTCCTGGCTTGCGTAGTGTTGGTCGCGTAGGATGCTGCTTCTGATCTCTGGGAGCAGCTGTGCGTCTGCGTGGCGTATTGCGTGCTGGCTGTTGAGGCGCCTGCTCGTAGTCATCCTCATTTTGCTGTTGATCCTGCTCTTTTTCTTGTTCTTGATCTTGGTAGTAATCCTCATCCTCTGTTTCCACGGCTGCCGCACCATGGGTAGCGGCAGAATTCCTTTGCACTGGGTAAGAATACTTTTTCTTCTCATTAATGGGCACAGGTCTAGCGATGCGGGGAGGTGCACGGGGACGTGAGTAGACCGAGGCAGATGCCGCCTTTGGTGTAATGAACTCGGCCAATGGCTTAGGCGTCGTCTTCACCTTTTGTGGGGTTTGCTCTTCGGCTGCTTCCTCCTGGTCAATACCGTATGGTTTCTCATACTCATCCAGTTCATCGAGCACATCTGCTGTAGACGGTGTGGTGCGTTTCTCATTGGCCCGGCGTCTGCCGCTAGCACGTCTGGGCTCTTCCGCGCCACGGTCTTCATTGAAACTACGCCGCTCATCCACACGACCTGGTTTCCGTTGTGATAATTTACTACGTCCACCAGACACTGATGACGCCGGCTTGCGGCGGCCGGGACGGTTGCGTCGCTCGTCGTCGTCCTCGTCGCTGAGGTCATCCTCATCCCTATAGCGATTGCGGTTGCGCCTGGCCGGCTTCACCTCAACCGGTTCATCGTCATATTCATCATCATATTCCGGTTGTAACTGCGGCTTACGCGGACGTGGTCTTGACCGTGGTTTATTGTTGCGATGGCTCAACACATCGTCGTAGTAGTCATCGACATATTCATCCTCTTCGGAGTATTCGAGAACCGGCCTGCGATGGTAGGGCCGGTGATATGGACGCTGGGCGCGGCGCCTTGGTGTTGTTGCAGGTGCTGGCGTTGTGGTTGTGCTTGTGGATGTCGTTGTGGTGGCCATATACAGCTCATCGTTCCTGTTGAGAAAGGATTATATTTAATTGCATGCCTGGACTGCATTTCTGTCTGTCATTTTTCGATTGTCTCACCTGTTCCAATACTTTTGAGATCCTTCGCAGTCGACATCGGAAGCAAAGTGACAGATGAAAGTGCGCTGATCAAAGGCCGTGAAATTGGCACACAAAAAGTCGTGTCGTATGCCATAAACACAATGATGATAGATCTGCAGAGAAGAATATATATATAATTTTAATTCAATTCGGACATAACGTAAAATCCTAATTCCACTTTCGCGATGTCATAATGGAGGTGTGAACAACGTCTTTTTAACTTCTCTTTGCCTGGCAAATAAATTTTAATTTAAGGTCAAGATCGACATGCAGACAAGTTTTAGTTGTTTTCTCAATATTTTTGTTTTTGCTTCACGTTTGGGCAAGTAAGCCACAAGTCGACGACAGCAAAAGAGAAATTAGTGGATATGAATTACGTGGTCGCTCATTTTGCACGATGTTCAACTCGACCAATGGGAATACCTCATTCCCATCCACTTCGATCCCGTTTTGTTTTTAGGCACAAGGTCAATTCTCTTAGCTCTAGTGAGCATTATTCATATTACATGCAGGAGTCTCTTAGTTTTCCGAAGCATACGTTGAAGCTTACCTGGCACTTATACTCAATGGAGGCATAGAAGCCATCGTGGAGGCCCTCGCATTTGAAATGGATCTCATCCATAGGAGGAACGGTAGACAAAAATGGATAACTCGAGAGATTGTAGCTATAATTTAAGAATATTAAATAATAGATAATTTGTAATTTTCAATTATTTACCCTCTCAGTTCTCGTGGCAGATTTGGATCCCAGATATAATCAATTTGAGGTATGCCCGTCAATTTAGAGTTTTTCGAGAGTGTTGAATTGTCTGACTGTAAAAAAAAGTTTTTAGTTTCAAGCAGTAACTAGTATTTGTTGCTTGAAGTATTCACCTTGCCGTCGTCACTCTCATTTGTGGATTCTTGTGGCAGCTCCTCATTCTCTGTGTCATATTCTGGGACCACTGTGGTTGTAGTGGTGGTGCTAGTTGTCGAGGCGGGTGTTTTAGCAATGGAAACCTTCTTGAAAGGTAGTGCTGCATCTGAGGATGCCAGGAAGCCCAAAAACAGCACTAAACAAGTAAGAAATTTTAGGTCTTATCAATATATTTTTAATTTACATAATTCTCCTGTCTTGTCTTATGCATTGCATTTTGTCCTGTCTTGTCTAATACTTTTGCATCATATCACTGGCAACCAATTCATTTTACTTAGGTATTTCATGTCGTACACACACAGAGATTATGTTATTACAGTGTCTGAACCTGAACATTTTTTATACCCATTACTCATAGAGTAAAATGTTAAGTGTTATAATTTTGTGCCAATCGAAAATGTAATTAACAGGTAAGCGGCATCTCCGACCCCACAATGTATGCATTATTATTTTTGATCAAGGTCAACTGACGAGTCGATATCGCCTTGTCCGTCTGTCTTTTCGAAAATACAATAATATAAGGTTGTTTTAGAACTGTTTATGCCCCTTCCGCACCACAAATACTCGTTTTTGGTACACAAAATAGTAATCACCATCTGCATGATTTTTGTTTTGTTACGATCGGTCAATCACACATTAGTTATTCAAGGTACACTTTTAAAGTGTGAAACCAAGTGGAGCTGCACCTGTTCAGTTGCAATGTCACTAAATCATATATTAATGGTATTCACTAAATCTATTTGAGCCCAACGATTTTTTCTGCATTTCCAAAAATGAGTAGCGAGTATTTCACATTCGAGCTCACTCGACTGTAGCTTTCTTAAGTGTTTTATTTTTCACACCGGCAACTCGACTCACCTGTTGCTGTTGTGAACAGCCAGCGTTTGGCCCTCTTCATGATAATGACTTTTTAGTTTCTTTTGTATTTATTTTTCCTTTATTTTGCTAGAAAAAATAATAAAATATTATGTAAATTAAAAATAAAGGAACAAAATTGCTAAAAACACGCCCAAAGGCGAATAAGATTTATGCTTATGTCTCGAGTTGCTTATGGTTGAGTTCTTCACTTGTTTAACATTTTCGACACGCATTTTGGACGCTCCCGTCAAGTTTTTCTTTGCTATGACCAACAGCACAGCACATTTGTTTGATTAACGTTACTTTTTCAGCATTTAGTTGGATTGTCTTATTGTGGATATTGAAGACGAAAAAGAAAGGCATAGCATTACATGCGTCTAGATATGGTCGTAGAAAGTGTTCTTAACCGACAAAAAGTCATTAAATGCAAATCCAAAAGGTACATGTTACTGTTTAAAAATCAAAATTAAAATATAAATTCATATAATTTTCTTAGGATTCTTTTTGAAATTTTGATAGTTTTTTAGTTAAAGTAATTGCACAATTACGTAAACGCGCCGAAAGGGCAACAAAAGCAATACCTATAAAAGTGTAGACAGATAGGGTACAACTATACCAAATTGAAAGCTGAACAATAGTTACAATTACAATTACAGTGGTTGGTACTTTCATTTTTCATGCGTTTTAATTGACAGTGCAAATAGAAAAAAATCAACATCAGCAGAAAAATCAAAGTGCTCAAATTATTTATATTGATTTCATTTAAACATAGTATATAATATTGGCGTGGTTGCAAATTCCAAGCTACCGAACACCTGCATTTGGATTATTGCAAAACAATTGAGCCAGCTAACAGACAAAGTAAACCAGAGAGGGAGAGAAAGAGAAAGATAGACAGGTAAATAAGAGCGAAGAGGATTGTCTCTTTAGTTGATTTAAATCGAATACAAATGAAAGACAATGTTATGCAAAAGTTCATAGGAGCATTATAATTCGGCAGCTCATCAATGTTTTGAGTAGACTTATGCATTCATCAGATCAACTTCTTTAGGACGCATTGTTTATTGATTTGCTATAAATTTGAGTACACATTTTCCACACCCACTTTACCAGATGCAAGCGTGCAAAAGTACTCCTAGGACCGGGCGTATGCGCAATGCGCGGGCAGAAAATTTTGTATGAATGGTCTGGGTAATCGATTCAAGTATCCGCTTTATTTGAATGTAAGCCCAGCTTGAGTTAATCCTCACATGCCGTTCATTTATTCATGACACAAAATATTTTGGAATCACTGTTTGTTGCATTTTGTATGATAAAGGCGTTTCGTTTTGTTAGTGGTTTGTGAGCTTTACTGCTTCTCTGTCGAGTTCAAAGATCCACCGTTCACACCCCGCTCCAAAAATAAAGTGTGTCGCGCATTTTAAGTAGATTTTAATTTGTGTTTTTCTTGATTTTTGTTGTAGTTCTTTGTAATGTAAGTTTGTGTTACGTTCATACGAGTATGATGAGGGCGGCCTTAAGATGTGTGCAGTTTCTGACATTTTTAGCTTTTGGCTTATACATAAACATATGACAAAAACGATAATCTATAGTTTGTTTAGTTTGATGCATATAGACAAGTTCAACTGGTTATATTTGTGTGACATCAAACTAGTAAATGTAAGAAACCTGAGCAATAAATAATGCGAAACGTATAACAAATATTTAACTTTAAGTTAATCTAATGCACATATCTCAATTAATTTCGGTGCCTTGTTATTGCGGTTATTATTATTATTAAGATCCATTGAGTGTTCAATGCCCCCTTCTTTAGAGTGTTCCATACATGTACTTATATACATACTTATGTATGTATATATCAGCCTTTATTTGAAATGTCTAAGGTCAGATCTCAGCGCTTGTTAAATTTTATGATAAATGACCATATTAAACAAGTTAGAGTTAATGGTTCAGCTTTTGTATTTTCTGCATTTCCAGTATTTTAATACATTAATTTTGTTGTGGGACAATATACCCATATAATAATAAAATAAAAGCTTATATATATTTACTGCCCACCATTGAGGGAAGACAGAAGAGAGCTGCTCGATGTCTGCAGGCCTTAGAGTATCGAATTTTCGATATTTATAAATTGCTTTAGCCAAGTTCAAATTCAAGGCTAAGCACGACGTTTGACAAACAAACGAATACAGGTAAATCATTGTTGATTTCGTGGACGTTTATATTGTCTTTGTTTGGTTTGTCGTCTAGTTAATAATTATTTATCATGTGTAACAAGTCACAGACCCCGTCCCCGTCCAGTAATGGCTATTTCATTTTAGCCGGAAAACTAAATATACATTTAAGCAAAGTCAGTTTACAGGAAGTTTTAATTATAATTTTGTGAATTTTATATTTTTTTCATAGTTTTATATTGCTTTTATGAGAGCAAGGTCCTTGAATTTGTGCAAATTTTTTCCGAATATACAAATCCAAACAGAATTCTTTTCACATAATTTAACAATAAATTCTATCTATGCGTGTCGGTGGGGTTTTTGTTTTCAAAGTTGGTTTTGGCAAATGACGCTAGCTTATTAGCCAGGCATAGACAATGAATGGCGCTTAGAATCGGAGACAGACTGCGATTAAGGTCATTCACAGCCCACTCAAAGTCACAATCACATTTATAGATGGAATCAGACAATGCACAATTAGAATAAAATTTTAAATCATTTATTTAATTCTTGCTTGCATTATTCATTACTCAAAGGTCACAGTGTCTCAAGACTTGCCTTAAGATTCAGCAACAAGTTCAACCTGTGTTTGTCTTGATTAACTCTCGATTTCATTTCCATTTCTAATCGCTTGAAGGCAAATTTCTTTGAAATGTGTCTTTGAAGCGATGCGATACCTCGACGTCAGCAACTGGTTTCGCCAGATAGTTTTTCCTCTTTTATTTGACTTGATAATATTTAATTTATATTTCAAGTCGGTTCAACCGGTTGCTCATCTGGCGGCAGACGACCGTTACTGATCTTCGTTTGGGTGCCGGTTCCCCGGTCTACTCGTCTGCTGTGTTGTCACTAAAAATTAGCATCTCTGGGCCACAGCCATTGGAGTTTTGACTTTTTTTCATGTTGTTTATTTTTATATTTTGTGTGCTCTTTCAAGGTCGATGCTGCTGATGTGACTTTTGATTTCTGTTGAATTTTGTAGTGCAGATTTTTATTGTTTACCGTTTAGGTGTCTTATGTAACAAATACTATAACGTGAACATGGCGAATTGCCAATTGACGCTATTATACCTGTGAATTGTTAATACAGATTTATGAATATTATTTATTATACTTATGTTGTTTAATATTTGAGCTAAGCATCTGACACTGCAATTCTACGAGTATAAGTTGAACTCTATTTTATTGTGTAAGACACACAATTTCATTTGCAAATAAAGCTTTATCTCAAGTGAAAATAAAGTTTTCATTTAGAAAATCATTGTCAGTTTCATTTAGTGTCTTTTTGCTGCTTTATGTTACTGTTGCCGTTTTATGTTCGGCAAATAAGTTAATAGTCGATTCCGGTTACGATTCATTCAAGCTGATTTCTGTTTGGCAAGTTGATCGCGTCATTTGACTTTATAAGAAATTTGCCCCAGCAAATCTCAACTGCACTTTTAAAATTTGTAGGCTTCTTACTTAAAGTAAATAAAAAAAACAGGTGCTGAGATACATACACATGTACATATATGCTCGTCGCAGATGGATGAAAGTAAAATTAAAAAAAAAAAATTTTGTTGTAAGCGATGTTGTTGCTGCTGATGATGAAAGTAAAATTGGTGTAGATTTGTTTGGCCGTTTGGCAAAGATGCGCACAGCAAAAGATGTTAGATACATAGAAAACAGATACGAAATGAGTATAAACAAATTATTGCAATTGTTTGTGTTTTTAGCAAGTAATGCACAACGACAACAATAGATTACAATATGTAGTGGTAAACAACAACGCGTTGTACGAGTACATGGCAAATAATTAGCTACGCTTGAGATAATTTTGCCAAGAGATTTGGCCCTGAATGATCAAGAGGTAGACGGGTAAATACACAAATGTTATGTGCATAAGTGTACTTTGATTTCGAATAAGTAATATGCTTACCTTTATATGTACAAGGAAATTGATACTAGTAAGTAATCCACAAGTCTTTTTAATATTTAATTTTTATACGAGTGTATATTTTGTTGTTGAAGAAAATCGTGCTAAAATACAGCATACAAGAAAAATCTTTACGAAAATCTACACACAAACACACTCACTTGTATTTGCTGGGACATAGCTGGAGAGTGAGAGGGATGTACAAATAGAGAAGTAGACAGAGATATGTATCTATGTATATATAATAAAAAATATGACTATGTATTTGTGTGTTGTGCAGTTCGTTGCATTGTATGCGTGTACTTGTGAAAATTTCTTGCTGTTTTTGCTGATTTTTAAGCACACACGTTTTTATTAAATTGATAATGTTTGAGAAATATTGGTCTTTTTATATCTTTAAAGGGTTGTTAAAGACTGTTGAAAAGCAGAAGACGAGGGTCAGGGGTATTACGACACTGAGATATACGATTTTCACATAAATACATCTGCATTTGCACTTAGCACTGAATTAATATTGTCGAAAATTTAAATCCTCCTTATTTTGGTAACACCACAGCATTGGCGTAAATTATTTGTATGCAAAACTTTTGTTGCTGGCCACATAAATTTTATATAATTTTTACAACACAAAAATTCAAAACACAGACACAGTCCCACAAAAACAGAAGCGCAAACTCTATATATATACATGAAAATGTATATGTATATGTTTGTACACTTGTGCGATTGCTGCGCACGCGCAGCGTCATTTCAGAGTTGACCACGCCCACTTACTGTTGCCAACGTGTCTTGGCTGCCGTTCACCAGGCTTACCGTTTGCAGACTGAAATTGCAGACTGTTGGCCAACTTTGCGTTGGCATAAAATCGTCTTTTGGTATCGAATTGAAGCTTTAGCTCGCTAATTTGGTTTCCAGTCGCATGTCTCTGAAACAGGTTTCTTGCCGCTTCGTCGCGGTGGCTTTGCGCATGCGCTTGGCTTAAAGAGCGTATCCGAGAGAAAGACGGAGAAACAAAGAGAGAGAAAAGCAGCGGATGCTTCTCGGATTGAGAGTGTGTTTGAGCTTTTCAGTTTACGAGTATAGCAGTTTTTTTGTTACAGTTTTCCTACGTCAACGCATTCTGCAATAGTCAGCTTTTGGTTTTGGATTTGTTTTTATTTTTGTTTGTATTTGCTTTTGAGTTTACTTCAGCTTAACTCATTTTAACTTTTGCAATTTTTATTTCATTTTTAAATATTTCATGTTTTTCACATACATATGTACATATATATATATATACATATATATATTGCGCTAAATTTACTCTTAACAAATTATTGTATACTTCTAAGCAACTGTTTGGTTAACTTGGTATTTAGAATATTTTTGTAATGAACCCAATTTAAACTTTAAACCGATCATTTGCCTAAATACTCGTACTTCCGTTTTATTTGTTCAGTGGCCGCAATGACATAATAACAATAACACAACAAATTGCCACAATTAGTAATAACGACACCAACAACAATGGCGTCAGACATTTCAATTAATGAACTAACGTAGGCCAAATCCATCTACCATTAGTCAAACACACACATCAACAACAATAAGAAAATAACCGTAATACTGCAAACCAATGGACGCTGTCCAGCGACATAAATTGTTTAAACGGCTCATGAATTATTGCGTATACGCCGCGTGGTGCGGATCACAATTAAATTTTAGTTAGGCCATTTCATATACAAACTACACACACACTCAATCAACTGAATGCAAAATAATGTTAACCATTTCAAGCGGCTCATAATGATTTCAATCGGCTGCTAGTTCAACTGCTCCCCTTGTCCATTGTTGTTGTTATCGGTTGCGGTAACTGCGGATTATGGTTTTTTTTACTTTTAACTGCCAAACGACTTGAGGCTGTGTCTGCAGCCTGCGTGTGTGTTTGTCTGTGTGTTTATTACGTCACAGATCCGAAGTACTTGGAGTGTGGTGCACTCTATCCGCGCATGTGAAAGTTGAATTTGAATTTTGTGGCAAACTGTGACTGTTTTCGTCGTTGTCTGTATTCAAATTAGAGCAAAAACAGGCAGGCCCAGTCGCAATCCCCCCGTCGCACAATCATACTCGCACTCTTGATCAAGCTGGCTAACACATACATACGTACATTCACATGCATACGTATATATATATGTACATATGTGTATCGTATTACGTTTACACATATATTTATGCAGTTGTCTGGTTTGCTCTACGAGTATTATCTAGTATCTATGCACATTATCTTTGAATGTGTGCTTGTGGGGCTGATGAGAACGGGAGCAATATGTCGACGCTTGCAGCTTTGTGTGGGTCACCCCACCAAACCGGTATTCCTCACACTTGTAGTACTCCTTAGCTGCAGTTTAGTACATGTTGTAACTGTTAAAGAGCTCAACTGATCACCAGCTGCCGGTTTCCAGCTCTCTTTTATTAGGCTTGATAAAACATTGTAGAGCTTATAAAATAATCAAATTACTAATCCCAGTTGATATGTTTGTTATTACCTACAAATTTGAAAGGCCCCTAACAAAACACGCCCAACAATGCAAATACTTATATACGATTATAAACTAATTAATTATTTTTATAATTATTGATGAAATTTCGGCTTGCAAAAAGGGCATTTACTCCAATGGCAATTCCCCAAATGTTTTAATTCGTGGAACTTCAAAACTCCACCCTAAAATTTTTTTTTGTCTGATTTGCATTGGAATAAAATAACAGCAAAATACATGCAGATTGTTTTTATTGTTACTGTTTTTTGTTTTTGTTATTGTTAAAACCATAAAGTCGTTCAACTCGTTTTGTTTCTCTTGGATTACATGGAAAGAATGTTTGTGTTGTGTATAATAACTGGATATGTCTTACATTCTCTTAAAGGCCTTGAGGGCATTTACTAACATCTAAACGAAGCACACTGACAAGCTGACGAAGTGAATTGCAATTCCGCAATATTTTCGAGTTCGAGATCGAATTCGGGTTTCAGTTTCAGTTTGAGTTTGGATACCCGGCAATACTTGACTGACCTTGCGAGCCAATAAATTTATTTAGGAGTAGTTTATACGATAATCAAATAACCAAGAAGTTCAAAACAACTCGAATCACTTTGTTCAAAGTACTGTTTGAGTCCGGGTGATCGTTGGCCCCCAATTGGGCATCCAGCTGAGCTTCCAGCTCGGCTCCATAGCGAACAATATACCACTCGGCTACAAAGTACACAATAAGTGTTATGAATGCGAATTTGATATAGATTTTGATTATTTGTAGAACGTTAAGATACAGCTGATGCAGCAACTCCGCAGGGTCCATTGTGATGTAACTTTGCGTACAGCTAATCAATTTAGTAGGTAATTAACAACAAATTTAAATGTATGTATATCTAAATTGGCAAAAAATTCCACTTAAGCTCCTTCTTCGTCTTGTCGTATGGTGTATGACGTACTCCGCTTTGGTCTGTAGGGTCGACCAGCTAGCAAAGATTGCGATTTGCGTAAATTAGGTCGCTCGAGGCGTCGCTTTGGAGCCGCTTGAATGCCTCTCTCAGTTAACCGTCGTGTCTCTTTGTTGCTTATGCAATTTTAAAGCGACTGATGTTAGTGTCGTGTTGTAGTTGTGTTATTGGAGCTGTTGCTAATGCTCCTGTTGTTGTTTGAAAAAAATTGTATTAATTGTGAATAACGTATTAGTGTAGTGTTGAAGATGCACAATTCGGTTTTGTGATGCTCCCGTTTCCCATCTCCAAACCTTTTTGTTGTTTGTGTTTTTGTCACTTCATTTGCATTTTATAGTGTTGTTGATCTTTCGTTTTGAATTTGGTGTTTCGCTATTTTGGCCTTTTACAATCTCAATAATTGTTCGGTTACCGCTTTCAGTTTCAGTTTCTGTTTTTAGTATCTCTCACGTTGTCATTTGATCATTATACGCGCACCTCAATTATGTTAATTTGAAGAGTAGCTTTTATCATTTATTATTATGCTGTTTTTGGCTTGTAATGCTTTAGCTCTTTGATGCTTTTGGATTTAAGATGGTTTTATTTGCTCACCCTACAAAAGACAATAATCAAAAGAAAAAAAGTTAAGCGCATTTAAATTTGATTGAAAATTAATTTGTTTCGGGGCAGGTACATTCAGATATGAAAGTAAATTATTTAGTAATAAATTAGTGATTTAAATAACGGGTTCAATAATAAAGTAGTTGATTGCGAACACTGTAGCAGAGGTTTAAACTTTATGAAATGACATTGGTACAAATGGTGCCTTTCCATATAAAATGTAACTAATGTAGAATTTGATATAAATAAATCAACAAACATATGACAATAATAATACGTTCATTCAGAATAAATTATTTTGTATGTATTTCATAACATCTACTTAAGCAGTAAATTTAAACTACATAGCTCCATGTGCGGTAGTCCTAAATCAAGGCTCGATATGCAGATTATCACTAAGCAGAGAATAACAAAATTAAAACTATACGTATTATAAATGTACATACATATATATTTATAAATGTACAGGCAAGCCAAAAACACCATCTTGCTAGCAAGGCAAAACAGATATAAAAACAGAAACCAGTCTCCAAATTGACAAAAGTGGATTGCCTTCATTCCGTTGGGAGTTGGAGGCTGTTTTGCATCTGATGGCAAATCGAATTCTTCCTTACTGTTCACAAAAAAAAAAACGTAAAATCTGAATATAAAGTATTGCATAAATTGAGCTGCATCAGACAAAGAAGCATCTGAGCTGAATCTCCAAACTGTCAAATCATCTGTGTAGATACGCGGAAAACTTGATATTAAATTCAAGACATGAGTTTGATTTACGATTCAACTCTAGAAAGAAGTTGTGTAAAGGTTGCAGTAGATTCAGTACTATAAGTACTACCAATAACGTGCCCATACATGTGATTTTTGTGTGTTAGCGGCTAGTCGCTTTTCTTTGGTTCTGATTCTTTATTTTATCTATTTGCAATATGTCAGTTTCTTACCATGCATTATTTTGACTTTGACCTTATCCGAATGAAGCCAAACTGATACCTTTGTATTTCTTTAACTTTTTATTATAATTTTCCTTAATGTAATAAAGATTATCGTTAGCAATATAAATATAGTATTTACCTTATGAAATCGGGCACATTTTGCTGAGTGTAACACAAATTAAACATCCACAAAAATGAAGCAATAGTTTTGACAATTGGAATCTGAAAAAATGATATTTCCAATGCTCTTTAAGCTTTATGGAAAACCATATGATCAACAGCTGATGTTAAAGCAGAGCTTTAAAACAAAACACGCTTGTTTGACTTAGGAGTAAAAGAGATGACTATAGTTGGCTTCGCCCTAAAAAAAGCTGACAGCTATAAAATTATAGCAAAAAGCCAAAAGCTTACAATTTTATAACAGAAATTCGTTGAAACTACTTATTTTTCTCCGCCTAAAGGTGTGCATCGGAAACAAAGTATGGTTATTTTTTATACATACTGTTTATATTTATTTTCTTTGTTTTGTTGCGGGTACATGTATGTACGTGTATGTATAATAACGAAGTAATTACTAAAATTATATTCGGGAAATGTTTCGACGATCAAAAACAACTACCATGCAATTTAGACATTTTATAGAAATTATTTTTGTTCATTCAATGGCCTCAATTATTTCATATTCTTCATCTAAAGAATGGTCATAATCAATGTTAAACTTATTTTTAATTTTACTTTTGTAATCCTTAAGCTCGTCATCGTTTTCAAATTTATTCAAATTGTAACGGAAGCTTCCTCGTTGTTTGCTATTGTAGTTGTTCTTGCTGTTGCTCATCGTGGTGTTATTGCTCCTGTGTTGGGTGCTTGTGCTGTGATTTCCGTGCTTAAAGGAAGAGTCAACTATGCTATTTCGATAATTGTAAGGATTGCTGGTTCTATTTCTATCGGTCTGCTTACGACTATTGCTGCTGCTATTTTGCCTACTTTCATATTCACTATTTACTTCTCTAAAATTATTTTGTTGCTGATGTGATGATGAGTACGACGATTGAGATTTGGATTTATATCTCAAACTGCCTCTAAAACTATTTTTGGTCATTTTATTGTAGTTTGTTGGTGCGGTGTCATCTACGATTCTGTTGCTGTTACTGTGCATGTTTTTATCAATGTTGTTGCTGTTGGTGCTCCTATTTTGTGACAAAAACTGTCGCTGTCTGTTTCCTCTTTGCCGATTCACTGCCTTTGCTGCTGTGTGTGTTTTCTGAATTTCGTACTCATCATCAGCCTTATATCATACATCTTGCTGTTGCTGTTGCTGTTGATTGCGCTCTGGTATACGGTACAGCTCATCATTGTTCTGATACAGTTGCTCGGAGGTGGCGCAGTTGACATTTGACCACCAATCGCAAACCCGCACAGCTTGATTAAAAACCGTGCCGTTGGGACAGAGAAATGAGTATTGATGTCCAGAATGTAAGCACCAATGCCAGACCTTTGATTGCCGTAGAAATATTGATAGAAATCTATGAGTTTCAGACTTGCAAACCAATAAATAGGAATCCAACTGATTTCAATACGAAACCTCTTAAAATAATACATCTCATTGGAGTGATTTAATTTGATAAGGATAATTCGGTTCGAATAAGGATCCTAAAAAAATCAGTTGCGATTCCTATATAAATTCAATATTTAATGTGCTGATAAATAAATCATTTATATCATTAAACGCATTAATTATTTTGTATGTCAATATGTCTAACCTGACAGCGTGTTTCCGTGTCTGCATAGTATCCTGGCTGGCGTCCGTGACAGTTAAAGGACAATCCCTGAGGCACTGCATCGTAGGCTGGATAGTCCTCTCCAGCTATGTAGCCATCAATTTGCTGCAATATATGACGAAATTTGATGCAGTTATTTACATTCAAAAGTTGGTGTGGGAATGTGAATTATCTCATTGAGTGCAAGTGCGGTGACCTTAGTTCGGTTTTGGTGTGACGATAATGATTACACAAGCCATGCACATTTAAATCATGGCAAAGCTACAGCAAAATAATGTCTAAACAATAACAAATTACCTAAAACAATTGCTTTACAGATTTAGTACACAATCATCACTAACCAAAATTTGAAATGCAAATGCATCAACCGAAAAATCTTTCAAAAAACTACAAAAAAGAAAAATTTACTGGTGACCAACAAAAGAATCAGACTCAGTGAGTGTTGAAAACAACAGTCAACCGTCAATCTCATGCGTATGAAACCATGAAAGCAGAGACTGCAACAAACCGTGGCAAAATTGCAACCTCATAATGACATTCCCATGACAGACGTTCGACAGAAACTGTGCTATCTGTTCCATCAACATTTATAACTCGAATAGATTTCGTGTCATTATCCCTGCGGCAGTGTCGCGTTACTGTTGCACAGACATTAAAATGACTTTAGACCTATATTCACGTCGCTTGATCTTGTCTATATACGGTATTTTTATACCCGCCTACCCAAAGGGTAGAAGGGTATTATGGTTTTGCGCCGACCGAAAATGTATGTAACAGGCAGAAGGAAGCATCTCCGACCCCATAAAGTATATATATTCTTGATCAGCGTCAACAGCCGAGACGATATAGCCATGTCCGTCTGTCCGTCCGTCCGTATGAACACCTAGATCTCAGAGACTATAAGAGATAGAGCAACAAATTGTTCGCGACAGTGTGTCTTATTGTTGCACGCAGATCAAGTTTGTTTTTGATTTTGGCCACGCCCCCTTCTGCCCATGCAAATTGAAAAAAACTGAATTGTAAGCGTCGTTTTAAACCTAGAACGTTCAATTTTGGTACGCACAATACTAATCACCATCTTAATGATCTCTGCGAATTTGGTTACAATCGGATAAAAACAAGTAAGAAAGCTACAGTCGAGTTTGCTCGACTGTGAGATACCCGCCACCCAATTTTACCATCAAAATATTATATTTTTCAAAAATATACTGAACAAATACTTTAAAAAATATACTAAAAAATACCAAAATAATATATCAACATTTTCTTTGTTCGAAATTATTAGCTTGGCGGCACTTTAGTTGGTTTATTGAACACCATTATTATGTCGCGGAGTGTCATAGCAACTAATTAGGCAACACTAGCAGTTGCACGTGGTAACGCCTTATAAAAGTAATTTCTTAATAACTTCTGTGTTTTTAATCCGATTGTAACCAAATTTTCAGAGATCATTAAGATGGTGATTAGTATTCTGCATACCAAAATTTAACGTACTAGGTTTAAAATTACGCTTGAAATTTGATTTTTTTTATTTACGTGGGCGGAAGGGGGCGTGGCAAAAATTTAAAACAAACTTGATCTGCGTGCAACAATAAGACACACTGTCCCGAAAAATTTGTTGCTCTATCTCTTATAGTCTCTGAGATCTAGGTGAGATCTAGGATCTACGCACAATACTAATCACCATCTTAATGATCTCTGAAAATTTGGTTACAATCGGATAAAAAACACAGAAGTTATTAAGAAATTACTTTTATAAGGCGTTACCTCGTGCAACTGCTAGTGCTGCCTAGTTAGTTGCTATGACACTCCGCGATATAATAATGGTGTTCAATAAACCAACTAAAGTGCCGGCAAGCTAATAATTTCGAACAATGAAAATTTTGATATATTTTTTAAGTGTTTTTTCAGTATATTTTTGAAAAATATAATATTTTGATAGTAAAATTGGGTGGCGGGTATCTCACAGTCGAGCAAACTCGACTGTAGATTTCTTACTTGTTTCAGTATATTTTTATACTATTATATAAATATAATATTTTGATGGTAAAATTGGGTGGCGGGTATCTCACAGTCGAGCAAACTCGACTGTAGCTTTCTTATTTGTTCTTATTGAACATTTGATGTGTACAATAGTTATTTCTTAGAAATTCAGCTTGTTCGCAATTCACCACAGAATATTTAATTTAGAACTATAAATGCTGTGTCTGTTTCGAATTGGGTGCTGCCTTTATCCAGTATATCCTCAATTTTCTCTCATTACGATTCTCCTAACAATTGGCGCGCTAATAACTTTTACCCTTCAATGGATCACTAAGCCAATTGTACAGCTCCCATACGCTGTAGCCCTGTTTATTGTCATGAGCTTAGTAGGTATATGGGGTCTTTAAATATCAGACAATGATGAAGACTCTCATACAATAGCATGAGCAACAAATCGGGCAATTTTTCTTTCTTTTAAGTTGTCTATGTTTTCGTTTATGTTGATTTTCTTCTTTTTGTTGTTTTTGTTACAGTCTAAAGCAGGGCACCAAGGCTAATTGATAAAAGTCAACAAAAACAAGAAAGAGTTTGAAGAGGCAGTAAACGAACGCAATGGAAAACGAAAATAGGCAAAATACAAACGATGACGACACTCTGTGTCAAGTCTTAAAGCAACAGTGAGTGGGGCATAGGGCATTGGAACGAGGAGGAGCTCGGGATCTTTGAATACGACTATGCTTAGGGGTCTGGTGTGCTGCGGTGTGTTGTGGTGTTGTGCGGACGTGAGAAGATGTCTAACACTTTGCAGACAGGTTGACGTCGTTGTCTGCACTTGCAAAATCGCAAGCTCCAATGTTTAAAAAAGAAGATTTTTTGGTCTATTTTTGTGAAGCTGTAACAGTTGCATTGTTGTTGTTGCCAGTGAGGCGACTACGTCTGCAACTTTGCGTGGGAGTTTTGTTGTTGTTTGCCGTTGTAGATCACTATCAGACAAGAGACAAATGGTGTGCGCAATCTTTTACTTCGAATGAGTACAATAGTTATCTACAATGACAAATTCTACATGGTGTGGTTACAGTTCATGATATGGATGTAGTTTTCTTATAAATACGTGCATATTTACAGAGCTAATGAAGCAATAAGTAAAATGAAGTGGCTTGAGAGCTTCAATTTCAGTTGCAATATAAAAATAAATAAATGCATGATTATTGACAGAGAGCAAAAAATAGACAAATTGACGAGCTGGAGGCCGAGATAGAAACAGGTCAAGAAATAAGTAGTTACAGCCGCCTATTTTTTCTGCGCCCTCACCCCAACTTACCCCATTGACACAGTTCCCCGCCAGCAGCAGACCCAGCACGACAACAAATACAATGGATATGCTAGAGGTGAAGCAGAAGCAGAAGGAGCTGGAGCTGCTGCTGTTGTTATTGTTGCTGGCTGCCAGATGAAGATGCTGCCGTCTGAAGCTGTTATATTGTTGTTGTTGGGGCTGTAGTGATTTGTTCGTTGTTGTTGTGGCTGCCATAATGTCTGTGATTATGGGATTACGACGGCGTATTGGTAGTTTAAATGTTATTTTGTATTTGCCTTGTTTTGTTTCTTGCAGTTGCTATCTAAAATACAAAATCGGCAGAGCGAGAGAGAGAGAGTTCCATTAGATATTAGGTCCCAATAGATGCGCCGTATTCACTTTACTCTTGTGCACACTTTTAGAAAGGAAAAATTTAAAATTGTTTGGGCAGAAGCGCATAGCGATGCATTCGTGGATCTGGCATGTAATTGGATTTAATTTTTATATTTTTATTATCTATAGATGAGTTCACGATGCTTTTGCATGGTAATATCATATTATGGATGCCACAAATGAAAATAAGTAGTTGTGGTTTGAGGTTTATTTGTCAAGAGCTGTTGCCGTTACAACAAAATTCACTTCGTGTCACAAAACTGTGTCTCTGTTGGGTTTTCTTTAATTCAGTTTTCTATATTTTATAATTACGAATTAATTCATGGAAAATATCTTAAGGACTCTTGCAATATATCACATATAACGAAAAATATAGTATATACGTAATTTGAAATTTTGTTGAGAACATTACAATTTAACATTTTAACATTATATGTTTTCTTTTTTAACTATATATCAGTTGTTCATCAGCAAAGTGTTTTAATCGAGTGCAATATCCCGTTGTATGCATGTGTTCTGAATTCTTATTAAAAGATGCCACGCACTATACGGCACTACTGAACAAATATTTGATTTTATTACATTACGTTTATGGGTCGCACTGCGATCTGCACGTGTTGCCGCGTTTGAAGTTGGTGCAAAAGTTAGAAAAAATTTCGCATCAATTTTAGTTTTATACTGAAAAGCAGGTCGCTAGCGCCGTTGTTCGGCTAGAGGCCAATAGAAGAGCAAGCTTCACACAAAATGCACAGCGTCATCGTCAATGCTGGAGCTAAAGCTAAAACAGCCACCACCGCCGCAATTGCCAAAGAGCAAGCTCATCGGCATCGGCAGCTTCAATGGTCGTTATCGTGAGAGGTACCCGAGCAGCAGCCGAAACTGAAATTAAATCATCGTACAATTGGCGCTGGTTCGGCTCTCCAGTTGGACACAACTCTTAGCTCTTCTCACTCATCGCTAAATAAGTATTTGGGGCTTTAACATAGAAGATGGCACAGCTTCGCTTTATTACAGCATTGTTGGGGATTTATTTTCCTTTCGGCTTTTGTTTGTTTATGTTTTTGGCACATTTTGTGTTGCAAACTAAAAATTAGTACACATTTTCATTTGGTTTGTCAGCTATTGATAATCGCAAACAAAAGACTTAGGCAACGAACTTCATTTGGTTGTAAATTTGCATCTGAATTTAATGGATATCTCTTGAACTGCGAAGATGGCAAGTAATAGCTCTTGGCAGAATATAATCAATTGATTCAACGTAAGAGCAAAAAGCAGTAGTTTTATAGAAATAAAATTTATTTAGGATACACTTCAGAATATTTAACCGAAACATTTAACTTTCCTATGTATCCAAAAGTTTCATTTATCAGTAACTAGACTATGAGATCAAATGAACCAATAGCCGGATATTGTTCAAGCGCATGCTGCACTTCAATTACGCAAATCCTTAACGGCTAAGCTCCCACTCTGTAAATAAATTTCCATTATGAATGAGCATAAATTAAACTAATTAAAATCAAATGCAGCAATAAATTTGTAGCTGGCATTCGCTCTAGAATTGATGCTGATGCTGCTGCAAAAGTAAACAACGTCAGCCGCTCACTTTCAAGATGTGCAGTGGCAATCCGGTTGAAGCAATCGCGAGAAGCAATATATCGACGGCCCCTGCAATGGGTCGGTGTAGACTTTAGGTGGCTTTCAATGCACTTCAGTTTGAATACTTTTGAATGAGACTGAGATTGTAGCTGAAGCTAAGCTTGAGACTCAAGCTGAGACTCCTATGGACTGAGACTGAGACAGCAACTCATTCTTGTTCACCTTCGAGAAAAGCATTGCAGTTACAAGTAATCACAACAACTATAACATCAACAAAGTTTGGCAATGCTACTTGGGCTGTTGTTAATTCAGTTTTCCAGTTATTTTATTTTATTATTATTTTTTTGATCTGTGAGAAATTCCCTTAATCAGCGCAGTTGCAACTCGCTTGCCACAAGAAAAGTCTAAATAAGTTAAGACTGGCAGCTAAAAATGGTAGGGTACGTCTGACTTGCTCGATTTCGCACTCACAGACATTGCTGGCACTGGCATTTCATAATTGATCTTTATTGAGTCTTACAGATGTGGTGCGTAATTAATATAGCCGAAGAGCCATCTTATTCCTCATACTTACCTTGCAGACAATGCCTTGTGGCCACATTTTAATGATTCACACGCTACTTCAGATTATATTTGATCCGCAGCCACCGACGAGTATCGGCTTGGGGTCGACTTGCCCTTGACTGAAACAGCCGCTGGTCGAGACAACATGAGGGGGATGAGGCGGACGATAACGCATTAACCTTGACTTTTACTTACGAGAAGGTGCCACATCCATCAGCGATCAACCGTATTTTCTTCGCCGTAGTCGTTAGCCCGGTTTTTGTCTCTAAGAAATTGACTTAGATACGTGACGAAAACAATGATAAAGTAATTATTTAAGTATTTTAGGCTGCAGACTTATTGTTGTCATCTTATGACACTGTCGTTTTATTCTTCTGTCGAGTTAAAAGATCATTATATAATTCCAAATGACTTTTTCCATGGTATGTTGATTATCTGCGAGTTTTTTTTTTTTTTAAATTTGATAATGAGACCGACCACAATAAGAGAATGGTTCTGTGATACTTAAAGTAATTTTGAGTTGTAAATTTCGCAGATCTGCTGTAAAAGTAGTTCTTATACAATAGTATAAATATTAAATTGACCTCGACACTTTATATTTCCTCTTTGATCGTACATTTCTCAATCGCCTGACTTGTCTTAAATGCTTCTTGATGGTGCTACTTTAACAAATCTAATTTCCTTTGATGTGTCTACAAACCATTATTTCTCTTAGGCCAAAATTATCCTGCTTTTAAATAGACCGCAACTTGACAAGCGCCTTTTGGCTGAAGTTTTAAGTTCTCTTTGTTTCTGTTGTCTTCTCTGCTCCCTTACTTTATGGCGTTGCACAAACAATATCACAATTCAACTGTAGTTACAGAGTTGATTATTGTGCAAATAAAAGTTCTAATGATGATTTTGGCAACAACAATGCCATTATGCAAAGCAATACCAAAACTCAAAAGACGGGGATGGTAATTAAAGCCGTCTTACAATAACAAAAATAACAATGGAAAAACAGAATTTGAAATTATCTTAGAGTCGCAATCAACAAAAACGTATATGGTATGCTAAATAACCGGAAAGAACATCCTATGGATTCAACAAGGCACAAGCTACATCCGCCAGTTGGTTTAGTTGGGAGCATCATTAAGATTCCAAGCAGTCATTTGCGCAATGCACAAAGATACAACCCAAGCCCCACAACCTAAAACCGAAATTAAAGCAAATATCATACTTCATCGTAAAGGTTTTAGCAAATTGTCGAAGTTTTGTAATCAAACTCGAAACATTTTTTCTTCCTTTTTCTCTTTGAATCTTTTCGGCCCAGTAATTTCACACATGCTGACTTTTGGCTGACCAAGTAAATGGAACTTCTTCTATTTCTTCAAGTATATCATTGTCTTTCTTTTTTCTTCTGCGTATGGGATGCTTGCTTTAGCTGTTCAACTTGCAAGTTTCTTCAATTTGAGCTAAGTTTAAATCACTTTTATTGTAGATAATTTTTGGTGAACTTTGCAATATGATTTGTCACATCTTTTTTTCGAAATAATCAAGTGATTTACAAATTTTATTGTTGGCTGGAGCCGATGTGAATAGTATTGAATTAAAATTTAGGTCGTTTATTAAATTGCATTCGAATGTTGTTCGACTTAGTCATTAGTCGAATGACTCTAAAATGATGAAAAATTACAAAATTGTATGGGGACATTTTTATTTAATGCCTTATATTGAGACGAAATAAAAAAACATCACTCAAGAAAATAGAGTATTAGATATTTTGAAAATTAAAATCTGAATCATGGACTTTAAGAAACTTCAATTGAAAATCTACAAAAATGTCATAAAAGTAACGATTCAATCATTCAATTATAACAACAACTCTGTGCTGAAAAGACTGGCAGATTCATCGAAAATAGATAGAAGGCCAAAAGTATCAAGGCAGAAGAGGAATCTTTAACTACCAAGTCAATTCGATTGAAAAAATGAAAAACAAATCATAAATGCAACAAAGGCTCACAAAAATTGTTGGACAAGTACAAATGATAATCATGACGCGTTAGTAAAGACGATGATAGACAATTGCTTTCGGCGAAATTTAACACAAAATGCCAGCCAAAAATAAAAAAATTATATTGCAGCTCAAATTGAAACTGTAGTACATGTATATTGAAAATGCCAGTGGAAGAATCGATTCGGATAACTAGTTGCGGCGTTCAGTAGAGTGGGGGATACAAGTATTACGAGCAATAGAAACTATAACGAGGTGCGAACAGGGTCAAAGCATGTTGAACAGTTTTGAATGCGAGTTCGCATCTCTTGTTGGGGCATTTTAAATTACTATATATTGCACTATTGTGGAGCACAAATTAAAACTGACTGCAGTACATGTATTTTAAAAATTTGGATAATAATACAAAAGTATTTGGATTAAAAAAAAACATCTGAAAAAGATTATCATTCCACAGTTGTTTCAAGAACAAATGACTTCTTTTGCCCACAAGGTTTATCGGTAAAGTTTCGTACATTGGTGGTAGAGATGCCGTGTAGGCGGACATACAAATTGGAAAGGGTAATCTCACAGTCTAGCAAACTAGGCTGTAGCTTTTTTACTTGGTTTTCTTCCTTCCCAAGACCAATTGATCTCAAAAACTATAAGAGCTAAAAACTCCAAATTTGGTATCTATTTGCCTGTATTTTCAATATTGGATGCCGCAACTTAATATATCGAAACGCATAAATTATGAAATACGAAATAATTTTACTCTGAAGGTAGAACATACAAAGTGGTTGAATGTGTATGTGTTTTCATGTATATTTAAATGTTAATGTTTAAATGGCTATCTCGTATCTTTACCACTGGGTGTTTACTTGTTTAATAGATTAATGTTTTCTGTAAATTGTATATGAACAAATTATGTGAGACTTTTTACTTGTATATATTATGTATTATATGTATCAAAATAATTACGGCTTAATATACTTGATTATTTTAAGCTTTTTCTGTCTTCTTATATATCGGCACCTACTTTCACAAGGTAATTCGACAGAACAGCAATGAAAACAATCCGCGTGGCGCGTGCTTCGTGTTTAAGGTGCGGCATAATACAGGTATGAACAAAATAATTTCGTGCTTGAAAGGGCACTACATGGCTCGGCACGGCACGAAATTATGAAGGAATAAACATTTTCATAAATATACACTTTTTAAGTCATTTATTTTTTAGTTTCAGTCTTATAGATTTTTGTTTCATATAGTTATGTTTGACATGTTTAAAAAAATGAGTTTGTCTTCCAGTGTTGTTGAAGTGGCAGGTAAAGTGGCACTTAGTTAAACCGCGGAACGATCCTTTTGGGAACTTAATGTGTACGTCATACCCACCGTGCCTCTTATACTTTGGCATGACTACGCACAGTCACGGGATGGAAAATTATGACGAGGCAACAGATTTTTGTAGTAAATGTTTACGCAAATGGCTATATAGACTCGGCTGTTGATGCTGACGAAGAATATCTATATTTTTATTTGATGTTAATGTTCCCGATCCAACATAGGAACTACTTTAACGAAAAGTTTAGAGTTTTTTTAGATAACTGAAAGGAACTCATTATATTATTAGGAGCAATATATACTATTTCAAGGCGAAGTGCCAAAGCAATGTTGACCAGCTTTGAGTGCGAGGGGTCTCTTTTTGGGGGCATTAAGCATATCTTAGCACCTGGCATAAAGATATTACTGCATCAACAGTTACTTAAAGTGAACTGCAGTTATTTCACTTGTCGTCGTCACCGTAGCATGCATATATGTATACATATACATATTTCTTTACCTTGAAGCAGATGTTGTGGTGTCAGTTGGATATCTATTTGTTTATTATTGTTTAAGGCAAGGTCAGATGACCTTTGCATATGCAAGTATTTTAACTTCGACTGATTCACAGAAGAAATGAAAAGCCTTATATACAGCCACCCTCTATGTCAAATAGTTATGTACATATATATATCTGATCTAGTGTAGAGTTGGTTCCACATAATTGAGTTTGACACCAAGCCGAGCTTATGACTTAGCAATCGAAGATCGAAGATGACACCTCATGATTTGGAAATTTCAAATTAATGTAATTGTTGTTGAAGATTGTATTGATATGAATTTCAACTTTTCATATCGTTTTTCAACAAAATGAATTAATATTTATTTTGCAATGCCAATTGTGCCGAATTCATTCATTTATGATTCACTTATGAATTGGCATTTGCAAGGTTGTAATAAATATAAAATGTATAAGGTTGATGAATATTTTTGTTGTAATCATTAGCGATTATAAGACTCCCCCAATAATATAAGTCCCTTTAAATTGCCAGCTATAAAAATCAAATCCTTTTCATTTCTAATTAGAGCTTACGTAAGTCTACAAACATTTACGAAATTAGGCAATAAATTACCAATTTTCGTACTTCCTATAAAAGTGAAAACAAAAGCTTTGCGTATAGCTTTGGTTCGAAACTCCACTGTGCTTTGGTGCACTTATTTATTAGCTGTTTTTATTATTTCGTTTTTTGCAGAATACAAATGGTTATGCGAATATTTAAAATTTTCTTCGTTCATGCTGGGTGAGTTAATTAGTTTAAAATATAATTTATTTCTTTCCATATGCTCGTTTACCAAAGTTACACATGTTAATACATACATACATATATAGTTATGATAAGATTTTACGTTCTACTTGAGTTTATTTTGAAACAAAGGACTTGAACTTGGACAAAAATAATCGGCTATCATGTCTATTGAGTGTAATGAGTATAATGTTCTTTCTTTCATATCTTCTCACGTTTCCTTTGCCAATGGCCACATTTTCATAGGCGGGTATACTTACAATTATAAGTGTGTGATTGTTATGTTGCAAATAATTGCCAATTCAAATGTAAAATTCACAATTGTTGATTTAATAATCAAAAACAAAAGAATAATAAATCGGTCAGGGAAAATCGTCATAAAAAATTTTGACAATAGGCGAATAGCAACTTGGCTAAGTAAAATGTTGACATGTTTCATTGAAGGACTCGACGACATAAATACAAGTCGCTAGGAGGTTATTTCATTGCAAATCCAACTTAATTTTATTCAAATTATTGCGCTACTGTCAATTGTGCATTGTGACTCTGCCATCATGCACAATCAGCTAATGTTAAGCAATGGCCATTACCGATTTGTAAGTGTCCAATTGTCTAAAGGATATAAATCGCAACGAATAAAATATGCATAGGTGTTGAAATCAATATATTTTGAATGAACTGAGATAACTAACTGGCAGCCTATTAGATATATTTTGGCAGCAACACTGCCGCATTCTGTTTCCCTTCTTCTCTTCACTTTTTCCCATTCACCCGAATGCATTGAAACCACTCGAACTCTTATGCAAACTCTGTCCAATGTCACATTTCACATGATTTTGCTGACTGTTGGCGTGTGGTCAGTGTAAAAGGGAGCGGTGTTAGCCAAGGGGGTTCTACACTTGATTGCCGTTTAAATTACGAAATCATGCATGTGAATGACAGACACTGGAATAGGTCCAGTAGTACACAGCGAAGGGCAAAGGGAGCTAGCCTGGTTTTGAAATTATAGTACATTTGTGTTTTGTAATTAGATCCCACACACTCTCAACTCAAAAAGTATGTTTGTTCGTGTGTGAGGGTGTGTGATGTTGTTGCTTGGCTTAATAAAGCTACCCAATTTTGAGCAGTGGTCACAGCCCCATCCTGCAAGACAATGTCCAACACCGCAATGTTGACACACACATCCTAAATGATCGTCACCCTGCACAACCACTCTTAAGAGGGCGAGGGCAACAAACAGTGTAATGCAAAGTTAGTGTGTATGAAAGTGCCGAACTGTTTGTTGGTTAGTGGCACACTTGTAAGTGTTTGCAGAGGTTTGAATAAAAACTCGAAATATTAAAAGAATTCTTGTGTAGGGACTAAATGCTCAATTGAGAAAAAGAAAGTCTACTAAGAAATTAACAGCACCACTCACTTTCCTTCCGCTTACCTAAGTACACATGTAAGCTGTATTATTTGCTATGTACTATATCGACGGTCGTTCAAAGAATGGACTCAAATTTTGGTAACCACAAATAAGTTGGCATTGTGGTTTCGGCTTTTGGTTTTTGGGTTTTTGATTTCGGATTTTTGGTTTTTGGTTGTTGTTGTTTTCATCATTGTTTTGGTTGTTGACAATGCTTAACTTAGTTCAATAGCTTTGATTTGCATAATATGGCAACGCCATGCAACAATTTCCTGTCGCCGGCCAGTGAAAAGCAACATCGACACGCTCAAATTTTATTTGGGAAACATATGAAAAATCGAGGTAACTATGTGATACTGTGTTGTTTTGTTCAGCTTTTGGGGCTTTCAATCAAACAAACATTTCAATATTTTTCAGTCAACCACTCTAAACCAATATTTTGTCAGTTGTCAAGTGAATACCTAAGTGGCTTTGCTCCAGGTCCCGGTCCCGCTCCTGGTCTCCGCCCAAGCCCTAGCGCTTCTTGCTAAATGAACATTGATGTGGTCAAAATTGAAGCGAGCTTGTAGTCACTAGGACTCTGCCTATAGCTTCTGTTTTTGTTGTTATGTATGTAAAATGATTGCGCTTTGGGCATGCACGTTTCTATTCTGAAAGCGGAAAAAGGCTGCGCTGCAACATTGACTCTGATTTTCATATTAGATGTGGTTAATTCAATAATTGCAAGTTCTTAACTCTTGAGTTAAGTTATATAATTAATTTTGCGGTTACGACCTACAGTTATTGCATACGTACAGGCACGGCTTGCAAAAAGAGAATTATTTAACTTGAGCTTGCAATTATTGAATTTACCACAACAAATCGGAGAAACATAGTCGATGCTGCCATACGTACGCAATAGAATTATTGGAAAGATGCTTCAGATTTGTTTTTAATCGGTGATCAGTAAATCAACAGCATCCATGGAAATCTTGCAATTTTCAATCTCGTGTGTTTCAAGCGATTGATTAACTAACAGTTAATACTCCACTAGGTACACACACAGCACTATTGAGATTAATCAGGACTCATTCATCTAACGCGTATACAGACGAGGATAGTTAGTGCAGATGACAGCAGGAGGGAGTAGAGGTAGATGTAAAATCTGTTCACTGCAAACGAACTTAAGATCAAGTCAGTTATTCAGTCATACGAGGGAAGGGAGAAAGGGTTTGATGAAACAAGCTTGTGGCCCAATATCTTTGCGAATGACAAATGTTTCAAATGTTTTGTATGGAGACTGGTAACTGTCAGCTAGGTTAGGAGAAGCAGCGGATCACAAATACGAGGGCAGCTTTGGTTGCCTGCAACTGCAATTGCCATGGCTGACACTCATTGACAATGTGCCTGGACATTTATTCTTATTGAAAACCACTGCATGTTAGAATCCACATAGTAAACTGAAAGCTGAAGTTTCTCATAAATGGAAGCTTGTCTGCAGGAAAAGGGAGCGACAGGGGAAAATACTAGGAAGTGCTTCTTGAAGCCAGAGCTAGAACTGCAGTGGTCGCTTTTGGACATTCGTAATTAGGTTTGCTGTTGCCACTAAATATGCGTGTCAAGTTCCAAGTGTCTCTTCTTCTCTATGCTTGTGTGTGTGTGCTTGGGTAGCTAATAACTGGCCTGGCAGCAAGCAAATGTCAATGCCTACGTTTGTTGGGCGTTGTTGCCTGCATAAATTATAATTGAAACCTCATTTCCGTTGCAGGCATTTCACACACTGACGTGAAAACGCCCATTTTCCGCCTATTCCCGCTCGCTTACTGCGTGCGGTTGCCATGGCACATAATTTGGATTTGCTTTAATAATAATAAACTGTCATCATCAATACAAACAATTGACAGATGCTTCTGCTGCCGTTGCTTGAAGTCCCTTATAGTCATGTTTGTCAATCTCGTAAGGCCGAGTGCTGAGAGCTGAGTGTCCACTGCCCAGTGCCTAGTGGCCAAGGCCCAGTGCCTGGTGCCAAGTCGTTTGTGTGCATTATCGTGTTAGGGAAATATTATACAATGACACAAAAGTGATGGGTGGTAAATGGAATTACTCGCATACTTTTTGTGATCCGAGAAAATGAAAGTAAGGATGACAACTTACCGACACTTAGCACATTTCCAATGCAATTTAATAGAATTTACTCGCATTTCATCACCATGCAATAGTCATCTGCAGTAAACATGCTGACGGTCAAATCACATACACAATCACTCAGTATTTTACTGCTCTTGTGCTGATTAAATGTTAATACGGCTATTGCGCATTAATTTGGACACCTTCAGCGGAAAGTAGGCAACACAGTTTTCAAAAGACGATGTAAAGTAGACAACTACTTTTTATACACCAATTTGTTGCTCATATTTTTTCTCTAAGAAATTGTGTTTGAAACGCAAAAACTATTAGGGCTCTCTTAATTACTATTCCAGTAAGAGCTTGGGTTGGATACGAATATTTCTAATGCATTGTTCTCTCTTGTTCCATTCCACTGCATTCCGCTTTAGTGAAGAGAATGAGAACTGCCCGAGTGAGAAAACTGGTTGTTGAAGTCAGTTGAATGCGAACGCTCTTTCGTTCAACTGCAGTTCAGTTGCCTATAACATGACCCTTGTCAACATAAATTTCATTGTATGCTTCGGACTTTTTGTTCGTACTTTCTATATGCACTGCAGTTGTCGTCGTGTGGCAGCCTAAACATCAACAAATGACTACATAGAATTAGTTAATTGCATAAAGCGGTCCCGCCGATAGAGGAGGACGCCACTTTGGCTCATAAAGTTGCTCGCGAGCGTCTTTTTGAAAAAACAAAAGTTGGCTATAAACAACATAAAAAAATAATACTATAACACTGTGGATAAGTAGCGGGAAGTGGATAGGAAGCAAGATGTACAACTTGCAGTTAGTATCTTTTTGAACTAAATGACCACTCGTCTTATTTGTTTGTTTGCTCTTGTTGTCTATCGAGATGCATCTCATTTTCGCAAAACGTCGATTATTTAATAAATCAATGAAAAAAGTATGTATTTTTAATGCACACCACCCTCAATATGCTGCACCTAACTACGACAACGAGCAGCGACTATCAACCAATAATTGACTAACAAGTCAACAGCCAATATGCTTGAGCGGAAAACTAAGTTGTTATTGGCGTCTAATCACTTTACTCTGCACATTACTCGTTTATCATTATTGCAGGACCGGAAATGTCCTGGCAATTGCTGGCAAGTACAATGGACATTGGCAATGGTGCAAAATGACCTTCCCTAATTGCTGATATCATAAGAAAAAGGACATCGATATTATACTAGCGAATATTTTTGTTGTTGCAACTTAATCAAATTCAGATGATTTTCAAAGATATGTTTCATATCTGTTATTTATTTTTTATTTACAATTTAGGGGGACAGCGAATTAAAACATTTTTTATCATATATATAAAGCCAAGTATTTCACGAGTTATGTATGTATAAACAAAGAAGCGGTACACAGCATCTAATTAATAATCATACAAAAATTATGAAATTAACTTACAATATATAGTACCATCACATTTATCATATGCGACATGCATGACATGTGTGAAATTACTTAATTAAATTAATTTTGGAATTGCGCCCAACGCACAACACACAACAAGTAGATGAAGGGGTATGGGAATTCTGTGATATGGAAAAATGTCGGCATATTAATTGCTGACAAACTCATTTAATTTATCGCATATCAATGCCGGAAAAGTATGAAAGCAACAGCAAAATGACAGAGTCATAATTATTTACTAAAGATTTATAAGCAATAAATTCACGATTTCTTGTTAATTTTGGAGATTCAAATAAATGCTGTTAGATTCCTTGGTATGTTATCACAGGCAATTTCCACAGTGCTTCAGTAAAAACAAAAGGCCTTTAAACCACTCTTGTTGTTGCCTAAGCAACAATGCGTAGTCTCTCCCGATGCACTCTCGTAAGAGTGACATGTATGTCAGAATGCGGCAAACAGCAACAGCAGCAGCAAAACATTTAAATCAAAATGATAAAGTTGCATACTTGAGTCGAGTTATGCGAGTCAAGGCAAGACGAAGCGAGGAGGGATCAGGGCGTGTAGAGCCGAGGAATAGGAGCTGAACTGGCGTTGGGACTGCAGCTGGAGCTGGAGCTTGAAACGCGCACTGAACGCGGCAAATAAATATGAAAACATTTTTTCTCATTGCGGTTGTCTGCGTGTTGGTTGTCCGTCGTTCGTTGTTCGTTGTTGTGCAGCGGTCTCAACGAGCGTGCAAAATAATATGCCAACAACAGTGGCAGTTGAAACACAAACAAATAACACAACAGCACCATCCAAGGAAGTAAAAATAATAACGGCTAAACCTCGATGTATTGTTGTGTTGTTCCAACTACAACACCATTTTTGCATGCACATGTAAAACGCAATAACAACACCAACAATTTGATGGCAGTAGACAGGCATCGCACTATAAGATACTTGTAGTTGCAGCTATTTTCATTTTCATTTTGTTGATGCTCTTTCCATGCCAATTTCCCTTTACCTCAATTCAGCTCAGAGTTTAGACTAGACATTAAAAGTCCTGACCTAGCTTTGGTTCTTTCATGAAGAAGACATTTTGAAGAACATTAGAAGAGTATTTTATTATTCGTTGTCAATGAAAAAATTCCGTTTTCACATATTTAGTACTCATTTCCATTCCATCACCATTCATCCACCAATAGACAATTCTAATGTACGAGGGTCGTTTGATAAGTCCGTGACTTTTTGAATAAAATATATTTTTTTCGTCAAAGAAGCGTTTTATTTCTCAACATAATCTCCTTTTAGCTCTATACATTTAGTCCAGCGTTTTTCCAATTTTTTTATTCCTTCCAAATAATAGGTTTTCTCAAGGCCCTCAAAATAGTCGTTTGTTTCTGTGATGACCTCTTCATTTGACCCGAATCTCTTACCGCCGAGCCATTTCTTCATGTTTGGAAACAAAAAATAGTCACAGGGGGCTAAATCTGGAGAATATGCTGGATGGGGTAGCAGTTCGTAGCCCAATTTATGAAATTTTGCCATGCTGACTACACACGTGTGCACCCGTGCATTGTCCTGATGGAACAGCACTTTTTTTTCGCCAAATGCGGTCGTTTCTGCTTCAAATCAATATCGAATCTGTCCAAAAGCTCTGAATAATATTCGCCGGTGATCGTTTTACCCTTTTCAAGGTAATCGATGTGAATGATACCTTGTGCATCCCAAAAAACTGTGGCCATGACCTTGTTGGCCGACAGACCCACCTTGGCCTTCTTTGGTGCACGTTCACCCGGAGAAACCCACTGTCTTGATTGTTCTTTGGTCTCTGGTGTGGTGTGGTGGATCCATGTTTCGTCTACGGTAACGAAACGGCGCAAAAATTCGTTTGGATTGCGGTTGAACATCGCCAAACACTCCTTTGAAATGGTCACACGGTTGCGCTTATGGTCGTGTGTGAGCAATCGCGGCACCCATCGCGCGGAAAGCTTTTTCATGTCCAAATATTCATGTAAAATGTGATGTACCCGTTCAGTTGAGATGCCTACAGCCTCAGCTACCTCACGCACTTTCATTCTCCGATCATCCAATATCATTCCATGGATTTTGTCGACGATTTCTGGCATGACGACCTCTTTTGGGCGACCTGAACGTTCGGCATCACTTGTACTGGTACGACCACAACGGAACTCAGTAAACCATTTCTTAACCATTGAAATTGATGGTGCAGAGTCCCCATAATATTTATCAAGTCTTTCCTTGGTTTCGGTGATGGATTTTTTACGCAAAAAATAATGCTTAATTAGCACACGAAATTCACTTTTTTCCATTTTCGTTAAAATTCACGAGATCGTCTGCTTTCAATGCCTATAAAACGCAAACCAAAAAACGCAGCTTTCTCAAAATTTTACAGTCAGCTGTTAATCGATAACTGCTGACAGGAGCAGTGTTGTATTTAGAGCAGGTGCGCGGCAAATACAAAAAGTCACGGACTTATCAAGCGACCCTCGTATTCCAATCATAATTTTTTTCTGGGATTCTTTATTTTCGCCCATTTTGTTAACAGTTCGTAATGTTTTGTTGACAGTTTTGAGCTCCCGAAACGCAGTCTGGCGACATGTTGCCTTCTACGCAGCACCAGTTGGCATTATAGTATTGTTGTTGCTATTGTTTCGGCCTTTTTGTTATTGTTCTCATTGTTATTGCTGAGCTCTTGTTCAAGTCGCGTAGTTTACTCCTTCGTTTTGGTTTCTATTGTTGTCATAAGTTTTTATTTGCACTGCATTTTTGGTTTTAAAATGTTTTCGGGAGAAGTATAGGCATTGGGATAATATAACACACTCATCATGCATGTAGACCGCCCTTTAGTATTATTATTGTAGTATTATCTTTATAAACTTGAACGTTTATTTAAACACTCAACGGCACGCAGGCGCTTGTCCAATTGATTTTACTTTCATGAAACATAGGAACATTTTCTGAAGTATGGAATATTTAACTCTTTAACTTACTGACATGATAGCAATTAATACTTTAATTTATGTATGTAAATATGTACTTTTATTCCAAATAATAATAAGATATATTTGTTACTTTTACTTGCGTAGTAGACTTATTTTTAATCATTTAATAATAATATGGACTTGACAGATTGAACTCGTAGATATTAAATTTTATATCGTACCACAACTCCATACCACAACTTACATGCTTCCATTCAGTCTGCAACTTTATTAGAAGCTTTAATTTGCATTGTCTTCTTTGACAAACCCAAAGATATCTCGGCATTGGCTTTTGAAACTTACTTAAGCGACCTTCACTTCAAAACTCTTAAAACTTTTGCATATATTTCCCTTATGAACAGCAAACTCTTTGTCGGCAAGCTATTATAAGGGAGGCGTACACATACACATATGGTACACACACTAACTTACTGTTTCACACACATCGCTAAGCCGTCATACAGTGCGTATGAGTAACGCAAGTAAAATTCGTTGGCTCGTTGAGCATACGTTACGGTGTACGCAAAGCTACGCGAATCTGCAATGCTTATCTGACCAAGTTTCGAGCGCTCTCAAGCGCACTTAACTAAAACTGAGCGTTTCTAAACCAACAACAACAACAACTTTAGCTGCAACACCGAATGCAAGTAACGTGTATGACATTTTATTAAAGTGAAGCTCAGGAACTGTAGCAAAAGCAAAGCACATGTGCAACTTAAAATGCATTTAAGCGCCCAAGTTTCTCAATTGCGCAACTATGAAATAAAACTTTCAGTCAAAGCAATAACAACTACCAAGGAAAGAGCAACAATATCAACAGCAGGAGCCGCCGAAAGTGTCATCATGACCAGCAGTAGCAACAAGCCACACACATGAGTTATTGCATTGTCGCCGGCGTCGTCGCCATCAACATTGTTGTTGCTGAATTTCGTGTTGGCGACGGCCTTGTCCTGATCCTATTCTTGCCAGATCTCAGTTGTTGGTGTCGCGACAGTTGAATTTGGTGGTCCTTAGCAGAAGCAAAGCCAACACTGTACAAGAAATGCAAAAGCCAATAACTCCTACGACTCTTGATGCTGCCCTTCTTTGTTATCTTGCTTGCTGTGATGCTGTTGCTGTTTTAGCACAGCTTCCAAAACCTGGTGATACAAATTGACTGCTCTGTTTTACTCCAGCTTTGGTTTTTCTCTACTACTGAAGTCTTTGTCCCGCGTTATTTGTTAGCACTTGAAAAGGATTTTAATCAAAGTTTTCAAGGGGCACATTGTCATCCTTCTCTCCCGTCTATCTTCTGCTCTCTTCTATTTTGTTGTCCAAGTTTTGGTTTATCGTAGTGCACTCATTGCCTGGGTGCTTGCTTAAAGATTTATATGCCATCACTCACTGTGATTTAATTATTTTTTGTTCCTTCATTTTTCTATGCAATGTATAAAATGTGTGCGGCAAGTTGAAGTAGACTTATGAAAAGATAGTTTAGAAGTGCTTTGATGGTTGGTGCTTCCCTAAAATAAAACGTTCCATTTTTCTTATATTTGGAAACTTAAATTGCCTTTATGTATTGTGTCACCACTAAAGAACACTATATATGCCGCCTAAAGGCATGCAACATGTTTCCGCTAATTCATGTTGCCAATGATTCTGATTCCATTTTGATTGATTTAATGCAAAAATATGTGCACAAACTGACACTGTAAATTACAAAAGCGAAAAAATTTAAAATATACAATCCTTTGTAGTACTCGTAGTTGCAGTTGAACAACTTTTATTTCTTTTAACATAGTATGTTTTGTTATAATGCAAAAGATCATAGTTCTGTCGGATTGGATATGTGCAAAACGACAATGGGGCGTAAACGTAATTAAAATAGTTGAATATAGTAGAACATACGAATCAATAAACAAATTGATTATTCAAATTTACTGTTTATTTGCATGCCGATTGCCAAAGCCTTTGTTTGTGTGTATCTGTGGGTGTTTTGTTTGTTTGCCATTAATCGCTTTTGTTGCAGTTGCCGAATTGTTTGCCTGCTTTATTTCAGCAAAATTTATGTGCATTTAATGCTCAATCAGAGCGGAAATAAAAACTTTTTTTTGACTCTTTTACCAAAGCGCAAACTGGCTGAAAAATCAACTGAAGGCGGAAACGGAAAGCGCATGCTTTTCAAATCGATCTGAAGGAAAAAGGGGAAGTGTGAAGAGTCGACTGATTTCGTAATTGAGTTATTTTTGTAATTTATAAAGCGCCGCATGATTGCAATAATGAAGTGTTTCACTCAGTGCGTCGGTTTGTGTTGGTGTGTGTATGTTTTTTTTGTGTCAGAGGGTGTAGCTTCAAATGTGTTTTTAATTAAACATGAACAAAAAATGCAAATAACAATTAGTAATAGTGTAAGCAAATAAAATTAAAATTAGCGGACATATAGCATGTGAATGTTGTTATGCTGTGGCTGATTGAATTCATGTCAAGAATTTATCCTCATGAATTAAAGAATCGATTGATTAAAACATTAATTTTTGGAAACTACAGTCTCTTCATAGGAGAAGAGAATATACGTAATAAAACCAAATACAACATGAAATCGTGTTTAACTCTTTATTTGAACTTATACTATAACTGGGCCTTTTCCCAGTGGTGTTAAATTTCTTAACATCATGCATTTCATTCAAAACATGTCTCTCAGCCCTTCCAATATTTTTCAAATGTGTGCCTTCAAGGTAATTTATAGATAAAATAACATCTTCATAACGACGACAAATGATAAAACACGTATAATGTCGAACATGCCTGTATTATACACATTAAGAATTATAATGTATTTGGCAATATCACCAGTTAGCTTTTGTTGAAGTGATCAATTCAATTCGAACAAGCATATATCCAAATACTAATTTACCGAAATATAAGCTTAAAATATTCAATTGCAACTGTTGCGCTACTTGAGTGGATGCAGAGAGGTGCCCAACACCAAAATACAGTTGGCCAAGGAGCAGAATGTAGAGTCAGCCAACAAACTTTTTGTGGTAAGATATTTTTTTTTGCTTTGTTTAACACTGGTAGCATTCCGTCTTCTGTAATTGTTGTTAAAGCAACACAGGCGGCAAGAATTGCAACAACTGTAATAACAAACTGTCCCCTGATGTTGATATTGCTATACTATATGCGTAGCTTATAGTATGAGGAAGAGAAAGAGAGAGAGAAAGCAACCGAATGCACGGAACAGAGAAAGTGTGGGCATGTAACATATTTGCAGCCTGTCTAATTTTGACTTTGTGTGTGTTTCTCGTTTTCCCAGAGTCCTTCAGGCTTCAAGCAGCCCGTTTCCACCCATTTGCCCCCACTTAAAACCACGCCCAGTTTATTGTAGTTTGCTGTAGTAAATGGAAAAGTTTATTCAACGCAAAATGTGCAACGAAAGTGTGTGGTGTGTGTTTGGTTCCCCAATTGCAGAGCCTGTCCATATAGACTGTTGGGTAGGAGACGTGGTTGCCCTTACGTACACTGATTTCCTGTTGCATTTCCGACACCGAAAAGTGTGTGTGCGTATGTGCGTCTGTGAGTTTGTGTGGATGAACTACTTTGTGGCAACGCAATAAAATTCAATTGAATTTGGGGTACTTTTAACGGAAATTTGAAATTAACATGTAAAATGGATTTCAATCTGTTGCATTATACAATTTAATGATAAATTAAGAACCCGTCAATAAATAAATTTGTTTTTCTTATTTCTTATCTACTTTAAAAATATAGTAATGGAAAGTAGATTGTTATACGTGTATATATTGGGATTACTCAGAGATGAACACCACTTTTGTTGAATATGGTCTTCAATTTGATTTGAAACTATTTATTCATTTTCATATTTAAGTCACAACGTTATAGGAGCACATAAGATGCCAATCATGAAATATTGAATCAATATTTAGAAACTATAATGACATTGAGTAGGAATAGTAACAAGAAACGGCTTTCATATTTTATACAATTTGTACCCTTCCTATTACCAACTCTACCCACTCACTGAGTTTCACTTAATGCGGCGATTGTCTATTGTATTTTTCTGAACAATGGCAGGTGTCATGCAGCCATAGCCACAAAAGGGTACCCAGGTTGAGGTCCCTTTGTGCCTTTTACGCGGAATTACACAGCATAAGCAGGAGCCACTGTACATCGTTGTCCTTGTCTACCTATCTACTCTCCCTACAGATGCTGGCCTTCATCAGTCGTAGTCCCACTCGCACTTCATTCTGCGTCACCATGCGGCAAGCGCCAGAAGGCGACTTGTCTGCTTTGTTGTGCCCACGTAGCGACTTAACCGAGCAACCCATTGTGGCTAAGGGCAAACACAAGACCAACCAATTGCCTGTGTTCCTCTGTCTGCCACTCATTCATATGCCTCCCCGCCATCTTCACCGACCCTCAGATTATTTAAGCTACACAAAAACTATACAAAAAAGAAAAGCGCGAAGGAGTCTATACAAAATAAGAAATTTGCAAGGCAACTAAGAAAATGCATTCACAAAAGTAACTCATAATTAAGACAGGCCCTACCAGCCCATCTAGGATGCAGAGATAGGCAAGTCGTTGCCTGGAAGAAGTCCATCTGTTCTCCAGCACATTGTTGCCGACTCCTGGCCTTTGCTAATATGAATTCGTTGTACTTGCAGATGACATTTGAGCTGGACATCTATTTTGGAACTAAATTTGTCAAGGTTAGTATTATAATTATTTATTATTAAGAAAAGAAAACAGTTCCAAGTCAAGCTTTTCAACACGGTACATCAAGAAATTAGTATATTATATTATATTATTATCTTATAAAGGGTATCTAATGGTGGCTGCCAGCTTAAGGACTGGTCTTTGTATCCGTGAGCCACTTGCATGCATGTGTGTCTGTAATCTTCGTTATAATCGTACATACATATATATTTGATATGCTTCAGCAAACACCTGCAACGTCTCAACAACAATGAGAAATATTGTTAAGTAAACTGCACAAAAGAGCGAAACTGTTTGAGGAACAAGAGAGTGAACGGTGGACGTGTTTTTGGTGCATTAGCGCCAACTGCGTTGCCTCATTCCTTCAGTTTTATCCATCCAACAACCTACAGTTTACACATTATTGTTTATATTCGGGTTTTGCCCTTAGTTGTTATGACTATTCTTGTGTGTTTCTGTATGTGTATATGTTGTGTTCCCTTTTTAATGCATGGGAATGACTTGCTCACGGCACGGAATCAGCATTTGCATCAAGTCAGGATGCAGAGCGCCAGTTGCTGCACTTTCGCCATCATTAACCATCACACAACATAGCAGCAGACCCAGCTTTATCCTCAGTCTGAGCCTCTGCTTAAGCCTTGACTTTTTAGCCAGTAGATTCATGCAAGCTGCAAATCATGGCAATTGCCATTGGCCAACTCGAAAAGTGCTTATTTTATTGTTGGATCGTGGCACTTGGCTGATATATAAGCCATTGAAACTACAAAATGAATATTAATAATGCGAGCTGTTTGCTTGGCCTGGCCTACATGGCGTATGCATAACATTTCCATTAGACAGCCATCGTTTATCAATTTGCTGGTCACATAAATCAGTTGTCAGAGAACCGAGACGCGAAGTCGCCTTAAACCCAATTAACCCATTAGTGGGATGCGACTTCCAATTTTATGCAGCTGCCTAGAATGCAATTAAAAGATGCGTCCATTTGGGAAGACATCGCCACCCCCGCGCGCTCTGTTCTTTGGCTTCGCCTCAGACAGCTTTACTGCACTCACATTTAATTTTAATGTTCGCGAGGATGCTTGCAAGGAGCGCCTAAGAAGAAGTGAAAAAAGGATGAGGATGACTATGAGGTACAGGACTAGGACGAAAACGACGAAGAGGAAACTGAAGATGAAGAAAGTAATAACTGCGCATTGCCATTATTTATGTTTATGTCCGCACTACATCATCTTCAAATGTCCAAGAGCCATGTCTTGCTCTACTCCCTAAAGGCCATAAAAAACAAGTGCCGGCGGACAAGTTGTGTGCAGTTGTAGTAACGGCAAATGTCTAGATTGTAGTTTTGGTAAGGCTCAGAGCGGTTTAGTGGTTAAATAGTTGGTGCGGCGCACATTGACGACGTTTAACTACCTCATTTTGAGTGCAGTTGAACTAATTTTCTACGCCAACGTTAATCCTGTAGAAACGGTGTGAGAGAATTTGTTTTGCATCCGCCCTGCCCTGAATGGAGTCCTTATACGCAAACTACAATAAGTTCCTGACTGTGCAAATTTAAACAATCCAACGTATACAGAAACAAGTAAGAAAGCTACAGTCGAGTTTGCTCGACTGTAAGATACCCGCCACCCAATTTTACCATCAAAATATTATATTTATATAATAGTATAAAAATATACTAAAAAAAAATATACTAAAAATACCAAAATAATATATCAAAATTTTCTTTGTTCGAAGTTATTAGCTTGGCGGCACTTTAGTTGGTTTATTGAACACCATTATTATGTCGCGGAGTGTCATAGCAACTAGCTAGGCAGCACTAGCAGTTGCACGTGGTAACGCCTTATAAAAGTAATATCTTAATAACTTCTGTGTTTTTTATCCGATTGTAACCAAATTTGCAGAGATCATTAACATGGTGATTAGTATTGTGCATACCAAAACTGAACGTTCTAGGTTTAAAACGACGCTTGCAATTCGGTTTTATTCGATTTACGGGGGCGGGAGGGGGCGTGGCCAAAATCAAAAACAAACTTGATCTGCGTGCAACAATAAGACATACTGTCGCGAAAAATTTGTTGCTCTATCTCTTATAGTCTCTGAGATCTAGGTGTTCATACGGACAGACGGACAGACGGACAGACGGACATGGCTATATCGTCTCGGCTGTTGACGCTGATCAAGAATATATATACTTTATGGGGTCGGAGAAGCTTCCTTCTGCCTGTTACATACATTTTCGGTCGGCACAAAGCCATAATACCCTTCTACCCTTTGGGTAGGCGGGTATAAAAACAATGTTAATTCAAATCAAACTGTAGACGCACTCGAATACGAGATACACTAGTCTCTACACTGTCTTGATATACCCCAATTTTAGTTTACAGCTATGGACCACCTCAAGTCAATATTAAGCTCCCATTCACTAGTGATCACCAAGTCTAATCTAACCACCGAAATATACTATTTTATATCATTAATACAAAACTAATCAGATGCAGCGTTTCATATACTCATATTCCATATGAACGATAATACAAAATGACGAGCAGAGGAGAAGAGAGGTATAATTAAGAGAAAAGTTACATTTGTAACTAATTCGGCTCTTGTTGGCCGTTTTTTATTTATTTATTTTTTTAGATATTATTACCATTGTTTGACAAATAGACAAATAGACAAAAATATAAAATACGGTCGGCGCATAAAAGTTACTACTGCCCAATGGTTACATACATTCCAAATTATTTGGCTATTTGCCCTCTTTTAAATTGACGACATGATTAGCCGCAATGTTTTGGGGCCTTTGTCTCGGAGATTACATGTACGTGGCGTTGAAGGGCGTTCATCTAAAGTATGAACAAATGAAATCTGTTGATTGTGTTGTTATAGCCTGTGCAATTTATATTTCTCTTTTACTACTACTATTAGCAAAATTGATTTCATTTAACTTACCCCTTTTATCTTACAAGTCACGAACTGCTTTTGCAATTTACATGCAACGACCGCTAGATGGTGCCAACGACACGTGTCAATAGCTCTTGAAGCAGGAATTTGAATTTGAATTTGTAGTTGAAATTTTATGCGCTTGCTAAAAAACATATGCAATCATTTTGAATATATACATTTCAGAATTTGTACAGTTTTTATTGAAAGTGACAATTTGCTTATTGTAGATAATTACTTATTTTTAGATTGCTCTTTAACTAATATTTTAAATCCCGTTCATTGCTGTTAACCAAATTATAACTTGATTTAATTGAGATTTATTTCTTACGTGTTTAAGCAATTAAAATACTGTAATTGTGTTGATTTTTAATTACAATTTAGTACTTATAATTTTGAAATTATGTTAACTTCAGTTATTGATCTCAAAGCAAACTAACATAAATTTGTATCTTGGTGCAATTTTGAATACCCTATTGCGACTCGTAATTGTGTATTCTGGCATATTGATAACATTCATTTACTCTTTTATATAAAACAGTTATACATACACAATCATATTATATATAACAAGTAAGAAAGCTACAGTCGAGTTTGCTCGACTGTGAGATACCCACCACCCAATTTTACCATCAAAATAAAATTCAAAATATAATTCAAAAATATACTGAAAAAATACTTTTAAAAATATACTAAAAATACCTAAATAATATATCAAAATTTTCATTGTTCTAAATTATTAGCTTGCCGGCACTTTAGTTGGTTTATTGAACATCATTATTATATCGCGGAGTGTCATAGCAACTAACTAGGCAACACTAGCAGTTGCACGTGGTAACGCCTTATAAAAGTAATTTCTTAATAACTTCTGTGTTTTTTATCCGATTGTAACCAAATTTTCAGAGATCATTAAGATGGTGATTAGTATTGTGCGTACCAAAATTGCTTGAAAACGCTGGAAATTTGTTTTTTTTTTATTTACGTGGGCGGAAGGGGGCGTGGCAAAAATCTAAAACAAACTTGATCTGCGTGCAACAATAAGACACTATCCCGAAAAATTTGTTGCTCTATCTCTTATAGTCTCTGAGATCTAGGTGTTCATACGGACAGACAGACGGACGGACGGACAGACGGACATGGCTATATTGTCTCGGCTGTTGACGCTTATCAAGAATATATATACTTTATGGGGTCGGAGATGCTTCCTTCTGCCTGTTACATACATTTTCGGTCGGCACAAAGCCATAATACCCTTCTACCCTTTGGGTAGGCGAGTATAAAAATATATGTGTGCATACCATCAATGTATAAAGTCCTATTGTGTTATAAATATTCATAAAAGCTCGCCTTTTTTGTTTTGTGGTATTCTCGTCTATACCTAAAGCCCTGATTTCTTGAATTTCACTTTGTTACTGCTCTGTTCTTACCAAATACCTAACCAATATGCACGCCCACCCTATTCGCCTTCTGCACTACTGACACCGCAAACTATGCTCCTAATGCCGCTCTGGCATAAATTTAAAGTAGCAGCTGCGGTTTTTTGGTGCTCCCAGCGCTCGCTTGATATTTGCACGTACGCAAGTGGGATGAGCGGAAAGAACTGGAAGGCCGAGATGCTTACATGTCACGGTGATACTAGCGACAGACGCAGTAGCAGTAGTAACAAAATGACCGAGTCCAGGCTTTAAACCAAAGCATTTTATGCTGCTAATTGATTTTTCAAACTATACTTTGTATTTTGTTACTCTGCGCATTTGTTTGGCGATCAATTAACGGGAATTTGTATTTTATCTAAAAACACTGTTGCCACACTCACACAAAAAAATAATAATATGTTAGTGACTACTTTACTATATTTATCGCATTCTGAATACAAGTTAGAACAACTTCATCATAATCATAGCCAGCCTCCAATCTTTAGTCTCTAAAATAACAAGTTACTTATTGTATGTTTGTATTCATTGCCGAGTGCTAAATAAACAATCTGGTAAAACAAATTATTTACATTCTATGATAACATTCTTTTATTACATCACTCAACATTGATCTTTGAAATCAATCGTCTACACTAGTACGTTTGCTTAATGGCTGTCATCATAGCAAATAAAAGTGTTTAAATTTTACTTACTAGGCAAAATTATAAACCTTGAGTTTCAATTATGGGTTGATGCTTATTATAAGGTAATAACAAAATAGAATATCTTTGGCACAAAAATGTTTATTTGTTCAAAATTCAATTTTATATATAACTTCATCTTCTTCTTATGTATGTTAAGTTTCACCAATTTAATTTAAGCCATTTAGAGAGATATTTGTTGTTCAACTTTTTTTCACGGAACTTAGCTAAAATAAAAACGTGTAAGGCTTCAACCGTTTCGGTTTCGTTGGGAAACTTTAAAGCCTTCATCGATTAACTCGCTGAACTAGACTTACAACAATTATTGGTTGCTCAATGAGGCTGTTCGTATCTGTAGTTACTTACATGCACAAGTATGTTACGTATGTACGTATCTTAAATTACAATCATTATTGTGGAAGGCGGGTTCATAAAACTTGATGAATCTCGGATGGATGCATTATGCATGAGTTTGACCACAGATATGGTCACCGACTTGGGCAATAACAGTCTCCATCAGGTTTCAAGGTCAAGAGGCAAAAGCCTGAAGTTTATATTAAAACTGCATTGAATTGCAAACTAAAACCGGTTTTTGTGACCGCGGAACTTACTTCTTCTTGTTTTGGAGATTCTTCATCTTATGTAGCTTATTTCGTAATACAACACAAAGAAAGCGATTCAAGTTTGACATTGAATTGTAAATGTATGCTTTAAAAACAAGTAGGAAAGTCACACTCGAGTTTGCCCTACTGTGAGATACCCGCCACCCATTTTTACTGAATGCAACAAAAATTAGGATCGACCACCAAAATACTCAATATTGTCGAGAAAAAAACTAAGAATATATTAAAAAATCAACCAATAAATATATTATATATAATATATATATATAAATATACCACGTTCACAATTATTAGCTTAGTTGTACTTTATTATGTATATGCCTTATGAGTGCCTTTTGCCTGTTACTCACAAATCTCGTTGGCACAAAATTAAAATACCCTTTTACCCTACTGACAATACACAGATATGTACATACACAAGTAATGAGCCAATGTTCGTGTCAATGGTCAGTTTTGTAGCTTTTCTGTAGTTGTAACAGCTTCTCTACCTCCGTTTCCGCTGCTGTAAAAAATTGTCATATTTTTACTTTATTATCGCAGTTTAATGCTTTTATTTTTTTATATATTTGCCGAAACATCGCCGCATTACGTCACTTTCACTGTACTATACTTTGTGGCTTAAGACACACTTTAAATTTATTTTAGCTTCTGTCCACATTGTTGATGCTCCTTGCTCAGCTGACGCTTCTCTTACTGCTGCTTCTACTTAAGTTGACTGTTTGTTATTTGTAGGTACGAAAAAACAAACTGCAATAAAAATAGTCGTACTTCAATTTATGGATACATGAGGGTCTCATTTTCTTATTTGATTAATATACTCGTTTGCGGATTTGTGTGGCTCTTTTAGTGTGTTTCGTATAATTTGTCTGTTTATATAGTCAAACCGAGTTTTTAGTTCAAGTCCACCACTTGATTCCTGATATCTTTTGTATAATTTACATATGTACATATCTGTATAATTTACATCCAACAATATATCTAAAAGCAACCCCGATAATGGGGTTACCTGTCAGATATTGATGAATTTATCATTTTCTATCAACCAAATGCAGTAAATTTTTATGGAAATCTCATCAACTCTAAAACATTAGATGCATATGTACACTCACTTTGTATTTTAATTTTCAGATTGTCATATAATATAAATATAACATAACATAATATATTGTATTTCGTGATAAAAAATTGGAATATATGTTATGTGCTCCAGTCAAAGCACCGTTTTACTTTTCTTTTTTGTCAATTTTATTTTACAGTTCAATAATTTAATTACTTCATCATAGACCTGAATAAGTTCAAACTGGACTAAATATCTACCATCGTCAATTCGCAATGGAAATAAATTAACATCAATATACCCATGTTCTACGTAATAAAAACCTGGCGTTAGTGGGCAAGATATTAGAAATGTAGGTGGCATTAACGATTCACCCTGAAAATCATCTAAAGTTATATTGCGTAGAGACTCAAGGGTTTTGCAGAAATCTAAATTTTTCATTTTCACCATCTCAACAGTATTTTTTCCGCCAGGCACAACGTCCAGCTTACGAGCAAAGATATGCATGAGCAATTTTCCTGGAAAATTCTCCCTAACGGTCATATTATAGTTGAGAGCCTCCATATTTTCAATACTGTAGCTGACAAATATGTCATTGGGGACAAACGACTTGGAGTAGAATTCATCATATTGAAGGTTGACCTAAACACAGCAAATGTTGTTATAATTTTAAGTTAGTGGATGCTCTTTTAAAACTTACACTGAGGACGAAAGATGTAGTCCAGACTAAAACAAATAAATGTTGATATGTATTCATAGAGTACTATTGTAATAACTGGAGTTTTAAAGTAGATAATAGATGGTTTTGGAGTATTTAAGTCATACCACATTGCTCTACTTAATGGTTTTGGTCGCTAACTGTTTACTAATCGCTCTAAAGCTCGCTAGATTTTTATCAGCTTATTTGTATTTTGAGTCTAACCACGCTTTGTGATTTGTGTTCAACAGTTAAATAATCACTTTAAAATGTTTATGTGTTAGGCAATATTCTTTCTATATAGGTAAAGGTCACTAGGGTCTTAACCGTATAATACGAGTTTACAAATAAAGTTTCACCACCATTTACTGCCAAAAATATAACGGAGTATTACGCATGTCTATATCAAATTTGAAATCATTTGCACAATCTCAACTATCTTTAAATTGTCAACATGTGCAAATAATTCGTATTCGGCGAACAGAGGGGCATATACAAAAAATTACAATCCCATAGTTAACACAACACAGATAGGATGAGAGCGGAGCCAAGTGACCACGCCCTTTTGTAGCATTATATTTTGCGAGCTAATTGAATTGCCCATGGGCACAAAACGGGTTAACAATGACATCAAGTGGGACTGGTAGACGTACCGACGACAAATACTGTAACTGTGACGGTGACTATGTCGATGACTTTGACTTGATCAAAATCTATACATGTAATGTGATGTCTAATCGCTCGAAAATAAGCAAACCATAGAGTGTTGTAACTCGATGGTTTTTTTTAGGTATATGTATTTGCATAAATATTTAAACTTATCTACGATGCGGTGATACATTCAGCTAACATATGTTTGCTCTTCACTCAAATATGCTTACTCATCATGTGGTATGCGATTTCAATACACTAATTTATTTAGAGCTACTCATAAATCTAGTTTTACTTCCGTACATTCAACTGCACTGCATTTGTCAACGTGTATTATGCAAATTTGAAATAACTAAATAACTTTAGTAAGCAAATACCAAAAAAAAAAAAAAAAAAAATGTTGACCTCTATTTTATTTTTGTTGTTGCTTTGCCTATTTTATAAGCCCAACCCAAAAATGTTTTTCTTTAATCTCGTATTGATTTAACTATTGGATCTTTTAGCACGATGGCTATTAGAAGTGCTAAATATAAGTATATTGTGATGTAGTTTTCGAACAGATTTGTTTTATATGAGTCTGAGTTATTTGAGTAAATTTTTGTTTACCTAATATGGGTTAAAATGGTTCAAGTAACTAACTTTAACTTTAAAGATGCAAAATACAATTTGTTTAATTAAGCGTCAAGTCATAAGATGGCAATATATTTTGGGCTGATACATACTTTAATTTCGATTTCAGTAATTTATTCCTATTTATTACTATTTACTCTATGGAGCTTTTTCATCTTAGGGCAGATTAAGTTTTTTCTCTTAGCTTTAACCAATGCAAATAATTACAGGGGAGTTGTTGATTTTTTGATTTGATTTGATTTTTTTGTTTGCCATTCAAATATGTGGAGGGCTAAAAGACTGTAAGTCATCTGCAATTTTTACCAGTTTTTCTTTTGGTTTATTTTCTGTTGACCAGACTCGTTTTTTAATGCACCTTTGTTTATGTATCGGTGTTTCTGGCTACTTGGCCAATACAGCAAGACCATGTGTAGTTTACATATGACATTATCATCAGTTGAAGTGCCTAACTTGTGACGAAGGTAACTCTTGGATATAAAAGCCACCAGATATGTGACTACTAGGTGCAGTCATTTTTTGAATTAAACAACTCAACAATTGCCTCAAGTTACCTACGCATATCCACAGTCAGAATGAAGTTTATTGTACTGGTGAGTTTCCTGGCGTTGCCTTTGACTTTACTTGACCTTTGCCAATCAATTCCGATCCTTTGCATTTTACAGGTAATTTTCTTTTGCCTTGCGGCTGTAGCTTTTGTGGACTCGGTGCCCATCGATGAGACTTTGCAGGGTGACAATATCTATAGCCAATCGGATGTGCATAATCCCCAGGACCCTCAAACAATCTTTAAATTGAAAAAGCTTAAAAAGCTGCTGCTTGGCTAAAGTAACAAGGTTTAATCATCAAACATATTGACTCTAGTCTATGTACAAACCACACACATAAAAAACTGGGACTTAACCTCTTCACTTTTGCATAGGCACGGCGCTGCTTTTAATCCTTCCTGGAGATAAATTCAATTCGGACATAATCCAGCATTTTCATCAATGTAACCAAATAAATATATATTGTAAAATACAAACGTCAACTATTGCTTTTATTTTATTTTTTTGAGCTTTTTGTTTTTATAACCCATGGGTTAGAAACGACTTATAACTTGGTGCAAACCAAAAAAAATGTATATAAATGTATATAGCGTCAACAACCAAGGCTATATAAGAAATAAGGCTACCAAATTTGCCGACAATACTTATATTTGTTTTGTATTTGACCCCTCCACTCAAAACGATAAAATCTTAAGTTAAATCAAAAATTGGGTTACGATCGGATAATAAACATGGAAGGTATTTCCAGTTAATAGAAGTAAGGTTTTTTGTTGTTTTGTTTTGTTATTAATGCCATAGAAAAATTGAATATCAGCAATTTTGAACTAATCAATTTTTAAAGCTAAAAACTGACCGTAAGCAAACGAGATTTTCATATATATATTCTTCACGTTGAACTTGAACTTTATTTTTCAATCCGGGATAATTATGGTTACCGGATAATCGAAGTCGTGTACATAATAAAGCTCCTCATTTTGAATGTTTATTTCGATTTTTATTTTGCAGATATAGATATTTTTATGAATTCAATATGCTGGTGCCCATACTCAACATTTAAACATGGTCTAATTTTAAAACAAATAAGATCTGAATGCAATGCCAAGTATTTTTGCCTTGACAGTTGACAGTTTGGCATAAAATTGATATATAACGTCAGCTTTCTATTCTGATCTATAAAACATATATTTTATATATGTTCGAACATGTCTCCTTGTACCGATTAAATTCATTTACGGTTGTCGCTGATACAGAAATTGTCTGAATAACTTAAGCTTAATCAATAATTCCGCTTGTATCTGAAAAGCCTTTTAGACAACTGAGTGTAAAAAACTCACATGTCGATTTGGATTATTATATCAAAATTAATTGAGGAATAGATTCAGATGCTAAAAATTAATTGTTTTTTATTAAGAATCCGCTTAAACATTAGACACATAGTATGCTTAAAATTTAATTATAACATATTTCGGTTCAGTCCAATATTAACCCAGGAACAGGAGTTTCTTGAGCAGCTTTAGTTTTAGTAAAAAGGATTGATCATCAATTGGATTGACAGACTCGCTGCCAGGACCCTCAATGCCTTCTGGTATAGCTTCCTCCAACGGCTTAGCATAAGTTACCATAAAGCAGACGACAAGGCAGACAAACAAGATCTGCAAATAAGTATAATACACAATTAATAGAATGTTATCCATATAATCTGCAGTGAGGTGGACGCACATGTACGAATTTCATGGTGAACAGCTACTAAGTTGGCACTTCCTTCAATGACCACAAAAAGTTTATTGATGATCTCGAGTTTCACGTTGTCGAACTTGCACTGAGCATAGACTTTGCCAGCCGTCTATTTATATGTGTGTTCCGAGTCGATTTGAGCTGTGCGCAGGCGCTCGTCTTTCGTAGAAATTAAAACAACACATTGTCATAATGCATACTGTAAAAGTTCGTGTATCACTCGACCGCGAGCACAACAATAAATTTGTTTGGACTATTAAATGTGATTTTAATGTTCCACGCAAGGTGCTCATGCATGTGTAAAAATAAAGAATAAAGCAATTCCAAACCATACTTTTTGGTTGAATATGCTTGTATTGCTAGCTCAACGCTAAATTCTTTTGTTGATTGACATATCGTTGTGGTTTTTCGATATTTTATGTTTCCTTAGTTATAAGATATCTCTGTTTATTTTGACCATTAGCTGAAAGCTGTCGCTGACTGTGCCCCGCTCTCACCTAATAACTATTAGCAGTTTTTATAGTCGCTTGACCTCAGTTTGAAATTTGATTGTTTATAATTATAAACTTTCAACATATGCATAAGAATTGAGTGATAAATATTTAATATATAGATTATCAATTTATGGTTGTTGAACTATATATAATTATTTACTCAACACACTCTTAATATCAATATTTTTTAAAATAATTTCCAAATTTTAATTTAATTTTTTTAAATATATTTTTTGCGGACACATTTTAATTTAGGTGAGTAGTCTTCAATGAGGAGAAGAGCGATCAAAATTAACAATGTTTCAACTGTAAGTATATGAGCTCTGAAAGATAAATATATTAAAAATAATTACATATTTTGAAGAGCAAAATTATGTTGACATAAAACAGAGGAACGAACAACTTTGCATTTACGAAATAATACTCTGTTAGTTAACAGTAATAAAATTGTTAAGAAGCAATCGATGCCATTAACAGTGTGACCATTGTATATGAAATTCTTTTTGGTATGTTAATGTTGAAAATTCCGATAGCTCTTTCTTGGTATATTTCGAGCATTAACTGGCAATCCCTTACCATTCTTCATTTCACCTCATTCATATGAAAAGAAAGCTGAATCGTTTATCATTTGTGTATGTTTTTTAAAGCTTGACATGCGAATGAAGTAAACAAATGTTCTAGAGGGTCGATAGTTTTATAGGAAAACAACGAAACAAAAACACGCGCCATGTATTGACCTAAATTTTCTCAATATTGCTTGTTAATGTATTAAGTGTACCCAGCCGAACAAGTAATTATTGAATTAAATTTTTCGGTATATTTTTGAAAGAACAAAAGTATATTTTGAGTTGCGGTCACATTTGTCAAAAAGCAAACAAAAAAGGACAAAAATTAGACAATAAAAACACTTGACCAAATTAAGACAAAATTCCAAATACTCGAGATACGAAACTATAAAGTAACACCACATTTTTGGTAATAAGGATAATCAAGCCGTTGCGAAAATGACTGGTTCATTTAGTGTGAAGCTGAAATCGAAATATGGTCATTTTATAGTAAATGACCTTAGTGAAAACACAACTTTGGCAGAGCTGAAAACGCGAATAGCGCACGTAACGCAAATCAAGGAATCTCAGTTGCACGTGCTTGTTGGTTATCCTCCACGGCCACTAGATCTCACTGAGCAACATCAACGAAATTTAGTAGCTGCTGGCATTAAAAGTGGTGAGACTCTGATTGTAGAAGAGAAGGCGGCGCCAATGGATTGCTCCGCTAATGTTTCGGACGATGAAGCACTAGCGCGACGTCTGCAGGCTGAGGAGGATGCGGAACATTTGCGACAGGTGACAACACAAACCAACGCTGAACTCAGCGCTGGTGAGATTGCTGTTCATAGCAATAACGATAACTCAGCCATACCCGTGCCGCCGCCCACTGAAGCGGGTCCGAATGGAGACTTTAATGGAATATTATTGAAAAAAGTGGTGCCGGCAGACAATTCGTGCCTTTTCACAAGTATTCGGTTCGTGCTCAACGGTAAAGTGGATAATGAGGGTAGCGAAATGATGCGACATATAATCGCCCAAGAAGTAGCAGCCGATCCTCAGCAATACAATGACGCTGTTCTGGGTAAATCGAATGCCGAGTACTGCTCTTGGATACAAAAAGCCGATTCTTGGGGTGGCGCTATTGAAGTTTCTATATTGTCCAACTATTATGGTATTGAAATCGATGTTGTCGATATACAAAACGCTATCATTAACCGCTTTGGCGAGGACAAAAACTTTGGTTTACGGGTGTTTTTGCTATTTGACGGCATTCACTATGATCCGCTTTACATGGAGACGTCCCAGAGCGCTGCACCAGCTACCATATTTCCAGTTGAGGAGCTAGGCGTCTATCAACAGGCTGAACAGCTGGCTAACGAAGCAAAGTCTTCTCGCCAATTTACAAATGTGGACAAATTTAATCTTCGTTGCCTACAATGCGATCTAATGCTCGTCGGTCAAGCACAGGCCCAGCAGCATGCCAAAGCAACTGGTCACGCGAACTTTGGGGAAATTTAATACGTGCTGATCTTTGGCACCATTTATATTTTGGCTTTTATTATTTTTGCCTATTACATACTCACCACGTAGAGGTTGAGCCCTAGATTATCCAAATAAAACCAATTGCTTATTTAAAAACTCTTTAGCTAAATATTTGATAAATCTGTGGTTAATTTATTTAAATCTTTTTAAACCCACCCAACTGTCACTTGATTTTTGGCGAATAATAAAATTCCACTAATTTAACTTGTGTAAAACCAATATTTAGATTTTTGTGTTAAGATGCCCACGGCGGAGTCATGGCTGCAGGATTTTGCAGATACGACATAACCACTGCACTTACACTCAACATGAAGGAGGAAAGCACCTAGAAGAAAATTATATTTAAGAGTCAACCTTATGACTTATATTCATTATATTATTATTCCACGACTTATATTCACCTGTTTGGCGTCGTCACTGGCCCGTGAACTTGAAAAACTAATGCAAGAACAGTAAAGTGCAAACCAAGCACACCATTTAAGCTATGTAAAGCAATTGTTATTAATTAAAATAGACAAGATAGAAAGATAGAGTTACCTTCATCATAAGGCCACACATAGAAAAAATCATTCCAAGAATGTTCATATAATCCGGCATCATATCCTCATTGGCGCCCCCACTTTGTCCTTGATTTTTAGGTGCTTTATAACGAATTATCTTATCTTTTCGACGTGGGTCTATAGTGATACTCATTGTTAATTTAATTAAATTTAGGTCTAAATGAGTGAAAAATTTTAATTTTATTTTATCGCAGGGAATGTTAACGTTGCCACAATTTCTCGAATCAGCTGTTTATCATTCACAAAATACGCATGTATGAGAATGTTGAATTTTATTTTTTCTTGTTCTTACCAATTATTCAGTGATTGCTTTGGAAGACGCTATATTATATAAAAATTTGGAAAATTGTTGTAAATAACAATGGCATTGCGATACTTACATTTTGCATTAATAACGGGCACACGCCGCTTTAAGCAATATACACCTAAACCGTATACGTATTACAACAAAACATTCAGTTCTCAAATAGATTTCTTAATATTGCGTTGGGAACAAAAGCGCCCGCTGCACGTGCGTATTTCAGATCAGGATGCCAATCTTGAAAACAAAAGGCAGGCAAACAGAGACTCAAATCCATTTTATGATAATAAGCATAATAAAAGCACAACAGCCGTGACCACATCTCTTTTAAAAAAGAAAACAAATAATGTGGAAACAAAAAGAGAATCTGTACTCGACGTTGGCAATACAGAATTATTTGGAGATTCGAAGTTAATTGCAACGAACAAAGAATTTTTAAGCGACCATCAGGAAGAGGATTTTATAAGCAAACCGACGCGACACATAAAAAAACTACGTACTAAGGAATATGCGGCTTTGATAAAAGAGCACTTGAACAAGCATCGCATCAACGATGCCATTTCTATTTTAGAGGTGCGCATGCTTCGAGAAGATCGTGTGAAACCAGAAAATTACATATACAATTTATTAATTAGTGGGTGCGCAAAGGCTGGTTATACGCGAAAAGCATTTAGCCTTTACACCAAGATGCGGCAACGTGGTCTCAAAGTTACTGGTGGCACTTATACTTCCTTATTTAATGCTTGTGCCAATGCTCCTACCCAGATTGATGGTTTAGCTAAGGCAAATCAACTTCGTGATAACATGAACGAGAAAGGTTACGAACCAAATATTAAAAATTATAATGCTATGATCAAGGCTTATGGTCGCTGTGGAGATGTTCAAACAGCCTACATGTTGGCAGATGAAATGCTTGAGCGAGAGCTTCCGTTAAATGCTGATACTTTTAACTTTCTTCTTCAAGCCTGCGCAAGCAACGAGCATGAAGGCTTTCGATATGCTCTTCTGACTTGGCATAAAATGTTGAAACGTAACATATCTCCAGACTACTACATATTTAATTCCATGCTACGATGTGTGCGGGATTGTGGATTCGGAGATCTTAACAATATGCAAAATGTTCTTGATGAAATTGCATTGGGAGAATATTCGCGGAAAAAATTAGGGAATTCGGAAATTACTTCTGATGGTAATACAACGGCAATTTCTCCTAATTCTGAAGTTATCCAAGTGACACTATCAAGTGAGTTACCGGCGATGCCCAATCTACTGCTACGACAAGGAAAATTAGGGAATTTAGTAACGTTAAATGAAATAACACGTCCACATGAACGTTTTCTGCTGCTGGGTGGTCTAACTGGGTTTCTTGACCTAATGCTGATTTATAAAATAACGCCAGATATTAAATGCTTTACCACCATGTTGGAAGTTATACCACCTACTAATGCAGCAGAAAAGCAGTTGTTAAGCTTTGTTCGAAAAATTGGCCTAAAGGCTGATATTGATTTTTTTAATATACTCATTAAAAAGCGATCTATGCGATTCGACTATGACAGTGCCCGCGAGGTTTTGACAATGATACGTACGACCGGATTGAAACCTGACATTGTTACTTATGGTGTATTGGCATTGGGCTGTTGCACCCAGGAACAGGCCCGCGAATTGCTTGAACAAATGCAAGCGGCAGATATACGCATGAACATAGCCATTCTCGGGGCTATGTTACGACAAGGCTGTGCCCAGAAATCCTTTACCTACGTTAATGAAATTATGCAGCTAAGTTTGGAAGAAAGTGTAAAGCCAAATGAAGCTTTCCTGCGACATCTGCACAATTTTCACAGAGGCTGCGCTAGAGCCATTGATGCCAGGGTGAGTATACTTTAGCACCAAATAAATGATTAAAATATGAATTTATATTGCAAAACAGCATCCATCAACTAAGACACCTGCTTTCAAGAAAGGTCATTCAAGATTCTGTGATAAATACCGGTTGTTTTACGAGGAGTATGATCTAACCGGCTTAAAACTCGATGATGCAATTAATAAACTAAAAGAACGGCCGTATGCACAGTACAAGGAAATATCTGTGTCAGGTATAGAGCCAACGAAACATGAAAAAGTAAAACATAAAAGTAAATTGCGAAAATATATTAAAAAAATTAAAATAGACGAGCTCAAGACCGACTCAAACCACCCCAAACAACTCATTTAAAATAATATAATAGTAATTTGTAAAAAGTTGATCATTTTAATTAAAGTTTTCATTAGACATATCTAACCGATCATTGTGCGTTTGCGACCACGCGTTCGCACTTCATCAAATTTGGCCAAAATTACTTCCTCATCATTTCCACAATTCTTGCGATATGCTGCTAGTATGTGCTCAAACATATATTTTTGTTCACTGTGAGTGCTTAGCAGAGCTCGCTCAAGCACGTATAAGTCTACACCCTTATCCTCTGCCGCCTGATTATAGTGACTTAGTCCAAAGTCTATGAAAATAACGTCGTAGCCGTTCTTGGATTCTAGATTTGGATTGATTAGTATATTCGATGTGGTTAAATCGCCATGTATTATGTTGTTGGCGTGCATTTGACCAATTATTCCGCCGACATGTGTGCATAGTTCAAGTAACACATGTTTTGTCCTTTCTTCGTTAGACTCTGCAACTGTGTTTTGTATAAACTTTTTTGCTGTTTGAGCGTTGCCAAAGTACTCCATGTATATTTTATGTGTGTTTAAATCTGAATGTAATATGCGGGATGCAAGGATGCCAGCGGCTAGACACCGTCCTGATGCCTTAACTTCCGCCTTCATGCGCTGCCGCGTAATTTGGGAATCCAATTCCGGATGTCGATATTTCTTAATAAAACGTTCCTTAATCAAACATGATTCACCCTTAAAATCGCCTAGATAAAGACGTCCCTCTGCACCTTGTTTTATTATTTTTATTGACATATTGAATTCAAGAACAAATTATGAACTTATTGTAGTTATTGCGGCCCCGAGTTCATACTACATTATTTTTACCATTCACCTTATGATGCCAGTCACACGAAGACCCCAGAGTTGATTGTGAAACAGCTGACTTTGTTTTGTTATTTAGTATTGGTACTGTGATTCATTCTTTTGTTCGGACGTTAAAAATTTATTAAAATGTTTAACATATTCGGCAAGAAACCTAATGTTAAGGATCAACAACGCGAAAATGATCGTAGCCTTCGTAAAGCAACACGTGACATTGAAAGAGAGCGACGAAAATTAGAGGAAGAGGAGAAGAAACTGGAGTCTGAGATTAGACGTAATGCAGCCGCTGGAAACAATGATGCATGTCGTGTTTTAGCGAAGCAACTAGTGGAAATTCGCAAGCAAAAATCGCGCAGTTACGCTGCTGCTGGTAAAATACAATCCATTGGTTACCAAAATAAAAATATGGGTGCAAACATAGCCCTGGGAGAAGCCATGGGCACAACGGCCAAAACAATGGCTAGTATGAATAAGGTGATGAGACCTGAGGCAATTGCAGGCACATTGCGAGACTTTCAACAGGCGAATATGCGAATGGAAATGACTGATGAAATGATAAACGATACACTCGACGACATGCTAAATGAGTCTGACGATGAGGAGGAATCCAATGATGTAGTAAACAAGGTTCTTGATGAAATTGGTATCGAAATTTCTGGAAAAATGTCTAGCATACCAGCCACAGGTTCTGGCGATCTGGAGAGCAGCGGTAAACGCACCGAAAAAGACATTGCAGATCAGCTGGCAAAATTGAGGTCTTCATAGTTGTTATTGAATTCGAATTCATATTTTTCTTAAACCCTACCAAAACTTTATTTTAAATTTTGTAAAACATATGTTATACGTAGGCAATAAGACATAATAAATAAGTACGCTTGAATATTTCTAAAGGCGCGCACTCATACCGCCAGAGGCGACAATAGATTCACCAGTTATATATCCAGCATCATCAGATACCAGAAATGATGTAACTCCAGCCATTTCTTCACTAGTACCAAGACGACCCATAGGAATCTTGCTGAGAGCTGCTTCATTTGCAGACTCATTTTCGTACAGAGCTTTGGAGAATTTCGTACGAATTATACCAGGAGCCAAGCAATTTACGCGTATTCCCTCTGGTGCCAAGTCCTTAGCCGCTGCCTTGGTCAATCCAATCAGCGCTGTTTTGCTCACGGAGTATGCACCGAGAAGCTGTAAATGAAGTAAGCGTGATAGGTTATGGGTAAAATAATAAGTTGCAAGCTAACCTCAAATGCATCGTACCCCGCAACCGAGGAAACAAAGACAATGCTAGATCCCTTTTCCTGCCGCAGATATGGAAGTGCCTCCTTAGCCAACATAAATGAACTTTTCACATTCACGTCAAAAATTTTATCCCACACCTTCTCATCGCATTCAAGTACTCCTCCCACAGCAGGATTTGTAGCGGCGTTACTTATTAAAATGTTGAGCTTGCCATACTTACTGATGGTCTCCTCGAAAAGCAGCTTGCGATCCTGCGGTTCGCTCACATGGCACTTGAGTCCATGTACATTAAGATTCAACTTGCGCAGCTCAGCAAGTGCATTGTCCACATTTTTTTGCTTGCGGCTACTGATTACAACGGCTGCGCCATCCTCAGCCAAACGCTTTGCTATTGCAAACCCGATGCTGCATATATAATTGCATTATAAGTGTGCCATTATATAAAATATTTTGTATAATACTCAAATGTATTTTTCAATCTCAACTTACCCATCTGTAGAGGCGGTAACCACAGCCACTTTTCCTGCTAAACGCTTCATGCTATTGGAAGTCGAACTTTGACTGGCGTTACCACTGGACATTCGTTTGTGGCAGAAGTTATGGCTGGCTTTCTCGACATTGTTGTTGTCTTGATTAAAATTTCTAATCGTTGTCGTGTTGGTTGTAGAAGGAGTACTTTGGACTTGACTTCCAGTCAAACTAGTAGTTGTGGAGCTAAAATTACTTTTTAAACTCCTGTTAATACATTTTTTTGTAAACTGTAACATATTCCGAATATTTTATATTTATATCGTATTTTAATATATTTTGGTTAAGGTTTTCCCAATAGATATTTCAGTTAATATTATTTCTCGCGAACTTCCAATGGTAACATTTGTTTATTGGTACTTATATGGACATTCACCACGAAGCTCTTTTCGATGGCGCACTTTTTGAATTACAATTTTCACTTTGTTAACATTTTAGATGTTCATTGCTTATTATATGTATACTTTACTCCATGAAAATTAACTAAAATGTTACATAAATTTGATTTCACTTTGTGTAGTTAGACAATACATTTGAAATAATGCTAGTCGGTTAAATAAACATATCTAGACATGACGGCGATGTCGTAATATGATAAATAAATATGTATATGATAAACTTGATAAACAAATAGTGGCTATTGGAGCAAATTGGAATAGCTAGGCGTGAACGTTGATGTGAGCAGTAGCACAACAGATTTCTGAACAACAACAATCTTATGTATCTATGTACATATGAACTCTTAATCTCAGCAGAAAGTGTGAATTACTGCGTATACCTTCGTTACGCATTCAGTTTTTATATATTCTGCTCTACTCCCAATCCACTGACAAGCAGTTAGTCGTTTCTAATAGCTCATAGGGCACAGATGGTCTTAAATTCCTGTAGTCTGGATCTGTTGACATATACCTACATAAGTAACGTGTTTTATATTCGCAATCAAAAAGCAAGCATGTGACATAAAAATACTCTTTAAATTCTTTTGACAAACAGAGCCAACAATTGGGAGATGAGCAGTCAAGCCAATGACATAGCGCAAGTTGCGCCAACACCACAGGATTTTAAAGCTCCTGTGTTTAAGGATACCAAATTAGTGCTCTTTTTTCATCCATACAACTTTTACTCGCAAAAAGTTAGTAGCCAATCATGTGATTCAAATCATGGACAGATTTTGCATATGTGTATATATATGTACATATTTATTTATGTACCTATGCTTAATGCTGTGTGGCGCGAACTCTAACCAAATGACACTGAATAACTAAAATAATCGCACCAATAGTCATTGTATTAGAAAATAGTGGCGACTTGTTGGTTTTCTTCACTTGACTCATTCAATGTATGAATACATACTAGTATTTACATCATATGTGGTATCATGCAATTTTCCAAAATTACAAACTAATAATAATGTAGATTTATTAACATTAACCATAAATTATATGAGTACATGGTTATAAGCTCACTTAATGAATCAATTTATCGAAAAAATTTATACATTTTTGCTTTTTGTCTAAAATGACCAATCCATCCATAACCATCCATATGTATTACATACATACACATAACAAGATAGTTATATTTTTTCTCAATTGTGGCATTTATTGTAGGTGCTGCTGGTACTTTACGAAAAAAATATAAAATTTACTCCATATATAGTCGACCTTTGTAACGGAGAACAATATTCTAACTGGTTTCTAAATTTGAATCCGAAAGGGGATGTACCAGTACTACAAGATGGTGTCCTTGTCATACCCAACTCGCTGCACATTATTAATTATGTAGAAACAAGATTTCGCGGAGGTAAATGATTTAATTTACTTAATACAGTATACATATGTAAGGCGTATAATGCATTTTCTCAAATAGAGGGGCATCCTCTTCTGAAGCCTTACAATCCAGATTCATTGCAATATGACCTGATGATGGATTTGGAGCGAACATTGTCGCGACTTCCAGTTGGCGCCCTCAGTTTGGGCTCTTTTATACACGATGATCTAAAACTGGTGCCAAAAGCTCCATTTATTGGACCTGTGCGACAATCGTGCCTGAGTATGTTTTTTAATTCGTTAGATCTTTGTATATATGGTGTCTTTTGATTTACAGAAAACAATGACAAAGTCCTGGAGTTGCTGCGTAGCTCCCTAAACGTTTTGGGCGGTCAAAACACTGCGTTAAAGCAGAAACTAAGTATTCAATTACGTCGCCGAGATCTGGTAGCTTCGCGCGCCGATTTTCAACGTATTCTTGATGCTGTGCGCAATACGCTGATTTATGTGGAGGATCAACTATCTAAGCAAACCTCACATGATGGTTGGTTGGATGGGGATATCTTTACACTAACTGATGTTAGTCTCGGAATACTACTGCAGCGCTTATATCAGTTGGGCTTCGAAAATTACTTCTGGGCCAACGGTAAATTGCTTTTAGTGGAGAGTTACTTTATACGTTTTAAGCAACGAGCCTCGTACCTAAAGCTAATGCCCAACAGTAATTTCGAAATACTAAAGGAAATGTGGAGTATGACGCCTACAAATTATAAGTTGGGAGCTACGGCCGGTTTCTTGGGTATGGCGATGTTCGCAGCGTTTGCACATAAGTAGGTGGTGACATTTGTTAATTGTTATTGTTTTATTATTATTGTTAAAGTTGGGCACATATAAACACAAACATAAGAACTCTTAAATCTACGAATCAACAATGCAAAAAATGGATTGCAGAAGTCACAAGGAAGAGGCGAATGACGTACTGCGATAGAACGCATGAATTCCCAATTGAACTATGATTTATAAACTGCGAACTGTGCCGTCGAGCAAGCCTCAAACCGCTCCTAATATCATTATAGAACATAGAAGTGTATAAAAACGTTTGAATTAAGTTCTATTTGTTTTTGCTAACCATAACCAGTTTAAAAAAATTCGCCTAATCATATACAATTCAATTCCTGTTTTGTGGTGGTTGGGTGATCAAATCCTTAGCTTCAACTGTCCAAGCCTGCTTGATGATGTTCACGCTTTTGCTGTTCGGCTTGCAACAAACTAGCAGCTGTACTGGCGGCCTTCACATTAGTGAACAGCGGCATGCCCATAAATGTGGGTATTTGCTGCTGGTGCGATTGGACACCTGACTTTCCATTTACGTTGGGATTCATTCTTAATCCAGCAGAAGACACCTGAGCGCCAACGGACGGTGAGCAGCTCGTTAAATGCGTTGGTCGCTTAAAAATGAAGATATCTCGTTGGTAGTGGAAAGAACCATTGCCAGGTGCCTCAGGTAATAGCCCGTTAGTTGGATACCAGAAGCGATACGTGAAGTACCATGTAAGAATGGCAACAATACCGCTGACTACTTTTTCAATCATACGATGATAGTAGAGCATCGTTCCAACAAGCATTATGTCCCATAGCAACTGAAGTGCAGCTATACCTATGAATAAGGTGCGAATAATAGGCGTAAGGCGGGTGTAGAGAAATTGTAGACTACGAATTTGTTCATCGTTTAGACCGCGAAGTGGGTTACTGCCAGTCGTCTCCGAAACACTGCGGTTGTGTAGTTCATTTCGTAGGTGCTCTTTAATAGTCTCCCACTTAATAATGGGACGCGCTTCCTCGATTAAAACCAAGCTAGAGTGTATAAGTATAAATGCGTGGCCGGAGATGTCGAAGCCTTGCCATAAATGACCTTCCTTAAGACAACTGGACTTGCTTGGATATCCTATAAATATAAATATATAATTCAACGATTAACAAATAATGATTATTACCACGCAATCTTACCCTTAGTTGTGCAACGACCGTATGAAGTTTCCACAATATTAAACAACTTAGTCCAGAAAAACCAGAAAAATGTGGCGATCATAATGCGAGGTAAGTGGTGTCTTAGCATACGTTTCATGTCTCCACAGGTGATCGTGTATGAGGTAAGCACAGTGAATGGTACCAAAAACAACAAGGTCCAACCCCAACCAACTTTGACAAAATATAAGTTGAATAAGTTGTCAGAACGGGCAAAGTACGTTTTAGGAAATGGTAAGAAATCGCCTATAAGCGAAATAATGAATAAACTTCCCAAATAAAGTGCCACCTTTAGATCTGTATTAAAAAATATGGTCTTTTTGCATAAATGTATGACACCCATTATAAGAATCTCGCGTATACTGGTGGGAGCAGCAGTAGGACGTGTACCGCGTGCCTCTGTCCGAGTTATATCAGGTCCACCAGGTCGAAAGTTCATGTTGGAACTATTGCTTTGACCGCTGCCAAGATTCGGTCGAAGCGGGCGTCGCTTTGTGGCCATAGCTACAGTGTTGCAGTTTTGCTACAACTATGTTTCGGATGCTATTATTTTTAAATTGCCAAAGTATGGAATACTACGTAGTTTTATTATTACCGTTTTTGGTTACGGTAAAAGTGAAAGCAAACGTAAATCAAAAAATTTCGAAGTAAGTACTTGTAAAGTTTAACAATTTCATAAAATCCAACTGTTATGATATTGAAAAAACTATTCACTTAACACAATAAATTTTCCTTGATTCTTGTCTTTGGTCGTGGTAAAATTTAACCAAAATATGCAGCTGTTGCTTCAGCTAAAAAATAGAATATTAGGTTAACGGGTGAGTGGCTGCATTAACACGGGAATGACAGTTCTGATCAGCTGTGCATAATTATGATCTAGTTCTTTGTTTAACCCGGCTCGGCTGTATCCACATCGGTCTCGCATGCAATTTAAAGCGAATTTAAATTGGCATGTACAATTCAGCCAAAAAGTTACAGCGTGTGCTTACTGCACGCGAAATACGAAAGACATTCATTGACTACTTCACGGTCAATCATGATCATAAGTTTGTGCGCTCCAGCCCGGTAGTGCCTTTTTGCGATCCCACTGTTGCCTTTGTGAATGCGGGTATGAACCAGGTAAATAATAATCATTCCATCCTTTCCCTTTGTCATATTGCCTTGTCTTAATTTTTGTCTTGCTTTAGTTCAAATCAGTTTTTTTGGGCACAGCAGCAGCTCCACATAAACGCGTTGTCAATTCTCAAAAATGTGTGCGAGTTGGAGGAAAACACAATGATCTATCTGTGGTTGGTCAGGATGGTTACCATCACACATTCTTCGAAATGTTAGGCAATTGGTCCTTTGGTGATTACTTTAAGGTAATTGTTTTCAAGACTGACGCTTCAATTTACTATATTTTTTTGTTACAGCGAGAAGCCTGCGCTATGGCCCTGGAACTGCTACGCGGACCTTACAACATTGATTCGGAACGATTGTATGTGACATATTTCGCCGGCGACAAAGTGCTTGGACTACCTGCAGATTTGGAATGCGTTGAAATTTGGCGTAGTTTAGGGTGAACTATATTAAATTAAAAGATTAGAAATTTTATTAAAATATTTTTGTTTTTTAAGATTTCCCTCTGAGCGTATCTTACCCTTTGGATGCAAAGACAATTTTTGGGAAATGGGCGCTACAGGACCTTGCGGACCTTGTACTGAGATTCACATCGATCACAGACCTGAAACCAGACCAAGTACCGTAAAGGAAAGGGCTATGCTAGTCAATGCAGGACGTGCAGATCTGACAGAACTATGGAATTTGGTATTCATACAGTATAATCGGTTGGTTGATAAAGGAGAAAATATAGCTATATTTACTAAAAGTAAATTTATTAATATTGTGTGTAGGAATAACGATGGTACAATAACACAACTTCCCGCTCAGCACGTCGATACAGGAATGGGATTTGAGCGTTTAACGGCACTGTTACAGAATAAATCATCTAATTATGACACAGATCTCTTTACGCCCCTCTTTGATGGAATTCAAACTGTAAGTAATAAAAATTATGCAATAAATTAAATATTTGCATTCCTATATTTTTTAATATAGTTCTCTAAAGCACCCAATTATCGGGGCAGCTTTCCCGATTCCCATAACTCTGCGTTGCTAGATATTAGTTACAGAATACTGGCCGATCATGCACGAATGATTACAATATGTCTAGCTGACGGGATGCTGCCAGATCAGAAGTAAGTATAATATTCTACTTAAATGAACAATAGGTGGCGATTATTTTTAATATTCCATTTATAGTCAGAAATTACGACGCGTTCTACGCAAGGCCCTTAGCATTTCGGAACAAGTGTTTGCTCATGGCAATTTGCTTTCACAGTTGGTACCTATTGTAACAGAAACGCTAGGAGATGCTTATCCGGAGATTTCAGCCAAGCAGCAGTCCGTCATTGAGTTAATCGCGCACGAGCATGAAGTTTACAACCATTTACGGAAGAGCTCTTCGAAAGCCTTTGCTGAGGTATTAACAGAATTTCCCAAACTAGACGACATTGATTTAATGGAGTGCCCAGGTTTTGTGCCTGCTTATCGTGAGTTTCAAGTGCAGCGCTCCAATTTTCCGAACAACACGATACCAGGTGACTTTCTGTACAAGCTAACAGATACATATGGTCTGACCGAAGAGAGCTTCCTTAAATTAGCTGAGCTTGAAAATATGAACTGTGATTTGGATCGATACCGTACCGAGTTGGCTATAGCAAAGCTAAAAACTAAGCGACCCCAGCGCAATGGTGCGGATATTGATTTGGCAATGCAGGAGCGTATTGCAAAAGCGCAAGCCCTGCTTACAAAACGATTAGCAGCCACTGAGAACAGTTACAAGTATACATACAATTATGACAGGGAAACTGAATCCTATACAATTCCAATACTGTATAGCCGTGTTCTTGGCTTATTACAAAACGATACGGAGGTATTAGGCACAGATGTCAGCAAATTCAATCCCAACTTAGATACCGTGTCAATTGTCACAGACGCCAGCTCTTTTTATTATGAATCTGGCGGTCAACAATCGGATCGTGGCAAGCTGATAGTGAAAAATAAGCATAAACCCGATAAACATCATCAATTGGATGTTATTGATGTAAAGCAACTTAATGGATGTGTGGTACATGTTTGCTCTTTGATCACTCCTATCGATGGCTTTGAGCTTGCTGTTGGCGATGAGATACAATTAAAAGTCGATGTCAAGCATCGGCAATTAAACATGTGCCATCACACAGGTGTGTAGACAATTAAAAAATTAATATTAATAATGAACAACATTATTTTTACAGCCACCCATCTTCTAAACGCAGCTATACGTTCAGTCTTTATGAAGGTCACATACCAAGTTTCGAGTATGGTTAGCAATGAACAGTGCAAACTGGAAGTAGGAATTCTGGGCAAACGAATACAGAAAAGTGATGTGCAGCATATTGAAGATCTAATTAAGTGAGTTTTTCAATATATTATATTCAAATAATTTTAGTCACTTTGAATGAGACTAATTAGCTTTATTTACACAGTCGTGCCATTTGCTTAGCCTCTCCCGTTGAAGTGCAGCATCTAAGCGCTGCCGATGTACTTCAGCAGAATGACATAACTATGATACCCGGTGAGGTTTATCCCGAACACGGACTGCGGCTTATTAATGTGCAATGTCCGGAGCTAAATCTAAACTCTAAAGAACTTTGCTGCGGCACACATGTCACCAATACAAAGGAATTGTCCAGCTTTTGCATTGTTAATCTCAAGCAAACAAATCGAGCGCGCTTTGCTTTCACTGCTGTAGCTGGAGAAGCAGCCGAGAATGTATGGATAATATAATAGTTCAATGTATTAAAATATTAGCTACATAATAATGTATTATATAACAGGTCCTAAAAACAGTGGCTCTGATGCGACATCGAGTTGATATGATGGAAAAACAGTTTCAATCCGACAAACTGACCAATGCTACTGAGATCGAGCTGCACACTATACGCCATAACATGCTACACTCGGCTATTAAATTGCCGTATGCTTTTAAAATTGACACTCTCGAACGTATCACCGAAATGCTTCGGAAGCTCAAGGAAACATCACGTACAACACTTAAGTAGGCGTTAATTGTATTTCATTTGTTAGCGTCATTTCATTTGTGTAAATTACAGAGAATTTGTAGAAGTGGAAATGCGCAATTTACTGTTGGAGAAGCCCCTGGATACAAATCCCTACATTTTGCATTACATTACCAGTTCAGCATTGGTGGAAGAGATTCCCTTGCAACGCGCCACAAAATTATGTACAGATCGCCCAATTCTAGTTGTGAGCATGTGTGATAACATTGTTAAAGCGCGCTGTTGTGTTCCTCAGGTCTGTAATTTTTAAACTTTTAACATAATCAAATGTTTTAACCTTCATTATATAACTTTTTTATAGAACTGCATTAGCGAACATTTCAATGCCACACTTTGGCTGCAATCTTTTGCCAAAACATTTGGCGGTCAGGTGGCGGCTCCTAAGGGTCAAGACGGACAGATCGTGTGCAACATGAAAGGTCGTAAGGTAAATACACAGTTTGAGGAGCAATTGGAACAAGCTATGTGCAGTGCTCAAACTTACGCAAAGAGTCATTTAGACATTTAAATTAATAATCTAAACTCCATTGTAAGTGAACATTTATTGATGGATTTAAAATGTACATAAGGTCGTTAATCACTGTCACTAATAACAATTAAATCTTTTTGCAAGTCAACCATACTTGACTCCATTAACTGCTCAAAAACATCGTCTTCTTCAGCGCTTTGATTAAAAAAATAACTGACATTGTTTGAAAGTTTTGGCAATAAATCCCTCTTATTTGAACTATTTGCAAATGATAGACGATGCTGTTTTTTAAAACGCTCCAAAGGCGTTTTAACCAGATGTGGAGCCATCTCGCCCTTAACTAGAAGATCAAAACTATCGTCCTGTAAGGTGCATTTGCTTGAAGTGATGATCAATGAGGTGTTTGGCTGCGATTGTATTTCCAACTTTGGATCATTTGGCTTTTCATTTTGGTTATGACGTTCCTTATCGTCAATGTGCATACTTAACTGAGAGAGTCTTATACTCAAGTCCTCATCCAAAGATTTGTACTGTAGAAAATATCCCGCGTGATTGCTTACAGGTTGCAATGAATGAGGGTTGCAAACTATGCCGTTTATAATATCTGACATGTCGAATTCCTCATCACTTTCCACATCAGAGGGCAAACACTTATTGATAGGCGTTGAGCACTGTTCCAACATTTGACGAGAACGCTTTTTAGCTGAAGCTGGTAAGCAATTTTTTTTCTTGATAAATTGATGCATTGTTTTTTGTCGTTTACTACTTTCCATAGGTTTTAAAATCATTACTGGGTTTTGAGTACCTAAGTCAGAGCAACTTTTTAATTCTGGAAAAACCATCTCTAATTTATCATTTTTTTTGCGACTTGTCTTTTTAGGAATCTTCTCCTTTGACTTTAAAAAGGCATCCACAATATCGGGATATGCATTTTGTAGCAGGTCCAGTGGTTCAACAGTATAGTATAATTCTTCGATACCTTTCAAATGTTCCAGAGTGAATTCAACAATTTGACCATGTGGTATTAGTCCAGTAAAGCAACCTTGAGTATCTTCCCAGAGTACCTCTAAGCTGGGAACGCCTTTCACAATACGTTTCTTAATTATCTGTTTTAGCGAAACAAAACATGTTTCATAATGTGTCTGCTGCAATTGCCATCGTGTTAGAATGGGGAAAAATTTTTGAAAACAGTAGATTTCGGGCCATTGTATTTTGGGTCCAATTTGATTTACAAATTTTACGAGATTGGGTTGCTGCCATTCGAGATCTAAATTAGGTACAATATCTGGTTCATTTAAAAACTCAGCTATTATCTCTTCGTTGGGAAAGTTTAAATCATTTAAGGCCTTCTTACGCAACATCAGCTCTGCCTTAATGGATTGTCGTTCTTCTCTAATTACAAAATTGTTAAAATTATTAAATGATATGTATGACTTTTAAACGAACTCACTTCCATAAGCTCTCGTCGCAACCGTGACATGTTCCACAGACACTGCAACCGCTCTTCGAGTGGTTTTGCATGCGTCCAATATGACCACAATTACTACAAATTGTTTTGTCGTCAACTCGCATCTCCATATCCCGATACTTAACCTTTTCAGAGCGCCAACTGCGTAACCTTTTAAAAACTAAGTTATTTCCAAATTATTAACGTAATAAAAAAATTTTTTTACCGGTCAAGTATTTCTGATTCCTGGTACTTCTTAAAGAGTTTTAATACTCCATCCTTTCCAATGCCTCCAATGCCATCGGGGCAATAATCGCACCCACAAAGCAGTGCCATGACAATGACTTTATGCTGTCCAAAATTCATATGAGAACATATGTTTTGCATGTCATAAATATCTACGGAGCCACCGGCAGCGGAATGAGTGCCTTGCGTAGACACCGAAAAGTTGCGATAAACACGCAATGCACCATATGCAAAACAGTCTGAATCTTGACTTATAACACCATCTACCAACTTATCAATATTATTAATCGCAAATTATTTAAAAATATATTACACTCACGCCATGCTTATTAAGAAAAGCACAATATGCTTCCGCCTCGCCCGGCCCCTGAACACATCTAACGCCCATGGACATCAAAAGATTCTCGCACTGTTTGAGTACATAATTGAACCGAGTACGGCCATTGTCGCGTTTAGTTGCTGCTTGTGTTGCCGTCGATGCATTTTTATTCGAAGGACGAACACCTCGAAATTGCAATTCATTGCGTTTAGATATTACTTGATTTTTAAGGTTCGGTGCTACTCCTTCAAGAACAAAAACTGGAGTCACCTGCTCCCATAAAAGATAACAGGTGCGAAAGAATAAATTTCTGCCGAAGATATTAGTAGAAAACAAAGAATACTTTTTTAATAGATTTAACTTACTTTAAATGATTCCGCGGGTGCACAAAATAATCGACAACATTAAGACTCTCACAAACCCATCCAGCTAGATCAATGGCAACCTTCTTACCGCGTAATTCACATATAGGTTTACGCTGCCCATGTGGTGTTAAAATGGACCACAACTCTTTAACGCCCATTTATTTATATATATATATATATTGATTGTAAATCCGCGCCTATTTAAAATGACTAACACACACCTCTGCCAATACCAGCGTGGCCGAAGTTTGAATTTAAAAATTTGAATTTTTTTGCGAAAATATACTAAATGTACCAATTCCACAACTGAAAGCTGGTAGCGCTTTTTCAGTGAAGGGAAATTTTTTAAATTATATTTTCGATTCCCAACGAGAGAATTGTATATAAAGTTGGTCATTGCTAAGTGGCTAATGTTACCGATTTTTAGTATTTTTTTTGTTTTGAATTATGAATTTTGGTGAAAGAATTATCTTCTGGGAGCTTCTAATTTTTTTTTAAAGGTTATTTTATAGTATACTAGAGTCCCTTGTTTTTTGTTACCGTATTTTATTTGTGAGGCGCCATTGTGCCATTGTGTACAATGTCTCAAAAGCGATTAGTTTTAAATAACATTTGCGGATTACCTAAAGTTAAAATTTTTTGTATAAAATATCTTAAATTTATGTAGCACTGAAAGTTTAGTGATAGGGGTAAGAAAAAATTTTCAATGATTGGCTTAAATTAAATTGTATGCCACGAAAAAATGCTAGACACGAAACTGATTTTTTTTTAATTTTTTGTGTGGAAAGGGCTTCGTTTTTCGTGAATTCAGGTGAGAAATACTTTCCGGAGGCTTATAAAGATTGTAAAGAACGCATGTATTTAAATGTTGGTATTTTCTGTAACGCGCCAGTGTGCTAGCAACTTCCTTGGACGGAACAATGAAAACTATGCAGTTACGATAAAAATAATACTAATTGACAAAATACAAAAAAATTTACTTTTCGGTATGCTTGTTACTCCTTTGTAAAAATCATCTCATGATGTCAATCGATAATCTTAATAAATTCAAAACAATCTATTTTCGATAAAATTAATTGTCTATCTCAGGGTCCACAAATGTGTGAACAAGTTCAATTGCAGCCCTTCAAAAGATCTGAACAATTGAACTTGTACTGCGTAAAACAACTGTAGTCTTCTTCTTCTTAATGTAAGGCATTTGACGTGTCAGAGGCAAGGCAGAAGTTATTTCTTTTTAATACGCATGCACTGTATTGCGAATAACTCAACAAAATTAATACACACGCAACTCCTGAACAATAAGTCAACAAATTAAATCGCCAAAATGGTTTTAGCCGATCTGGGACGCAAGATAACAACGGCGCTGCATTCGCTTAGCAAAGCAACAGTGATAAATGAAGAAGCCCTGAGTGCCATGCTCAAAGAAATATGCGCCGCATTACTGGAGGCTGATGTAAACATACGACAGGTCAAGCAACTGCGGGAAAATGTGCGAGCCGTTATTGACTTCGATGAGATGGCTGGTGGATTAAATAAACGCCGTATGATACAATCCGCCGTATTCAAGGAGCTTATTAAGCTTGTAGATCCAGGTGTTAAACCTTATCAGCCAGTCAAAGGAAAGGCAAATGTTATTATGTTTGTGGGCCTACAGGGCTCTGGTAAGACCACAACATGTACTAAACTAGCTTATCACTACCAAAAACGCAATTGGAAGTCCTGCCTTGTGTGTGCAGACACATTTCGTGCTGGTGCGTACGATCAAATTAAGCAAAACGCAACAAAAGCTCGTATTCCCTTTTATGGTAGCTACACTGAAATTGATCCGGTAGTTATAGCTCAGGAAGGCGTTGACATGTTCAAGAGAGAAGGATTTGAAATGATAATTGTAGATACATCTGGTAGGCATAAACAGGAGGAGTCTCTATTTGAGGAAATGTTGGCCGTGTCAAATGCTGTCAGCCCAGACAATATCATCTTCGTTATGGATGCTACCATTGGACAGGCTTGCGAAACTCAGGCAAAGGCCTTTAAAGATAAGGTTGACATTGGATCCGTAATCATTACAAAGTTGGATGGCCATGCTAAAGGTGGAGGTGCACTATCGGCTGTTGCAGCTACACAATCACCCATTATCTTTATTGGCACTGGCGAACATATTGATGACTTGGAGCCTTTCAAAACTAAACCGTTTGTCAGCAAATTGTTGGGCATGGGTGACATAGAAGGACTGATAGACAAGGTAAGTATTATAAAATAACCAATTACCCACACTTGAGCTTTATAATGAGCTCAAATATTTCAATAGGTAAATGAGCTAAAACTGGATGGGAACGAAGAGCTTTTGGAAAAGATAAAGCACGGCCATTTTACCATTCGAGACATGTACGAACAATTTCAAAACATCATGAAAATGGGACCCTTCTCACAAATTATGAATATGATTCCCGGCTTTTCGCAAGATTTCATGACTAAGGGAGGTGAACAGGAATCGATGGCGCGAATTAAGCGCATGATGACTATGATGGACAGCATGTCAGATAGCGAGTTGGATAACCGAGATGGAGCCAAGTTATTTAGTAAGCAACCTACACGTTGCGTCAGAGTGGCACAGGGCGCCGGTGTTATAGAACGTGAAGTTAAGGAGTTAATTGCGCACTACACGAAATTTGCGGCGGTTGTAAAAAAAATGGGTGGCGTCAAAGGACTGTTCAAACAGGGAGATATGACGAAAAATGTGAATCCCACACAAATGGCCAAACTTAATCAGCAGATGGCAAAGATGATTGATCCCCGCATGCTACAGCAAATGGGTGGTGTTGGCGGTCTGCAGAATATGATGAGACAATTGCAACAAGGAGCAGCCGGAGGGCTGGGCGGACTAGGTAATCTGATGGGAGGCTTTGGTGGTAAATAAGGCAGCGGTATATGTAAAACATTTTGTATGATTTTGTTTTTAAATAGTTTGGTTATTAGCCTTAATTTGCTTATGAATTAGAAGTGCAACAAATGCCCTTGTATTCAAGGCGATTTACTCTTGTTTAACAATTTCGTTTATAACAATTCAATTCGTGGCATAAGTAATACGCAGTAAAACTAAATCTGAGTTAATATTTGTCAATAGTCTGCAGTTTTTGTACACATCGAAAACTTAGATACTATTTATGGATTTAAGGCATGTTTATACAGAGAAAACATGAATTGATATAAATATTAACATAAAACCACCATAAAATAAAACACAAACAAGCAAATAACATTTTTATTATTTGTATTGTAATTTTTTTCTTATTATCTGTGGTCCCACACCAATGATGTACTGCACACGTGGGAATCACTAAAATGGCCTATTTTCGTTAAAGGAAATTCGTTTTATAGCTCTTGTTTGCCCAATTCCTAAAGGATATCTTAATGATATACCTTTCAGTAATCACATAAATTAGAGCCATCGATTTGCATTCACGGATTTCTAGCAGCTTTCCAAAAAATTAATTTCATCATTTCCAAGGGGTAGGTAAAGAAAATTTTGGAAAAACGCCCAAAATCCACCGTATCTTAGCCATTTGAACGACGATCAGAATGTCCCTTGGCAAAAGGGTATGTCCAATCAATACAAACTGAACGGCATGCCAGAAAGGATGAATGTCCTGTAAACAGCAGAGTTACAGGGACGTTTTTGTATAACAAAAATTGCTTATATCTCAGCCATATCCAAGCTTATCCTTGTGAGTCCTGCGTCAATCAAATTATCCTGGTAAGTACTATAACCATGCCAAAAAGAATTCAAATCGTCCTTGTGGTTCTCGAGATATCATGGAATTTGCGAAATATGCCTATTTCCTTACGCACGCGGTGCAAAAAAATACAAGTGTAGGGATCCTTAGACGACCCTATATTTTTATGATAGAGATTGATAAAATTCGTCCTTCTGAATCGAACACATCGAGTCCCTGCTAAATGCGCAAGGATATGGCCGGGATATGACAATTTTCTAAAGAATAGCAAATATTGTGCTGCATATTACGAAGCATACGTTTGGGCTGTTTTTAATTAAATCGTAGTTGAGACGGCTACTCATAGATGGCGCCATAAAGAGATTTCTGTGGCGAACCACTCAAGCACCACCTAGTGGAATTTCATAACACTTTGCATTCTGTTATTGTTCACGATAGATAACATAAATTATCAACAGCGATTTACAACATTACAACAGACTAGAAGAATAAGACTGATTAGCAAAATGTATAGGGACACTCGGTGCAATTTCTGACTATGTAAATACAATAAGATAATAAATTAAATCTTATAAATAACACAAATTAGGTGTTATTATATTAGTAACTACAGTTACTAAATTTCTTTTGAAGTTCAAAAAGCCAAGATCTTTTTCGATTACAAAAAATATATCATATCTTGGAGATATCCTGTCTGTTTGTTTCGAGTCTTGTGTCAAACAAAACGCCTCGATGAGCACTATCATCACAGCAACGCACATGCAAATCCTTGAGGTTATCAGCAATTTTGTAATTTAGACTTAGGCTTAGGCTCAGCTAAAAATTGTAAGTGTCGGGATCCTTTAATCACACATATTTTGTTGATGCCAATCGGTAGATATGTTCCTTCCGATCCTACCAATCTGTATTATTAAAAAATGAGCAAGAATATGGCTGAGCTATGACCTATTTTCGTAAGGGAACATTCGCTTTATAGCTCTTGCTTGCCCAATTCCTAAAGAATATCTTGATGATATACCTTTCAGTAATCACATAAATTAGAGCCATCGATGTGCATGTACGGATTTCTAGCAGCTTTCCAAAAAATTAATTTCAAAATCCACCGTATCTTAGCCATTTGAACGACGATCGGCATGTCCCTTGGCAAAAGGATATGTCCAATCAATACAAACTGAACGGCATGCCAGAAAGGATGAATGTCCTGTAAACAGCAGAGTTACAGGGACTTTTTTGTATAACAAAAATTGCTTATATCTCAGCTATATCCAAGCGTATCCTTGTGAGTCCTGCGTCAATCAAATTATCCTGGTAAATACTATAACCATGCCAAAAATAATTCAAATCGTCCTTGTGGTTCTCGAGATATCATGGAATTTGCGAAATAGGCCTATTTCCTTACGCACGCGGTGCAAAAAAATGCAAGTGTAGGGATCCTTAGACGACCTTACATTTTTATGATAGAGATTGATAAAATTCGTCCTTCCGAATCGAATACATCGAGTCCTGGCTAAATGTGCGGAAATATGGCCGAGATATGATCATTTTTCTAAAGAATTCAAATATTGTGCTGCATATTATGAAGCATATTTTTGGGACTGCATTTAATTAAATCGTAGTTGAGACAGCTACCTAGAGAGCCTATTTTTGTGAAAAGAGATTACTTGTTGGCTTGTTGTGATGCGGTGTTTTGCCAGCACATTTTGGATAATTGTTTAGATTAACTATGATCAAAGTAAGGTGTTGCACTCGCGTTCGAAATCCTGTTAATAATAATGGAAATTACTTGAAATTAAAACATTCAGTATAATTGTTTTCTTACAGAAAATCAATTTGCCTTTTATTGATTCAGAAAAAGTTCAGTTTCATTATTTATTTTTTTGGATGACAGCATTTACTCTTTAGTGTTTTCTAAGAGTCATTTTTTTAATGTTCTTCGAATTTTATTTAAATCCTTTGCTATGTATGTTCAGTTTTTCAGTTTTTAGTTCTACTGCAATTCGAATTTAAACTCTCTGCCACAATGAATTTCAGAATTCCTCTTTCTTTCATTTTACTTACAATTAGTTGTTTTTCCGTTTTTTCAACTAGTCTTACTTTTCTTAAGCGAAATAAGCACAAAAGCTGCAAAATGTTTGCTTAAACTATTTTCTTTTTTGTTTTTCATTAATTTTTTATTTTTTTTTTGTTTTAATCATCTCAGCTCCATTTCATTAATGTATGATTTTTTGCATAAAGGTTGAGCGCACAAAACGTACGCATATAAATTTGAAAGTTTTAGCAAAGTTGTTGCAATTTTTCTTATTTTCATATTTTAACTTTTTATTTTCTTTTTGTTTACACTTGCATTCTGATTTTGCTAGATTTAAATACAATTCTTTCCATTCGCATATAAATAATGCTTAGAAGCGTCACATTGATGCAAAAAAAAATAATACCTTAAAAAATACACTAAGATTTCAAAGGGTTTTAGTGGAGAGTTACAAAGAGAGATATACTTAGTTAGCAACTAACGCGGTTTCATCGCTTAGAAGAAAATGAATAAAGTTCTTTAAAAGACTTTGGTTTAAAACTTAAAAATAGCAACAAGCGAAATTTACATTACTTTGCGCCTGGCTGACCACTGATAACTTTTAAACTTATGTTTTTCTTTTAATTTCTATACTGTTTTGTGGTTTTAAATTTAAATAGCTGCGTTTTTGTGCTAGCTTTTCGTTAGAGATTACTTATAATCTTATTTTATTCCTTGTTTTTTTTATATTATTTGGTTTATTTAACATAATGAGCATGTTTTTTAAATCATTAATACGTTTCTTACACTGGGATGACATTTTTCTTGTCGTCGATTGATCTGCCTAACATGTTGTATTTATTAGATCCCCATGTTAAGTTTATTAATTTTGTTCTCATTTATTACGCTTTCGTCAAAAAAGTTTCAAAAAAATATATATGTATTATATTTATTATTCCCTGGCTTAATTAAAAAATGTTGTTTTCCCAATTATATTTTCCAGACGTTTTTTACAACTTCTGCCCTTTATATAATACGTAATTCATTTATTTTAGAAATTAGTGGTGTAGTTGGTGTAAGTTTACCACCAAAGCAAAAATATGTAAATATAAAACTATTAAAAACACTGAACAGTTAGCCCAAACTTAAATGCTGAAGAAAACAAAAAAATTAAATTTTATATTGAGTTTTTATTTAAGTCTTAATTTTTGTAAATTTACAAAACTAGACATGGACTTAACATTTTATTTAAATTCATTCAATTTTGAATTTTCTGATCCATACGCATAGTTTATCTGTTTGTTGAAATATTTTCGTTAAAGACAAATAATAAATTAACTACTTAAAATTAGTTAAAAAACTAAAGTAAAGTAATCGTAACTAAAACAAAATTCAGACAATAAACAAATAAATTTGAAGTTTGGCTTCACAAAGTAGTTATTAAAAAAAAATCATTTGCAACAATAGCCTTCATTTCTAAATAACTAGTTGCCAATCGATACTAATCGATTTTATACAATTAATATTATATCTAATTCGAACTTTACGACTGATCGTTCCCCATTACTGCATGCGTATTTTGTCCCTGGTCTAACTACACAGAAACTACAAATGTCTACCAATCATTCGCCTTGAATTTTCATTCTATCCATCAATTCGAACGCAAATGCGTTACTTCAAAATAAAAAACATGTCTTCTACTATTTCTCTCAGTTTTTACCATTGCAACGCTTCTTTTCAATCTTTACTTACAAATCTAAACTTAATCCCTAATACTTTAATCTTAGGTCTAAATTGTTGTTATCTTTTCTACTACTTTTACTACTTTTTCCATAATCTATTCATTCCGTATTTTTTATACTTATCAACTTGTATGTTATTCATCGGCTTCCAAATATGCTTCGTTTTCTTATATAAAGGTTGCTAAACTCTTGCAGTTAAGATTTTCTTTTCTACTTGCCTTTGCTTCAAATAACTTATGTTCTTATTTTTTCTGCCTAAAACAGCTCAAAAAGTTGATGTAATTTTGCAGTTAAACGTAAAAACAATGAATTACAACAAATACTAGTAAAATTTGAAAATTGCACTTTATATGGAGTTACAGAGCATGGAAGGTGGTAAAATGTATTATGGGAATCTAAAAAATAGCTTTTCTATTTATTTTATGTATTTGTGATTTTCAGACATTTTTGTTTATAGTTCAAATGATTTAGATTTAGTGTATTCTTTGTTTTCTTCTATGCGTTTGGAATGTTTGCAAAAATCTGAGCTTTATTTTCATTCGGTTGTTGACTTGTTTTATACCTTTACTAGAGTAAATTGTGGTAGGAGCCATATTGACGTATTGCGTTTCTCAATTATGTAATTTCTTCTCCTCAAATCATTTATTGTTTCAATTGCTATTCAGTCTAAAGAAAATTACGTTGTCTGACTTAAGAAAAAATAAAAGTTCATCATAATTATCGAAAATAAGATTTTTGCTTTTACTATTATAAATTTGGTTTGCATTTTATAGTGATTAGAAAACATACTCTCCACTTTTGTTTTGGTTTAGGCTTAGGAAGACTTTTGGCGTTGTGTTTTCATTTGGTATTCATATGTTATTCATATTATAGATTGTTTGAAACTGTTTTAAAAAAAAAACAATCTTTTAACTATTATCAAAGATATAACATATTCGAACATATGAAAATCAAAGACTTTGCTCAGGAATGTTTATTTTTCTTGTGAGAGTATAAGTGGACTATGAGTTTGAGAGGATTGAGCCAGTGTGAAAATGTTTCTTATTTAGGAATTACTGGACTTCAGACTAATAAAAAAAATAAGTTTTAACTAACAATCTAAATCCTGTACCCCAATTCGTTTTCCTTTACTTCTCATAACCACTCCATGTTGCTCAAAATACCATTCAATAAATTCACAAAAGCAATGTGTATTTAGGCGCCGTGTGTGAACCTGAATTTTGTTAAAATAAATAAATACACTAGGCTTTCATTTTAAACACTGTGCTGTCTGTCTCTTTGTCCATTGAACTATTAACTCATCAAATACTAAAGACTTATAATTATAGACTTGGGATATAATCGCTGCTGTACTTCTTGATTCTAATTTCTTATTTTTTTTATTCTTATTTTATTTATTTTCTTATTTCTACTTTTCTAACCATATGTTTCCTTTTTATATTTTTAAACATTGATGTTTTTATTTTTAATTTCATATCTGCTACAACTGTGGCTTTTACTATTACTTGTTTGTTCTTTTTTATTGAAAGACATTTCCCAACCTTTTGGTCTAAGAAACTTTTTAAGTTTTGTGAGTGTAGTGTTCACTTATTTTTCTTGTTGCATTTTTCTGTTTTGTTCTTTTATTAATATTTTATGTATGCCTCATTGTCTGGCTTCAGGTTTTCATTCCATTTTTTTTGTATCGGCCTTTTAACAATATCATTGCTATTATCTTCATTGCTAAACTATTTTTTTTTTTTTTTGCAGAAAAAATATGCTATCCTATTTTCATCTCCTTGTTTTCTTAATTCTTATTGATCAATTTATATTTACTTAAACTTAAATAATTACTAGAAACATAGTTCAACGAAAAAAATTTAGACAACTACAAAAAATTCTGTAAGTCGATCGATGAGCACAAAAACATGCCAAAAATTATTACAAGAATTATTTTCCTTTTCTCGTCCTCATTCACATTATCATAATTTTTAAATTACAAACTTGTTGCTTTTCTTCTTTATTTAATTCTAAGACTACTATATTAATGTTTACTGCATTTTTGCTAGTATTTAAATCTAGTGTTTTTCCCTCCAGGTATGTTTACTTTAGCTTTTATATAAGTTTCAAAACGTACAAGCAAAGGTATTAATTAAGTGGAACATTAGCAAATAACAAAAACAAAATTTTACAATAAAATGTAACATACTCGGTTGGGGGTTGTCGAGTTGTATTATACATGGCTGAAAATCAAGTAAAATTTAATTCTTTAGTTTATCTCAAAGATCCCTCCCTCTTTTTTACTATCTTTTGTGCTTGCAAAAAAGCTTAAAACACTATAAACTTTGAACTCACATGTAATCCTTCTATTCAACAACAATTTCGCTTCCAAATTAAAAAGATACAAAACAATAAAGTATATATATATAACAGAAAATCCTTTCATTTGCTTAATCTTCTTATATTCGGCAACAATAACAATGCTATTGCCGACAAATAAAAATTAATGAATTCGCTGCCGTTGTTTTCTGTTTAAGCATTCATGTTTTGTTAATACTATTATTTTTTGTAAATTATAAAATTGTTTATTTGTGGTTTGTTTAATTAAACATACATTGCACACATTTTGGATTTTCGATTGAAAATATCAAATTAATTAGTTTCTTTGCTTAAACATTTGCATGTGCTTGCATTAATTGCATTTTTCTTATTTCTTGCTGTATTTCAAATTTAATGCAAGTTGTTTCGTTTTATGTTTTTTAAGAAAATCTCTTAATTAATTTGTTTATAACCATTTGTTGCTTCAAATGTTTTGTTGATAAATTATATTGAAACTCATTTTTCTGGGGTTCTCCTTTTCTTAACGAAAAACAGGTTATTTTTCTTTTTTCCTTTCTTTTCTGTTGTTAAGATGTTATTCTATTATTACTATTTTGTATTATTTTAATTTAGTCTTTGCTTTTCTTAACTCTTTTATGTTCTTTCTCATAATTCTCCCAATCGTTTTTTTATCTCTATTTCTTCTTTTCCATTATAAATAACTCTTTTTCTTGTTCTCTCTCTTCACTTGTAAACACTGCGTTTACTCAACAGCACCATGTCTTTAGACTTTTGTCGTTTTCTTATTTTTTATCAACGTACTTCCAGTTGCTGTTTCTGTAGTCGTTTATGCTTTCTTCCACAGCCATTCTTGTTGTTAAAGTTGTTGTTGTTGCCGTTTATAATAGTTGTTAGTTCCAATGATCTTATAACATAGTACATAAATTTGGTACTAAAATGTAACACCTAAAACGGGAAAAAACAAATTTAAGTGGGGCATATACTCGTTTTAGTTTTAGTTTTGCGTTTTGTTAATTCCAATTTGCACTCCAAATACAAGTAATACATTTTTATGCTTTGAGACCTGTTTTAATTTTCCTATATCCTCTATTTATTCTAAACGCTTAAAATGATTTCATTCAACAAATTCTATTAAAAATAAAAAACAAACATTATGGTATCATATTACTTATTATTTTGTAATAATAAGTCAGAGCTAGCCCATTATTCTAATTATCCCACTAATAAAAATAAAAGTAAAATATTGACAATTATTTTATTATTTTCACAAAGTTTTTATTGACTACTATATTCATGTATATCCATTATACAATACATACATATAGTAAATGTTTCTCAAAGCGAAAATTAATTTTTCAACTCTTATTGCTCAATTAGGTCTCCAAGCTTACTGCTTGGGATGTTAATATTTTAGTCAGTTGTGGCAATGAATGTATTACGATATCGACTAATAATGTAGTTTTTAATGATGACTGCAGAAAAAAATTTTTTGTATATTGAATATGTACGGTATGTACGGTATACGGAATATTTACCTAGTTTTTGTTTTTACCAGTGTTTAGGTTGCTTAGTAACTATACTATATAGAAATAACCATGTTGTATTGTTGTAGTTTTGAGACGCACAGAATCAAGAAGAAAGAAATTTTTTTTTTAGTTATTAGACGTTAAGGTTTAGAAGCAGGTCGGAAGCAAACAGACAAGCAACAACAGGCAGCACGCAAAATAGAAAAATAAAGACTATGTAGAGGAATTTAAAGAAATTATGCAAATTTGTTATTTTTAATTATTGAAAATCAGCAAGAGGCTAATTATTGCAAAATTAAATGAAGTGAGTGAGTGAGTATCGATAATATAACATTCTATATGTTGGTGTAAAAGGGCAAAGCATTAAAACACACAGCACATGCAAACAATATTGGCAAACGAAAGACAGTAACAGCTCAATAAGTGAGTGCCTGGTGAATGAAAGCACTGTGTCAAGAACTTAGGTAGATCAGAAAGATTTTTGAAAATGTTTGACCCTCAACTGATCAACATGACAGACAGTGGTGAGGTATAGACAGAAGTTAGAGAGAGAGAGAGAGAGAGAGATCACTCACCTCGCGAAGACCTATTTTGGAGCAGCTTGATGTGCATACTGTGTGTATGCCTCGTCGGGTGATGCAGCTGTGCTAGCCTGTTCGGAATCTGTCATTGGCATTGTTGGTATAATAGTTGGTGGTGCATAATATGGATAAGTTGGACTAATATACTGTAACGATGGAGAAAAATTCTATAAAAGAACCGAAAAGAAAAAAAAACGTAATAAAAGAATAGATATAGAATACAAATTATACATCAACATCAATTTGATTTTCAAACGCACACCACACATGAATATTTGAAATACATGACTCTGAAGAAAACTTTTTAAGTCATTCAAATATAATAGCTTCAAATGATATTACAATATGGACAATACTCAAAACATCATTTGCATATACTTATTTATATATGTATGTACTAATGCAAAACTTATTGATTAAGCTGATAAAAGAAACTATCTTTTATTTATTGTATATATCAAGTATTAATTATGGTAATTGCTTGAATAAATTATTAGTATAATACTTATAATTTAGACATCCTAAGTATACATATGAAAATATATATTCAATAATTCTTTGAGTGTTGTTATACATAATATCATTTAATTTGCTCATCGATTACCACTTACAGAGTTGCCAATCTGCAGAGTTGCCAACTGTGGCATCATTGTTCCATATGGCACAGCCGTTTCGCCACTGACCATCATTGATATACCGCGCGGCTGTACCTGATTAACAGCCTCTGGTTTGTATGACGTAACACCCAACTGTGGAGCGGCAGCCATTTGCATGTACTGCAAGGCAGATGAGGAGTACTAATAAATGTTGGGCAAATGCATTGCATTTGAGAAGTATACCACTCACCTGATCATCAACCTGAGTGATCGGTTGTGTCATCATATAGCCAGGTATCCACTGAGAACCAGCCACTGGATAACCACCGACTTGAGGTGCCCCAAAGCGAGAGTATGGAACTCCAATGGGTGTGCCAACATTAACGCTGACACCATTTTGTTGCATACTTGGATCATAGGCAACGGGTATTCCCTCCGCTGAGACATCGCGCCACGCGCGCGCATTTGGATCAGGTGTTTTGAAGAGATTCTTCTTTTTTGGACCGCCATCAGCGAATTTCACCAATAGCGGATCTTTGGCACCTGGTATTGTACTACCGTTAAACATTTGAATAATATGTTCACATTTCTCACGGCTTTCCATACGTGCAAATCCAACGCCTAAATAATTAATTGTTTGTTTTAATTTAAGATTATAAATGTTCACATGTTTTCTCATACCCTTTGAATTCATTTGCTGATCACGCAGTATTCTAGTGGAAACCACTTGACCATACTTTGCTAGCATTGCCTCCAGATCAGTTTCTTTAAAGTGGGGTGGCAAATTGGCTATATACAAATTTGTGGGATCCTGTTCCTGTTGCTGTGTAGTTGTTGGATGCATAGGACAGCAGTGTGTACAATTTATATATGTTGTTTTGTTGTTGAAGGATCAATCAATCATTTTAGTTTAATTGTTGGTTTGAAGGATTCACATATAAGTTTAACATACATAAACAAAAGCAGTTTTTGCATAAGCGTATTTTGCATATGTGTATGTGAATAAATTTTAAATGTATGTGTTCGTATATGTTTAAAATAGTGTAAGATGCGACAAATATCGAAATAGAGAGAGAAGGAAAGAAATTAAAACATGAAAATTTGGTCATTAGTAAAATTTTCAAACATTTTGCTTATTATATTTTTTCATGTTGTTGTGTTGTAAGTGAGTCTTTGCGTTTTAGTGTGCCTAACTTAATGAATATTTCGAGTGTAGAATGCCATGTCGAATGAAATGACTCTGCTAAAGACCTAATATTTTGCTTAAATAAACCTAATATATATGGTATCCAATCTTTAAATTTTATGTTTATAAATATATATATACATATATATATATATATGTATATATATATACATATATAATTCATTAGGAAAAACATTTTCTGTTTATTCAGATTGTCATAAATAATATGTATGTAAATGTAGAACTGCTTACTGTACTTAATTAAGTTAAATACCTGTTCACGAATGTATGTCTTAGTTTAAGTGAGTTTTATACTTAGAGTTTAGTTTTGTTTCGTATTTCTTAGTTAGATTTTGGCCGGCGCAGGTTTGTAGCATTTTGCGTATTCAAACAACAAACTTTGTAGGTCGATTATATGGCTGGCTATAACTTCAAGTATACGAGTCAATTTATACATTTTCAAATAACGGATACATGTAAATTAAGCTATATAAAATTATCATAATTTGTATATAATATCTATATATATATTACCCTATCTAAGATATTACTCTAAGTAACATTACGTTTTATACTCCACTTTTGTACAAAAACAATAACAATTTAATAAGCTAGCTGCTATTGCCAATCGAGATAGTTAAACGATGATAAAAGTTAAATTTTTCTGTTCATTCAATTAATTTTATTTCATTTATTTATAATTAGGATGTGCATTTCGAGTTCCATTACACACCAAAATAAATACTAGTACCATAATTCTAGCTAATTATGTCGTAGGTTTCATGTGGCTCAAATATAAACTTTGATTCGAATTTGAATTTGGCATCAACTACTGAACTACTTAGTCAGTCTGTCAATGTAATAATTGGGAGGCCATGTTTTGGGTAGATGCTCAATTATTGACTTTTTAGATACATACTAGGTAAATGAATTATCTAAAATGAATTGAATTAATTGTTTGACTTGTAATAATTATTAATATTACTTTTTTTCGATGACTTTATGAGTTAGCTAATACAAACCCAAATATTGACAAGTAAGAAAGCTACTGTCGAGTGTGCTCGACAGTGAAATATCCGCCAGCCAATTTTACCATCAAAATATTTTATTTTTCAAAAATATACTGAAAAAAATACCAAAATTATATACCAATATTTTCTTTGTTTGAAATTATTAGCTTCGCGGCACTTCAGTAGGTTTATTGAACACCATTATTATGTCACGGAGTGTCATAGCAACTAACTAGGTGCAGCTGCACGTGGTAACGCCTTATATAAGTAATTTCTTAATAACTTCTGTTTTTTATCCGATTGTAACCAAAATTTCAGAGATCTTTAAGATGCCGATTAGTATTGTGCGCACCAAAACTGAACGTTCTAGGTTTAAAATGACGCTTGCAATTCTTTTTTTTCGATTTACGGGGGCGGAATGGGGCATGGCAAAAATCTAAAACAAAATTGATCTGCGTGCAACAATAAGACACACTGTCCCGAAAAATTTGTTGCTCTATCTCTTATAGTCTCTGAGATCTAGGTGTTCATACGGATAAACAGACGGACGGACGGACAGATGGACATGGCTATATCGTCTCGGCTGTTGACGCTGATCAAGAATATATATTCTTTATGGGATCGGAGATGCTTCCTTCTGCCTGTTACATACATTTTCGGTCGGCATAAAGTCATAATACCTTTCTACCCTTTGGGTAGGCGGGTATAAATATAAATTAAAATGGTATCCGCGGTATTGTCTTCTATTAAAATATAATTACAGGTAATATAAATCACACGGGCAACGACTAATTATATAACTACGTATATGTATATATTATATTAATTTAAAGATACTTCGAAGGATTTTAAGATAAATAATAAAATCTGAAATATTGTATACATATGTATGTAACTGTATAAACTGAATCTGTAGTAGTTTTTTTGATTTCTGCAAATATATACAATTCAAGTTTTTATCCATTTTAATAGGGTTCTTAATTACAGAATCTAATATATTTTTACTGTTTGATTATAATTATTAAAAATTAAAAATGAATTTCAAATCACTAAATTGTATTATCTATGTCTTTTTTTGCATTTTACAATTGTTCTGCCAAAGAAAGTTTAAAAGAGACTGTTATATCATGAAATGCTAGTAATAATTTAAAGTAATAAAGGACATTTGCTTATTATTATTATTATCACTAAATGTATACTAAATGTGGCAGCATTGAAAATACATATTTAAAAAAAATTTTAATAATGCATCAGATGTATCAGTGGGCACATAAATAAGGAACTAATGCCTCATCGTATGAGTCTGCCTTTAATTTATAATTTCAAATATTCACATAAAATTCTTTAAATATTCTACGTTTTAAATAATCGATGACTACAAATTTTAAGTATGCTCTATAACAATTGTTTATTTAGGGAAGGTATTAAGTACTTAATATGAAACTAGTGCTTCTTTATTATATGTATATTAACAACACTACAGTCTAGGGGATTCACTATGGTTGGTATTTAATATATGATCGGATCAGGAACGTTTTGGATTGGAATTTCATTTAATTGAATGTAAGTTAAATATAAATTTATAAAGACGAAAAATAAATTAGCTTTTTAAGTCTCCAAAATGGTAAATATTTGTATTTAAAGCTCGAATTTAAAAAGTTAAATAAACGAAATATAATATTTTTTAATATATTAAAATATTTCTAAAGTATTAAACATATTCTCAAAATAAAACTTTTGAATCTCATTGGAAAACAGAGAAAACAATTAACGATGATTTATATGGATTAGGTATTAGCTTGGAATTGGATGGGAGTATGGGTTATATTGTAAAACGTTACGGTCTTAGGTGGGAATGGTTGGGATAGTTTGCGGTGTGAGGAGTGAGAATTACTTGCATGCAAACAAACGTACAATGGCCGGCCTATGAAGCACCCAGATACCCACTTTGGCCATCTGAGCTTGCACGCCCTTCGCCTGCAGTCCTTTGACGGCGCCCTCAGCATAGGCTGGCTGCTCAAAGTCGACGAAGCCATAACCTGTAAGAAATATATTTTGTTTTTGTTTTGTTTTTGTTTTTCGTTTCGTGTGTGTTTGGTTTAACATAGGGAGGTGGAATTTTTTTAATTGCATGTTTAAATATATATGCATATATATAATTGTACAAATATAAGCAATATAATTTTTTTTAAATACACATTTACGAATTAAGAAAAAGAGGATAAATAAATCGTGCAAATTATATTTCAATTTAATCAAAACAAAAACAAAACAATTTTTCAAATTTGATTTGAAATAGTCATAAACAATGGGAGAATAAGAAAAATAAATTAATAATCTATTTGTATAAGATTGGCTTAAGCTAATAATATAATATAACATATCAAAAGCAATGGTGATAATAAAATATGACGTATTTATGTACATGTACTTATAACAAGAGACAAAACGGAACGAAGGTAATTTGTTACTCAAACATTTGTACAGCACGTTAACAAAAATTATTATTCTTTGTTCTTGTTAATAGTTTTACATATATAGTATATATTTTTTAAGGATGGAATATAGTAGAGAATTATATAAATATTATTATTTTGAATAGTCAGAGGAAATATTAGGGTTAGAGTGCAGTAGAATGAATGCATGGATGATACGAACAAGAAATTAAAAGTTTACGAAATTAATAACATAAAATTTTTTTGAAAACAAGCGCGTAAGTTTTAAAATTGAATCGTACGTTAAATTTTAACGAAAACTTAATACGGATGTTTAAGGCAATTTACTTTTAAATATGCCAAATACTCAATGAATTTAAGTGAGAGCATAAACTGAGTTTTTTAATATTAGAACTATAAAAAATTTTTAATGTTATTAATATTAAAACTCAGTTTAACGAAACGGCTCTCTACATATTTTCTGCGCATATTAAGAAAAAAAAGTTCAGGAAAAAAAGAAAAGAAACTAGGGAGCCAATGTTTTTTTGCTTTTCTGTTTTCCCTTTTGTATTTAATTACGTAACACATACTAATAATACGTATAAGAAAACACACATAAATAAAATAATGATGAGAATGGTGAAGAAAAAAATACCTTTACATTTGTTTGTTGTTTTATCTAAAATAGCCTTGGTTGATATTATTGTTCCATATCTGAAAAATAAAAATTCAAGTTAAATTGTTAGTAAGGAACTTAAACAAATAAATAAAGCTAAAAGTGAGTCAAATTCCTGATATTCACATTTGTTTTTTGAATAACTTCCAAATTTAAAACATGCAATGGTTCATTTTTCTTATTAAATCATTTTGACTTTTATAATGTTATACCAAAAAAAAAGTTTTGAGTTGTCAAATGACATGTTTTTATGTGTTTACATCAAATATTATATATCACTAAATGCTAAAAATTAAAATACTTACTGTGCACACATGTTGACCAAATCCTTATCCGTTGTACCTTGTTGAAGACCTCGTATGTAGAGGTTTGTCTTTGACAATTGCTCACCGCCCTGTTGATTTTGATTCTGTGCTGTGCCGTTGGGACCCATTGTGGTGTTTGTGTTTGTCGTGTTGCTTAGACTGGTGCTCAATGTGCCGCTCTGAGAGCCAGTATTCGACGAACTGCTAGAGTTTGTATTGCTTGGTGAGGCTGCAGTTGGGACACGCTGGCCGTACTGTTTGAATATAAGAAAATTTAAAGTTTAATTTAAATTATTTAAGATTCTTTTTAAATATAATGAAATATTAAAAAAAAAGTATAAACCAATTCTGTTGGCAATCGTATTATGCAGTATACAAAAGCCTTAAGAAAATTTAAAGTTTAATTTAAATTATTTAAGATTATTTTTAAATATAAGATATTAAAAAAAAAAGTAAACAAATTCTGTTGCCAATTGTATTATGCAACATACAAAAGCCTTGGAAGATAAGCAAGCACAGGTCAGAGCCGTCTAGTGCAAGTAACCTTTCCAAAGATATTAAATCTTTAGTACTATATATCATAACAGTTATTTATTTTTTACAATAAGTATTTTAAAGGTGAAAAAATAAAGATATTAGTTATGCGTTTGTAAGTACAAGACACACGGGTGCATTTTAAAATATCTTAAATATATATCTCTCTGTCCAAGACACACGGGTGCATTTTAAAATATCTTAAATATATATCTCTCTGTCCATCCGGCCATATTACCGCGTAAGAGCAGTGATTTTTTTAATAAAATGTGCGTAACTTAAGCAACTAAAATTTGGAATATATTGCAGTTTGTATATACTTAAACTGAAATATACATAGTTTTCTCCCTTTTATTATGCAGGTATGTGTGTTCCAAAATGAGTTTGGATACCTCACTAATGCGCGCAGATTATCTCGCTTTGGGCACTGTTGAATTTTTCTTAACAGTAATTAACAGCGAAGGTAACCAAATTTGCATTTACAGCTGCTAACTTAAATATCAAAACAATCTTTCCGATTTGATATATCTATCAAAGTGAATGTAATCTATTAAAATTTACATCTTTTATATATAATATTTTAAATATAAGTAAGATGAATTTACAACTTAAAAGCTTATCTTCGTAAGTGTATTATAAACGGAAACAGCAGCCACTATTTGTTAAGTACTTGAACTTACTGTGATACCGAATTTGTGGATGTACATATATACATAAAAGCATAAGGAGGATATGTAGAGGTTGCCATTGCCCCAACAACAAGATACAAAAATTTTATTGAATTAAAGACGATAATACAATTGAGTGGGCGAGCAGCTCAAGTAAGCTGGGTTCAAACTTTAAAATAAGAGGAAAACAGTCAGATAAAATTCTTGATAAGTCAAGAGTTTAAAGGAAATGGGATTGCTCAAAGAGGGCTGAAGAAAGAAAGAGCAAGCCTTCGCATCTGAGCACAATTTGCGAGTCAAGGTCTGCTAGAGTTTAGCCTATGTTGGTGACGTAGACTGCTGACAGGTTATTTAATATATATTGCTACATATAGATATATGTATATATATATATATCTATATTATATATATTAAAAGATATACTCAAGCATATATGTATATACAGTAGTATCTCGATTCTTGCACGTAATGAAAACCAGGTTCGGTGCACGTTTCGAGGTTGTCGCAGGAACCGAGTTATTATTTTCCATACAATTTTACGTACATATCTGCTTAGCATTCAAGTTTATTATGTTTAATATTTCAATTCAAAAAAATTAAGTACACATTTTACGTGGAACTGAAAAAATTTAATATTTTTGTTTGTTTTGTGCAAACTAGCTTTTTCAGCACCACACTGCTTCTGAGTCTCTGGAGTACAGAGTACGTAATTGAAAAAATGGCTTTGTTTCAAGAATCGAGGTGTCAAGTATCAAGCATGTGCAAGAATCGAGATACTACTGTAACTAGATTCAATAATATTGTTAATTACAATACGTCTTCGACCAATATCGGTAAATATGCTGTTTTGCTTCACAAATGCTACTTTCAGAATCATTTATTAGCAAGTTTCATAGAAAATCATATGCGATATAAAATTAACAAGTAACATTTATATACCCTTCTATCAAAAGGGTTGTTGAAGGGTATTATGACTTTTTGACAGCCCGAAAATGTATGTACCAGGCAGAAAGAGGTATCTTCGATCCCATAAAGTATATATATTCTTGATCAGTGTCAACAGGCAAGACAATATAGCCATGTCAGTTTGTCTGTCTATCTGTAGGAAAATCTAGATTTAAGATAGGTGGAGCAACCAAATTTGGTGGCAATAAATAGTAATATAGCCACTGTATCAAGTGGCCCCCACAAATCGATAACAACGAACTTAAAATGTGTGTTTTCAAGAAAGAGTGTTAATTTTTGGTACTCAGAATTGTAATCACTATCTTAATGATTTCTGTAAGTTAAATTATGATTGGATAAAAAATAGAGAAATTATTTAAGAAATACTTTTAAAGGGTGAAACCAGGTGCAGATGCACCTGTTCAGTAGCTATGTCTCTCAGTGATATAAGGAAAGTACTAAATAAACCTAGTAGAATTCAGCAAAGCAAATAATTGTGATATTGGGGTATATTGTTTAGTATAGAAAAGATGTATCTTGAGCTACTAGTTAAATAGTTTAATTTGTTAAGTGAAATCCTACCAAATAAAAAGTAGTTTGGTGACCCACTAAAAATCTTAACGGTTGTTGCATAAAGACAAAGAGAATATTATTAGTATATTTGAACATATGTATTTATATTTGTATATAACCACCACCACCATAAGTTACCCAAAGATATTTGATCAAGTATTATATATAACGTCATCAAGATTTTTATTTTCAATCTTCAATTGAGGATATAAAATTTACTAATAAAAAAAAGAATGTAACAAGTAGGAACGGCCACAGTCAAGGGCATGACTTTTTAACTCATGTATAATAAGGTTTTTCAGTAGGCAGACATTCGACGCCATTTTTATATTATTTTGTTTGTAACGGTCGCATTTATCTAATGAAATCACCCAATTTTAGAGACCATAAATTTCAAAAAGAGAGTAACGCATAGATTGAGCTCTTTTTACAAAAACAAAATCTTTTTCGCCCATTGTACATACAAATTTTCTCTGAATGTCTCCCGATAAATCCAGATTAATCTGTAAAAATAAGATTACCAAAATCAAAAAAAAAAAAAATTGATATGCTTAGGCAACACGCGAGTATAGACACAAAATTATTTGAATACATCTCGTATAGTCTCTAAGGACTATCCGTCCTTTCAGACGGAAAAGACCACATCGATTCGACTGCTGAAGCTGATCAAGAATGTATAAATTGTATGGATCTTTTTTGCCTGTTACGCACATTCCAACAAACACAACAGGTCATGGAAAATTCATGCCCAATAAAGGGAAATGGTTTATTACTCAAACGTCCCATCCGCTGCTAGACGTGTGTATATACTTATGTACAACACATATATATATGCCATCCCCAAAACGACGCGACGTTAAAGTTTGCAATATGTGCAAATAGAACGACTACGATAATTATACTACAGAAACAACAATGAAAATTAAGCCACAAGCGTAATCTGAGCAACACATACTGATACTTCGACGAACAAATGTATGTGAGGGCATGTGTCTCATTGAAAGTGACTCATTTTAAATATGTAATTTCAAACAAACGAATTGATCTTTCTTTATATTATAATACCTATGTCAATAAAAAAAATTTTTTTTATTATTTTAACTTTTAAAATACAATATATTTACTAATCCCATAAATTTTTTGACAAATAGAACATAGTTGTTGAATGTGCCTTTAAATGTGCACATACAGCATCGAATCAAAAATATTTCACCTTGATGACGTTTTCAAACTAGCGTGTATTATTACCATATTACCATATATTTAACAATAGTCTCGTCTTGAGTTTTTTTTATATCGCTTTTGCCATGTTTGTTGCTTTTCAATCGGGTAAATTGCAAATGCAATTCCACACCGCTGATTCACTATCTTCCTTGAGTGCTACTTCAACAAAAGCGATTAACAACGTCAAAGTTCTCGACTACGATATACCATATGTCCATTGATTAATTAAACAAAATATACTATTTTTCGAACAACTTACGGATGAATTAATAATAATTTCAGTTTATTATCCGTATGTAACCAGATCGTCAAAAATCATTTACCTAGTGATTATTTTTTATAATATTGACTTTATTTGCATACGTTATACGCGAACATGTCATGTACATATGTACAACTAAAAAAGGGGACATGGCTAGACTTCTCTGTTTATATCTATTAAGTATTTTATATTTGCTTCCTTCTGCCTGTTACATACTTTCGCATAAAATTATTATACCCACTTTTGAACATTTTCAATGGGTCCAGCGTAAAAAAAACACAACTCGTTGTTTTCTGTGACTGTTCGTCTCTTGCTTAGGCGTTTGTTGATCGTATTGTCGAGATGCCGGTGCCTAGTACTGTTGTGCTACAAGTCAATTTACTTTGAATTCCGATTATTACTTTCATGAGTGGATAACATTTGTCCATACAAATAACAGCTGACAAATGATAGGAAACATTTTTGTTGAATTGCTCTTAGGTTTCTTCTTACAACTTGGAGAAGAAGTACATTTTTACTGCCGGATACCCATGGACTAAAAATTAATAAAATTTCAAATTTGGTTGCGGTGCTTGAATTTAAAAACTAGTGATGAATTTTACTACTATCGGATAATTAACTTGGTTTCTTAGAAAATGATTTATTTTAACAGCCATACTTTTTATACTTAACAGCCACAGTAATGTGAAATATGTAAGTATATACGTCCATATCTGTTGAGTGTCTGTTATTTGAAATCTCAAAGTCAAAAAGATTTTCGTTGTTGGGTAATGTTACGCACAAGTTATGAGCTAATAAGTATTACATTTGATTAGGTGTTGGTTTCGTATCCAGTAATGTTGATCATAATAATTTGTATAACATCAATGTCAACAACCAATGAAAGAAACATTAGCCAGCCTCTGCAAACATTTAAGTTTATAACCCAGTTTTTTTTGTTACATATTCTTAAGTAGCCTAAAATTAACATTTTAATTAATTAATGGCAGATTTGTCTTTTTTAACAAATCAGTACCTTTCAGGGCCACCATTATTGATAGAGATTTAGAAATATTTGCAACACACATAATTTTTAGGTTGAAAATAAATCGGCTTTGAAGATCGGTTCTAAAGCTCAATATGGCATTTCCGTAAACTTTGAAATACAGAAAAAATGCAAAAATCTGAGAGTTGAAGCTTTTTAAAAATGATCAATTTTCACATGATCGTAAATTGTTAACAAAATCATACTTTTTATAGAAAATACACTGAAATATACCACTTTTGGTTGCACTATTTTGAAATATATATATACTATTATTAAATAGTTTCTGTCCGTACACCTGACCCTTATATTCACCCAATAAAATTGTTTCTCAAAATTTTCAAGCTTTTTGCTCGATTGTAATGAAATTTTCAGAACTCAATAAGGATGTGAGCAGTAGCACGCTCCACACATACGAGTATGGATACCCAAGTGTAGTGACTCTTAGACGAAAAAAAGGACAAACAGGATTTTTCTACAAAATTATGAAATGTAATGTGATTTAATAAATATTAAAAAAGATACGCCTGACGTAAGCATACCATATATCCATATCAAATGATATTACGATTAAGTTAAATACTAAGGCAAGTTCTAGATGTCGGATGGGGTAATCGTGTACATTCAAAGAAAATACCCTAGTCTTCTATACGTTCTATACAAAACGTTGAAAAGAGTTGCCAAAGAATAATATTTAGGAGAGTGCGAGGGCTGCGCTTTTATGTGCCAAAGAGAAATAAATGTAGTATTCAAATAAGAGTTGTAAGCGTATTAATTTGTTTGTTTACAATAATAATGAATAAAAATAAGAAAGTCGCGATAAATCTGTTTCCCTTACAAAAACATGGGTTTTAGATTAGAGATTGGCATTTTTTGCTAAGAAATATATTAAAATAAAACAAATAGAAACATAAGGCAAACATTTATTGCCAAAATACAGTTCAAATTTAGTCGAAAAATTCTATCGTATTATTAATAATGTTTGACTCTTTCAGTTACTTTTGGAAATAATTGTACTAACCTCCAAAGTGGTGAACGGATTAACCCACTGGTAAGCCTAGAAACAAATTCAAATTCTTATAAGATACTTATTAATTGACGCAGACTATCAAGAAAAATCAGGCACAGAGTATCTAATAATAATAATAAAATTAAGCAATTTCCAAAACATATTCAAAAATATGATAACGATTTTTTGTTTAAGGTACCCTCCGATAAATCTCTCTCAGAATTGCACAATTCTTATGTATGTAGAACCCATTATATGTATTAGTATATGCATATTTCATCTGATTGATGAAATAACTAAATTTAAGTTTTAAGTATGTTATTTACATCATTTAGGTAAAAAAAACCATAGTTAGGCGCAAGGTATTATTGATTTCACATGAAAAAAGTTTTTAAAAAGTAAGCAAGTAAGCAACATTTTAATAAAATCTATCGTTCTCATTTTCACTCAAGTGTACACATTCTGCCAATACTTACAAACGTATGCATGTATTTATAAATTTACATACATATTTTTGTACAAATATACATATGTGCAAACGTTGATTTTGCAGACAAAAGCTGACGGCTTTTGTCCATTTCATTTTTAACACAAGAAACAAAGCAAAGCAATAAATTTTATTTTAACGAAATTCAACTCAAATATTTTGCTTTGCTGTTGTTGCTTTAATTGTTGTGGCAGACATTGAACTTTACTATGGAGACTTTTTGCAAAGAATACGGGTGTGTGGGCGTAAAACAAACGTGTAGAGAAAGAAAAAAAAAATAAAACAAAATTGAGAGCGGCACACGAATAGATGACACTAATAACATCATACATATGTATGTACATATGTACATAGTACTTTCATATCCATACGTAAGTATTTATATGTGTACACATTCGAATGCACATATGGATGTACAAAAATACATATACAATGTACATAGATGACTTAGAGTTAGAAAATATGAAAGTCAGAATATGCGTCAAATAAAAATAATTTTGGACAATTGCGTTTATTTACTTTGTTTTCTATTTGACAGCTGCTGCTTTTATTGGTGCTGTAGAACGACGTCGTTGTTGGCGTTTGCTTTTTGCCGCTGTTTCTTCACTTTTCTATTGCACACAGACACACTCTCTAAAGACACGCACACAAACGCATGAAGCTTTTTGCTGTTTACAAACTTTTGCGACGTTTTCAAGTGCGTCCCTGGACGTAGACGGCGATGTTAAGAGAAAGAGAGCGCGAGTACAAAGTTGGAGCGGTAACGTAAGCTTTAACTATTTTTCTTGAGTGCCTCTTTTTGAAATTGATGTATGTATCTACAAAAATATGTATGCCTGTATGTATTTTTGCTGCTTTTGCAAATGCTGCTTTTTTTTTTTTTTGCAAATATGTAGCTTTATAACTTTCTATTGCTATTTTTATATCTATTTTTTCATGCCTTTTCACAGTTGAAATACATATATGTATATGCATACACAAAGCAGACAAAAACGAACAACTAAACCAATATGTAGAAAACAATGGAAAAAACCGCACATACGATAATATCTTATTACCTTATTGATATAAATAATTTTTGCACTAACTTTTATTAATCGCTGCTCTCTGGCTTTTAATTTTGTTGTTGACTATGAGGATGATGACGAGACGATATCAACTTTAAGTTATTCATATGTACATATACACACACATATATACAATTATGTATATAGAGAGAGCGAGAAATAGAGGCGAGAAACTGTATGCACCAATACAGTAAGTTAAATGGAGATGTGGTTGCTTTTGTTGTAGTCGGCGCGAACACGTAGCTAAATTTTGCGAGCTTTGAACGAACAGAACAAACGAACAAACTGTGACACTGTCCAGCCCAGCTGATTGCAATTTTGTTTAAGTTTTTGTGTTTGAAGCACGCGCACAACAAACCGGCCACGACAAAAATTAAAATGAAACTGAATGTAAAGACAAGCAACAGCAAACACAAACCCGAAACCGGCGGAGAGCGACTCATGCGCAGTAGACGAAAGAGGGGGAAAGACAGATAAAGCAAGAATGTGCAAGCGTGAGTGCGAGTGAGAATACCTACTGCGAATGAATGGGTGGATATCTAACCGAACTGGTAGTAAGAGCGGAGTAGCAGAATAAAAAAAAAATTGATAGGAAAGCGCCGGCATGCGGCGACGTCTCTACCGCAAATGAACTGCATATATACACATACATTCACACGTACACAGGCCGGCTCATATGGAAATACATATGTACGTACAATATATATGTATGTACATACATACCTAAAATCATACATAAATATTTATACTATATGTTTGTATGTATGTACAAACACATTTCAACGTTATTGCTCTTTGTTCGAAACTCTCACTAACCCCTACTTTTAAAAGAAAATCCATTGCGTTGGGGGTGTTTTCTCGCAGTTTTGTGGCGCTTAGAGCACTAAATGGAGAAAGAGAGCAATACGACATACATACATACATACACATGTACATATGTACTTAGAAATCTATGTTGACGTCAACGCCGTTGTCGTCGTCTGACTCAACCGCAGCGTTACCACCACCAAAATTTGCACAGTGGAACAGAAGTCTAGCATATTGAGGCGTTTATTGCTTCATTCATCAATTTTTTAGTTGCTTTTCGCATATTCGCGTGAACAACTACTTTAATTGCCCAGGCGTCAACGCTGACGTTATGTACATATACATACATATATGTAACTATATTTGTCATTATTTTAACTAACCACCACCATATTTTACGCCCCCTTTTTGCTCATCCCATACTACATACATACAATGTATGTTCATTTGTACATATGATAACTTCCTTTCGACAATAAAATCAAAACAAGTGGTTTTGGCATTTGGACAATGTGTGATAAACAAATCTTGTCGGTCCCATTTGGATCTATGAAAGTCCATGTAACCTCTGGTATATACTTCTCTATACGTATGCGCGTAAATATCTATTCACTTACGCAGGTGTTTTCGGATAAGCTGCAGCTGGCAACGAAGAGCTTTGTTTGACCAAACATATGCATATATGTATCTTATAATAAATATGTATATACATGTATATAAGAATAGAGAATTTAGAAAAGAATGAAATACTAATATTTATTTATTTTAATTACAAAACTTTGTTTTCCATGTTTTTAATTATATTTAGAATTGAAGTTAAAACACGGAATGTAATACGTATACAAATTATTACTGCCACTACTTTATTTGCTTAGGCTTTTCTGTTTTTTGTTAAAGCCAGGAGTGAAAAATAAAAGTGAAGTCTATAAAAGTGTCACCACAAATTCCATATGTGAGCAGAACAAAATTGCATGATGGGTAGGGTTATGGGAGAAATCAACCTACAAAAGCTAACCGAAAGCAAACGATAATAATAATACAAACGACCGAATGGTATTAGACGAGGGTGAAGGCAAGGCAAGAGGAATTCTCAATTGAAAACGAATGAGTATAAATGTGCCCATATGGAAAACACAACTCACAATTCCCGGCGATGAGAGGATGTATGGATGTATCATGTTAATGCTATTGTGTGTATGGGAAGGGCATTCCGTACGCAGAATATTGTTATTTCTATTTACATACTTACATATGTATGTACATACAAATATATGTACATACATAGTTGCCTACAATACTTGCTTATCTGTAGCTGGCTTGCAAATTTTATGCTGGTGTAACGCTAACATCGCATTGAGCGTTGTCATCGGGGTGTGAATGCGTCAAAATTATCAGCTAGCGCCTGCGTTCCTCACCAGATTAATAGACAGCGGAGACAACAGCAATGATGCTGAGCCACCCTCGCATATGACGTTAGCCTTCAATTTGGTGTTTGTTTAGCTGCTCCTAAGTAGTTCTCGTAGGCAGCAACGTCACATACCATCATCATTGGATGCTGTCTGTCTCTCATTATTTGTATAGCAGAGTCAGCGACTGTTGCTTTTCACTCTCCATCCTCATAAATTCATAACTATGAAAAAAATATATGTACATGCATATGTACAAACAGATAAAAATACGCATATACATACATATTTGCGATGAATACACACACAATGTATATTAATATAAGCCATTATCTTATGTGTATAACTTTATTCATTTTGTTAATTTTCATGTTAATTTCGTTTATAGGTTGTCAAGAAATTAAATACACGTTATTAGATTTTATTTTCTTTCCACATCATCATTCTTATTTCTTATCAGTTTTACGTGTTCGTGCTCTGTCTCTCAATGCTATTTCATACACTAACATTTCGGAAGCTTTTCACGTTCAGCCGATGTGTTAATGGTAAAGCAGCGAGTTCCAGCATCGTACCGTATTTGGCGACTCATCAATTTTTGTGACTTCTTTGCTGAAGGGGATTAAAGCTGAGCATTTGTTTGATAACAACAAATCAAGTCCCCACCTAATATCCCAATACCAGAATATCCATAAATCATTTTACAGAAACAAACTCATCGAACATTTATTGCATTTTGCTTGGCAACCTGCAATGGTTGTTGTTATAGAAGAAAAGCCCGTACGAAAAAATGTTCGCGAAAAAAAAATTTTCATACATATGGATGTAACATGCACATACATACATAAATATGTTAGCAAGTAAAGACACCAATAAATACAAACATGTGCTGTAGAAACAAACAAACGAGAATTTTTATGCTTTGTATTCATTTATATGTGTATGTATGTATATGTTCGGATGTGTATTTAATATAAAAATATATATTCTCAATCATATTAAAAAATAATTATATATATACGAGTACATATGTATTAATGTTCATATCTGCATTGAAAGGGGATACTTATTAATTTTTTTTTACAAATCCAAAATATTTGTATAATTACAAAAACAGTTGCCTAGTTAGACATAATGTATGGCTTTGTACCTACAATGTATGTACATACATATATAGTGAATTTGGTAATGGGGATGCTTTGGTGAAAGACTCGCACATGCTATTGCCTGACGTCTAAGAACGTCATACATAGTTACAAAGTTGGGCGTTGAGCCCAATGTTGGAATTCACTGCGAAATAGACATTCTAAAAATAACAATAATTTACGAGTATTTAGGAGATTTTAACATACATATCGCACAAATCTTATAGACGAAATTAAGATGTACACAAAAACTAGTTAATGGAGAAAATCAATATGTTCACAACACATATGTACATAATTCACACAATAACAAATTAATCTCATAAACAATTTATTCATGTATATACATACATATAATCACATTTTTATTTGACATATGTATGTTCAAGTGCTAGAATTTTACACATTATAAAGAGTTTTAATTTTGTGGGCGGTTTGATTTTATTCAAGCATTTAATAATAAGTAAATTAAATGAACTGCAACAATAAATTCATATTCATGTATTTTTAAACCCTGTGTCCATTTAAAATGGTCATAAAATAAAATAAAAAATAGAGGCATCTTCGACCCTATAAATTATAGTATATATTTTTGATCAGCATCAACAGATAAATGGATTATGACCTGTCAGTCTGTCTTATTTTTGCACGCAGATTTTAGATTTTGAAAAAAAAAAAACAAATTGCAAATGTAATTTCTAACCCAGACGTTCACAATAATAATCACTATTTTAATGATTTCTAAAAGTTTAGGTACGATTAGACAATAAACACAGAAGTTTTTCAACAAATACTTTATTTAGGGTGAAATCAGGTGCATCGGCACCTGTTCAGTTGCTATGTAACTCGGTGGTATTATTTATATGATAACAATGGTATTTAATAAACCTAATAACATGCAACCCAGTTAATAATTTTTTAACTTGCTATATTTTTTGGTAAATTTGGTAGTACATATAGCGAAAAATACTTCATTTTGATAATCGTTCTCAATTATTGTGGCAGTTAGTAAAAATGGATATCTTACTCGTTTGTTGCTTTATTACTTGTTTTGAGTTTATCTTATTTTGGTATTTTCTTCACTATATTTTCTTTATTTCAGAAATGAGCACAGGGTATTTCGTAATAGAGCGTTCTTACTTGTTGAAATTTAGTTTAAAACAAGAAAACTATTGTTGTGTGTGCTCGACTGTGAGATACCCGCCACCCAATTTTACCATCGAAATATTATATTTTTCAAAAATCTAATAAAATATACCAAAATTTTCTTTGTTCGAAATTATTAGCTTGGCGGCACTTTAGTACACCATTATTATGCCACGAGTGACATAGCAACTAGCTAGGTGCAGCTGCACCTTATTACGCCTTATAAAAGTAATTCTTTAATAACTTCAGTGTTTTTTATCCAATTGTAATCAAATTTTCAGAGATCATTAAGATGATGATTAGTATAGATTTACCATGATGCTTGGAAATGTTTTTTTTTTTTTGATTTACGGGGGCGGAAGGGCGCGTGGCCAACATCAAAAATAAACTTGATCTGCCCACCAGATCATCATCTACATGATGTCTCCTAATTTGGTAGCTCTAGCTTTTATAGTCTTTGAGATCTCGATGCTCATACAGACAGACGGACAGACAGACAGGGCTATATCGACTCGGCTGTTGATGCTGATCAACAATATATAAGGGGGCGTGGCCAAAATCAAAAACAAACTTGATCTGCGTGCAATAATAAAACATACTGTCCCGAAAATTTGGTTGCTCTATCTCTTATAGTCTCTGAGATCTAGGTGTTCATACGGACGGACAGACGGACATGGCTATATCGTCTCGGCTGTTGACGCTGATCAAGAATATATATACTTTATGGGGTCGGAGATGCTTCCTTCTGCCTGTTACATACATTTTCGGTCGGCACAAAGCCATAATACCCTTGTACCCTTCAGTTCAGTTTTGGCACGCACAAGATGATGGATAGTACCATCTTAACGATCTCCGAAAATTTGGTTACAAACGGATAAAAAACACAGAAGTTATTAAGAGATTACTTTTATAAGGCGTTACCACGTGCAGCTGCACATAGTTAGTTGCTATGACACTCCGCGACACAATAATGGTGTTCAATAAACCAACTAAAGTGCCGTCAAGCCAATAATTTTGAACAAAGAAAATTTTGATATATTATTTTGGTATTTTTTAGTATTTTTTCAGTATATTTTTGAAAAATATAATATTTTGATGGTAAAATTGGGTGGCGGGTATCTCACAGTCGAGCAAACTCGACTGTAGCTTTCTTACTTGTTTTTTGCTCGATTCGTATTTTCAGGGATTAAAGAAATAGGTTATGAGAAAATTCCACAAAATCTTTGCAAAAACCGGAAAACAGAAAAAAACGTTTTTGGCAACAAACGCCAACACCAAAGGAGGCTCTGAATTTAAATAGAAAAAATGGTTTTTAGCAATAAACGCCAACATAACAGTAGGCTCAGAAGGCCGAAATTGATATTTTGTGTTACTCGTATTATATGTACGTGTATGTTTTTTTCATTCGCTGTGCATCGTGCATTGAGTGATTGTCAGAATTTATAACGACATATTTTAACGTTTTTGTGAAATATTCGAATTTTTTCAGACTGCTTTTTTTCTGAAAAATTTAAACGTTTTTGTTTTTGTGAAATAATGCCGCGACGACGACGTTCAAATCTTACAACTCGAGGTAAATATATAAATAAAGAAATATATAATTAAATATAAAAAGAAAAATAATAAATAAATATATAAATAAATATATATATATATATATATATATATATATATATATAAATAAATAAATATAAAAATACATAAATAAATAAATGTAAAAATAAATAAATATATAAATAAATAAATAATCTATATAAATAAATAAATCTAGAGGTATAATAATTGCTTCCAAATGACTTCTTTCGGCGCTACTAATATTATTGAAGATAATTTCATGCCAACCGTCAAGGGAGGGACAACGTCCTCCGGGTCCGCTAGTAGATAAGCTAATGGATAGATTATATGCACTCTCTTGGTATATATATATAATTATTATATAATTTGAAAACCCACTAATGACACAACACCTAAACCGGCGCATCTGACCTTTATACCCGACCTATGAAATCCGAAACAAGTTTGATTTGTGAGTGTCAAGCTTTAAAATACTACTGTTAACAATTCTGAAAACTCAATATCGTGTTTCGTATAATCATACAAACTATTATACCTTTTTTTTCCATGTTCAATGGGTAGGTCGAGATGCGCATAAATTTGGAGTGTACGTGTTAGCAGGAGGGGGGTCTTCCCAGCAGCAGTCTTTTGTTTGACTTTTGAGTAACCGGGATGCCACTTAATGGCAGCCCCACTGCTTCCTGCCGTTATATGGGGTTAACAAGAATTTTTTCTCGACTTGTTAAAAGTGTCAATTTTCGCCTTACGACACGTGGGCGTTAAAAAAGGGGGAGACCGAGAAGAGGCGGAACAAGAGGCTGCAATGTTTGCTTATGCTTGCATGAAAAGGAGTCGGAAGTGGGGTTTGCTGAAAGGCAAAGTACCAGCAGCACACAGATGAGAATGTTGACATGAACACAGTTGCCCCCGCTGTGTAGCTGCGGAGGCAGTGGACGCATGCTCAACTGGGATCCCAATGAATTTGATGGGAAGAAGCGGTGGTTCATGTCCATGTCGTGAGAGCTGCGGCAACATTGGGGGAGCTTATTGTGTTGCGCATACTGGAGCTGACATCGCTTCTAAAGCTGAATCCGGAGCTGCAGCTTGTCAGCTACTTTTTAGTCCTCAGACAAAATTGCCAATTAAAACGTGCCACAAGCTTTGGCACAGTGCTGCCCCGTAAATTCGTCAGCCTCCTTTTGTATTTTTTTAGTAAACTTTGAGCCGATTAAGTGTCAGACAAACAAAGCCGGTAGGAACTGCTGTGTACGCACTCGTGCTATTGCATTCTTGAGCGCATTCAGCTAATAGTTATATACCATCGTGTTATTTTTTGTGCTTTGCGAAATGATAAAAAAATAATTTATGACAGACAATGTAATAACTGAGGAATCTCTACATATGTAAGGTATAAATATCCTTGATAAAGTTATATCTGTATAAATACCTAGATCTTGCCAGAAAATTTCTGATGATAATACCTGAACCTGTTGCACACATACATTGTTGACTTTGGTTATATGTACTTCGATTATTAATGCGCCGTTTAAATAACTATCAATGGTCATATAAATATAACAAATATTATACAATGTTAACCTCAATTCTATCAGAGGTGTACCATAATGGTCAGTTTGAATATGCGACGGACAAAATTTGAAATTATTAAAATAGAAATGCAAATATTGATTGATGTGTGAGACAGCTAGCAAACACAGCCGCAAAAAAGATTCGCGAGTGATAGTTCAGCATAAACATTAACAATTCTTTTCGCAACATCGTATAGCAAATAAATTATGGAAATACGGAGGGTGTACTATTGCAGTTTTGATGAAACGCCCAAAATGTTAACAAGTTTACAATGAGAAAGAACAAAAAGAACATTAGCATCGTTGTGATGTTTGTTTAGGGTATTCAATAATTTATTTTTTCTTCAGAGTTTCAACAGTGTTGATCCATGCAGGAATGTCATGCGTTGCATTAGACAATCAGAGAATTAAAGGAGATTTGATGTTAGAGCACCTTGTTGCATACGTTTGGGAACTTTATCATGCAAAATGAATAGAAAACAGCCATGACAATGGTTTATTTACAGTATGATTACAGACAAAAAAATGATTCGGGGACTACCATATATTTAAACTGAAGAAAATGACTTATTCTTTATTCCCGATTTAAATTTCAGTCACGTTTGACGTTCATACTTGTTTTCAAATTATGCATGTGACTTTGTTTGCTATTGTTGTTGCCACCGAAACAGGGCAAGAGCGACGGAAGTGGCAAAAAAAATCGTGGGTTTTGTAATGTCGGAATGAATGTAGAAATTAGGGTAAAGTGAGAAACAATTAAGATGAGTGCGAAAGATATACATACCTTATTTTAAATTCTATTCTACTAATTCTAATTCTACTATTTTGTATTCTACTAATTCTACTATTTTGTATTGTTGTTTGCATATTTAAATGTAGCTATAGAATAGATTATAAGAATATGTTAGATTATATGTATATATTTTATAGATCACATTTAATCATATCAATTGAACTCGATCATGGGCTTTGTGCGACGTGTGTACCAAGTGAAAGGAATCATCTCAGGCATCAATAGTCGAGTAGATTAAACCATATTCGTTCGTCATTATGTTTGAAATGCCAAGTTCGAAAGCAAAAGCAAAACTTTATAGGTACTTCTGTGTTATTGTTATTACAATTCGTTTTGTTTTCAATTTGCGAGCTCAGTTTGGGGGGTGACCAAATACTAGAACAACCTTGATCTGTGTGAAATAGTGCTACATATTGCCAAAAAGTTTAGCCGCTTTAGCTCTTATAGACTCTGTAATCCAGATTTTCGAACAGGTGGAAAGACGGGTGGTCTGGTTTTTATAGCGACCTACGCGTAGGGTAGAAGGGTATTAAAACTTTGCACCTCCCGACAATCGATTTCAAAACTAGAAAGATAGAGCGACCAAATTTGGTGATAAGATGTGCAAGTATAGTCATTAAATGCAGATTTTTTTTAATTTGGCCACGTAAATGGAAAAAAACGAATTGTAAGTGTATTTTCAAAACTAGAACGTTAATATAATATTTGTGATGAATCGCGATTTTAATGATTTTTGTCTACATCGGACAATAACCACAAATTCAAGAAATACTTATAATGAGTTAAATCAGGTGCAGCTTGCTTTAACTGCTACTTTGCCACTCAATGATACAATAATGGTATTCAATAAAATTCACATAGCGCAGCCAATTTTGAGAGTGGTATATTTCGGCATATTGTTTGGTGTATCTTCTAGTTTATTCCCGAAAAAGGGTATATAATGGTATATTTCCATAGACAATAAATGACTAGATCATTTAGATGCCTTTTCACAGGCAATTATCACCATTTTAATTGTTATTTGTGAATTTGCCGTATTATTCACCGTGAAAACAAACAGCTGTTATTGTTTGTAAAATAAGTAAAATAAAAGAAAAACTAACACGAGTTGAACAGGATACACACACTGTGGCTATACAGTTATGTTACATATACATTTGTGTCCTTCTAAAGCTCTACCTAAGACACTGCAATATGCTGTCAAACTAAGTATAATAAAATCGTAGCCTATCCCTTAGGCACTAAATATTGAATACATACATATGCCGATGTCGTTGTTTTAGCTGTTTGTGTGTTGCACAACGCGAGTATTTTTGGAAGAGTATTTTAATCAAGTGTCACACACGAAAATTTCAATAATACATTTGTCACAGTTGCACGATTTTTAATGTCGTTCTTTTGTGGCTGTAAAAATATGACAAGTTTATTTATTTGGCTTAGTCTTTTGAGCATGTTCTCTCAACAGCTGTTGTATATGTTTTTAATTTCCGCAAATACAGTTCTATATTATATATATTTGTATTTGTGGCACTAACGAACTGATATTTTACTCGCAGGGATGTCATTTGGCAAATGAGCCTGCTAACTGACAATGTCGGCGACTGCAGCAGTTGCCTGAGTAGATGATGTAAAATAGACAACGAACAAAATCCTAAGTCTGAGTAAGGGCACTTAAGTATCCAACTATATATTATTTAAGTGAACGCGAAGGCATTATACACCTGTTGCCCATTAGCCGCCTTTGTGTTTGATTACAATTTTTTTTATGGGGTTACGACAATTTATTTTGTACTATAAATGCAAAAACTGCATTTCATAGTAACAAATGTGCTCCAAACATTATTCTCTTATCATTTATTTCTGTCTTACCATTTTATTTAACAAAATCTATCAGGACATTTAAAAATATGTAATGCTCGAAAACTAAACTCATTATTCAGCAAACACCATGCACCAACATCCCTCCTATTATTCGACTGTTATGTGCGCGTAAAATGCGTCATCTGAGCAAGTGTTGCTTGCATATTGACATTAAAAGACACACTAAGATTCGGAACGTTTCAGTTTAATTCTCTTCTTTGTGAGGCTGTGTAAGAGAGTTGTTTGAGGTATAAAGAATACGTAAATAAAAACACTTTACCAGTTTTCAACCAAATCAAGTAAGAATTGTATAATCGAGTTTGCTAGACTATGAGATACCTGATACCCTTTTACAAAATTTGATCAAAAAATTATATAAAATATACCGATATATATCAAGTTTAAAGCAAATAGCTTGGATGCACTTAATTAGGTATATAAATACCACTACCAAATCATTTAGGGCCATGAAACTAAACTGCAGCTGCAGACGATTCCAACATATATGTATGAGTATTTATTGTACAATATGTACAATGAAATTTTTTAGTGGTTATTATTGTACATAATTAATATTGACACGTTAGCCTTAAAACTACGATTGCAAATTGATTCCTTCGATTTGGTAACTTTATAGGCAAGAGTAATGCGCCACTGTGGTAAATTTGTCAACGTTCTTGCCAAAAAGCATTCTCTTTAATAGCCCGCTCTCTAAGAAACCAACCTTACTATATGATTAAAACGAGTTAAGTGCAGAGTCTAAATATTTCTGTTTAAAAAGAGAAACAACGAAACAAACAATAAGTTGTTGCTCTTTTTATTCGGACCACGAATGAACATTTGGTTGGATGCCCCATGCGAAGAGTAAAATTTGCGAAATGCCAAGGGTACTAGCAACTCGTTTTATTAAAAGAGAAGTCAAAAACCAAATGGAAAAACCTATGTCATAAAATGTTGTAATTAATTATTGTATAATTTATAAGTTTAAAAAAGATTAGTTGGTGTACATTGACGGTATTTGACCACAAATCATGAAAAACAGTAAGTGGTCTAGTTATACTTGGTGTTTATAGTGTTGGAAAAAAGTATGTAAGATCTTCATCAAGAGCCAAGAGCTTTCTACCTTCGCAAGTTATAACAAGTAAGAAAGCTAGAGTCGACACTACATGACTGTGAGATAACTTTCACTAGTTTTTTGAATGAATGCTGAAAAAATAAAGAGCTGGCATCAAAGTATATTAATTTACAAGAATATACTAACAAATAAATAAAAAAAATAGATCATGATATACTTCTTTCAATACTATTATCTTGGGTGTACTTTGTTCTGTTTATGGCAAATTATCTCTTGCTTTAGCTCTTATAGTCTTTGAGACCTAGGCGTTCAAACTTATTGTTAATAGGTTATTGAGCAAAGCAAAATATTTTTCTACCCGCCTACCCATAGGGTAGAAGGGTATTATAACTTTGTGCCGACCGAAAATGTATGTAACAAGCAGAAGGAACACCCTAAAGTATATATATTCTTGATCAGCGTCAACAGCCGAGACGATTTAGCCATGTATGTCTGTCCGTATGAACACCTAGATATCAGAGACTATAATAGATAGAGCAACCAATTTTTCGGGATATTGTGTCTTATTGTTGCACGCAGATCAACTTTGTTTTGGATTTTGGGCCCCTTCCGCCCCCGTAAATCAAAAAAATAAATCGATTTCCAAGCGCTATGTTAAACCTAGAACGTTCACACACAATACTTATCATCATCTTAATGATCTCTGAAAATTCGGCCGTAGTCGGATATAAAACACAGAAGTTATTAATGAATTACTTGTATAAGGCGTAATAAGGTGCAGCTGCACCTGATCAGCTGATATGTCTTTCAGTGATAAAGTAATGGTGTTCAATAAACATAATAAAGTACTACCATGCTAATCATTTTGAACAAAGTTAATTTTCAGTATATTTTTGTAAAATATAATATTTCGATGATCGCTTTTATTTATTCTTCCATTCAGTAAAATTGGGTGGCGGATATTTTACAGTCGAGCAAACTCGACACTAGCTGTCTTACTTGTTTTTAAGTAATTCTAAATTCAATGTTGTGTGCTCTAAATATGTTTGATTTCTGATAAGTATTTAACAAATATAGTGGGTAAGTTTATGTTCCATATAACGTACAAATTCCGTTGTAAATTCCATTTGGATTGTTTGATCAAGTTTCAATTATTGTGTGGGTGGTGGCAGCGCAAATAAATTGTCGGTGTGTTAACCTCCAGCATTAGCTTATTGAAAAGGTTGCTGCAGGGGACATCACATTGACTGCATGTTGGGAACTCTGTTAACTGCGCAGACTCCAGCAGGAAGAAGTTTATAGAAATCTGAAGAGAAAGCATTTTCTCAAAATTCTATTTTTCTCTTAACTGAGAGCTGAACACTGATAGATTTAAAAGGGTGGAGCTATTCCTACTTTAAAATACTTTCTCCTAATTTAATGTTGTCATTGACGTACTTGGGTTTTTTAATTAAATTATATTATACTAGCGAGTATACCCTGATTCGCTAGTCTAACATATAAATTTCAAGAGATGTACTTTATTTTTTGTTTGTTCAAATTTGCATATGCCAACCGAAAATGTATGTTGCAGGCAGAAGGTGTCACTACCTATGCACCTCTGTCTATCTATGTTAGTGAGCACATGATGTCAAATTAAATTTGTTGGCTTAGATATTGGTTAAGCCCGTTTCTTCATGCAAATAGAGAAAATCGTAAGCTAGCCGACATTTTAAAATTCGTGTCACCTGAATATGGATCAGACACAGTGCCATTATCTAAACGTTGAATCGGCGTTTTATATAAATAAACAATATATATAGTATATGTCATATGCTTATATATTCGTCTAGATGGTCCTTCGTATTTTTATTTTATGTTTTCGTTGTTTTACTGTTATGAATTTTGATACATTTGAAATAACATTTGTAAAAAACAAATATATTCTTTATATAATAAAAATATAATAAAAATGCATCGCCTCATTTCGTCATGCTGCTGTAGCCGCTCCTACTTATTGCAATGTATTTTTAACATAAGTGAATTAATAATGTACAATTAAATACGTCTCCACATTCTTAAATCAGATTGTCTGCAGCTGCACTGCAAAATAAATTACCGAACAACTCATATTAACAGAATGGTAGCAAATTCTGTCTGTCGGTCTGTATCTTTTAAATTTTTGACTTTTTTTTGTCGAATTTCAAACCACAATATTGAACAATATTAATAACCCCATGTTCTTGATGTTACTGATCTTGCACACCTTTGTTTGCACCTTTACATCCATCCAAAAATTCGGTTCCGAAGCCGTTGAAGATAATCTGGTTGATGAGACTAGCCAAAATGCTGAGACAAATGCCCATTCGGACAACTGTAGTACCAAACAAGTAAGAAAGCTACAGTCGAGTTTGCTCGACTGTGAGATACCCGCTACCCAATTTTACCATCCAAATATTATATTTTCTAAAATATACTGAAAAAATACTTTAAAAATATACTAAAAATATACTGAAAAATACCAAAATAATATATAAACATTTTCTTTGTTCGAAATTATTAGCTTGGCGGCACTTTAGTTTATTGAACACCATTATTATGTCGCGGAGTGTCATAGCAATTAACTAGGCAGCACTAGCAGTTGCACGTGGTAACGTCTTATAAAAGTATTATCTTAATAACTTCTGTGTTTTTTATCCGATTGTAACCAGAGATCGCAGAGATCATTAAGATGGTGATTAGTATTGTGCGTGCCAAAATTGATTTGCTTGCAATTCGGTTTTATTCGATTTATGGGGGCGGGAGGAGGCGTGGCCAAAATCAAAAACAAACTTGATCTGCGTGCAACAATAAGACATACTGTCGCGAAAAATTTGTTGCTCTATCTCTTATAGTCTCTGAGATCTAGGTGTTCATACGGACAGACGGACATGGCTATATCGTCTCGGCTGTTGACGCTGATCAAGAATATATATACCTTATGGGGTCGGAGATGCTTCATTCTGCCTGTTACATACATTTTCGGTTGGCACAAAGCCATAATACCCTTCTACCCTTTGGGTAGAAAAAAATATACTGAAACTTATTGAATACCATTGGTATGTCACTTAGTGACATAGCAACTGAACCGGTGCAGCAGAACCTGATTTCACTCTATAAACGTAGTATTATGCCAAATTCTAAAGCAAACTTGATATGCGTGCAAAAATTCGATACATTTTTTCGAAAATTGGTTACTTTATCGCATATAGGCTCCGAAATCTAGATGTTCATATGGACATGGAAGGGCAGACAATGAATAAAACGTTAACGAGTAAATAACAACTAAGAAAGGTACTGTAGAGCATGTATAATTTTGTAAAACGCGACTGTCGAGTGTGATCAATATTTTATAGTCCTCGAAATCGAAGTTTATCATCTTGGCTGAAGGAGTTAATTAAAAATTTATGAAATGTATGCGATCAGAGATGCCCCAGAGATCAGATCTCTGAGATGCTAACATTTGTATTATTTTCGTAATAACTAATTATCGGGAAGTATCTTGCTAGTATTTGCAGCGACAGAAGGTAATGCAATAATATGATTATGGAAGTTCTCTGAGCTAATATAATTGTTTCATTATATTTTAAATAATTATTTGAATTATGCATTATAACTAACACATTCAATTCACTTTATATCGGGAATGCATTTAAAATATGCCTACTTTGCCTATGATATGTTGATATGGTCACTGAAATCAATAGGTAAAAACAATGACGCCTTACTAAAGAAAACCTCTATCTTATCTACAATTCAACATGCCCTTGTCGTATTGTTACAATAAAATCTAGGCCTCAAGTACTCACCGTGGTAGTGCCAGGCGTGGTAGCCGTATGCGGTGTATAGGCGGCATATGCCGGTTGAGGCAGTGGAGCCGTATAGCGGTAAGCCTGTTGGGCGACCGCAGCAGCAGCGGCGGCTGCGGCCGGGGCGTAGCCTTGCGGCGTCCAACTTGTGGCACTGCGATAAGGGGCGCTGGCCGCTAGTGCCGCGCCAGCAGCAGCAGCTGGACTAGTCATGGCCGGTGGACGCTGTGAAATGGCGCCTTTGAGTGTAATGGTTGAGGCGCTCAACGGTGCACCAGGAAATGTGCTGCGTTGCGTTGGCGGTGCGGATGCGACGTTACCAGTACAAGATGAACCCTGTGAAGAGACAAGAATGTGTTTTATAATGTGTATATGAGCCGTTGCGTATAAATCTCACAGAAGATTGAATTTGTTGAAAAAAATAAAACTGCAATACAGCAGCATTTGAAAAATCTTTGCTAGCCGCTGCCATAAACCGGCATGCCACACAACACCACGGACAATGGCACCAAAAAGCAACGAAGCAGTGTGACCCTTAAGTAAATGAATATATTAACACAGACAACAAAAACATCAATATACTAAGACAAGACAACTTTGTAGCCTTCATGCTTTGTTCCATCCTGCACTGTTGATTTAAAAGTATTAATTGTTGGTCTGTCACCAAACAATTGGCCTAATTGATCGAATACAAGTGGAAACCATAAATATCAAATTTCATTAGTTAATTTTTATTTCACAGATAGGGTAAAAGTATCTTCTAACTTCGTGTTTACCGAAAATGTATGTAATAGGCAGAAGAGAGCATATCCATCGACTTCATAAAAAATGTAAATTTTTGATCAGCTATTTCCCCGCAAATCAAGTTTGTTTTAGAATTTGGTCATGCCCAGTTTCGCAATCGAAATTCTGAATAATTGCAATTTGGATTACATTCCAATGAAGCATGGGCTAGTACTTAATGGAATTCCTTTCTACAAGGAAATGCAAATCAAAAAACATTGATGTGGCAGAAACAGCAAAGAGATACTTCGCGTCGCACAAAATAATAAAGATATGATTAATTATCAACTTTCTCATTAATATTGCTAACATTTTGGGAAGGCCCCGTAACCTATGTATGGATACATATACTTGCCTTGATTTCTAATTTCGCGGTTTAAATGTTTTATTAAATTTTATTCAATATGTTTGTAGGCAACGAACGTTTCATATTTCATAAAATTAAGCGCGATCATTTAAATATATGCTATTTTTCGAGCATGAAAGTATACTAAACAAGTAAGAAAGCTACAGTCGAGTTTGCTCGACTGTGAGATACCCGAAACCCAACTTTACTATCCAAATATTATATTTTTCTAAAATATACTGAAAAAATACTTTTAAAAATATACTAAAAAATACCAAAATAATATATCAAAATTTTCATTGTTCGAAATTATTAGCTTGCCAGCACTTTAGTTGGTTTATTGAACACCATTATTATGTCGCGGAGTGTCATAGAAACTAACTAGGCATCACTAGAAGTTGCACGTGGTAACGCCTTATAAAAGTAATATCTTAAAAACTTCTGTGTTTTTAATCCGATTGTAACCAGAGATCGCAGAGATCATTAAGATGGTGATTAGTATTGTGCGTGCAAAAATTGAACGTTCTAGGTTTAAAACGACGCTTGCAATTCAGTTTTTTTCAATTTGCATGGGCGGAAGGGGGCGTGGCCAAAATCAAAAACAAACTTGATCTGCGTGCAACAATAAGACACACTGTCGCGAAATTTGTTGCTCTATCTCTTATAGTCTATGAGATCTAGGTGTTCATACGGACAGACGGACATGGCTAACATGGCTATATCGTCTCGGCTGTTGACGCTGATCAAGAATATATATACGTTATGGGATCGGATATGCTTCCTTCTGCCTGTTACATACATTTTCGGTCGGCACAAAGCCATAATACACTTCTACCCTTTGGGTAGGCGGGTATAAAAATATACAAGAGATATAATAAACAAGAAGGAAAGGTACAGTCGAGTTCGTTCCACTGTTTTCCACTGCGCATATTCATATATGTACTGTGCATATATTTTGGTAGATGCTTTTGAGATTATATTTTTCGTTACGTTCCATTACTGAACTAGTACATATAAAAACTTAGCACATTAATTTAAGCTTAAATTTTAAATAACTTAATGTTAACCTAAATTTCGAAACAAATGCTGCGAAGGAGGCGATTCGTTTAGAAATGCAAAGCTTAAAATAAACGCAGTTCAAAAGTGGAACGCATAATATTTGCATTGCGCTTAAGAATTTCTGCACATACATACATGTACACATTGTACATTGGCAAGTTGTGTGGGTGTTTGTGTAATTCATATTTTCCAACCACTTATTGTTTATACTAAATAAAGCAAAAACTTTTTTCATAATTAAAACCGACGCCAACTTGCAGAAAGTCAGTTCTGTGCTAGTTAGGGATGCATGGAACAGCTCGTTTAGAACTTGCATGACGATAATGGGATAATGGCGTAAGAGCAAAAATTTTAAAAATTCTGCTTCTGAAAACAATTGTCTTTCGAGTAAATGTTTAAGAAGTGTAGTAATATAAATTCATAAGGTTTTTAATACCAAATCTACACTTTTGACCAATAGTTTTTATAAAGTGAAAGGCTTAAGAATTATATGTGTGCCTTTCTTGTCCTTTGCTATTATTATTGGAAATGTTTAATAATTGTATTCATACTTTTACATGTCCAGACATAAAACAAATATTTTGTTGTGCAATATGTAACAGTGAGGAGGCATTTCCGACCCTTTAAAATATAACATAAGCTGGTCAAGTTTATGTTAGAACAAGTGACTTCGAAACACTCTGTGCATATTTCTGATATAATGAATATATATTAGACAAGTAAGAAAGCTACTGTCGTGTGTGCTCGACTGTGAGATACCCGCCACCCAATTTCACCATCGAAATATTATATTTTTCAAAAATATACTGAAAAATATACTGAAAAATTATACTAAATATATACCAAAATTATTTACCAAAATTTTCTTTGTTCGAAATTTTTAGCTTTACGGCACTTTAGTAGGTTTATTGAACACCATTATTATGTCACGGAGTGTCATAGCAACTAACTAGGTGCAGCTGCACGTGGTAACGCCTTATAAAAGTAATTTATTAATAACTTCTGTGTTTTTTATCCGATTGTAACCAAATTCCCAGAGATCATTAAGATGGTGTTTAGTATTGTGCTCTAGGAAAATGACGCCTGTAATTGGGTTTTATTAGATTTACGGGGGCGGAAGGGGGCGTGGCCAAAATCAAAAACAAACTTGATCTGCGTGCAATAATTACACACACTATTCCGAAAATTTGGTTTCTCTATCTCTTATAGTCTCTGAGATCTAGATGTTCATACGACGAACGGACAAACGGACATGGCTATATCGTCCCGGCTGTTGACGCTGATCAAGAATATATATACCTTATGGGGTCGAAGATGCTTCCTTCTGCCTGTTACATACATTTTTCGGTCGGCACAAAGCCACAATACCCTTCTACCCTTTGGGTAGGCGGGTATATAAATATACCAACATTTTCTTTGTTTGAAATTATTATTTTGGCGGCACGTTATTTGGTTTATTGAATACCATTATTTTGTCACTGAGTGACATAGCAACTAACCAGGTGCAGCTGCACCCTCTTACACCTTATAAAAGTAATTCTTTAATAACTTCTGTGTTTTTTATCCGATTTTTTTTTTTCAAAAATTTTTCTCAATGTCAGGTGAATTATTTTCTCACCACCTCACACGTGGCACTTCTTCTTCATGTTGTATGAATGCAATATTTGATTTACATAAAATCGACTTTGGCCACTGTAGAAAAAAATACATACATATACGATACATACAAATGAGAGTGAATTGCCAACAACAAAATACATGGTATTTTTGAAAACTTTAAATTAATTTAAAAAAAAAACTATTCATTTCCGCAAAAAAAACTCTTCGTTAAAATTCTGGATAAATCTAGCTCTTTCCAGGAAAAATAAAATTAAAAAAATTTATTCACATGAGCGGCTATTTAACAATTACCATGAAAATAATTTGCTGACAATTTTGGAGTCGCAAAATGCCATTTTTCTGAACTGCTAAAACTGCTAAAACAAGTGCAACACTCACAAAGAGATCAAAAAAACTCAAATGCTGTCGTATTGCCAAAGTTTAATCCTAAACGCACAGGCTCAGGCGCTCAACGGTGGATTACATATTGTCCGAAAACCAACTGGACGGCAGCGCTCTTGTGATGACCCTCAGCAAGTCGCTGGAAGGGAGCACGTCTCATTGGCTGTCTCAGACGTGCTTTCCTGGCATAACATGGACTCATTGTTTATGCAACATTTTGCGGGAACAGAGACAATAGCTGCAGCAGTTATGAATCTGCTAAATGGATGCCCTGCAGAGGGAGAGTGCTTGTCATTATATGGGAGCCGAATGGTTACTTCGCTTATGGCCAGATGGAAGTCGCTGAGTGTAGAACAAATTGCAGTCTCCGTTGCGCTAGCGCATGCAGCTGGAATTGACAGACGTTTGAGGCGTTTAGTCTTTACCACCAATATCAACACTCGGAACGAGTTGTACCAAGAACTAAAAGCTTATTCGTTTGACGCTAGACCGAGCCAGCATCCCAACGACAATACATCAGCGCCGCCAGAAATCGAGCTAAGCTTTATTCTCATATTAAGTGTCATAATTGCGGAAAAACTGGCCACAAAAAGGCGGAATGTCGCTCAAAAACCGTGGCCGCTCATACCCAGCAACCCGGTAAACAAACACTCTGGTTATATGGGAGGAAAAGACCGGTTTACTGTGACCTGCTACAAGTGCGGAAAAGATGGACATGTTTCTACAGTGTGTCATGATCGTCAGGAGCGTTCGTCATCTAACAAAAACAACATTGTAAAAGAAGTCAACATCTGTACCGTCCTTGAGCCCGTTGGAACTTTATTGCAATCTGGTGAGTCGTTCCAATTTTGTTTCGATTCTGGAGCTGAATGCTCACTCATCAAAGAAGCCGCCTCGCAGCCGTGTAACCACAGGACATCTAGAAATTCGCTTGATCGACCAAAATACGACGGTTCAAAGGCGCCCGTATAGATTGAGTGTAGAGGAAAAGGAAAAAGTTCGGCATCTAATTCAACAGCTGTTTGAATCAAACATTATAAGACCTAGTTACTCTCCCTTTGCGAGCCCTATGTTGCTTGTTCGAAAGAAAAATGGTACAGACCGCCTCTGTGTGGATTATAGGGAGCTTAATTCAAATACAGTCTCTGAGAAATATCCATTGCCGCTTATTTCAGATCAGATCGCTAGGCTGAGTGGTACCAGGTTTCTCAGTTGTATAGACATGGCAAGCGGGTTTCACCAGATCCCAATTCACCCGAATTCAATTGAGCGGACGGCGTTCATTACCCCAGAATTCAAATATTTGACTATGCCATTCGGACTTAAAAATGCTCCTGCTGTGTTCCAAAGAGCCATTAATCGTGCCTTAGGTGATCTTACCCATTCATACGCCATTGTCTACATGGATGACGTAATGATAGTTGCACATACAATGGGCTCTTGACAGCCTTCGAGTAGTATTGCAAACACTTACTCAAGCAGGATTTTCTTTTAATATTGCAAAATGCTCGTTTCTTAAGTCTTGTGTAGAGTATTTCGGTTTTGAAGTTAGAGAAGGTGAGATTCGACCAAACCCTAGAAAAATTCAAGCCCTTGTTAATTTGCCACTCCCGAGGTCCATCACTCAATTGAGACAATTTATTAGACTTGTCTAATATTTTCGCCAATTTGTGCCAAAGTTTTCACAACTGCTGAAACCTCTTTACGCCCTAACTTCAAAGAGCAAATCATTTGTGTGGGAATTGGAGCATGAGTAAATACGGCAACAAGTAATATCTATTTTAACTAATGAACCTGTTCTCACTATATTCGACCCGCAATTTGCTATCGAGCTTCACACTGATGCTAGTGCCGATGGCTATGGCGCTATTTTGTTGCACCGAATTGAAAAGAAGCCTCGAGTTATCGAATATTTTAGCAAGATGACATCAGCAGAGTCGCGTTACCATTCAAACGAACTGGAGACCCTTGCCGTATACAACTCCATAAAACACTTCCGTCATTACTTGCATGGCCGTCATTTTGTTGTGTTCACCGACTGCAATTCGCTCAAAGCCTCTCGTACAAAAATAGAGTTAACTCCCAGGGTCCATAGGTGGTGGTCGTACATACAATGTTTTGATTTTGATATTGAGTATAGACCTGGTGAGCGTATGGCCCATGTTGACTTTCTGTCTCGGATTCCAGTTCCAGAAAGTGTTAGGAATTTAGCAGGTATAGTCGAAAAGCATATCAATCTGACAGAAATATCTGATGGCTGGTTGTTGGCTGAACAGCAAAGAGACGAAGAAACTGCTTCTATTGTTTCTAAATTACGTAATAATGAATTGCCCGGAGATTTGGCTAAAAGCTACGAACTACGGTCTGGGACTCTGTATAGGAAAATCCAAAGAAACGGAAAGTCTCGTTGTCTGCCTATAATCCCAAAGCCATTTAGGTGGTCAGCTGTCAACAATGTCCACGAGTCAATCATGCACCTTGGATGGGAGAAAACTCTTGAGAAGATGTACGAGTTTTATTGGTTTGATAAAATGTCTAAATATGTTCGCAAATTTGTGGACAATTGCATTACTTGCAGGTTAACAAAGCCTCTGTCTGGCAAAATACACGCCGAACTGCATCCCATTCCTAAGATTGACATCCCGTGGCATACAGTTCATGTCGATATTACGGGGAAGCTAAGCGGCAAGAACGATCAGAAGGAATATATAATTGTGCTAATAGACGCATTTACCAAATTTGTCTATTTATCCCATACCATAAAGCTAGAAACTATAAATTGCATTAAGGCAGTAAGGTCTTTAATATCTTTATTTGGTGTTCCTTCTCGATTGATCGCTTATCAAGGTCGTAGTTTTGCTAGCAGAGCGTTTCGTGATTTCTGCTCAACACAGAAAATAGAGTTGCATTTAATCGCCACAGGTGCTAGTAGTGCCAATGGCCAAGTAGAGCGAGTCATGAGTACTCTCAAGTCTATGCTAACTGCGGTTGAAACTGGCCAGGGATCTTGGCAGGATTCTTTATGTGAAATTCAACTGGCTCTTAATAGCACGCCCAATAGAGTGACTAAAGTTACCCCATTAGAAATACTTATTGGCAAAGAAGCAAGACCGTTCGGCCTTACACCTATCGTAAACCATGAAAATACTGTCGACATTGAAAAAGTTAGAGAAATAGCAAAATGTAACATGGAAAAAAATTCCAAAATTGATAAAGAACGATTTGACAAGAATAAAGCTACTGTTGTGAGACACAAGGTTGGTGACCATGTTCTACTTAAAAATGAAGAACGGCACCAGACCAAACTAGATCCTAAGTTTAAAGGTCCATTTTTGGTGGCCGAAGTACTACCAAGCTCAAAGCATTGAACAATAATCGAACTTATAAATATTCTCATGAATTTTTGCGACGTATGCCTGAGAAGGGGATTACCACAGAACTAGAAGATGAAGGCGCAGAAAAAGACGCCATGAATCAAGCCAGTGAGGGCTGTGATATGGATCAAGTCAATGAGGGCTGTGATCTTGAAACTGATTAAGATTTTGTAAACCTTTGGATCGATTCGGGAGACGACTTTCTCTTCAGATGGGTGCCCGTGTTATGTGGTTCGCCATTTTGTTGTAGATTAGTTCGAATTCCGGAGACGATTGCTGGTGTTGGTTAGTTGGCCGGCTTATAGATTGCGTCAACTATGTGCCATGTATGTTGGCCAATTTGTCGAGTTGTAAGTTGTATGCTAGGCTAATAAGGATATAGACTGGCCGGTTTGATAAACCGTGCGCTAGTTGAAGAAATGAATGTATTGAATTAAGAATGTAAACGCTTTCAGAAAAAGCAATATGATTATGGTATGTTCTGATTAAAAGTTGGTGGTAATCCGGAGCTCATGGCTTAAATTTCAATGATAAACTAAGAAATGAAACTTGAAAGAAATGTGTTAATTAGCTTTAAAATTAAATAGATAAAATAATTATAATAATGTTAATGAATTAAGAAAAGAAAATGTATTATGAATTGTAAACACACGAGGACGTGTGCAAGGTCAGGAAGGCCGGGTCGTAGATTTATTTTTAATTTCAAATATAACGACCTTTTTGTGTTACTTTGTGTTTGCTTATTTCGTTTTGCATATTCTTTGAATACACATTCTCTACCTCTTGGAACTGTTACAGTTTCTGCCGAACGTAGTCTGGTCGCGGGCGGGAGCGAGAAGGAGAGAGATATATTCCCGTTAAGAATGGGACTAACCACGAATTAAGAAAAATGCTATTATTTGTATTTGTATTGATGTGTGTGGAGTGAAATAAATCTCCAAAGTAAGTTGGTATTGCGTGTAGTCTAAGGTTCTACGCATTATTGCAACGGTACTTGACACTGAACTTTTGATCACGGAAGAAGACAGACATGCCTCGCTCCCGAGCACGCGCCAGAAAACGTTGCGCTGACATGGTAGAAAGTGATGTAGATAATAATAGTGATTCAAATCCGACATATATATTACTATTGACCCGGCGAACTTTGTTCCGCCTTAATGGCATTAAATAAGCAGTTTTAATAACCGCCTACCCATTGGATAGAAGGGTATTATGGTTTTGTGCCGACCGAAAATGTATGTAACAGGCAGAAGGAAGCATCTCCGACCCCATAAAGTATATATATTCTTGATCAGCGTCAACAGAGACGATATAGCCATGTCCGTCTTTCCGTATGAACACCTAGATCTCAGAGACTATAAGAGATAGCGCAACAAATTTCGCTACAGTATGTTTTATTGCTGCACGCAGATCAAGTTTGTTTTTGATTTTGGCCACGCTCCCTGCCGCCCCCGTAAATCGAATAAAACCGAATCGCAAGCGTCGTTTTAAACCTAGAAGGTTCAATTTTGGTACGCACAATACTAATCACCATCTTAATGATCTATGCGAATTTGGTTACAATCGGATAAAAGACACAGAAGTTATTAGGAGATTACTTTTATAAGGCATTACCACGTGCAGCTGCACCTAGTTAGTTTCTATGACACTCCGCGACGTAATAATGGTGTTCAATAAACCAACTAAAGTGCCACCAAGCTAATAATTTCGAACAAAGAAAATTTTGATATATTATTTTGGTATTTTTTAGTATATTTTTTTTTAGTATTTTAGTATATTTTGAAAAATATAATATTTTGATGGTAAAATTGGGTGGCGGGTATCTCACAGTCGAGCAAACCCGACTGTAGCTTTCTTACTTGTTTAATGTCAAACCTGTGAATAGCGACTGAAGCGGTGCACCTTATATTCACCTTGTACATATTTTTAAGCAACTTCTAAGTTATTTGTCCGAAACTAACGAAATTTTCAGAAAACATTAAGCATTTGGATATTATTATAATCAGAAAATTCCACACTTTATCTGCTGAGGCAAACCAAAACTAACGCAAAGTTTGGTGGCTCATATATGTAGTTTCAGAGATCTGGGTGTTCATATATGTATGTGGAGTACCAGCTTATATATATATGTACATATATATGTACAGTATTTGTACACACAGAATAATATACCGACGTAAGCAACTGTTCCGGAAGCATATACATTTACGTTAATGCGTCATCTATCAAAATTCGCTAAGAAATATTGATGTACATATGTGCACTCAGAGACATTTTTCTTGATTTTGTTCTGCTACCCGTGTCTCAGCTGATACTTTCTTTTTGACAGATGATATTTTGCTAGTTTGACGGCAGTCAGTTCTATAATAAATTCATTCCATAATATCTTCTATAATTATAAGCATACCGATGTAAAATATGGAATACAATACGTCGAACATACTCGACTGTAGCTTTATTACTTGTTGTAAGCTAATTTGAAAGCAAGTTTGCTTTTTTACTTGGGTACATTTAGCTACAAACAAATACTAGAAATGACAACACTGCTCATTTGTTGTATGCATTCACATAAAGCTATAATAATTTTTTATTCATTGATACGAAATTAAACGCACTCTCGAGCATATAAATTGTTAATAGGAATGATTGGCCGTATTTGTGTTAGCTTGTCTCTATTGCTCTTCAATTACGCGCCTCAAAGCTAAAAACTAAAAGGATAATAAAGAGCCAGCTCGTAAACGTTGGAGTAGGTGTTGTGGTCGTGGTTTTCAAAATAGCACCAATGTTAACTGCGGCGCAGCTCATCTAAGCGTAATTTTAATGGAAATAATATAATACAAAAAGTACCAGAATTCTACTTCATAGGACTTAGTATTTCAGATTCTTGATGCGCCTGACAATTAAATACAATATCCTCTACATTTATGGGACGGTCAATGTCAAATTTGGAATACCAACATAACATGTCACAGTTATATGCAATAGCACTAAAAATACGTGTTTTGGTTATTTCCAATTAATTGAGAGGAGATATCAAATATTGATAATAATATTCTTCTGGGTAACTTATATAGGATCCTACATACCCAACTTGGACTTCGTAGCTTTTCTACTCGTTCAAACAGAGAGTCACACAGACAAATAGGGGTAAATAAACGCGGCTGTTGATGTTGGTGAACAATATATATACTTTATAAGGTCGGAGATGCCTCCTTCTGCCTTTTACATACATGTGCACAAAACATTTTCTATTTTCAATAGACACAGGGTATACAAATATAATCAACATCTTAGGATGTGTTATCTAGTAAGCTTTGGCTTTTGAGCACACCAAAATGTTTATAAGTATGAATTTATAAATGTGATTCATTGAGCTATAATTTGTTAACTAAAGCAAAAATTCAATAATTCCAATAGTAAAATTTTTAGTATTTTTTTAAAATGGCAAGTAAGAAGCGACAAACCGGCGGATGTGCGTGCTGTTTGGGTTTGCCACCACCTGTTAAAACACCCATCAGTTTGAGGTGAGCAGAATATTATGCACTGATTTGTTTTTTTAAATTTATTTTTCACACTTTTAGCTACCAAGACATCGTTAGATACAGTAATAATGATCCGTGTTCACATGAAAGTTGCAGAGTATTCGGTGTTCATGATGATCCCTATATGCGTCCATTCGATCCTAAGCAATGCAAAAGCAATCGTCGTTCATTCGTTGACAAATCCTTGGGTTTTCCTTTAGGGATTGTTGCTGGTACTATGGCCACCAAATCCGGTACGCCAAATGTAGAATCATTGCGATTTGCAAGTATTTTAAAGGCATTTGCTACAACCTACTTTACAAGACGCACTGAATGGAATCCAGAACTAATTGATCAGATTGTTGTCGAGGGCCAAGTGTTATTCGGTGATTCAGAAATTATGGATTTTCCCAATTTAAATGTTTATCCTGAGGTTTACGATGATAACGAACAGGCAGTAACCCGCCATTTTAAGGTAAATGACCTTGAGTTTGCTTTGGAATTAGATGCTCCCTTTGAACTATATGGAGTTCAGAATCTTATTAAACGTTTGCGGCGTATTTTGACTGCCTATTTCAAGAGACATAAGACTGGTGTATTTTGGACGCCAAATTTGTATTTACTAATATGGAAAGACACGGGTGTTTGGATGGTGCTTGATTTAAATGGACGCGATAAGGATACATTAAAATTAAACTTTGATGGTGGTTACCCTGTATTACTAGTTATGCGAAGTCTGGATAATGTCATCCACTTGATCAAGGAGGAAAGCAATCTCGAGAAAACAGACCCATTTACTCTTCGTGATATATTGGTTGTTAGACTGGTAACACCGGGTCCAAATGGACGAAGTCAGGAACGCGACTTTGGGCCACGGATGAGCGAATTTGATGTAATTGCGTCAGACTATGCGTACCTCAAGTCAAATTTACATTTAACGCTTAATCCAAAGGATACACTACGTAATCGCAGCGCTTTACCTGTGGCAGTGGCCACGACATTGGCTTCCAAAATTGATCATCCAGCCACTTGGGATGAAAAAACCTATGACAAGGTTATTTGCTATGGGGTTAACATGTGTAAGAATTGCTGGGAACCATGTACGGATATTAATCAGGTTATGGATTTAGATACATTTCCACGTCAAATTCGTTTGGGTCAATTTGTAGCTGAAGTCCTTCTTACACCGAACGTGTATGAGGGCTGGTGGAAATGTGTACCAATGTACAAGTATAATGATTTTCATTTATTGCTGGAAAGTGCGCTGTCCAGAAATGATTACATTATCTTTCAAATCAACAATCAAATGTATTCAATATGGAAAAAAGGTGAGTTTATCTATTTAATGGATCCATATCGGCACCACATTGTTGGGCAAATTCTTGAGGAGGGTGAAGATCCGAAAAGTGCGTCAGTCCGCATGTTTGGAAATATGGATCGATTTCTTAGTGTTTTTCACCAGATTTTGCTGGAATCAAATCGTTCAGCAATATTTCATATTCACACGCTAAGAATACGCAATATCACGGAATGTCCACCTGGTACGGCACCGATGCTGCTTCCAGCCGATCAAGACGTAGAAGTTGCATCTATCAATGAGAACATACGCTTCGAAGAAAACTATGATAAGTGTTTGGAGGAATTAGGCGCTATAAGTGACTATGAGGAGGACTTAGCTTCTGAAATTGAGCCCATTGAGGAAGTTAGCTCATCTGAAGAAATGGTCGAAGAGGAGGAAGGCGGCGAAGCAGGTCCTGGAGAAGGTGGTGAGGATGACGAAGACGAAGACTGAGTAATTTAAGTATTTCAACATATTTGATAATAAATTCAAATGTTTTAGAACTCTTTCAAATACATATATTTTACTTATTTATATTGCACTTAAAATACATTTTATTTGCTCTATGTGCAAAGTTTATTTATTATGTTTCATGAAAATTCCAAAATTACTTAATTTAATGAACTACGTTGGAAATAAATAAATAAAAGGAGTGAGTAAAAGGAGAGGAGAACCGCAGGGACTGCTCTGAATATGAACTGATGTCATGATGTCAAAGATTGTAAAGTTCATAAAAATTTAATAGGACATTAAATTAATCGCATAATTAACACTATTCAATAAATATTGATGTTTCCAAAATGGCTCAGCCAGCGCCAGCAACAACAGGGTGTATTAACCTGCTGAACCGAAAATGGTGGCTTACAACTAAAAACATATAATTTTAACATATGTGAACTGATGATAAATAATTATTTATATATTATTAAATGCTCTTTATTTTACATTATTAATTAAAGTTCAAAAGTGCTTAGCCCGAAAATATATCAAGATGATATTTCACGTCGTTTCTGGCTACAGTGTATAACGAGCTAAAAGTGAAATACAAATTATAAGAATGTAATAAACTTCCGCACATAATTAGTCCTGACCAGCCCAGAGGTTTTTCTTAACGACGTTTACGTGCCATAAGCTAGAAGTAAACGAATTGGCGAGAGTAATACATATGTATACTGAGACAAGACGACTTGAATCACGTAGTTGTTATATTACAGGCAAACTAATTTTTTATCGAATAAGTACATTTCTGCCAACTATTGGATATAATTTTTAAACAATACGTTTCCTTTTAATTTGTCTTTATTAAAGTGATAGCAAGGAAAATATAATGAAATCTGAAATGCAATAAGAACAGAGCGACTGTCAACAACAAGATTTAGAGAACCCCTGAAAAAATCAATAAATATGTCGGCGCTGACGCACAACTGGCAGACAGTGTTGCGCGGGATGGTTTTCTGCAAAACATTGCCGGCTGTTAAATTGGTTTTGTAGTTAAGATATTAATTGTAAATGTTATTTTTGTTATTTCAAAAAACCTGTCGCTGCCCATAGTTCAAAGTTTAGTGTTTTTTGAGTTTTTTTTTTGATTTATCGACCAACATAATTTTTATTTAATTTATCAACCGACATAACTTCAGTATTATAGTTACAAAAGTTGTGATTGTGTTTATTCCAACTGACACTCACTTTATAACAACTTTCTGCTTTAGTTGAAGACAAATTTTAGCGATAATAAAGATGTAAATGCATAAAGCTTCGCGAGTGTCTAAATTTTTGTTTGGTTTGTCTGACTGGATTCGTCTCGTCAACACGAGTGACGAAGTAGAACTAACGAACGAGGCAGTTGGAACTGAGCGCAGCTGAAGTTATTGAATGAGTGTGTATTTTTCACAGTCGTCGTCACCGTCATTTGCAGACATCTCTCTCAATACCCTGCGGGCGTTGTATGAGAAACTTACTATAGACCTCACAGTCAGCCATTTACTATTATTCTTGAAGCCAGACAAGACTCTCTGGGAATGCAACTCACTAGCAGGTTTGCTCATGTCTTCCGGATAAAATATCTCTGCATGCCCTAGACTCAGGTTTGCTATAAAAGATGCGCTCTTTTAGACCGGCTAGTTGCGTATTTATTTTGCCGGCAGCAATCGTGTTCCCATATGCCAAAGCTCTCTTCGGCTGGCGAGGTAGTGTTGTACTATGTAAATTTTGTTGTTCAATAAAACATAATTCTCAAAGTATTGTATATATATAAATATACTCTCTTTGATGTCTCTCTGCGAAAATAAGTTTCTGATTTTTTTTACGAGTTTAAATTGGGTAAACCTCCTATCCATATAGGACAGAAGGCTTTGACTTTGTGCTAATCGAAAATGTATGTAACAGGCAGAAGGAGTCATCTCTGACCCCAAAAAGTATATATATTCTTAATAAGCGTTAACAATTTCCGGGGGCGGAAAATCGTGGCTGAATTCTTAAACAGACTTGATCAGCGTGCAGATATTAGACATATTATTACCAAATTTGGTCACTTTATCTTTTATAGATTAAAGATTATCGTAAAGGGAGACGGACGGATAGCTATATCGTATTGGCTGTGAACCCTGATTAAGAATATATTTATAATTTATGGGGTCGGAGATGTCTCATTCTGCCTTTTACATACATTTTCGGGTAGAGGGTATAACAATGAAAAAATAAACATTACGTTTGTGGTATAAGTGATGACTACCATGTTGGGTGGTAATGTTCGTGGTGCAATTGCGAAGAACTCGATTCCAAATGCCATTGAAGGCCGTTTTCTATCTTAAAAGCTATCAATATTTCCACAAAGACAGTACGAAATGACTCAAACGAGTAGTTTGGAGTGCCTCAATAAGCAATCTCTGTATATATCACTATTTATGAGCAACGTTACAGAGAGACGTTTTTATGTTTTAGCTGCAAAACCTGACTGCGACTGCAACAGCAATATTGGAATGCTGTTTGACAAGCGACAACGACACAGCGACAAGTAGCAGTTTAAAAAAGATGAAGAGGTATATGGCCAAATATACCTGCAAAGCGTGTCGAAAGCTCTCCCATCATGGAATCTCAGTTTTTCTATAGATAATAATGTTTCCGACTATGCTATGAATACATCTTATGCACCTTTTTCTACCCGCCTACCCAAAGGGTAGAAGGGTATTATGGCTTTGTGCCGACCGAAAATGTATGTAACTGGTAGAACGAAGCATCTCCGACCCCATAAATTATATATATTCTTGATCAGCGTCAACAGCCGAGACGATATAGCCATGTTAGCCATGTCCGTCTGTCCGTATGAACACCTAGATCTCATAGACTATAAGAGATAGAGCAACAAATTTCGCGACAGTGTGTCTTATTGTTGCACGCAGATCAAGTTTGTTTTTGATTTTGGCCACACCCCCTTCTGCCCATGCAAATTGAAAAAAACTGAATTGCAAGCGTCGTTTTAAACCTGGAACGTTCAATTTTGGTACGCACAATACTAATCACCATCTTAATGATCTCTAAAATTTAGTTACAATCGGAAAAAAACCCAGAAGTTATTAAGAAATTACTTTTATAAGACGTTACCACGTGCAACTGCTAGTGCTGCCTAGTTAGTTGCTATGACACTCCGTGACATAATAATGGTGTCCAATAAACCAATTAAAGTGCCGCCTAGTTAATAATTTCGAACAAAGAAAATGTTAATATATTATTTTGGTATTTTTAGTATATTTTTTTAAAAGTATTTTTTCAGTATATTTTTGAAAAATATATTTCGATGGTAAAATTGTGTGGCGGGTATCGCACGGTCGAGCACACTCGACATAATTTCATAATTGTTTAGTTTAGTTTAGTTTAGATCTTAACCTCATGTAAATCACTAAGCCACTTGTCAAAACTTCTATGTCAAAATTAGCTGCATAATCTATTCGAAAAATGCACATGCAACTGTAACAAGTAGGAACGACTACAGTCAAGCTTTGACTGTACGAGGTCATGGATTTTAAGTGCTCATGCTGAAGTTAGAGCATAAAAGAAGATATTCTTCAAACGCAGCATTTAATAATGTTATAAAATTATGAAAATTATAATAATTTTTGGGTAAAACAAGGAAGAAAGCTACTGTCGAGTTTGCTCGACTGTGAGATACTCCTCACCCAATTTTACTGAATGGAAGAATAATAAACAGCGACCATTAAAATATTATTTTTTTCAAAAATATATTGTAAATATACTAAAAAAATATACCAAAATAAATGTTTTTCAAAATTATTAGCTTGGTAACACTTCATTATGTTTATTGAACACCATTATTATGTCATTGAGTGACAACTAGTTGAACAGGTGCAGCTGCACCCGATTTCGCCTTATAAAAGTAATTTATTAATAACTTCTGTATTTTTGTCCGATTGTAACCAAATTTTCAGAGATCATTATTGTGTGCGCCAAAACTGAACGTTCTAGATTTAACATGATCCTTGGAAATCGTTTTTTTCGATTTACGGGGCGGAAAGGGGCGTGGCCAACGTGATGTCTCCTAATTTGGTAGACGCCTCCTTCTGCCTGTTACGCACATTCGGACAAACGCAAAAGCTCATGCATTTTTTTAAAATCCATGACCTAACAAGAAAGCTACAGTAGAGTTTGCTCGACTGTGAGATACCCGCCACTCAATTTTACCATCAAAATCTTATATTTTTCGAAAATATACTGAAAAAATACTAAAACAAATATACTAAAAAATACCAAAATAATATATCAAGATTTTCTTTGTTCGAAATTATTAGCTTAGCGGCACTTTAGTTGGTTTATTGGACACCATTATTATGTCGCGGAGTGTCATAGCAACTAACTAGGTGCAGCTGCACGTGGTGACGCCTTATAAAAGTAATATCTTAATAACTTCTGTGTTTTTTATCCGATTGTAACCCAATTTTCAGAGATCATTAAGAAGGTGATTAGTATTGTGCGTACCAAAATTGAACGTTCTAGGTTTAAAACGACGCTTGCAATTCATTTTTTTTTTCAATTTGCATGGGCGAAAGGGGGCGTGGCCAAAATCAAAAACAAACTTGATCTGCGTGCAACAATAAGACATACTGTCCCGAAAAATTGGTTGCTCTATCTCTTATAGTCTATGAGATCTAGGTGTTCATACGGACGGACAGACGGACATGGCTATATCGTCTCGGCTGTTGACGCTGATCAAGAATATATATACCTTATGGGGTCGGAGATGCTTCATTTTGCCTGTTACATACATTTTCGGTCGGCACAAAGCCATAATACGCTTCTACCCTTTGGGTAGGCGGGTATAAAAAGAGCGATTTTTCACCACAGTCCTTTATGTGGCAGATGGTTAACCTTCGGTCCTATGGGAGTTTTTGTATAAAAATGGACACTCAAGCTTTAAAACTACGCTTGCAACTCTTTCGATTAGAGTGAGTAAAAGGGGATGTTGCCTGTGATCAATAATATATATATATTATGGTCGGATATAGCTATTCCTGCTAATATATAAGTAAATACACACATTCACGCTGATATAGCATTCTTATACATTTATAAATCTTTAAAGAGTATCGGAAAGTCAACTTAATATGATCGTCGGGTTTTCAGGAGGTCTGCCTGGAATTGATTCTTCAATTAATTTGAATATACACTTTGACATGTTTTAGAATTTGTGTCTTATGTTATAATGTTTTACAACGAACAATTTATGGTTCTTTGAGAGTTCAATGATTCGATAATGAAGCAATGAACAGAAAATATATTTAGTGGTGAAAATTTGAAAGAAAAGACAAACATACAAGAATGAATTTGTTTTATTAAGTAATATACGCTATAAGCTTCGTATTATTCGTATAAGAAACGCATAAGTTACTAAAGAAACATATATTTCGACTGAAGGCATTTTCAGGCTAAACCATACGAAGTGCTTATGTATATACATAGGTACATGTATAAATGGGTACAGGATATCTTGAAGTTGAGCACTCTTGACTAAAACGTTTTTACTTGTTTTATATTTTTTGATAATTAAATAGAAAACAGTAGCAAACACGATGTTTTACTGTCAGACGTCTTAATTTATGTATACCCATAAAAGTGTGCTATATAAGTTGCCCTTATATTTGATACCATTGCACAATGGGGCTAAAAATGTAAAAAAATTGTAACCTAAACCAATTACTGATAAATTGCAAGCTATTGCTAGTTAGAAACACGAAGTGTATTTATTTTTCACTTTTGCTAAAAAATTATAATAAATTACTTTAACATCTTTGAATCCAAATTAAAACAGGATACATTCGAGTCTGCTTGTGTCTCCTCTTTAATAACCTGAGGAACATCATCAAAAAATAATAAGATATAGCCTAATATCGGAACTGAGTGTTTCTACTACCAGGGGAAATACAAAATGGCGGCTGGCTCATGATGCACATTAGGCACGAAGCAGGACGATGGCAACCACAGCGAAGAGCTTATACAGATTAATAAAACTAAGAACTGTAGTCATAGATTAACTCTCACACGTGGTACGGAACAGACAAGACAAGACTGAGGGTGCGATGGTTGACTCTAAGAGTAGTAGGATAGTTGAACGGACGAACTGGTATCTTTTATGTACGGCCGTTCAGTGTATGCCAGAATTGGATTGCTACAAGTGCCCTTAAATTGCCCTCATTACATAGACAAACACACATACGGTCCAACACATACTGATGGGCACTTCAAAACTGTTGCCACAGCTGCAAAGTACACCGTATGTCTTATTCTATAATTGTCGCACATGTACATATATATGTCCCAACATTTCATTTGCGGATATTTTCTGTCCACAGTTTTCTTTCTCACAAAAGAAGGAAGCTCATATTCATAATTTATGTTCACAAGTTTTATATTTTGTGCTTCTTATTCGGTCGGCTCGAAAGTTAGATAGGGTATATGAAAAAGTCGAACACAAATTTGAATGTTTGTTTTATTTTATGGACGAATGAGGCATGGTATTAATAAGTAAAAATTAATTTTATCTGAGTATTGAACACAGACGAGTAAGTTTCTAATTAGTAGTGTCTTGCTCGCTTAGTCCATTAGTATGTTTCATTGTTAAAAAAATTAGAAAATTAGAGTGAAATCTGGTCGACTGTGAGATACCGGCTACCATTTTGAGATGCAGCAATATAAATATCGAGCTTTTAAAATGAAAACAAAAAAAAATTCCAAAAAATTATAAGCACTGCAATTTATTCGTTTTATTGAATACCATATTATATCACTTAGTAACAGATGAATCTGCACCTGATTTCAGCCTCTTAAAGTATTTCTTAAGTAACTTCGGTGATTATAGTCAGATATTCGCAACTACATTGTGAGATACCGGCTACCATTTTGAGATGCAGCAATATAAATATCGAGCTTTTAAAATGAAAACAAAAAAAAATTCCAAAAAATTATAAGCACTGCAATTTATTCGTTTTATTGAATACCATATTATATCACTTAGTAACAGATGAATCTGCACCTGATTTCAGCCTCTTAAAGTATTTCTTAAGTAACTTCGGTGATTATAGTCAGATATTCGCAACTACATTTTCAGAAATAATTTGTATGGTAATTATTAATGTGCATACGAAACCTGGATGTTTTAGCTTAAATTATTACAACTACGGAAGTGCATGGGCAGATTTTAAAACACATATTATTAGAGTCCATCAAAATTACATATTGTCCCTCAATATTGCAGCGCTATCTCCTATGACACTTTAGTGGTCTATCATGCGGATCATGTTAGTTTATGACCTAATGGTCACTGAACCATTTTGTGGCATAGTCACACGAGAAACCAGCTAATTTTTCAAGAAGGATTTACATCTCCTTGAGTTACTTTAATGATCATCACACGATCAACTATTCAAGCTTCATCTATCGACTGACTCATAGTGCAGACTCTTTTTGTGAAAAAAAAGTTATTTGTATGGTAATTATTAATGTGCATACCAAAACTGGATGTTTTAGCTCAAATTATTACAACTACGGAAGTGCATGGGCAGATTTTAAAACACATATTATTAGAGTCCATCAAAATTACATATTGTCCCTCAATATTGCAGCGCTATCTCTTATGACACTTTAGTGGTCTATCATGCGGATCATGTTAGTTTATGACCTAATGGTCACCGAACCATTTTGTGGCATAGTCACACGAGAAACCAGCTAATTTTTCAAGAAGGATTTACATCTCCTTGAGTTACTTTAATGATCATCACACGATCAACTATTCAAGCTTCATCTATCGACTGACTCATAGTGCAGACTCTTTTTGTGAAAAAAAAGTTACTCAGTGATATACAAATGGTATTCAATAAATTTAATAAAATGCAACCACGCTAACAATTTTTAGCGTTGTGTATTTCGATACATAATGGTATATATTTTAGTGCAGTCCCGAACATAGTACAATATATCTTGGTAGTCGCTCTATTAAATTGGACTGTAGCATTCTTACATGTTTTAAATTTATTTTATTTTATTGTTTTCTTTACTAATATATTCTTTTATTTTATTGTTTTCTTTACTAATATATTCTGTATTTTAGAAATGGGCACAGGATATATATTGTAGTTGAGGTCTGGACTACAGCGTTAATTTGCGTTGGAGATGGGAATTGGACCAGCGTTTGTAGTTTTCTTAAGTGGTTTAAATTTATTTTATTATTTTCTTTACTATTATATATTCTTTATTTCAGAAATGGGCACATGGTATTTCGAAGTCGAGCTCTCTACTACAGCTTGCTCACATGTGTTGATTTGAGTTGGCGGAGAAGCTTGATCAAGTTCTAAATCAAACATGATCTTGTGGCTACATTACAACTTCTTGTCCCCAAATTTGCTTGGTCTAGTTTTTAGAGTCTCTGAAATCGAGATTTTTCCTACAGGCATACAGGGCTGCATAGCTATATCGACTTGGCTATTGACGCTGATCAAGAATATATCTACTTAATGGAGTCGGTGGCACATTCTTTTGCCTGTTACATACATTGGCGATTGTATACGCTGGAATAAAAATTAATTGCCAGTGTAATTTTCAATCTAGAATTTTAATGACTTTCATAAAATAATAATCAGTGCTTTACAAATAACAAAAGAAAAAATTCTTAGTTGAAAAATCAGAAATTCCAGGAAAAAGCGAAAAATTTTAATTTTTTGAATGGAGTTTCTTTATTTTATAACATTGTTGTGAAACGAATTTTCTAGGTAATAAATAATATTATTGTGTTATCAGTTATTGTGACAATAGAACAACATTTGACTCTACATAAAGTTTCAGTGTAGAACAAGTCATTCTGCGCAAAAAACTTTCTTATGTTATTTTTTTAAAGTATCCACTTTAGATTCAAGCCTTATACACAGAATTCTCAAGGTGAGCATTTGATAGCTCAACTATTTTTAAAATTTAATGTTGAAGTACTTTATTCAAGTGAAAAGCCTGGTTTACCATGTTCGTTTGGCTGTCCGTCTTTTCGTGTAAGTGCGTGTACATAAAGACAAATTTAATATGTGTAGGTTCAAGCATTCAATACACACATAAAGTTTGTTTTAAATTTTGTATGACACATCGTGAAAAGCCGCAACTTGTCCCATTTTTGTAAAATGTGGAAGAGTTTTCCTGAAACTATATTATTTGATAGAGATGATAAACTTTTATATCCGAAATAGTTGTATAGTTGAAATAAACCAAAAAATAGTTTGCACATTTGTGTAACAGGCAAAAAGAGGCCCTATAAATTATATATATATATATATATATTATTAATTAGCTTAAGCAGCCAAGTCGATTAATGCATGTTCGCCTATATATTTTGACAAATACGTCCCTATATTACATACATAGTAAAGTTTATTTTTAATAATCAATATCTTCATTTTTGTGAGTGCAAACGAAATACCATTTATCGGTGGTCAATACACGACGCAGGCAGCGAAGCGAAAGCAAGAGAAACGTCTCTGAGTGAACACACACACTCACAAATATTTTCTAATGGAAGTTGACGGTATGTGAATTTTCATGTTTGTGTGTGCTTATGGTGACGGAGAATTTGTAAACGTCGACATGTTATTATGTGAAATTTATGTATACATGGATATACAATGTACATACACGTACATTTCTAATTGTTACATTCTTGTTTATAGCTGCATGATTACCTACTGTGCCGAGGTATTGTTTAAATTATTAGAATTATTTGTTGGGGGAAAAAGTCATATATTATTTCTCTTGAAAAAAAGAATATCTAACTTTCATTTTCATAAAACTTAACCAAAATCTATAACAAACTTGATCTGCATGCAAAAAAAAGGCATACCGATCCCAAAATTGGATTACTCTAGTTTTTAACGAGACGATTTTGCCATGTTCGTCTGTCGGTCCTAGATCTCGGAGTCTGTATAAACTAGATGATCCAAATTGGAGAACAATATGTGTCAGGCGGATTAACTTTATTTTAGACTTTTCCACGCCTCCTTTCGGTTCCGCAAATGGAACAGAAAAAGCCAATTTAAAGTAATCAGTATGACCTACGTATATATCTCATAAGCAAAACTCGCAACACATTTGGCGATCTGAAACGTCGGAAAGGAGTGCATCATAACAAACATGATCTGCCTCGGTAGTTAATAGGATAGCTGTCTGTGAAAAGTAGTCGATGATGTTGAATAAATTGAATACTGCCAATTGAAAACATTAAAGATTGTTGCTACGATCACGGTACGTACCACTGGTACGGGTATCACACAATAGACACAGGGATGTCCAACGGGAGCGGCGGCAGCGACAGTTGACACACCGTAAGCAGGAGTAGAAGCGGTGTTTATGCAGAGATGATCCGTTTTGAATATCTTAGTTGGCGGCGGCTGAGCAATTAATGAGGATGAGCTACTAGAGCACGAAAACAGAGATGATAATGAGGACGTCGTGGTGAAATTATCTGTAGTAGCGCTTGAAGTCAATACTGATGTTGTTGTATTTGGCTTGACAATGATTTTTACTTCGGCTTCTTTGGTTCTAGGTGGTAGATGTAGCGGCGGAGGCGTTATTAAAGCCAGGGAACTTTTATTTACGCTGACCGAGGCGCTAGCCTTAGAATTTTTTAGTGAACTATCTGTCGTAATTGTAGTGATTGTTGAATTGTTCGGTATTTTTGCTATTGTTATGGCCTCTTTGTATACCGCCGCTGCTGTTACAGTTGTATTTTCTGCTGTTGATGTGGATACTAGTTGCGGGTCCGATGTTTTAACTCCTGTGAACTGTTGTTTTGGTTGTGGTGTCTTAGTTTGCTGAAGTTCCTGAGAGTGTTGCTGCTGGTTATATTGTTCTTGCTCTTGTTGATTAAAATTAGTTTGGGTCAATTTTATTGTTGGCAACGGTGACGTTTTTCTCTTGATGGACGAAATTTTAAAAGCTATATTCGTATTCGTTAATAGCGAATTAATTAAATGTTTCTTCACACTGTCCTCATTAAAAATTTGTTATAGTCTTACTTTGCCTTTTCTTCTTAACTCTTCGCATGTATTAATTAAATTTTTAAAATTTTCAATACTTTAGTTTATTGCACATGGGCATGAAATTCTCATTTTGTTCTTTTTATTTCTTTTTAATTTCAAAGAGTGATCTACCAAATCTTGCTAATCTTGTTTATTTTGATTTTTACTGAGAAATTTACTTAACTTTTGTTTGGACTTCTGGTAACACTAAACAATCAATGCTTTAGATATATAGCGATTGCAATAACAATTACAAATGTTAACAATACAAATAGACACTTAAATATACACAATACTATAAATTTTTGTGTTCCAAGTGAAATTGTAATCTATTTTTGAATGCCCCATATTTTTATTTGTTAACCGTTTTTGATTTCAATAACATTTACACCTTATAAGATCAGGTTCGCAAATTTGTGCAGAACTAATACTGATTAATACTTGTTTTGGTATTGCTTTCTTTTCAATAATATTAAGGCTTTTATTGTTTATTTCTTTACTGTTGAATGTACATAAATGTTCCCTTTTGTTGTCAAAGGATTTCCTTGCATTGGTTGGATTAGTTTAATATTGATTTTTTTTGTTATTCGACTTTCTGTTTCATCAAATGTTTCATTTTTATTTGTTAGCACAATATAATTTGAAGGGACTGTTAATCTTCGCTAATTATAATTTTTTATTGAACATTTGTTTTTTATAATGATTTGTGAATAAATTTTTATTTTTTTGTCTGTAAAAATAGTACTTTAATAAGTTCAGGCTACTGGATCTTTCTTTAACATACTAAATAAAATAAATAGAATATGCTCGCAACTCTATTTTTGACAGAATGTTCCTACAATACACTAGTAACCACTCACGAAACAAACACTTCACAAATTGTAGGTAATATATCAATATAATATATCAATATCGCGGCGTCTACGTTTTATTGTTATTTAAAATTTAAAACAAATTTCTTAGTTCTGAATAATTATATAATATTTATATTCATATGTTGAAGCAAATCGGTAACTACACTCTACGATTATAAAATTTGATTTAGTAGGCTTGGATCAGCATATAGAGTTGGCCTCCGCTTCTATCCTTCCTATTTGCTTTCCACTGACGAAAGTGAGTAAAACACATGAAACTTAACTTGACAATAGTCGAATGGATTCTGAATTTCCCATTGAGCAAGGCTTCGCGTTTAACTTAAGTTACTACTTGCAAACCAGTCGTTCGGTTACTCACGATGACGTATTCGTGACTGCCGGCTTAATAATGTACTTTGCAGAATCCACAAGCTGGCGCATGCGTAGAAAGTGTTGGGGTCGACTGTAGTCCTTGTACACAGCTACAATATTTTATAACTGTAAAACTGGTATCCATTCTATGGCCAATTTTGTGGGGCGTTTCCAATTGAAATGCAACTCAGCTTTTCTAATCGCAGTTACCTCATGTATATCTCATTTTCTTCTTGTCAACTTTATGTATTACAATGAAATATATAGTTTCTATTTTTAAATTTTGCATCAGTTTAATAAGCTGCAATGTATTTGAAATGGTCAAAAAGCGAGATAACCGGAAACAAAAGACGATGTGCGATACATCGCACCTATTTTGACAAAATGCAATACAAATGTATAGCGACCATCAACATAAATAAAATAGTTTTTTCGATAATATATTAAAGAAGTAAGAAAGCTACAGTCGAGTTTGCTCGACTGTGAGATACCCGCCACCCAATTTTACCATCAAAATATTATATTTTTCAAAAATATAATGAAAAAATACTAAAAAATACCAAAATAATATATCAAAATTTTCTTTGTTCGAAATTATTAGCTTGGCGGCACTTTAGTTGGTTAATTGAACACCATTATTATGTCGCGGAGTGTCATAGCAACTAACTAGGCAGCACTAGTGTTGCACGTGGTAACGTCTTATAAAAGTAATTTCTTAATAACTTCTGTGTTTTTTATCTGATTGTAACTAAATTTTCAGAGATCATTAAGATGGTGATTAGTATTGTGCGTACCAAAATTGAAAGTTCTAGGTTTAAAACGACGCTTGCAATTCAGTTAAATTAAATGTTAATATATTATTTTGGTATTTTTAGTATATTTTTTTATAGGATTTTTCAGTATATTTTTGAAAAATATATTTCAATGGTAAAATTGGGTGGCGGGTATCTCACAGTCGAGCACACTCGACTGTAGCTTTCATACTTGTTTTAAAATACTTTCGCCTACCTCGGAGGAGCAGAAAACATGATTCCCGCAGGAGGAGGATTTTATATAATAGAGAGGTTAAAGGTTAAAGGTTAAAATGATTTCCGGAGGAGGAGGAGGAGCCGAAAATTAATATATATAATAGAGAGATAGAATTATATATATATATATATATATATATATATATACATTTATCAAAAACGTCTAAAGTTCGCCCATTGAAAATAGGCAAAAAAGGGTATAATAGTCTCGTGGAAATGTATGTAACAGGCAGAAGGGTGCCGACCATGAACAACCGAGTCGATTTAGCCATGCCTCTCTGTGTAAATGAGTGGATCTCAAAGATTATAAGAGATATAGACACTCCAAATTTATCATGTATGGTCGTTCATTCTATAAACAGAACATTTATATTTCAAATTTTGGATGCCACATGTTCTTCTCCATAAATAAATAATAACTAGTAAAATTGCTAAATATTGATAATAACTATTAACGCATTTCTAATAGCCGAGCATTTTCGTTTTTAAATTAAGTTGAGCTTAGGTTGGAATTTTTGCGATGTAAGTTAGACGTGCATACCTAGATGTACATACTCTGATATAGCCTTTCCTACATGTTTTTACTTGTTTATGGATACTGGTTATCTTTCAGTCGACATTAGATATCTAACTTGTGAACGCAAAATACAGATGACTTATGTTAGCCGACTTATACTTAATAGACCCCTAAAATATCAGTACTTACTTAAGCTGTATCTGCTTATATGGAAATATTTTTAATTTAAAGTAATGTGAACAACTTCAGTGGAGTGGCAATAATAGTGTTTTGGATATACATACTTTTTAAATATATTTTGTTAGGCATGACTCACATTTGCATAATTCTGTGTACGTGGCATCTGTGGCGGTAATTGTTGCAAATTTGAAGCTACCCTTATACGACCAGTGACACCACAGTGTCCAGTCCCTCCATTAATAGCCGATTGATACAGCCCTCCCATTTGTGGCTGATGTGAAGGTGACGTAGGACTATAACTTGGATGCATTATTTGTATCTTAAAGCTCTTTACAATTTATTCACTACGAGTTAACTGAAAAGATAAATATAAGAAAACTTGTGAATATTGAATATGGCAAGTGTGCGTTCAGTATTGCAAAAGTATAAATGTCAAAATCATGCTACTATGGATGATTTTATTTGGTTATAGAAAGCATATACATAAGATAGCGTCTAGTGGAGAATACTTTATTACTTTATTTCGCTCTTTCGAGTAAAATGTAATTTTCATGTTTCTTACTTTTGGTTGGAAATCACAGATTGACATGGCAATAATTGCCCTATAAAAATTGATTGAATACCAGTCTAATGACCCAGAAACTGAGCTAGTGCAGTTGCAACGGTTATAGCCATGTCAGTCTGTCTGTATGAAACTGGGATCTCAGAGATCTCACTATAGGAGCGAGATCTATGTATATAGATTGATATAGTTGATGCTCTCCATAAATATACGTATGTGCATATGTTTTGTATTCACCCATAAGGTTTACATACTAAATTTTAGAATTACATACATTTTATATATTGACAAAGTCATTTTACCATAGAGACAAAATGGATGTCTTTTGACCCCAATTTTCTGACAGTACCAAACGCATTACATCATTGCATCTCAAAATCAATATTTTAGAAAGTTGATTTAATATTATTCATTATTGCGAAACCCTCTTAGTAAGTATTTTCCTCACTAAACACAATTGCTGTTTGCAGAAGACTTATAAATAGCACACAGCTAAAATATACTATACCGTATATTTTGTATGCTTATGGGACCACAAAACAAAGATAGGCAAACAATTAATCGAATCGCGTAGATGCAGCAGGGTGGAGAGCACGGTAAATAAAATGAATAAGTGTATTTCTTATATTATATATAAGAGTACTTCTAGTAATTTAATAGATTATAGTTTTGTTGTTATAAGTTATTATTTATGTTAATTAATAATCACGAGAAAGACATAAGGATAGGACGAGTTGTAATATGTATTTGCAGACTGCAGATAACTGGTGGAGAGAGAATGACAATGAGAGTAAGGCCAAGTACCGCTAAAAGCAAAGAGCACAACAAGTGATAAGACAGCTTGCTTGATGTGGCATTTTGGCTCACTTGAGCAGAAAAATTAATTGTAACTTTTTACACCATTTATTTGCTGCCCTGCAGTTGTCGCTGATGTACATATATTACACATTATATATTTAATTTTATTCGTTTTAAAATAAGCACCAGTGAAATACAAAATATCCAAACTATGTGCATATGTATGTATGCACATACATATCTATGGCTATAAAGTGCATTGACATGCTGCGACGTGCTACGATGGCGTTTAATTCGGATTCATTTTCAATTAGCTGAGAGCTATGCACTTATATTCATCGAAGCAAAGTTGTTACGACAGCGTTGATAAAGTTCGATAACCGAGTGTAGGTGCAGGTGGTGCATTGGTTGATATTCTTACAATTAACTGTTAGCTGAATAGTGTTTTACGCTTATTACAAATTTAGATTGAGACTCTCACTCACAGAAACACACATTTGCCTATACATTGTATGTACATTTAGAACAATCATATGCAGATGAAACCGCCATGCCCCGCACTTTGCACTTTACACGCGATGTTAGTAAACTGTTGCTGTCTTTTAGTTGTTGTTAGAGCGTTTTGAGCTTAAATTTGTGTTTCGTTTCGGGTGCGTAATGAATTTATATTTATGATAAATGCCCATCTACAAAATACCTTGCGCAGCGAGTAAACGAAAAGCGCAACACACAAACCGACAGCGTCAACGAAACGAATGTTGACGAAAAAGTGGTGAATGAGAAACGGCAAATCAACAACGAGCAAAAGAGCGCGCATCTCAAACCAGAGAGCAAGCAATAACTAAAATGATTTCGCATTTGTGCTCACCATCTGTTTTTGTTGTTGGTCTCTCTCAGCCGGTATCCGACAGCTTTGAATTTGCTGTTTTTAAATTTTTGTAGTTTGTGTTTGAAAATACAATTAACTTTAAATTAGATGCAAATAAACCAACAAATACAATTATATATTAAGCAAAACATATAAAATTACGCACTGATTAATTTTGATGTCTATGTACGTGATGCCTATGCATAAAGTAAACACACTTAAACTGGTGTATTTATGAACGTACATATGTATGTATGTACATACATTTGTGCTAATGATATATCAGCTGCGTCTTAAAACAGATGAGTTCCGTAGCCTCGAGCTTTTTTCAGTAAGAATTTGTCAGTTAATAGACGAATATTTTGAATGTATGTACATATATTTTATAAAAAGTCTTTAATGCATATTGATTTGATAATAATTTCAAGATTTTATAGTTTGGTTAGATTTCTCCTCATTAAGGTTCTATTGCGTAGACTAGTACATATATGTATATCATATAATCTGCAAAGAAAAATAGGAGTATACATATGTTCATTTATTAATTAAATTAAAAACTCAACTATAACATAAATATAAGAGCTAGATGCTGTGTATGTATTTAAATAAAATTAATATTCTCATCAAGAACATGACATAAATATTCAGCCATCTGCACAAGAGCATTATGCCAAATCCGTATACGAAAAACTTGAACTTTTCCATTTATTCTACACATTTTACACCAATGACTTTGACATATAAAAAAGGACCGAAAACAAATGATGCATGACAATAAGCATAGAGTACTAACACCCACTGACACGTGCAAGGGCACAGTGGGTAAACAATGTCATCTGCATAAGGCAGCAATAAATTTGAACAACAACTAAAATAGCGCCAGTAGTTGGGTCAAGCTAAATTTGAAGATGAAGAAATAGCAAAAAATAAACAAACGAGAAAATACACAATAAAACAAAGAGCGACGAATGACTGAAAGACATGCAAAGAATTTTAATTTATCCAAAATATCCAAATCAAATGATACTATCTTAAAATGCAAACTTCAAACTGAAAACTTTAAGAAAATAGCGCGTAACAAGAGAAAGAAATGTTAAAATTAGGCAGAAATCAAAAATACCAACAGATGGATTCGCACATACATACAAATCTAGTACAACATTTATATATACACATGAAAAATTACACATTAAGGGCATAGTCCCTGTTATATACTACGTGGCAGCGAGTATAGACGACAGTCCTTCTAAAGCGATGCGTTGGTATTTTCATTAAATTTAGTACGCTCTTAGAATGTTTTCTCACTTCTATCTTGACACGTGACCTTAAGCAATTTCTGTGTATTGTATGAAGAATAATCGCATTAGATGTAAAATTTCAACTGTTTTGCATTATGGCAAAAGTTACTGCGTGCGTTCTCTGGAGCAAATATGAAAGTTAGAGTATAATCAACTGTGTGATGCCCAATACTAGGTTACAAAATACACAATACACTCTTGTAATTTATTATTAGAAAGTAAACTACGGGTAGTGGTATAGACAAAATGCTTCCGGATCACATATTGAATGGGTCATTGCATAAAGTTGTAATCAATGGTTAATATGGTGTCACTTCTAAAACGGGTGAGAGATGAGATGAGAGAACAAAGGGGTGTATTCAAAATTTATATTCAAACATATAACATAGGTTTCTAGAAACAGTAACTTTGATAACAAATTTCACTAAAGCACTAAAACACATTCACATACGAACCAGGAAAAAATCGGGAATCTATAGATTTTAATGCATGTACATAGCTTTAATATGAGTCTTATACATTCTTAAACACATGCTTATATTCATATAATATACTTGATTTATGGTAATCACAATAAATGCATGACAATCGTCGTCGCCCAAGATTGAAATAAAGAACAAAGTTAAACAAAACTCTACATCGCATAGTTAAAGAAAAGAGGTCACTATAATGGCAATCCTCTAGTTGTCTTGCTATGTAGCGCCTAAACAGATTACCACAGCAAGCATATCGCTAGTATTGTAAAATATGGGGATTACTACTATATAGTCGAGCAAACTCGACTGTGGCTTTCTTACTTGTTCTTTTTAAATTCCTTTTCAAAACTGGAGCAATTTCTGAAGTCGATTGCATATAGCATATAAAAACTGTAAATACCGTATAATGGAATGTACTTTCCTTTATGGGTACAAAGCACAATAAATTTAAGACGTATTGTGTTTAAAAAATATGTTGGCAAACAACAATAATAAATTTCGCGTTTACTGAACATTTCTTTTTGTTAAGGGGAAAGTTTAGTTACGTCGAACTGGTAGTAAAAACTGCAATGGCTGCTGTTTAATTTATTACATTCGCAAATTCATTGAATGTGGTGGAGATATCTTTCTTACATTTTGGGAAAATTGGGAAAAGCTACAAAAACTGTGACCATAAATAGTATTTATTACATTTGTTTGTACAAAATAAAGAGTGTTACTTAGTATGTGAATAGGTGAAGTAATGGAAATATTTAAATATTATAATATCAAGCTATATAAAAAACTATTATTGATATTATTACTTGTTTAATCTGGTAAGTATTAATTATAAAGTGATAAAAGAATATGGAATGTCTCTTGCGCATACAATATATTTATAATTTGATTTTACCAGCAACTATTTGAGCTAATGAGACTTCACCCTAGTGTACTTAATTTGACCCCAGATATGAAACTCACAGATAGTATTTTACAATGTTAACGGTAAAAGGAGATGGATTTTCACAGAACACGTAACTTATAATTTACAATAAAAAATAATTAAAGAAAAGTATAAAATTCTTCTAATTCAACACTGGACCAAGTCAACTTGTCTTGACTTTAAAACATTTGATGATATATTATGTGTTCTACAACAACACACTATTAAGATTAATTACATTCTAAATAATTAACATGTAAGCAAGCTGTAGTCCTGCCGCTCCTAAATAGATCAAAAATTAAGAGGGACCATCGAAATAAACTTTTTTTTTGATAAAATTGTTAAAATCTACTTTATATGTACTATATTCAATTATCAAAATTATTTGCTTGGTCGTGGGCTATTGCCTTTGTCCGAATGTGCGTTAGAGTTAAAAGGAGATATATGCGAATCCATAAAGTATATATATTCTTGATCAGACCAAAACAATATGTAAAAACTTTCCGCAGAGATCAAGTTTGGTTTGGGAAATATATAATATACTATACCAAAAATATACCAAAATATACAACACTAAAAATTATTTACTTGGCGCTTCTTTAAAGGTATTTATTGAATAATTTCTGCCCGATCGTTACTGATCAACAGCATACGAGTATGTACTTAATGGGGTCGAATGTGCACTTTTCTGGCTTTCAAAACCTATTAAAACTGAAAAGCGAAGGAGGCACCTTTTGTCTTGGTTGAAGCCTTTAATTGTTGTCAGCTGCATTTAGGTGGTTTTTTTGCGTCATCTCTTATTCTGGATTCCAAGTAAAATAGACAATTTACTTTTCAGTTTTAATAAAAAAAAAGTTTTTCCAGTCTGAATTTGTTAAGGAGTGGAGTTAGGTAATAGTTTCAAGGGCCTCTTATATTTGTAAATTGAGAACAATAAATTTTTTTTGCCGATGGCACAGTTTACAAAATACATAAATTAAAATTGGAATGTATCACATGGTTAATATTAAATTTGTATATAACTTTTTACATTTCATTTGATAAATGCAGGGACTACATAGCCGCAGAAAGTTACAGTCAAATTTGCTCAAAAAAAAACGAAATACATATGTATGTATATCAGGCTCAAAATTATTAGCTTGGTTGCATTTCATTAAATACCATTGTTATATCACTGAGTAGCAACTAAACAGGTGCTACTGCATTCTGATTTCACTAATTTTCACTGATTTCACTCATTTTTCATTCGTAACCTAATTTTCAGAAATCATTAAGATAGTGATTATGATTCTATACACCATGACTATTATGAGAAAATTCTAAAACAAACTCGTGGGTGGATCTTATTTTTTGCGTAATATAAGTGTTCATAGAGACTGAAAGACGGATTTGGCTTTATTGGATCAGCTGTTAACACTGACTAAGATATTTTTATGCTTGGAAATCCCTTTTCACTCTGTTACATACATATTCTGTATGTTATACTACACTTTTTACGGGCATAATTACAAAATCAATTTTTGAGATATTTAATTGTATGATAGCAAAATATAAGCTTTCCCTAGCTGTCGCTCTTGCATGCATAAATTGTAGTATGCCCATATACATAACGCACACATATTATTATTATGTAATCGCTCCGAAATTTCGAGTGCAATTAGCATGTGATCGCCCTCTTACATATGTGCAAGGTGGTCAGCAACTGTCATCTGCCTTTAAGAAGATGTCTATTAAACTTCCGCAAAACATTCAAAGAATTTTCTTTGAACACTCAATCTAATATCCACCTCCGTAAATCGATAAAAACGATTTCCAAGCATCATGTTCAAGGTAGTCCGTTTTGGCACACGCAATACTAACCATCGTCTTAATGATCTCTGAAAATTTGGTTACAATCGGACAAAATACACAGAAGTTATTAACAAATTACTTTTTTAAGGCGAAATCGGGTGCAGCTGCACCTGTTCAGCTAGTTGTCACTCAGTGACATAATAATGGTGTTCAATAAACATAATAAAGTGCTACCAAGCTAATCATTTAGAACAAAATTAATTTCGGTATATTTTTAGAATATATTTTTTGGTATATTTTCCAGTATTTTTTTGAAAAATATAATATTTCGATGGTCGCTCTTTATTATTCTTTCATTCAGTAAAATTGAGTGACGGGTATCTCACAGTCACTGTGTTTTAGCCAATAATTATTATAATTTTATAACATTATTAAACGCTGCGCATGTACACTAAAAATCCATGACCTCGTACAGTCAAAGCTTGACTGTAGCCGTTCTTATTTGTTTATTTCTGATGATGTAAAATGCATTAGAACCAATTTAATTAATTATAATTTTTCCAATTTTGGGTATCCTAATATATGTTAGCTATAACTTAAATATCTTGGTATAAATGAAAGGTGACTAATTTCACATGCGCGATAATTGCATGTTGAATTAACAAAAATAGAATTTATTATCTCCATAATTATTCATAACAATTAAGAACACAATTGTATGTACTCGCTTGTACATACTCATAACAAGCTATTTCTTTTGTCATGGTCGAGATAATCGATAACTAATGCTTGCATCCTTGTATACGAGACTGAGGTCTTCGAATATTTTATTGTTGAACGCCAAACTAATAAATTGAAGTTAAACGGTTGTCAGCAACAGAAATTAGTTTTGCTTTTGAGTGGCTGGAATAGATAATGCTATGGATTTGATTGAAATAGAATGTCTAAGTCACAACTAGAAATATGAAACAGCAACAACAAACATTTTAAGCGACTATCGATATACATACATATGTACATACATACATATGTATGTATATTATTTTCCGAGCAAATATTGAAAAATGTATTATTATATTAAAGTATTAAATAAATATGAAACAGCAACAACAAACATTTTAAGCGACTATCGATATACATACATATGTACATACATACATATGCATGTATATTATTTTCCGAGCAAATATTGAAAAATGTATTATTATATTAAAGTACCACTCTGAAAATTAATGTCTTAACTGCATTTTATTAGGTTTATTAAATACTATTATTATATAATATTATATTATTGAGGGGTAAAACAACAGAATAAGTGCAGCTGAAATGCCTTCTATGTTTATGGTCCGATTGTAATTAAATTTATATACATATGTATATCATCAAGATGGTGATTATTATTGTAGCTTTAAAGTACCTTGGGAGCGGTGCCAAACAAACTTGATATATGAGCTATTTTACTACATCTTGCCTCCAAATTTGGTAACTCTACATCTTATAGTTTTTAAAATCCAGATGTTCGTACAGATAGACAGACAAACGCTGGTCAAGAATATATATACTTTATGGGATCGGAGATGCCTCCTTCCGATAATTTCGGTTGGTTTGATCTATGGTAGGTGGGGATTAAATTTAATAAGTACATTTTCTTTAACAACTATTATCTTTTGCCCCTGTCTTTTTTACGTCTTTTTGCTCCGGTGTACCGGTCCGAAACCTTGGTCGAGGCTCGCGCTAACACAAAAAACAATGTACCCATTCGACTTTTGGTTTCAAGCTACGATCGCCGCGACGTTTTTTGTCTTGTCTTGCTTATTACTCTGACTGCCTGTCTCGTTTTGGGGTCACAGGAGCATAATTTTCTCGCACAAGAGCCCGTCGTTATCACGTCGCAGCAGGCAGAAGATGGCATCTCCGACCCTATGAGTTTATATATTCTTAATCAGCATTAAAATCCGAGTCGATCGTACGTAGTAGATCAGTCCGTCTATGAATCTGCCTGTATGATCCTATATCTTAGAGACTGTAAGAGTTAGGAAACTAAATCTGGAAACCATGTCTTTTTTTCGTAGAGTGCTCTCAACTACTGCGTTCTCACTTGATTAAGCTTAGTTCTTATGTATGTAGCTGCAGAGTCCTTAAATAAGCGATGCTGTAAGGCAAACCGACAATAAAAAACAAACAAGAATTCAGAAACAGGCAAATCATTTTTGAAAGAATAGCATGAAACGATACTGCCAGCGGCGACCGGAAACAAAGTACTGAATGAAGAATAAAATAGAAGACATGGGGACGAAAGAGCGACGCTGTAGAACTAGTTACGGCATTGCACTCGTCCAATGTTAACGTTTAACACGCCCACTTGCAAGGTATACCAAATACAGTCTTAAGTTACGAAGTTGATTTTCCTTGGCAGAGTATTAAACAAAATTTTATAAGCGCTATTATGTCTGCCAGAAATCATGGTTTTTATCAAAGATTTTGGCTTGGTACATTTAATATTATCATTTTCGCTAATCGTATATTACATTCGATTGATGCTTTTTACATGTGTTTTATAATTTTTTATTTGCTTGTTGTGTGGTTCTTTGCTTGTTTGTTTTATTATCATTTACATACATGTAAAGACTTTTGAAGTCCCTAAGGATCAGGTAACACTACTCTCAATACGAGAACAGTTTTAGTTTTTCCAGCACATTTATTTTTTGGTTTGGCAAAGTTCTTTAAATTTAGTGAAAATTAATTTATTTTCTTCACGGATAGGTTTGACACCAATGTAAATATAAATGTTGCAACCCATTGAGTCAGTATGAATACATAGATCTCAGCGACTATTTGAACAAGAGATGTCAAATTTAAAGAACATATATTTCTACGGCGTATTTAATTAGTTAATAACAGGAGCCATTTGAAATCATATGAGTTTTAATTTTATATATTTTATCCCCGTTAACAATAGGGTAAAACTAACTTTGTGCCAACTTGTGTACCAATAGGTAGTATTATTGTACGCTAAAAACATTTATTTTAGAATTTGACCATTCACCACCATTGTCGAGTAGCGCGTATCTCAGAGTCGTGACTCAATTGTAGCTTTCATATAAGGCTTTTTTTTTATGTAATTACTTAAAATATTTTGAAATTTGATGTGTGGAAATTTTGAGCGCCTTCATTGACTGTAATTCATTTTCATATTATTGGTAAGATCAAAATTTCACCAAGCAATTAATGCAGTAAGCATGACAACATCACAGTTGCATGTTTATACAATACAGCAACATGCTACAATGCCAACTTTTACAACTACTAGTAACAAATTTTAATATGAAGTTGCTTAGAGCCCAAATAGTTGTTGTTAGTAATCCTTGCTTTGCAGATTCAGCACGGAATTTGTGGAACGAATTTAAATCCACGCCTGCGTAGGAGAGCATATACTGTGTCTTACAAAACACCGGTGATAACTCAATTCGATGTACTGCTATGAATACAAACTAAAATACAAATGTATATTAGGAAAGCAGGTTTTGTTACCCGCTACCAAAAAGGTAGAAGGGTATTATAACTAGGTATAGAAAATTTAAAAACAAAGAAACATCCAAAATACGCAAGTGAACCTCGAAACGTGCACCAAACCTGGTTTTCATTACGTGCAAGATTCGAGATACTACTGTATATAGTTTTAGTATTTTTTTAGTATATTTTTAAAAAATATAATATTTTGATGGTAAAATTGAGCGGCGGGTATCTCACAGTCGAGCAAACTCGACTGTAGCTTTCTTACTTGTTAATATATGTAATATATGTCTATACCAACTATTAATAAAACTAAATTATTAATAATTAAAAAAAAATTAAATTGTCAATGCCATTGAAAAAGTCCTTATACCAAACAAAGCACAAAGGAAAGCAAATAAATAAAACAGCAGCAACCCGAAGCGTAGACAAACCATAACCAAAAGAACAACACGCAATACATACTTTTGTGTAAGCGACACAGCCCTGTGTCCCGCTCTGTTGCTCACATTAACAGTACTCTGTTAACAATAAAATATACACATCCATGTTTGAACATAATGTTATACCAGCTTCGTTAATCTTCTGGTATCGCTTCTCCTGCTAAATGAAGCCATTCGCCTCGAAATTTTTCACCATTCTTTTATCGAGCAAAATAAAAACTCATCAACTCACCACTTCAATCAGCTGTTGTCAGATAGAAAAAGTTAGCAAAATTGGCGCCAAATTCAAAATTTAATATTTCTTTACATTTTTTAGCAAAAAATTAAATAATTAAAGCTGAGGCCCGCCCAAACAAATTGATATTTGCTTCAGCGCCTGTGTTGAGCTGTAGGCAAATTTTGTGTATTCGAAAAAATAATTAGTATGAACATATTATGGTAATTGTTAAATAGCTACTCGTGTGAATTGATTTTTTTAATTTTATTTTTCCTGGATAGAGCTAGATTTATCAAGAATTTGAACGAAAAGCTTTTCTTGCGGAAATGCGTAGTTTTTTTTTTTACAGAATTTTAAAGTTTTGGAAAATACCATGTATTTTGTTGTTGGCAATTCATTCTCTTTTGTATGTACCGGCCGCTAGTTGTTCTCTCTCACTCTCCTTTTTTTTCTACAGTGGCCAAAATGGATTTTATACAAACTAAATATAACAAGTAAGAAAGCTACAGTCGAGTTTGCTCGACTGTGAGATACCCGCCACCCAATTTTACCATCAAAATATTATATTTATATAACAGTATAAAAATATACTGAAAAAATACTAAAAAAAATATACTAAAAATACCAAAATAATATATCAAAATTTTCTTTGTTCGAAGTTATTAGCTTGGCGGCACTTTAGTTGGCTTATTGAACACCATTATTATGTCGCGGAGTGTCATAGCAACTAGCTAGGCAGCACTAGCAGTTGTACGTGGTAACGCCTTATAAAAGTAATATCTTAATAACTTCTGTGTTTTTTATCCGATTGTAACCAAATTTGCAGAGATCATTAACATGGTGATTAGTATTGTGCATACCAAAATTGATTCTAGGTTTAAAACGACGCTTGCAATTCGGTTTTATTCGATTTATAGGGGCGGGAGGGGGCGTGGCCAAAATCAAAAACAAACTGGATCTGCGTGCAACAATAAGACATACTGTCGCGAAAAATTTGTTGCTCTATCTCTTATAGTCTCTGAGATCTAGGTGTTCATACGGACGGACAGACGGACAGACGGACGGACGGACAGACGGACATGGCTATATCGTCTCGGCTGTTGACGCTGATCAAGAATATATATACTTTATGGGGTCGGAGATGCTTACTTCTGCCTGTTACATACATTTTCGGTCGGCACAAAGCCATAATACCCTTCTACCCTTTGGGTAGGCGGGTATAAAAATTTTTCGTCTGCGGCGCTAATTTCTTTCTTCCCTTCCCCCCCCACTTTTCTCCATATCAGGTGAATTATTTTCTCACCACCTCACACGTGGCACTTCTTCTTCATGTTGTATGAATGCAATATTTTTTTGTTTGCATAAAATCGATTTTGGCCACTGTAGAAAAAAAAAGGAGAGAGAGAGAGAACAACTAGCGGCCGGTACATACAAAATAGAGTGAATTGCCAACAACAAAATACATGGTATTTTCCTAAACTTTAAAATTCTGTAAAAAAAAAAAAACTACGCATTTCCGCGAGAAAAGCTTTTCGTTAAAATTCTTGATAAATCTAGCTCTATCCAGGAAAAATAAAATTAAAAAAATCAATTCACACGAGTAGCTATTTAACCATTACCTAATTGATAATAATAATACAATATTCAAACAAGATCGACAGGTGCAGTCGGCACACGCCAGTAAAAGTAAAAAATGAAATCAACAAAATTCTACCAGCAGCAGAACACAATACGTCACAATACGATGTCGAACAAAACAATGGTAAGGGGAGGGAGGGCACAAGACAAGAAACCAAAATAACAACAACCATTGGTGCTAGCTGCAAATCGAATACACAAAATTTGTTTATAGCTCAACACAATTGCATTTTGCATAAGCATATGTGTATTCAGTAACATATTCAATGACGCAGCAGCAGTACAAGACAATCAGCAAACGTTTAGACGTTCGAATGCAACCGCTAACGGACTAAACGCAACCAAATTTTCTGGCACATTTTTGCTCGAGCCAACATGCAACTAAAGTGTGCTCCAAGCTCTGACTATACCGAAAAGAGTGTGTGTGTTAACGCTTGTATGAAATGGTATATCTACGTATTGTATGGTTAGTGCACTAAGCAATGAACATAATAAAGTCCGCATATCCAAAAAATACGGGCACTTTCCGTTTTTGGTTTTCAGAACCCTCGTGGCAGAGGCGCAGCGCTCTCTCGCGTTCGGCTCTCTCTCAAGAACTCGAGCTAGCCCATGATGCAATTATATAAGGTGGTCTCGTCGGCAAAAGTTGGTGCTTATTATATGCTAGCCGTGAGTGTAAATGAAAGGGCCGTGTGTAGTAAGTGTGAGTGAAAGAACACTAGACTATGCTTTCTTATCCCTTAGGTGACGCATGGGGTTAGAATGAGCGTATCATAATAAAAACGAGAAGAAGTTACTTTATTATTATAATTTTATTTTTAATAGCTAATGCTTAGGCAATTATCAGAATTATCCTCTTGAACATTGCCACTGTTAAATAATATATCTGAATTCTTGGCCGTTTAAAATGTTCGCCTACTATGTGTTTGCAGCAAAAGAACCCATACGGTCTTTTAGCGAACACGAAGGTTAATAATTTCGAAAAAGAGCGTCCGCATACAACCTTCCTCTTCAACAAGCAAAAGTGCACTGAACAATAAGCGCCACGAAGCTTAACTCATTTTGAGCCGACGGACCACCTTATATAATTGCATCATGCGTAGAACTACGCTGTTTTGATATGTGTGTATGTGTGTTTAGCGCACATACATATGAAGAAACATAATGTGCATGCAGTTGCTGCTTGTCCGATTGCTTAAATTTTAATTTTGCAGATTTCAAACTGAGTTTCATTTCTGAAGTGTTTTGCTTGGATAGGGAAAAGTGAATACTCTTCCTCATTTGCATATATTGCTCTATCACTAATAACTAAGGAATTCTAGTCTAGGTCATCAACGGTGCGGTGCGTGCATCATGAATTGAATTGTTGGTTTCTGCCTGTGACCTTTTTGTTATTCTCTTCTGTTCCGCTCGTTTGTTTCAATTGATTTTGTCGTCTTTGCGTTGATGTTGCTGTTTTTGATTTGCTTACTTTTTACTTTTGATTGCATGCAGAGACTGCACCTGTTGATCGACTTTTTATTATGTTATTATGTTTAAATAATTAGTATAGACATATTATATTTAAATTTCAGCATTTTTTATTGCAAATTAATATATAATAATATATGTACATTCATATTTTTATTTATGTACATATTTTCAGCAGTGTTTAAAATTTAGCAAATTGATACTTTCTTACATATGTATGTATGTATGTATGTACATTCATATATACATACATATGCATGAAAATATGTATGTATATATGAATTTGCTTAAACACTGCTGAAAAATACTAATGTAAATAAAAATCAAAATACTCCTTTTATATGTGCCTATATTAATTTGCAATAAAAAATGCTGAAATTTAAATATAATAAGTCTATACTAATTATTTAAGCATAATAACATAATAAAAAGTCGATCAACAGGTGCAGTCTCTGCATGCAATCAAAAGTAAAAAGTAAGCAAATCAAAAACAGCAACATCAACGCAAAGACGACAAAATCAATTGAAACAAACGAGCGGAACAGAAGAGAATAACAAAAAGGTCACAGGCAGAAACCAACAATTCAATTCATGATGCACGCACCGCACCGTTGATGACCTAGACTAGAATTCCTTAGTTATTAGTGATAGAGCAATATATGCAAATGAGGAAGAGTATTCACTTTTCCCTATCCAAGCAAAACACTTCAGAAATGAAACTCAGTTTGAAATCTGCAAAATTAAAATTTAAGCAATCGGACAAGCAGCAACTGCATGCACATTATGTTTCTTCATATGTATGTGCGCTAAACACACATGCACACATATCAAAACAGCGTAGTTCTACGCATGATGCAATTATATAAGGTGGTCCGTCGGCTCAAAATGAGTTAAGCTTCGTGGCGCTTATTGTTCAGTGCACTTTTGCTTGTTGAAGAGGAAGGTTGTATGCGGACGCTCTTTTTCGAACATATTAACCTTCGTGTTCGCTAAAAGACCGTATGGGTTCTTTTGCTGCAAACACATAGTAGGCGAACATTTTGAACGGCCAAGAATTCAGATATATTATTTAACAGTGGCAATGTTCAAGACGATAATTCTGATAATTGCCTAAGCATTAGCTATTAAAAATAAAATTATAATAATAAAGTAACTTCTTCTCGTTTTTATTATGATACGCTCATTCTAACCCCATGCATCACCTAAGGGATAAGAAAGCATAGTCTAGTGTTCTTTCACTCACACTTACTACACACGGCCCTTTCATTCACACTCACGGCTAGCATACAATAAGCACCAACTTTTGCCGACGAGACCACCTTATATAATTGCATCATGCCCTGAGGCAGAGACGCAGCGCTCTCGCACGAAGAAGTGAACAGAGAGAACTCGAGCATCAATTCAGTCGTAGAACCATGATGCAATTATATAAGGTGGTCTCGTCGGCAAAAGTTGGTGCTTATTGTATGCTAGCCGTGAGTGTGAATGAAAGGGCCGTGTGTAGTAAGTGTGAGTGAAAGAACACTAGACTATGCTTTCTTATCCCTTAGGTGATGCATGGGGTTAGAATGAGCGTATCATAATAAAAACGAGAAGAAGTTACTTTATTATTATAATTTTATTTTTAATAGCTAATGCTTAGGCAATTATCAGAATTATCGTCTTGAACATTGCCACTGTTAAATAATATATCTGAATTCTTGGCCGTTTAAAATGTTCGCCTACTATGTGTTTGCAGCAAAAGAACCCATACGGTCTTTTAGCGAACACGAAGGTTAATAATTTCGAAAAAGAGCGTCCGCATACAACCTTCCTCTTCGACAAGCAAAAGTGCACTGAACAATAAGCGCCACGAAGCTTAACGCATTTTGAGCCGACGAGACCACCTTATATAATTGCATCATGCCTCAGGGTTTTGTTTTCAAAATTCAAAACACGACGGCTAGCTCGAGTTCTTGAGAGAGAGCCGAACGCGAGAGAGCGCTGCGCCTCTGCCACGAGGGTTCTGAAAACCAAAAACGGAAAGTGCCCGTATTTTTTGGATATGCGGACTCTATTATGTTCATTGCTTAGTGGTTAGTGATAATAGAGTCCGCATATCCAAAAAAATACGGTCTGTCGTATTTGGGTTTTCAGAACCCTCGTTACAGAGGCCGTGGCAGAGGCGCAGCGCTCTCTCTTAAGAACTCGAGCTAGCCGTCGTGTTTTGAATTTTGAAAACAAAACCCCTGAGCAGTATTGCCAATTTAGCTTTTTTCCCGTCAGATCTGACGGTTTTGTAAGTCCAACAGCGGGGGAAAATTTGAAAACAGCGGGAGCCGGGAAAAATTGCTTTTTTTTGCTTTCGTTAAGATTTTTTTCGCCTTTTTTATTTTTTAATAAAGTTGGCAGCTCTATGCATTTATTGTAATCGATTGCGTTAATCGATTACACTCTTGGTAAAAATACATATGAAATGCACGCGTAAAAAAAGTGTAAAAATGCCGAAAGAGAACTACAAACAAAAGTTTCGTGATGCGTGGTTGCAAAACCCTGAGTTTAAAGAGTGGATACAAAAAGATCCAACCGATGCAACCCGGGTTTTGTGCGCTTTTTGTAAGTGTGGCATAACCGCAAAGTTGTCGGATGTTCGCGCACACAGCAATACCAAACAAGTAAGAAAGCTACAGTCGAGTTTGCTCGACTGTGAGATGCCCGTCACCTAATCTTACCATCAAAATACAGTAGTATCTCGATTCTTGCACGTAATGAAAACCAGGTTCGGTGCACGTTTCTAGGTTGTTGTAGGAACCGAGTTATTATTTTCCATACAATTTTACGTACAAATCCGCTTAGCATTCACACGTGTTCACAACTTTGAAGCTATTTTTAGAAAGAACCGTTAGATTTCGAGCAAAAACCGGTTTGGGCTGGAAAAGGTTGGACATTTAACAGCTAATTTGGTTACTTTTTACCCAAATATTTTGACTTCGATTTTTTGATTTATGGCCTATGGGCGCCACCACTGTGCATCGTTCCAATTTTAAAACATTTCAATATTCCAAATATTATATTTCAACAATTTAAAAAGAGTTGTGAAATACATTTAGTAAAATGGGAACAGATTGAGGACAATATACAATTTTGGCGAGAAGTTAAATTATATAGGGACTCTGGAGGAAACGAAAGATTCAAGAATCTAGACAATTTTGCGTTTCAATTCCTTTCACTTCCTTGGTCGAACGCGAAAGTTGAAAGAGTTTTCAGTCAAATGAACTTGGTAAAAACAAAATTAAGAAACCGGCTTAGCATTGAAAGCTTGAATGCTATTTTAAGAATAAGGTAAATGTTAAATATTTTTAATTAATATATAACTGAACAGAAAATATATATAATTTTTTGTGTTTTGTTTTCAGATTCGGACTACGAAGAGTCAATAAATGCTGCTATGAGTAGGAACTCTAAAATCATATACAACTCTGGAAAATGAAATGGTTGATATCGACCAAATTTTTTTTAATTGACTTTAATTAGTTCGATAAGAAAGTTCCACAAGAGCAATTGAATCTCAATTTTAATTTTAAGAAATTTCAATATGTACTAATAAACATACTTTATATTTCTTGTGTATTTAGATGTGTTTTTTTTTAACGAAAAGCACATAAAATTGTCTTCGCTTTTTTTTCGGCTTTTTTTTACAGAATTTTAGGACAGACCGACATGGCTATATCGTCTCGGCTGTTGACGCTGATCAAGAATATATATACTTTATGGGGTCTTGCTTCCTTCTGCCTGTTACATACATTTTCGGTCGGCACAAAAGCCTTAATACCCTTCTACCCTTTGGGTAGGCGGGTATAAACAGCAACATCAACACAAAGACGACAAAATCAATTGAAACAAACAAGGGAACAGAAGAGAACAACAACAAGGTCACAGGCAGAATCCAACAATTCAATTCGTGATACACGTTCCGCACCGTTGATGACCTAGACTAGAATTCCTTAGTTATTAGTGATAGAGCAATATATGCAAATGAGGAAGAGTATTCACTTTTCCCTATCCAAGCAAAACACTTCAGAAATGAAACTCAGTTTGAAATCTGCAAAATTAAAATTGAAGCAATCGGACAAGCAGCAACTGCATGCACATTATGTTTCTTCATATGTATGTGCGCTAAACACACATACGCACATACATATCAAAACAGTGTAGTTCTACCGTAGAACTACGTAGAACTTCTACGACTGAATTGATGCTCGAGTTCTCTCTGTTCACTTCTTCGTGCGAGAGCGCTGCGTCTCTGCCTCAGGGGTTTTGTTTTCAAAATTCAAAACACGACGGCTAGCTCGAGTTCTTGAGAGAGAGCCGAACGCGAGAGAGCGCAGCGCCTCTGCCACGGCCCCTACCACGAGGGTTCTGAAAACCCAAATGCGACAGACCGTATATTTTTTTTTTGGATATGCGGACTCTATTATGTCCATTGCTTAGTGGCTGAACTAATTGAGTTATTATATACGAGTTTAGTATAAATTTTGAACAAAAAGGGTAAATTCCGCGATATTGCATTTGGTCACTCTGTTAAATAATGGCGGCAGTTGATAACTGTACAGAAGAAAGGGACGACTAGATACATAGACAATACACTATACAGAACAAAGAGCATTGCTCGCTTTTAATTAACTCTTATGTTTTAAGTGCACCATGTTTCCTAACGGCAACTAATATATGAGCTTGATTTAATATAAAAACTTATAAAATCAAACTTTGTTATTTGAACTGTTCATGAACACCTGTTTAATTGATACAAGCAAGATATATACCATTAAAAATGCTAATTAATAATATTAGACGTTCATATGTATGCGTCAGCGCAATATATAGAAATATATAACAGTATATACTTTCCCATTTTCAAGGGTGCGATGCCACTAATAACTGATGATGTCTAAGCTAGGTCATCAACGGTGCGGTGAGGTTCTCGTTCTCCTATATATGTGTGTGTATGTGTGTTGTGCATGTACATATACATATGTATATGGGACCAAATACGATATGTACATATGTGAGGCTGTTGTTGCTTTTCGAAAAACTCAATTTATAATACGCGCATCGCACCGCACCATTGATAACCTAACGTAGAATTCATTAGTTATTAGTGGCAGCGCAATATATACAAACAAATATAAGTGTATAACTTGCCCATATTCAATTGATAGCCCTTTCACTCTTGAAAATGGAAAAGTTTATTATCTTATATTTTCTATATATTGCGCTGTTACTAATGACTCATGATGTCTAGGCTAGGTCATTAACGGTGCGGTGCGAGTATCACGAATTGAGTTTTTCGTTTCTGCCTGTTATATTGTTCTCGTTCTCCTTTATACATATGTGTGTGCATGTATATCTGCGACCAAACACGATGTGTATGTGAGGATATTGCTGCTTTTCGAGCACAACCAGAATCGAAAAACTCAATTTGTAATACGCGCATCGCACCGCACCGTTGATGACCTAACGTAGAATTCATTAGTTATTAGTGGCAGCGTAATATATAGAAAAAAATAAAAGTGTATAACTTTCCCATATTCAAGCGATTGCCCTTTCACTTTTGAATATGAAATAGGGTATACTTTAAATTTTTCTATGTATTGCGCTGTTACTAATAACTAATGATTTCCAGGCTAGGTCATCAACGGTGCGGTGCGGGTATTACGAATTGAGTTTTTCCTGTGATATTGTTCTCGTTCTCTTCGATATGTGTGTATGTTATGTGTGTTATGCACGTATGTATATATATGACCAAACTATGCTAGAGCATGTCACCAAGCGTACACAGTTGTATTTCATTACACTGTATATGGCTTAGTAACAATGCACTTCTGCAGAGGATATTAAAGTGGTATTTCATTCTTTCAGTGGAGATTGTAAAATAAAGTTGGCTTTGTGCATTTTAATCTTACAATTAAATTTGTTGCTTGCTCTTGGATTTAGTCCAGACCTTAGGGGTGTCTATTTTTCTTGGACGTTGACGTACTAACGCCAGTACGATCAAGTGGCCCAGCGACACCAAGCTCGGGCTTGTTAACGTGCGGACCTAGGCAGACACGACCACCTATCCAACCGAGGGGTAACCGCATAACGTGCGGGAACGGAGGTCGCGAACAATTAACACAGACAAAACAACCAAATAGTATTAATAAAAAGAATAAAATAATAATAATAATACTAATACTACTACTAATAATAAATAGAACTATTCTTAAATACGAATTAATGTATGTAGGAGTAATGTTTTTATTTCTAAGATAGTGTTAGTATTATTAACAAGATTAGAAAATTTATTATAATATAGTTAGTACTAGTGGCATAGTTAGTACTATTGTACAACGGGAAAGAGAGAGGGGAAGGAAATTACTAGTCGTTCTGACCAGAACGGCAAAGCTAATCTCAATTGCGCCAATGATTAGTCTATGTAGAAACACTACACCTAGCATAGTTCTACGGTCAGAAAGAGAAGGAAGGTTTAGTAATAAAAGTCTACTACGATACGAAGGCAATCTAATTGTGGGATGTTTAGTAATGAGGGATCGGTAAATTCCTTTGACCAACGTTTAATAAATCCAAGGACACCCATGGCTATATTAGAAGCAGACAAAATATGCTTATCAAACTTTAATTTTGAATCAAGAAGGATACCTAAATCAGTTACTGACTCTATTCGCTCAAGTAGAGTATCATTAAGATAATAATTATTTAAATGGAGAATACCCCTTAAAAATGTCATAAGTTTACATTTATTACAATTAAGACTTAATAAATTTATAGCACACCACGATTGAAAATAATCAAGGTCAGATTGCAATCTGAGGCTATATATGGGATCATTAAAAGTCAGACAAATCTTAACATCATCTGCATACATAAGCATGCGAGAGTATGATATAACGGACGGTAGATCATTTATAAATAATGTAAACAGCAATGGGCCTAAATGACTTCCTCGGGGAACACCAGAAGTGACTTGCACAGTCTTGGACACAGAGCCCTTGTAAAATACTCTTTGAATTCTACATGTAAGATATGAAGATATCCACAAAATTAAGTTCTGTATAAAACCAAGAAGATTGAGCTTGTATAATAAGAGACTATGGTTGACAGAATCAAAAGCCTTACTGAATTCAGTGTAAATGACATCCGTTTGCATTTTTGATTGGAACCCTTCAATATCAATTGATGAGAATTCTAATAAGTTAGTGGTAGTAGACCTACTTTTCACAAACCCATGGTGGTAGGGTGAAATTATAGATTTACAACAGTGTTGCAGTTGAGAAGTTATTAGTTTCTTAAATACTTTGGGAATGGCAGACAAGTTAGAGATACCTCTATAGTTTTGAACGTTGGATTTATTTCCTTTTTTCAAGAAAGGAATAATGTAAGACTCTTTCCAAAGATTAGGGAAAGAGAACAACTCTACAGACAATTCAAATAATTTTAAAAGTGGTTTACAAAGTCCCTCTGCACAGAACCTAAGCATGCAACTGGGAACTCCGTCAGGGCCAGGAGAAAAAACTGGTTTACATGACTTAAGTTCACGTAAGAGTAAACTTTCAGAAAGTAAGGACCAACAAGTAAGAAAGCTACAGTCGAGTTTGCTCGACTGTGAGATACCCGCCACCCAATTGTACCATCAAAATATCATATTTACATAAAAGTATAAAAATATACTGAAAAAATACTTTAAAAAAATATACTAAAAATACCAAAATAATATATTAAAATTTTCTTTGTTCGAAGGATATTACCGCTTTGTGCCGACCGAAAATGTATGTAACAGGCAGAAGGAAGCATCTCCGACCCCATAAAGTATATATATTCTTGATCAGCGTCAACAGCCGAGACGATATAGCCATGTCCGTCTGTCCGTATGAACACCTAGATCTCAGAGACTATAAGAGATAGAGCAACAAATTTTTCGCGACAGTATGTCTTATTGTTGCACGCAGATCAAGTTTGTTTTTGATTTTGGCCACGCCCCCTCCCGCCCCTATAAATCGAATAAAACCGGATTGCAAGCGTTGTTTTAAACCTAGAACGTTCAATTTTGGTATGCACAATATTAATCACCATCTTAATGAATTGCGAATTTGGTTACAATCGGATAAAAAACACAGAAGTTATTAAGATATTACTTTTATAAGGCGTTACCACGTGCAACTGCTAGTGCTGCCTAGCTAGTTGCTATGACACTCCGCGACATAATAATGGTGTTCAATAAACTGTAGTCTTTTAAAATATATACCGATTTATATATATCGATTACTGTGATAATAGCTTTAGTATTTTAGCATTAAATTTTATGGTAATAACAAAAATGTGGGCACACTGATGAAAAGGGCGCCAAGCTGCAGATATATTTTGTAAAAGAAAAAGTTAAAAATAAAAATCAAGAAAAATATCAAAGGATTACAAATCAGGTGTGGGGTATCCCAAATCAATGTTAAATATGAAATACACGGAAATATTGCGTTTAAGCAAACCTGAGTTGCTTCAGCTACTCAGTGAGAAGCAAGTGCCGGTTGACGCTGCTGCTACGATTTTAGAGCTGCGATCTTTGGTCAGAGCCGTAATGCCCGATGAGATGGGGCATGATGACCTGGAAGATGGAGCTAGTGGTGTAGACGAGTTAGCGCTGGCAACTGTTGGGTTGGATCTGCAAACTGTTTCGCAACCTAGTGAAGTTATTGAGGCTACGCAGATGACGCCTAATAACAAAATGGCTGCTTCGCATGAAATTGCGCCGTTGGTATTGAATGATGCAAATGCTTCTGGGAAATCTGATGAAATTGTTGCAAACGATGATGATTTTATTTCATTGGAAAATCGAGACCGGGAGTCCGTACTGTCGTTTGACTTGGAAATGGCACGTGAGCACATTAAGCAATTGGAATTATCTATTGCCAAGCTAAAAGGGGTGACACCAACACCACCCTGTGAGCGAAGAATAGATTTGAGCGACATAGCCTCAATGATGCCACCATTCTCAGGAGATGATGCCCTGTCTGTCCATGTTTGGATTTCTGAAATTGAAAGAGCTACTGAGATTTACAAGCTGACCATGTCTGAATGCTTTTCCCTTGGCATTCGATTGCTCCGCGGGTCAGCTAAAGCTTATATCATGTATGAAGCTGTTGACAATTGGCAAGTGTTAAAAGAAATCCTGGTAGATGTCTTTGGATGCAAGATGACCAACCGCGATGTTGCCAAATTACTTCAGAGTCGCACGTTGGGAAAAGGAGAGTCTGTTTTACAATACTTCATCACTATGCGAAACATTTCCAAACAAGGCCAGTTTCAAGACGCTGATGTGATCAAGTACATTGTGGATGGACTAGGAGACCGTTCTGGTTGCGCATCAGTGCTTTATTTTAGCACTACATTGGATGAGCTGCGTCAGAAGCTAGTACGTTTCCAATCAATACAACCGGTAGTGGAACGTAAGCCTGCAGAAGGAAACCTCAATGACAAAACAGCAACTATTCCAGTAGCGTCTTCAAAGGTGGGCACACCAGATGAGTCGCGTTGTTTTAATTGTCGGCGTTCTGGACATGTTGCTGCCAAATGTCAGAAGCCGAAGAGACCGCTGAATGGGTGCTTCAATTGTTTTGAGGAGGGACACCATTACCGTGAGTGTCCGAAACGAACTGTTGGTATGGTTGATACTGATGCTTCTAAGGCCGATGGTGAATCATTTATTCAAAATGTAAGTTTAAAATTGATATACGAAAAGGTATGCACAGATTATACAAATGTATTTGCTTTATTAGATACCGGCAGCCCGGTAAGCTTTATAAACCAATCTTGTGTTCCGGAGCTGTGTTTCGAGATGAATTTAAAAAAAGTGGATTTCGAGGGCTTAGTGGCAGCCCAATAAGTACATACGGAAAAGTACAATGTTTAGTTAAATTAGATAATGTAGTTAAGGAAATACATTGTTATGTTATTCAAGATTTAATTTTACCAACACCTTTGTTGCTTGGCAGAGATGCTCTGAAAATATTCAATATTAAACTCATAAGGGAAAACAATGAAGTTGAAAATAAAGTTAGCAAAAATCTGAAAGTTAATGAAATAACCTCAGTTTATAAATCTATCTGTGCATCCCTCTTCGCTAAAATATCAAAACTTGTAGATGAAATTAATGTTGATGAAATTGTAAACAATAATGTATCTACGGCTGAGTTGAATCCACACACTAACTGGCTATTAGAAATGCAAAATGTTTGTAGTGTATCGCAAGATGACAATCTTCTCAATATCGGTCATGAATTTGATAGAATGACCAGGGAAGAATGCTGTAGAGTAGTTCATGAGAATTATATACAGAAAGTGTTTTTGGGCATTGGTGAGCCTCGATGTTCAATGGAAATTCGTTTAACGGATACTACACCATTTCATTGTTCAGCAAGAAGATTGTCTTATTATGAGAGAGGTATTGTTAGCGACACTGTTAGTGAATTGTTATCTTTGAATATTATTAGGCCTAGTCAATCCCCATTTGCTTCCCCTATTGTATTAGTAAAAAGAAATCAGGAGAGATAAGAATGTGTGTAGATTACCGTGGGTTAAATAAAGTTAGTGTACGTGATAACTTTCCATTGCCCTTAATAGAAGACTGTTTAGAATATTTGGAAGGAAAGTCTGTATTCTCGGTTGTAGACCTTAAAAGTAGCTTTCATCAGGTGGCAATGACGGAAAATTCAATTAAGTATACTGCTTTTATAACACCTGATGGACATTACGAATATTTAAGAATGCCGTTTGGATTAAAAAATGGACCGGCTGTATTTCAAAGATTTATATCTACCACATTGCATGACATGATAAGGAGTCGACAAATTTCCGTATACTTGGATGATATAATACTAGCCACAAATACAGTAGAAGAGCATTTGGAACTTTTGGCAAAGCTGTTAAGCCGACTAGTCGAAAACAACCTAGAGATCAATTATAAGAAAAGTATGTTTTTGCAGAAACAAATAGATTATTTAGGCTATAGTGTCAGTTCAAAAGGAATCCTGCCAAATAATGCACATCTGAAAGCTATACAAGACTATCCAGAGCCATTGAATAGTAAGTCGTTGCATTCTTGTATAGGTTTGTTTTCGTATTTCCGTAAATTTGTACCTTCATTTGCGAGTATTGCGAAGCCTCTAACTGAACTTCTTAAAAACGGTGGACCTTTTCCAATGAGAAATCTTGAGAAACAAGCATTTGCCACGTTAAGAACAGCTTTATCGAATCCTCCGGTCCTTGCCTTATATAATCCTCAACTCGAAACTGAATTACATACTGACGCTAGCTCCCATGGATTTGGAGCAGTACTTATGCAAAGACAAAAAGATGGTAAATTGCATCCTGTGTTCTTCTACTCTAGAAAAGCTACTGCTTGTGAGTCTCGTTATCATAGTTTCGAGCTTGAAACCTTAGCCATTATTTATGCCTTGCGTAGATTCCATATTTATTTGGCACACCGCCCGTTTTTACTAGTGACAGATTGTAACGCTTTGGTACAAACACTTGAGAAAAAATCCTTAAATCCTCGTATATCTCGATGGGCATTAGAAATAGACGGTTATGATTGTAAGAAAACTCATCGTCCAGGTGCAACTATGTGTCATGTGGATGCGCTTAGTAGACAAACTGAATTGTTACAGCCCGAAGCGACTGGTATAGCTGACCCTTGTGTGATTATGGATGATTCGTTAGAAAACCGTTCCGTTAGTCCGTTAGAAAACCGTTCCGTTAGTCCGTTAGAAAACCGTTCCGTTAGTCCGTTAGAAAACCGTTCTGTAGAGTCGTTGGCATATCGTTCCGTAAATCGCTTAGAAAATCAGCCTGTAGTGTTATCAGATACAAGTAGTGGACTTGTAGGAATTGTTGGTGCACATCCTGATGATATTGACCTATTGTTACAAGCAGAGCAAATGCGAGATTCCGAGATATGTAAACTCCGTGAAAGATTAGAAAAGGAAATGGTTGAAGATTTTACCTTGGTTGATGGAATCGTGTATAAGTTAGACAAACAAAAACAGCGACATTTATATGCACCAACAATACTGCAAGATCAATTGATTCGCACGTGTCACGAGAAGTTAGGACACCTTTCTGCGGACAAGTGTATAGATGATCTTAAAGTAAACTATTGGTTTCCATGTATGAGAAGCAAGGTAGAACTATTCATCAAAAACTGTTTACCATGTATTTTACATTCTGTCCCTAGAAGTGTACACCATCGAACGTTACATAGCATTCCAAAAGTCGCCGTACCATTTGATACTATCCATATTGACCATTTGGGTCCATTACCCAGTATAATATCCAAAAGGAAACATCTATTGGTCGTAGTTGACGCTTTTACTAAACACGTCAAATTATATCCTGTAAATTCTACAAGTACTCGTGAGGTGAAAGATTCATTAAGTAAATACTTTGACTATTATAGCCGCCCTCGCAGAATAATTTCCGATCGAGGCGCTTGTTTTACTTCTCTTGAGTTTACTTCCTTTTTAAGTGATCGTAACATTGAGCATATCAAAGTCGCTACCGCCTCTCCTCAAGCTAATGGACAAGTGGAACGCGTGAATAGAGTGCTAACTCCAATGTTGGGAAAACTTTCTGACCCAATAGAACAATCCGATTGGTTTAAACTTGTCAACCGTGTCGAATTTGCATTGAATAATTCTGTTCAGAAAAGCACAGGGAAGACGCCATGTAAGTTACTATTTGGTTGTGAGCAGCGTGGACCCATTATAGATGAACTGACGGAGTACTTAGCGAATAAATTAAATTCTAATTCTATTCATGACCTTGAATCTATTAGACAACAAGCTGACCTCAAAATAAGACATTCTCAAGAAATGAATGAAATGCGTCATGCACTAAAGCATAAAGTGCCTTTGCGATATCAGACTAACGACTTTGTGGCAATTCGAAATGTCGATAACTCGTCGGGATCTTGCAAAAAGTTTGTACCTAAGTATCGTGGTCCATATAAAATTAGTCGTGTTCTGCCAAATGACCGCTATGAAGTAACCGATATTGAGGATTGTCAACTGACACAAATGCCGTACAGAGGAATTTTAGAAGCCGCTAGACTCAAACCGTGGATGCATTATTGTAAAAAAATCGTTGAATTGTGATTAGATCGAGGTCGATCTTTGTTGTCAGATTGGCCGAATGTAGTCTTTTAAAATATATACCGATTTATATATATCGATTACTGTGATAATAGCTTTAGTATTTTAGCATTAAGTTTTATGGTAATAACAAAAATGTGGGCACACTGATGAAAAGGGCGCCAAGCTGCAGATATATTTTGTAAAAGAAAAAGTTAAAAATAAAAATCAAGAAAAATATCAAAGGATTACAAAACCAACTAAAGAACCGCCAAGCTAATAATTTCGAACAAAGAAAATTTTGGTATATTATTTTGGTATTTTTAGTATATTTTTTAAAGTATTTTTTCAGTATATTTTGGAAAATATAATATTTGGATGGTAAAATTGGGTGGCGGGTATCTCACAGTCGAGCAAACTCGACTGTAGCTTTCTTACTTGTTAAATATTGATTCAATGACAATATGGAATCGACACGAGCATTTTGAATTTTTTCAGATTTGTTGACCTCCAGGAAACTGAATAGTTGTGGCTGCTTTACTGTTTGTGGTGTTGGCGGGCAAGTTGGATTTGAGGTGTTTTGCGTAGCATTCATTTGGGTGAGTGCATTCTGAAAGGCAGATTCTGCTTGTGTCGAGTTGAATGGATTCCAAAATCCCTCCTTTTTAAATCTTGGATCCAACAAAGTGCTTATCCGGGTGACAGTGCGGGTTTCAAATGGAAGCAGCCTTTTCTGCACTCCACTAATAAGATTTTTTCAGGCCTCCTGATCTACCTCAGTCTGTAGATCGGCTTTTAAGCCATTCAGATTGTGCAAAATACCACACACTACTGGTATTACGGATGAAACAGTGGCTGAAGTGCTAGACGATATATGGATAGTCGCATGTTCAAAAGTATGCTCTTTAAATCCTCTAAAATACTAATTTCGTCTGAGGTCAGTGGCATCAATCCTTTGAACGTGTTCAACAACACATTGGCAATGGCGACTTTTGTTTGCAAAATTCGGTCTATCATATAAAAAGCGCTGTTCCATCGTGTAGGACACTCCTGTTTCAAACTATAGGGTTTTTCGCAACCCTGTGCCTCCTTCAATTTGGCGTATGCAACCGAGCTGCTTTTAAAATACATGACAATTCGCTTGCATTTCTCTAAAATGATTTTTATACGTTCAGTTGCCAAAACGTCCTGTACTGTTAAGTTGATTGAGTCACTAACCATACAATACGTAGATAGATATACCATTTCATACAAGCGTAAACGCACACACTTGTTTCGGTATAGTCAGAGATTGAGTCACGGACACGGTTGCATGTTGGCTCGAGCAAAAATGTGACAGAAAATTTGGTTGCGTTTAGTCCGTTAGCGGTTGCATTCGAACGTCTAAACGTTTGCTGATCAATTTAGAAGAATAGACATATTATATTTAAATTTCAACATATTTTATTCCGAGTTATTATATATGAATATATGTATGTACATATATAAACTCGCAAAAAAATATGCTGAAATTTAAATATAATATGTCTATATTTCTAAATTGATTATAATGACACAATATTCATACAAGATCGACAGGTGAAGTCGACAGACGCCAGCAAAAGTAAAAAATCAAATCAACAAAATTACTACCAGCAGCAGAACACAATTCGTCACAATACGATGTCGAAGAAAACAAGGGTAAGGGGAGGGAGGGCACAAGACAAGAAACCAAAATACCAACAACCATTGGTGCTAGCTGCACTGTGCACTGTGTATTCACTAACATATTCAAGAACCCAGCAGCAGTACAAGACAATCAGCAAACGTTTAGACGTTCGAATGCAACCGCTAACGGACTAAACGCAACCAAATTTTCTGGCGCATTTTTGCTCGAGCCAACATGCAACCGTGTCCGTGACTCAATCTCTGAATATACCGAAACAAGTATGTGCGTTACGCTTGTATGAAATGGTATATCTACGTATTGTATGGTTAGTGGCGATATATTTATATAATTACCATTACTACATTTCTCCTTCAAAAGCTTCTCCATCCTTAATGTCTGTAATAATATAATAATAATAATAATAATAACATTTAAGAAAACATCGAACATCGGAAAAAAAACATCAATGTTTTTCAATTTCATAAAAACACCGATGTATCGTCGATGTTTTTCCTAGCTCTAGTGTGGTGGTTGGTTGTGAGATTTAAATGAAGTGCCCTTCTACTCGATTCTCATACCTAGTACCTTAGCGCATATATTGTGGGGTGGTGTGGTGATTGGTTGTGATGTTTAAAATAAGTGCCCTTCTATTCGATTCTCATACCTTGTACTTTAGCGTTTATGCTGTGGGGGGCAAGTCACCTGTTTGGTATGTGGTGGTTGGTTGTGAGGTTAAATGAAGTGCCCTTCTACTCGATTTTCATACCTAGTACCTTAGAGTCTATGGTTTCATAGACAATCAGTGCGCTGTTGGGGCAAGTCCTCTATTTGGTGTGTGGTGGTTGGTTGTGAGGTTTAAAATAAGTGCCCTTCTACTCGATTCTCATACATTGTACCTTAGCGCCTTTACTGTGGGGTGTGTGGTGGTTGGTTGTGAGCTTTGGGCATTTAGGCAGTTTTTTTATAGTGTGCCCACATTTATTACATTGCTTGCACTGGACAATGCTGTTGTCTGCAGTGCGGCGCAAAAGTTCGATTTTCGCATCATAAGTGCCTACACGGCATTCTCCCTTCTACTCTCCTAGTAATTCCGAATTGTTAGGGGCCTTGCTAATGTGCACTTTGAATGAATTAGTAGGCACCCCAGTGGGTCCTGTCTTTATATTTGTAATGTCAATGGGTAAGTGCCTTATTTCGATCAGTCTATGGGCAATTCAGGCATTGGGGGTCGAATGGTGTAGGCCTTTTATTACCATGAGAGGTATTCATTGTTGCATTTAAAAAGGATGCCTCCTGCAGCTGTAGCTAAGGTTGTGAATTTTTGTCCCCCGACGCGACTGATGGTGTTATTTATTATTCTGTTAGCATCACTAACAAATGGGACAAAAATGGTGACTGAAATGTTGTTTGGATCTTCTGGCAGAGAATCAGTGCCAGTATCTGAGACTTCGTCAGCTGACTTGATGTTAAACTTGTCACGTAGTGTCTGATTCTTGGTAAAGAAATGGGCGTTGCAAGCTTTGCGAACAAGTTTGTTCTGGAGCCTATCGAGGCGTCGGAATTGCGTTGTTGAGGCAATGAGCTGCTTGTAAATCAGCAATTTGCATTTTTTGGTTCGCTTGCTTTACCTTCCGATCAGCCAGCTAAATTTTTTGGCGAGTGCATTGACTCTTATACAGAGTTGAGTGACGTGATGAATAAGTTTCAGCTAGGAGTCAAGATATACCCCCAAGTATTTATGTCGAGTGGTGTTGGCTACTACATTGCTGCTGTTGTTGTTGTTGCTGCTTCCACCGGGGTTTAGCTTGATCGTGAGGTTGCTTTCTCTACCGACAAGCCTGCGAAAAGTATGGATGACGTGTGCTGTTTTGGAGGCATTAATTTTTATGCACCAAAGTTTAGCTTTCTTTTCCAGGCGGCGTAAGTAGGCTTGGTTTCTTCCGACCGCCTGGATTGCAGTTGACGCCGCTGTGAGAATCACAGTATCGTCGGCATATGTCAAGAGAAGTTGCTTATAGTTGTCATTATTGGCGTCAGCAAGCGGCATGTCGGAAGTGAAGATGTTATACAATATAGGACCGAGGACGCTCCCTTGTGGGACTCCGGCCCTGATTTGGCATGTTCTTGATTTGACACCATTTAGCCCTTTAACGAGGAATTGGCGATCCAATAGGTAGCTCTGCAGGACATCATACAATTTGCTGGGCAGTAGCTTGATCAGTTTGTTCTTCAGGCCGTCGTGCCATACCCTATCGAAGGCTTCCGAGATATCGATGTAGCATACCTGACGGTCATCAAAGACCTTAATTATGAATTGTGTTACTCTGAACAGCTGCTGGTCTGTGCCATGCTCCCTTCTAAAGCCAAATTGATGATTGGGTATAGCTTGACAGAAGTCTTCCTCATCGAACAATCGCCTCATGAGCAGCCTCTCGAATAGTTTCGAAAAGCTGCTCGGGAGGCTGATTGGTCGATAGGAGGAGACCTCGTTCGCACTTTTCCCCGGCTTGCGAATCATCGAGATAGTGGCAAGTTTCCATTGCTGTGGGAAGTGGCCGTAACGCAGTATGCTGTTAAAGATGATCCCCAAATATTGAATTGCTTTGGTTGGGAGCCTTTTAACGATGTTGTTGCTGTTGTTATCCCATCCTACCGACTTTTTTGGCTCAAGCGCATCGATTTCCTCCTGGATTTCAGCTGTAGTGAATGGCGTGGAGGATGCTTGCTGCCGTTGTTGTTGTTGTTGCTGCAGATGATGCTGATGTTGTTGCTGCTGGCTTCTGCTGATCAGTTGCTCAATTTTGCTGGTCACTGCCAATCTATCCGCATCCGTGTTGAAGAGGTTAGGGCTAAAAGTTGGGCTCTGGTTGCCTTTTAAGTCGATTTGTGATTCGCCATAACTTCTGCATCCTGTATCGATCCGTGGTGTCCACTTGTTCGAGTTGCGCCTTAATAACCTTTGCCCTATCTAAATTAAGTCCTTTTTTTAGTCGATTTTCGGCTCTTCTATATAACTGGCGACTGGCATCGGAGTGTAGGCGCATGTGGTTACGTTTGTATTGGCGTTTCAATCGGATGAGATTCATGGTGGCATCGCTTAGTTGGAATTGTCTGGCTGCACTACGCAATTGGATCGGCCTTGGTGGCGGAGTAGCTGAAGCTGCTGCTGCGTAGATGTTTTCATTCAGGATTTTGATGGCGTCCTCGATGTCATCCACCGAGTTCAGCTCCGCGTTCCCGTGAATGCTATCATCCAGATATCTTTTTTTTTTTTTTTTATGGCAAGACACATATTTACAAACAAATTTACACGTATTTCAAACTGTAGTTGCCAACTTTGGTAGTTTGAACATACGTTCCCACAAGCGCCAATCGAGTGGACCACGTGGATAATGATATCACCTAAAATCTGTAAACAGATTTTATTGGCTTTGGGCTATTTTAATGGATACTGCTATGTATATATCCAATGGATATATAATAGACTATGATCTGATATAATGGGTTGGCATTTGTTAGTTGTTAGTAGATTTAACACTGATAGTGTTTTGTTGTTGCAATTTTTAATCTTTCGATTAAATTGCTGGCTTAATTTAGGATTGTTTTTGGAGTATTGCAATTTAATCTTTCGATTAAATTGCCGGCTTAATATTTGGATTGTTTATTGCAATTTAATCTTTCAATTAAATTGCTGGCTTAATATTTGGATTGTTCATTGGAGTGGTATTGCAATTTAACAACACTAAAGTGGCTGGTCTATGCTAGGGTGGTGCCTTTCCGCACATTTAAAACATATTTGAGGGTTAAGGCAATTTCTTATGGTGTGACCATATTTGTTACACTGTTTACATTGGACAACACTGTTGTCAGCAGTGCGGCGGAAAATTACAAGAGAGGTATTTTTGTAAGTCAATAGCCGTGTACTCATTTTTGCATTTGAACAGGATGCCTCCTGCAGCTGTTGCAACGGTTGTGAATTTATTTTCCCCAACGCGACTGATAGTATTACTTATCATTTTGTTTACGTTACTAACAGTTGGAACAATAATAGTAACTGGAATGTTGTCTGGATCTTCTTCTAGCGATTCAGTATCAGCATTGGATTCAGTGAAGTACGCCGACTTAGATGTGGATGGTAAGTTGTCTATTTGTTCTTGGGTCTTAAACATTTCTTCAATTAGTTTCCTGTATTTTTTGTTTGTATTAATCCTATTTGTTTCATTTTCTTTGTTGTTGTTTATCCCTAGGGTTGCGTTGCATTTCATAATTGGTGTTCCATTGTGTTTTCGATTTCATCCTATATTTCCTTAATTATTTCTTCCTCTGTTATATGTTTTTCATTTTTGGGAGCGCAGATTTGGACGTCCGAAATTATTTTGATTGGAAATTTCATACGACCACAGGTGACTTTGGGCGGTATGTTTGGGTCTGAGGTAGTTTTGGGTGGACATATCTGATTGTTTGTAGTAAGGATTGGTTTATCGTTAATCAATGGTGTGTTTGGGTTTTGTGTTTTTGGCTTTCCGTTCATATTTGGTTTTGTTTCTGGCTTCATGTAATGACAACCTTTTCAGAGAAAAAAGAAGGGAAAAGAAATATATTGTTATTAACTCTCTTCTTCTTCCTCTCATTTGGTGGCGCCGTAATGGATATTGTATGGCTTGATTAAATATTGGATATATATTTGGATTTTGTTGTTGTTGTTTACAAGTTTTGGCTTAATGAGTGGATTGGATGGATTACATCCTGTTTGTGGGTTGGGTAGGAGTTGTTTATTTGATTATTGTTGTTTGTTATTTATTTCATTTCTTATTCATTTGTTTATTTATTATATTGCTTTTTTATTTTATTTTAATTTATTTTATTCATTTATTTGTTTCTTTTTATACCCGCCTACCCAAAGGGTAGAAGGGTATTATGGCTTTGTGCCGACCGAAAATGTATGTAACAGGCAGAAGGAAGCATCTCCGACCCCATAAAGTATATATATTCTTGATCAGCGTCAACAGCCGAGACGTTATAGCCATGTCCGTCTGTCCGTCCGTATGAACACCTAGATCTCAGAGACTATAAGAGATAGAGCAACAAATTTTTCGCGACAGTATGTCTTATTGTTGCACGCAGATCAAGTTTGTTTTTGATTTTGGCCACGCCCCCTCCCGCCCCCGTAAATCGAATAAAACCGAATTGCAGGCGTCGTTTTAAACCTAGAACGTTCAATTTTGGTACGGACAATACTAATCACCATCTTAATGATCTCTGTGAATTTGGTTACAATCGGATAAAAAACACAGAAGTTATTAAGATATTACTTTTATAAGGCGTTACCACGTGCAACTGCTAGTACTGCCTAGTTAGTTGCTATGACACTCCGCGACATAATAATGGTGTTCAATAAACCAACTAAAGTGCCGCCAAGCTAATAATTTCGAACAAAGAAAATGTTGATATATTATTTTGGTATTTTTTTGTATATTTTTTAAAAGTATTTTTTCAGTATATTTTGAAAAATATAATATTTGGATGGTAAAATTGGGTGGCGGGTATCTCACAGTCGAGCAAACTCGACTGTAGCTTTCTTACTTGTTTTGCTTGGTGGCAAAATTCCATTTTTTAAGTTATTTTATTTTGATGAGTGGGTAGGGGAGGGAACACATATGTAACATTTATAATATCATAGTGCAATATATAAATCCGTGCAATATGAATGTGATAATATATAGTGAGAAAATAACTTATTGTGTATATAATACAACGGTATATAGTGTATTATATATTTTTTTCTCTTCATTGCTCTTGGATCTTTTTATTCGGGCACCGGGGCCGGCTCGCGAGTTGCGAGGAGCGCGCTTAGCTTAATACAATTTGGAGTGGCGCGCGCACACGTCCGACCTACGCGATGGTTGTACAAACTATATGTCCACCATTACCACTTGGCAACATTTGGGACTATTGCAGATTACATATAAGAGAAAAAATTTAAATTTAATTATGCGAGCCCGCCAATCAGAGCTCGATTGACGGGCACACTGGACTTTTACGTAAACGTTACAGCTGACCCTGATTTGCTTAACGTAAACATGCAAATCAAGGTCAGCTGTGACTGTCCATATGATACATGAATTACATTTTTTGCTGAGATTATTATTTTATGAAATTAAGGTAAGTGCAGTGACATTTTAACAATAAATACAAAAAGTGAAACTTAACACACCAACAAATAGACAAGATTGACATAGAACATGTAACATTAACTTACATGCTAGATCACTTGTCAATTTGTTGGTGGAGCTTATTGGCTGTGTTTTTTAAATTACAAAATTTTGTCAAGTTAATTAACAAGAGGAGACGTTACGTTAACATATTTATTCTAATAAATAATTGTTGTCGCCCCTCCAGCCTCGTCTTTAGTTGCCGCCTGTTTATCTCTGGCTCTTTGTTAATGAAGGCTCGCACTGGGCACGCATGCGTGTGTGTGTGTGTTGCTCCAGTGCTGTTCTTGCTTGTTATTATTATTATTTGTGTATAATATATTAATATGGATTTATATTTTCAGCTGTCTTGTTTCTCTCTATGTAAGTATTGGTCTATTATATTGTATTTTCTCTTTTCTTTTCAGGTAATGATGGTATTCTCAGACGGATCTTTTCTCCGCCACCATTAGTTCCATCGCTGTCGAAGTTGTTTCAGTTGCAGGCCGCACAGCCAGAGTTGAGTTTCTATACATACTACTACATATGTATATATATATTAGTGAATTACATTCTTTTCAGAATAAGTCTGGCTACTATATGTACGGCTCGTTGAATGTGTTTGTGTCCGGTTTTGCAAAAGGTACGTATGTTTGGTATAAATTATTTTCTAATATATTTTCTTCTTTTTCAGCTTACTTGTCAATACAGACGACAGGATTTCTCCGCCTCCAAGAGGTGCATCAATGCCACTGATGCTTCGGATGATGCTGCTATCTGTGTGGATCCTCTCTTTGCTTTTATTATACGCTATTTAGTCATTGATAGGTATATGTACATATGTTTATGTATGTGTCCTCTAATATGTATTTTCTTCTTTTTCAGGTTTTTTTTTAGCAATACGGACGACAGGATTACTCCGCCACCAGTAGGTGAACCGCTGCCACCGATGCTCCGTCTACTGCTGCTGTATTTGTAAATCCTCTGTGTGCTATTCTTATTGGCCAAGTATTCATATGTAAGTACATATGCATATGTTTTGTATGTATTCTCTAATGTGTATTTTCTTCTATTAATGTATTTTCTCAATTCCTTTTTCAGGTGGTTGTCAATTTTATTTATGGCGTATCCGTAGCCTTGTCCATAGTAGTAATAGTTAAGTATTTTTGTTTATTAAAATGTATTAATTACCTACTATTAATGTTCTTTGTCTTCTCTTCTCATTATTGGGCGATTATTTGATTGAGCTTCATTAATTTGTTGGTTCTTGATCTTGTACTTGTGCAGGATGATCTTCGCTCTCATTGTAGTCTGGGACTATAATTCGTCTGATAGAGATTGGTTGTTCGTTTATTAATTCTATTGCACGATCTCTGCTAATTAGTCCGTCTCTATATCTTTTACGAAGAACATTAATGGTGGATTCACAGAATCTTTCTATTGGTGGTCGTGGCCTCATGAGGAGCCTCTGCTGCTGTTGTTGTCTTCGTAATAGGTCTGCCTGTTGCTGGATGTCCTCTGCAGCTTCCTCTTCTAGTCGTATTAATGTTGGCAATAATGCTCTGATTTGCCTTCTCAGTGTTAGTTGGTCATTTCTATTTGTCATATTTTGTATATTCAGATGCTCACCTTGCATTTGGTCTTGTACCGTCTGATCGGTTTGTAGGGGTATTATGTATTTTTCTAGTTGTTGTAAGTATATTGCTCTGTTTAGTCTTTGTGGAACATATGGGTGTCCGATCATTTTGCGTGCCTCTGGATTAGGATGCACTGCAAGTGTATTCGCATAGCGTTCGCTTGCTGCTTGGAATACTTCGTCAACTGTTTTTATCTCGTAAGTATCTCTTATTGTGCTGTTTCTTAGGTACCATGACGCTTTCAATGTTTTACGTATGATTTTATTTTGCAGTGTTTGTATGCGTGTGACCTGTGTGTTAGTTGCGAGTGCACCCCACGCTGGTAAGCCATACTGCCATAGTGGTGAGATTATTTGCTTAATGAGCAGTATTCTGCACTGTTTGTTCAGACGACTATGCTTACCCAATAGCCATTCGAGTTTATTAGTCCTAGCTATTACTTTAATGCACAAGTTGGTTACGTGCACCTTGAAAGTGAGTTTCCTGTTTAGTATAATACCCAGGTATGTGTGTTTTGATTTATTTGGTACTGCTTCTGTGTTAATTTTGATATTAATATTATCTAGATTGTGCACCCTTTGATTTCGCATCGTATAGATGACATGTGCAGTTTTATTGAGGTTAATACCAATACACCATTTATTGGCCCATCTTACAAAGTGAGAAAGATATTTTTGTTTCTCACGTACTGCGTCATGTGCTGTATCCGCAGCACACATGATGACCGTGTCGTCAGCGTATGTGGATAGTAGCCTGTGTCTGTCCCTGGGTGTGTAGTGTTGGCGATCTTGTGTAAGTAATGGTAGTGGCATATCAGATGTATAGATAGTGTATAGGATAGGACCTAATACACTATCCTGCGGTACTCCAGCATTAACATGTTTTTTGTGGTAAGTGCATGCATGCACATTTGAGGCCAGCAGACAATTGATCTGCATGGCACCTTTTATTCAGCCGTTACCTTAGGACAATTTTAATTTTACAAAATTTGGCAACCTATGTGAATAATATTAGGGAGCTGAATGTGCAAGTGTTGCAGCATTCAGCTTTAGCTGACAAACATAGTTTAAATTTAAATATTAACATAAGTAGTATAAGAATTAACATAATAGGTTGATTAGGACAATATAGTATATGCAGCTTCGACCAGATATGGAAGATGTGTTGCTTGCGCGTGATGTCGCCAGTGTCTTTTAATATGGATACCCATATGGGTGTACTACCTGTGGTAGTGACATTAGTCACTACAGGGATACGGGTCCAGCAGGTCCCCGTGTTGCACGCCAGTACGACGCAAGTGCCTTTAAAGTTGGATGCCCATGTGGGTGTACTACATATGGTAGTGGCAACAGCAGCTCCAGAGGTACGGGTCCAACAGGTCGCCGTCCTAGTGTGGCCGTTGGAGAAGAAGCTCACCATTTGCGCTACTGGCAAAGCAAAGCAGGGTGACAGTATTTGCGTGTTCCAATGATGTCGCCGGATGAAAGCTTGCGCTGACAGCTGGTGCAGGCTTGGCAGGACGTCGCTCAGAGCCTCTGGACACAGAGCAAAGATAGGTCGCCGTTCCCTTCAGCCAATATTCAATTGTTTGCCTTGACAAGATGGAATAGAGAAAAATAATTATATATAGCAATTAATTTTGCTAAATGTCTTGGAGGTTGAGTAATATTTGCTGTGTGTGTGTGATCTACACACTTCTTCGTCTCATTCAATGGTAGAGAGACACCCAGTATATTTGTTTATACACAGGTGTGTAATGCCAAGGGGCGTAGTGGTGAAGCAGGAGAAGAGTGTATCTCACTACTCCTAGATAAAATCCAAATATTGGAGTATTACAGGTTCAACGTGTGTCTGTGCGTTTAACTGGCGTCTTGCTTACTCGATCAAAAAGAGTGTGAACTTTTTAGGCACCTGAATAATGATGTTTGCGTAGTGAAATATGTAAAATGTTCCAATGGGGAGTTTGTATATAATCCAAAAAGTCGTCAATAGAATTAAAGTTAGCCGCATCAGCAATACTGGTGATAGGTTGCGTAATGAAGTATGTTAAATGTTCCAATTGTTTTTATTTGCATGTAATCCGGGTAAAAATCGCCAATAGAATGAAGTTAGTCCCATCAGAGATATTCTGACCTCGTGGCTCATTATTTGCACAGTGTTGCAGTTTGTTTACTTTGCATTTACATGCATACTAAATATAGTATGTTTTAGGTGATTAATTTTTACAGACTTGGGACAACACTGTTATGTTGAATATAAACAAAAAGCATTTAAAGATTTTTATTTATGTGAAAATTAAGTTTCATAGTACAACCATAATTTTTCCAGGTGATTTACGTTGCATCCGCAGAATAATTATTGTTATCATTCACCAGCCTTGCATGGATACTTCAGAATATTATATATTATATATATTATGTTGGCAGCTTGATATTATGATTTAGACTTAGTGGTAACCCAATTATAATAAAAGTCTTAAGGTTTTTCTCGTATTGCTCTGTGAGCTGTTTATTGGGCACCGGGGCCGGCTCGCGGGTTGCGAGGAGCGCGCTTAAAGTATTTTACAAAAATTTTTATTGACGCGCGCACACGTCCGACCTGCTCGGATGACTTTCAACTTAGAGTCCACCATTACCACTTGGTAACATTCGGGACAGTTTGATTTACATGAACGAGAAAAATTTTAATTTAAATTATGTATGCCCGCCGAACATTTAATCGTCAACGGGCACACTGGACATTACGATAACATTACAGCTGCCCTTGATTTGCTTAACGATAACATGCAAATCAAGGTCAGCTGTGACTGTCCGATAAGAATATTACATTAATTACATTGAACAAATTTACAGTGATTATTTGTCGTATGCAGCAACACACGCAAATTACTGCAATCCCAGCACCAGCCAAGCCCGCCTAATCCAGCAGGAGGGAGGAAGGAGCAGGATTTGCAGATACTTTATTTCAGCTATTTCTATTAGTTTATACATTTTCTGAAATTACTAACGCTATACAATGTTATTTTCTTAGTCTATATTAACATTCGTGAACCGATTGAAGATCGGGTGTTAGAATCATACGTACAATTAAGAATACTTAAGCTGTAAAATAACAAAATGGCTAAGTATATTTTAGTAATAATAATTAAAATTATATTATGCGCCTATGTTATTATTTGAGGTGGTACAGCTACCATCAGTTTAATTGGCAAGTTGCCCGTCAGTCACAGACTGCCGGTAATTTTATTAAACCTACTTTTTATATTGCCGAAGCAACCTCCGTAGGTTTGAATTCAAAAAGTTCGGGCGGGAACAATAACTGCCCTTTTAACAATATGTAGTGGCAACTCTTAGGTATTACAAATTAGATTTAGTATTTTTTAACATTAAGTGTTAGGGCTAGCATTATTTTAGTTTTAGTCACAATAGTAAATTAAATTATATTACATTATTGGCATGTTGTTATTTATAAATTATTGGCAAGTTGGTTTTTGGCGCACAATTTGTTGCAAAGTATTATTTAAGTAATCATATATATACTTACGTATTTATTAATAGCGTAGATAACAATGAATGCAAATAACGCTATAATAATTACCGAGTCCAATGAACTGCTCGTTTTCACTAAAGCAGACACTGAAGATAGAAAAAATAAAGACAAGAGCGAATAGTCGGTTATACTTTATTATTCAATGATCAGCTTAAGACTAACAATTTGGATTTTCGGTTTGTGGCTTATCGCCTAAGAACAGAGGGTTCACATGATCTTGTGTATGTGTCCACTTATGCTGAGTGGGCTGTTTGGTTAAGGAAACATGAGCTGTTGTCTGGCTTGTGCATGTCGCTGTGCACTTGAGTTGGTTATTTTATTGTTTGTTTGTTTTTTAAAAGGAATTTGGAATATGAGATATTGTACAATAAGGCGACTTTGTAATGTCAGCGTTTATACAATGTATTGTATTAGTATATTGTGAGATATGAATTATGTCACTACCCTCCCCTTAAAAGGAAGCTTATGCTTCTATTGGGGTTGACGCATATAATCTTGGTAATGCAGTTGGGTTTGTATCTTGTGTTTCTATAATTGTTTTTCTTGTTTTTAGTTTTAAGTAGATACAAACTATACAAAATGTAAGGCTAATGAGTGATACAATAATAGAGACTGTAATATTATTATTTGATATTAGTTTTACAATGTCCTTATGTTCTATTGGTTTTATTTTTATTAGTTCAATGGGTGTGTACAATGGGGTTAGATTTATTTCTGCATTTAGCTGGTTTTCGTTTAATGTTATTTTTCCTATTTTGATTTTACATTGTTTTATTGTTATTATTTTATTGCCGTTAATTGTTATATTTTTATTTATATCTTGGCAATCTTGTTCTATAATAGTATTCTTTATGTTCCAAGTAAGGATACTGTTTGGTTCAACGTATTTAATTATCTGGTTAACTGTTGTAGGGACAAAATTGCAAATTGGTTTAGTTCTTTTTATAATGTTCTTAATACATTCGTTACTTATTTCTTTACAATTTTGATTATAAATTTTGTCATGTTCTTCAAAATAAGTATCTTTTTCGTTGTGATCGAGTTGGTACCCGTTATTATCTGGGTAAGGTATTATGTTAATTGTATGGACAGTTTTTTGCTTAATAGGGATATGTGCTATGATAAGTATTTGGTTAGTACTAACCCAGGTTGATGTTTTAATTTGTAAGATGTTACTGCTGTCAACGTTCTCTAGTCTGTCATGATTAAGTAATTTGGGATTAAATAGTCCTAGTCGCGAAAGTTGCATTCCCATTGCAATGTCTTCTATATACTCGGTAAATTGGATAAGTTCGTATATTAACTGTTCTCTGTTACTATGTTCGTCTAAAAATTCTTTAGTTCTTTGTATGTTACTGTTAATGAGTTGGATTATATCATTTATTTCGTGTAGATTTATTGAATTTGTTGCTACTGATTCTAATTGTTTTTCAATCTTTGTTCGGTCATTGTTATCTAGTGTTCCAAATAAGTATTTAAACGCTGATCCTACTATGTTGATTAGTCCTCGTTTCTGTCTATTTGTCTGGTGTAAGGTTATTCCGCTAAGTTCTCTTCGCATTTTATTGTACAAAAGGTTAATTTGGGGAATATTAGTGTAGTTAGTTATTTTATTGTTAAAATAGTGGGTTAGGTTATCTATATTGGAAAGGTTTACGCGAAGACAATGATGTTCGTATTCTGAAGGGATTTGAATCGATTTATCAGAAAATAGGAGGTATCCATGGTTAGTGTCAATGTTGTTGATTTGAAGTTGTTGAGTTTGGCATATTTTTATAGACGTGAGGAGGAGTATTATGATGAACCAGGGGCCTGTGGAATGGGGAGTTTATTAATTTTTTTCTGTTTTTTAAATTGAGTTTTGTAGTAATGTGTCTCTCTATTCCTATTGGTGATTTTATAATGGTCTTCGTCAGTTTGTTCGACGTTCTTTGTTAATTTAAAAGGGTTTTCTAATTTCCCTTTTTGCAACGGTCCTTTTCTATATCTAGTGTCGACGTTGTATTCTGTTCGGTCTTTGTTAATTTCGTTAATTTTTATTTCTTTGTTGTGTTGTGTGTCTAGAATTGGTTGTCCAGCATAAATAAATATGTGAGCAGGAGTTTGTCCAGTAGTGTCATGTTTGGTTTTGTGGTTGTAAATGTAAAGAATCGTTTCTATTTTACTGAGTTTAGCTTCGTTGTCATCGGAATTGTTTATGATACGGATTTTTTCGTTTATTGTTTTATGGAGCCTTTCTATATCTGCAACACCTGTTTTTGTGGTGTTGAGTTGTAATTCTACATTTTCACTTTCGAGCCAACGTTTGAGGGCTAAACTAGAAAATGCGCCGTCTCTGTCTGCCTTTAGAATTTCGGGTTTCCCCAACTGATTGAATATGCGCATTAGAGCATTTTTGCATTCTATCCAATCTTTTGTTTGAATCTGCTCAAGGGTGGCGAATTTTGAATAAATGTCAATACAACTCAAATAGTGATTCCTTTCAGAGGAATAGATATCTATTACAAATTTATCGCGGCAATGTCCGGGTTTAGGGGTGACTTTCATTGGCATTTTTGTATTTCGGTGTTCGGTTTTTGCTAAGTTACAAACTTGGCATTCGTTAATTATATTCTGGATAAGGAGTTGGCTATTTGGGAAGTAGTATGTTTCGCCGAAAAGCTTTACAGTTTTCTGTATTCCGGGGTGTAGAAGTTTTTCATGTGTTTTTAGAACTAGTTCTTTGAAACTTGCGTATGTAGGAATGTTTTTTAGTAAGATGAGGCTTCGAATAATCTTTGTATAACTTGGATTCATTGTTTCTTTATATGCCTTTTGAATTACTTCAAAATCTGCATCACTTTCGATGTACAGAGCGCTTTTCTTTGAACAGAAGTAGTCGAGTAGGTATCGTTTGGCTATTTCGGGGGTCATTTCTTCATATGAAAGGTGTATAATTTGTTTTTTGAAGTAAGTTTCTATTTCTGTACTATTGGGACCTTTGGTAAAGATGATTTGTCTGCTATGTTGATTGATAGCTTTCTCTGATAGTCCGATCAAATTGCTACTATCTTCTTCAGCACTATGTTGTGTAGATTCGCCAAAAAATGTTTCTTCTATTTTTACTCTAGAAAGTGCGTCTGCTACGTAATTTTCCTTTCCTTTTATATATTTTATGTCGAAGTCATATTCTGAAAGTCTAATTTTCCATCTTGTTAGTTTTGAATTAGGTTCTTTTAATTTGTGTAGCCAGCACAAGGGTTGATGGTCAGAAGCTACTTCGAAATGTCGTCCTAATAGATAGTGTCTGAAGGTTTTGGTGGCCCAAACTATTGCTAATAATTCTTTTTCTATGGCACTATAATTGATTTCATGTTCATTTAGTGTTCTGCTGATGTAACTAATAGGGTGTCCGTCTTGTGATAAAACAGCTCCTAAAGCTACATTGCTGGCATCTGTTGTTAATATGAATTTCCTCTCGAAATTTGGTATTTTTAGGATCGGATCCTCAGAGATTAATAATTTTAACTTTTGGAATGCTTCTAAGTATTCCAAACTGTTTATGTCTATTGTTGCTCCTTTCTTTAGGCATTTGGTCAGGGGTTTGGTAATGTCTGAAAAGTTAGGTATAAATTTCCTATAATATCCTGTAAGTCCTAAAAAGGCTTTAATTTCTTTAGTTTTTTTTGGTAGCGGATATTTAATTATAGCTTTGATTTTATCTGGGTTTGGTTTAATCCCGTCTTTAGTAATAACATGTCCTAAGAAAGTTGTCTCTTGTTTTAGGAACTCGCATTTATCTAGTTGTAGTTTTAAGTTTGCCTGTGATAATTTTTCGAAAACAGCTTGTAAGGCTTGAAGATGTTCTTCTAAGGATGTGGAGAAAACTATGATGTCATCTAGGTATACTAGACAACATTTATTTAAAAGTGGACGGAGTAAATTGTTCATGCATCTTTGAAATGTAGCGGGGGCGTTTTTAAGCCCAAATGGCATTCGTGTATACTCGTAGTGTCCATATTTTGTAGAGAAGGCAGTTTTGGCTATTGACTCTGAGTCCATTTCTATTTGATGAAAGCCTTTTGCAAGATCTATTGTTGTGAAATAATTTGACCTCCCTAGTTTCCCTAATATTTCGTCTATGTTTGGTATGGGGTATCTGTCGTTTATTGTTATATCGTTCAATTTCCTATAATCTATTACGATGCGAAGTTTCTGCTGTCCGGAAGCATCTAGTTTTTTTGGTACGACCCAAATGGGGCTACAGTATGGTGAATTACTTTCTCGGATAATGCCCTGTTCTAACATGTCCTGGATCTGTTTTTCTACTTCCTCTTCATATATCTGTTGGAAACTATAAACTTTAGAGTGGACGGGGATATTGTGTGTGGTATTAATAATATGTTTTTCTTGGTTTGTGAAGTGAGCGTGTCACCTTCGCGAAATTGGATGTCTTGGTATTTTGTCAGTAGATTAGTTAGTTTCAGTTTTTCTTCTACGTTAAGGTGTTCTAATCGGAACAAGTTCTCCTGAAGTGTGGAGGTCTCTAAATAAGTGGGGTTTTGTGGAAATGAAGGGTCCATTTGAATATGGTTCTGTTCTGTAATGCTGTTACCGTCTTTTATCTTGTATATTTTGTTAAATAGGGTGGCAGTTTTCTTTTTATAGTCGATTATTGCTTTGGCTTCGGACAACAATTTTCGTCCAATCAGCATGTCATAATGATCTGAGAACTGGTGGATCAAGAACTCTTGGGCAATAGGGAAGTAATTGTTAGGTGGTATATTCGTAAGTTCATTAATTATTAACGGTCCATTACTGGTGTGAATTAGGTAATTGGTTTCTTGTGTTGGTGTTTGAAAAATATTTCGTGTGAGCATATTTATCGTCGATCCTGTATCAATTAGACATTTCAATTCGGTATTATTATGTTTGATCGTTATATATTGGCTTGATCCGGGGCTACTAGCTGAAAATTTTCTGCTTGTTCGGGGTTATCTGGTTCGTTGTCATTTGTTGTTGGTGTTTCTTCTTTTGTTGTTTCGGAACTATCGTGGTCCTGTTCTGGGGGACACTGAATTAATTCTGGGATATAGTTCGGTTGATAGGGATAAGGTTGAGGTTGAAAATATTCTGGATAGTAAGGATAATAGTAATTATAAGGATATTCGGGTTGATTAGACATTATTTCTTGATATCTTAGCTCTTCTATGCTCATTTTAGACTGTCCGCTGTCTGACGGTCTCTGTCTTTTCGTTGGGTTGTTATTCTGTATATTTCCGGTTTGTGGATATGTTATAGGCATGGGAGTGTGGCTAGGTCTAAAGCGATTTTGGTCGAAAATATTCTGTCGGTTAAAAGTTGTGTTTGGTCTGGGTGCTTGTGTCAGGGGTATGTTAGGTTGTGGGTAGATAGGTCTGATTTGATATGGAGGAATCGGACCTGTGTTAAACCTGGGTACATGAGAATATGCTTGGTGATAGGGTTGATAGACGTTGTTATAGAATGGTTGGAAGGGTGTAGGGAGTCTGGTTTGATTGTTCATTTGCCTGTTTTGGGGAGTGTTTGTTATTTTATTTGAAGTTGGTTTTGTATTATCTTTATTTGGGATTGGTGCCTCATAAAGACCTTTTTCTTGTAATATGTTTATTAACGATCTCAGATTTGGAATTTTACAGTTAATTATTCTGAGGCAAATGTGGCTTGGAAGTTTTTGAATTAGATCTTCGATGCTAGTTTGTATTAATCTAGTGTAATGAGTTGTTTCATCGGGATTATTTTCTAGTTCTAACTTACTTATAAGCATCTGTCGTTTTCCTTCGGCTTCTTCAAGGAACTGACGGATGTTACCTCGATATTGTGTGTTCCTGAATTCTTCCAGAAGTTGGTGGTTCGGTGTTTGGGGCTTGTAGTTAAGTATAAGTTGATTCCTGAGTTCTTTCCAGCTGCTGAGGTTGGTCACTCCGAGGGTGCGGATAACGTCGCCACTGATGTTCCGTTCGATGTGTCCAAAGATTATTAATTTTTGCCTTTCGTCTGTAGTTTGGTAAAGAGCCAAGATGAAGTCGATGCGACTGACGAAAGTGTACAGGGTGTTAGGATCTCCTTTGAAGAACTCGATTGCGTGTATTTGTCTTTCGACTTGAATCATATTCGATTCAGACAGTTCTATTTGTATTGGTGCTGCTACTGCCATTGTGGTTTGTGTTTTCACTATTGGTTTGTGTCTTTATTTTGGTTCAAGATTTGGATAAGGTTTGTGTTTTCACTATTGGTTGGTGTCTTTATTTTGGTTCAAGATTTGGATAAGGTTTGTGTTTTCACTATTGGTTTGTGTCTTTATTTTGGTTCAAGACTTGGATAAGGTTTGTGTTTTCGCTATTGGTTTGTGTCTTTATTTTGGTTCAAGATTTGGATAAGGTTTGTGTTTTCACTATTGGTTTGTGTCTTTATTTTTGGTTCAAAATTTGGATAAGGTTTGTGTTTTCACTATTGGTTTGCGATTTATTATTATAATGTTTCACTTAGTTTCTGGTTAAGTTTATTTAATTTTCACTTAGGTTAACTGTTGTTATTGTAGTTCACTTAATTTTTAGTTACAGTTTATTTAGTTTTCACTTAGTTTAGTTGTTATCATGTGTTGCACACTTTGCTATTTCGCTTTGGTTTGGGTAACCTTATTTTTTTTTTTTTTTTGGATTTATTACCCAGCGAATTCAAAGGCGTCTTCTTAAAATTTTTACACAATTTTAAGTTGTTCACTTTCACTATCACTCTGTGGTTTCGGAAATTGTACCGTTTTACCGACGCGGGATATTGAAGTTGTAGTTCTTTAGCGGATGATACATAGAGAATTGAATATGTTTAATATCGCATCAACTAGTGTCATCCTACCGGCTGCGCCACTTACGTATTTATTAATAGCGTAGATAACAATGAATGCAAATAACGCTATAATAATTACCGAGTCCAATGAACTGCTCGTTTTCACTAAAGCAGACACTGAAGATAGAAAAAATAAAGACAAGAGCGAATAGTCGGTTATACTTTATTATTCAATGATCAGCTTAAGACTAACAATTTGGATTTTCGGTTTGTGGCTTATCGCCTAAGAACAGAGGGTTCACATGATCTTGTGTATGTGTCCACTTATGCTGAGTGGGCTGTTTGGTTAAGGAAACATGAGCTGTTGTCTGGCTTGTGCATGTCGCTGTGCACTTGAGTTGGTTATTTTATTGTTTGTTTGTTTTTTAAAAGGAATTTGGAATATGAGATATTGTACAATAAGGCGACTTTGTAATGTCAGCGTTTATACAATGTATTGTATTAGTATATTGTGAGATATGAATTATGTCACTATATATATATATTAAGTGAGCAATTAAGTGTTGCAAAGTTATACAGTGTGCAATTAAGTGTTGTAAGGTTAAAAGTTAAACGTGTAGTTGGTCACATTAACAAAATCAAAGAAAACAATTGCAAATACAAATTACAATTAGAGTGACATAATTAAATAACATTAAAGTGGCTGCAATGGGAGCGTATTTCTGCCAGGGCTAGCCATCAGCCAGACTCAGACAGCGATCAGCAGGGTTCATTGCCACCTGCAGGACTGGCGTCGATTAAACCAAGCTTTGCCAGGGCCAGCCAGAGCCGGACTCAGACAAAGTTGTTGTAGTTGCAGGATCACACGTCTTTGGAGTTGCGTCGATAGAGTGGACATTAGCCAGGGCCAGTCATTGGCCAGACTCAGACTAAGTAGCAGCAGAGCGATCGGCCGTGCAAGTCATCAGAAGCGGTGCATATGCGAGCGTACACCTGCCAGGGCCAGCGTCAGCCAGACTCAGACAAGTATTTGCAGGTAATCAATGGCGTCAAATGAGTAAACATCAGCCAGAGTAAGCCATAGGCCAAACTCAGACCAAACAGTGGCAAAGGCGATCGCCTAATAGAGAATGTATTATTAATACTTGTTTTTTAATATAGGTATATTGGTTCAGGATCGGCACAAGATGGTGCCAATTATGCGAATGCAGCAAGAAGAGCTGCGCAGGATATGCAACTATTCCATGTCACATTGATGATGACCAGTCAATGGTATACTATTTGCGAATGTAGTATATGCTGGGCAGCGGTAATTATTTACAGCAAGTGAATTTTTAAATATATACCTTGTATAGATTTCATTCATATAAGCACTATTAATCTTATAGGTATTAGCAGTTATTTATCGACGGATATCCAGCATTATTAATATCAATTACTGGCATGTATATTGTAAGTATATACCATGAACAAGTTTTATTAATTATTAATTGTACTTATCGTACTGTAGGTATTTGTTTAACTAAATCAATATTTGTCAAAGGGGTATCCAGTCAGCTGAGAATGGCGCAATCATATATAAATAAACTATAATATTTTGAGTAAGTGCAACAATGCACAATTGGGGCCAGCAGTCGAATGACTTGCTAGCTTTTCTTTATTTACGAGGGTCGTTTGATAAGTCCGTGACTTTTTGTATTTGCCGCGCACCTGCTCTAAATACAACACTGCTCCTGTCAGCAGTTATCGATTAACAGCTGACTGTAAAATTTTGAGAAAGCTGCGTTTTTTGGTTTGCGTTTTATAGGCATTGAAAGCAGACGATCTCGTGAATTTTAACGAAAATGGAAAAAAGTGAATTTCGTGTGCTAATTAAGCATTATTTTTTGCGTAAAAAATCCATCACCGAAACCAAGGAAAGACTTGATAAATATTATGGGGACTCTGCACCATCAATTTCAATGGTTAAGAAATGGTTTACTGAGTTCCGTTGTGGTCGTACCAGTACAAGTGATGCCGAACGTTCAGGTCGCCCAAAAGAGGTCGTCATGCCAGAAATCGTCGACAAAATCCATGGAATGATATTGGATGATCGGAGAATGAAAGTGCGTGAGGTAGCTGAGGCTGTAGGCATCTCAACTGAACGGGTACATCACATTTTACATGAATATTTGGACATGAAAAAGCTTTCCGCGCGATGGGTGCCGCGATTGCTCACACACGACCATAAGCGCAACCGTGTGACCATTTCAAAGGAGTGTTTGGCGATGTTCAACCGCAATCCAAACGAATTTTTGCGCCGTTTCGTTACCGTAGACGAAACATGGATCCACCACACCACACCAGAGACCAAAGAACAATCAAGACAGTGGGTTTCTCCGGGTGAACGTGCACCAAAGAAGGCCAAGGTGGGTCTGTCGGCCAACAAGGTCATGGCCACAGTTTTTTGGGATGCACAAGGTATCATTCACATCGATTACCTTGAAAAGGGTAAAACGATCACCGGCGAATATTATTCAGAGCTTTTGGACAGATTCGATATTGATTTGAAGCAGAAACGACCGCATTTGGCGAAAAAAAGTGCTGTTCCATCAGGACAATGCACGGGTGCACACGTGTGTAGTCAGCATGGCAAAATTTCATAAATTGGGCTACGAACTGCTACCCCATCCAGCATATTCTCCAGATTTAGCCCCCTGTGACTATTTTTTGTTTCCAAACATGAAGAAATGGCTCGGCGGTAAGAGATTCGGGTCAAATGAAGAGGTCATCACAGAAACAAACGACTATTTTGAGGGCCTTGAGAAAACCTATTATTTGGAAGGAATAAAAAAATTGGAAAAACGCTGGACTAAATGTATAGAGCTAAAAGGAGATTATGTTGAGAAATAAAACGCTTCTTTGACGAAAAAAATATATTTTATTCAAAAAGTCACGGACTTATCAAACGACCCTCGTATATCGTTACCTTTTGTTACAATTTCACAGGAAATATGGCAACTTCTAATAAATATTAATGACATTACAAAGAACCTAGAAATGTATTGCAGCTGAATGATATAGCATTCAGCTTTTACTAACCAAAAATTTGTTAGCAGATGTATCTTAAGCAGAGTATTAGCGTTAAGTAGTTACAAAAATTATAGTTTAAGGTTTTAGCTTAAGATTGACATTGAATGTGTAAAATTAACAAAATAGTTTAAAGATTTAATGAATCTAAAGTACAAAAACATAGACAGCAGGGTGACGCCTCCATTCTCACTGGGTGCTCCTTGGAATCAGGATCCAATTGTCGACGCGAGCACACGAAGCAAGCGTCAACTCACTGTACCTGGTTCGGTTGGTGAGACTTCTATTGCTGAGGGAACTGGCCTATGACGACGAAGTGTATGCGTCTGCGTGAAGCAGAATCAACATAGTGTTGCAGATGAGATATATATATAGGAATTCGCAGGTGTGTGTGTGTGTGGTGTTAATTCGCCAGGTTCTTGTGTGTGTGCTCCTAACATAGCTAGAAGTCACTATGTTGCATTTGCGGATCCGCAATAAATGGAATTGGCGTATTGACGCCGTAGCAGGTTACCATGTGTTACACATTCATGGCAATATTGCATCTCAGTAGGGTGACGCCTCCATTCTCATTGGGTGCTCCTTGGAATCAGGATCCAATTGTCGACGCGAGCACACGAAGCAAGCGTCAACTCAGTTTTTTTTTTTTTTTTAATAATATACGTTAACCTTTTGTTAAACGCATATAATACTGGCGGTATTTCAAACTGTAGTTGCCAACTTTGGTAGTTTGAACATACTTTCCCACAAGCGCCAATCGAGTGGACCACGTGGATAATGACATCACCTAAAATCTGTAAACAGATTTTATTGGCTTTGGGCTATTGTGATGGATACTGCTATGTATATATCCAATGGATATATAATAGACTATGATCTGATATAATGGGTTGGCATTTGTTAGTTGTTAGTAGATTTAACACTGATAGTGTTGTGTTTTTATTTATTTGGCGGGTCCTATACTAGAACATGTTACTAAACGTACACAGTTGTATTTCGTTACTCTGTCTATGGCTTAGCGACAATGCACTTATGCATAGGATATTGGAGTGGCATTGTAATTTAATCTTTCGATTAAATTTTAGGCTTTATATTCGGATTGTGGTGGCTTGTTTTTTCCGTCGGTATGGGTTTGGAGATATGCTAGAGCATGTCACTAGGTGCTCAAAGTGGTATTACTTTGGCTATTAGCAACAGTGCTTTGATACTGAAGTGGCTGGTCTATGCTAGAGCATGTCACTAAGCGTTTTTTTTTTTTTTTAAATTTTTATTTACTTTGGAATTTTGATTCCAAGGGATTTGGCTGCGTTTTTTCCTTTTTGACTTTTAGCAATGTTACTGAACTCCTCAGCCTGTTTATAAAGGGGGCAACCCCTGTATGTTGCCACGTGGTTTCCCCAGCAGTTGCTGCACCTTCCTGGCACGTTTCTTTCCTTTGGGCACTCTTTAGGATGGTGCCTTTCTGCACATTTGAAACATATTTGAACATTCATGCAATTTCTAATGCTATGCCCAAACTTGATGCATTGCTTGCATTGTATTATGTTTTTATCTTCGACGCGGCGGAAGAGTTCCACTTGAGCAATGTAAGTCCCTATACGGCATTTCCCGAATAAATCCATGTTATTTGCAGCCTTGCTAATATGTATTTTAAAGGAATTTGTGGGCGTTCCAGTCAGTCCTGATTTAATATTGGTTATTTCCGTCGGCAAGTGTCCCATCTCAATAAGCCTGTGCGCAATCCAGGCGTTGGGGGTAGAAAAATGGAGGCCTTTTACAACCACACAAATTGACTCTTTGTCATTATGTTTTCGTTTGGGATTAAGGCCATTTTCTGCTAGGTATTTTTGGATGTCAATAGCTGTATATTCGTCAAAACATTTGAAAATGATGCCACCTGCGCTTGTGGCTACGGTCGTGAATTTCTTCCCTCCGATGCGGTTAACTGTGTCGTTTATTATTTTATTGGCGTCGCTAACTAGTGGAACTATTATTGAAACCGGTATGTTGTTTGTATCCTCAGAGCTAGTTTCTGATTCTTCAGTAAGTATTGTTTTAGATGTGGATGGCAGTGAAGATAAGCTGGATTCTTCTTCGTCAGATCCAAACAATTCTTCAACTATTTTTTTATATTTTTTATTTGGGTTGTGTATGTGTATATTTGATTCAATGTTGTTTATATTATTGTCAAGTCCTAAGGTGGCGTTACTTTTTATACCCGCCTACCCAAAGGGTAGAAGGGTATTATGGCTTTGTGCCGACCGAAAATGTATGTAACAGGCAGAAGGAAGCATCTCCGACCCCATAAAGTATATATATTCTTGATCAGCGTCAACAGCCGAGACGATATAGCCATGTCCGTCTGTCCGTCCGTATGAACACCTAGATCTCAGAGACTATAAGAGATAGAGCAACAAATTTTTCGCGACAGTATGTCTTATTGTTGCACGCAGATCAAGTTTGTTTTTGATTTTGGCCACGCCCCCTCCCGCCCCCGTAAATCGAATAAAACCGAATTGCAGGCGTCGTTTTAAACCTAGAACGTTCAATTTTGGTACGGACAATACTAATCACCATCTTAATGATCTCTGTGAATTTGGTTACAATCGGATAAAAAACACAGAAGTTATTAAGATATTACTTTTATAAGGCGTTACCACGTGCAACTGCTAGTACTGCCTAGTTAGTTGCTATGACACTCCGCGACATAAGAATGGTGTTCAATAAACCAACTAAAGTGCCGCCAAGCTAATAACTTCGAACAAAAGAAAATTTTGATATATTATTTTGGTATTTTTAGTATATTTTTTTTAAGTATATTTTTATACTATTATATAAATATAATATTTTGATGGTAAAATTGGGTGGCGGGTATCTCACAGTCGAGCAAACTCGACTGTAGCTTTCTTACTTGTTGTTATTGGTGTTCCGTTATTATATTTTTATATTTCATTTTTCTTTTCTCTTCATTGCTCTTAGAGCTTTTTATTAGGGCACCGGGGCCGGCTCGCGAGTTGCGAGGAGCGCGCTTAGCTTAATACAATTTAGTGGCGCGCGCACACGTCCGACCTACGCGATGGTTGTCTAAACTATATTCCTCCATTACCACTTGGCAACATATGGGACATTGAGACTGGCTTATTAAAGAGAAAAAATTTGAATTATTTATGTATGCCCGCCGAACTTTTAAACGTCAACGGGCATACTGGACTTTACGTTAACATAACAGCTGAGCTTCTCTTGATTAACGATAACATTCAAGAAAAGCTCAGCTGTGAAGGTCCGATAAGAATTATTACATTGATGACTTTTACAAAATTTACATTGAGTGAAAAAGAAACAGTGAACATTGAATTATTAACATTTAAAAAAAATGTGAACTTTAACGACACTAAGAAATAGTCAAGAGTAACACATAACATTAAACTTAATAAATTACTCCTGTCTCTTTCTTAGTGGAGCTTATTGGCCTTGTCATATAAAATATAAATATTTTTCTCGGTATTGCTCTGTGAGCTTTTTATTGGGCACCGGGGCCGGCTCGCGGGTTGCGAGGAGCGCGCTTAAAGTATTTTACAATTTTATTGACGCGCGCACACGTCCGACCTGCTCGGATGACTAACAACTTAGAGTCCACCATTACCACTTGGCAACATTCGGGACAGTTTAATTTACGAGAAAAATTTGTATTTAAATTATGTATTTTTCGGTGTAGTGCGGAGTGTGTGCGGGCGGCGCTCGCTGGGTTCGCTCTCGAGGCTCGGCAGGGACCTCCGCCTCCAGTCGATACAACACACAGATTGAGAATTGGTTTGATTGGAATTTTGATTCCAAGGGATTTGGCTGCTTTTTTCCTTTTTGACTTTTAGCAATGTTACTGAACTCCTCAGCCTGTTTATAAAGGGGGCAACCCCTGTATGTTGCCACGTGGTTTCCCCAGCAGTTGCTGCACCTTCCTGGCACGTTTCTTTCCTTTGGGCACTCTTTAGGATGGTGCCTTTCTGCACATTTGAAACATATTTGAACATTCATGCAATTTCTAATGCTATGCCCAAACTTGATGCATTGCTTGCATTGTATTATGTTTTTATCTTCGACGCGGCGGAAGAGTTCCACTTGAGCAATGTAAGTCCCTATACGGCATTTCCCGAATAAATCCATGTTATTTGCAGCCTTGCTAATATGTATTTTAAAGGAATTTGTGGGCGTTCCAGTCAGTCCTGATTTAATATTGGTTATCTCCGTCGGCAAGTGTCCCATCTCAATAAGCCTGTGCGCAATCCAGGCGTTGGGGGTAGAAAAATGGAGGCCTTTTACAACCACACAAATTGACTCTTTGTCATTATGTTTTCGTTTGGGATTAAGGCCATTTTCTGCTAGGTATTTTTGGATGTCAATAGCTGTATATTCGTCAAAACATTTGAAAATGATGCCACCTGCGCTTGTGGCTACGGTCGTGAATTTCTTCCCCCCGATGCGGTTAACTGTGTCGTTTATTATTTTATTGGCGTCGCTAACTAGTGGAACTATTATTGAAACCGGTATGTTGTTTGTATCCTCAGAGCTAGTTTATGATTCTTCAGTAAGTATTGTTTTAGATGTGGATGGCAGTGAAGATAAGCTGGATTCTTCTTCGTCAGATCCAAACAATTCTTCAACTATTTTTTTATATTTTTTATTTGGGTTGTGTATGTGTATATTTGATTCAATGTTGTTTATATTATTGTCAAGTCCTAAGGTGGCGTTACTTTTTGTTATTGGTGTTCCGTTATTATATTTTTATATTTCATTTTTCTTTTCTCTTCATTGCTCTTAGAGCTTTTTATTAGGGCACCGGGGCCGGCTCGCGAGTTGCGAGGAGCGCGCTTAGCTTAATACAATTTAGTGGCGCGCGCACACGTCCGACCTACGCGATGGTTGTCTAAACTATATTCCTCCATTACCACTTGGCAACATATGGGACATTGAGACTGGCTTATTAAAGAGAAAAAATTTGAATTATTTATGTATGCCCGCCGAACTTTTAAACGTCAACGGGCATACTGGACTTTACGTTAACATAACAGCTGAGCTTCTCTTGATTAACGATAACATACAAGAAAAGCTCAGCTGTGAAGGTCCGATAAGAATTATTACATTGATGACTTTTACAAAATTTACATTGAGTGAAAAAGAAACAGTGAACATTGAATTATTAACATTTAAACAAAATGTGAACTTTAACGACACTAAGAAATAGTCAAGAGTAACACATAACATTAAACTTAATAAATTACTCTTGTCTCTTTCTTAGTGGAGCTTATTGGCCTTGTCATATAAAATATAAATATTTTTCTCGGTATTGCTCTGTGAGCTTTTTATTGGGCACCGGGGCCGGCTCGCGGGTTGCGAGGAGCGCGCTTAAAGTATTTTACAATTTTATTGACGCGCGCACACGTCCGACCTGCTCGGATGACTAACAACTTAGAGTCCACCATTACCACTTGGCAACATTCGGGACAGTTTAATTTACGAGAAAAATTTGTATTTAAATTATGTATTTTTCGGTGTAGTGCGGAGTGTGTGCGGGCGGCGCTCGCTGGGTTCGCTCTCGAGGCTCGGCAGGGACCTCCGCCTCCAGTCGATACAACACACAGATTGAGCAGCCAGCTCCAGCTCCAGCAAACCATACTCGCCCGACGCGGTCGCAGCCGCAGTCGGCGTCACCAGTGACAGTTAAACTGCCACTGTACGGACTACATACACTGTTCATATTATTACTATAGTACATGTAACATTTATCCTTATAATATAAGATTTTAAATATAGAATTAGCCTAGCAACTTTCATGAACAATTATTTGGATATTTACCTAATACAATTAACATATAGGTTTAAATAACTAAGGAACAGGACCAGATAAAAGAATACAATTGCGGGCCTGGTGTCGTGGATGACAAATCATAAAAATTTACATTCAAAATATTTGACAACATAGTCAGGTAGTGGGATGTGACATACATAAATATATTATAATAAAAATAATTGTCTGATTGTTTGAATTTCAGCCGTTTAAGACGTTATAACTGTGGCCAAACAGAGTTCTGTTAAGTATTTTGAAATTTTAACAGAGCAGAACTCTGTTTGGCATGTTTAGTAGGTTTTCAGTGTTGAAAAATACCATTTAGGAGATCTTTGACCCTATTGAAATTAAACTTTTAACTCTAAGTTAAGTGTCTATTTTTCGGTGTAGTGCGGAGTGTGTGCGGGCGGCGCTCGCTGGGTTCGCTCTCGAGGCTCGGCAGGGACCTCCGCCTCCAGTCGATACAACACACAGATTGAGAATTGGTTTGATTGGAATTTTGATTCCAAGGGATTTGGCTGCTTTTTTTCCTTTTTGACTTTTAGCAATGTTACTGAACTCCTCAGCCTGTTTATAAAGGGGGCAACCCCTGTATGTTGCCACGTGGTTTCCCCAGCAGTTGCTGCACCTTCCTGGCACGTTTCTTTCCTTTGGGCACTCTTTAGGATGGTGCCTTTCTGCACATTTGAAACATATTTGAACATTCATGCAATTTCTAATGCTATGCCCAAACTTGATGCATTGCTTGCATTGTATTATGTTTTTATCTTCGACGCGGCGGAAGAGTTCCACTTGAGCAATGTAAGCCCCTATACGGCATTTCCCGAATAAATCCATGTTATTTGCAGCCTTGCTAATATGTATTTTAAAGGAATTTGTGGGCGTTCCAGTCAGTCCTGATTTAATATTGGTTATCTCCGTCGGCAAGTGTCCCATCTCAATAAGCCTGTGCGCAATCCAGGCGTTGGGGGTAGAAAAATGGAGGGCTTTTACAACCACACAAATTGACTCTTTGTCATTATGTTTTCGTTTGGGATTAAGGCCATTTTCTGCTAGGTATTTTTGGATGTCAATAGCTGTATATTCGTCAAAACATTTGAAAATGATGCCACCTGCGCTTGTGGCTACGGTCGTGAATTTCTTCCCTCCGATGCGGTTAACTGTGTCGTTTATTATTTTATTGGCGTCGCTAACTAGTGGAACTATTATTGAAACCAGTATGTTGTTTGTATTCGTTGTTCGACGAAGTGGATGCGTCTGCGTAAAGCAGAATCAACACAGTGTCGCAGATGAAATATGTATAGGAATTCGCAGGTGTGTGTGTGTGGTGTTAACTCGCCAGATTCATGTGTGTGTCTGCTCCTAACATAGCTAGTACCATGTTGCATTTGCGCATCCAAAATGAATGGAATGGTATTGGCGTATTGACGCCGTGGTGGGTTGCCATGTGTTACTTGTACATGGCAATATCGCATCTAAGTGGGGTGACGCCTCCATTCACACTGGGTGCTCCTTGGAAACAGGATCCAATTGTCGACGCGAGCACACGAAGCAAGCGTCAACTCACTGTACCTGGTTCGGTTGGTGAGACTTCTATTGCTGAGGGAACTGGCCAATGGCGACGAAGTGGATGCGTCTACGTAAAGTAGAATCAACACAGTGTCGCAGATGAAATATGTATAGGAATTCTCAGGTGTGTGTGTGTGGTGTTAACTCGCCAGATTCATGTGTGTGTGTACTCCTAACATAGCTAGTACCATGTTGCATTTGCGCATCCAAAATGAATGGTATTGGCGTATTGACGCCGTGGTGGGTTGCCATGTGTTACTTGTACATGGCAATATCGCATCTAAGTGGGGTGACGCCTCCATTCACACTGGGTGCTCCTTGGAATCAGGATCCAATTGTCGACGCGAGCACACGAAGCAAGCGTCAACTCACTGTACCTGGTTCGGTTGGTGAGACTTCTATTGCTGAGGGAACTGGCCAATGGCGACGAAGTGGATGCGTCTACGTAAAGTAGAATCAACACAGTGTCGCAGATGAAATATGTATAGGAATTCTCAGGTGTGTGTGTGTGGTGTTAACTCGCCAGATTCATGTGTGTGTGTGCTCCTAACATAGCTAGTACCATGTTACATTTGCGCATCCAAAATGAATGGTATTGGCGTATTGACGCCGTGGTGGGTTGCCATGTGTTACTTGTACATGGCAATATCGCATCTAAGTAGGGTGACGCCTCCATTCTCACTGGGTGCTCCTTGGAATCAGGATCCAATTGTCGACGCGAGCACACGAAGCAAGCGTCAACTCACTGTACCTGGTTCGGTTGGTGAGACTTCTATTGGTGAGGGAACTGGCCAATGGCGACGAAGTGGATGCGTCTGCGTAAAGCAGAATCAACACAGTGTCGCAGGTGAAATATATATAGGAATTCGCAGGTGTGTGTGTGTGGTGTTAATTCGCCAGGTTCTTGTGTGTGTGCTCCTAACATAGCTGGAAGTCACTATGTTGCATTTGCGCATCCGCAATAAATGGAATTGGCGTATTGACGCCGCAGCAGGTTACCATGTGTTACACATACATGGCAATATCGCATCTAAGTAGGGTGACGCCTCCATTCTCACTGGGTGTTCCTTGGAATCAGGATCCAATTGTCGACGCGAGCACACGAAGCAAGCGTCAACTCACTGTACCTGGTTCGGTTGGTGAGACTTCTATTGCTGAGGGAACTGGTCGATGACAACGAAGTGGATGCGTCTGCATGAAGCAGAACCAACACAGTGTCGCAGGTGATTATGTGAAGGAATCGCAGGTGTGTGTGTGTGGTGTTAATTCGCCAGGTTCACGTGTGTGTGTGCTAATAACATAGCTAGTACCATGCTGCATTAGCGCATCCGCAATGAATGAAATTGGCGTATTGACGCCGTAGTAGGTACCATGTGTTACACATACATGGCAATATCGCATCTAAGTTGGGGGACGCCTCCATTCTCACTGGGTGCTCCTTGGAATCAGGATCCAATTGTCGACGCGAGCACACGAAGCAAGCGTCAACTCACTGTACCTGGTTCGGTTGGTGAGACTTCTATTGCTGAGGGAACTGGCCTATGACGACGAAGTGTATGCGTCTGCGTGAAGCAGAATCAACATAGTGTTGCAGATGAGATATATATAGGAATTCGCAGGTGTGTGTGTGGTGTTAATTCGCCAGGTTCTTGTGTGTGTGCTCCTAACATAGCTAGAAGTCACTATGTTGCATTTGCGCATCCGCAATAAATGGAATTGGCGTATTGACGCCGTAGCAGGTTACCATGTGTTACACATACATGGCAATATTGCATGTAAGTAGGGTGACGCCTCCATTCTCACTGGGTGCTCCTTGGAATCAGGATCCAATTGTCGACGCGAGCACACGAAGCAAGCGTCAACTCACTGTACCTGGTTCGGTTGGTGAGACTTCTATTGCTGAGGGAACTGGCCAATGGCAACGAAGTGGATGCGTCTGCGTGAAGCAGAACCAACACAGAGCCGCAGATGAAATGTGTATAGGAATTCGCAGGTGTGTGTGTGTGGTGTTAATTCGCCAGGTTCTTGTGTGTGTGCTCCTAACATAGCTAGAAGTCACCATGTTGCATTTGCGCATCCGCAATGAATGAAATTGGCGTATTGACGCCGTAGTGGGTTACCAAGTACTACACGTACATGGCAATATCGCATCTAAGTAGGGTGGCGCCTGCTTCTCACTGGGTACTCCTGGTTCAGCTGGTGAGGCTTCTATAGATGGCAATATCGCATTGTATCTGGTTCGGCTGGTGAGGCTTCTATAGCTATGGTGAACTATCAAATGGCAATGAAGTCGATGCGTCTACTAAAACACAGTGTCTCAGATTAAATATTTATGCAAGAACTCGCAGGGTATGTGAGTGTAGTGTAAACTCGCCAGGTTTATGTGTGTGTGCTCCTAACATGGCTAGAAGTCATCATGTTTCATTTGCGCATATGGCAATATCGCATCTGAATAGGGTGGCGCCTCATTCTCACTGAGTGATCCTTGGAATAAGAATCCAATTGTTGACGCGAGCACACGAATAAAGCGTCAACTCGCTGTATCTGGTTCGGCTGAAGAGGCTTCTGTAGCTGTGGTGAATTGGCCAATTTTTTTTTTTTTTTTTAACAATATACGTTAACCTTTTGTTAAACGCATATAATACTGGCGGTATTTCAAACTATAGTTGCCAACTTTGGTAGTTTGAACATACATTCCCACAAGCGCCAATCGAGTGGACCACGTGGATAATGACATAACCTAAAATCTGTAAACAGATTTTATTGGCTTTGGGCTATTGTGATGGATATACTATGTATATATCCAGTGGATATATAATAGACGACGGTCTCATAAATTGGGTTGGCATTTGTTAGTTGTTAGTAGCTTGTTAGTTGTTAGTAAGAACAACACTGATAGTGTTGTGTTTTTATTTATTTGGCGGGTCCTATACTAGAACATGTTACCAAGCGTACACAGTTGTATTTCGTTACTCTGTCTATGGCTTAGCAACAATGCACTTATGCATAGGGTCTTTGAGTGGTATTACAATTTAATCTTTCGATTAAATTGTAGGCTTTATATTTGGATTGTGGTGGCTTGTTTTTCCCATCGGTATGGGTTTGGAGGTATGCTAGAGCATGTCACTAGGTGCTCAAAGTGGTATTACTTTGGCTATTAGCAACAGTACTCCGATACTGAAGTGGCTGATCTATGCTAGAGCATGTCACTAAGCGTACACAGTTGTATTTCGTTACTCTGTCTATGGCTTAGCAACAATGCACTTATGCATAGGGTCTTTGAGTGGTATTACAATTTAATCTTTCGATTAAATTGTAGGCTTTATATTTGGATTGTGGTGGCTTGTTTTCCCCATCGGTATGGGTTTGGAGGTATGCTAGAGCATGTCACTAGGTGCTCAAAGTGGTATTACTTTGGCTATTAGCAACAGTACTCCGATACTGAAGTGGCTGATCTATGCTAGAGCATGTCACTAAGCGTACACAGTTGTATTTCGTTACTCTGTCTATGGCTTAGCAACAATGCACTTATGCATAGGGTCTTTGAGTGGTATTACAATTTAATCTTTCGATTAAATTGTAGGCTTTATATTTGGATTGTGGTGGCTTGTTTTTCCCATCGGTATGGGTTTGGAGGTATGCTAGAGCATGTCACTAGGTGCTCAAAGTGGTATTACTTTGGCTATTAGCAACAGTACTCCGATACTGAAGTGGCTGATCTATGCTAGAGCATGTCACTAAGCGTACACAGTTGTATTTCGTTACTCTGTCTATGGCTTAGCAACAATGCACTTATGCATAGGAAATTGGAGTGGCATTGGAGTTTTAATCTTGCCATTTAATTGACAGCTTAAAATTTGGATTATTGTTTGCATTTAAAGTGGTGGATTGTTTTACCCAGTGGTATGGGTTTATTCCAAAAAGATTGTGTATCTTCTTGTTTGGTGGCATTTGGATTGTTGATTGGAATCAAACTACTGAATTGTAATTTATTCCTTTGGTTTAGAGTTAGTGGTATCAGTTTAATAAGGGGTGGTTGTTTAGTTAAACTAAACTCCCTTTTATATTCATCATTACCACTAACATTTTTGGAGTAGTTATTTGCATAACATTTTGGCTTCAGTTCCAGGTTAGGATTTGTAGTGGTAAATTGTTTTTAACCCAGTGGTATGGGTTTATTTCAAGAAGATTGTGTATCTTCTTGTTTGGTGGCATTAGTTGATTGGAATCAAACTACTGAATTGTAATTTATTCCTTAGGCTTAGAGTTAGTGGTATCAGTTTATTAAAGGGTGGTTGTTTAGTAAGTTAAACTAAACTCCCTTTTATTTTCATCATTACCACTAACATTTTTGGAGTAGTTATTTGCATAACATTTTGGCTTAATTTCCAGGTTAGGAATCGCAGTGGTAAATTGTTTTTAACCCAGTGGTATGGGTTTATTTAAAGAAGATTGAGTATCTTCTTATTTGGTGGTATTTTGGGTTGTTGTTTGGAATCAAACTGCTAAGTTGTAGTTCATTCCTTAGGCTTTGTGTTAGTGGTATCAGTTTATTAAAGGGTGGTTGTTTAGTAAGTTAAACTAAACTCCCTTTTATTTTCATCATTACCACTAACATTTTTGGAGTAGTTATTTGCATAACATTTTGGCTTATTTTCCAGGTTAGGAATCGCAGTGGTAAATTGTTTTTAACCCAGTGGTATGGGTTTATTTAAAGAAGATTGAGTATCTTCTTATTTGGTGGTATTTTGGGTTGTTGTTTGGAATCAAACTGCTAAGTTGCAGTTCATTCCTTAGGCTTAGAGTTAGTGGTATCAGTTTATTAAAGGGTGGTTGTTTAGTAAGTTAAACTAAACTCCCTTTTATTTTCATCATTACCACTAACATTTTTGGAGTAGTTATTTGCATAACATTTTGGCTTAATTTCCAGGTTAGGAATCGCAGTGGTAAATTGTTTTTAACCCAGTGGTATGGGTTTATTTAAAGAAGATTGAGTATCTTCTTATTTGGTGGTATTTTGGGTTGTTGTTTGGAATCAAACTGCTAAGTTGTAGTTCATTCCTTAGGCTTTGTGTTAGTGGTATCAGTTTATTAAAGGGTGGTTGTTTAGTAAGTTAAACTAAACTCCCTTTTATTTTCATCATTACCACTAACATTTTTGGAGTAGTTATTTGCATAACATTTTGGCTTATTTTCCAGGTTAGGAATCGCAGTGGTAAATTGTTTTTAACCCAGTGGTATGGGTTTATTTAAAGAAGATTAAGTATCTTCTTATTTGGTGGTATTTTGGGTTGTTGTTTGGAATCAAACTGCTAAGTTGCAGTTCATTCCTTAGGCTTAGAGTTAGTGGTATCAGTTTATTAAAGGGTGGTTGTTTAGTAAGTTAAACTAAACTCCCTTTTATTTTCATCATTACCACTAACATTTTTGGAGTAGTTATTTGCATAACATTTTGGCTTAATTTCCAGGTTAGGAATCACAGTGGTAAATTGTTTTTAACCCAGTGGTATGGGTTTATTTAAAGAAGATTGAGTATCTTCTTATTTGGTGGTATTTTGGGTTGTTGTTTGGAATCAAACTGCTAAGTTGTAGTTCATTCCTTAGGCTTTGTGTTAGTGGTATCAGTTTATTAAAGGGTGGTTGTTTAGTAAATTAAACTAAACTCCCTTTTATTATCATCATTACCACTAACGTTTTGGAATAGTTATTTAAATAACATTTTGGCTTTAAGATCCATATAGATTTTTGGAGTGGTTATTTACATAACTTTTTGGCTCAGGAATCCATTTTGGATGGATTATTGAGTAAAATGGTTTTGTACTGGTGGTTGTGAAATTGAGATTTCATTTGGCCTTAGTTGGGTTAGGGGTTGTGGGCAATTTAACTCTCCTATTTGTATTTGGAGAGTGGATATTTGGCGTTCAGTAGCTTGTAGATTTATCGTTAATGAACGAAGACTGCGATTTAATTCAGTCATATCTACAGCTGAGCTGGAAAAGCGGAGTGTGAACGTTCGTTCAGTGGTATCAGGATCATAAGGGAGTCTTTGCCTAACATCCGAGATATTTTGTATAAGCGTTTGCTTATTTATCTCAAGGTTGGCAAGTTGTTGTTGTAGACTCTCCAAAGTGATTGGCTTTGGAGGCTGTCGTATTGGCTTAATATACCTTTGTAGTGGTATAACGTACTTATTGACTTGTTGTGTGAGTCTGGGACGACTCCTGGCTAGCCTAAGTGGTACATAGGCGTTGGCTATGAGCTTTCTTGCTTCAATATTATGGTGTATGCTGAGCCGGTCAGCATGGTTATATGAGAATTTCTCATATGTATCGTCAAATGGTACTGACTTGGTGTCGTTGAAAACAACTTCATTGGTAGTGTGTAGTGGTGGGTTTACAATACTTCTTAGTGTAGAACTATGGAAGCTTGCAATTCTGGAGGTTTGCGTTTGGCTTGCTAATGCTCCCCATATTGGTAGGCTATATTGCCAGATGGGGGCTATTAGCTGTTTATACAGGATTACTTTGCAGCTTTGTGGCAATTTGCTATTTTTATTTAATAGCCATTCAAGCTGGGTTTTTCGTGACTTTAATTTAGTCATGAGGGCATTCATATGTTTGCACATATTTAGTTTCTTGTCCATATTTAGGCCTAGGTAAGTATGGAACGGCTTGGTTTCAATGGTATGTCCCATTAAATTGGGAGCTTCGGTGGCTAGGTTTATGTAGCTCTCATCCCTTAGGGAGAAGAGCACATGGCCCGTTTTATTTTTGTTTAGGTTAATGCACCATTTATTGGTCCATTCCGTTAGGGCAGTGAGGATGGTTTCAACATGGCTGAAAGCATCCTGGGCGATATCTGATGCCACCATTACTATGGTGTCATCAGCATAGGTGGCAAGTAAGGTAGTAGTACCCCTTGGAATTCTGACCAGAATGTCCTCAGGTATTGGCATATCGGAGGTATATAGTGTGTATAGCACAGGGCCCAGCACACTGCCTTGCGGCACTCCGGCTTCAATGGATTTAGGGGAAGATTTTGCCCCACCATGACATTCAACCATAAAAGTACGGTTTGATAGGTAACTGGCGATTACTCGATGGAGTGTTGGTGGCAAGAGTTGGTTGAGCTTAAAGAGCAAGCCCTGATGCCAAACTCTATCAAAGGCTTCTTGGATATCTAGGAATACAGCAGAACAGTACTTATTGTTCTCAAAGGCTTTGAGTACAAATTGTGTTGTTCTGGCTAGTTGCTGGTCTGTTGAATGTCTGTAACGAAATCCAAACTGGTGGTTTGGGATGGCTTTTTTGAAATCATTACACTCAAACAATCGTTTGAGAAGTAATGTCTCAAATAATTTGGATAGGCCTGATAAGAGGCTGATTGGTCTATAAGAGCCTAGTAGCTCAGTTGGCTTGCCTGGTTTATGTATCATTGTGACTGTAGCCATTTTCCATTGTTGTGGAAAGTGACCCAGTCTAAGCATATTATTGTATATGAGTATCAGATACAGAATGGCAGATATTGGAAGGGCTTTGATAACTCTGTTATCGATATTATCTAAGCCTGGGGCTTTGTTATTTTCCAGCTTTTGGATAAGGGATCTGAGCTCACTGACCGTGACAGGTAGGAAAGTGGGCGGTTCTACTGAATCGGATAAATAATTCGTCTCAATTTGGAGTCTTTGCTCCATGGTATTGAGGAATATGGGTTTAAATCTGGATTCGAGGTGTTTTGAAAAAGCTTCAGCTTTTTCCAATGTGGTTTTGCACCATCCGTTGTTAACGGATGGGTCATCAGAATAATTTTTAATTGGCAGATTTGGGAATGGCTGTTTCTTGATTTGGTTAGTGAATTTCCACAGCTTTTGCATGCTGTATCTATCACTTGGGTTTATTTGGCTTAATGTTCTGTTAAGCCTATTATGTTTTTGGGCTTTAAGAGCCTTCTTTAATTGGTTTGCTGTATACTTATGCAGTCTTTTGGCTTGAAAATCTCTTAATACAAGATGATTGTATTTCAGGCTGCGTTTAAGAATTAATAGGTTTCTTATACGCCTATTTGGTGTATAGCGATTGTTGAATCGACTATTAGGGGGTAGGTTTGGCATTTGGCTTTTTGCAAATAAAGCTGCTTGATGGATATTATTGGTGAGTATGTCGACAGTGTCCTCAACATCTTGACCAGAGGAGATGTCTGTATTTAACAGAATCTTTTGGTCAAGAAAATATTGGAACCTTTTAATGTCGGCATTTTCTGGCAGCAGAGGCCTTTTATGGGGCATGCTTTCTGGTTTATACAACAGCTGTATAAGTAGTGGAAGGTGGTCGGAACCTAGTTCCATTTGGGATTCAATGCGGAGCATATTATCAGGGATATTTTGGTATATTGCAAAGTCAATTGCAGATGGTCTTTTGCGCTGGTCATAAGGGAAGTGAGTGGGAGAACCGGTAGCCAAGACATTGTAGTTTTGCTCACGGAGGCAGGTCATAAGTTTATTCCCGCGACTACATGCTCGGGTGTTACCCCACCATCTGTGCTTGGCGTTCCAGTCTCCGGCTATTAGGAAACAGGGATGGAATAGGTTGATGACCAGTTTAAAGAACTCTGGCGTGACATTGTTAATTGGCGGACAGTATATTGCTATAATTTTTAGATTTGGCATGTCTCTTAATGAAAGAGAGATTGGCTGGCATTGAATGGCTGTTGTGGATATGGGTGGAAGAGCAATGTGATTTATACTTTGATTAATAATCACTGCTGCTCCACCTCGTCTGGTGTTAGCAGGATGGTTGGCGGCATACGTATAGTAGCCTTCAATGGTTAATGATGATTGATTATCTATGGTAAGATGTGTTTCAGCTATTAAAGCTACATCTATTTTATTCTGGAAAATAAAATGTTCCAGCTCCTGAATCTTTCCTAAGATTCCTGCGGCGTTCCAGGTTATGATCCTTAGGTCTGGGCTCTCGTTCAGGTTTGACATCTTACCTAGCTGTTTGTTAGTGTTGGATAGTGCATAAAATATTTGTTTTATTATGTTTTGGAGAAGGTCTTATAGTCTAGTACACTTTATCCGGCGGGCGTCAGTGATGAAGATATGTAGATGAGGAGTTCCTGAAAATCTCACCTTTTCATAATTTCTTATATATTATTAATTATTATAAACTTAGTATATATACAACACTAGGAGATGCTGAGACAGTATTGAGAGCAAGGAGACAATGGGACAGTATACACCTAATTTCCTAATGAGAGAGCAGGGGAGATTAAACTAACCATCAGTTTGTATAGGTAAAGTACAAGAGTCAAAAGTGGATTCTTAAGTAAGCGAGACCTTAATTTATAATTTTTTATTTTTATTTTTTTGCTTTCAAGTGTAGAGAAGATGTGAGTGGAGTGCCATTTCCCAATAAGGGTATTTATGGGGGGAAAGCAGGGGGATTTATTTTAACTATCTACGTATACAAGTGGGGTATGTTGAGAGAAAAGGGGTTCCTAAGTAAACGACAGCCTATTGTTAGACAGGATAGTTGTTAGAGATGAGAGGTGGGAGGGAAGCCTTACATCATCTTCTTTCTGAAAGTCGCTTGCATAGTTCTTTAAATGCTGGCTTGTGCTTGGGGCACTGCGTTCTTTCAAAGTATCGACATCAAAGTCATGCTTGGTATGTGATAAGTATGCTGCATTTTTGCAGGACTATCACTTTTGGGTGGACATATGAGTCCGTGCTCTGACAGTCCAGTGTTGAGGGGTCCAGTGCCACATTACAAGGAATGTGCTTTAGAACAAGTCTAAAGATAAGCACCCGTTATATTCCCCTTTCTGTTCAGAGCATGTGAGTTGGTTTATTATCTATTAAGGTATGTATGATTTTGGCTTATTTTCTGGCAAGTATATAGGAGTGGTAACTGTCGTATTGCAATACCACTGCATATATATGGTATGGTTTGGTGTACCACTAATATATGTGGTTTGGCTTACTTTTCAACAGTTTTTTAAGAGTGGTAACTGATACACATACTATTCCACTAGGGTATGTGTGATTTGAACCAGTATCCACTAAAGTATGAATGTTTTTGCTTATTTTCTGGCAAGTATATAGGAGTGGAAATTGTCAAATTGCAATACCACTGCATATATATGATGTGGTTTGGTGTACCGCTAGGGTATATGTGGTTTAGTTTGCACTTTGGCAAGTGTATAAGAGTGGTAACTAGTATATATGACTTGGCATAATATATTATTAGAGTATATGTGTTTTGGATTACTATCTACTGGAGTGCAGATTCTTTGGCTTCATCTATATCAAGTAGCATATTATTGGGTATAAATGTCTATCTGCTTAATTGTTTAACTGTCTTGTTTGTCTATCTGTATATTTGTTTACCTATCTGCCTGCTTGTTTATCTATGTGTCTGTTTGTTTGTCCATTTGTCTGTCTGTTTACCTGTCTATCTGCTTATCTGATTGCCTGCCTATTTATTTGACTGTCTGTCCGTATGTCTGTCTGTTTCTTTTTGGCTATTCATCTGTTTGACTGTCTGGCCTGTTTGTCTGTATATCTGACTACCTAACTGCCTGTTTGTTTGTCTATCTGTTTGTTTGTTTATTTATTTAATAGTCTGTCTATCTTTTTAACTGTCTGTCTGTTTGCCTGTTTATCTACATATCTGTTTTTCTGTCTATATATTTAACTATCTTGTCTATTTGTTTGTATATCTGACTACCTTATGTTTGTTTGTTTATTTATCTGTTTGTCCGTTTCCCTGTCTTTCTGCCTGTTTATCTGTTTATTTGTTTAATTACCTGTCTATCTATTTATTTGTCTGTCTGTTTGTCTGTCTATCTACTCATATCTGTTTGTCTGTCTATCTATTTATTTATCTATTTAACTATCTTGTCTATTTATCTGTATATCTGACTACCTTATGTTTGTTTGTTTATTTATTTCTTTGTCCGTTTCTCTGTCTTTCTGCCTGTTTATCTGTTAGTCTGTCTATCTATCTATCCATCTATTTAACTATCTTGTCTGTTTATCTGAATATCTGACTACCTTATGTTTGTTTGTTTATCTATCTGTTTGTCCGTTTCCCTGTCTTTCTGCCTATTTATCTGTTTATTTGTTTAATTGCCTATCTATCTATTTATCTGTCTGTCTGTTTGTCTGTCTATCTACTCATATTTGTTTGTCTGTCTATCTATCTATTCATCTATTTAACTATCTTGTTTGTTTATCTGTATATTTGACTTCCTTCTATTTGTTTGTTTATCTATCTGTTTGTCCGTTTCCCTGTCTTTCTGCCTGTTTATTTGTTTGATTATCTGTCTATCTATTTATCTGTCTGTCTGTTTGTCTGTCTATCTACTCATATCTGTTTGTCTGACTATCTATTTATTTATCTATTTAACTATCTTGTCTATTTATCTGTATATCTGACTACCTTATGTTTGTTTGTTTATTTATTTCTTTGTCCGTTTCTCTGTCTTTCTGCCTGTTTATCTGTTAGTCTGTCTATCTATCTATCCATCTATTTAACTATCTTGTCTGTTTATCTGTATATCTGACTACCTTATGTTTGTTTGTTTATCTATCTGTTTATCCGTTTCCCTGTCTTTCTGCCTGTTTATCTGTTTATTTGTTTGATTATTTGTCTATCTATTTATCTGTCTGTCTGTTTGTCTGTCTATCTACTAATATCTGTTTGTCTGTCTATCTATCTATTTATTTATTTAACTATCTTGTCTATTTATCTGTATATCTGACTACCTTATGTTTGTTTGTTTATATATTTGTTTGTCCGTTTCTCTGTCTTTCTGCCTGTTTATCTGTTTGTCTGTTTATCTATCTATTCATCTATTTAACTATGTTGTCTGTTTATCTGTATATCTGACTACCTTATGTTTGTTTGTTTATTTTTCTGTTTGTCCGTTTCCCAGTCTTTCTGCCTGTTTATCTGTTTATTTGTTTAATTGCCTATCTATCTATTTATCTGTCTGTCTGTTTGTCTGTCTATCTACTCATGTTTGTTTGTCTGTCTATCTATCTATTTAACTATTTAACCATCTTGTCTGTTTATCTGTATATTTGACTTCCTTCTATTTGTTTGTTTATCTATCTGTTTGTCCGTTTCCCTGTCTTTCTGCCTGTTTATTTGTTTGATTATCTGTCTATCTATTTATCTGTCTGTCTGTTTGTCTGTCTATCTACTCATATCTGTTTGTCTGTCTATCTATTTATTTATCTATTTAACTATCTTGTCTATTTATCTGTAAATCTGACTACCTTATGTTTGTTTGTTTATTTATTTCTTTGTCCGTTTCTCTGTCTTTCTGCCTGTTTATCTGTTAGTCTGTCTATCTATCTATCCATCTATTTAACTATCTTGTCTGTTTATCTGTATATCTGACTACCTTATGTTTGTTTGTTTATCTATCTGTTTGTCCGTTTCCCTGTCTTTCTGCCTGTTTATCTGTTTATTTGTTTAATTACCTGTCTATTTATTTATCTGTCTGTCTGTTTGTCTGTCTATCTACTCATATCTGTTTGTCTGTCTATCTATCTATTTATCTATTTAACTATCTTGTCTGTTTATCTGTATATCTGACTACCTTATGTTTGTTTGTTTATCTATCTGTTTATCCGTTTCCCTGTCTTTCTGCCTGTTTATCTGTTTATTTGTTTGATTATTTGTCTGTCTATTTATCTGTCTGTCTGTTTGTCTGTCTATCTACTCATATCTGTTTGTCTGTCTATCTATCTATTTATCTATTTAACTATCTTGTCTGTTTATCTGTGTTTCTGACTACCTTATGTTTGTTTGTTTATCTATTTGATAGTCCGTTTCTCTGTCTTTCTGCCTATTTATCTGTTTATTTGTTTAATTCTTTAATTGTCTGTCTATCTTTTTAACTGTCTGTCCGTTTGTCTGTCTGTTTGTCTGTCTGTCTGCATATCTGTTTTTCTGTCTATCTATTTAATTATCTTGTCTGTTTATCTGTATATCTGACTACCTTAAGTTTGTTTGTTTATCTATTTGTTTGTCCGTTTGTCTGTCTGATTGCCTGTCTATTTACATATCTGTTTTCCTGTCTATCTATTTAACTATCTTGTCTATTTATCTGTATATCTGACTACCTTATGTTTGTTTGTTTATCTATCTGTTTATCCGTTTCCCTGTCTTTCCGCCTGTTTATCTGTTTATTTGTTTGATTATTTGCCTATCTATTTATCTGTCTGTCTGTTTGTCTGTCTATCTACTCATATCTGTTTGTTTGTCTATCCATCTATTTATCTATTTAACTATCTTGTCTATTTATCTGTATATCTGACTACCTTATGTTTGTTTATCTGTCTGCTTGTCCGTTTCCTTGTCTTTCTGCCTGTTTATCTGTTTGTCTGTTTATCTATCTATTCATCTATTTAACTATCTTGTCTGTTTATCTGTATATCTGACTACCTTATGTTTGTTTGTTTATCTTTCTGTTTATCCGTTTCCCAGTCTTTCTGCCTGTTTATCTGTTTATTTGTTTAATTGCCTATCTATCTATTTATCTGTCTGTCTGTTTGTCTGTCTATCTACTCATATTTGTTTGTCTGTCTATCTATCTATTTATCTATTTAACTATCTTGTCTGTTTATCTGTATATTTGACTTCCTTCTATTTGTTTGTTTATCAATCTGTTTGTCCGTTTCCCTGTCTTTCTGCCTGTTTATTTGTTTGATTATCTGTCTATCTATTTATCTGTCTGTCTGTTTGTCTGTCTATCAACTCATATATGTTTGTCTGTCTATCTATCTATTTATCTATTTAACTATCTTGTCTGTTTATCTGTATATCTGACTACCTTATGTTTGTTTGTTTATCTTTCTGTTTGTCTGTTTCCCTGTCTTTCTGCCTGTTTATCTGTTTATTTGTTTGATTATTTGTCTATCTATTTATCTATCTGTCTGTTTGTCTGTCTATCTACTCATATCTGTTTGTTTGCCTATTCATCTATTTATCTATTTAACTATCTTGTCTATTTATCTGTATATCTGACTTCCTTCTATTTGTTTGTTTATCTATCTGTTTGTCCGTTTCCCTGTCTTTCTGCCTGTTTATCTGTTTATTTGTTTAATTACCTGTCTATCTATTTATCTGTCTGTCTGTTTGTCTGTCTATCTACTCATATCTGTTTGTCTGTCTATCTATTTATTTATCTATTTAACTATCTTGTCTATTTATCTGTATATCTGACTACCTTATGTTTGTTTGTTTATTTATTTCTTTGTCCGATTCTCTGTCTTTCTGCCTGTTTATCTGTTAGTCTGTCTATCTATCTATCCATCTATTTAACTATCTTGTCTGTTTATCTGTATATCTGACTACCTTATGTTTGTTTGTTTATCTATCTGTTTGTCCGTTTCCCTGTCTTTCTGCCTGTTTATCTGTTTATTTGTTTAATTACCTGTCTATCTATTTATCTGTCTGTCTGTTTGTCTGTCTATCTACTCATATCTGTTTGTCTGTCTATCTATCTATTTAGCTATCTTGTCTGTTTATCTGTATATCTGACTACCTTATGTTTGTTTGTTTATCTATTTGTTTATCCGTTTCCCTGTCTTTCTGCCTGTTTATCTGCTTATTTGTTTGATTATTTGTCTGTCTATTTATCTGTCTGTCTGTTTGTCTGTCTATCTACTCATATCTGTTTGTCTGTCTATCTATCTATTTATCTATTTAACTATCTTGTCTGTTTATCTGTGTTTCTGACTACCTTATGTTTGTTTGTTTATCTATTTGTTAGTCCGTTTCTCTGTCTTTCTGACTGTTTATCTGTTTATTTGTTTAATTCTTTAATTGTCTGTCTATCTTTTTAACTGTCTGTCCGTTTGTCTGTCTGTTTGCCTGTCTATCTGCATATCTGTTTTTCTGTCTATCTATTTAACTATCTTGTCTGTTTATCTGTATATCTGACTATCTTAAGTTTGTTTGTTTATCTATTTGTTTGTCCGTTTGTCTGTCTGTTTGCCTGTCTATCTACATATCTGTTTTTCTGTCTATCTATTTAACTATCTTGTCTATTTATCTGTATATCTGACTACCTTATGTTTGTTTGTTTATATATTTGTTTGTTCGTTTCTCTATCTTTCTGTCTATTTATCTGTTTGTCTGTCTATCTATCTATTTATCTATTTAACTATCTTGTCTGATAATCTGTATATCTGACTACCTTATGTTTGTTTGTTTATCTATCTGTTTATCCATTTCCCTGTCTTTCTGCCTGTTTATCTGTTTATTTGTTTGATTATTTGCCTATCTATTTATCTGTCTGTCTGTTTGTCTGTCTATCTACTCATATCTGTTTGTTTGTCTATCCATCTATTTATTTATTTAACTATCTTGTCTATTTATCTGTATATCTGACTACCTTATGTTTGTTTATCTGTCTGTTTGTCCGTTGCCTTGTCTTTCTGCCTGTTTATCTGTTTGTCTGTCTATCTATCTATTCATCTATTTAACTATCTTGTCTGTTTATCTGAATATCTGACTACCTTATGTTTGTTTGTTTATCTATTTGTTTGTCTGTTTCTCTGTCTTTCTGCCTGTTTATCTGTGTATTTGTTTAATTATCTGTCTATCTATTTATCTGTCTGTCTGTTTGTCTATCTATCTTTTCATATCTGTTTATCTGTCTATCTATCTATTCATCTATTTAACTATTTTGTCTGTTTATCTGTATATCTGACTACCTTATGTTTGTTTGTTTATTTATTTGTTTGTCCGTTTCTCTGTCTTTCTGCCTGTTTATCTATTTATTTGTTTAATTATCTGTCTAACTATTTATCTGTCTGTCTGTTTGTCTGTCTATCTACTCATATCTGTTTGTCTGTCTATCTATCTATTTATCTATTTAACTATCTTGTCTGTTTATCTGAATATCTGACTACCTTATGTTTGTTTGTTTATCTATTTGTTTGTCTGTTTCTCTGTCTTTCTGCCTGTTTATCTGTTTATTTGTTTAATTATCTATCTAACTATTTGTCTGTCTGTCTGTTTGTCTGTCTATCTACTCATATTTGTTTGTCTGTCTATCTATCTATTTATCTATTTAACTATCTTGTCTGTTTATCTGTATATTTGACTTCCTTCTATTTGTTTGTTTATCTATCTGTTTGTCCGTTTCCCTGTCTTTCTGCCTGTTTATTTGTTTGATTATCTGTTTATCTATTTATCTGTCTGTCTGTTTGTCTGTCTATCTACTCATATCTGATTCTCTGTCTATCTATCTATTTGTCTATTTAACCATCTTGTCTGTTTATCTGAATATCTGACTACCTTATGTTTGTTTGTTTATCTATTTGTTAGTCCGTTTCTCTGTCTTTCTGCCTGTTTATTTGTTTAATTACCTGTCTGTCTATTTATCTGTCTGTCTGTTTGTCTGTCTATCTACTCATATCTGTTTGTCTGTCTATCTATCTGTTTATCTATTTAACTATCTTGCTAATTATCTGTATATCTGACTACCTTATGTTTGTTTGTTTATCTATTTGTTTGTCCGTTTCTTTGTCTTTCTGCCTGTTTATCTGTTTATTTGTTTAATTGCCTGACTATCTATTTATCTGTCTGTCTGTTTGTCTGTCTATCTACTAATATCTGTTTGTCTGTCTATTTATCTATTTATTTATTTAACTATCTTGTCTGTTTATCTGTATATCTGACTTCCTTCTATTTGTTTGTTTATCTATCTGTTTGTCCGTTTCTCTGTCTTTCTGCCTGCTTATTTATTTATTTGCCTGTTTGTTTATTTGTTAGATTACCTGTCTGCCTGTTTACTTATCTATCTATACATATCTGCTTGTCAGTCTATCTATCTATTTATCCATTTAACTATCTTGTCTGTTTATCTATCTTCTGTTTGTTTGTTTATCTGTCTGTTTGTCCGTTTTTCTGTTTGTCTAACTGTTTATTTGTCTGTTTGTTTGTACCTAAGTCTGTCTGTCTGTTTGCTGGCATATGTGTTTGTCTGTCTGCTTCGTATGTTATTGAGATAGTATCAACTTGTATTGGAATGCATTTCTGCTAGGGTATATGAGGGTTGTTTTCATACCACTGGGGTATGTTAGGCATCTATATTTTAAATTATTATACCACAGGGGGATGAATAAAAAATTTACTTAGTGTGTTTAATTGTGTCCATCTTGTTTTGTTATTTAATAATAAAAGGGTAAGTATTTGTTTTAGATTTAATTTATTTGGATATAATTCAGTATTGTGATGATAACTTGTATCAATCAATTTGTAAAATTAAGAGATCATATACTTCATGAGATCAGTAGATTAGAAATTAACAATAATGGTTTGGAATTCAATTGGGCTCAGCCCATTTTTTTTTTTTTTTTTTTTTTTGATTTTATTTATTATTTTTATTTTTTATTATTTTTTTTGTTATTTTTTATTTTTTGGAATTTTAATTCCAAGAGATTTGGCTGCTTTTTTCCTTTATTATTTTTATTTTCCGCAATATTACAAAACTCCTCAGCCTGCTTATAAAGGGGGCAACCTCTGTATGTTGCCACGTGATTCCCCCAGCAGTTGCTGCATCTTCCTGGCACGCTTCTTGCCTTTGGGCACTCCTTAGGATGGTGCCTTTCAGCACATTTGAAACAAATTTGCGCATTTATGCAAGTTTTGATAGTATGCCCAAACTTATTGCATTGTTTGCATTGCACAATACTTGCATTTTCAGCGCGCCGGAAGAGTTCCACTTGGGTGATATATGTGCCTATACGGCATTTCCCAATCAGATCCATGTTGTTTGCAGCCTTGCTTATATGGATTTTAAACGAATTAGTAGGTGTTCCATTTAATCCTGTTTTTATGTTGACTATCTCCAACGGCAAGTGTCCTAATTCGATAAGCCTGTGCGCAATCCAGGAGTTGGGGGTAGAAAAATGCAGGCCTTTTATTATCACGCAAATTGACTCATTGTCATTATGCTTTCGTTTAGGCTTAAGGCCACTTTCCGCTAAGTATTTTTGTATATCAATACCTGTATATTCATCATTGCATTTAAAGATGATGCCACCTGCGCTTGTGGCTATAGTCGTAAATTTTTTCCCCCTATGCGGCTAATTACGTTATTTATAATTTTATTAGCGTCGCTAACAAGTGGGACTATTATGGATACAGGTATGTTATTTGTATCTTCTAGCATGGAGTCAGAGCTGGTTTCTGAATCATCATCAATAGATATTGTATTGGATGTGGACGGCTGTGAGGATAGGCTGGACTCCTCCTCGTTGGATCCAAACAGTCCTTCAATTATTTTTTTAAATTTTTTGTTTGGGTTATGTATATGTTTATTTGATTCAGTGTTGCATTTATTATTATTGTCCAGACCTAAGGTAGCATTATTTTTTGTTATGGGTGTTCCAGTGTTATAATTGTTTATTATTGCTTCTTTTCGTAAGGTATCCAGTCCTAAGGTAGCGTTGTTTTTTGTTATAGGTGTTCCGGTGTTGTATTTTTAATTTCATTTTGTAGATCATTAATTATTTCATTTCCTGTGTCTTCTTTTATATTTTCCCTGGGTGGGCATATTTGTATGTCCGAGAGAATTTTGATGGGATTTTTACGTGTAACTTTGGTCGGCAAACCTGGATAGGACTTGCTTTTATAAATTGATTTGGGTGGGCAAATCTGAATGTTGGATGTGATTACTGCCTTGTCATTATTATTTTTTGAACTCATGGCTGGTATTTTAATATGGCTTCGTATAACGACAACCTGTCTAGAGAAAAAAAGAAGAGAAAAGAAAATTTAATATTATTAAATCTCTTCTTCTTCCTCTCATTTAGTGGTGTCGAAATAACGGATATTGAATGGCTTGTTTAATTTTGGATATGTATACAACTTTTGGCTTAATGGGTGGGCTGGGTCTAATTTGTGGGTTCAACAGGCTTGATTTATTTATTTTATTTATTGTTGTTATTTATTTTATTTCATTTTATATAATTATTTATTTGCTTCTTTATTTATTATTATTCATTTATATATTATATTTTGTTTGTTGTTCGTTATATTATTTTATCATTTATTTTATTTATTTATATATTTTATTTATTTGTTTTATTTATTTGACTTACTTTGTTTATTTATTGTATTGTTTTGATATCATGACTATTTATTTATTTATTTATTAGATTGTTTTATTATTGTTATTTGTTTAATTTATTCAATATTTATTCTATTTGGTGGCTTATTTATAATTATGTATATATTTGTTATGTCTATCATTTATTTTATTGGCTTTATTTATTTATTTCAGTTTTATTCTATTTATTGTTTATTTAATTTATTCATTATTTACTTATTTTAATTGTTTTAATATTGATTTATTGTATTGATTATTTTGTATATTAGTTTATTTGTTTATTAACTTTATTATTTGTTTTATCATTTATTTTATTTATTTTGGTATATTTATTATTTATTTTCATTTATTTTAATATTTAATTATTTACTTGTCTATTTAATTAATATTTTATTTATTATTATTTTGTTTATTTATAATTTGCATTTTATTTTATTTATTCATTATTATATATTTGATATATCTCATATATTTATTTTATTATTTTATTATTATTTTAATTATTGTTATTATTAATTTATTTATTAGTTTTATTATTTATTATGTTTTATTTATTATTTATTTTGTTTACTATTTGTTTGTTAATTTTATTTATTTATTTATTAAGTTTATGTTTTATTTGTTATTTATTTAATATTATTATAAGTTTTATTTATTTATTCAGTTTTGTTGTATTTATTTATTTTATTCATTGTATTTATTTATTTTATTTTAATGATTTATTGTGTTATTTATTTATATATTATATTTATTTATATATTATTATTTATTTGATTTATTTTATTTATAATTTGCTTTATTTATTATTTGTTTTTATTTATTTGTTTATTATTTACTTAATTTATTTATTGCATTTACTTATTTTATTTCTTAGTGTTGTTATTTATTTTATTATCTATTATTGACTTATTTATTTTAACCTTTTATTTATTTTTTCCTTCTTTCAGATGATGTAAGTCAATGGCTCAATTATAAGTACTTAATTAGCCAAGATAGAGGGTAGACAAGGTGTGTAAGTATATTTCTAATCCTTATTGCCAGTAGTAGCTTTAAAACTCTAAACATATAATGCTAATTTGGTTTTTAGCGGGAAAATAGCTAAAAAACGAGGGAAACTGTTCAGCACCTGATAAACATACGACTATTTGTCTCACTTGCTCTCACTGGCAGCACCAGATCACTAGTGTTGACTATTTTAGCCGTAGTTTTCTAATAAGGAATCTACTATAGAGGAATTTTTTAACTAATAAACATGTATATAGAAAAATATAAATAAAAAAATAAATAAATTAGAAATTGTAGAATTGTAAATAAATGTAAAAGAAAAATATATTGCACCAATTTTCATTGCACATACTAATATTTGTTGTCATCCTTCTTTGGCGTTTTTCAGGCTATTTGCCAGCGGCAAACATTTTTATTTAAATTTGGCAGTTATTTTAATTTTAATCACATGTGCAATATATATAATACTTTAGTGCAATATATATATAATAAGTCAGTGCAATATATATATATATATAGAAAAATTTATTTATTTATTATGTACACAACACTGTACACACTAGTATATAAGGAAAAAATAGTATATTATACACAATAGTATATAGGGAAAAAATAGTATATAATGTACACCAGCACAAATAGTATATAGGGAAAAAATAGTATATTATATATATAATATAATATACAATAGCACACACAATAATAAATTAACAAAAATAATTGATTTATTAACCTGGTCTCCTTTATGCGCAAGATAAATATTTAATGCTGCTGCTGCTCCTGGAGAAAAATGTCTTCCCTTTAATATAAAAAATTCTTCACTGCACACAAATTGTCCGTTATTCACTTTTTTAATTTGAAATTGCACACAAAATTCCGCTTGTATGTATGTATGTATGTATGCGTCTCAACTTGTCAAAAATCAAAGATCGACTGAGTGGCGACTCCAGCGCACGACGCTCGAGCAACGCGCGCAACATTTACCGTTAAAGCACAAAAGCATGAAAGCACAAAGCACACATGTGAGTGTGTGTGCAACTATTGCAAGCACAACTTTGCTCCTATTGGCTGCCAATATTCGCACACTGCAGCTGCACTCCTAGATCATCTATCCATCTCATTCTTGCTATATTTTAATAGTGCTGTCATACGAAAATAGTGATGCTATTTTGTCTATCGAAAATTGATGTATTTTAGCTGTTTTTAGCTAAAGAAAATATATTTATACTATCATTATAAAATGAATTTTAGCTATTTTTAGCTGAAAAATATTTATACTATCATTTTTTAAGGCTTTTTGTTTAAACTGTACCTAGCGAAAATATATAGAAGAGAAGCAGAGACCGATAATCATCCTAGCGAAGAAATTTTAGAAGAGAAGCAGAGACCGATAATCATCCTAGAAGAGAAGTAGAGACCAATAATCATCCTAGCAAAGAAATTTCAGAAGAGAAGCAGAGACCGATAATCATCGTAGCAAATAAATTAAGAAAAGCAGAGGCCGATATATAACAATTTTTGCATTGACTGTACCTATCCAATTTATTCAAAAGAGGACAATTCAAATTTTATTTATATATATTACAAGTAATTTAGTTTTTAGCGGGAAAATAGCTAAAAAACGAGGGAAACTGTTCAGCACCTGATAAACATACGACTATTTGTCTCACTTGCTCTCACTGGCAGCACCAGATCACTAGTGTTGACTATTTTAGCCGTAGTTTTCTAATAAGAAATCTACTATAGAGGAATTTTTAACTAATAAACATGTATATAGAAAAATATAAATAAATAAATAAATAGTGTAGAAATTGTAGAATTGTAAATAAATGTAAAAGAAAAATATATTGCACCAATTTTCATTGCACATACTAATATTTGTTGTCATCCTTCTTTGGCGTTTTTCAGGCTATTTGCCAGCGGCAAAACATTTTTATTTAAATTTGGCAGTTATTTTAATTTTAATCACATGTGCAATATATATAATATTTTAGTGCAATATATATAATACTTTAGTGCAATATATATATAATAAGTCAGTGCAATATATATATATATATAGAAAAATTTATTTATTTATTATGTACACAACACTGTACACACTAGTATATAAGGAAAAAATAGTATATTATACACAATAGTATATAGGGAAAAAATAGTATATAATGTACACCAGCACAAATAGTATATAGGGAAAAAATAGTATATTATATATATAATATAATATACAATAGCACACACAATAATAAATTAACAAAAATAATTGATTTATTAACCTGGTCTCCTTTATGCGCAAGATAAATATTTAATGCTGCTGCTGCTCCTGGAGAAAAATGTCTTCCCTTTAATATAAAAAATTCTTCACTGCACACAAATTGTCCGTTATTCACTTTTTTAATTTGAAATTGCACACAAAATTCCGCTTGTATGTATGTATGTATGTATGCGTCTCAACTTGTCAAAAATCAAAGATCGACTGAGTGGCGACTCCAGCGCACGACGCTCGAGCAACGCGCGCAACATTTACCGTTAAAGCACAAAAGCATGAAAGCACAAAGCACACATGTGAGTGTGTGTGCAACTATTGCAAGCACAACTTTGCTCCTATTGGCTGCCAATATTCGCACACTGCAGCTGCACTCCTAGATCATCTATCCATCTCATTCTTGCTATATTTTAATAGTGCTGTCATACGAAAATAGTGATGCTATTTTGTCTATCGAAAATTGATGTATTTTAGCTGTTTTTAGCTAAAGAAAATATATTTATACTATCATTATAAAATGAATTTTAGCTATTTTTAGCTGAAAAATATTTATACTATCATTTTTTAAGGCTTTTTGTTTAAACTGTACCTAGCGAAAATATATAGAAGAGAAGCAGAGACCGATAATCATCCTAGCGAAGAAATTTTAGAAGAGAAGCAGAGACCGATAATCATCCTAGAAGAGAAGTAGAGACCAATAATCATCCTAGCAAAGAAATTTCAGAAGAGAAGCAGAGACCGATAATCATCGTAGCAAATAAATTAAGAAAAGCAGAGGCCGATATATAACAATTTTTGCATTGACTGTACCTATCCAATTTATTCAAAAGAGGACAATTCAAATTTTATTTATATATATTACAAGTAATTTAGTTTTTAGCGGGAAAATAGCTAAAAAACGAGGGAAACTGTTCAGCACCTGATAAACATACGACTATTTGTCTCACTTGCTCTCACTGGCAGCACCAGATCACTAGTGTTGACTATTTTAGCCGTAGTTTTCTAATAAGAAATCTACTATAGAGGAATTTTTAACTAATAAACATGTATATAGAAAAATATAAATAAATAAATAAATAGTGTAGAAATTGTAGAATTGTAAATAAATGTAAAAGAAAAATATATTGCACCAATTTTCATTGCACATACTAATATTTGTTGTCATCCTTCTTTGGCGTTTTTCAGGCTATTTGCCAGCGCCAAACATTTTTATTTAAATTTGGCAGTTATTTTAATTTTAATCACATGTGCAATATATATAATATTTTAGTGCAATATATATAATACTTTAGTGCAATATATATATAATAAGTCAGTGCAATATATATATATATATAGAAAAATTTATTTATTTATTATGTACACAACACTGTACACACTAGTATATAAGGAAAAAATAGTATATTATACACAATAGTATATAGGGAAAAAATAGTATATAATGTACACCAGCACAAATAGTATATAGGGAAAAAATAGTATATTATATATATAATATAATATACAATAGCACACACAATAATAAATTAACAAAAATAATTGATTTATTAACCTGGTCTCCTTTATGCGCAAGATAAATATTTAATGCTGCTGCTGCTCCTGGAGAAAAATGTCTTCCCTTTAATATAAAAAATTCTTCACTGCACACAAATTGTCCGTTATTCACTTTTTTAATTTGAAATTGCACACAAAATTCCGCTTGTATGTATGTATGTATGTATGCGTCTCAACTTGTCAAAAATCAAAGATCGACTGAGTGGCGACTCCAGCGCACGACGCTCGAGCAACGCGCGCAACATTTACCGTTAAAGCACAAAAGCATGAAAGCACAAAGCACACATGTGAGTGTGTGTGCAACTATTGCAAGCACAACTTTGCTCCTATTGGCTGCCAATATTCGCACACTGCAGCTGCACTCCTAGATCATCTATCCATCTCATTCTTGCTATATTTTAATAGTGCTGTCATACGAAAATAGTGATGCTATTTTGTCTATCGAAAATTGATGTATTTTAGCTGTTTTTAGCTAAAGAAAATATATTTATACTATCATTATAAAATGAATTTTAGCTATTTTTAGCTGAAAAATATTTATACTATCATTTTTTAAGGCTTTTTTGTTTAAACTGTACCTAGCGAAAATATATAGAAGAGAAGCAGAGACCGATAATCATCCTAGCGAAGAAATTTTAGAAGAGAAGCAGAGACCGATAATCATCCTAGAAGAGAAGTAGAGACCAATAATCATCCTAGCAAAGAAATTTCAGAAGAGAAGCAGAGACCGATAATCATCGTAGCAAATAAATTAAGAAAAGCAGAGGCCGATATATAACAATTTTTGCATTGACTGTACCTATCCAATTTATTCAAAAGAGGACAATTCAAATTTTATTTATATATATTACAAGTAATTTAGTTTTTAGCGGGAAAATAGCTAAAAAACGAGGGAAACTGTTCAGCACCTGATAAACATACGACTATTTGTCTCACTTGCTCTCACTGGCAGCACCAGATCACTAGTGTTGACTATTTTAGCCGTAGTTTTCTAATAAGAAATCTACTATAGAGGAATTTTTAACTAATAAACATGTATATAGAAAAATATAAATAAATAAATAAATAGTGTAGAAATTGTAGAATTGTAAATAAATGTAAAAGAAAAATATATTGCACCAATTTTCATTGCACATACTAACATTTGTTGTCATCCTTCTTTGGCGTTTTTCAGGCTATTTGCCAGCGGCAAACATTTTTATTTAAATTTGGCAGTTATTTTAATTTTAATCACATGTGCAATATATATAATATTTTAGTGCAATATATATAATACTTTAGTGCAATATATATAATAAGTCAGTGCAATATACATATATATATATAGAAAAATTTATTTATTTATTATGTACACAACACTGTACACACTAGTATATAAGGAAAAAATAGTATATTATACACAATAGTATATAGGGAAAAAAAAATAGTATATAATGTACACCAGCACAAATAGTATATAGGGAAAAAATAGTATATTATATATATAATATAATATACAATAGCACACACAATAATAAATTAACAAAAATAATTGATTTATTAACCTGGTCTCCTTTATGCGCAAGATAAATATTTAATGCTGCTGCTGCTCCTGGAGAAAAATGTCTTCCCTTTAATATAAAAATTTCTTCACTGCACACAAATTGTCCGTTATTCACTTTTTTAAATTGAAATTGCACACAAAATTCCGCTTGTATGTATGTATGTATGTATGCGTCTCAACTTGTCAAAAATCAAAGATCGACTGAGTGGCGACTCCAGCGCACGACGCTCGAGCAACGCGCGCAACATTTACCGTTAAAGCACAAAAGCATGAAAGCACAAAGCACACATGTGAGTGTGTGTGCAACTATTGCAAGCACAACTTTGCTCCTATTGGCTGCCAATATTCGCACACTGCAGCTGCACTCCTAGATCATCTATCCATCTCATTCTTGCTATATTTTAATAGTGCTGTCATACGAAAATAGTGATGCTATTTTGTCTATCGAAAATTGATGTATTTTAGCTGTTTTTAGCTAAAGAAAATATATTTATACTATCATTATAAAATGAATTTTAGCTATTTTTAGCTGAAAAATATTTATACTATCATTTTTTAAGGCTTTTTTGTTTAAACTGTTCCTAGCGAAAATATATAGAAGAGAAGCAGAGACCGATAATCATCCTAGCGAAGAAATTTTTAGAAGAGAAGCAGAGACCGATAATCATCCTAGAAGAGAAGTAGAGACCAATAATCATCCTAGCAAAGAAATTTCAGAAGAGAAGCAGAGACCGATAATCATCGTAGCAAATAAATTAAGAAAAGCAGAGGCCGATATATAACAATTTTTGCATTGACTGTACCTATCCAATTTATTCAAAAGAGGACAATTCAAATTTTATTTATATATATTACAAGTAATTTAGTTTTTAGCGGGAAAATAGCTAAAAAACGAGGGAAACTGTTCAGCACCTGATAAACATACGACCATTTGTCTCACTTGCTCTCACTGGCAGCACCAGATCACTAGTGTTGACTATTTTAGCCGTAGTTTTCTAATAAGAAATCTACTATAGAGGAATTTTTAACTAATAAACATGTATATAGAAAAATATAAATAAATAAATAAATAGTGTAGAAATTGTAGAATTGTAAATAAATGTAAAAGAAAAATATATTGCACCAATTTTCATTGCACATACTAACATTTGTTGTCATCCTTCTTTGGCGTTTTTCAGGCTATTTGCCAGCGGCAAACATTTTTATTTAAATTTGGCAGTTATTTTAATTTTAATCACATGTGCAATATATATAATATTTTAGTGCAATATATATAATACTTTAGTGCAATATATATAATAAGTCAGTGCAATATACATATATATATATAGAAAAATTTATTTATTTATTATGTACACAACACTGTACACACTAGTATATAAGGAAAAAATAGTATATTATACACAATAGTATATAGGGAAAAAAAAATAGTATATAATGTACACCAGCACAAATAGTATATAGGGAAAAAATAGTATATTATATATATAATATAATATACAATAGCACACACAATAATAAATTAACAAAAATAATTGATTTATTAACCTGGTCTCCTTTATGCGCAAGATAAATATTTAATGCTGCTGCTGCTCCTGGAGAAAAATGTCTTCCCTTTAATATAAAAATTTCTTCACTGCACACAAATTGTCCGTTATTCACTTTTTTAAATTGAAATTGCACACAAAATTCCGCTTGTATGTATGTATGTATGTATGCGTCTCAACTTGTCAAAAATCAAAGATCGACTGAGTGGCGACTCCAGCGCACGACGCTCGAGCAACGCGCGCAACATTTACCGTTAAAGCACAAAAGCATGAAAGCACAAAGCACACATGTGAGTGTGTGTGCAACTATTGCAAGCACAACTTTGCTCCTATTGGCTGCCAATATTCGCACACTGCAGCTGCACTCCTAGATCATCTATCCATCTCATTCTTGCTATATTTTAATAGTGCTGTCATACGAAAATAGTGATGCTATTTTGTCTATCGAAAATTGATGTATTTTAGCTGTTTTTAGCTAAAGAAAATATATTTATACTATCATTATAAAATGAATTTTAGCTATTTTTAGCTGAAAAATATTTATACTATCATTTTTTAAGGCTTTTTGTTTAAACTGTTCCTAGCGAAAATATATAGAAGAGAAGCAGAGACCGATAATCATCCTAGCGAAGAAATTTTTAGAAGAGAAGCAGAGACCGATAATCATCCTAGAAGAGAAGTAGAGACCAATAATCATCCTAGCAAAGAAATTTCAGAAGAGAAGCAGAGACCGATAATCATCGTAGCAAATAAATTAAGAAAAGCAGAGGCCGATATATAACAATTTTTGCATTGACTGTACCTATCCAATTTATTCAAAAGAGGACAATTCAAATTTTATTTATATATATTACAAGTAATTTAGTTTTTAGCGGGAAAATAGCTAAAAAACGAGGGAAACTGTTCAGCACCTGATAAACATACGACTATTTGTCTCACTTGCTCTCACTGGCAGCACCAGATCACTAGTGTTGACTATTTTAGCCGTAGTTTTCTAATAAGAAATCTACTATAGAGGAATTTTTAACTAATAAACATGTATATAGAAAAATATAAATAAATAAATAAATAGTGTAGAAATTGTAGAATTGTAAATAAATGTAAAAGAAAAATATATTGCACCAATTTTCATTGCACATACTAATATTTGTTGTCATCCTTCTTTGGCGTTTTTCAGGCTATTTGCCAGCGGCAAACATTTTTATTTAAATTTGGCAGTTATTTTAATTTTAATCACATGTGCAATATATATAATATTTTAGTGCAATATATATAATACTTTAGTGCAATATATATATAATAAGTCAGTGCAATATATATATATATATAGAAAAATTTATTTATTTATTATGTACACAACACTGTACACACTAGTATATAAGGAAAAAATAGTATATTATACACAATAGTATATAGGGAAAAAATAGTATATAATGTACACCAGCACAAATAGTATATAGGAAAAAATAGTATATTATATATATAATATAATATACAATAGCACACACAATAATAAATTAACAAAAATAATTGATTTATTAACCTGGTCTCCTTTATGCGCAAGATAAATATTTAATGCTGCTGCTGCTCCTGGAGAAAAATGTCTTCCCTTTAATATAAAAAATTCTTCACTGCACACAAATTGTCCGTTATTCACTTTTTTAATTTGAAATTGCACACAAAATTCCGCTTGTATGTATGTATGTATGTATGCGTCTCAACTTGTCAAAAATCAAAGATCGACTGAGTGGCGACTCCAGCGCACGACGCTCGAGCAACGCGCGCAACATTTACCGTTAAAGCACAAAAGCATGAAAGCACAAAGCACACATGTGAGTGTGTGTGCAACTATTGCAAGCACAACTTTGCTCCTATTGGCTGCCAATATTCGCACACTGCAGCTGCACTCCTAGATCATCTATCCATCTCATTCTTGCTATATTTTAATAGTGCTGTCATACGAAAATAGTGATGCTATTTTGTCTATCGAAAATTGATGTATTTTAGCTGTTTTTAGCTAAAGAAAATATATTTATACTATCATTATAAAATGAATTTTAGCTATTTTTAGCTGAAAAATATTTATACTATCATTTTTTAAGGCTTTTTGTTTAAACTGTACCTAGCGAAAATATATAGAAGAGAAGCAGAGACCGATAATCATCCTAGCGAAGAAATTTTAGAAGAGAAGCAGAGACCGATAATCATCCTAGAAGAGAAGTAGAGACCAATAATCATCCTAGCAAAGAAATTTCAGAAGAGAAGCAGAGACCGATAATCATCGTAGCAAATAAATTAAGAAAAGCAGAGGCCGATATATAACAATTTTTGCATTGACTGTACCTATCCAATTTATTCAAAAGAGGACAATTCAAATTTTATTTATATATATTACAAGTAATTTAGTTTTTAGCGGGAAAATAGCTAAAAAACGAGGGAAACTGTTCAGCACCTGATAAACATACGACTATTTGTCTCACTTGCTCTCACTGGCAGCACCAGATCACTAGTGTTGACTATTTTAGCCGTAGTTTTCTAATAAGAAATCTACTATAGAGGAATTTTTAACTAATAAACATGTATATAGAAAAATATAAATAAATAAATAAATAGTGTAGAAATTGTAGAATTGTAAATAAATGTAAAAGAAAAATATATTGCACCAATTTTCATTGCACATACTAATATTTGTTGTCATCCTTCTTTGGCGTTTTTCAGGCTATTTGCCAGCGGCAAACATTTTTATTTAAATTTGGCAGTTATTTTAATTTTAATCACATGTGCAATATATATAATATTTTAGTGCAATATATATAATACTTTAGTGCAATATATATATAATAAGTCAGTGCAATATATATATATATATAGAAAAATTTATTTATTTATTATGTACACAACACTGTACACACTAGTATATAAGGAAAAAATAGTATATTATACACAATAGTATATAGGGAAAAAATAGTATATAATGTACACCAGCACAAATAGTATATAGGGAAAAAATAGTATATTATATATATAATATAATATACAATAGCACACACAATAATAAATTAACAAAAATAATTGATTTATTAACCTGGTCTCCTTTATGCGCAAGATAAATATTTAATGCTGCTGCTGCTCCTGGAGAAAAATGTCTTCCCTTTAATATAAAAATTCTTCACTTCACACAAATTGTCCGTTATTCACTTTTTTAATTTGAAATTGCACACAAAATTCCGCTTGTATGTATGTATGTATGTATGCGTCTCAACTTGTCAAAAATCAAAGATCGACTGAGTGGCGACTCCAGCGCACGACGCTCGAGCAACGCGCGCAACATTTACCGTTAAAGCACAAAAGCATGAAAGCACAAAGCACACATGTGAGTGTGTGTGCAACTATTGCAAGCACAACTTTGCTCCTATTGGCTGCCAATATTCGCACACTGCAGCTGCACTCCTAGATCATCTATCCATCTCATTCTTGCTATATTTTAATAGTGCTGTCATACGAAAATAGTGATGCTATTTTGTCTATCGAAAATTGATGTATTTTAGCTGTTTTTAGCTAAAGAAAATATATTTATACTATCATTATAAAATGAATTTTAGCTATTTTTAGCTGAAAAATATTTATACTATCATTTTTTAAGGCTTTTTGTTTAAACTGTACCTAGCGAAAATATATAGAAGAGAAGCAGAGACCGATAATCATCCTAGCGAAGAAATTTTAGAAGAGAAGCAGAGACCGATAATCATCCTAGAAGAGAAGTAGAGACCAATAATCATCCTAGCAAAGAAATTTCAGAAGAGAAGCAGAGACCGATAATCATCGTAGCAAATAAATTAAGAAAAGCAGAGGCCGATATATAACAATTTTTGCATTGACTGTACCTATCCAATTTATTCAAAAGAGGACAATTCAAATTTTATTTATATATATTACAAGTAATTTAGTTTTTAGCGGGAAAATAGCTAAAAAACGAGGGAAACTGTTCAGCACCTGATAAACATACGACTATTTGTCTCACTTGCTCTCACTGGCAGCACCAGATCACTAGTGTTGACTATTTTAGCCGTAGTTTTCTAATAAGAAATCTACTATAGAGGAATTTTTAACTAATAAACATGTATATAGAAAAATATAAATAAATAAATAAATAGTGTAGAAATTGTAGAATTGTAAATAAATGTAAAAGAAAAATATATTGCACCAATTTTCATTGCACATACTAATATTTGTTGTCATCCTTCTTTGGCGTTTTTCAGGCTATTTGCCAGCGGCAAACATTTTTATTTAAATTTGGCAGTTATTTTAATTTTAATCACATGTGCAATATATATAATATTTTAGTGCAATATATATAATACTTTAGTGCAATATATATATAATAAGTCAGTGCAATATATATATATATATAGAAAAATTTATTTATTTATTATGTACACAACACTGTACACACTAGTATATAAGGAAAAAATAGTATATTATACACAATAGTATATAGGGAAAAAATAGTATATAATGTACACCAGCACAAATAGTATATAGGGAAAAAATAGTATATTATATATATAATATAATATACAATAGCACACACAATAATAAATTAACAAAAATAATTGATTTATTAACCTGGTCTCCTTTATGCGCAAGATAAATATTTAATGCTGCTGCTGCTCCTGGAGAAAAATGTCTTCCCTTTAATATAAAAAATCTTCACTTCACACAAATTGTCCGTTATTCACTTTTTTAATTTGAAATTGCACACAAAATTCCGCTTGTATGTATGTATGTATGTATGCGTCTCAACTTGTCAAAAATCAAAGATCGACTGAGTGGGGCTCGAGCAACGCGCAACATTTACCGTTAAAGCACAAAAGCATCAAATGTGAGTGTGTGTGTGTGTGCAACTATTACAAGCACAACTTTGCTCCTATTGGCTGCCAATATTCGCACACTGCAGCTGCACTCCTAGATCATCTATCCATCTCATTCTTGCTATATTTTAATAGTGCTTTTTTTTTTTTTTTTTTTTTTAACAATATACGTTAACCTTTTGTTAAACGCATATAATACTGGCGGTATTTCAAACTATAGTTGCCAACTTTGGTAGTTTGAACATACATTCCCACAAGCGCCAATCGAGTGGACCACGTGGATAATGACATAACCTAAAATCTGTAAACAGATTTTATTGGCTTTGGGCTATTGTGATGGATATACTATGTATATATCCAGTGGATATATAATAGACGACGGTCTCATAAATTGGGTTGGCATTTGTTAGTTGTTAGTAGCTTGTTAGTTGTTAGTAAGAACAACACTGATAGTGTTGTGTTTTTATTTATTTGGCGGGTCCTATACTAGAACATGTTACCAAGCGTACACAGTTGTATTTCGTTACTCTGTCTATGGCTTAGCAACAATGCACTTATGCATAGGGTCTTTGAGTGGTATTACAATTTAATCTTTCGATTAAATTGTAGGCTTTATATTTGGATTGTGGTGGCTTGTTTTTCCCATCGGTATGGGTTTGGAGGTATGCTAGAGCATGTCACTAGGTGCTCAAAGTGGTATTACTTTGGCTATTAGCAACAGTACTCCGATACTGAAGTGGCTGATCTATGCTAGAGCATGTCACTAAGCGTACACAGTTGTATTTCGTTACTCTGTCTATGCTTAGCAACAATGCACTTATGCATAGGGTCTTTGAGTGGTATTACAATTTAATCTTTCGATTAAATTGTAGGCTTAATATTTGGATTGTGGTGGCTTGTTTTCTCCCATCGGTATGGGTTTGGAGGTATGCTAGAGCATGTCACTAGGTGCTCAAAGTGGTATTACTTTGGCTATTAGCAACAGTAACTCCGATACTGAAGTGGCTGATCTATGCTAGAGCATGTCACTAAGCGTACACAGTTGTATTTCGTTACTCTGTCTATGGCTTAGCAACAATGCACTTATGCATAGGGTCTTTGAGTGGTATTACAATTTAATCTTTCGATTAAATTGTAGGCTTTATATTTGGATTGTGGTGGCTTGTTTTTCCCATCGGTATGGGTTTGGAGGTATGCTAGAGCATGTCACTAGGTGCTCAAAGTGGTATTACTTTGGCTATTAGCAACAGTACTCCGATACTGAAGTGGCTGATCTATGCTAGAGCATGTCACTAAGCGTACACAGTTGTATTTCGTTACTCTGTCTATGGCTTAGCAACAATGCACTTATGCATAGGAAATTGAGTGGCATTGGAGTTTTAATCTTGCCATTTAATTGACAGCTTAAAATTTGGATTATTGTTTGCATTTAAAGTGGTGGATTGTTTTACCCAGTGGTATGGGTTTATTCCAAAAAGATTGTGTATCTTCTTGTTTGGTGGCATTTGGATTGTTGATTGGAATCAAACTACTGAATTGTAATTTATTCCTTTGGTTTAGAGTTAGTGGTATCAGTTTAATAAGGGGTGGTTGTTTAGTTAAACTAAACTCCTTCTTTTATATTCATCATTACCACTAACATTTTTTGAGTAGTTATTTGCATAACATTTTGGCTTCAGTTCCAGGTTAGGATTTGTAGTGGTAAATTGTTTTTAACCCAGTGGTATGGGTTTATTTCAAGAAGATTGTGTATCTTCTTGTTTGGTGGCATTAGTTGATTGGAATCAAACTACTGAATTGTAATTTATTCCTTAGGCTTAGAGTTAGTGGTATCAGTTTATTAAAGGGTGGTTGTTTAGTAAGTTAAACTAAACTCCCTTTTATTTTCATCATTACCACTAACATTTTTGGAGTAGTTATTTGCATAACATTTTGGCTTAATTTCCAGGTTAGGAATCGCAGTGGTAAATTGTTTTTAACCCAGTGGTATGGGTTTATTTAAAGAAGATTGAGTATCTTCTTATTTGGTGGTATTTTGGGTTGTTGTTTGGAATCAAACTGCTAAGTTGTAGTTCATTCCTTAGGCTTTGTGTTAGTGGTATCAGTTTATTAAAGGGTGGTTGTTTAGTAAGTTAAACTAAACTCCCTTTTATTTTCATCATTACCACTAACATTTTTGGAGTAGTTATTTGCATAACATTTTGGCTTATTTTCCAGGTTAGGAATCGCAGTGGTAAATTGTTTTTAACCCAGTGGTATGGGTTTATTTAAAGAAGATTGAGTATCTTCTTATTTGGTGGTATTTTGGGTTGTTGTTTGGAATCAAACTGCTAAGTTGCAGTTCATTCCTTAGGCTTAGAGTTAGTGGTATCAGTTTATTAAAGGGTGGTTGTTTAGTAAGTTAAACTAAACTCCCTTTTATTTTCATCATTACCACTAACATTTTTGGAGTAGTTATTTGCATAACATTTTGGCTTAATTTCCAGGTTAGGAATCGCAGTGGTAAATTGTTTTTAACCCAGTGGTATGGGTTTATTTAAAGAAGATTGAGTATCTTCTTATTTGGTGGTATTTTGGGTTGTTGTTTGGAATCAAACTGCTAAGTTGTAGTTCATTCCTTAGGCTTTGTGTTAGTGGTATCAGTTTATTAAAGGGTGGTTGTTTAGTAAGTTAAACTAAACTCCCTTTTATTTTCATCATTACCACTAACATTTTTGGAGTAGTTATTTGCATAACATTTTGGCTTATTTTCCAGGTTAGGAATCGCAGTGGTAAATTGTTTTTAACCCAGTGGTATGGGTTTATTTAAAGAAGATTAAGTATCTTCTTATTTGGTGGTATTTTGGGTTGTTGTTTGGAATCAAACTGCTAAGTTGCAGTTCATTCCTTAGGCTTAGAGTTAGTGGTATCAGTTTATTAAAGGGTGGTTGTTTAGTAAGTTAAACTAAACTCCCTTTTATTTTCATCATTACCACTAACATTTTTGGAGTAGTTATTTGCATAACATTTTGGCTTAATTTCCAGGTTAGGAATCACAGTGGTAAATTGTTTTTAACCCAGTGGTATGGGTTTATTTAAAGAAGATTGAGTATCTTCTTATTTGGTGGTATTTTGGGTTGTTGTTTGGAATCAAACTGCTAAGTTGTAGTTCATTCCTTAGGCTTTGTGTTAGTGGTATCAGTTTATTAAAGGGTGGTTGTTTAGTAAATTAAACTAAACTCCCTTTTATTATCATCATTACCACTAACGTTTTGGAGTAGTTATTTAAATAACATTTTGGCTTTAAGATCCATATAGATTTTTGGAGTGGTTATTTACATAACTTTTTGGCTCAGGAATCCATTTTGGATGGATTATTGAGTAAAATGGTTTTGTACTGGTGGTTGTGAAATTGAGATTTCATTTGGCCTTAGTTGGGTTAGGGGTTGTGGGCAATTTAACTCTCCTATTTGTATTTGGAGAGTGGATATTTGGCGTTCAGTAGCTTGTAGATTTATCGTTAATGAACGAAGACTGCGATTTAATTCAGTCATATCTACAGCTGAGCTGGAAAAGCGGAGTGTGAACGTTCGTTCAGTGGTATCAGGATCATAAGGGAGTCTTTGCCTAACATCCGAGATATTTTGTATAAGCGTTTGCTTATTTATCTCAAGGTTGGCAAGTTGTTGTTGTAGACTCTCCAAAGTGATTGGCTTTGGAGGCTGTCGTATTGGCTTAATATACCTTTGTAGTGGTATAACGTACTTATTGACTTGTTGTGTGAGTCTGGGACGACTCCTGGCTAGCCTAAGTGGTACATAGGCGTTGGCTATGAGCTTTCTTGCTTCAATATTATGGTGTATGCTGAGCCGGTCAGCATGGTTATATGAGAATTTCTCATATGTATCGTCAAATGGTACTGACTTGGTGTCGTTGAAAACAACTTCATTGGTAGTGTGTAGTGGTGGGTTTACAATACTTCTTAGTGTAGAACTATGGAAGCTTGCAATTCTGGAGGTTTGCGTTTGGCTTGCTAATGCTCCCCATATTGGTAGGCTATATTGCCAGATGGGGGGCTATTAGCTGTTTATACAGGATTACTTTGCAGCTTTGTGGCAATTTGCTATTTTTATTTAATAGCCATTCAAGCTGGGTTTTTCGTGACTTTAATTTAGTCATGAGGGCATTCATATGTTTGCACATATTTAGTTTCTTGTCCATATTTAGGCCTAGGTAAGTATGGAACGGCTTGGTTTCAATGGTATGTCCCATTAATTTGGGAGCTTCGGTGGCTAGGTTTATGTAGCTCTCATCCCTTAGGGAGAAGAGCACATGGCCCGTTTTATTTTTGTTTAGGTTAATGCACCATTTATTGGTCCATTCCGTTAGGGCAGTGAGGATGGTTTCAACATGGCTGAAAGCATCCTGGGCGATATCTGATGCCACCATTACTATGGTGTCATCAGCATAGGTGGCAAGTAAGGTAGTAGTACCCCTTGGAATTCTGACCAGAATGTCCTCAGGTATTGGCATATCGGAGGTATATAGTGTGTATAGCACAGGGCCCAGCACACTGCCTTGCGGCACTCCGGCTTCAATGGATTTAGGGGAAGATTTTGCCCCACCATGACATTCAACCATAAAAGTACGGTTTGATAGGTAACTGGCGATTACTCGATGGAGTGTTGGTGGCAAGAGTTGGTTGAGCTTAAAGAGCAAGCCCTGATGCCAAACTCTATCAAAGGCTTCTTGGATATCTAGGAATACAGCAGAACAGTACTTATTGTTCTCAAAGGCTTTGAGTACAAATTGTGTTGTTCTGGCTAGTTGCTGGTCTGTTGAATGTCTGTAACGAAATCCAAACTGGTGGTTTGGGATGGCTTTTTTTGAAATCATTACACTCAAACAATCGTTTGAGAAGTAATGTCTCAAATAATTTGGATAGGCCTGATAAGAGGCTGATTGGTCTATAAGAGCCTAGTAGCTCAGTTGGCTTGCCTGGTTTATGTATCATTGTGACTGTAGCCATTTTCCATTGTTGTGGAAAGTGACCCAGTCTAAGCATATTATTGTATATGAGTATCAGATACAGAATGGCAGATATTGGAAGGGCTTTGATAACTCTGTTATCGATATTATCTAAGCCTGGGGCTTTGTTATTTTCCAGCTTTTGGATAAGGGATCTGAGCTCACTGACCGTGACAGGTAGGAAAGTGGGCGGTTCTACTGAATCGGATAAATAATTCGTCTCAATTTGGAGTCTTTGCTCCATGGTATTGAGGAATATGGGTTTAAATCTGGATTCGAGGTGTTTTGAAAAAGCTTCAGCTTTTTCCAATGTGGTTTTGCACCATCCGTTGTTAACGGATGGGTCATCGGAATAATTTTTAATTGGCAGATTTGGGAATGGCTGTTTCTTGATTTGGTTAGTGAATTTCCACAGCTTTTGCATGCTGTATCTATCACTTGGGTTTATTTGGCTTAATGTTCTGTTAAGCCTATTATGTTTTTGGGCTTTAAGAGCCTTCTTTAATTGGTTTGCTGTATACTTATGCAGTCTTTTGGCTTGAAAATCTCTTAATACAAGATGATTGTATTTCAGGCTGCGTTTAAGAATTAATAGGTTTCTTATACGCCTATTTGGTGTATAGCGATTGTTGAATCGACTATTAGGGGGTAGGTTTGGCATTTGGCTTTTTGCAAATAAAGCTGCTTGATGGATATTATTGGTGAGTATGTCGACAGTGTCCTCAACATCTTGACCAGAGGAGATGTCTGTATTTAACAGAATCTTTTGGTCAAGAAAATATTGGAACCTTTTAATGTCGGCATTTTCTGGCAGCAGAGGCCTTTTATGGGGCATGCTTTCTGGTTTATACAACAGCTGTATAAGTAGTGGAAGGTGGTCGGAACCTAGTTCCATTTGGGATTCAATGCGGAGCATATTATCAGGGATATTTTGGTATATTGCAAAGTCAATTGCAGATGGTCTTTTGCGCTGGTCATAAGGGAAGTGAGTGGGAGAACCGGTAGCCAAGACATTGTAGTTTTGCTCACGGAGGCAGGTCATAAGTTTATTCCCGCGACTACATGCTCGGGTGTTACCCCACCATCTGTGCTTGGCGTTCCAGTCTCCGGCTATTAGGAAACAGGGATGGAATAGGTTGATGACCAGTTTAAAGAACTCTGGCGTGACATTGTTAATTGGCGGACAGTATATTGCTATAATTTTTAGATTTGGCATGTCTCTTAATGAAAGAGAGATTGGCTGGCATTGAATGGCTGTTGTGGATATGGGTGGAAGAGCAATGTGATTTATACTTTGATTAATAATCACTGCTGCTCCACCTCGTCTGGTGTTAGCAGGATGGTTGGCGGCATACGTATAGTAGCCTTCAATGGTTAATGATGATTGATTATCTATGGTAAGATGTGTTTCAGCTATTAAAGCTACATCTATTTTATTCTGGAAAATAAAATGTTCCAGCTCCTGAATCTTTCCTAAGATTCCTGCGGCGTTCCAGGTTATGATCCTTAGGTCTGGGCTCTCGTTCAGGTTTGACATCTTACCTAGCTGTTTGTTAGTGTTGGATAGTGCATAAAATATTTGTTTTATTATGTTTTGGAGAAGGTCTTATAGTCTAGTACACTTTATCCGGCGGGCGTCAGTGATGAAGATATGTAGATGAGGAGTTCCTGAAAATCTCACCTTTTCATAATTTCTTATATATTATTAATTATTATAAACTTAGTATATATACAACACTAGGAGATGCTGAGACAGTATTGAGAGCAAGGAGACAATGGGACAGTATACACCTAATTTCCTAATGAGAGAGCAGGGGAGATTAAACTAACCATCAGTTTGTATAGGTAAAGTACAAGAGTCAAAAGTGGATTCTTAAGTAAGCGAGACCTTAATTTATAATTTTTATTTTTATTTTTTGCTTTCAAGTGTAGAGAAGATGTGAGTGGAGTGCCATTTCCCAATAAGGGTATTTATGGGGGAAAGCAGGGGGATTTATTTTAACTATCTACGTATACAAGTGGGGTATGTTGAGAGAAAAGGGGGTTCCTAAGTAAACGACAGCCTATTGTTAGACAGGATAGTTGTTAGAGATGAGAGGTGGGAGGGAAGCCTTACATCATCTTCTTTCTGAAAGTCGCTTGCATAGTTCTTTAAATGCTGGCTTGTGCTTGGGGCACTGCGTTCTTTCAAAGTATCGACATCAAAGTCATGCTTGGTATGTGATAAGTATGCTGCATTTTTGCAGGACTATCACTTTTGGGTGGACATATGAGTCCGTGCTCTGACAGTCCAGTGTTGAGGGGTCCAGTGCCACATTACAAGGAATGTGCTTTAGAACAAGTCTAAAGATAAGCACCCGTTATATTCCCCTTTCTGTTCAGAGCATGTGAGTTGGTTTATTATCTATTAAGGTATGTATGATTTTGGCTTATTTTCTGGCAAGTATATAGGAGTGGTAACTGTCGTATTGCAATACCACTGCATATATATGGTATGGTTTGGTGTACCACTAATATATGTGGTTTGGCTTACTTTTCAACAGTTTTTTAAGAGTGGTAACTGATACACATACTATTCCACTAGGGTATGTGTGATTTGAACCAGTATCCACTAAAGTATGAATGTTTTTGCTTATTTTCTGGCAAGTATATAGGAGTGGAAATTGTCAAATTGCAATACCACTGCATATATATGATGTGGTTTGGTGTACCGCTAGGGTATATGTGGTTTAGTTTGCACTTTGGCAAGTGTATAAGAGTGGTAACTAGTATATATGACTTGGCATAATATATTATTAGAGTATATGTGTTTTGGATTACTATCTACTGGAGTGCAGATTCTTTGGCTTCATCTATATCAAGTAGCATATTATTGGGTATAAATGTCTATCTGCTTAATTGTTTAACTGTCTTGTTTGTCTATCTGTATATTTGTTTACCTATCTGCCTGCTTGTTTATCTATGTGTCTGTTTGTTTGTCCATTTGTCTGTCTGTTTACCTGTCTATCTGCTTATCTGATTGCCTGCCTATTTATTTGACTGTCTGTCCGTATGTCTGTCTGTTTCTTTTTGGCTATTCATCTGTTTGACTGTCTGGCCTGTTTGTCTGTATATCTGACTACCTAACTGCCTGTTTGTTTGTCTATCTGTTTGTTTGTTTATTTATTTAATAGTCTGTCTATCTTTTTAACTGTCTGTCTGTTTGCCTGTTTATCTACATATCTGTTTTTCTGTCTATATATTTAACTATCTTGTCTATTTGTTTGTATATCTGACTACCTTATGTTTGTTTGTTTATTTATCTGTTTGTCCGTTTCCCTGTCTTTCTGCCTGTTTATCTGTTTATTTGTTTAATTACCTGTCTATCTATTTATTTGTCTGTCTGTTTGTCTGTCTATCTACTCATATCTGTTTGTCTGTCTATCTATTTATTTATCTATTTAACTATCTTGTCTATTTATCTGTATATCTGACTACCTTATGTTTGTTTGTTTATTTATTTCTTTGTCCGTTTCTCTGTCTTTCTGCCTGTTTATCTGTTAGTCTGTCTATCTATCTATCCATCTATTTAACTATCTTGTCTGTTTATCTGAATATCTGACTACCTTATGTTTGTTTGTTTATCTATCTGTTTGTCCGTTTCCCTGTCTTTCTGCCTATTTATCTGTTTATTTGTTTAATTGCCTATCTATCTATTTATCTGTCTGTCTGTTTGTCTGTCTATCTACTCATATTTGTTTGTCTGTCTATCTATCTATTCATCTATTTAACTATCTTGTTTGTTTATCTGTATATTTGACTTCCTTCTATTTGTTTGTTTATCTATCTGTTTGTCCGTTTCCCTGTCTTTCTGCCTGTTTATTTGTTTGATTATCTGTCTATCTATTTATCTGTCTGTCTGTTTGTCTGTCTATCTACTCATATCTGTTTGTCTGACTATCTATTTATTTATCTATTTAACTATCTTGTCTATTTATCTGTATATCTGACTACCTTATGTTTGTTTGTTTATTTATTTCTTTGTCCGTTTCTCTGTCTTTCTGCCTGTTTATCTGTTAGTCTGTCTATCTATCTATCCATCTATTTAACTATCTTGTCTGTTTATCTGTATATCTGACTACCTTATGTTTGTTTGTTTATCTATCTGTTTATCCGTTTCCCTGTCTTTCTGCCTGTTTATCTGTTTATTTGTTTGATTATTTGTCTATCTATTTATCTGTCTGTCTGTTTGTCTGTCTATCTACTAATATCTGTTTGTCTGTCTATCTATCTATTTATTTATTTAACTATCTTGTCTATTTATCTGTATATCTGACTACCTTATGTTTGTTTGTTTATATATTTGTTTGTCCGTTTCTCTGTCTTTCTGCCTGTTTATCTGTTTGTCTGTTTATCTATCTATTCATCTATTTAACTATGTTGTCTGTTTATCTGTATATCTGACTACCTTATGTTTGTTTGTTTATTTTTCTGTTTGTCCGTTTCCCAGTCTTTCTGCCTGTTTATCTGTTTATTTGTTTAATTGCCTATCTATCTATTTATCTGTCTGTCTGTTTGTCTGTCTATCTACTCATGTTTGTTTGTCTGTCTATCTATCTATTTAACTATTTAACCATCTTGTCTGTTTATCTGTATATTTGACTTCCTTCTATTTGTTTGTTTATCTATCTGTTTGTCCGTTTCCCTGTCTTTCTGCCTGTTTATTTGTTTGATTATCTGTCTATCTATTTATCTGTCTGTCTGTTTGTCTGTCTATCTACTCATATCTGTTTGTCTGTCTATCTATTTATTTATCTATTTAACTATCTTGTCTATTTATCTGTAAATCTGACTACCTTATGTTTGTTTGTTTATTTATTTCTTTGTCCGTTTCTCTGTCTTTCTGCCTGTTTATCTGTTAGTCTGTCTATCTATCTATCCATCTATTTAACTATCTTGTCTGTTTATCTGTATATCTGACTACCTTATGTTTGTTTGTTTATCTATCTGTTTGTCCGTTTCCCTGTCTTTCTGCCTGTTTATCTGTTTATTTGTTTAATTACCTGTCTATTTATTTATCTGTCTGTCTGTTTGTCTGTCTATCTACTCATATCTGTTTGTCTGTCTATCTATCTATTTATCTATTTAACTATCTTGTCTGTTTATCTGTATATCTGACTACCTTATGTTTGTTTGTTTATCTATCTGTTTATCCGTTTCCCTGTCTTTCTGCCTGTTTATCTGTTTATTTGTTTGATTATTTGTCTGTCTATTTATCTGTCTGTCTGTTTGTCTGTCTATCTACTCATATCTGTTTGTCTGTCTATCTATCTATTTATCTATTTAACTATCTTGTCTGTTTATCTGTGTTTCTGACTACCTTATGTTTGTTTGTTTATCTATTTGATAGTCCGTTTCTCTGTCTTTCTGCCTATTTATCTGTTTATTTGTTTAATTCTTTAATTGTCTGTCTATCTTTTTAACTGTCTGTCCGTTTGTCTGTCTGTTTGTCTGTCTGTCTGCATATCTGTTTTTCTGTCTATCTATTTAATTATCTTGTCTGTTTATCTGTATATCTGACTACCTTAAGTTTGTTTGTTTATCTATTTGTTTGTCCGTTTGTCTGTCTGATTGCCTGTCTATTTACATATCTGTTTTCCTGTCTATCTATTTAACTATCTTGTCTATTTATCTGTATATCTGACTACCTTATGTTTGTTTGTTTATCTATCTGTTTATCCGTTTCCCTGTCTTTCCGCCTGTTTATCTGTTTATTTGTTTGATTATTTGCCTATCTATTTATCTGTCTGTCTGTTTGTCTGTCTATCTACTCATATCTGTTTGTTTGTCTATCCATCTATTTATCTATTTAACTATCTTGTCTATTTATCTGTATATCTGACTACCTTATGTTTGTTTATCTGTCTGCTTGTCCGTTTCCTTGTCTTTCTGCCTGTTTATCTGTTTGTCTGTTTATCTATCTATTCATCTATTTAACTATCTTGTCTGTTTATCTGTATATCTGACTACCTTATGTTTGTTTGTTTATCTTTCTGTTTATCCGTTTCCCAGTCTTTCTGCCTGTTTATCTGTTTATTTGTTTAATTGCCTATCTATCTATTTATCTGTCTGTCTGTTTGTCTGTCTATCTACTCATATTTGTTTGTCTGTCTATCTATCTATTTATCTATTTAACTATCTTGTCTGTTTATCTGTATATTTGACTTCCTTCTATTTGTTTGTTTATCAATCTGTTTGTCCGTTTCCCTGTCTTTCTGCCTGTTTATTTGTTTGATTATCTGTCTATCTATTTATCTGTCTGTCTGTTTGTCTGTCTATCAACTCATATATGTTTGTCTGTCTATCTATCTATTTATCTATTTAACTATCTTGTCTGTTTATCTGTATATCTGACTACCTTATGTTTGTTTGTTTATCTTTCTGTTTGTCTGTTTCCCTGTCTTTCTGCCTGTTTATCTGTTTATTTGTTTGATTATTTGTCTATCTATTTATCTATCTGTCTGTTTGTCTGTCTATCTACTCATATCTGTTTGTTTGCCTATTCATCTATTTATCTATTTAACTATCTTGTCTATTTATCTGTATATCTGACTTCCTTCTATTTGTTTGTTTATCTATCTGTTTGTCCGTTTCCCTGTCTTTCTGCCTGTTTATCTGTTTATTTGTTTAATTACCTGTCTATCTATTTATCTGTCTGTCTGTTTGTCTGTCTATCTACTCATATCTGTTTGTCTGTCTATCTATTTATTTATCTATTTAACTATCTTGTCTATTTATCTGTATATCTGACTACCTTATGTTTGTTTGTTTATTTATTTCTTTGTCCGATTCTCTGTCTTTCTGCCTGTTTATCTGTTAGTCTGTCTATCTATCTATCCATCTATTTAACTATCTTGTCTGTTTATCTGTATATCTGACTACCTTATGTTTGTTTGTTTATCTATCTGTTTGTCCGTTTCCCTGTCTTTCTGCCTGTTTATCTGTTTATTTGTTTAATTACCTGTCTATCTATTTATCTGTCTGTCTGTTTGTCTGTCTATCTACTCATATCTGTTTGTCTGTCTATCTATCTATTTAGCTATCTTGTCTGTTTATCTGTATATCTGACTACCTTATGTTTGTTTGTTTATCTATTTGTTTATCCGTTTCCCTGTCTTTCTGCCTGTTTATCTGCTTATTTGTTTGATTATTTGTCTGTCTATTTATCTGTCTGTCTGTTTGTCTGTCTATCTACTCATATCTGTTTGTCTGTCTATCTATCTATTTATCTATTTAACTATCTTGTCTGTTTATCTGTGTTTCTGACTACCTTATGTTTGTTTGTTTATCTATTTGTTAGTCCGTTTCTCTGTCTTTCTGACTGTTTATCTGTTTATTTGTTTAATTCTTTAATTGTCTGTCTATCTTTTTAACTGTCTGTCCGTTTGTCTGTCTGTTTGCCTGTCTATCTGCATATCTGTTTTTCTGTCTATCTATTTAACTATCTTGTCTGTTTATCTGTATATCTGACTATCTTAAGTTTGTTTGTTTATCTATTTGTTTGTCCGTTTGTCTGTCTGTTTGCCTGTCTATCTACATATCTGTTTTTCTGTCTATCTATTTAACTATCTTGTCTATTTATCTGTATATCTGACTACCTTATGTTTGTTTGTTTATATATTTGTTTGTTCGTTTCTCTATCTTTCTGTCTATTTATCTGTTTGTCTGTCTATCTATCTATTTATCTATTTAACTATCTTGTCTGATAATCTGTATATCTGACTACCTTATGTTTGTTTGTTTATCTATCTGTTTATCCATTTCCCTGTCTTTCTGCCTGTTTATCTGTTTATTTGTTTGATTATTTGCCTATCTATTTATCTGTCTGTCTGTTTGTCTGTCTATCTACTCATATCTGTTTGTTTGTCTATCCATCTATTTATTTATTTAACTATCTTGTCTATTTATCTGTATATCTGACTACCTTATGTTTGTTTATCTGTCTGTTTGTCCGTTGCCTTGTCTTTCTGCCTGTTTATCTGTTTGTCTGTCTATCTATCTATTCATCTATTTAACTATCTTGTCTGTTTATCTGAATATCTGACTACCTTATGTTTGTTTGTTTATCTATTTGTTTGTCTGTTTCTCTGTCTTTCTGCCTGTTTATCTGTGTATTTGTTTAATTATCTGTCTATCTATTTATCTGTCTGTCTGTTTGTCTATCTATCTTTTCATATCTGTTTATCTGTCTATCTATCTATTCATCTATTTAACTATTTTGTCTGTTTATCTGTATATCTGACTACCTTATGTTTGTTTGTTTATTTATTTGTTTGTCCGTTTCTCTGTCTTTCTGCCTGTTTATCTATTTATTTGTTTAATTATCTGTCTAACTATTTATCTGTCTGTCTGTTTGTCTGTCTATCTACTCATATCTGTTTGTCTGTCTATCTATCTATTTATCTATTTAACTATCTTGTCTGTTTATCTGAATATCTGACTACCTTATGTTTGTTTGTTTATCTATTTGTTTGTCTGTTTCTCTGTCTTTCTGCCTGTTTATCTGTTTATTTGTTTAATTATCTATCTAACTATTTGTCTGTCTGTCTGTTTGTCTGTCTATCTACTCATATTTGTTTGTCTGTCTATCTATCTATTTATCTATTTAACTATCTTGTCTGTTTATCTGTATATTTGACTTCCTTCTATTTGTTTGTTTATCTATCTGTTTGTCCGTTTCCCTGTCTTTCTGCCTGTTTATTTGTTTGATTATCTGTTTATCTATTTATCTGTCTGTCTGTTTGTCTGTCTATCTACTCATATCTGATTCTCTGTCTATCTATCTATTTGTCTATTTAACCATCTTGTCTGTTTATCTGAATATCTGACTACCTTATGTTTGTTTGTTTATCTATTTGTTAGTCCGTTTCTCTGTCTTTCTGCCTGTTTATTTGTTTAATTACCTGTCTGTCTATTTATCTGTCTGTCTGTTTGTCTGTCTATCTACTCATATCTGTTTGTCTGTCTATCTATCTGTTTATCTATTTAACTATCTTGCTAATTATCTGTATATCTGACTACCTTATGTTTGTTTGTTTATCTATTTGTTTGTCCGTTTCTTTGTCTTTCTGCCTGTTTATCTGTTTATTTGTTTAATTGCCTGACTATCTATTTATCTGTCTGTCTGTTTGTCTGTCTATCTACTAATATCTGTTTGTCTGTCTATTTATCTATTTATTTATTTAACTATCTTGTCTGTTTATCTGTATATCTGACTTCCTTCTATTTGTTTGTTTATCTATCTGTTTGTCCGTTTCTCTGTCTTTCTGCCTGCTTATTTATTTATTTGCCTGTTTGTTTATTTGTTAGATTACCTGTCTGCCTGTTTACTTATCTATCTATACATATCTGCTTGTCAGTCTATCTATCTATTTATCCATTTAACTATCTTGTCTGTTTATCTATCTTCTGTTTGTTTGTTTATCTGTCTGTTTGTCCGTTTTTCTGTTTGTCTAACTGTTTATTTGTCTGTTTGTTTGTACCTAAGTCTGTCTGTCTGTTTGCTGGCATATGTGTTTGTCTGTCTGCTTCGTATGTTATTGAGATAGTATCAACTTGTATTGGAATGCATTTCTGCTAGGGTATATGAGGGTTGTTTTCATACCACTGGGGTATGTTAGGCATCTATATTTTAAATTATTATACCACAGGGGGATGAATAAAAAATTTACTTAGTGTGTTTAATTGTGTCCATCTTGTTTTGTTATTTAATAATAAAAGGGTAAGTATTTGTTTTAGATTTAATTTATTTGGATATAATTCAGTATTGTGATGATAACTTGTATCAATCAATTTGTAAAATTAAGAGATCATATACTTCATGAGATCAGTAGATTAGAAATTAACAATAATGGTTTGGAATTCAATTGGGCTCAGCCCATTTTTTTTTTTTTTTTTTTTTTTTTGATTTTATTTATTATTTTTATTTTTTATTATTTTTTTTTTGTATTTTTTATTTTTTTGGAATTTTAATTCCAAGAGATTTGGCTGCTTTTTTTCCTTTATTATTTTTATTTTCCGCAATATTACAAAACTCCTCAGCCTGCTTATAAAGGGGGCAACCTCTGTATGTTGCCACGTGATTCCCCCAGCAGTTGCTGCATCTTCCTGGCACGCTTCTTGCCTTTGGGCACTCCTTAGGATGGTGCCTTTCAGCACATTTGAAACAAATTTGCGCATTTATGCAAGTTTTGATAGTATGCCCAAACTTATTGCATTGTTTGCATTGCACAATACTTGCATTTTCAGCGCGCCGGAAGAGTTCCACTTGGGTGATATATGTGCCTATACGGCATTTCCCAATCAGATCCATGTTGTTTGCAGCCTTGCTTATATGGATTTTAAACGAATTAGTAGGTGTTCCATTTAATCCTGTTTTTATGTTGACTATCTCCAACGGCAAGTGTCCTAATTCGATAAGCCTGTGCGCAATCCAGGAGTTGGGGGTAGAAAAATGCAGGCCTTTTATTATCACGCAAATTGACTCATTGTCATTATGCTTTCGTTTAGGCTTAAGGCCACTTTCCGCTAAGTATTTTTGTATATCAATACCTGTATATTCATCATTGCATTTAAAGATGATGCCACCTGCGCTTGTGGCTATAGTCGTAAATTTTTTTCCCCCTATGCGGCTAATTACGTTATTTATAATTTTATTAGCGTCGCTAACAAGTGGGACTATTATGGATACAGGTATGTTATTTGTATCTTCTAGCATGGAGTCAGAGCTGGTTTCTGAATCATCATCAATAGATATTGTATTGGATGTGGACGGCTGTGAGGATAGGCTGGACTCCTCCTCGTTGGATCCAAACAGTCCTTCAATTATTTTTTTAAATTTTTTGTTTGGGTTATGTATATGTTTATTTGATTCAGTGTTGCATTTATTATTATTGTCCAGACCTAAGGTAGCATTATTTTTTGTTATGGGTGTTCCAGTGTTATAATTGTTTATTATTGCTTCTTTTCGTAAGGTATCCAGTCCTAAGGTAGCGTTGTTTTTTGTTATAGGTGTTCCGGTGTTGTATTTTTTAATTTCATTTTGTAGATCATTAATTATTTCATTTCCTGTGTCTTCTTTTATATTTTCCCTGGGTGGGCATATTTGTATGTCCGAGAGAATTTTGATGGGATTTTTACGTGTAACTTTGGTCGGCAAACCTGGATAGGACTTGCTTTTATAAATTGATTTGGGTGGGCAAATCTGAATGTTGGATGTGATTACTGCCTTGTCATTATTATTTTTTGAACTCATGGCTGGTATTTTAATATGGCTTCGTATAACGACAACCTGTCTAGAGAAAAAAGAAGAGAAAAGAAAATTTAATATTATTAAATCTCTTCTTCTTCCTCTCATTTAGTGGTGTCGAAATAACGGATATTGAATGGCTTGTTTAATTTTGGATATGTATACAACTTTTGGCTTAATGGGTGGGCTGGGTCTAATTTGTGGGTTCAACAGGCTTGATTTATTTATTTTATTTATTGTTGTTATTTATTTTATTTCATTTTATATAATTATTTATTTGCTTCTTTATTTATTATTATTCATTTATATATTATATTTTGTTTGTTGTTCGTTATATTATTTTATCATTTATTTTATTTATTTATATATTTTATTTATTTGTTTTATTTATTTGACTTACTTTGTTTATTTATTGTATTGTTTTGATATCATGACTATTTATTTATTTATTTATTAGATTGTTTTATTATTGTTATTTGTTTAATTTATTCAATATTTATTCTATTTGGTGGCTTATTTATAATTATGTATATATTTGTTATGTCTATCATTTATTTTATTGGCTTTATTTATTTATTTCAGTTTTATTCTATTTATTGTTTATTTAATTTATTCATTATTTACTTATTTTAATTGTTTTAATATTGATTTATTGTATTGATTATTTTGTATATTAGTTTATTTGTTTATTAACTTTATTATTTGTTTTATCATTTATTTTATTTATTTTGGTATATTTATTATTTATTTTCATTTATTTTAATATTTAATTATTTACTTGTCTATTTAATTAATATTTTATTTATTATTATTTTGTTTATTTATAATTTGCATTTTATTTTATTTATTCATTATTATATATTTGATATATCTCATATATTTATTTTATTATTTTATTATTATTTTAATTATTGTTATTATTAATTTATTTATTAGTTTTATTATTTATTATGTTTTATTTATTATTTATTTTGTTTACTATTTGTTTGTTAATTTTATTTATTTATTTATTAAGTTTATGTTTTATTTGTTATTTATTTAATATTATTATAAGTTTTATTTATTTATTCAGTTTTGTTGTATTTATTTATTTTATTCATTGTATTTATTTATTTTATTTTAATGATTTATTGTGTTATTTATTTATATATTATATTTATTTATATATTATTATTTATTTGATTTATTTTATTTATAATTTGCTTTATTTATTATTTGTTTTTATTTATTTGTTTATTATTTACTTAATTTATTTATTGCATTTACTTATTTTATTTCTTAGTGTTGTTATTTATTTTATTATCTATTATTGACTTATTTATTTTAACCTTTTATTTATTTTTTCCTTCTTTCAGATGATGTAAGTCAATGGCTCAATTATAAGTACTTAATTAGCCAAGATAGAGGGTAGACAAGGTGTGTAAGTATATTTCTAATCCTTATTGCCAGTAGTAGCTTTAAAACTCTAAACATATAATGCTAATTTGGTTTTTAGCGGGAAAATAGCTAAAAAACGAGGGAAACTGTTCAGCACCTGATAAACATACGACTATTTGTCTCACTTGCTCTCACTGGCAGCACCAGATCACTAGTGTTGACTATTTTAGCCGTAGTTTTCTAATAAGGAATCTACTATAGAGGAATTTTTAACTAATAAACATGTATATAGAAAAATATAAATAAAAAATAAATAAATTAGAAATTGTAGAATTGTAAATAAATGTAAAAGAAAAATATATTGCACCAATTTTCATTGCACATACTAATATTTGTTGTCATCCTTCTTTGGCGTTTTTCAGGCTATTTGCCAGCGGCAAACATTTTTATTTAAATTTGGCAGTTATTTTAATTTTAATCACATGTGCAATATATATAATACTTTAGTGCAATATATATATAATAAGTCAGTGCAATATATATATATATATAGAAAAATTTATTTATTTATTATGTACACAACACTGTACACACTAGTATATAAGGAAAAAATAGTATATTATACACAATAGTATATAGGGAAAAAATAGTATATAATGTACACCAGCACAAATAGTATATAGGGAAAAAATAGTATATTATATATATAATATAATATACAATAGCACACACAATAATAAATTAACAAAAATAATTGATTTATTAACCTGGTCTCCTTTATGCGCAAGATAAATATTTAATGCTGCTGCTGCTCCTGGAGAAAAATGTCTTCCCTTTAATATAAAAAATTCTTCACTGCACACAAATTGTCCGTTATTCACTTTTTTAATTTGAAATTGCACACAAAATTCCGCTTGTATGTATGTATGTATGTATGCGTCTCAACTTGTCAAAAATCAAAGATCGACTGAGTGGCGACTCCAGCGCACGACGCTCGAGCAACGCGCGCAACATTTACCGTTAAAGCACAAAAGCATGAAAGCACAAAGCACACATGTGAGTGTGTGTGCAACTATTGCAAGCACAACTTTGCTCCTATTGGCTGCCAATATTCGCACACTGCAGCTGCACTCCTAGATCATCTATCCATCTCATTCTTGCTATATTTTAATAGTGCTGTCATACGAAAATAGTGATGCTATTTTGTCTATCGAAAATTGATGTATTTTAGCTGTTTTTAGCTAAAGAAAATATATTTATACTATCATTATAAAATGAATTTTAGCTATTTTTAGCTGAAAAATATTTATACTATCATTTTTTAAGGCTTTTTGTTTAAACTGTACCTAGCGAAAATATATAGAAGAGAAGCAGAGACCGATAATCATCCTAGCGAAGAAATTTTAGAAGAGAAGCAGAGACCGATAATCATCCTAGAAGAGAAGTAGAGACCAATAATCATCCTAGCAAAGAAATTTCAGAAGAGAAGCAGAGACCGATAATCATCGTAGCAAATAAATTAAGAAAAGCAGAGGCCGATATATAACAATTTTTGCATTGACTGTACCTATCCAATTTATTCAAAAGAGGACAATTCAAATTTTATTTATATATATTACAAGTAATTTAGTTTTTAGCGGGAAAATAGCTAAAAAACGAGGGAAACTGTTCAGCACCTGATAAACATACGACTATTTGTCTCACTTGCTCTCACTGGCAGCACCAGATCACTAGTGTTGACTATTTTAGCCGTAGTTTTCTAATAAGAAATCTACTATAGAGGAATTTTTAACTAATAAACATGTATATAGAAAAATATAAATAAATAAATAAATAGTGTAGAAATTGTAGAATTGTAAATAAATGTAAAAGAAAAATATATTGCACCAATTTTCATTGCACATACTAATATTTGTTGTCATCCTTCTTTGGCGTTTTTCAGGCTATTTGCCAGCGGCAAAACATTTTTATTTAAATTTGGCAGTTATTTTAATTTTAATCACATGTGCAATATATATAATATTTTAGTGCAATATATATAATACTTTAGTGCAATATATATATAATAAGTCAGTGCAATATATATATATATATAGAAAAATTTATTTATTTATTATGTACACAACACTGTACACACTAGTATATAAGGAAAAAATAGTATATTATACACAATAGTATATAGGGAAAAAATAGTATATAATGTACACCAGCACAAATAGTATATAGGGAAAAAATAGTATATTATATATATAATATAATATACAATAGCACACACAATAATAAATTAACAAAAATAATTGATTTATTAACCTGGTCTCCTTTATGCGCAAGATAAATATTTAATGCTGCTGCTGCTCCTGGAGAAAAATGTCTTCCCTTTAATATAAAAAATTCTTCACTGCACACAAATTGTCCGTTATTCACTTTTTTAATTTGAAATTGCACACAAAATTCCGCTTGTATGTATGTATGTATGTATGCGTCTCAACTTGTCAAAAATCAAAGATCGACTGAGTGGCGACTCCAGCGCACGACGCTCGAGCAACGCGCGCAACATTTACCGTTAAAGCACAAAAGCATGAAAGCACAAAGCACACATGTGAGTGTGTGTGCAACTATTGCAAGCACAACTTTGCTCCTATTGGCTGCCAATATTCGCACACTGCAGCTGCACTCCTAGATCATCTATCCATCTCATTCTTGCTATATTTTAATAGTGCTGTCATACGAAAATAGTGATGCTATTTTGTCTATCGAAAATTGATGTATTTTAGCTGTTTTTAGCTAAAGAAAATATATTTATACTATCATTATAAAATGAATTTTAGCTATTTTTAGCTGAAAAATATTTATACTATCATTTTTTAAGGCTTTTTGTTTAAACTGTACCTAGCGAAAATATATAGAAGAGAAGCAGAGACCGATAATCATCCTAGCGAAGAAATTTTAGAAGAGAAGCAGAGACCGATAATCATCCTAGAAGAGAAGTAGAGACCAATAATCATCCTAGCAAAGAAATTTCAGAAGAGAAGCAGAGACCGATAATCATCGTAGCAAATAAATTAAGAAAAGCAGAGGCCGATATATAACAATTTTTGCATTGACTGTACCTATCCAATTTATTCAAAAGAGGACAATTCAAATTTTATTTATATATATTACAAGTAATTTAGTTTTTAGCGGGAAAATAGCTAAAAAACGAGGGAAACTGTTCAGCACCTGATAAACATACGACTATTTGTCTCACTTGCTCTCACTGGCAGCACCAGATCACTAGTGTTGACTATTTTAGCCGTAGTTTTCTAATAAGAAATCTACTATAGAGGAATTTTTAACTAATAAACATGTATATAGAAAAATATAAATAAATAAATAAATAGTGTAGAAATTGTAGAATTGTAAATAAATGTAAAAGAAAAATATATTGCACCAATTTTCATTGCACATACTAATATTTGTTGTCATCCTTCTTTGGCGTTTTTCAGGCTATTTGCCAGCGCCAAACATTTTTATTTAAATTTGGCAGTTATTTTAATTTTAATCACATGTGCAATATATATAATATTTTAGTGCAATATATATAATACTTTAGTGCAATATATATATAATAAGTCAGTGCAATATATATATATATATAGAAAAATTTATTTATTTATTATGTACACAACACTGTACACACTAGTATATAAGGAAAAAATAGTATATTATACACAATAGTATATAGGGAAAAAATAGTATATAATGTACACCAGCACAAATAGTATATAGGGAAAAAATAGTATATTATATATATAATATAATATACAATAGCACACACAATAATAAATTAACAAAAATAATTGATTTATTAACCTGGTCTCCTTTATGCGCAAGATAAATATTTAATGCTGCTGCTGCTCCTGGAGAAAAATGTCTTCCCTTTAATATAAAAAATTCTTCACTGCACACAAATTGTCCGTTATTCACTTTTTTAATTTGAAATTGCACACAAAATTCCGCTTGTATGTATGTATGTATGTATGCGTCTCAACTTGTCAAAAATCAAAGATCGACTGAGTGGCGACTCCAGCGCACGACGCTCGAGCAACGCGCGCAACATTTACCGTTAAAGCACAAAAGCATGAAAGCACAAAGCACACATGTGAGTGTGTGTGCAACTATTGCAAGCACAACTTTGCTCCTATTGGCTGCCAATATTCGCACACTGCAGCTGCACTCCTAGATCATCTATCCATCTCATTCTTGCTATATTTTAATAGTGCTGTCATACGAAAATAGTGATGCTATTTTGTCTATCGAAAATTGATGTATTTTAGCTGTTTTTAGCTAAAGAAAATATATTTATACTATCATTATAAAATGAATTTTAGCTATTTTTAGCTGAAAAATATTTATACTATCATTTTTTAAGGCTTTTTGTTTAAACTGTACCTAGCGAAAATATATAGAAGAGAAGCAGAGACCGATAATCATCCTAGCGAAGAAATTTTAGAAGAGAAGCAGAGACCGATAATCATCCTAGAAGAGAAGTAGAGACCAATAATCATCCTAGCAAAGAAATTTCAGAAGAGAAGCAGAGACCGATAATCATCGTAGCAAATAAATTAAGAAAAGCAGAGGCCGATATATAACAATTTTTGCATTGACTGTACCTATCCAATTTATTCAAAAGAGGACAATTCAAATTTTATTTATATATATTACAAGTAATTTAGTTTTTAGCGGGAAAATAGCTAAAAACGAGGGAAACTGTTCAGCACCTGATAAACATACGACTATTTGTCTCACTTGCTCTCACTGGCAGCACCAGATCACTAGTGTTGACTATTTTAGCCGTAGTTTTCTAATAAGAAATCTACTATAGAGGAATTTTTAACTAATAAACATGTATATAGAAAAATATAAATAAATAAATAAATAGTGTAGAAATTGTAGAATTGTAAATAAATGTAAAAGAAAAATATATTGCACCAATTTTCATTGCACATACTAACATTTGTTGTCATCCTTCTTTGGCGTTTTTCAGGCTATTTGCCAGCGGCAAACATTTTTATTTAAATTTGGCAGTTATTTTAATTTTAATCACATGTGCAATATATATAATATTTTAGTGCAATATATATAATACTTTAGTGCAATATATATAATAAGTCAGTGCAATATACATATATATATATAGAAAAATTTATTTATTTATTATGTACACAACACTGTACACACTAGTATATAAGGAAAAAATAGTATATTATACACAATAGTATATAGGGAAAAAAAATAGTATATAATGTACACCAGCACAAATAGTATATAGGAAAAAATAGTATATTATATATATAATATAATATACAATAGCACACACAATAATAAATTAACAAAAATAATTGATTTATTAACCTGGTCTCCTTTATGCGCAAGATAAATATTTAATGCTGCTGCTGCTCCTGGAGAAAAATGTCTTCCCTTTAATATAAAAATTTCTTCACTGCACACAAATTGTCCGTTATTCACTTTTTTAAATTGAAATTGCACACAAAATTCCGCTTGTATGTATGTATGTATGTATGCGTCTCAACTTGTCAAAAATCAAAGATCGACTGAGTGGCGACTCCAGCGCACGACGCTCGAGCAACGCGCGCAACATTTACCGTTAAAGCACAAAAGCATGAAAGCACAAAGCACACATGTGAGTGTGTGTGCAACTATTGCAAGCACAACTTTGCTCCTATTGGCTGCCAATATTCGCACACTGCAGCTGCACTCCTAGATCATCTATCCATCTCATTCTTGCTATATTTTAATAGTGCTGTCATACGAAAATAGTGATGCTATTTTGTCTATCGAAAATTGATGTATTTTAGCTGTTTTTAGCTAAAGAAAATATATTTATACTATCATTATAAAATGAATTTTAGCTATTTTTAGCTGAAAAATATTTATACTATCATTTTTTAAGGCTTTTTGTTTAAACTGTTCCTAGCGAAAATATATAGAAGAGAAGCAGAGACCGATAATCATCCTAGCGAAGAAATTTTTAGAAGAGAAGCAGAGACCGATAATCATCCTAGAAGAGAAGTAGAGACCAATAATCATCCTAGCAAAGAAATTTCAGAAGAGAAGCAGAGACCGATAATCATCGTAGCAAATAAATTAAGAAAAGCAGAGGCCGATATATAACAATTTTTGCATTGACTGTACCTATCCAATTTATTCAAAAGAGGACAATTCAAATTTTATTTATATATATTACAAGTAATTTAGTTTTTAGCGGGAAAATAGCTAAAAAACGAGGGAAACTGTTCAGCACCTGATAAACATACGACCATTTGTCTCACTTGCTCTCACTGGCAGCACCAGATCACTAGTGTTGACTATTTTAGCCGTAGTTTTCTAATAAGAAATCTACTATAGAGGAATTTTTAACTAATAAACATGTATATAGAAAAATATAAATAAATAAATAAATAGTGTAGAAATTGTAGAATTGTAAATAAATGTAAAAGAAAAATATATTGCACCAATTTTCATTGCACATACTAACATTTGTTGTCATCCTTCTTTGGCGTTTTTCAGGCTATTTGCCAGCGGCAAACATTTTTATTTAAATTTGGCAGTTATTTTAATTTTAATCACATGTGCAATATATATAATATTTTAGTGCAATATATATAATACTTTAGTGCAATATATATAATAAGTCAGTGCAATATACATATATATATATAGAAAAATTTATTTATTTATTATGTACACAACACTGTACACACTAGTATATAAGGAAAAAATAGTATATTATACACAATAGTATATAGGGAAAAAAAAATAGTATATAATGTACACCAGCACAAATAGTATATAGGGAAAAAATAGTATATTATATATATAATATAATATACAATAGCACACACAATAATAAATTAACAAAAATAATTGATTTATTAACCTGGTCTCCTTTATGCGCAAGATAAATATTTAATGCTGCTGCTGCTCCTGGAGAAAAATGTCTTCCCTTTAATATAAAAATTTCTTCACTGCACACAAATTGTCCGTTATTCACTTTTTTAAATTGAAATTGCACACAAAATTCCGCTTGTATGTATGTATGTATGTATGCGTCTCAACTTGTCAAAAATCAAAGATCGACTGAGTGGCGACTCCAGCGCACGACGCTCGAGCAACGCGCGCAACATTTACCGTTAAAGCACAAAAGCATGAAAGCACAAAGCACACATGTGAGTGTGTGTGCAACTATTGCAAGCACAACTTTGCTCCTATTGGCTGCCAATATTCGCACACTGCAGCTGCACTCCTAGATCATCTATCCATCTCATTCTTGCTATATTTTAATAGTGCTGTCATACGAAAATAGTGATGCTATTTTGTCTATCGAAAATTGATGTATTTTAGCTGTTTTTAGCTAAAGAAAATATATTTATACTATCATTATAAAATGAATTTTAGCTATTTTTAGCTGAAAAATATTTATACTATCATTTTTTAAGGCTTTTTGTTTAAACTGTTCCTAGCGAAAATATATAGAAGAGAAGCAGAGACCGATAATCATCCTAGCGAAGAAATTTTTAGAAGAGAAGCAGAGACCGATAATCATCCTAGAAGAGAAGTAGAGACCAATAATCATCCTAGCAAAGAAATTTCAGAAGAGAAGCAGAGACCGATAATCATCGTAGCAAATAAATTAAGAAAAGCAGAGGCCGATATATAACAATTTTTGCATTGACTGTACCTATCCAATTTATTCAAAAGAGGACAATTCAAATTTTATTTATATATATTACAAGTAATTTAGTTTTTAGCGGGAAAATAGCTAAAAAACGAGGGAAACTGTTCAGCACCTGATAAACATACGACTATTTGTCTCACTTGCTCTCACTGGCAGCACCAGATCACTAGTGTTGACTATTTTAGCCGTAGTTTTCTAATAAGAAATCTACTATAGAGGAATTTTTAACTAATAAACATGTATATAGAAAAATATAAATAAATAAATAAATAGTGTAGAAATTGTAGAATTGTAAATAAATGTAAAAGAAAAATATATTGCACCAATTTTCATTGCACATACTAATATTTGTTGTCATCCTTCTTTGGCGTTTTTCAGGCTATTTGCCAGCGGCAAACATTTTTATTTAAATTTGGCAGTTATTTTAATTTTAATCACATGTGCAATATATATAATATTTTAGTGCAATATATATAATACTTTAGTGCAATATATATATAATAAGTCAGTGCAATATATATATATATATAGAAAAATTTATTTATTTATTATGTACACAACACTGTACACACTAGTATATAAGGAAAAAATAGTATATTATACACAATAGTATATAGGGAAAAAATAGTATATAATGTACACCAGCACAAATAGTATATAGGGAAAAAATAGTATATTATATATATAATATAATATACAATAGCACACACAATAATAAATTAACAAAAATAATTGATTTATTAACCTGGTCTCCTTTATGCGCAAGATAAATATTTAATGCTGCTGCTGCTCCTGGAGAAAAATGTCTTCCCTTTAATATAAAAAATTCTTCACTGCACACAAATTGTCCGTTATTCACTTTTTTAATTTGAAATTGCACACAAAATTCCGCTTGTATGTATGTATGTATGTATGCGTCTCAACTTGTCAAAAATCAAAGATCGACTGAGTGGCGACTCCAGCGCACGACGCTCGAGCAACGCGCGCAACATTTACCGTTAAAGCACAAAAGCATGAAAGCACAAAGCACACATGTGAGTGTGTGTGCAACTATTGCAAGCACAACTTTGCTCCTATTGGCTGCCAATATTCGCACACTGCAGCTGCACTCCTAGATCATCTATCCATCTCATTCTTGCTATATTTTAATAGTGCTGTCATACGAAAATAGTGATGCTATTTTGTCTATCGAAAATTGATGTATTTTAGCTGTTTTTAGCTAAAGAAAATATATTTATACTATCATTATAAAATGAATTTTAGCTATTTTTAGCTGAAAAATATTTATACTATCATTTTTTAAGGCTTTTTGTTTAAACTGTACCTAGCGAAAATATATAGAAGAGAAGCAGAGACCGATAATCATCCTAGCGAAGAAATTTTAGAAGAGAAGCAGAGACCGATAATCATCCTAGAAGAGAAGTAGAGACCAATAATCATCCTAGCAAAGAAATTTCAGAAGAGAAGCAGAGACCGATAATCATCGTAGCAAATAAATTAAGAAAAGCAGAGGCCGATATATAACAATTTTTGCATTGACTGTACCTATCCAATTTATTCAAAAGAGGACAATTCAAATTTTATTTATATATATTACAAGTAATTTAGTTTTTAGCGGGAAAATAGCTAAAAAACGAGGGAAACTGTTCAGCACCTGATAAACATACGACTATTTGTCTCACTTGCTCTCACTGGCAGCACCAGATCACTAGTGTTGACTATTTTAGCCGTAGTTTTCTAATAAGAAATCTACTATAGAGGAATTTTTAACTAATAAACATGTATATAGAAAAATATAAATAAATAAATAAATAGTGTAGAAATTGTAGAATTGTAAATAAATGTAAAAGAAAAATATATTGCACCAATTTTCATTGCACATACTAATATTTGTTGTCATCCTTCTTTGGCGTTTTTCAGGCTATTTGCCAGCGGCAAACATTTTTATTTAAATTTGGCAGTTATTTTAATTTTAATCACATGTGCAATATATATAATATTTTAGTGCAATATATATAATACTTTAGTGCAATATATATATAATAAGTCAGTGCAATATATATATATATATAGAAAAATTTATTTATTTATTATGTACACAACACTGTACACACTAGTATATAAGGAAAAAATAGTATATTATACACAATAGTATATAGGGAAAAAATAGTATATAATGTACACCAGCACAAATAGTATATAGGGAAAAAATAGTATATTATATATATAATATAATATACAATAGCACACACAATAATAAATTAACAAAAATAATTGATTTATTAACCTGGTCTCCTTTATGCGCAAGATAAATATTTAATGCTGCTGCTGCTCCTGGAGAAAAATGTCTTCCCTTTAATATAAAAATTCTTCACTTCACACAAATTGTCCGTTATTCACTTTTTTAATTTGAAATTGCACACAAAATTCCGCTTGTATGTATGTATGTATGTATGCGTCTCAACTTGTCAAAAATCAAAGATCGACTGAGTGGCGACTCCAGCGCACGACGCTCGAGCAACGCGCGCAACATTTACCGTTAAAGCACAAAAGCATGAAAGCACAAAGCACACATGTGAGTGTGTGTGCAACTATTGCAAGCACAACTTTGCTCCTATTGGCTGCCAATATTCGCACACTGCAGCTGCACTCCTAGATCATCTATCCATCTCATTCTTGCTATATTTTAATAGTGCTGTCATACGAAAATAGTGATGCTATTTTGTCTATCGAAAATTGATGTATTTTAGCTGTTTTTAGCTAAAGAAAATATATTTATACTATCATTATAAAATGAATTTTAGCTATTTTTAGCTGAAAAATATTTATACTATCATTTTTTAAGGCTTTTTGTTTAAACTGTACCTAGCGAAAATATATAGAAGAGAAGCAGAGACCGATAATCATCCTAGCGAAGAAATTTTAGAAGAGAAGCAGAGACCGATAATCATCCTAGAAGAGAAGTAGAGACCAATAATCATCCTAGCAAAGAAATTTCAGAAGAGAAGCAGAGACCGATAATCATCGTAGCAAATAAATTAAGAAAAGCAGAGGCCGATATATAACAATTTTTGCATTGACTGTACCTATCCAATTTATTCAAAAGAGGACAATTCAAATTTTATTTATATATATTACAAGTAATTTAGTTTTTAGCGGGAAAATAGCTAAAAAACGAGGGAAACTGTTCAGCACCTGATAAACATACGACTATTTGTCTCACTTGCTCTCACTGGCAGCACCAGATCACTAGTGTTGACTATTTTAGCCGTAGTTTTCTAATAAGAAATCTACTATAGAGGAATTTTTAACTAATAAACATGTATATAGAAAAATATAAATAAATAAATAAATAGTGTAGAAATTGTAGAATTGTAAATAAATGTAAAAGAAAAATATATTGCACCAATTTTCATTGCACATACTAATATTTGTTGTCATCCTTCTTTGGCGTTTTTCAGGCTATTTGCCAGCGGCAAACATTTTTATTTAAATTTGGCAGTTATTTTAATTTTAATCACATGTGCAATATATATAATATTTTAGTGCAATATATATAATACTTTAGTGCAATATATATATAATAAGTCAGTGCAATATATATATATATATAGAAAAATTTATTTATTTATTATGTACACAACACTGTACACACTAGTATATAAGGAAAAAATAGTATATTATACACAATAGTATATAGGGAAAAAATAGTATATAATGTACACCAGCACAAATAGTATATAGGGAAAAAAAAAATAGTATATTATATATATAATATAATATACAATAGCACACACAATAATAAATTAACAAAAATAATTGATTTATTAACCTGGTCTCCTTTATGCGCAAGATAAATATTTAATGCTGCTGCTGCTCCTGGAGAAAAATGTCTTCCCTTTAATATAAAAATTCTTCACTTCACACAAATTGTCCGTTATTCACTTTTTTAATTTGAAATTGCACACAAAATTCCGCTTGTATGTATGTATGTATGTATGCGTCTCAACTTGTCAAAAATCAAAGATCGACTGAGTGGCGACTCCAGCGCACGACGCTCGAGCAACGCGCGCAACATTTACCGTTAAAGCACAAAAGCATGAAAGCACAAAGCACACATGTGAGTGTGTGTGCAACTATTGCAAGCACAACTTTGCTCCTATTGGCTGCCAATATTCGCACACTGCAGCTGCACTCCTAGATCATCTATCCATCTCATTCTTGCTATATTTTAATAGTGCTGTCATACGAAAATAGTGATGCTATTTTGTCTATCGAAAATTGATGTATTTTAGCTGTTTTTAGCTAAAGAAAATATATTTATACTATCATTATAAAATGAATTTTAGCTATTTTTAGCTGAAAAATATTTATACTATCATTTTTTAAGGCTTTTTGTTTAAACTGTACCTAGCGAAAATATATAGAAGAGAAGCAGAGACCGATAATCATCCTAGCGAAGAAATTTTAGAAGAGAAGCAGAGACCGATAATCATCCTAGAAGAGAAGTAGAGACCAATAATCATCCTAGCAAAGAAATTTCAGAAGAGAAGCAGAGACCGATAATCATCGTAGCAAATAAATTAAGAAAAGCAGAGGCCGATATATAACAATTTTTGCATTGACTGTACCTATCCAATTTATTCAAAAGAGGACAATTCAAATTTTATTTATATATATTACAAGTAATTTAGTTTTTAGCGGGAAAATAGCTAAAAAACGAGGGAAACTGTTCAGCACCTGATAAACATACGACTATTTGTCTCACTTGCTCTCACTGGCAGCACCAGATCACTAGTGTTGACTATTTTAGCCGTAGTTTTCTAATAAGAAATCTACTATAGAGGAATTTTTAACTAATAAACATGTATATAGAAAAATATAAATAAATAAATAAATAGTGTAGAAATTGTAGAATTGTAAATAAATGTAAAAGAAAAATATATTGCACCAATTTTCATTGCACATACTAATATTTGTTGTCATCCTTCTTTGGCGTTTTTCAGGCTATTTGCCAGCGGCAAACATTTTTATTTAAATTTGGCAGTTATTTTAATTTTAATCACATGTGCAATATATATAATATTTTAGTGCAATATATATAATACTTTAGTGCAATATATATATAATAAGTCAGTGCAATATATATATATATATAGAAAAATTTATTTATTTATTATGTACACAACACTGTACACACTAGTATATAAGGAAAAAATAGTATATTATACACAATAGTATATAGGGAAAAAATAGTATATAATGTACACCAGCACAAATAGTATATAGGGAAAAAAATAGTATATTATATATATAATATAATATACAATAGCACACACAATAATAAATTAACAAAAATAATTGATTTATTAACCTGGTCTCCTTTATGCGCAAGATAAATATTTAATGCTGCTGCTGCTCCTGGAGAAAAATGTCTTCCCTTTAATATAAAAATTCTTCACTTCACACAAATTGTCCGTTATTCACTTTTTTAATTTGAAATTGCACACAAAATTCCGCTTGTATGTATGTATGTATGTATGCGTCTCAACTTGTCAAAAATCAAAGATCGACTGAGTGGCGACTCCAGCGCACGACGCTCGAGCAACGCGCGCAACATTTACCGTTAAAGCACAAAAGCATGAAAGCACAAAGCACACATGTGAGTGTGTGTGCAACTATTGCAAGCACAACTTTGCTCCTATTGGCTGCCAATATTCGCACACTGCAGCTGCACTCCTAGATCATCTATCCATCTCATTCTTGCTATATTTTAATAGTGCTGTCATACGAAAATAGTGATGCTATTTTGTCTATCGAAAATTGATGTATTTTAGCTGTTTTTAGCTAAAGAAAATATATTTATACTATCATTATAAAATGAATTTTAGCTATTTTTAGCTGAAAAATATTTATACTATCATTTTTTAAGGCTTTTTGTTTAAACTGTACCTAGCGAAAATATATAGAAGAGAAGCAGAGACCGATAATCATCCTAGCGAAGAAATTTTAGAAGAGAAGCAGAGACCGATAATCATCCTAGAAGAGAAGTAGAGACCAATAATCATCCTAGCAAAGAAATTTCAGAAGAGAAGCAGAGACCGATAATCATCGTAGCAAATAAATTAAGAAAAGCAGAGGCCGATATATAACAATTTTTGCATTGACTGTACCTATCCAATTTATTCAAAAGAGGACAATTCAAATTTTATTTATATATATTACAAGTAATTTAGTTTTTAGCGGGAAAATAGCTAAAAAACGAGGGAAACTGTTCAGCACCTGATAAACATACGACTATTTGTCTCACTTGCTCTCACTGGCAGCACCAGATCACTAGTGTTGACTATTTTAGCCGTAGTTTTCTAATAAGAAATCTACTATAGAGGAATTTTTAACTAATAAACATGTATATAGAAAAATATAAATAAATAAATAAATAGTGTAGAAATTGTAGAATTGTAAATAAATGTAAAAGAAAAATATATTGCACCAATTTTCATTGCACATACTAATATTTGTTGTCATCCTTCTTTGGCGTTTTTCAGGCTATTTGCCAGCGGCAAACATTTTTATTTAAATTTGGCAGTTATTTTAATTTTAATCACATGTGCAATATATATAATATTTTAGTGCAATATATATAATACTTTAGTGCAATATATATATAATAAGTCAGTGCAATATATATATATATATAGAAAAATTTATTTATTTATTATGTACACAACACTGTACACACTAGTATATAAGGAAAAAATAGTATATTATACACAATAGTATATAGGGAAAAAATAGTATATAATGTACACCAGCACAAATAGTATATGGGGAAAAAAATAGTATATTATATATATAATATAATATACAATAGCACACACAATAATAAATTAACAAAAATAATTGATTTATTAACCTGGTCTCCTTTATGCGCAAGATAAATATTTAATGCTGCTGCTGCTCCTGGAGAAAAATGTCTTCCCTTTAATATAAAAATTCTTCACTTCACACAAATTGTCCGTTATTCACTTTTTTAATTTGAAATTGCACACAAAATTCCGCTTGTATGTATGTATGTATGTATGCGTCTCAACTTGTCAAAAATCAAAGATCGACTGAGTGGCGACTCCAGCGCACGACGCTCGAGCAACGCGCGCAACATTTACCGTTAAAGCATGAAAGCACAAAGCACACATGTGAGTGTGTGTGCAACTATTGCAAGCACAACTTTGCTCCTATTGGCTGCCAATATTCGCACACTGCAGCTGCACTCCTAGATCATCTATCCATCTCATTCTTGCTATATTTTAATAGTGCTGTCATACGAAAATAGTGATGCTATTTTGTCTATCGAAAATTGATGTATTTTAGCTGTTTTTAGCTAAAGAAAATATATTTATACTATCATTATAAAATGAATTTTAGCTATTTTTAGCTGAAAAATATTTATACTATCATTTTTTAAGGCTTTTTGTTTAAACTGTACCTAGCGAAAATATATAGAAGAGAAGCAGAGACCGATAATCATCCTAGCGAAGAAATTTTAGAAGAGAAGCAGAGACCGATAATCATCCTAGAAGAGAAGTAGAGACCAATAATCATCCTAGCAAAGAAATTTCAGAAGAGAAGCAGAGACCGATAATCATCGTAGCAAATAAATTAAGAAAAGCAGAGGCCGATATATAACAATTTTTGCATTGACTGTACCTATCCAATTTATTCAAAAGAGGACAATTCAAATTTTATTTATATATATTACAAGTAATTTAGTTTTTAGCGGGAAAATAGCTAAAAAACGAGGGAAACTGTTCAGCACCTGATAAACATACGACTATTTGTCTCACTTGCTCTCACTGGCAGCACCAGATCACTAGTGTTGACTATTTTAGCCGTAGTTTTCTAATAAGAAATCTACTATAGAGGAATTTTTAACTAATAAACATGTATATAGAAAAATATAAATAAATAAATAAATAGTGTAGAAATTGTAGAATTGTAAATAAATGTAAAAGAAAAATATATTGCACCAATTTTCATTGCACATACTAATATTTGTTGTCATCCTTCTTTGGCGTTTTTCAGGCTATTTGCCAGCGGCAAACATTTTTATTTAAATTTGGCAGTTATTTTAATTTTAATCACATGTGCAATATATATAATATTTTAGTGCAATATATATAATACTTTAGTGCAATATATATATAATAAGTCAGTGCAATATATATATATATATAGAAAAATTTATTTATTTATTATGTACACAACACTGTACACACTAGTATATAAGGAAAAAATAGTATATTATACACAATAGTATATAGGGAAAAAATAGTATATAATGTACACCAGCACAAATAGTATATAGGGAAAAAATAGTATATTATATATATAATATAATATACAATAGCACACACAATAATAAATTAACAAAAATAATTGATTTATTAACCTGGTCTCCTTTATGCGCAAGATAAATATTTAATGCTGCTGCTGCTCCTGGAGAAAAATGTCTTCCCTTTAATATAAAAAATTCTTCACTGCACACAAATTGTCCGTTATTCACTTTTTTAATTTGAAATTGCACACAAAATTCCGCTTGTATGTATGTATGTATGTATGCGTCTCAACTTGTCAAAAATCAAAGATCGACTGAGTGGCGACTCCAGCGCACGACGCTCGAGCAACGCGCGCAACATTTACCGTTAAAGCACAAAAGCATGAAAGCACAAAGCACACATGTGAGTGTGTGTGCAACTATTGCAAGCACAACTTTGCTCCTATTGGCTGCCAATATTCGCACACTGCAGCTGCACTCCTAGATCATCTATCCATCTCATTCTTGCTATATTTTAATAGTGCTGTCATACGAAAATAGTGATGCTATTTTGTCTATCGAAAATTGATGTATTTTAGCTGTTTTTAGCTAAAGAAAATATATTTATACTATCATTATAAAATGAATTTTAGCTATTTTTAGCTGAAAAATATTTATACTATCATTTTTTAAGGCTTTTTGTTTAAACTGTACCTAGCGAAAATATATAGAAGAGAAGCAGAGACCGATAATCATCCTAGCGAAGAAATTTTAGAAGAGAAGCAGAGACCGATAATCATCCTAGAAGAGAAGTAGAGACCAATAATCATCCTAGCAAAGAAATTTCAGAAGAGAAGCAGAGACCGATAATCATCGTAGCAAATAAATTAAGAAAAGCAGAGGCCGATATATAACAATTTTTGCATTGACTGTACCTATCCAATTTATTCAAAAGAGGACAATTCAAATTTTATTTATATATATTACAAGTAATTTAGTTTTTAGCGGGAAAATAGCTAAAAAACGAGGGAAACTGTTCAGCACCTGATAAACATACGACTATTTGTCTCACTTGCTCTCACTGGCAGCACCAGATCACTAGTGTTGACTATTTTAGCCGTAGTTTTCTAATAAGAAATCTACTATAGAGGAATTTTTAACTAATAAACATGTATATAGAAAAATATAAATAAATAAATAAATAGTGTAGAAATTGTAGAATTGTAAATAAATGTAAAAGAAAAATATATTGCACCAATTTTCATTGCACATACTAATATTTGTTGTCATCCTTCTTTGGCGTTTTTCAGGCTATTTGCCAGCGGCAAACATTTTTATTTAAATTTGGCAGTTATTTTAATTTTAATCACATGTGCAATATATATAATATTTTAGTGCAATATATATAATACTTTAGTGCAATATATATATAATAAGTCAGTGCAATATATATATATATATAGAAAAATTTATTTATTTATTATGTACACAACACTGTACACACTAGTATATAAGGAAAAAATAGTATATTATACACAATAGTATATAGGGAAAAAATAGTATATAATGTACACCAGCACAAATAGTATATAGGGAAAAAATAGTATATTATATATATAATATAATATACAATAGCACACACAATAATAAATTAACAAAAATAATTGATTTATTAACCTGGTCTCCTTTATGCGCAAGATAAATATTTAATGCTGCTGCTGCTCCTGGAGAAAAATGTCTTCCCTTTAATATAAAAAATTCTTCACTGCACACAAATTGTCCGTTATTCACTTTTTTAATTTGAAATTGCACACAAAATTCCGCTTGTATGTATGTATGTATGTATGCGTCTCAACTTGTCAAAAATCAAAGATCGACTGAGTGGCGACTCCAGCGCACGACGCTCGAGCAACGCGCGCAACATTTACCGTTAAAGCACAAAAGCATGAAAGCACAAAGCACACATGTGAGTGTGTGTGCAACTATTGCAAGCACAACTTTGCTCCTATTGGCTGCCAATATTCGCACACTGCAGCTGCACTCCTAGATCATCTATCCATCTCATTCTTGCTATATTTTAATAGTGCTGTCATACGAAAATAGTGATGCTATTTTGTCTATCGAAAATTGATGTATTTTAGCTGTTTTTAGCTAAAGAAAATATATTTATACTATCATTATAAAATGAATTTTAGCTATTTTTAGCTGAAAAATATTTATACTATCATTTTTTAAGGCTTTTTGTTTAAACTGTACCTAGCGAAAATATATAGAAGAGAAGCAGAGACCGATAATCATCCTAGCGAAGAAATTTTAGAAGAGAAGCAGAGACCGATAATCATCCTAGAAGAGAAGTAGAGACCAATAATCATCCTAGCAAAGAAATTTCAGAAGAGAAGCAGAGACCGATAATCATCGTAGCAAATAAATTAAGAAAAGCAGAGGCCGATATATAACAATTTTTGCATTGACTGTACCTATCCAATTTATTCAAAAGAGGACAATTCAAATTTTATTTATATATATTACAAGTAATTTAGTTTTTAGCGGGAAAATAGCTAAAAAACGAGGGAAACTGTTCAGCACCTGATAAACATACGACTATTTGTCTCACTTGCTCTCACTGGCAGCACCAGATCACTAGTGTTGACTATTTTAGCCGTAGTTTTCTAATAAGAAATCTACTATAGAGGAATTTTTAACTAATAAACATGTATATAGAAAAATATAAATAAATAAATAAATAGTGTAGAAATTGTAGAATTGTAAATAAATGTAAAAGAAAAATATATTGCACCAATTTTCATTGCACATACTAATATTTGTTGTCATCCTTCTTTGGCGTTTTTCAGGCTATTTGCCAGCGGCAAACATTTTTATTTAAATTTGGCAGTTATTTTAATTTTAATCACATGTGCAATATATATAATATTTTAGTGCAATATATATAATACTTTAGTGCAATATATATATAATAAGTCAGTGCAATATATATATATATATAGAAAAATTTATTTATTTATTATGTACACAACACTGTACACACTAGTATATAAGGAAAAAATAGTATATTATACACAATAGTATATAGGGAAAAAATAGTATATAATGTACACCAGCACAAATAGTATATAGGGAAAAAATAGTATATTATATATATAATATAATATACAATAGCACACACAATAATAAATTAACAAAAATAATTGATTTATTAACCTGGTCTCCTTTATGCGCAAGATAAATATTTAATGCTGCTGCTGCTCCTGGAGAAAAATGTCTTCCCTTTAATATAAAAAATTCTTCACTGCACACAAATTGTCCGTTATTCACTTTTTTAATTTGAAATTGCACACAAAATTCCGCTTGTATGTATGTATGTATGTATGCGTTTTTTTTTTTTTTTTAACAATATACGTTAACCTTTTGTTAAACGCATATAATACTGGCGGTATTTCAAACTATAGTTGCCAACTTTGGTAGTTTGAACATACATTCCCACAAGCGCCAATCGAGTGGACCACGTGGATAATGACATAACCTAAAATCTGTAAACAGATTTTATTGGCTTTGGGCTATTGTGATGGATATACTATGTATATATCCAGTGGATATATAATAGACGACGGTCTGATAAATTGGGTTGGCATTTGTTAGTTGTTAGTAGCTTGTTAGTTGTTAGTAAAATCAACACTGATAGTGTTGTGTTTTATTTATTTGGCGGGTCCTATGCTAGAGCATGTCACTAAGCGTACACAGTTGTATTTCGTTACTCTGTCTTTGGCTTAGCAACAATGCACTTATGCATAGGATCTTTGAGTGGCATTATAGTTTAATCTTTCGATTAAATTTCAGGTTTTATATTTGGATTGTGGTGGCTTGTTTTCCCATCGGTATGGGTTTGGAGGTATGCTAGAGCATGTCACTAGGTGCTCAAAGTGGTATTACTTTGGCTATTAGCAACAGTACTCCGATACTGAAGTGGCTGATCTATGCTAGAGCATGTCACTAAGCGTACACAGTTGTATTTCGTTACTTTTTTTTTTTTTTTTTTAACAATATACGTTAACCTTTTGTTAAACGCATATAATACTGGCGGTATTTCAAACTATAGTTGCCAACTTTGGTAGTTTGAACATACATTCCCACAAGCGCCAATCGAGTGGACCACGTGGATAATGACATAACCTAAAATCTGTAAACAGATTTTATTGGCTTTGGGCTATTGTGATGGATATACTATGTATATATCCAGTGGATATATAATAGACGACGGTCTCATAAATTGGGTTGGCATTTGTTAGTTGTTAGTAGCTTGTTAGTTGTTAGTAAGAACAACACTGATAGTGTTGTGTTTTTATTTATTTGGCGGGTCCTATACTAGAACATGTTACCAAGCGTACACAGTTGTATTTCGTTACTCTGTCTATGGCTTAGCAACAATGCACTTATGCATAGGGTCTTTGAGTGGTATTACAATTTAATCTTTCGATTAAATTGTAGGCTTTATATTTGGATTGTGGTGGCTTGTTTTTCCCATCGGTATGGGTTTGGAGGTATGCTAGAGCATGTCACTAGGTGCTCAAAGTGGTATTACTTTGGCTATTAGCAACAGTACTCCGATACTGAAGTGGCTGATCTATGCTAGAGCATGTCACTAAGCGTACACAGTTGTATTTCGTTACTCTGTCTATGGCTTAGCAACAATGCACTTATGCATAGGAAATTGGAGTGGCATTGGAGTTTTAATCTTGCCATTTAATTGACAGCTTAAAATTTGGATTATTGTTTGCATTTAAAGTGGTGGATTGTTTTACCCAGTGGTATGGGTTTATTCCAAAAAGATTGTGTATCTTCTTGTTTGGTGGCATTTGGATTGTTGATTGGAATCAAACTACTGAATTGTAATTTATTCCTTTGGTTTAGAGTTAGTGGTATCAGTTTAATAAGGGGTGGTTGTTTAGTTAAACTAAACTCCCTTTTATATTCATCATTACCACTAACATTTTTTGGAGTAGTTATTTGCATAACATTTTGGCTTCAGTTCCAGGTTAGGATTTGTAGTGGTAAATTGTTTTTAACCCAGTGGTATGGGTTTATTTCAAGAAGATTGTGTATCTTCTTGTTTGGTGGCATTAGTTGATTGGAATCAAACTACTGAATTGTAATTTATTCCTTAGGCTTAGAGTTAGTGGTATCAGTTTATTAAAGGGTGGTTGTTTAGTAAGTTAAACTAAACTCCCTTTTATTTTCATCATTACCACTAACATTTTTGGAGTAGTTATTTGCATAACATTTTGGCTTAATTTCCAGGTTAGGAATCGCAGTGGTAAATTGTTTTTAACCCAGTGGTATGGGTTTATTTAAAGAAGATTGAGTATCTTCTTATTTGGTGGTATTTTGGGTTGTTGTTTGGAATCAAACTGCTAAGTTGTAGTTCATTCCTTAGGCTTTGTGTTAGTGGTATCAGTTTATTAAAGGGTGGTTGTTTAGTAAGTTAAACTAAACTCCCTTTTATTTTCATCATTACCACTAACATTTTTGGAGTAGTTATTTGCATAACATTTTGGCTTAATTTCCAGGTTAGGAATCACAGTGGTAAATTGTTTTTAACCCAGTGGTATGGGTTTATTTAAAGAAGATTGAGTATCTTCTTATTTGGTGGTATTTTGGGTTGTTGTTTGGAATCAAACTGCTAAGTTGTAGTTCATTCCTTAGGCTTTGTGTTAGTGGTATCAGTTTATTAAAGGGTGGTTGTTTAGTAAGTTAAACTAAACTCCCTTTTATTTTCATCATTACCACTAACATTTTTGGAGTAGTTATTTGCATAACATTTTGGCTTAATTTCCAGGTTAGGAATCACAGTGGTAAATTGTTTTTAACCCAGTGGTATGGGTTTATTTAAAGAAGATTGAGTATCTTCTTATTTGGTGGTATTTTGGGTTGTTGTTTGGAATCAAACTGCTAAGTTGTAGTTCATTCCTTAGGCTTTGTGTTAGTGGTATCAGTTTATTAAAGGGTGGTTGTTTAGTAAATTAAACTAAACTCCCTTTTATTATCATCATTACCACTAACGTTTTGGAGTAGTTATTTAAATAACATTTTGGCTTTAAGATCCATATAGATTTTTGGAGTGGTTATTTACATAACTTTTTGGCTCAGGAATCCATTTTGGATGGATTATTGAGTAAAATGGTTTTGTACTGGTGGTTGTGAAATTGAGATTTCATTTGGCCTTAGTTGGGTTAGGGGTTGTGGGCAATTTAACTCTCCTATTTGTATTTGGAGAGTGGATATTTGGCGTTCAGTAGCTTGTAGATTTATCGTTAATGAACGAAGACTGCGATTTAATTCAGTCATATCTACAGCTGAGCTGGAAAAGCGGAGTGTGAACGTTCGTTCAGTGGTATCAGGATCATAAGGGAGTCTTTGCCTAACATCCGAGATATTTTGTATAAGCGTTTGCTTATTTATCTCAAGGTTGGCAAGTTGTTGTTGTAGACTCTCCAAAGTGATTGGCTTTGGAGGCTGTCGTATTGGCTTAATATACCTTTGTAGTGGTATAACGTACTTATTGACTTGTTGTGTGAGTCTGGGACGACTCCTGGCTAGCCTAAGTGGTACATAGGCGTTGGCTATGAGCTTTCTTGCTTCAATATTATGGTGTATGCTGAGCCGGTCAGCATGGTTATATGAGAATTTCTCATATGTATCGTCAAATGGTACTGACTTGGTGTCGTTGAAAACAACTTCATTGGTAGTGTGTAGTGGTGGGTTTACAATACTTCTTAGTGTAGAACTATGGAAGCTTGCAATTCTGGAGGTTTGCGTTTGGCTTGCTAATGCTCCCCATATTGGTAGGCTATATTGCCAGATGGGGGCTATTAGCTGTTTATACAGGATTACTTTGCAGCTTTGTGGCAATTTGCTATTTTTATTTAATAGCCATTCAAGCTGGGTTTTTCGTGACTTTAATTTAGTCATGAGGGCATTCATATGTTTGCACATATTTAGTTTCTTGTCCATATTTAGGCCTAGGTAAGTATGGAACGGCTTGGTTTCAATGGTATGTCCCATTAATTTGGGAGCTTCGGTGGCTAGGTTTATGTAGCTCTCATCCCTTAGGGAGAAGAGCACATGGCCCGTTTTATTTTTGTTTAGGTTAATGCACCATTTATTGGTCCATTCCGTTAGGGCAGTGAGGATGGTTTCAACATGGCTGAAAGCATCCTGGGCGATATCTGATGCCACCATTACTATGGTGTCATCAGCATAGGTGGCAAGTAAGGTAGTAGTACCCCTTGGAATTCTGACCAGAATGTCCTCAGGTATTGGCATATCGGAGGTATATAGTGTGTATAGCACAGGGCCCAGCACACTGCCTTGCGGCACTCCGGCTTCAATGGATTTAGGGGAAGATTTTGCCCCACCATGACATTCAACCATAAAAGTACGGTTTGATAGGTAACTGGCGATTACTCGATGGAGTGTTGGTGGCAAGAGTTGGTTGAGCTTAAAGAGCAAGCCCTGATGCCAAACTCTATCAAAGGCTTCTTGGATATCTAGGAATACAGCAGAACAGTACTTATTGTTCTCAAAGGCTTTGAGTACAAATTGTGTTGTTCTGGCTAGTTGCTGGTCTGTTGAATGTCTGTAACGAAATCCAAACTGGTGGTTTGGGATGGCTTTTTTGAAATCATTACACTCAAACAATCGTTTGAGAAGTAATGTCTCAAATAATTTGGATAGGCCTGATAAGAGGCTGATTGGTCTATAAGAGCCTAGTAGCTCAGTTGGCTTGCCTGGTTTATGTATCATTGTGACTGTAGCCATTTTCCATTGTTGTGGAAAGTGACCCAGTCTAAGCATATTATTGTATATGAGTATCAGATACAGAATGGCAGATATTGGAAGGGCTTTGATAACTCTGTTATCGATATTATCTAAGCCTGGGGCTTTGTTATTTTCCAGCTTTTGGATAAGGGATCTGAGCTCACTGACCGTGACAGGTAGGAAAGTGGGCGGTTCTACTGAATCGGATAAATAATTCGTCTCAATTTGGAGTCTTTGCTCCATGGTATTGAGGAATATGGGTTTAAATCTGGATTCGAGGTGTTTTGAAAAAGCTTCAGCTTTTTCCAATGTGGTTTTGCACCATCCGTTGTTAACGGATGGGTCATCGGAATAATTTTTAATTGGCAGATTTGGGAATGGCTGTTTCTTGATTTGGTTAGTGAATTTCCACAGCTTTTGCATGCTGTATCTATCACTTGGGTTTATTTGGCTTAATGTTCTGTTAAGCCTATTATGTTTTTGGGCTTTAAGAGCCTTCTTTAATTGGTTTGCTGTATACTTATGCAGTCTTTTGGCTTGAAAATCTCTTAATACAAGATGATTGTATTTCAGGCTGCGTTTAAGAATTAATAGGTTTCTTATACGCCTATTTGGTGTATAGCGATTGTTGAATCGACTATTAGGGGGTAGGTTTGGCATTTGGCTTTTTGCAAATAAAGCTGCTTGATGGATATTATTGGTGAGTATGTCGACAGTGTCCTCAACATCTTGACCAGAGGAGATGTCTGTATTTAACAGAATCTTTTGGTCAAGAAAATATTGGAACCTTTTAATGTCGGCATTTTCTGGCAGCAGAGGCCTTTTATGGGGCATGCTTTCTGGTTTATACAACAGCTGTATAAGTAGTGGAAGGTGGTCGGAACCTAGTTCCATTTGGGATTCAATGCGGAGCATATTATCAGGGATATTTTGGTATATTGCAAAGTCAATTGCAGATGGTCTTTTGCGCTGGTCATAAGGGAAGTGAGTGGGAGAACCGGTAGCCAAGACATTGTAGTTTTGCTCACGGAGGCAGGTCATAAGTTTATTCCCGCGACTACATGCTCGGGTGTTACCCCACCATCTGTGCTTGGCGTTCCAGTCTCCGGCTATTAGGAAACAGGGATGGAATAGGTTGATGACCAGTTTAAAGAACTCTGGCGTGACATTGTTAATTGGCGGACAGTATATTGCTATAATTTTTAGATTTGGCATGTCTCTTAATGAAAGAGAGATTGGCTGGCATTGAATGGCTGTTGTGGATATGGGTGGAAGAGCAATGTGATTTATACTTTGATTAATAATCACTGCTGCTCCACCTCGTCTGGTGTTAGCAGGATGGTTGGCGGCATACGTATAGTAGCCTTCAATGGTTAATGATGATTGATTATCTATGGTAAGATGTGTTTCAGCTATTAAAGCTACATCTATTTTATTCTGGAAAATAAAATGTTCCAGCTCCTGAATCTTTCCTAAGATTCCTGCGGCGTTCCAGGTTATGATCCTTAGGTCTGGGCTCTCGTTCAGGTTTGACATCTTACCTAGCTGTTTGTTAGTGTTGGATAGTGCATAAAATATTTGTTTTATTATGTTTTGGAGAAGGTCTTATAGTCTAGTACACTTTATCCGGCGGGCGTCAGTGATGAAGATATGTAGATGAGGAGTTCCTGAAAATCTCACCTTTTCATAATTTCTTATATATTATTAATTATTATAAACTTAGTATATATACAACACTAGGAGATGCTGAGACAGTATTGAGAGCAAGGAGACAATGGGACAGTATACACCTAATTTCCTAATGAGAGAGCAGGGGAGATTAAACTAACCATCAGTTTGTATAGGTAAAGTACAAGAGTCAAAAGTGGATTCTTAAGTAAGCGAGACCTTAATTTATAATTTTTTATTTTTATTTTTTGCTTTCAAGTGTAGAGAAGATGTGAGTGGAGTGCCATTTCCCAATAAGGGTATTTATGGGGGGAAAGCAGGGGGGATTTATTTTAACTATCTACGTATACAAGTGGGGTATGTTGAGAGAAAAGGGGGTTCCTAAGTAAACGACAGCCTATTGTTAGACAGGATAGTTGTTAGAGATGAGAGGTGGGAGGGAAGCCTTACATCATCTTCTTTCTGAAAGTCGCTTGCATAGTTCTTTAAATGCTGGCTTGTGCTTGGGGCACTGCGTTCTTTCAAAGTATCGACATCAAAGTCATGCTTGGTATGTGATAAGTATGCTGCATTTTTGCAGGACTATCACTTTTGGGTGGACATATGAGTCCGTGCTCTGACAGTCCAGTGTTGAGGGGTCCAGTGCCACATTACAAGGAATGTGCTTTAGAACAAGTCTAAAGATAAGCACCCGTTATATTCCCCTTTCTGTTCAGAGCATGTGAGTTGGTTTATTATCTATTAAGGTATGTATGATTTTGGCTTATTTTCTGGCAAGTATATAGGAGTGGTAACTGTCGTATTGCAATACCACTGCATATATATGGTATGGTTTGGTGTACCACTAATATATGTGGTTTGGCTTACTTTTCAACAGTTTTTTAAGAGTGGTAACTGATACACATACTATTCCACTAGGGTATGTGTGATTTGAACCAGTATCCACTAAAGTATGAATGTTTTTGCTTATTTTCTGGCAAGTATATAGGAGTGGAAATTGTCAAATTGCAATACCACTGCATATATATGATGTGGTTTGGTGTACCGCTAGGGTATATGTGGTTTAGTTTGCACTTTGGCAAGTGTATAAGAGTGGTAACTAGTATATATGACTTGGCATAATATATTATTAGAGTATATGTGTTTTGGATTACTATCTACTGGAGTGCAGATTCTTTGGCTTCATCTATATCAAGTAGCATATTATTGGGTATAAATGTCTATCTGCTTAATTGTTTAACTGTCTTGTTTGTCTATCTGTATATTTGTTTACCTATCTGCCTGCTTGTTTATCTATGTGTCTGTTTGTTTGTCCATTTGTCTGTCTGTTTACCTGTCTATCTGCTTATCTGATTGCCTGCCTATTTATTTGACTGTCTGTCCGTATGTCTGTCTGTTTCTTTTTGGCTATTCATCTGTTTGACTGTCTGGCCTGTTTGTCTGTATATCTGACTACCTAACTGCCTGTTTGTTTGTCTATCTGTTTGTTTGTTTATTTATTTAATAGTCTGTCTATCTTTTTAACTGTCTGTCTGTTTGCCTGTTTATCTACATATCTGTTTTTCTGTCTATATATTTAACTATCTTGTCTATTTGTTTGTATATCTGACTACCTTATGTTTGTTTGTTTATTTATCTGTTTGTCCGTTTCCCTGTCTTTCTGCCTGTTTATCTGTTTATTTGTTTAATTACCTGTCTATCTATTTATTTGTCTGTCTGTTTGTCTGTCTATCTACTCATATCTGTTTGTCTGTCTATCTATTTATTTATCTATTTAACTATCTTGTCTATTTATCTGTATATCTGACTACCTTATGTTTGTTTGTTTATTTATTTCTTTGTCCGTTTCTCTGTCTTTCTGCCTGTTTATCTGTTAGTCTGTCTATCTATCTATCCATCTATTTAACTATCTTGTCTGTTTATCTGAATATCTGACTACCTTATGTTTGTTTGTTTATCTATCTGTTTGTCCGTTTCCCTGTCTTTCTGCCTATTTATCTGTTTATTTGTTTAATTGCCTATCTATCTATTTATCTGTCTGTCTGTTTGTCTGTCTATCTACTCATATTTGTTTGTCTGTCTATCTATCTATTCATCTATTTAACTATCTTGTTTGTTTATCTGTATATTTGACTTCCTTCTATTTGTTTGTTTATCTATCTGTTTGTCCGTTTCCCTGTCTTTCTGCCTGTTTATTTGTTTGATTATCTGTTTATCTATTTATCTGTCTGTCTGTTTGTCTGTCTATCTACTCATATCTGATTCTCTGTCTATCTATCTATTTGTCTATTTAACCATCTTGTCTGTTTATCTGAATATCTGACTACCTTATGTTTGTTTGTTTATCTATTTGTTAGTCCGTTTCTCTGTCTTTCTGCCTGTTTATTTGTTTAATTACCTGTCTGTCTATTTATCTGTCTGTCTGTTTGTCTGTCTATCTACTCATATCTGTTTGTCTGTCTATCTATCTGTTTATCTATTTAACTATCTTGCTAATTATCTGTATATCTGACTACCTTATGTTTGTTTGTTTATCTATTTGTTTGTCCGTTTCTTTGTCTTTCTGCCTGTTTATCTGTTTATTTGTTTAATTGCCTGACTATCTATTTATCTGTCTGTCTGTTTGTCTGTCTATCTACTAATATCTGTTTGTCTGTCTATTTATCTATTTATTTATTTAACTATCTTGTCTGTTTATCTGTATATCTGACTTCCTTCTATTTGTTTGTTTATCTATCTGTTTGTCCGTTTCTCTGTCTTTCTGCCTGCTTATTTATTTATTTGCCTGTTTGTTTATTTGTTAGATTACCTGTCTGCCTGTTTACTTATCTATCTATACATATCTGCTTGTCAGTCTATCTATCTATTTATCCATTTAACTATCTTGTCTGTTTATCTATCTTCTGTTTGTTTGTTTATCTGTCTGTTTGTCCGTTTTTCTGTTTGTCTAACTGTTTATTTGTCTGTTTGTTTGTACCTAAGTCTGTCTGTCTGTTTGCTGGCATATGTGTTTGTCTGTCTGCTTCGTATGTTATTGAGATAGTATCAACTTGTATTGGAATGCATTTCTGCTAGGGTATATGAGGGTTGTTTTCATACCACTGGGGTATGTTAGGCATCTATATTTTAAATTATTATACCACAGGGGGATGAATAAAAAATTTACTTAGTGTGTTTAATTGTGTCCATCTTGTTTTGTTATTTAATAATAAAAGGGTAAGTATTTGTTTTAGATTTAATTTATTTGGATATAATTCAGTATTGTGATGATAACTTGTATCAATCAATTTGTAAAATTAAGAGATCATATACTTCATGAGATCAGTAGATTAGAAATTAACAATAATGGTTTGGAATTCAATTGGGCTCAGCCCATTTTTTTTTTTTTTTTTTTTTTTTTTTTTTTTTTTTTTTTTTTTTTTTTTTTTTTTTTTTTTTTTTTTTTTTTTTTTTTTTGGAATTTTAATTCCAAGAGATTTGGCTGCTTTTTTTCCTTTATTATTTTTATTTTCCGCAATATTACAAAACTCCTCAGCCTGCTTATAAAGGGGGCAACCTCTGTATGTTGCCACGTGATTCCCCCAGCAGTTGCTGCATCTTCCTGGCACGCTTCTTGCCTTTGGGCACTCCTTAGGATGGTGCCTTTCAGCACATTTGAAACAAATTTGCGCATTTATGCAAGTTTTGATAGTATGCCCAAACTTATTGCATTGTTTGCATTGCACAATACTTGCATTTTCAGCGCGCCGGAAGAGTTCCACTTGGGTGATATATGTGCCTATACGGCATTTCCCAATCAGATCCATGTTGTTTGCAGCCTTGCTTATATGGATTTTAAACGAATTAGTAGGTGTTCCATTTAATCCTGTTTTTATGTTGACTATCTCCAACGGCAAGTGTCCTAATTCGATAAGCCTGTGCGCAATCCAGGAGTTGGGGGTAGAAAAATGCAGGCCTTTTATTATCACGCAAATTGACTCATTGTCATTATGCTTTCGTTTAGGCTTAAGGCCACTTTCCGCTAAGTATTTTTGTATATCAATACCTGTATATTCATCATTGCATTTAAAGATGATGCCACCTGCGCTTGTGGCTATAGTCGTAAATTTTTTTCCCCCTATGCGGCTAATTACGTTATTTATAATTTTATTAGCGTCGCTAACAAGTGGGACTATTATGGATACAGGTATGTTATTTGTATCTTCTAGCATGGAGTCAGAGCTGGTTTCTGAATCATCATCAATAGATATTGTATTGGATGTGGACGGCTGTGAGGATAGGCTGGACTCCTCCTCGTTGGATCCAAACAGTCCTTCAATTATTTTTTTAAATTTTTTGTTTGGGTTATGTATATGTTTATTTGATTCAGTGTTGCATTTATTATTATTGTCCAGACCTAAGGTAGCATTATTTTTTGTTATGGGTGTTCCAGTGTTATAATTGTTTATTATTGCTTCTTTTCGTAAGGTATCCAGTCCTAAGGTAGCGTTGTTTTTTGTTATAGGTGTTCCGGTGTTGTATTTTTTAATTTCATTTTGTAGATCATTAATTATTTCATTTCCTGTGTCTTCTTTTATATTTTCCCTGGGTGGGCATATTTGTATGTCCGAGAGAATTTTGATGGGATTTTTACGTGTAACTTTGGTCGGCAAACCTGGATAGGACTTGCTTTTATAAATTGATTTGGGTGGGCAAATCTGAATGTTGGATGTGATTACTGCCTTGTCATTATTATTTTTTGAACTCATGGCTGGTATTTTAATATGGCTTCGTATAACGACAACCTGTCTAGAGAAAAAAGAAGAGAAAAGAAAATTTAATATTATTAAATCTCTTCTTCTTCCTCTCATTTAGTGGTGTCGAAATAACGGATATTGAATGGCTTGTTTAATTTTGGATATGTATACAACTTTTGGCTTAATGGGTGGGCTGGGTCTAATTTGTGGGTTCAACAGGCTTGATTTATTTATTTTATTTATTGTTGTTATTTATTTTATTTCATTTTATATAATTATTTATTTGCTTCTTTATTTATTATTATTCATTTATATATTATATTTTGTTTGTTGTTCGTTATATTATTTTATCATTTATTTTATTTATTTATATATTTTATTTATTTGTTTTATTTATTTGACTTACTTTGTTTATTTATTGTATTGTTTTGATATCATGACTATTTATTTATTTATTTATTAGATTGTTTTATTATTGTTATTTGTTTAATTTATTCAATATTTATTCTATTTGGTGGCTTATTTATAATTATGTATATATTTGTTATGTCTATCATTTATTTTATTGGCTTTATTTATTTATTTCAGTTTTATTCTATTTATTGTTTATTTAATTTATTCATTATTTACTTATTTTAATTGTTTTAATATTGATTTATTGTATTGATTATTTTGTATATTAGTTTATTTGTTTATTAACTTTATTATTTGTTTTATCATTTATTTTATTTATTTTGGTATATTTATTATTTATTTTCATTTATTTTAATATTTAATTATTTACTTGTCTATTTAATTAATATTTTATTTATTATTATTTTGTTTATTTATAATTTGCATTTTATTTTATTTATTCATTATTATATATTTGATATATCTCATATATTTATTTTATTATTTTATTATTATTTTAATTATTGTTATTATTAATTTATTTATTAGTTTTATTATTTATTATGTTTTATTTATTATTTATTTTGTTTACTATTTGTTTGTTAATTTTATTTATTTATTTATTAAGTTTATGTTTTATTTGTTATTTATTTAATATTATTATAAGTTTTATTTATTTATTCAGTTTTGTTGTATTTATTTATTTTATTCATTGTATTTATTTATTTTATTTTAATGATTTATTGTGTTATTTATTTATATATTATATTTATTTATATATTATTATTTATTTGATTTATTTTATTTATAATTTGCTTTATTTATTATTTGTTTTTATTTATTTGTTTATTATTTACTTAATTTATTTATTGCATTTACTTATTTTATTTCTTAGTGTTGTTATTTATTTTATTATCTATTATTGACTTATTTATTTTAACCTTTTATTTATTTTTTCCTTCTTTCAGATGATGTAAGTCAATGGCTCAATTATAAGTACTTAATTAGCCAAGATAGAGGGTAGACAAGGTGTGTAAGTATATTTCTAATCCTTATTGCCAGTAGTAGCTTTAAAACTCTAAACATATAATGCTAATTTGGTTTTTAGCGGGAAAATAGCTAAAAAACGAGGGAAACTGTTCAGCACCTGATAAACATACGACTATTTGTCTCACTTGCTCTCACTGGCAGCACCAGATCACTAGTGTTGACTATTTTAGCCGTAGTTTTCTAATAAGGAATCTACTATAGAGGAATTTTTTAACTAATAAACATGTATATAGAAAAATATAAATAAAAAATAAATAAATTAGAAATTGTAGAATTGTAAATAAATGTAAAAGAAAAATATATTGCACCAATTTTCATTGCACATACTAATATTTGTTGTCATCCTTCTTTGGCGTTTTTCAGGCTATTTGCCAGCGGCAAACATTTTTATTTAAATTTGGCAGTTATTTTAATTTTAATCACATGTGCAATATATATAATACTTTAGTGCAATATATATATAATAAGTCAGTGCAATATATATATATATATAGAAAAATTTATTTATTTATTATGTACACAACACTGTACACACTAGTATATAAGGAAAAAATAGTATATTATACACAATAGTATATAGGGAAAAAAAAATAGTATATAATGTACACCAGCACAAATAGTATATAGGGAAAAAATAGTATATTATATATATAATATAATATACAATAGCACACACAATAATAAATTAACAAAAATAATTGATTTATTAACCTGGTCTCCTTTATGCGCAAGATAAATATTTAATGCTGCTGCTGCTCCTGGAGAAAAATGTCTTCCCTTTAATATAAAAATTTCTTCACTGCACACAAATTGTCCGTTATTCACTTTTTTAATTTGAAATTGCACACAAAATTCCGCTTGTATGTATGTATGTATGTATGCGTCTCAACTTGTCAAAAATCAAAGATCGACTGAGTGGCGACTCCAGCGCACGACGCTCGAGCAACGCGCGCAACATTTACCGTTAAAGCACAAAAGCATGAAAGCACAAAGCACACATGTGAGTGTGTGTGCAACTATTGCAAGCACAACTTTGCTCCTATTGGCTGCCAATATTCGCACACTGCAGCTGCACTCCTAGATCATCTATCCATCTCATTCTTGCTATATTTTAATAGTGCTGTCATACGAAAATAGTGATGCTATTTTGTCTATCGAAAATTGATGTATTTTAGCTGTTTTTAGCTAAAGAAAATATATTTATACTATCATTATAAAATGAATTTTAGCTATTTTTAGCTGAAAAATATTTATACTATCATTTTTTAAGGCTTTTTGTTTAAACTGTACCTAGCGAAAATATATAGAAGAGAAGCAGAGACCGATAATCATCCTAGCGAAGAAATTTTAGAAGAGAAGCAGAGACCGATAATCATCCTAGAAGAGAAGTAGAGACCAATAATCATCCTAGCAAAGAAATTTCAGAAGAGAAGCAGAGACCGATAATCATCGTAGCAAATAAATTAAGAAAAGCAGAGGCCGATATATAACAATTTTTGCATTGACTGTACCTATCCAATTTATTCAAAAGAGGACAATTCAAATTTTATTTATATATATTACAAGTAATTTAGTTTTTAGCGGGAAAATAGCTAAAAAACGAGGGAAACTGTTCAGCACCTGATAAACATACGACTATTTGTCTCACTTGCTCTCACTGGCAGCACCAGATCACTAGTGTTGACTATTTTAGCCGTAGTTTTCTAATAAGAAATCTACTATAGAGGAATTTTTAACTAATAAACATGTATATAGAAAAATATAAATAAATAAATAAATAGTGTAGAAATTGTAGAATTGTAAATAAATGTAAAAGAAAAATATATTGCACCAATTTTCATTGCACATACTAATATTTGTTGTCATCCTTCTTTGGCGTTTTTCAGGCTATTTGCCAGCGCCAAACATTTTTATTTAAATTTGGCAGTTATTTTAATTTTAATCACATGTGCAATATATATAATATTTTAGTGCAATATATATAATACTTTAGTGCAATATATATATAATAAGTCAGTGCAATATATATATATATATAGAAAAATTTATTTATTTATTATGTACACAACACTGTACACACTAGTATATAAGGAAAAAATAGTATATTATACACAATAGTATATAGGGAAAAAATAGTATATAATGTACACCAGCACAAATAGTATATAGGGAAAAAATAGTATATTATATATATAATATAATATACAATAGCACACACAATAATAAATTAACAAAAATAATTGATTTATTAACCTGGTCTCCTTTATGCGCAAGATAAATATTTAATGCTGCTGCTGCTCCTGGAGAAAAATGTCTTCCCTTTAATATAAAAAATTCTTCACTGCACACAAATTGTCCGTTATTCACTTTTTTAATTTGAAATTGCACACAAAATTCCGCTTGTATGTATGTATGTATGTATGCGTCTCAACTTGTCAAAAATCAAAGATCGACTGAGTGGCGACTCCAGCGCACGACGCTCGAGCAACGCGCGCAACATTTACCGTTAAAGCACAAAAGCATGAAAGCACAAAGCACACATGTGAGTGTGTGTGCAACTATTGCAAGCACAACTTTGCTCCTATTGGCTGCCAATATTCGCACACTGCAGCTGCACTCCTAGATCATCTATCCATCTCATTCTTGCTATATTTTAATAGTGCTGTCATACGAAAATAGTGATGCTATTTTGTCTATCGAAAATTGATGTATTTTAGCTGTTTTTAGCTAAAGAAAATATATTTATACTATCATTATAAAATGAATTTTAGCTATTTTTAGCTGAAAAATATTTATACTATCATTTTTTAAGGCTTTTTGTTTAAACTGTACCTAGCGAAAATATATAGAAGAGAAGCAGAGACCGATAATCATCCTAGCGAAGAAATTTTAGAAGAGAAGCAGAGACCGATAATCATCCTAGAAGAGAAGTAGAGACCAATAATCATCCTAGCAAAGAAATTTCAGAAGAGAAGCAGAGACCGATAATCATCGTAGCAAATAAATTAAGAAAAGCAGAGGCCGATATATAACAATTTTTGCATTGACTGTACCTATCCAATTTATTCAAAAGAGGACAATTCAAATTTTATTTATATATATTACAAGTAATTTAGTTTTTAGCGGGAAAATAGCTAAAAAACGAGGGAAACTGTTCAGCACCTGATAAACATACGACTATTTGTCTCACTTGCTCTCACTGGCAGCACCAGATCACTAGTGTTGACTATTTTAGCCGTAGTTTTCTAATAAGAAATCTACTATAGAGGAATTTTTAACTAATAAACATGTATATAGAAAAATATAAATAAATAAATAAATAGTGTAGAAATTGTAGAATTGTAAATAAATGTAAAAGAAAAATATATTGCACCAATTTTCATTGCACATACTAATATTTGTTGTCATCCTTCTTTGGCGTTTTTCAGGCTATTTGCCAGCGGCAAACATTTTTATTTAAATTTGGCAGTTATTTTAATTTTAATCACATGTGCAATATATATAATATTTTAGTGCAATATATATAATTTTTTTTTTTTTTTTTAACAATATACGTTAACCTTTTGTTAAACGCATATAATACTGGCGGTATTTCAAACTATAGTTGCCAACTTTGGTAGTTTGAACATACATTCCCACAAGCGCCAATCGAGTGGACCACGTGGATAATGACATAACCTAAAATCTGTAAACAGATTTTATTGGCTTTGGGCTATTGTGATGGATATACTATGTATATATCCAGTGGATATATAATAGACGACGGTCTCATAAATTGGGTTGGCATTTGTTAGTTGTTAGTAGCTTGTTAGTTGTTAGTAAGAACAACACTGATAGTGTTGTGTTTTTATTTATTTGGCGGGTCCTATACTAGAACATGTTACCAAGCGTACACAGTTGTATTTCGTTACTCTGTCTATGGCTTAGCAACAATGCACTTATGCATAGGGTCTTTGAGTGGTATTACAATTTAATCTTTCGATTAAATTGTAGGCTTTATATTTGGATTGTGGTGGCTTGTTTTTCCCATCGGTATGGGTTTGGAGGTATGCTAGAGCATGTCACTAGGTGCTCAAAGTGGTATTACTTTGGCTATTAGCAACAGTACTCCGATACTGAAGTGGCTGATCTATGCTAGAGCATGTCACTAAGCGTACACAGTTGTATTTCGTTACTCTGTCTATGGCTTAGCAACAATGCACTTATGCATAGGGTCTTTGAGTGGTATTACAATTTAATCTTTCGATTAAATTGTAGGCTTTATATTTGGATTGTGGTGGCTTGTTTTTCCCATCGGTATGGGTTTGGAGGTATGCTAGAGCATGTCACTAGGTGCTCAAAGTGGTATTACTTTGGCTATTAGCAACAGTACTCCGATACTGAAGTGGCTGATCTATGCTAGAGCATGTCACTAAGCGTACACAGTTGTATTTCGTTACTCTGTCTATGGCTTAGCAACAATGCACTTATGCATAGGGTCTTTGAGTGGTATTACAATTTAATCTTTCGATTAAATTGTAGGCTTTATATTTGGATTGTGGTGGCTTGTTTTTCCCATCGGTATGGGTTTGGAGGTATGCTAGAGCATGTCACTAGGTGCTCAAAGTGGTATTACATTGGCTATTAGCAACAGTACTCCGATACTGAAGTGGCTGATCTATGCTAGAGCATGTCACTAAGCGTACACAGTTGTATTTCGTTACTCTGTCTATGGCTTAGCAACAATGCACTTATGCATAGGGTCTTTGAGTGGTATTACAATTTAATCTTTCGATTAAATTGTAGGCTTTATATTTGGATTGTGGTGGCTTGTTTTTCCCATCGGTATGGGTTTGGAGGTATGCTAGAGCATGTCACTAGGTGCTCAAAGTGGTATTACTTTGGCTATTAGCAACAGTACTCCGATACTGAAGTGGCTGATCTATGCTAGAGCATGTCACTAAGCGTACACAGTTGTATTTCGTTACTCTGTCTATGGCTTAGCAACAATGCACTTATGCATAGGAAATTGGAGTGGCATTGGAGTTTTAATCTTGCCATTTAATTGACAGCTTAAAATTTGGATTATTGTTTGCATTTAAAGTGGTGGATTGTTTTACCCAGTGGTATGGGTTTATTCCAAAAAGATTGTGTATCTTCTTGTTTGGTGGCATTTGGATTGTTGATTGGAATCAAACTACTGAATTGTAATTTATTCCTTTGGTTTAGAGTTAGTGGTATCAGTTTAATAAGGGGTGGTTGTTTAGTTAAACTAAACTCCCTTTTATATTCATCATTACCACTAACATTTTTTGGAGTAGTTATTTGCATAACATTTTGGCTTCAGTTCCAGGTTAGGATTTGTAGTGGTAAATTGTTTTTAACCCAGTGGTATGGGTTTATTTCAAGAAGATTGTGTATCTTCTTGTTTGGTGGCATTAGTTGATTGGAATCAAACTACTGAATTGTAATTTATTCCTTAGGCTTAGAGTTAGTGGTATCAGTTTATTAAAGGGTGGTTGTTTAGTAAGTTAAACTAAACTCCCTTTTATTTTCATCATTACCACTAACATTTTTGGAGTAGTTATTTGCATAACATTTTGGCTTAATTTCCAGGTTAGGAATCGCAGTGGTAAATTGTTTTTAACCCAGTGGTATGGGTTTATTTAAAGAAGATTGAGTATCTTCTTATTTGGTGGTATTTTGGGTTGTTGTTTGGAATCAAACTGCTAAGTTGTAGTTCATTCCTTAGGCTTTGTGTTAGTGGTATCAGTTTATTAAAGGGTGGTTGTTTAGTAAGTTAAACTAAACTCCCTTTTATTTTCATCATTACCACTAACATTTTTGGAGTAGTTATTTGCATAACATTTTGGCTTATTTTCCAGGTTAGGAATCGCAGTGGTAAATTGTTTTTAACCCAGTGGTATGGGTTTATTTAAAGAAGATTGAGTATCTTCTTATTTGGTGGTATTTTGGGTTGTTGTTTGGAATCAAACTGCTAAGTTGCAGTTCATTCCTTAGGCTTAGAGTTAGTGGTATCAGTTTATTAAAGGGTGGTTGTTTAGTAAGTTAAACTAAACTCCCTTTTATTTTCATCATTACCACTAACATTTTTGGAGTAGTTATTTGCATAACATTTTGGCTTAATTTCCAGGTTAGGAATCGCAGTGGTAAATTGTTTTTAACCCAGTGGTATGGGTTTATTTAAAGAAGATTGAGTATCTTCTTATTTGGTGGTATTTTGGGTTGTTGTTTGGAATCAAACTGCTAAGTTGTAGTTCATTCCTTAGGCTTTGTGTTAGTGGTATCAGTTTATTAAAGGGTGGTTGTTTAGTAAGTTAAACTAAACTCCCTTTTATTTTCATCATTACCACTAACATTTTTGGAGTAGTTATTTGCATAACATTTTGGCTTATTTTCCAGGTTAGGAATCGCAGTGGTAAATTGTTTTTAACCCAGTGGTATGGGTTTATTTAAAGAAGATTAAGTATCTTCTTATTTGGTGGTATTTTGGGTTGTTGTTTGGAATCAAACTGCTAAGTTGCAGTTCATTCCTTAGGCTTAGAGTTAGTGGTATCAGTTTATTAAAGGGTGGTTGTTTAGTAAGTTAAACTAAACTCCCTTTTATTTTCATCATTACCACTAACATTTTTGGAGTAGTTATTTGCATAACATTTTGGCTTAATTTCCAGGTTAGGAATCACAGTGGTAAATTGTTTTTAACCCAGTGGTATGGGTTTATTTAAAGAAGATTGAGTATCTTCTTATTTGGTGGTATTTTGGGTTGTTGTTTGGAATCAAACTGCTAAGTTGTAGTTCATTCCTTAGGCTTTGTGTTAGTGGTATCAGTTTATTAAAGGGTGGTTGTTTAGTAAATTAAACTAAACTCCCTTTTATTATCATCATTACCACTAACGTTTTGGAGTAGTTATTTAAATAACATTTTGGCTTTAAGATCCATATAGATTTTTGGAGTGGTTATTTACATAACTTTTTGGCTCAGGAATCCATTTTGGATGGATTATTGAGTAAAATGGTTTTGTACTGGTGGTTGTGAAATTGAGATTTCATTTGGCCTTAGTTGGGTTAGGGGTTGTGGGCAATTTAACTCTCCTATTTGTATTTGGAGAGTGGATATTTGGCGTTCAGTAGCTTGTAGATTTATCGTTAATGAACGAAGACTGCGATTTAATTCAGTCATATCTACAGCTGAGCTGGAAAAGCGGAGTGTGAACGTTCGTTCAGTGGTATCAGGATCATAAGGGAGTCTTTGCCTAACATCCGAGATATTTTGTATAAGCGTTTGCTTATTTATCTCAAGGTTGGCAAGTTGTTGTTGTAGACTCTCCAAAGTGATTGGCTTTGGAGGCTGTCGTATTGGCTTAATATACCTTTGTAGTGGTATAACGTACTTATTGACTTGTTGTGTGAGTCTGGGACGACTCCTGGCTAGCCTAAGTGGTACATAGGCGTTGGCTATGAGCTTTCTTGCTTCAATATTATGGTGTATGCTGAGCCGGTCAGCATGGTTATATGAGAATTTCTCATATGTATCGTCAAATGGTACTGACTTGGTGTCGTTGAAAACAACTTCATTGGTAGTGTGTAGTGGTGGGTTTACAATACTTCTTAGTGTAGAACTATGGAAGCTTGCAATTCTGGAGGTTTGCGTTTGGCTTGCTAATGCTCCCCATATTGGTAGGCTATATTGCCAGATGGGGGCTATTAGCTGTTTATACAGGATTACTTTGCAGCTTTGTGGCAATTTGCTATTTTTATTTAATAGCCATTCAAGCTGGGTTTTTCGTGACTTTAATTTAGTCATGAGGGCATTCATATGTTTGCACATATTTAGTTTCTTGTCCATATTTAGGCCTAGGTAAGTATGGAACGGCTTGGTTTCAATGGTATGTCCCATTAATTTGGGAGCTTCGGTGGCTAGGTTTATGTAGCTCTCATCCCTTAGGGAGAAGAGCACATGGCCCGTTTTATTTTTGTTTAGGTTAATGCACCATTTATTGGTCCATTCCGTTAGGGCAGTGAGGATGGTTTCAACATGGCTGAAAGCATCCTGGGCGATATCTGATGCCACCATTACTATGGTGTCATCAGCATAGGTGGCAAGTAAGGTAGTAGTACCCCTTGGAATTCTGACCAGAATGTCCTCAGGTATTGGCATATCGGAGGTATATAGTGTGTATAGCACAGGGCCCAGCACACTGCCTTGCGGCACTCCGGCTTCAATGGATTTAGGGGAAGATTTTGCCCCACCATGACATTCAACCATAAAAGTACGGTTTGATAGGTAACTGGCGATTACTCGATGGAGTGTTGGTGGCAAGAGTTGGTTGAGCTTAAAGAGCAAGCCCTGATGCCAAACTCTATCAAAGGCTTCTTGGATATCTAGGAATACAGCAGAACAGTACTTATTGTTCTCAAAGGCTTTGAGTACAAATTGTGTTGTTCTGGCTAGTTGCTGGTCTGTTGAATGTCTGTAACGAAATCCAAACTGGTGGTTTGGGATGGCTTTTTTGAAATCATTACACTCAAACAATCGTTTGAGAAGTAATGTCTCAAATAATTTGGATAGGCCTGATAAGAGGCTGATTGGTCTATAAGAGCCTAGTAGCTCAGTTGGCTTGCCTGGTTTATGTATCATTGTGACTGTAGCCATTTTCCATTGTTGTGGAAAGTGACCCAGTCTAAGCATATTATTGTATATGAGTATCAGATACAGAATGGCAGATATTGGAAGGGCTTTGATAACTCTGTTATCGATATTATCTAAGCCTGGGGCTTTGTTATTTTCCAGCTTTTGGATAAGGGATCTGAGCTCACTGACCGTGACAGGTAGGAAAGTGGGCGGTTCTACTGAATCGGATAAATAATTCGTCTCAATTTGGAGTCTTTGCTCCATGGTATTGAGGAATATGGGTTTAAATCTGGATTCGAGGTGTTTTGAAAAAGCTTCAGCTTTTTCCAATGTGGTTTTGCACCATCCGTTGTTAACGGATGGGTCATCGGAATAATTTTTAATTGGCAGATTTGGGAATGGCTGTTTCTTGATTTGGTTAGTGAATTTCCACAGCTTTTGCATGCTGTATCTATCACTTGGGTTTATTTGGCTTAATGTTCTGTTAAGCCTATTATGTTTTTGGGCTTTAAGAGCCTTCTTTAATTGGTTTGCTGTATACTTATGCAGTCTTTTGGCTTGAAAATCTCTTAATACAAGATGATTGTATTTCAGGCTGCGTTTAAGAATTAATAGGTTTCTTATACGCCTATTTGGTGTATAGCGATTGTTGAATCGACTATTAGGGGGTAGGTTTGGCATTTGGCTTTTTGCAAATAAAGCTGCTTGATGGATATTATTGGTGAGTATGTCGACAGTGTCCTCAACATCTTGACCAGAGGAGATGTCTGTATTTAACAGAATCTTTTGGTCAAGAAAATATTGGAACCTTTTAATGTCGGCATTTTCTGGCAGCAGAGGCCTTTTATGGGGCATGCTTTCTGGTTTATACAACAGCTGTATAAGTAGTGGAAGGTGGTCGGAACCTAGTTCCATTTGGGATTCAATGCGGAGCATATTATCAGGGATATTTTGGTATATTGCAAAGTCAATTGCAGATGGTCTTTTGCGCTGGTCATAAGGGAAGTGAGTGGGAGAACCGGTAGCCAAGACATTGTAGTTTTGCTCACGGAGGCAGGTCATAAGTTTATTCCCGCGACTACATGCTCGGGTGTTACCCCACCATCTGTGCTTGGCGTTCCAGTCTCCGGCTATTAGGAAACAGGGATGGAATAGGTTGATGACCAGTTTAAAGAACTCTGGCGTGACATTGTTAATTGGCGGACAGTATATTGCTATAATTTTTAGATTTGGCATGTCTCTTAATGAAAGAGAGATTGGCTGGCATTGAATGGCTGTTGTGGATATGGGTGGAAGAGCAATGTGATTTATACTTTGATTAATAATCACTGCTGCTCCACCTCGTCTGGTGTTAGCAGGATGGTTGGCGGCATACGTATAGTAGCCTTCAATGGTTAATGATGATTGATTATCTATGGTAAGATGTGTTTCAGCTATTAAAGCTACATCTATTTTATTCTGGAAAATAAAATGTTCCAGCTCCTGAATCTTTCCTAAGATTCCTGCGGCGTTCCAGGTTATGATCCTTAGGTCTGGGCTCTCGTTCAGGTTTGACATCTTACCTAGCTGTTTGTTAGTGTTGGATAGTGCATAAAATATTTGTTTTATTATGTTTTGGAGAAGGTCTTATAGTCTAGTACACTTTATCCGGCGGGCGTCAGTGATGAAGATATGTAGATGAGGAGTTCCTGAAAATCTCACCTTTTCATAATTTCTTATATATTATTAATTATTATAAACTTAGTATATATACAACACTAGGAGATGCTGAGACAGTATTGAGAGCAAGGAGACAATGGGACAGTATACACCTAATTTCCTAATGAGAGAGCAGGGGAGATTAAACTAACCATCAGTTTGTATAGGTAAAGTACAAGAGTCAAAAGTGGATTCTTAAGTAAGCGAGACCTTAATTTATAATTTTTTATTTTTATTTTTTGCTTTCAAGTGTAGAGAAGATGTGAGTGGAGTGCCATTTCCCAATAAGGGTATTTATGGGGGAAAGCAGGGGGGATTTATTTTAACTATCTACGTATACAAGTGGGGTATGTTGAGAGAAAAGGGGGTTCCTAAGTAAACGACAGCCTATTGTTAGACAGGATAGTTGTTAGAGATGAGAGGTGGGAGGGAAGCCTTACATCATCTTCTTTCTGAAAGTCGCTTGCATAGTTCTTTAAATGCTGGCTTGTGCTTGGGGCACTGCGTTCTTTCAAAGTATCGACATCAAAGTCATGCTTGGTATGTGATAAGTATGCTGCATTTTTGCAGGACTATCACTTTTGGGTGGACATATGAGTCCGTGCTCTGACAGTCCAGTGTTGAGGGGTCCAGTGCCACATTACAAGGAATGTGCTTTAGAACAAGTCTAAAGATAAGCACCCGTTATATTCCCCTTTCTGTTCAGAGCATGTGAGTTGGTTTATTATCTATTAAGGTATGTATGATTTTGGCTTATTTTCTGGCAAGTATATAGGAGTGGTAACTGTCGTATTGCAATACCACTGCATATATATGGTATGGTTTGGTGTACCACTAATATATGTGGTTTGGCTTACTTTTCAACAGTTTTTTAAGAGTGGTAACTGATACACATACTATTCCACTAGGGTATGTGTGATTTGAACCAGTATCCACTAAAGTATGAATGTTTTTGCTTATTTTCTGGCAAGTATATAGGAGTGGAAATTGTCAAATTGCAATACCACTGCATATATATGATGTGGTTTGGTGTACCGCTAGGGTATATGTGGTTTAGTTTGCACTTTGGCAAGTGTATAAGAGTGGTAACTAGTATATATGACTTGGCATAATATATTATTAGAGTATATGTGTTTTGGATTACTATCTACTGGAGTGCAGATTCTTTGGCTTCATCTATATCAAGTAGCATATTATTGGGTATAAATGTCTATCTGCTTAATTGTTTAACTGTCTTGTTTGTCTATCTGTATATTTGTTTACCTATCTGCCTGCTTGTTTATCTATGTGTCTGTTTGTTTGTCCATTTGTCTGTCTGTTTACCTGTCTATCTGCTTATCTGATTGCCTGCCTATTTATTTGACTGTCTGTCCGTATGTCTGTCTGTTTCTTTTTGGCTATTCATCTGTTTGACTGTCTGGCCTGTTTGTCTGTATATCTGACTACCTAACTGCCTGTTTGTTTGTCTATCTGTTTGTTTGTTTATTTATTTAATAGTCTGTCTATCTTTTTAACTGTCTGTCTGTTTGCCTGTTTATCTACATATCTGTTTTTCTGTCTATATATTTAACTATCTTGTCTATTTGTTTGTATATCTGACTACCTTATGTTTGTTTGTTTATTTATCTGTTTGTCCGTTTCCCTGTCTTTCTGCCTGTTTATCTGTTTATTTGTTTAATTACCTGTCTATCTATTTATTTGTCTGTCTGTTTGTCTGTCTATCTACTCATATCTGTTTGTCTGTCTATCTATTTATTTATCTATTTAACTATCTTGTCTATTTATCTGTATATCTGACTACCTTATGTTTGTTTGTTTATTTATTTCTTTGTCCGTTTCTCTGTCTTTCTGCCTGTTTATCTGTTAGTCTGTCTATCTATCTATCCATCTATTTAACTATCTTGTCTGTTTATCTGAATATCTGACTACCTTATGTTTGTTTGTTTATCTATCTGTTTGTCCGTTTCCCTGTCTTTCTGCCTATTTATCTGTTTATTTGTTTAATTGCCTATCTATCTATTTATCTGTCTGTCTGTTTGTCTGTCTATCTACTCATATTTGTTTGTCTGTCTATCTATCTATTCATCTATTTAACTATCTTGTTTGTTTATCTGTATATTTGACTTCCTTCTATTTGTTTGTTTATCTATCTGTTTGTCCGTTTCCCTGTCTTTCTGCCTGTTTATTTGTTTGATTATCTGTCTATCTATTTATCTGTCTGTCTGTTTGTCTGTCTATCTACTCATATCTGTTTGTCTGACTATCTATTTATTTATCTATTTAACTATCTTGTCTATTTATCTGTATATCTGACTACCTTATGTTTGTTTGTTTATTTATTTCTTTGTCCGTTTCTCTGTCTTTCTGCCTGTTTATCTGTTAGTCTGTCTATCTATCTATCCATCTATTTAACTATCTTGTCTGTTTATCTGTATATCTGACTACCTTATGTTTGTTTGTTTATCTATCTGTTTATCCGTTTCCCTGTCTTTCTGCCTGTTTATCTGTTTATTTGTTTGATTATTTGTCTATCTATTTATCTGTCTGTCTGTTTGTCTGTCTATCTACTAATATCTGTTTGTCTGTCTATCTATCTATTTATTTATTTAACTATCTTGTCTATTTATCTGTATATCTGACTACCTTATGTTTGTTTGTTTATATATTTGTTTGTCCGTTTCTCTGTCTTTCTGCCTGTTTATCTGTTTGTCTGTTTATCTATCTATTCATCTATTTAACTATGTTGTCTGTTTATCTGTATATCTGACTACCTTATGTTTGTTTGTTTATTTTTCTGTTTGTCCGTTTCCCAGTCTTTCTGCCTGTTTATCTGTTTATTTGTTTAATTGCCTATCTATCTATTTATCTGTCTGTCTGTTTGTCTGTCTATCTACTCATGTTTGTTTGTCTGTCTATCTATCTATTTAACTATTTAACCATCTTGTCTGTTTATCTGTATATTTGACTTCCTTCTATTTGTTTGTTTATCTATCTGTTTGTCCGTTTCCCTGTCTTTCTGCCTGTTTATTTGTTTGATTATCTGTCTATCTATTTATCTGTCTGTCTGTTTGTCTGTCTATCTACTCATATCTGTTTGTCTGTCTATCTATTTATTTATCTATTTAACTATCTTGTCTATTTATCTGTAAATCTGACTACCTTATGTTTGTTTGTTTATTTATTTCTTTGTCCGTTTCTCTGTCTTTCTGCCTGTTTATCTGTTAGTCTGTCTATCTATCTATCCATCTATTTAACTATCTTGTCTGTTTATCTGTATATCTGACTACCTTATGTTTGTTTGTTTATCTATCTGTTTGTCCGTTTCCCTGTCTTTCTGCCTGTTTATCTGTTTATTTGTTTAATTACCTGTCTATCTATTTATCTGTCTGTCTGTTTGTCTGTCTATCTACTCATATCTGTTTGTCTGTCTATCTATCTATTTAGCTATCTTGTCTGTTTATCTGTATATCTGACTACCTTATGTTTGTTTGTTTATCTATTTGTTTATCCGTTTCCCTGTCTTTCTGCCTGTTTATCTGCTTATTTGTTTGATTATTTGTCTGTCTATTTATCTGTCTGTCTGTTTGTCTGTCTATCTACTCATATCTGTTTGTCTGTCTATCTATCTATTTATCTATTTAACTATCTTGTCTGTTTATCTGTGTTTCTGACTACCTTATGTTTGTTTGTTTATCTATTTGTTAGTCCGTTTCTCTGTCTTTCTGACTGTTTATCTGTTTATTTGTTTAATTCTTTAATTGTCTGTCTATCTTTTTAACTGTCTGTCCGTTTGTCTGTCTGTTTGCCTGTCTATCTGCATATCTGTTTTTCTGTCTATCTATTTAACTATCTTGTCTGTTTATCTGTATATCTGACTATCTTAAGTTTGTTTGTTTATCTATTTGTTTGTCCGTTTGTCTGTCTGTTTGCCTGTCTATCTACATATCTGTTTTTCTGTCTATCTATTTAACTATCTTGTCTATTTATCTGTATATCTGACTACCTTATGTTTGTTTGTTTATATATTTGTTTGTTCGTTTCTCTATCTTTCTGTCTATTTATCTGTTTGTCTGTCTATCTATCTATTTATCTATTTAACTATCTTGTCTGATAATCTGTATATCTGACTACCTTATGTTTGTTTGTTTATCTATCTGTTTATCCATTTCCCTGTCTTTCTGCCTGTTTATCTGTTTATTTGTTTGATTATTTGCCTATCTATTTATCTGTCTGTCTGTTTGTCTGTCTATCTACTCATATCTGTTTGTTTGTCTATCCATCTATTTATTTATTTAACTATCTTGTCTATTTATCTGTATATCTGACTACCTTATGTTTGTTTATCTGTCTGTTTGTCCGTTGCCTTGTCTTTCTGCCTGTTTATCTGTTTGTCTGTCTATCTATCTATTCATCTATTTAACTATCTTGTCTGTTTATCTGAATATCTGACTACCTTATGTTTGTTTGTTTATCTATTTGTTTGTCTGTTTCTCTGTCTTTCTGCCTGTTTATCTGTGTATTTGTTTAATTATCTGTCTATCTATTTATCTGTCTGTCTGTTTGTCTATCTATCTTTTCATATCTGTTTATCTGTCTATCTATCTATTCATCTATTTAACTATTTTGTCTGTTTATCTGTATATCTGACTACCTTATGTTTGTTTGTTTATTTATTTGTTTGTCCGTTTCTCTGTCTTTCTGCCTGTTTATCTATTTATTTGTTTAATTATCTGTCTAACTATTTATCTGTCTGTCTGTTTGTCTGTCTATCTACTCATATCTGTTTGTCTGTCTATCTATCTATTTATCTATTTAACTATCTTGTCTGTTTATCTGAATATCTGACTACCTTATGTTTGTTTGTTTATCTATTTGTTTGTCTGTTTCTCTGTCTTTCTGCCTGTTTATCTGTTTATTTGTTTAATTATCTATCTAACTATTTGTCTGTCTGTCTGTTTGTCTGTCTATCTACTCATATTTGTTTGTCTGTCTATCTATCTATTTATCTATTTAACTATCTTGTCTGTTTATCTGTATATTTGACTTCCTTCTATTTGTTTGTTTATCTATCTGTTTGTCCGTTTCCCTGTCTTTCTGCCTGTTTATTTGTTTGATTATCTGTTTATCTATTTATCTGTCTGTCTGTTTGTCTGTCTATCTACTCATATCTGATTCTCTGTCTATCTATCTATTTGTCTATTTAACCATCTTGTCTGTTTATCTGAATATCTGACTACCTTATGTTTGTTTGTTTATCTATTTGTTAGTCCGTTTCTCTGTCTTTCTGCCTGTTTATTTGTTTAATTACCTGTCTGTCTATTTATCTGTCTGTCTGTTTGTCTGTCTATCTACTCATATCTGTTTGTCTGTCTATCTATCTGTTTATCTATTTAACTATCTTGCTAATTATCTGTATATCTGACTACCTTATGTTTGTTTGTTTATCTATTTGTTTGTCCGTTTCTTTGTCTTTCTGCCTGTTTATCTGTTTATTTGTTTAATTGCCTGACTATCTATTTATCTGTCTGTCTGTTTGTCTGTCTATCTACTAATATCTGTTTGTCTGTCTATTTATCTATTTATTTATTTAACTATCTTGTCTGTTTATCTGTATATCTGACTTCCTTCTATTTGTTTGTTTATCTATCTGTTTGTCCGTTTCTCTGTCTTTCTGCCTGCTTATTTATTTATTTGCCTGTTTGTTTATTTGTTAGATTACCTGTCTGCCTGTTTACTTATCTATCTATACATATCTGCTTGTCAGTCTATCTATCTATTTATCCATTTAACTATCTTGTCTGTTTATCTATCTTCTGTTTGTTTGTTTATCTGTCTGTTTGTCCGTTTTTCTGTTTGTCTAACTGTTTATTTGTCTGTTTGTTTGTACCTAAGTCTGTCTGTCTGTTTGCTGGCATATGTGTTTGTCTGTCTGCTTCGTATGTTATTGAGATAGTATCAACTTGTATTGGAATGCATTTCTGCTAGGGTATATGAGGGTTGTTTTCATACCACTGGGGTATGTTAGGCATCTATATTTTAAATTATTATACCACAGGGGGATGAATAAAAAAATTTACTTAGTGTGTTTAATTGTGTCCATCTTGTTTTGTTATTTAATAATAAAAGGGTAAGTATTTGTTTTAGATTTAATTTATTTGGATATAATTCAGTATTGTGATGATAACTTGTATCAATCAATTTGTAAAATTAAGAGATCATATACTTCATGAGATCAGTAGATTAGAAATTAACAATAATGGTTTGGAATTCAATTGGGCTCAGCCCATTTTTTTTTTTTTTTTTTTTTTTTTGATTTTATTTATTATTTTTATTTTTTATTATTTTTTTTTTGTATTTTTTATTTTTTTGGAATTTTAATTCCAAGAGATTTGGCTGCTTTTTTTCCTTTATTATTTTTATTTTCCGCAATATTACAAAACTCCTCAGCCTGCTTATAAAGGGGGCAACCTCTGTATGTTGCCACGTGATTCCCCCAGCAGTTGCTGCATCTTCCTGGCACGCTTCTTGCCTTTGGGCACTCCTTAGGATGGTGCCTTTCAGCACATTTGAAACAAATTTGCGCATTTATGCAAGTTTTGATAGTATGCCCAAACTTATTGCATTGTTTGCATTGCACAATACTTGCATTTTCAGCGCGCCGGAAGAGTTCCACTTGGGTGATATATGTGCCTATACGGCATTTCCCAATCAGATCCATGTTGTTTGCAGCCTTGCTTATATGGATTTTAAACGAATTAGTAGGTGTTCCATTTAATCCTGTTTTTATGTTGACTATCTCCAACGGCAAGTGTCCTAATTCGATAAGCCTGTGCGCAATCCAGGAGTTGGGGGTAGAAAAATGCAGGCCTTTTATTATCACGCAAATTGACTCATTGTCATTATGCTTTCGTTTAGGCTTAAGGCCACTTTCCGCTAAGTATTTTTGTATATCAATACCTGTATATTCATCATTGCATTTAAAGATGATGCCACCTGCGCTTGTGGCTATAGTCGTAAATTTTTTTCCCCTATGCGGCTAATTACGTTATTTATAATTTTATTAGCGTCGCTAACAAGTGGGACTATTATGGATACAGGTATGTTATTTGTATCTTCTAGCATGGAGTCAGAGCTGGTTTCTGAATCATCATCAATAGATATTGTATTGGATGTGGACGGCTGTGAGGATAGGCTGGACTCCTCCTCGTTGGATCCAAACAGTCCTTCAATTATTTTTTTAAATTTTTTGTTTGGGTTATGTATATGTTTATTTGATTCAGTGTTGCATTTATTATTATTGTCCAGACCTAAGGTAGCATTATTTTTTGTTATGGGTGTTCCAGTGTTATAATTGTTTATTATTGCTTCTTTTCGTAAGGTATCCAGTCCTAAGGTAGCGTTGTTTTTTGTTATAGGTGTTCCGGTGTTGTATTTTTTAATTTCATTTTGTAGATCATTAATTATTTCATTTCCTGTGTCTTCTTTTATATTTTCCCTGGGTGGGCATATTTGTATGTCCGAGAGAATTTTGATGGGATTTTTACGTGTAACTTTGGTCGGCAAACCTGGATAGGACTTGCTTTTATAAATTGATTTGGGTGGGCAAATCTGAATGTTGGATGTGATTACTGCCTTGTCATTATTATTTTTTGAACTCATGGCTGGTATTTTAATATGGCTTCGTATAACGACAACCTGTCTAGAGAAAAAAGAAGAGAAAAGAAAATTTAATATTATTAAATCTCTTCTTCTTCCTCTCATTTAGTGGTGTCGAAATAACGGATATTGAATGGCTTGTTTAATTTTGGATATGTATACAACTTTTGGCTTAATGGGTGGGCTGGGTCTAATTTGTGGGTTCAACAGGCTTGATTTATTTATTTTATTTATTGTTGTTATTTATTTTATTTCATTTTATATAATTATTTATTTGCTTCTTTATTTATTATTATTCATTTATATATTATATTTTGTTTGTTGTTCGTTATATTATTTTATCATTTATTTTATTTATTTATATATTTTATTTATTTGTTTTATTTATTTGACTTACTTTGTTTATTTATTGTATTGTTTTGATATCATGACTATTTATTTATTTATTTATTAGATTGTTTTATTATTGTTATTTGTTTAATTTATTCAATATTTATTCTATTTGGTGGCTTATTTATAATTATGTATATATTTGTTATGTCTATCATTTATTTTATTGGCTTTATTTATTTATTTCAGTTTTATTCTATTTATTGTTTATTTAATTTATTCATTATTTACTTATTTTAATTGTTTTAATATTGATTTATTGTATTGATTATTTTGTATATTAGTTTATTTGTTTATTAACTTTATTATTTGTTTTATCATTTATTTTATTTATTTTGGTATATTTATTATTTATTTTCATTTATTTTAATATTTAATTATTTACTTGTCTATTTAATTAATATTTTATTTATTATTATTTTGTTTATTTATAATTTGCATTTTATTTTATTTATTCATTATTATATATTTGATATATCTCATATATTTATTTTATTATTTTATTATTATTTTAATTATTGTTATTATTAATTTATTTATTAGTTTTATTATTTATTATGTTTTATTTATTATTTATTTTGTTTACTATTTGTTTGTTAATTTTATTTATTTATTTATTAAGTTTATGTTTTATTTGTTATTTATTTAATATTATTATAAGTTTTATTTATTTATTCAGTTTTGTTGTATTTATTTATTTTATTCATTGTATTTATTTATTTTATTTTAATGATTTATTGTGTTATTTATTTATATATTATATTTATTTATATATTATTATTTATTTGATTTATTTTATTTATAATTTGCTTTATTTATTATTTGTTTTTATTTATTTGTTTATTATTTACTTAATTTATTTATTGCATTTACTTATTTTATTTCTTAGTGTTGTTATTTATTTTATTATCTATTATTGACTTATTTATTTTAACCTTTTATTTATTTTTTCCTTCTTTCAGATGATGTAAGTCAATGGCTCAATTATAAGTACTTAATTAGCCAAGATAGAGGGTAGACAAGGTGTGTAAGTATATTTCTAATCCTTATTGCCAGTAGTAGCTTTAAAACTCTAAACATATAATGCTAATTTGGTTTTTAGCGGGAAAATAGCTAAAAAACGAGGGAAACTGTTCAGCACCTGATAAACATACGACTATTTGTCTCACTTGCTCTCACTGGCAGCACCAGATCACTAGTGTTGACTATTTTAGCCGTAGTTTTCTAATAAGGAATCTACTATAGAGGAATTTTTTAACTAATAAACATGTATATAGAAAAATATAAATAAAAAAATAAATAAATTAGAAATTGTAGAATTGTAAATAAATGTAAAAGAAAAATATATTGCACCAATTTTCATTGCACATACTAATATTTGTTGTCATCCTTCTTTGGCGTTTTTCAGGCTATTTGCCAGCGGCAAACATTTTTATTTAAATTTGGCAGTTATTTTAATTTTAATCACATGTGCAATATATATAATACTTTAGTGCAATATATATATAATAAGTCAGTGCAATATATATATATATATAGAAAAATTTATTTATTTATTATGTACACAACACTGTACACACTAGTATATAAGGAAAAAATAGTATATTATACACAATAGTATATAGGGAAAAAATAGTATATAATTTATTTGTCGTATGCAGCAACACACGCAAATTACTGCAATCCTAGCTCCAGCCAAGCCCGCCTGAACCAGCAGGAGGGAGGAAGGAACAGGATTTGCAGATACTTTACTCCAGCTATTTGTTTTAATGTAAACATTTTCTGAAATTACTAACGCTATACAATGTTATTTTCTTAGTCTATATTAACATTCTCGAACCGATTGAAGATCGGGTGCTAGAATCATACATACAATTAAGAATACTTAAGCTGTAAAATAACAAAGTGGCTAAGTATATTTTAGTGGTAATAATTAAAATTATATTATTATCCGCCTTCTAATTTTCGTGGGTGATCATACGCAGGTCCAGAATCGTGGGGATCTATGGGCAGGCGTCGATGCGTTGGTAGAAGCGCTGCGAGGTCACTCTACAAAGGCTTCTCTGTTATAGGTTGAATATTTTAATTTTTAATTTTTATATTTACATTATTAGGAACTTATCAAATCCTCAGGAAGGCGATGAACAGTTGATAAGAAATTTTATATGCATGTACACATATATATATTTACTAATAAGCACTTAGTATTAAATTTAAATTCAAGTTTTCATTCATAGGTAAGTTTAAGTTTTCATAAGATGCAATATATATGTGTGAATGGCAATTCTGACGAGTTGCATTCATAATATTGTCTAAAGAATAAGCAATCACCATGGTGAGTATATACGAACTGAATGTCAATTTGCTCAATTGGCAATGTAAATATTGTTGTTTACATTTTCCATGTGAATGGCAATACGAACGTATTTACTCAGTGAGTTATAAAATATTATAATTCATATCGAGTGATAGCAACATTAGCAAAGGCAACAATCGCGCACTTTGACACCGGTTTTCAAACTCGCGTTGGATTGATTGTATCGTATACACGCTGGCATCGTGCATCAACAACAACATAGTATAAGCCCCAAGCACATGCAGCTTATTGATGACGCCGGCAGAATTCCATAATAAGATCTTAATGTAATTCTTCGGCAAACTGGATACAAGTGTTATATTATAAATTTGTCAAGCACTAGAGCGAGTGCTGGCCACAAAGTGCTCAATGAGTGAAGTCATCATAGAAATGAGCCTATCCAGTTTAGCTTCAAGACCCAATGTGTCTGTTTGCTTCCGCTGATGCATACCGCTTTGCTGCTCAATGATGAGGGATATGAGTGTATCAAGTTTGACACTCACCTCTTTGTCAATTAAATGCGAGTTGCATTCTGTGCTGCGACTGCGATTAGTTGATACATTCCGTATGTGTGACCGAGCTGGAACAGGCCGCTGTGACTGCTGGACTATTTGCTGGTGCATTGGATGCTGAGGACGGCTCCGCGAGATACGATTATTGAAGACCGCTGACTGTCTTGCAACAGGCTGCATCTGGGAGGCCGAAACTGCTAGGCGCGCTGCATCTGCATAAGATGTGCTTGCCTGCCGTACAGCTGCTTGAGTATTAGTTGCAACCTGAACTCTTTGCTTGGATGGCTGCCGGATTTGGACCCTATCGTTAACATCAGGTTGTCTGGCTTTTCCATTAGAATGTTGGCGACCAAGATTAAGTTCTGGTTCACCAATACTAGTCAGGAGTCTATTGAGTCGCACAATGCTAACTGGCTCCTTTTTGTTGCAGGCTAGTTTAAAAACGCTACAACCTTTGTAACTGGCCGCATGTGGACCAAAGCAATTTGCGCATTTGGGCTGCTGGTCTGCCGATTTGCTGCACTCAGTGGATGGATGACGTTCGCTACATTTGACACAGGCAAAAGGTCTGCGACAATAGTTCTTGGAGTGACCAAACTTTTGGCAACGATGGCACTGCACGGGATCTGCAGATCGAATGGCTCTTTCAATTTTAACCCGCTGGTTTTTAATGGCTGTGATTGAAAGCACATCTTTGTTGTTAGCATTCTGCGCTAACTCCACTTCGAATAAATCGAGCGGTTCTCCGGTGAAACGTTTTTTAATGACATTTAGATATTTCACATTATGTCCAAGTTTCTTAAGCTCTTCCCGTATTATATCAGGAGGCGTAGAGCGATGGAGGTGCCTTATGACAATTCTAAATCCTCTCTCATTCTTGATCTGATAAGTATGAGATTCTATGTTGTTGGATTCAAAATGATTGACTAGCTTGCGATACGACGAAATTGTAGTGCACATTATACGTAGACCATTACCAGCAGCAGTTTTGGTTACGTATTCGTTGCTATCGATGATTCCATTGATAGTAGCTAGCAGCGAGACTATGTCAGTAACATTAGGCACTAACAGCGGTGGCGGTTTAATATTGCTAGCGTTGCTAGCTGCGCTTCTAGTATTAGCGGCTCCTTCAATGACAGGAACATTTTCAGCGGCCCTACTAGCAAATGCAGTGCCGTGATTATTAGCAGTTGGAGCAGATTTTGTAGCTACTTCAGCACAATTTTTTGGCAAATTGGATTTTAAGACATCCTGCAATACCTCCTGCAAAATGGCATCATCCTCACTGCTGTCGAGTTCAAACTCGTCAACAAGATTAATGAATTCATCTGAATCTTCACCAGAGTGAGCAGATTTTTTCTTTTGTGGACTATTGCCCTTATTAGCAGCGCGCTTATTTCGCTGGGGTTTATTCGACTGCCTACTCAAGAATTGAGCCATTGTAGGCTGATGTGGCTTAGCAGGCAGCTTCATAGATTTGGCAGCAGCCTTAGAGGTGCTAGGGATGTTATCCAGTACATCCATATTGGCAGCGAGCAGCGACTCGAAAGATTGTGACGCTGTCATCAGTGGTGATCTCGATCTTGTTGAATTGTCTGAATCCATTTTCAGCAACAATTTTTTCACCCTAACCCTAACCTTCTTTACCATGTGTATGGCTAAAGGTTAGGTTAGTTAATTTCACAAATTATTATAATACTAGCTTGTTTTTCATATAATTGTGAACGAAATACGGTGTGTTAATGCATTTAATGATTTTACAACACAAAATTGATATTTTATATTGATAATAAACGGAGCTTTATTTATATTTTTTTATTTGTCGTATGCAGCAACACACGCAAATTACTGCAATCCAAGATCCAGCCAAGCCCGCCTAATCCAGCAGGAGGGAGGAAGGAACAGGATTTGCAGATACTTTATTCCAGCTATTTGTTTTAATTTAAACATTTTCTGAAATTACTAACGCTATACAGTGTTATTTTCTTAGTCTATATTATCATACGCAAACCGATTGAAGATCGGGTGTTAGAATCATACATACAATTAAGAATACTTAAGCTGTAAAATAACAAAATGGCTAAGTATGTTTTAATAATAATAATTAAAATTATATTATGCGCCTTCTAATCTTCGTGATGATCGTACGCAGGTCCAGAATCGTGGGGATCTATGGGCAGGCGTCGATGCGTTGGCAGAAGCGCTGCGAGGTCACTCTACAAAGGCTTCTCTATTATAGGTTGAATATTTTAATTTTTAATTTTTATATTTACATTATTAGGAACTTATCAAATCTTCAGGAAGGCGATGAACAGTTGATAAGAAATTTTTATATGCATGTACACATATATATATTTACTATTAAGCACTTAGTATTAAATTTAAATTTAAGTTTTCATTCGTAGGTAAGTTTAAGTTTTCAAAAGATGCAATATATATGTGTGAATGGCAATTCTGACGAGTTGCATTCATAATATTGTCTAAAGAATAAGTAATCACCATGGTGAGTATAAACGAACTGAATGTCAATTTGCTCAATTGGCAATGCAAATATTGTTGTTTACATTTTCCATGTGAATGGCAATACGAACATATTTACTCAGTGAGTTATAAAATATTATAATTCATGTCGAGTGATAGCAACATTAGCAAAGGCAACAATCGCGCACTTTGACACTGCTTTTCAAACTCGCGTTGGATTGATTGTATAGAATACACGCATGGAATCGTGCATCAACAACAACATAGTATAAGCCCCAAGCACATGCAGCTTATTGATGACGCCGGCAGAATTTCTTAATGCAATCCTTTCGGCAAACTGGATACAAGTGTTACATTTGTCAAGCACTAGAGCGAGTGCTGGCCACAAAGTGCTCAGTGAGTGAAGTCATCATAGAAATGAGCCTATCCAGTTTAGCTTCAAGACCCAATGTGTCTGTTTGCTTCCGCTGATGCATACCGCTTTGCTGCTCAATGATGAGGGATATGAGTGTATCAAGTTTGACACTCACCTCTTTGTCAATTAAATGCGAGTTGCGTTCTGTGCTGCGACTGCGATTAGTTGATACATTCCGTACGTGTGACCGAGCTGGAACAGGCCGCTGTGACTGCTGGACTATTTGCTGGTGCATTGGATGCTGAGGACGGCTCCGCGAAATACGATTATTGGCTGCATTCTGTTTTGCAACAGGCTGCATCTGGGAGGCCGAAACTGCTAGGCGCGCTGCATCTGCATAAGATGTGCTTGCCTGCCGTACAGCTGTTTGAGAATTAGTTGCAACATGAACTCTTTGCTTGGATGGCTGCCGATTTTGGACCCTATCGTTAACATCAGGTTGTCTGGCTTTTCCATTAGAATGATGGCGACCAAGATTAAGTTCTGGTTCACCAATACTAGTCAGGAGTCTATTGAGTCGCACAATGCTAACTGGCTCCTTTTTGTTGCAGGCTAGTTTAAAAACGCTACAACCTTTGTAACTGGCCGCATGTGGACCAAAGCAATTTGCGCATTTGGGCTGCTGGTCTGCCGATTTGCTGCACTCAGTGGATGGATGACGTTCGCTACATTTGACACAGGCAAAAGGTCTGCGACAATAGTTCTTGGAGTGTCCAAACTTTTGGCAACGATGGCACTGCACGGGATCTGCAGATCGAATGGCTCTTTCAATTTTAACCCGCTGGTTTTTAATGGCTGTGATTGAAAGCACGTCCTTGTTGTTAGCATTCTGGGCTAACTCCACTTCGAATAAATCGAGCGGTTCTCTGGTGAAACGTTTTTTAATGGCATTTATGTATTTGACATTATGTCCAAGTTTCTTAAGCTCTTCCCGTATTATATCAGGAGGCGTAGAGCGATGGAGGTGCCTAATGACGATTCTAAATCCTCTCTCATTCTTGATCTGATAAGTATGAGATTCTATGTTGTTGGATTCAAAATGATTGACTAGCTTGCGATACGACGAAATTGTAGTGCACATTATACGTAGACCATTACCAGCAGCAGTTTTGGTTACGTATTCGTTGCTATCGATGATTCCATTGATAGTAGCTAGCAGCGAGACTATGTCAGTAACATTCGGCACTAACAGCGGTGGCGGTTTAATATTGTTAGCGTTGCTAGTATTGGTAGCTGCGCTTCTAGTATTAGCGGCTCCTTCAATGACAGGAACACTTTCAGCGGCCCTACTAGCAAATGCAGAGCCGTGATTATTAGCAGTTGGAGCAGATTTTGTAGCTACTTCAGCACAATTTTTTGGCAAATTGGATTTTAAGACATTCTGCAATACCTCCTGCAAAATGGCATCATCTTCACTGCTGTCGAGGTCAAAGTCGTCCACGAGGTTTTTTTTTTTTATTTGTCGTATGCAGCAACACACGCAAATTACTGCAATCCTAGATCCAGCCAAGCCCGCCTAATCCAGCAGGAGGGAGGAAGGAACAGGATTTGCAGATACTTTATTTCAGCTATTTGTTTTAATTTAAACATTTTCTGAAATTACTAACGCTATACAATGTTATTTTCTTAGTCTATATTATCATACGCAAACCGATTGAAGATCGGGTGTTAGAATCATACATACAATTAAGAATACTTAAGCTGTAAAATAACAAAATGGCTAAGTATGTTTTAATAATAATAATTAAAATTATATTATGCGCCTTCTAATCTTCGTGATGATCGTACGCAGGTCCAGAATCGTGGGGATCTATGGGCAGGCGTCGATGCGTTGGCAGAAGCGCTGCGAGGTCACTCTACAAAGGCTTCTCTATTATAGGTTGAATATTTTAATTTTTAATTTTTATATTTACATTATTAGGAACTTATCAAATCTTCAGGAAGGCGATGAACAGTTGATAAGAAATTTTTATATGCATGTACACATATATATATTTACTATTAAGCACTTAGTATTAAATTTAAATTTAAGTTTTCATTCGTAGGTAAGTTTAAGTTTTCAAAAGATGCAATATATATGTGTGAATGGCAATTCTGACGAGTTGCATTCATAATATTGTCTAAAGAATAAGTAATCACCATGGTGAGTATAAACGAACTGAATGTCAATTTGCTCAATTGGCAATGCAAATATTGTTGTTTACATTTTCCATGTGAATGGCAATACGAACATATTTACTCAGTGAGTTATAAAATATTATAATTCATGTCGAGTGATAGCAACATTAGCAAAGGCAACAATCGCGCACTTTGACACTGCTCTTCAAACTCGCGTTGGATTGATTGTATAGTATACACGCATGGAATCGTGCATCAACAACAACATAGTATAAGCCCCAAGCACATGCAGCTTATTGATGACGCCGGCAGAATTTCTTAATGCAATCCTTTCGGCAAACTGGATACAAGTGTTACATTTGTCAAGCACTAGAGCGAGTGCTGGCCACAAAGTGCTCAGTGAGTGAAGTCATTATAGAAATGAGCCTATCCAGTTTAGCTTCAAGACCCAATGTGTCTGTTTGCTTCCGCTGATGCATACCGCTTTGCTGCTCAATGATGAGGGATATGAGTGTATCAAGTTTGACACTCACCTCTTTGTCAATTAAATGCGAGTTGCGTTCTGTGCTGCGACTGCGATTAGTTGATACATTCCGTACGTGTGACCGAGCTGGAACAGGCCGCTGTGACTGCTGGACTATTTGCTGGTGCATTGGATGCTGAGGACGGCTCCGCGAAATACGATTATTGGCTGCATTCTGTTTTGCAACAGGCTGCATCTGGGAGGCCGAAACTGCTAGGCGCGCTGCATCTGCATAAGATGTGCTTGCCTGCCGTACAGCTGTTTGAGAATTAGTTGCAACATGAACTCTTTGCTTGGATGGCTGCCGATTTTGGACCCTATCGTTAACATCAGGTTGTCTGGCTTTTCCATTATAATGATGGCGACCAAGATTAAGTTCTGGTTCACCAATACTAGTCAGGAGTCTATTGAGTCGCACAATGCTAACTGGCTCCTTTTTGTTGCAGGCTAGTTTAAAAACGCTACAACCTTTGTAACTGGCCGCATGTGGACCAAAGCAATTTGCGCATTTGGGCTGCTGGTCTGCCGATTTGCTGCACTCAGTGGATGGATGACGTTCGCTA